>CP106725.1:43848930-45201597 GCA_025506655.1 Gossypium rotundifolium | reverse complement strand
AGCTTGTCAATTCTTGTGCTTAAAGCCATAATCAGTAACCATTGTTTCCTCCTTCAAATCCATCACCATGGCCTCAAGAGAATCGTTTCTCTCTGTCAGCTTCTTCCTATGGGAATTCAACAACTCTTGCACACTTTTACTATTGGAAGTTAGACATATCCTTCAACGATTGGTTTCTAGCCCATTTCTAATTGGCAACTTCTTTCAACATCTCGATATTTCATTCACAACCAAACCTCGGATACCACTGTCACGGGGTTAGAACTTTAGTCTCACGTTCCATGTGGCCTTAGGCGATCCTTTGGCGATCCTTTCAATTCAAACACGCCTAAGTCAGCCTAACCACCAAATAATTGAGGATTCACAAAGAATCCTTCGAAGGCTCCAATTTATATAGTAGAAGCAATTTCACCAAAAAAAAAAAAGGCTCAAAAAAAAATAGAAAGCCACAGAAAACAATGAACGAGAGGTGTTCGAGTAAATGCTCTCAAAGAATTCTATTACTCTTAAAAATTCAATGTACAATGGATGATTTTCAAGTGGGGAAGCCTCTATTTATAATTGAGCTCTCCCAAAATTGTGATTTAGATTAAGTTACATTGACGGATGAGATTAGCTTATCCCTTGAATCTAGGATTTCTTGTAATGTGACTGTTTTTAGTCAAATGGGAGAAATGGTTTTGAGACCATAAATTTGAAGTCAAAATAATTATTTTATTATTAATTTAATGTCTACAAGATGATACTATGTTTTGTTAAAATTTTGTTAAAAATTTTATCGTTTGATGCTTAATTTGATAAAAGGACTAAATCGTAAAGTGTAAAACTTGAGTTCTATTAACGAAAGGTGTCTAATAGCTATAGAAATTTAAAGTGGAAGTCCTTATGTGTTAAATAGCCCATTAATATGATAGTGGATGATAATGGCTTGGTATTTTGTGCAATTATTAATGTTTTTAAAGGGTATTAAGGTGAATTAGTAAATAATGACAAAATTAATTAAAAATTAAAGTATCATCTTCTTCATTTCACCTATATTCAATCGAAAATCTCCATGGGAAGAGCTTAATAATTTGACCAACTATCTTTTATGCATGTGAGTGATTTTTGACTCAGTTTTTAATGATTTCTACGTTTTTGGAGTCGTTGTAACTTAATCTAGCTAGCCCAGGGACTAATTTGCAAAATTGTTAAAGGTTTAAGGTTTTTCCATTGATGAATGTATGTGTATTTTGATTTTTGATGATAGAAAATGTATGTTTGTTGTTAGATAAGCAACATTTATAAAGTGATTTTAGTAAATTTGTCAATTAGGGATTAAATTGAAAAATGTTAAAATTTTGTGGTAGTAATGTGAAATAAATGAAAATATGGGCTTCTATGGTAATAAGAGAAATCCGGCTAGAATGTGTAGGGATTTAATTGAATGAATTTGTATTTTTATGAGATAAGGACTAAATTGTAAAAATGTTGAAATATTAGGGGAAAAAGAGTAAAGTTACCTTAAGATACATTTTGGGATAAATTGAATATAATGATAGTTAAATAAGCTAAATTTCAAGAAAAGTGAAGTTCGAATTTAGATCGGGGAAAAACAAAGTGTTGGACTAATCGACTCATTTCATCGTGTTTGTATTCATGGTAAGTTCGTATGTTAATAAGCATTAATATAATTGTGTTATAAATGCTTTATTATTGAATTATTTGTGAATACCACCTTGCGGATATGCTCGACGATGATTCAACAAATGAGAAATCTCGATTGAACCTTAGGAATAGATTAGGATACGAATGATATGTCATTAGGGGTTATGTGATTTGGGTGTTGGTCCGTACGTCCTATCGGTGGCTGAGTTATCTGGCATGTGTTGCAGATTCTCATCAGCTTGTGTGAGCAGCACCGTGTAGCTACATCATGATCGTCAGCTTGTTTGAGCAGACCCGTTGATAGCTCGAGAGTGAGCAATTTATATGTTATGAGATTGAGATAGCTTCAGCTATGTATTGGCACTTAGGATGCGAGATTCCCGAGTATCCGATAGTATTCCAAATGGTTCAACGGGTATAATGAAGATATGAAACTGTGAGATATAGATACGTATCAATACATGTATGTACAGAAACTATATGAGCATTAAACCTATGAAATATGTGAATTCATAATTACTCATGTGGTTGAAAATTTGTAAATCTTATGATTTAATTACTTGTAGTATATTATGTTCATATTACTTGACTTGTGAATGAATGGTGAGATTTACTTATAAACTATACGAGCTTACTAAGCTTTATTGTAACACCCCTCACCTATATTCAATGCTGAAATAGGATTACAGAGCATTACTGGACTTACAATACATTTAAACATATTTCATTATACAATCTCAAACAATTTATCTGTTATACGAGCCTACGTGGCCCTAAACATGCTTTGAGAGTGGTTCAAGACTAAACCGATAACTCAAGAAACATTCACGAAAATTAGAAAATTTTTCTCAAAACAGGAGAAACACGCCCGTGTGGCCAGGCCGTGTGAGACACGCCAGTGTCACAAGCCATGTGGACATTTGAAATGGGAGCACATGGCCATGACCCAGCCCGTGTTCGACCCTGTGTAACTCTATGACTTGGTTTACACAACCAACACACACGCCCGTGTGGCTAGCCCGTGTGCCCTAAAAATGGTCATACACGCCCATGTGCCAGGCCATGTACTATGCCGTGTTAATCCTGTAGGGTATATTGACTTATGCCACACGGTCAAGTCATACGCCCCTGTGTGAGGCCTTGTGGAGCATATTGACTTGGTTTCAAATTCAACACCAGGGGATATACGGCTGTGTAACATGACCATGTGTTGCACACGGCTGAGACACACTCCCATGTCTCTGCCTGTGTGGACAAAAATAGGTTATTTACCAAGCCAATTTTCCACCCAAATTGCACATATCTATACAAGCTCAAATGGTGCCATTTCAAGACACAAATATGCAGCCAAATATCATCAACCAATGTACAAATCATACCATATCTATTTCAACCATTTCCATACTCAATTCAATGTCATTTACCTATTCAAATACCTATCAATTCAACTTGCTTTACTAGTCATAACTCACATATATATATATCATGTACCATAATTCATCTAATTCATCATTCAAAACCAATCTACAACAAACATATCTCAATCAACTAAATACCTCATACCATAACAAACACTTGGATATCATAATTCAATATCAACCATATTACATGGCACTATTTACAACAAAACACATAATGTTTATAAGCTACATCTAATGTCCAAAATACATTTCCTTCAAACATACCAAAAATGACCAAAGCCTATACATGCCATATACCATATATACATAACTTCAAAAGTACCAAAATAGATGTTTGATAGTGCGATGAAGTCCCTAACGATCCCCTGATCTGAGCTAGTTTTGAAATACTATAAAACATAGAAAAATAAACAAAGTAAGCTATAAAGCTTAGTAAGTTCATATGTAAATAGTAAATAATCTTATCATTCACTAGCATATCAAAATAGATAACATAAATTTCATTTAAAGTATCATTCAATGAGTTAACATAAAATTTAACCACATAGTAATTCATAAGTTCTCATCTTCTTTTAACTCGTTAGTTAAACAGTTTCCCGTACATACCTGTACCAATACGTATCTATTTCTCACCGATTATCTTATGAAAATCACTCTGGGCTTATAAATGCTTATAGTACGAGTACATCGATTTTCTGATGCCATAGTCCAACTATGGTCTTACACATACATTGCCATGGCCCTCTCGTGGTCTTACATTCACATGCCATAACTCGGTTATGGTCTTATTTTCTAATTGTCATAGCCCAACTATGGTCTTATTTAACAAATCGTCTTATTTAAACCGTACATTTAATTTAAGATCTCTAAATTTAACTAATAGGATGAATAAAATCTCAATTCCATCCATCAAATAAACAAACGCACATTTAAGTTCAATTATACGAACTTACGTCGTGAACGGAATGGTGGAACAGATCGACTATTCAATGACTTTGCTTTTTCCCCGATCTAAATTCAAATTCCTCTTTTCTTGATCCATAAGTAATCAAAATCAGCTTATTTATTCCTCTATATATTCAATTCAATCCAAAATATGCACTTGAGTTATTTTACATTACCCCTAAACTTTTACATTTTTACAATTTAGTCCTTATTACAAAAATTCACAAATTCGTGAAATTCAAGACTATTCCATGTTATCCAAATTATCGTTACACCCCTAGCAGTCCATATTTTTCATTTATTTCACATTTTAACTACTAAGTTTATATATTTCTCAATTTAGTCCCTATTATGCATTCTCACTAAAAATAACTTAACAAAACTTGTGTATCTATCAACAAGCATTCACAATCTATCAAGAAACCTCAAAATACACATGTTTTTATCAATGGAGTCTTTCAAAATATTTAATAGTTTCGCAAAATAGTCCTTAGGCTAGCTAGTACTAGATGCAATTATCACAAAAACATAGAAATCATTAAAAATCCAGTCAAAATCAGTTACCAATTGAGCTACCAAGTGACCGAACCCTAAAATATTTTCATGGATGTTTTTATTCTCTTAGTTTTGACTAGAACAAAGAAGATGACTAAAATTATGATTTTTGTTTTATTTAATTAACCTTTTAATTATGATTTACCATATTAACCTTAATATATAAACATATAAATCACTTAATGGTTCCCCATAATTGTCCACTCACCTTTCAAATGGTTTAATTACCATTTAAGGCCACTATATTTAAAAACCAAGGCCATTTGACACCTTATACTAATAGAACATGCATTTTACACTTTACGCGATTTAGTCTTTTTTTATCGAATTAAGCATTCAAACGATAAAATTTCTTAATAGAATTTTCAAACCAACATAATATCATGTTATAAGAATTAAAATAATAATAAAATAAATGTTTCGACCTTGGATTTGTGGTTCTAAAACCACTATTTTGATTTTCCCAAAAACAGGCTGTTACATTTATAGCTTACTCTGTTTACTTTTCCATGTTTTATAGTGTTTATTGAAGCTAGCTCAGATTGGTAGCCGTTGGAGATTGCATCACACTATCAATCTTCCACTTTGGTACTTTTGAAATTATGTTTTGGTTATATGGCATGTATAGGAGTTGGTCATTTTGGTATATGTGAGTAATGGATTTTGTAATAGCCCAATTTAGACCCTATTCGGAACGGTGGTTTCAAGACCAAAAATCCGAGTTAGAAAATATTTTAAAAATTATTTTCTGTGTTTATTATATGTGAGTTTGCTTTTGTGAAATTTTTGTGTTTTAATTTTGTCGTTTGAGTGTCCGATTAAATAAAAGGGCTTAATCGCGTAAAATAAAAATTTGATGGTTAAATATGAAAGTGCCGAATTGTTGTTGTCTTATTAATATAAAGGTTTTATGTTGTAATTTAGCCATTAATAAAGGTAGTGGATGGCATTATGTGTATATTATATAGTTTATTATATTAATTATAATGGTTAAATAATTAATAACATATTATAAGGTTATTATAATTAAAAAACATAAAAAAATAAAGCATTATGTCCATCTTTGTGCCGAAATTAAAAGAGAAAGAAAACAAGAAAACAAGCTAGGTATTCGGTCCTTGTTACAGCAGATTAAGGTATGTTTCGGTTTCGGTTTTTGATAATTTCTATGTTTTTGTAATCGTTGCTTCGAATACTACAAAACCCATGCTTGAATTTTTGAAATTGATGATGATTTTGTGTTTTTCCATTGATGATATCTTGTGATTTTTGTAGTTTGATGATGAAATATTAAAGATATGTGAAATATTAACATGTTTTGTCTTCGAATTTTTGGTGAATTTGAGTAATTAGGGCTAAATTGTAAAAATAGTATTTGAGGGACTAAAATGTGAAATAAATGAAATGTGTGGACTTAGATGGACTATAGGAAGATTCGGCCTAGCTATGGTATATGCAAATTTTGTGTATTTTGTGTTTTATGCAATAGGGACTAAATTGTAAAAAGTTTAAAATGTCAGAGGTAAAATTGTAATTTGCCCATTTATGTGTTTTTGGATTAAATTGAATGAATATGTGTTTAAATTAGTTAGATTTTAATTTATTTAGATCAAGAATGGAAGAAAACGGAATTAGATCAGGGGAAATCAAAAGTAGTCGAATAGTCAATTATACCGTCCAACAACATCCGCGGTAAGTCTAGAAGCACATAAATGTTATTAAATTTGATCATATATATATGTTACATGATAAATGAAATTTTGTGAATTTATTCTCGTGTTGGCTGAATGTGATTTGAGCAAGGGAGACATATTTTGAGTTCGATTCGATCAATATTTAATGTCGAAAAGCGTACTGCATTTAACCATGGGAATAGATAGGATACATATCTCATGACATAGGATTCCAATATGTTTTTACGTGTAAGACCACGTGCAGGATGTTGGCATCGACTTATGTTTACGTGTAAGACCATGTCTGGGACATTGGCATCGTATTTGATTCGTGTAAGACCACATGGGACAAAGGCATCGATATGTGATTACATGTAAGACCAAGTCTGGGATGTTGGCATTGTACGAGCTTTCGACTATCCGCGTATCCTTTTTAATTCCGAATGGTTCAACGGAAAATGTTAAGTAAAGACCGATTATGAAATCGAATAAAAAGATTCAGGTATGTGCTTATCCTAAGTTGTGAAAATAAGGTAAGTTGGATGTTAAATTGATTGTGTAACACCCCAAACCCGACCTAGAAGTTACGCTAGAATATTGAATGTCACATTAAAGGGACACTTCAAAACGATTTTACAAATTGACAACTTAAGGCCCAAAAGCCCAAAATCTATGTGTCTTGTTAAGTTAAGAAGAAACATGTTTTAAATAAAAGCCCATAAGTTATAGTTATTTTGAAAGCCTTGCTAAACTTTAGAAATTTATTTAAGTTAAAATAAAAATTAAGCAACAAAAATAATAATAAAACCCATAAGTAACGTCAAATTGAAGATACAAGGCCTTATTACATCCAACTAAAACAAAGCAATTAAAACCATATCTTTTGAAACAAATAAATAAAAACTTTAACATCTCGTAGTGTGCCCACCTCCGAGTCCTCTCCCACGCCAAAGTCGTCTCTCGAGGATCACCTAAAACATTAAATAAAGGGTGTGAGTTTGAAACTCGGTGTGTACAACCCTTGGCAATGAAATTAACATACAAATATTCACATTGGGCCTAAGCCCTATCAAAATCGATGGGCTTGGCCTTAGCCTACAATGACCTCATATCATATCATATCATATGCAAAACAAGGTAATGCAAAACCCTCCCTAAATATCCATCCGCTACACACACCATTTCCCTTCCAACCTTATACACCTGTGGGGAATTCTAGCTCGACCCACCCCTCCGCTACACTCCAATGGTAGTACTCACAGCGGCACTACTCAACGTTACAGCAAAGCTGCTAATCATATAATGGGCTTAAAGCCTCCGGTGGATCCATGGTCGTCAAGCGACTATGCGATCCTCAAATTCTTCCTCCGTGCCATAATTCCCACCCATATGCATCCTAAACAGAATATCGTATGAATGCAACATGCACATGAGTAACCTCCATAAAACTCATACTCATCACATAGGGGCATTTTAGTCATTTCACATTTTTAAGGATATTTCTATAATTCTACCCTATAGGGGTATTATCGTAATTCTACCCTATAAGGGTATTTTCGTAAATTTCCAAATCGAGGGTATTTTGGTAATTCTACAAATTAGGAGTATTTTGGTAATTTTGTAAATCGAGGGTATTATGGCATTTTTCCAAACTAAGGGTATTTTGGTTATTTTGCAAAATAGGGGTATTTTAGTAATTTTACAAATTTAAGGATATTTCGGTAGTTTTTCAAATCAGGGTATTTTAGTAATTTTACAAATCTAGGGATATTTTGGTAATTTCCAAATCAGGGGTATTTTGGTCCCTCTCGGGTTTTAGTTATAGACTTTGGCCCATAACAAGTCCCTAAAGCAAACAGACACTATGCACCAGGTAGGATTCAAGAGAAAAGGAGGTGGGCCACTAGGACCGCTTAAGTACCAAGGGTCTCCCTAAATCCAATCCTAGACATGCATATGTCAGTTGCCACACTCTAACCCAGCGACTTGTTCATGGACATGTTTAATTATTAGATTAAGTCTTATGCGGTTTAAGAGTTGTTCGAACTAGACCTAAAGTCCATTAAACCCTAGCATACTTGTTCACGTCCCCATAAAGCCCATCAAGCCTATTTCACGTTCATATGGCCCCTTATGCTCAAATCACATCTTTATGGCCCATTAGGCCCAAATATCATTCTTATGGCCCATTAGGCCTAAAATAATTCCCAATCATGTAACATGCATGACTAACTCAATTCATATAGCCAAATCAATCGATTTCATCAAACTTAGCCTTAAGGCCCATCGGCCCATTTAGCCACTTTCGCTTTTTAGCTTTTCAACATTACCGATATCGTATGTGTGTAGTGTTTGTACACACACAGTTATTCTGACGTGCTATTCTATCCTTGGTCTTGAACCTACAACCAACCAACCTTCAATCAACCACCCATACTTAATCAAAATATTTACCAAAAGTCAAGCCTTATCAGTAACCTTATCACGTGCCACACGCTCTACTAGCCCTTCCTTAGATACTATTCGTATCCCGTAGATTTGCACTAAAACATATATCGTCAAAACAAGTGACTCGTATTCCACATAAGTCACCCCTATAAGTCATATTGCATTCGGCCATTTACTAAACCAAAACTGAGTCGAGAACACTTACTGCCTTGCTGACTATCTTTACCTACCACGTTTGTGATTTCTGAATCTAACCCTTGTTAATACATATAAATTATAACTCATAATTCACTTTGTACAATTTTTAATGATTTTTCCAAGATAGAACAGGGAACCACGAAGTCATTCAAAACCAGTCTCACTAAAATTAAAATATCACAGAATATAAAATTCCTCTTCCTCTTCTGTTTCTTTCATATAAAAAATAGACACAGTAAGCTTTAATTATATACCTTATTCACCTTCTAATTCCCTTTCTCCTATTTTTCGTGATTTTTTAAAATCATGTCACTGCTGCTAACCAAAAACCATTTCATTGCAAAATATGGTTTCCACTACAAACATACGTACGGCTGTGTGGTCACAGATACCAGTTTCTAGTTTTTCGATCTTTCCACTAAATCACAAAACATTTCATGCAAACATTCAAAGAGGTGTGAGATTACACACCTTGTTCAAAATCCGTAACACGATACTCCCCGCAGCACCAACAATCTGAGTCTCTTATTACGAGGGTTAGGTGTTCGATTAGCCCTCTGTTAAAGTACTTCGAGGCCTTAGAAGTAATTAACACAAGAACAGATATTAGCCACACCTTATTCGGCTTGAGTAAGAATCACCCAAACAATACACCCCCTTCACCTATATTCGACTTTACTTACTTACCAACCCTCTTCCGAAAGCCAAAGGATAGAAAGATGACAAGAGTGTAAGCTAACACTCTACCGATTCGGCCCACACCAAAAGAACCAAGAAGATGGAAGTAGCAAGGAATAGATTCTTCCTTGGTCAAAAGAACAGGGTGAACAATCAGTTTTAGAAGAGGGAGTAAAAGAGAAACAAGAGGAAAATAAAAAAAAGAGGAAGAACACTACCTTACAACCACCGAAAACCTGAGAAGGTAAAGAAGCTTCGGCAACCACAAGAACCATGTTTTGGATATGTGATGAAGTTGATGTTTCAGTTATGGTGTAGAATAGAGAATGTTTGAAAAGAAAAGAGTAGAAGTCAATAGGCAAATTGAAGTTTCGGCAAAGAGGAAATGCCATCAAAATAACAAAAGTATTTAGAAAAGAAAAATGTCTAAAAGCTAAAATTGCCTAAGAAGGCTAAAGAGAAATTCGGCTCCCCTCTTTCTCCCTTGTATCATCTTTACCAAAAAGATGAGTGTTGACCCCAAAATATTCTTTCCAAAACATCCTCCACATAATAGGCCAACATGTTCCCTTCTCTTACCATTTTCTTTTGATTCTTTCCTTCATTTTCCATTGTTTTCCTCCTTACCACAATCCTTAGCCATCTTTCAATCAATAAAAAGTCTCCCTTTCCATTTTGATGCCATGGCCGACACTTACCTTAAAACACCATAAAAAATATATTCCAAAATAAGTGCACTAGGTGGGATTCGAACCCAAGCTCTCCCCTCTACCATTCACGCCAATTGCCACTAAGCCACAAGCTCTTCTTGTGCTAGCAAGTTGCCCAATTATTCCCTTATGCTAGACTCCACTTGCCTTCTCCCCTTTAAATGCTTCAACACTAAAATTTTCCTATGGCCTAACTTGAACCCGAAACTTCCTAGACACCCCGTAACTTTCCAAAATCATCTTCCCAATATGTCTAACTTGAAATAATGCCGTTCTCTTGTTCTCAAAAATTTTAAACGCTACCAAGCCCAAGGGCCAATAGGCCCAATTCTAATAGGCCCAAATTCGGGTCGTTACAAGTCTACCCTCCTTAAAGAAATTTCATCCTCGAAATTTCCAACTAACTACTAAACTCACCGCTCAAGTCACACCACTATGCTTTCGCTGCGAACTCTGATCTTAATAACACTAATGTACTTTTAACTTAATCTTGAATCCTCTTACACATAACCAAACATCTAACCATAGAAGCAAGCAGTTATCTTCCACTTATACCTAAAATTTCTACATTCAAACATCACGTCCAACCAAAACATACATAACTTGATGGTGATGAAACAATCTTGAGCCTTATGCTCCTTAGACCCACATCTCAAGCATGCTCTTGACCTCCTCCAACATTCGCCCGGATGACGGCCTCTACAATAATCGCAAGCCGAAAAGTTTAGATGTGCCTTAACACGCTTCATAGAACGAGATTGCGACCCTGAAGAACCGCGATCCTTTTTTTCTTACAATCCACGCACCTAACCTGAAGTGCCTCACCGATTCCTTTAATCTCCTTTAAAACCTCCCTAACTAGCTGAGGCAACTCATCGGCTCTGACTCCATCATGGGACCCCGTCTCATCCACTAGCGATGCTGACATCTTCCTTTTGGGCACATGCCTCGGTGCTAAAGATCCAGCTCTAGCACCTCGGCCTCTACCATAGCTACGTCCACCGCGTCCACGTCCTGTAGCGCTCATGTTCACTAAATGGGCTTAATCTTATTAAGAGTCTTATGGATCAGTATATTATTCAATGTTTATTAAACAATGTTTTATAGAGTATAGGAAGTAAAGTCTTTTTCGCAAAACGTATCCTAAAGTCTCAATCTCTATAGTTTTAGCTCCTAAAGCTACAAGTTCTAAAGTATTTCTACAGTCATAAATAATCATAAAATAAAAACATAAACTTACTTGACTTGGTGCCGGATACCCATTGTGCCATACTTCCTTTAGAACATGCATTTATAAATCAAATTTCATTAGCTGTGGAAATCATTTTTGAACCCAAACTACAGCTGAGTTTTGCAACCAGGCTCTGATACCATAAAATGTAACACCCCAAACTCGGCCCATGCGTTTCGACCGGATCTGACATTTCACATGAAGAAAACATATTAAGAACTTGTATTTGTACTAAAATAGGTGTTATTAAATTATAGTTAAGAAAACAAGTTTGGTTGTAAATATTCGATAAAATACTTCTAATCACGGGAGGTTTAATTGATAAAACGAAAATCGAACTAGTGAACCTTAAAATCGTGACTTTTGAAAATGACGTTGATAATTTCGAAAGAAAATCCAAGTAAAATTATTTGTCCATTTTTATTATAAAATCCACTTGTTAATCAATTTTGGAAAATCGTTATTAATGATTTTAGAAAATACCCATTTAAAACAATTCAATAAAGATATTAATTACGTCTAAATGTAAAGCAAAATAAAACATATTACGAGGCCTTATTACAACTTTAAAACCCAAAATAGTAAAAGTAATGAAATAAAGCGGAAAATGAAATTTACTAAAGTTCGAAAACACCATTTCTAAAGTATGACTTCCACAGAGTCGTCCATGGCCCAAGTCCACATCACTGAGTACTACCTGCAAGGATTAAAAAGGAGGGGTGAGTTACTAGAACTCAGTGCGCAATCCCCTTACCATCATCCACTAGGCCTGAATCTATTTAGCAATAATTTGGGCCTGAGCCCATATAGCATAATCTTGGGCCGAAGCCCATTTACATAATAGAATATATATATGTGCAATGTATGCAACCCAACCCATCCATCCAATCACACCCCCGTACTAGCCATTCACACCTGTGAGGATCAAGTCAACCCACCCCGCCAATCACTCCAATCCGCAGGCAAGTTGCCATTTATAATATTTGTGGCTGAGCCACCAGAGTATCATATACGGTAATATAATCGGCACACAGCCTTGGGTAAATATGTTTGGTACAAAGCTATAATCACGATGGCACAAAGCCATATTTAGGTTGGTATATAGCCATTATAAGAATTTGTGGCAATGCCACTAGACTACACTTCTCTTCATTCAACTTTTCCCATCTAATGCAATATGTAGAGAAGCAACATATATAATAACATAAAATATCCACATATAAATAATAACCATTAATCTATTGAATACTTTTAATGAATCGGCCCATAGGGTCATTTCGGTAAATTAGCCCATAGGGGCATTTCGGTAATTCGACCCATATGGGCATTTTTGTAATTCGGCCCATAGGGGCATTTTCATAAATTTCACAACCCAAAGGTATTTCTATAATTTTACCCATCGAGGGTATTTTGGTAATTTCACAATCCCGGACTTAACTACTAATTTGGTGCATAAAAATTGAAATTGTCCAACCGCATCATATTTTACTAAATTGACTATAACTCGAGTTAGGAAACTCGTTATTTAGATCCGTAAATTTTTCTTGAAACTAGACTCATGTATCCTCTTACTACAATTTATCCAAAATTTTTGGCTTAGTCATTTAGTACAGTTTATTCTTTAAATTTTCCCTTGTTTCACTGACCAATGGTTCTGACCTCTCTTAACCTAAATTCAAATATCTCCTTGTACAATTATCATATGTTTCTCCCACTTATTTCTACTGAAAATAGACTCACTGAGGAATCTATACATATAAATTATAACCCATAATTCACTTTGTACAATGTTTAATGATTTTTCCAAAACAGAACAGATAAACACAAAGTCATTCAGAAGCAAACTCACTAAAATTAAAATATCAAAGAATATAAAATTCTTCTTCCCACTCTGTTTCTTTCATATAAAAATAGACACAATAAGCTTTAATTATATAACTTATTCACCTTCAAATTCCTTTCTCCTATTTTTCATGATTTTTCAAAATCACGTCATTGCTGCTAACCAAAAACCGTTTCATTGCAAAATATGGTTTCCACTACGAACATATGCACTGTGTGGTTACAGATGCCAGTTTTCAATTTTTTGATCTTTCCACCAAATCACAAAACATTTCATGCAAATATTTAGAGAGGTGTGAGATTACACACCTTCTGCAATAATCACAAGCTGAAAAGTTTGGACGTACCTTAACAAGCTTCACAGAACGACATTGCGACCCTGAAGAACCACGATCCTTTTCTTCTTACAATCCACACACCTAACCCGAAGTACCTCACCGATTCCTTTAATATCCTTTAAAACCTCCCTAACTAGCTGAGGCAACTCATTGGCTTCGGCTCCATCATGAGACCCCGTCGCAGCCATTGGCAATGCAAACGTCTCCCTTTCGGGCACATGCCTCGGTGCTGAAGATCCAGCTCTAGCACCTTGGCCACTACCATAGCTACGTCCACCGCGTCCACGTCCTCTAGCGCTCATGTTCACTAAATCGGCTTAATATTATTAAGATTCTTATGGATCAATATACTATTCAATGTTTATTAGACAATGTTTTATGGAGTATAGGAAGTAAATTCGCTTTCGCAAAACGTATCCTAAAGTCTCAATCTCTATAGTTTTAGCTCCTAAAGCTAAAAGTTCTAGAGTATTTCTACAGCCCTACCATAATAATCATAAAATAAAAACATAAACTTACTTTACTTGGTGCCAGATACCCGTGGTGCCATACTTCCTTTAGAACATGCATTTATAAATCAAATTTCAACAGCTTTGGATATCATTTTTGAACCCAAACCATAGCCGAGTTTTGCAACGGGCTCTGATACCATAAAATGTAACACTCTAAACCTGTTCCATGCGTTTTGACCGGATCTGACATGTCACATGAGGAAAACATATTAAGAACTTGTAATTTGTACTAAAATAGGTGTTATTAAACTATAGTTAAGAAAACAAGTTTGGTTGTAAATATTCGATAAAATACTTCTAATCATGATAGGTTTAATTGATAAACCGAAAATCAAAATAGTGAACCTTAAAATCGTGACTTTTGAAAACGGCGTTGATAATTTCGAAAGAAAATCCAAGTTAAATTATTTGTCCATATTTATTATAAAATCTATTTGTTAATCAATTTTGGAAAATCGTTATTAATGATTTTAGAAAATCCCAATTTAAAACAATTCAATAAAAATATTAAATCGCCTAAATGTAAAGCAAAATAAAACATATTGCAAAGGCCTTCTTACTACTTTAAAACCCAAAATAGTAAAAGTAATGAAATAAAGCGAAAAATGAAATTTACTAAAGTTCAAAAACACCATTTCTAAAGTATGGCCTCCACCGAGACATCCATGGCCCAAGTCCACATCATTGAGTATTACCTGCAAGGTTTAAGAAGGAGGGGTGGGTTACTAGAACTCAGTGGGTAATCCCCTTACCGTCATCCACTGGGCCTGAATCTATTTAGCAATAATTTGGGCCTGAGCCCATGTAGCATAATCTTGGGCCAAAGCCCATTTACATAACAGAATATATATATGTACAATGTAAGTAACCCAACCCATCCATCCAATCACACCCCGTACCAGCCAATCACACCTGTGGGGATCAAGTCAACCCACCCCGCCAATCACACCAATTCGCAGGCAAGTTGCCATTTATAATATTTGTTGCTAAGCCACCAGAAACGCTGCAGTCAAGCTACTTTTTATAATATTTGTGGTTGAGCCACCAGAGTATCATGTACGGTAATATAATCGGCATACAGCTTCAGGTAAATATGTTTGGCACAAAGCCACAATCATGATGGCACAAAGCCATCTCATACAATTCTCATACACATTCTCGTCTTTCATTTACCCGCCGAATCGCTCGTAATAGAAGTCGAGATACTTA
This sequence comes from Gossypium rotundifolium, assembly GCA_025506655.1. Classification (NCBI taxonomy): domain Eukaryota; kingdom Viridiplantae; phylum Streptophyta; class Magnoliopsida; order Malvales; family Malvaceae; genus Gossypium; species Gossypium rotundifolium. The sequence continues at coordinate 45,186,190 of CP106725.1, read as the reverse complement.
AGGTCTCACGATAAGTACCTATACCATGGACTGATGCCAAATTAAGGTAACTTATCCAACATCGATATCATGGCTCAAGCCACCACCAATATGCATGGCCTGAAGCCAAATCGATTTATCTCGCACCCAAAATGCTATATCATGGCCCGAAGCCAACTCACTATATCCCTAAATGACATGTCACTAGCATCCTAAACTATTCCTAAGGTTCAACCGGGATTTCGAATATCAAATCGTATTTGGATCACTATCGTTCACATCCAGAGTCTCATATTTGCAATTCATGCAATATCAAAGAATATAAAATACATTTGTATTGAAATTCATCACATACGAACTTTCATTAGATGTGTAAACGACGACATGAGTTGATTAGTCGATAACTTTATCTTTTCCCCGATCCAAGTCTGTATTTCTCCGATCTTGATTAATTTAAGCTTAAAGTTGCCGAATGCTTTAAACCCTAAATTGGTTTCTCCTATCTTCAATTTTTGACAATTAATTACTATATTAACCTTATTATAAAACCATCAAAACACTTTAATTCATGTACATATATGTCCACTCATTCTATTAATGGTCTAATTTCAACACAAGGACCTTTACATTAAGGTTTTATAGCTATTAGATACTTTTCACTAATAGAACTCCACTTTTACACTTTACACAATTTAGTCCTTTTATCAAATTAACTAATCAAACGATAAAATTTCTTAACAAAATTTTCACACAATAATTTTATCACATTGTAAACATTTCAATAATAATAAAATAAATATTTTGACCTTGAATTTTTGATTCCAAAACCACTATTCCAATTTGACCAAAAATGGGCTGTTACAACTCTCCCTCTTAGGGATTTTCGTCCCCGAAAATCTTACTAGTGAATAGATTAGGGTACTATTTTCTTATAGCTTCCTATGGCTCCCACGTAGCCTCTTCAATTCTGTGACGTTTCCACAAGACTTTCACTAAAGCTATGCATTTATTTCTCAACTCTTTGATTTCTTGAGCCAAAATTCTAATTGGTTCTTCATTATACTTCATATCGGGCTGAATCTCAATCTCTAACGTAGAAATCACATGTGAGGGATCCGATCGATATCGACGCAACATTGACTCATGAAAAACAATATATATTTTCTCTAACTCAATTGATAAAGCTAGCCAATAAGCCATTGGACCTATTCTTTCAATGATCTCGTACGACCCAATGAAACACGGACTCAATTTTTCTTTGCGACCAAATCTAAGAATTTTCTTCCACGGAGATACTTTCAAAAATACTTTATCCCCAATCTAAAATTCAATGTCTTTTCGTTTCAAATCTGCATAAGATTTCTGTTGATTTGAAGCTGCTTTCAAATAGTCGTGAATTACTTTCACTTTCTCTTCAGTTTCTCTAACCTAATCAATCCCGTGAATCTATTTCTTGCTAAGCTCGATCCAATACAATGGAGTTTGGCATTTGCGACCATTCAAAGCTTCGTACGGTGCCATCTTTATACTCTATTGAAAGCTATTATTATAAGAAAATTCAACCAGCGGTAAATATTTCTCCCAATTGCCTTCGAACTCTAAAACACAACATCTGAGCATATCTTTGAGAACCCAAACTATTCTTTCAGATCGACGATGATTTTCAAATGAAAAGTCAGATCAAATTCATCTTCGTACCTAGAGCTTCATGTATTTCTTCAAAAATCGTGACGTAAATCTCAGATCTCTATTCGAAATAATCGAAATTAGTACTCCGTGCAACCTAATGATCTCAACAATGTACAATTCATCTAATCTATCAAGTGAATAGTTAGTACGTACTGGGATGAAATGTGCTGATTTTGTTAATCGATCAACGACAACCCAAATAGCGTCTTTCTTGTTTGGAGACAAAGGCAATCCCGATACAAAATACATTGTAACTCTGTCCCATTTCCACTCTGGTATCATCAAAGGCTAAAGTAAATGATGGGCTTGAAACTAACTAATATTTCAACAAAGGCAAGCACACCTATTGAACAGTAGTATGGTTGTGGTGAGTCCGGAATATCGTATCCTTAAGGACTAAAATTACTAGTAATAACTATATTTTTATTATTTAGCCTAAAATTAAGGGATTTTGTTTTTAATCTAAAATTACCTGACTAATTGACTATGAACGCAATAGAGAATGAAAGAAATTATCGAATAAACCAATAATAAAGACAATGCCCAAGGAAGAATCCACCTAGACTTCACTTATTATTTTGACTCTGAATTAAATGATTTATTCACTTGACTTGATCCGTAGAAATCCCTAAATTATGTTAATATCTCTTTCGAGACTAAAAACAACTGACTTTAGGTTGATTAATTGAAATCTCTTTCTAATTAAAACCCCTATTGTCGCATTAACTCGATCTATGGATCCCTTTATTAGATTTGACTCTAATCCGATAAAATTATGTCGCCCTATTTCTAGGGTTACAATCAATTCCTCTTAATTATGATAGATCTACTCTTTAATAGGGACTTTTGCTCCATTGAATAAGCATATCAATCTTGAATTAATATTCCTAAAAACATTAAAACAAGGGTTAAGAACACATAATTAAGAACAAGAACAAGTATTTATCACGTAATTCAGATTTATTGAAAAATAAAATTCATCTAGGTTCCATCGTCCCTAGGTATTTAGGGAGTTTAGTTCATAATGATAGATGGAAACATCTTAAAATAAGGAAAACTTCAAAACATAAGAAAACCCAAAAACTTCAAGAGAAATTGATAGGAGATCTTCAGTCTTGATGGGGATCCTTCTTCCAAGCTGCTCCCAATAGCTATCTTCGAGGATTTTCTGCTTTCTACTCTTTGTATCCTTTTAGGTCCTCCTATAAGGTGTTTATATAGGCTTTGGAGCACCATTCTTAGCCCACAAGTAGTCTTTTCTGAATAGAATTAGACTTGGGTTTAGCAGGGACACGTCCGTGTACGATAGCTTAGGCTGTGTTTGATTCTGCTCGTCACACACGTCCGTGTTGGTCTGCCCGTGTGCGATAGTCCAAGCCATGTTGATTGCTGAAGTAGGCCTATTTTGTCCCTTTTTTGCCTGTTTCTCGTTCTTTTTGACTTCCTAAGCTGTCCTGAGTGTAAAACATCAAATTAAAGGATTAGGAGCATCGAATTCATCAAATCTAATGAAAATTCATCTACAAATAAGCCAAGAATGGGGTCAAAATATGTATAAATTATGGTTTATCAAATATCCTCACACTTAAGCCTTTGATTGTCCTCGAGTAAAATCCTCAATTCACAGTTAAAATTAACTTCCTCAATTCATAATTCTCATCAATAATGTCTTATCATAATTCACAGATAATTCATACGTTGATAATTTTACTAAAAGAGTCCTAAAGATTCAAACAATTTAAGTCACAAATTTTATAGCAAAAAAACATAGGGTTTCCCTTTACCTAAATAATCACCTTTAATTCAAAACTGACAAGAATTGACATACTCACTAAAGATTTACTCAAATTACTCAACATGTTTAAGGTTCAAATTAAGCACTCAAAAGTCAAACATGAAAAGTTATTACCATAGGCTTGCATGAAAATCAAATCTCCACCACTATAAAATGATAAGATACACAAATCAAAAGGTCTTTAAAAGGGTTGTAATGGGGCTTGTAACATCCTGAATTAATGGGCCTTTGCATTTGATGTGTGTTATGTTCAATGATAATTAGAGTGTTTAAGGGGTTCAGATTGGGCTCACGTTTGGGCTGAGGCCTTAATCAAATTTTTTGTTTGGCCACTTTAGTGGAAAGCTAGATAGGTCCGAGCTTAAAAGATATTGTTCGTGAACTAAAACACAAAAATTGGCTAGTGGCCCAGTGGACAGTGGCGTGAAAAGCAGTAAGAGGATCCAAGGTTCGAGCCGCATTACCCACTTACTTATTTTAATTGTTTTTGGCGTTAAAAGGAGAGGAGAGTGGGGGCGGCTAGGATGCTTTAGAATAGGAAGATTTATCTGTTGGATAATGTGGATATTATTCTGATAATAGTAGGGAGAGGTGGTGTTATTTGGGCCTCTCCTAAAGGTTAATAGATTAAGATAGAGGAGAAAAGATAGGAGCTATCTACTGAGAGCAGAGTTGGCCGAAATTCCATCTCCTAGAGGGGGAAGGAATCGGATTCTTCATGTTAAAGGGGTGCCAAAATTTCCCCTATTATTTGATTAATTATTAGTTATCAGGAAGGGCACTTTTGAGTTTTGATAAGCAAGTGCCGAAATTCTCTATAAATAGGGATGGTATCTCTTCAATTCCGGCATTTGAACCCTATTCTTTTCCTCATTCTCTTTGCCAAAATTCTCAGTCTTTTTTTGTAATTTCTGTTCTCTCTTTTTTTTTAAATGCCGAAACCACTTAATTATTTCTCTCACTTCACTTTTTTCAAAAGCCAAAACCTCTCACTTCACTTTTTTCTTTCATTTTTTTCTCTTGTGTTGATTTCTCCATAAAGCTGAAATCTCCTGGAAGTTGCCAAATTCCCTGTAAAGGTAGGTGCAAATTTACTTCTGTTCTTTTTTCCTTCTCTTTTGGTTTTGACACTATAGTCGAATGGCTAGTTGATTGATAGGTCATCTTTAGTTTAACTTTTCTCTAATCACATGTTCTTTGGGGCACACTTTGGGAAATTATAGTAGATCGAATCATCCGATCTCAAAAAGTCGAAGTCGTTAATCTTTAAGTATCCTATCGATTTTGATTTCAAGGTAAGGGTTTCCTTTAGATTCCTATTAGATTCGCTATCATATTTGAGATCTTAACTCATATATGGTTTAACAACCCTATTTCACTATAGTAATTCTGACAAGGACTTTTTGGATGGAATCAAATATGGATCGGGCAGAGGAGAGGATTGGGTCCGTAAACCCAATCCCTAAGTTTAAGAAATGAGCAGTGTCCGCTGTTCGTGATTGGCCACCGGGTTGTGGACCGGCGTCGAAACAGCATCTTAGGAAGATAATAGTCATATCGACTTCTGACAGTGTCGACATAGAGGGTGTCGTCTTAACCATAATAAGGTGTGTAGATTCTTGACACATAAGTTTTGTTATGTTATATGTATGCTACGGGCTAAAAGCCGAAAAGAGAGGCTATATGAACAGTCGTGTTACCCAGAAAGGGTAGGCAAGGGATGCCAGGTACGTAATCATAGAAACTTTTCTATGTGTATCGAAGCATGTGAAAGTATGAGATCTGTTAGATGGCTTGATGTTTTGATTCTTGTATGTGTGTATGCATGGGATGGGATTGATTGATCGATTTATGGAAGGGGAGCAGGTCGCAGGGCGATCGGTGGCTTTGCCACAAAGGTTTGCATTAGCGATCGATCTTTATGACAGGCAGCATAGCTGTCAAAATACTAAATGTATTTTCTGGGGTTCGCAATAGCGATCGGTCTTTATGACAGGCAGCACAGCTGTCGATGTGGTGTGTAGCGGATGGAGGGTTGATTGTAGAAATCACCATGGTGTGATGGTTGGTACGGAGGTGTGTAGAGGATGGACTCTTAGGTTTTGGGATGGGCCATGTTGCATGACATATTTTGTTACCATTGTATATGGGCCAAGGCCCATAATGTGTTTGTGGGCCCTAGGCTTTTATGTGTTTTCAAGTTTTGCACACTAAGTCTTTGTGACTCACCCATTTATGTTTTTCCCACTCTATATATGAGCAGTAGACCGTGGGCATAGGAGCTGAGGTGGACTCGAGGGGCCATCACGACTATTATTATTTTTATAAACTATCTTTGACTTTTCGTTTAAAATATAAATATTTGGGAATATTTTTGTAATAAGGCCTCATAACTTAGGTTTCCAATTTATGTGTTACTCGCATTATTTTACTTTCACCCTTAATAACTCACATGCTTATAAGCCTATGTTTTTCCAAAGTCTTATTAATAAAATGAAATGATAAATGGGCTTTTCAAATTTAACCGACGCAAATGATAAGTTCTTCAAACTTTTTCACAAATATCACGATTAATGAAAAAAAACTGAGACTTTTCAAAACCCATCGAAGCAAAGTTTTTAAGGTTTAACTCAGAGCATACCGATCCCAGAATGACGTATGGGCCATGTTTGGGGTGTTACATTTTTAGTATCAGAGCCCAGTTCAAAACTCGAGCTGTGAAATGGGTCTAGTAGGAATTTATGAAAGTAATATAAGTTGAGAAAAGTTTTGAAAGATATGGCCTTCGAGTCTACCAGCACCCAATCCATACAGGTAAGTACTCTAACCTTTGATGTGATATATATGAAGGGCTTGATGGGCTTTATGGACGTGAACCAAGAGGGATAGTGTTGATGGACTTTAGGATTAGTATAAACAGTTCTTCAAATCTCATAAGACTTAATTTTTCTTAATTAAACATGTCTGTGAACAAGTCACAGGGTTAGGGTGTGGAAATAGGCATACGCATGTCTAGGATTGGATCCAGGAAGAGCTTAGTATTTAAGCGGTCCTAGTGACTCACCTCCTCTTTTCTGTAATCCTACCTGGTGCGTAGTGACTGTTCGCCTTAGCCACGAGACATGTTGACAGGCCAAAATTCATAACTAAAACCCGAAAGGGACCAGTACCCTATTTTTGTAAAATTATTTGTATATCCCTGATTTTGTAAATTATCCAAAACACCCTAGGTTGAGGAAATTTATCGAAATACCCTTATTTGAAAATTACTAAAGTACCCTTATTTGAGAAATTACTAAATTACCCCTGATTTACAGAAGTTACCAAAATTTCCAAAATTAACAAAATACCTCGGATTGCAAATTACCAAAATACCCCTATTTTGTAAAATTACCAAGATACCTTATTTTGGAAAATTACAAAATACCCTCAGAGTTAAAATTATGAAAATACCCATCGGTAGTGAAATGACAAAATACCCCTAGGTGATGAATGTAAGTTCATGATGCTGCTTGTGTGTTGATGTGTGATGGATGTTGATTGAATGTGTATTCTAGAACTAGGAAATACTGATTTGAGAACTGAACTTGTGGATAGAATCCGAATTCGAAAGAACTACTGTTAAAACTACTTTCTATAAGACTGTCCTTTATTAATCAATGGAAGAAAGAATTATTAATTCATAAATTTTTAATCAGATAAATCGCGAACGGTAGAATGAGCACCAGAGGATGTGGTGTGTGTGGCCGAGGTAGAGGCATGGATTGACTAGTGAAGTATCAGGTCAATGTAGATTGTGCAACCAAGCATATGGTGTTAAGAACCCCCGAGGGAGGTGAAGTGTTGGTGATATGAGAAAGGGGGAATTGTCTGTCAAACGTGGTAATTGCCCTAAGAGCGAAAAGAATGGTGATAAAAGGGTGCGAGGTAGTTCTAATGTTTGTACAGACTTTGGAAGCCAATAACCTATCTATTGAGGACGTTAGGACGGTGAAGGAATTTCCTGATGTTTTCCCAGAAGAGCTTCCGAGATTACCTTTGGATTGAGAAGTAGAGTTTGGAATTGATCTTCTTCCGAGAATAGCGTCGGTATCTATTGCTCCATATAGAATGACACCGAAGGAGTTAGTGGAATTAAAAGCACAAATTCAGGAGTTGTTGGATAGAGGGTTTATTCGACCAAGTGTGTCACCTTGGGGAGCATCGGTGTTATTTCTTAAGAAGAAGGATAGTTCAATGCGTATGTGCATTGACTATCGTCAATTGAATAAGTTAACCATCAAGAACAAATACCCGTTGCCAAGGATCGATGACTTGTTCGATCAGTTGAAGGGGGTCTCAGTCTTTTCGAAGATAGATCTGAGGTCAGGGTACCATCAGCATAAGGTTAAAGAGGCAGATATTCATAAGACAGACTTTAGGACTCGCTACGGTCACTACGAGTTCATGGTGATGCCATTTGGGTTGATTAACGCACCAGCAGTGTTTATGGATATGATGAATCGAGTGTTCGAACCCTACTTGGATCAGTTTTTCATGGTTTTTATTGATGACATCTTGGTTTATTCAAGATTGGAGGGGGAGCATGATTCACATCTGCAAGTGGTTCTACAGATTCTGAGGGAGAAGTAGCTTTATGCCAAATTCATCAAGTGTAAATTTTGGCTAAAGGAAGTTACTTTTCTAGGTCACGTGGTGTCGGCAGAGGGAATTAGGGTTGACCCTCGAAAAATTGAAGCGGTGTTGGATTGGAAGCCGCCTAAGTCAGTGGAAGAGATTCAGAGTTTCCTTGGTTTAACCGGGTATTACCGAAGGTTTATTGAAGGATTTTCTCTGATTGTGGCACCATTGACTAAGTTGCTACAGAAAGGAGTTTCGTTCGTTTGGTCTGATAAGTAGTAGGATAGTTTTGAAAAGTTGAAAAGGATATTGATGGAGGCTTCGATGTTGATTCAACCAGAGGTTGGGAAGGAATTCGTGATTTACTGTGATGCATCACACACGGGACTAAGATGCGTGTTGATGCAAGATAGAAAGGTGGTTGCGTATGCATCACGGCAGTTAAGACCGCACGAAGCAAACTATCCCACCCATGATTTGGAGTTGGCGGCGATGGTGTTTGCCTTGGAGATTTGGAGACATTATTTGTACAGGGAGAAATCTGTCATTTACACGGATCATAAGAGTTTGAAGTACCTTTTGACATAGAAGGAGTTGAATCTAAGGCAAATGAGGTGGATTGAGTTATGAAAGGATTATGATTGCTCGATCGAGTATCATCCGGGTAAGGCCAATGTGGTGGCAGATGATCTAAGCTGTAAGGTGATCTCTGACTTAAAAGCGATGTTTGCTTACCTTAGTCTGTACGACGATGGGAGTTTATTGGTGGAACTCCAAGTAAAACCCTCATGGGTCAGTCAGGTTAAGGAAAAGCAGCAAACTGATGAGTTACTGAAGGAGAAGTTTCCGGTTGGAGCAAGTGATGAATCAACGGAATTTAGTGTGAATGAGGAAGGGCTGTTATGATTTCAGGGGAGAGTGTCCATGCCGAAAGATCCTGAATTGAGGCATAGGATCTTGCAAGAAGTGCATGGTAGTCCATACGCTATGCATCCTGGAGGGAGTAAGATGTATCAAGATTTACGGGAGTAGTTTTGGTGGCTAGGCTTAAAATGAGAGGTGACTGAATTAGTGGGGAGGTGTTTAACCTGTCAGCAGGTAAAGGCAGAGCATCAGTTACCATCAGGGTTGTTGTAACCGGTGAAGATTCCTCAGTGGAAGTGGGAAAGGATCACAATGGACTTTGTTAGTGGGCTACCTCTCACGCCTACTAGGAAAGATTCAGTTTGGGTAATCATTGATCGGTTGACGAAGTCTGCTCATTTTGAACCGATTCGGGTCGATTATTCCTCAGAAAAGTTTGCTAAGTCAGATATATAGCGATTGTAAGGTTGCATGGAGTACCTATGTCGATTATCCTGCATCGAGATCCTAGGTTTACGCTAAGGTTTTGGATGGCGTTGCATCAAGCATTGGGTACGAAGTTGGATTTCACTACAGCATTTCATTCTCAGATCGATAGACATTCGGCGGGTGATTCAGATCTTGGAGGACATGTTAAGGGGTTGTGCCATTTATTTCAAAGGTAGTTGGGTGGAGTTTCGCCATTGGCGGAGTTTTCGACAACAAACAGCCTACTAGTCTAGTATTCAGATGGCACCCTATGAAGCATTGTACGGGCGGAAGTGTCGTACTCCTACGTGTTGGACTGAATTAGGGGAACAATGAATTTTGGGTCTGGAGTTGGTTATCGAGACGGAGGAGAAAGTTGATCTAATTCAGGCTCGACTAAAGGAAGCGCCGAATGCATGTAAGTCCCAGTAATGAATCGAATCGACCCTAATTGAAAGGTGGTTTCGGGACCACGAATCCGAGTCCGATAAATATTTAATATTTATATTTTGAGTTTATTATATGTGAAATTATGTGTGTGGAAGTTTCAGAGAAAAATTTTATCGCTTGAGCATCGAATTTGACAAAAGGACTTAATCGCGTAAAAGGCAAAAGTGGCATACTAGAGTGTAAAGTGCCTATTTGAGCATGGCTTAATATGAAGCATTAAAAGGTAAATAACCCATTTTTTAGAGATAGTGGATGGCAACATGCAAATTTTATAAAGTAAATATATGTTTATATTATATGTTATATTATAATATATTATTATATTATAAACATATTATAAAGAAAACACAAAAGAAAAGAAAGTGGAGTGTTCATCTTTATTTTTCATTGTTATTGCCAAAACAAAAGAAAAAGAAGTGAGAAATCAAAGCTCTCAAACATTCGGTCTTTGCAAGCTTGATTAGGTATGTAATTGAGTTCGATTTTTGATTATTTTTATGTTTTTGAGATCGTTGCTTCAAACGAAATGACCCAAGTTGTAATTTTAGAATCGAGCATGTCTAAGGTTCGACCATTAGTATTCTTATATGATAATTGATGTTTGATGAATTAAATTTAATGTTAGGACTAAGATTGATAAGTTTTGTATTGAAATTTTGGTGAAAATTGAGTAAATAGGACTAAATTGTAAAGATAAAAATTTGAGAGGGCTTAAATGCAAAATAAATGAAAGAAATAGACTTATAGTGCTAGTGTGAGTATTCGGCCCTTGTATAGTTTTAGCTAATTTGGTGTATTTTGTGTGTTATGCAAATAGGACTAAATTACAAAGTTGTGAAATACTAGGGGTAAAATAGTAATTTGCCTATTTATGTGCTTAGGGACTAAATTGAGATGAATTGTGCTTGAATGAGCTAAATTTAATGTGATTAGATCAAGAGCAAAGAAAAATGGAGTTAGATCTGGAAAGACGAAGGTTCTCGAATAGTCGATTCGCATGACTTATCGACAACCGAGGTAAGTCCTGTTTAAATTTGTTAAAGAATTATTCATGAACTTATTAAATGATAATGTTTGATAAATTTCAGTATATAATCATGTTATAGCCGAATGTATATATGTATATTAGATTGATTTCATAAATTGATAATGTGAAATGAATAAGTGTATCAATGCGAATTGTGGAATTGTACGATGAAGTAATGATTTATTTGTTTAAGGTGAATAAGTTTAGTTGATTTGGATATGTAATATAGATATGAAGTGTGTGTGGAATGATTGATCATGTTGATGTGTTCGGCTTAGTGCCTAGGTGCCTTGTGTGGGTGATATATATTCGGGCTTAGTGCCAGCGTGCCTTGTGCTTGGTGATATATTCGGCTTAGTGCCTAGCGTGCCTTTTGCTTGATGATATATTTCGTGCTTAGTGCTCAGCGTGCTTCGTCTTGTTTGATATATTCGGGCTTAGTGCCTAGCGTGCTTCGTCGTTATGATATATTCGGGCTTAGTGCCTAGCGTGCTTCGTGTCATGATTTATTTCGAGCTTTAAATGCCTAGCGTGCTTTATGCCTGATATGCTATAAGTGGAGGTTCTAACATCAAACAAGGTGAGATGTTTATATAGTGTTATGTGGTAAAAGTTCGTAAGAACTAGCCTACCATTTTAGTAAGGAATGAAGTGAACAAAATTCTTAATGTATAGTTAAAGATCGTTGATGAGTGTGACAAAAGCGCTTGTTCTTTTGTATAAGTAGAAATAGAAAATCAATGCCTAGATTGGTTTTCATGTTATAGCAATGATATTTAAGTAAAGAGTATTACTATTGTTCAACGATCTATATTTTACATAATGAAATAATTATGTTTTATACTATATGCTCATTATATTTATGTATGCTTGGGACTTACTAAGCTAGTAAGCTTACTGTGTGTGTCTTTGTTTATCTTTGTTTTATACATTTTGATTCGAACTACGGCTCAAGGATCATCCGTGAAGTCAACCACACTATCGACTTCCTTTTGGTATTGAAAACTTAGTTTGTTATTTAAAAAGGGCATGTATAGGCTAGATTAAACCGTATAACTAATGTTTTGTAATAGTGTAAATATGCTAGCCATGCTAAAATGGCTATCTATTTTGAATAACTTGTTTCGTGTTTTGATGATATTGTTTGCTCATGCCATGAACTATTATTTATGCTTGATTATGGTTTAATCATGTGTGAGAGTGGTATTATTATTTATGCATGTTAGATTAAGAGAAGAAAGACTTATTAATTGGTTCATGTTAATGAGCTTAATATATGGTATATACATTGATAATGTTTGGATTATGATTCTAAGCAATGAGAAATGGTAAATGATAGATATGTATTTGATTGAGTATTGGCTATATAAGCTTGGTTGCTAAATGATAAGTAAAGAATATGTTTCATGACTATTTTTGTTGATTGTTGGTACGGATCCAAATGGTAAATGATGGTTATGATTTAAGTATGTTTTGGTTAGTTTTATTGGATAGTTAAAAGTGCCAAGTTGATGTTAATATTAATATAGGTATGCATATGTGTGGTTGTAAGTTCGGTTGTAATATTTGGTTCATTTTGATAAGCATATGATCTTGATTATGGTGTGGTGAATCAATGATTAGTTAATAAGATGAAAATGAAGTTTAGGTATACTAATATACATGCAAATTAGGAGTACATTGAAATGTTATTTGTGTCCAAATGTTAAATGTGGCTTTTATTTTAAGGTAAAATGCGACTATATATATATATATATGCATCAATAGTATGTTCGGCCATATTGTAAGGTTACTAAAATCGCATATGTGATTGCATAATAATTAATGTAATTTGGTTTGAATGGTTTTATTTTGTGTTTGTGTAGTAGCAATGAATTGATATGTTCGATATTCAATCAATGAAATAGATATATTGACATATATGTGATGTATGAAATGTAATGATATATATGTTGTAATATGTTTTAAGTATACAAACGCCATTAATATTAGAGTCATATGTATTAAGTACATGTAAAATGGCTTTGTGGCATATTAGTTAATTCGAGTATGTGGATATATAGATGATATTAATATGGTTGAAATTTTAAAGCATAGTTTGTATATGTATTATAAGTAACTAAGCATGATTAATTTTATCTAGTTGTGTGTTTCATATGTGCAAATTTAACTAATATGATTTAGTGGATGATTGCTATTGGATTTAGAAGTTATATCGTAAAGAAATTGATATACCCTTGTGTATAAAAAATGATAAATGACTATGTGAAACTGTGTTTTGTCCGGTAATGCCTCATAACCCTATTCCGATGACGGATACGGGTTAGGGGTGTTATATTTTATTGGTATCAAAGCTACGGTTTAGTCGATTCTAGGACTACCATAGTATGAAAGATCTAGCTATACATGCCTTTAAATTGTATATATGATAGTGTGGTGACTTCTGACAATTTCGATTGTATTTTATATAGTAAATGGATTCTGATCCTAATAGAGTCAGTAGCTAATGATGTGGAGAGTGTCGCTACCGGTCTCGCATATGGACCAAAGCCACTAGACTCTCAACCGCCACGGTAACCACGAGGAGAGGCTAAACAAGCCTTCTACCAAATGATGAATGAATGGTTTACCCAGCTTTATTCGTAATAATCCAACGGTACAACAACCTCCGCCTCGAATAATCCAACTACAAAGACCTTCAAGACCTCGATGATAGATCCAATGAGATCTAGTAGGCCTCTGCTGATAAAATTAAGAAATTTGGGGTAATAAGAATTCAAGGCTAATGATGATGATGATGTAGAGCGAAATGAAATGTGGCTTGATAACACTATTCGGTACTTGATGAGCTATCTTGCACCTGCATTTAATGTTTAAAATGTGCTATATCTTTGCTTCGATACACCGCTTATCACCGTGGAATACACTAGTATCAGTGGTTCCAAAAGAAAAAGTGACGTGGGATTTCTTCCAGAATGAATTCCGCAAGAAATATATCAGCCAGAGGTTCATCGACCAGAAACGTAAAGAATTTCTTGAACTAAAACAGGGGCAAATGACCGTGACTGAATATGAGCAAAAATTTGTCAGATTGAGCCGATATGCTCGGGAGTGTGTATCTACTGAAGCCATTATGTGCAAAAGGTTTGAAGACGGTTTGAATGAAGATTTGAAGTTGCTAGTTGGCATTCTTGAGATTAAAGAATTTGTGACACTAGTCGAGTGAGCTTGCAAAGCTGGAGAGCTTGGGAAAGAGAAAAGAAAGGCTGAGATAGAAGCTAGAGACACCCGTAAAAGATCGTCGGGTAAGAATTTTCATTCTACATCTAAAAAGTTTAAAGATGACTTCAGTCGACACAAAGCTACTTCAGATTCATTTATACGTGATCGACCTCCAGTGGGCTCCCAAGCTACCTCGATGGCCAGTGTTGGTAACGTCCCACAGAATCGAGTTGAATGCAAATATTGTGGAAAATGGCATCTTGGGAGTTGTAGAGTTCGTGACCGGTCTTGCTTTAAATGTGGATCCTCAGACCATTTTATTCGGGAGTGCTCGATGTTAGTCGAGCGAATACAAAGACATGTAACTCTAGACCGAGTAGTGCATCAAGACGGGCGCACCACCCGCATTCCGCAATGTAGGTGGTAGTCGAGAGGGACAAAGAACACAACAGATCGATCGAGGCTAGAGCTCCACTAGAGCTTATGTTACTCGAGCTAGAGAGGATGCTTGCTTCTCCGATGTCATTACCAGACTTTCACCCTTTATGATACTACTCGTGAATGCATTGATTGATCCCGGTTCGACCCATTCATATGTATGTGAAACTCTAGTATTCAAGAAGACTCGCCAGCTTGAGTCTCATCGAGTTTGTGATTCAGCGTATCCAACCCTTTGGGTAGATGTGTGTTTGTTAATAAAGTGTGTAAAAGTTGCCCATTGATGATTCGGGATTTTTTCTTCCCAGTTTATTTAATGCTGTTGCCTTTCGATGAGTTTGATATAATTTTGGGAATGGACTGTTAACTTCGTATGATGCAGTGGTGAATTGCAAAAGAAAGCTTATTGATTTGAGACACCAGAACGGTGAGATCATTGGAATTGAATCCAGTGATTTTGGTGGGTTTCCTACAGTTATATCCTCGATGTTAGCCCAAAAGTATGTGAGAAAAGGGTTTGAAGCTTATTTGGCTTATGTAATCGGATAATAAATTATCCGAGAAATGATTGAATCTGCATCTGATTGTATGTGAATACTCGATGTGTTTCTCAAGAACTATCGGTTTACCCCTATATGAGAGATTGAGTTTGGCATTGAATTAGCTCCAGAACGACTCCGATCTCAATAGCTCCATATCGGATGGCACCCATCGAGCTAAAAGAGTTGAAAGCACAGCTTGCAAGAGTTAACAGATAGGGCTTTGCACCACCAAGTTTCTCTCCTTGGGTGCACCATTTTTTGTGAGAAAGAAAGATGGAACGATGCGAATGTGTATTGATTATCGACAACCTAATAAGGTAACTATAAAGAATAAGTACCGTTACCTCGGATTGATGATTTGTTTGATCATTGAAAGGGCTTCAGATTTTCAAGATAGACTTGAGATCGTGTTATTATCAATTGCAGTCGAGATACAGATGTGCCAAAGACCCATTTTGACGAGATACGTACATTTTGAGTTTTTGGTTATGCCTTTTGGACTTACTAATGCACCGCTATTTTTATGGATTTGATGAATCGGGCTTTTAGACGCTTTTGGATCGATTTGTGGTGGTGTTTATTGATGACATATTGATCTATTCCCAAGATGAAATTGAACACGCGAACATTTGAGGTTAGTGTTACAAACTTTGCGAGATCATCGGTTGTATGCGAAGTTTAGTAAGTGTGAGTTCGGATGAAAGAGGTCACTTTTTGGGACATGTTGTTTCAAAGATCGTATTCGAGTTGATCCAACAAAATATCGGCTATACTTGATTGGAAGCCATCAAAAATGTTTCCAAATTCAAGTTTTCGGGACTTGCGAGTTACTATCGACGATTTGTGAAAGATTTTTCTATGATAGCTACCCCGTTGACAAAGTTATTGCAGAATGATGTCATGTTTGAGTGGTCAGAAAAGTACCAAAAAAGTTTTGAGCAGCTGAAAGCCCTTTTGATCGAAGCTCCAGATTAGTTCAAATTTGAATCGGTAAAGAATTCGTTGTTTATTCCGATGCTTCTTTAAATGGTTTGGGCTGCGTTTTGATGCAGGAAGGCAAAGTTGTAGCCTACGCTTCAAGACAATTAAAGTCGCATCGAAAGAAATTACCCGACGATGACTTAGAACTTGCGTACCATTGTTTTCGCATTGAAAATTTGGCGCCACTATTTATTTGGCAAGAAATGTCACATTTATTCGATCATAAAAGTCTAAAGTATCTAATGACTCGAAAGACCTGAATTTGAGACAACGCAGTGGCTAGAATTGTTGAAAGACTATGAATTGGTGATTGACTATCACCGAAAAGCTAATGTTGTTGCGCATGCATTAAGTCGAAATCATTATTTGCTCTTCATGCTCAATGCACGATGGCTATGTCTAGTGATGGTTCGATCATAGCCGAAGTTACGAGCAAGACCGATGTTTATTCAAAGAAATTTGTGATGCATGTAAAGTTGATGAAGATTTGATTACTAGCCAATTCAATGGTGAAAAGGGTACAAAATCGATTTTCAGATTGATGCAAATGACTGCTTGAATTTTAAAACCGAATGTGTGTTCAAAAACTCGATTTGATATGTGTGATTCGAGTGAGGCCCATAGTGGTCAATTATCAATACATCCGTAGCACAAAGATGTATAATGATTTGAAATAGTTCTATTGGTGGCCGGGTATGAAACGGGATATATCTCGAATTTGTTTCAAATGTTTTATTTGTCGCAAGTAAAAGCTAAACATCAAGTGCCATCCGGACTACTTCAGCCAATCATGATACCTGAATGGAAATGGGATAGAATCACAATGGATTTTGTATCCGGTCTCCTATGACAAATGAGTAGGAAGGATGTCGTCTCGGTTATAGTTGATAGGTCGACTAAATCACTCATTTTGTGCCAAGACATATGCATCGCTTCACTTGATAAACTTGTTGAATTGTACGATCACAGATTGTGAGATTGCATGGTGTACCGAGTTCCATTGTTTCGATAGAGACCCGAGATTCACATCACGATTTTGGAAGAAGTTGCAAGAAGCTTTAGGTACTAAACTTCATTTTAGTACGACCTTCCATCCGCAGATGCATTTGGCCATCCGAGCGAACTATTCAAATTCTTGAGGACATGTTGAGATGTTATGTTCTCGAGTTTGAAGGTACGTGGGAACGATACCTACCTTTGATTGAATTTGCTTATAATAATAGCTTTCAATCAAGTATCAAATGGCACCTTATGAAGCCTTATACGGGCAAAATGTCGAACACCATTATAATCGGATCGAGCTCATGAAAATAAGATACACGGGTTGATTTGATTAAAGAGACCGAATGTAAAGTGGCCATAATCAAAGATAATTTGAAAGTCGATCGATCGACAAAAGTCCTATGCTGATTTGAAACGTAAAGACATTGAATTTCGGTAGGAGATCGTGTATTCTTAAAAGTTTCCCATGGAAGAAAGTACTCGATTTGGTCTGGAAAGGCAAGTTGAATCCAAGGTTCATCGGACCGTATGAAATCGTTGAACGATTGGGCCTGCTGCTTATAGATTGAAGCTACCTCTAAATTAGAAAAGATACACGATGTATTTCATGTTTCTATGTCTGTAGATACAGATCGATCCGTCACATGTGATTGCTCGGTCGAGATTGAGATACAATCGATATGACGATGAGGAAAAGTCGATCCGTATTCTAGCTCGGAAATGAAATAGTTAAGAAACAAAAGATTTCCTTAGTGAAAGTGTTATGGAATCGACACGAGTTGAAGAGGCAACATGGGAGCCTCAAGATTCAATGAAGCAACAATATCCGACGTTGTTTAACGGTAAGATTTTCGGGACGAAAATCCTTAAGGGGAGAGTTGTAATGATCGAATCGACCCTAATCGAAAAGGTGGTTTCGGACCACGACTCGAGTCCAATAAATATTTAATATTTATATTTTGAGTTTATTATATGTGAAATTATGTGTGGAAGTTTCAGAGAAAAATTTTATCGCTTGAGCATCGAATTTGATAAAAAGGACTTAATCGCGTAAAAGGTAAAAGTGGCATACTAGAGTGTAAAGTGCCTATTTGAGCATGGCTTTAATATGAAGCATTAAAAGGGTAAATAACCCATTTTTTAGAGATAGTGGACGGCAACATGCAAATTTTATAAAGTAAATATATGTTTATATTATATGTTATATTATAATATATTATTATATGATAAACATATTATAAAGAAAACATAAAAGAAAAGAAAGTGGAGTGTTCATCTTTATTTTTCATTGTTATTGCTAAAACAAAAGAAAAAGAAGAGAAAACCAAAGCTCTCAAACATTCGGTCTTTGCAAGCTTGATTAGGTATGTAATTGAGTTCGGTTTTTGATTATTTTTACGTTTTTGATATCGTTGCTTCGAAACGTAGCTGACCCAAGTTGTAATTTTAGAATCTGAGCATGTCTAAGGTTCGCCATTAGTATTCTTATATGATAATTGATGTTTGATGAATTAAATTTAATGTTAGGACTAAGATTGATAAGTTTTGTATTGAAATTTTGGTGAAAATTGAGTAAATAGGACTAAATTGTAAAGATAAAATTTGAGAGGGCTTAAATGCAAAATAAATGAAAGAAATAGACTTATAGTGCTAGTGTGAGTATTCGCCCTTGTATAGTTTTAGCTAATTTGGTGTATTTTGTGTGTTATGCAAATAGACTAAATTATAAAGTTGTGAAATACTAGGGTAAAATAGTAATTTGCCCATTTATGCGCTTAGGGACTAAATTGAGATGAATTGTGCTTGAATGAGCTAAATTTAATGTGATTAGATCAAGAGCAAAGAAAACGGAGTTAGATCTAGGGAAAGACGAAGGTTCTCGAATAAATTGATTCGCACTACTTATCGACAACCGAGGTAAGTCCTGTCGAAATTTGTTAAAGAATTATTCATGAACTTATTAAATGATAATGTTTGATAAATTTCAGTATCTAATCATGTTATAGCCGAATGTATATATGTATATTAGATTGATTTCATAAATTGATAATGTGAAATGAATAAGTGTATCAATGCTAATTGTGGAATTGTACGATGAAGTAATGATTTATTTGTTTAAGGTGAATAAGTTTAGTTGATTTGGATATGTAATATAGATATGAAGTGTGTGTGGAATGATTGATCATATTGATGTGTTCGGCTTAGTGCCTAGCAGCGTGCCTTGTGCCTTGATATATATTCTGCTTAGTGCCTAGCGTGCCTTGTGCCGGTGATATATATTCGGCTTAGTGCCAAAGCCCTTGTGCCTTGATATATATTCGGGTTTAGTGCCTAGCGTGCTTCGTGTTTGTGATATATTCGGGCTTAGTGCCTAGCGTGCTTCGTCTTTGATATATTCGGCTTAGTGCCTAGCGTGCTTCGTGTTTGATTTACTTTGGGCTTTAAATGCCTAGCGTGCTTTATGCCTGATATGCTATAAGTGGAGGTTCGAACATCAAACAAGGTGAGATGTTTATATAGTGTTATGTGGTAAAAGTTCGTAAGAACTAACCTACCATTTTAGTAAGGAATGAAGTGAACAAAATTCTTAATGTATAGTTAAAGATCGTTGATGAGTGTGACAAAAGCGCTTGTTCTTGTGTATAAGTAGAAATCAAGATCGATGCCTAGATTGGTTTTCGATGTTATAGCAATGATATTTAAGTAAAGAGTATTACTATTATTCAACGATCTATATTTTACATAATGAAATAATTATGTTTTATACTATATGCTCATTATATTTATGTATGCTTGGGACTTACTAAGCTAGTAAGCTTACTGTGTGTGTGTCTTTGTTTATCTTTATTTTATAGATTTTGATTCGAACTACGGGCTCGAAGGATCATCCATGAAGTCAACCACACTATCGACTTCATTTTGGTATTGAAAACTTAGTTTGTTATTTAAAAAGGGCATGTATAGGCTGGATTAAACCGTATAACTAATGTTTTGTAATAGTGTAAATATGCTAGCCATGCGAAAATGGCTATCTATTTTGAATAACTTGTTTAGTGTTTTGATGATATTGTTTGCTCATGCCATGAACTATTATTTATGCTTGATTATGGTTTAATCATGTGTGAGAGTGGTATTATTATTTATGCATGCTAGATTAAGATAAGAAAGACTTATTAATTGGTTCATGTTAATGAGCTTAATATATGGTATATACATTGATAATGTTTGGATTATGATTCGGCAATGAGAAATGGTAAATGATGGATATGTATTTGATTGGGTATTGGCTATATAAGCTTGGTTGCTAAATGATAAGTAAAGAATATGTTTCATGACTATTTTTGTTGATTGTTGGTACGGATCCAAATGGTAAATGATGGTTATGATTTAAGTATGTTTTGGTTAGTTTTATTGGATAGTTAAAAGTGCCAAGTTGATGTTAATATTAATATAGGTATGCATATGTGTGGTTGTAAGTTCGGTTGTAATATTTGGTTCATTTTGATAAGCATATGATCTTGATTATGGTGTGGTGAATCAATGATTAGTTAATAAGATGAAAATGAAGTTTAGGTATACTAATATACATGCTAATTAGGAGTACATTGAAATGTTATTTGTGTCCAAATGTTAAATGTGGCTTTTATTTTTAAGGTAAAATGCGACTATATATATATGTATCAATAGTATGTTCGCCATATTGTAAGGTTACTAAAATCGCATATGTGATTGCATAATAATTAATGTAATATGGTTTGAATGGTTTTATTTTGTGTTTGTGTAGTAGCAATGAATTGATATGTTCGATATTCAATCAATGAAATAGATATATTGACATATATGTGATGTATGAAATGTAATGATATATATGCTTAATATGTTTTAAGTATACAAACGCCATTAATATTAGAGTCATATGTATTAAGTACATGTAACATGGCTTTGTGGCATATTAGTTAATTCGAGTATGTGGATATATAGATGATATTAATATGGTTGAAATTTTAAAGCATAGTTTGTATATGTATTATAAGTAACTAAGCATGATTAATTTTATCTAGTTGTGTGTTTCATATGTGCAAATTTAACTAATATGATTTAGTGGATGATTGCTATTGGATTTAGAAGTTATATCGTAAAGAAATTGATATACCCTTGTGTATGAAAAATGATAAATGACTATGTGAAACTGTGTTTTGTCCGGTAATGCCTCGTAACCCTATTCCGACGACGGATACGGGTTAGGGGTGTTACAAGTCCTATGCTGATTTGAAGCACAAGGACATAGAGTTTGCAGTGGGTGACAAGGTGTTCTTGAAAGTGTCGCCATGGAAGAAAGTATTACGGTTTGGATGGAAGGGTAAGTTAAGTCCCAAATTCATCAGACCTTATCAGTTGCTAAAATGAGTTGGACCAGTAGCGTATCAGCTTGAGCCATCTGCTGAATTGAATCAGATCCACGATGTATTTCACGTCTCTATGTTAAGACATTATCGTTCGAATTTGTCTCATGTGGTACCTATGGAGGAAATTGAGGTACGACCTGACCTATCCTTTGAAGAGCAACCAATGGAAATCTTGGATCGTGATGTCAAAGTATTACGAAGGAAGAAGGTTCTATTGGTTAAGATTCTATGGCGGAATCACGGCTCTGAGGAGGTTACGTGGGAACCAGAGGAAGCAATGCGATAGCAATACCTGCATTTATTCGGATCAGGTAATTTCGAGGACAAAATTCCTTTAAGGGGGTAGAACTATCCTGAATTAATGGGCCTTTGCATTTGATGTGTGTTATGTTCAATATGATAATTAGAGTGTACAAGGGGTTCAGATTGGGCTCAGGTTTGGGCTGAGGCCTTAATCAAATTTTCTATTTGGGCACTTTAGTGGAAAGCTAGATAGGTCCGGCTTAAAAGATATTATTCATAATTAAAACACAAAATGGGCTAGTGGCCCAAAGGACAATGGCGTGAAAAGCGAAGAAGGGATCTAAAGTTCGAGTCACATTACCCACTTACTTATTTTAATTGTTTTTGGCGTAAAAGGTGAGGAGAGGGGTCACTAGGATGCTTTAGAATAGGAAGATTTATCTTTTGGATAATGTGGATATTGTCTTGATAATAGTAGGGAGAGGTGGTGTTATTTAGGCCTCTCCTAAAGGTGAATAGATCAAGATAAAGGAGAAAAGATAGGAGCTATTCACGAGAGCAGAGTGGGTGAAATTCCATCTCTTAGAGGGGAAGGAATCGGTTTTTCATGTTAAAGGGTGCCAAATGTCCCTATTATTTGATTAATTATTAGTTATCGTGAAGGGCACTTTTGAGTTTTGATAAGCAAGTGTGAAATTCTCTATAAATAGGGATGGTATCTCTTCAATTCGCACTTGAGCCCTATTTTTTTCCCCATTCTCGTGCCAAAATTCTCGGTCTTTCTCTGCAATTTCTCTCTCTCTTCTTTTCCTACAAATTAAACCTCTCAATTCTTTCTCTCATCTTCACTTTCTTCAAAAGTCGAAACCTCTCACTTCACTTTCTTTTTCCATTCTTTTCTCTTGTGCCGATTTCTCCATAAAACTGAATCTTCTGGAAGTTGTCGAATTCCTTGTAAAGGTAGGTGCAAATTTTCTTCTATTCTTTTCCTTCTCTTTCAATTTTGAGGCTATAGCCGAATGGCTAGTTGATTGATAGGTCATCTTTAGTTTAACTTTTCCTCTAATCACACGCTCTTTTGGCGGCACTTCGAAATCATAGTAGATCGAATCATCCAGATCTCAAAAGTCGAAGTCGTTAATCTCTAAGTATACTATCGATTTTTGGATTTCATGGTAAGAGGTTTTCTTTAGATTCCTATTAGATTCGCTATCATATTTGAGATCTTAACTCATATATGGTTTAACAACCCTATTTTGCTATAGTAATTCTGACAAGGACTTTTTGGATGGAATCAAATATGGATCAGACAAAGGAGAGGATTGGGTCCGTAAACCCAATCCCTAAGTTTAAGAAACGAGTAGTGTCCGCTATTCGTGATTGGCCGCCGGGTTGTGGACCAGCTTCTGAACAGCATCTTAGGCAGATAGCAGTCGTATCGGCTTCTGACAATGTCAACATAGAGGGTGTCGCCTTAACCATCATAAGGTGTGTAGATTCTTGACACATAGGCTTTGTTATGTTATATGTATGCTATGGGCTAAAAGCGGAAAGAGAGGTCAGATGAACAATGTGTTACCTAGAAAGGGTAGGCAAGGGATGCCAGGTACGTAATCATAGAAACCTTTCTATGTGTATCGAAGCATGTGAAAGTATGAGATTTGTTAGATGGCTTGATGTTTTGATTCTTGTATGTGTGTATGCATAGGACGGGATTGATTGATCGATTTATGGAAGGGGAGCAGGTCGCGGGACGATCGGTGGCTTTGCCACAAAGGTTCGTGATTAGCAATCGGTCTTTATGACAAAAGATAGTTTAAATACTAAATGTATTTTCTAAGGTTCGCATTAGTGATCGGTCTTTATGACAAAGACAACCGTCGGCGTGGTGTGCGGATGGAGGGTTGATTGTAGAAATCCCGGTGTGATGGTTGGTACGGGGTATGTAGAGGATGGACTCTTAGGTTTTGGGATGGGCCATGTTGCATGACATATTTTGTTACCATTGTATATGGGCCAAGGCCTATAATGTGTTTGTAGGCCCTAGGCTTTTATGTATTTTCAAGTTTTGCAATGAGTCTTTGTGACTCACCCATTTATGTTTTTCCCACTCTCATGATGAGCAGAGACTGTGGACATGGGAGCCGAGGCGACTCGAGGGGCCATCAAGACTATTATTATTTTCATAGACTATCTTTGACTTTTGTTTAAAATATAAATTTTTGGATTATTTTTGTAATAAGGCCCCATAACTTAGGTTTTCAATTTATGTGTTACTCGCTTTATTTTTTTTTCACCCTTAATAAGTCACATGCTTATAAGCCTATGTTTTTCCAAAGTCTTATTAAGAAAATGAAATGATAAATGGGCTTTTCAAATTCAAGCAACTCAAATGATAAGTTCTTCAAACTTTTTCACAAATATCACGATTAATGAAAAAAAAACTGAGACTTTTCAAAACCCATCAAAGTAAATTTTTAAGATTTAACTCAGAGCATACTAGATCCGGTAATGACGTATGGGTCGAGTTTGAGGTGTTACAGGGCTTGGGTTAAAGGTATGGATAAAGGCTAAATTAGAGGGTTAAAATCTAGATTGAGTTGACAGTTTACCTAACTATAAAAATAAACTAATACTAAACAATTACAATAATTGAAAACCTATCAATAGTAGCACAGGCTTCTTCTCAAAGTGTGAAATTAACCGTTGAAGCTCAAATAACATAGAACTAATAGTGAATATAGTTCAAACTTTTTTTTCACGTACAATAATAAGAAAGAATTTAACAACTGAAGTAAAGAACATAGTTAGGCAACTGCTCAAATCAAATTTCGACAAAAAGGAGCTAAAACAATAGGAAAAATTCTCAATGAATTAAAAAGAATGGGTTTTGGGTTAATATTAAGGGTAAATCAAGAAACGGTCTATTAGAATCAAAGGGGTTCACTAGGGGTTAATTATGACGATAGGCTTTTTGGGGTAAGTTGGTTAAAACCTGGGTGCCTTTATCATTTCAGTATATCAAATCAAGGGTGTTGTCTCGGCATGCATATTCAACGCAAGTTCTATAATAACAAATTAATATTGACACATTCATAATCAATAAAGTGAGCAAGAAAAAGTATATGCTCTAAAAGGCTCAAAATCTCACTAAAATTATGGTTTTTGATGTCAACCTTGCAAATTTCAAACTTCAAAGTAATATTTAAAATTAGGGAAACAACCTAACAAAATTTTTAATTCTGAAAATAGACTTATCATGCTTGATTCTCTACTGTCTTAAAGTATAAACGATCAATGCACAATTACCTATGACTTAATCCAAAGCATATCAATAAAATCATAAAGCAGTCCAAATTCAATCTAATAGTAATATGAGTAGATTACTTGAGAACAAGATAAAATTCAATGATTTTTCTGATAATCAATTAAATAACCTCCACACAATTAAGATGTACATTGTCTTCAATGTACAAAGATAGATAATAGCAATGTAAGCAGAAAATCATAAGAGTGGGAAATGAGGTGAAATTTCCTAAATTATGGATGAAATCCTTAGAAAGTGAAAATTGTAGAAATAGGTCCAATTAGAAGCATGAAGAACTAGGTAGAGGTGATGGTGGGGGAGAATACTCCAGTAGTTTATTCGTTCCTTAGTAGCACCTTGAACCTTTTAAAACTACGGAGTCATCAGTAAAGTTTTAGGGAGTTTTATTAATGGACTTCGTTATGGTTACTCGATAATAAATAGCCAAAGATATGAAGAAATCAAAATATACTAATATAAATCAAAGACAAGAAAGATAAAGTGAAAGAGTTTAAAATTAAAATAAAAGAAAAATAAAAAACAAATGGACTCAAAGGTCCTCATCAATAGATGGTTCGCAAGGTGGGGGTGGTGGTGATATGTGGAACTGCTGACAAATCTATTATAGAGTCGCCTCGAGGCCGTCGAATAGTCGAGCATTGTCATTGATTTTTTTGAGTGCAGTACTGATCGAACCGAGTGAGACCTCAAATATGTCAATCAATGAAGCAGCCGCATGAACTGGTCGATAAGGCGGTGGTGGCACAGAATGTGGCTCATCATGATGTAAAGGGACATCATCAGTAATGTCCTCTGGGTCATCCTGATTGGTGGCCAGGGTAGGGGAGAAGGAGTAGAGAGGGTGTTTGGGTGAGAAAGTGGTTAGGGTTTGGGGGGAAATTTAGAGGATAAGGTGAACAGTAGACAGGAGGTTTAAATAGGGATTGGGGTACATAGTTGCGGCCCATGCTCGTGTGGTTTATCGCATCCCATGTTCTTTAGTCAGTTTCAACCACAGTCGCATTGCACCGCCATGGCATTTTATCGCAGATCGTGTTTTGGGGAAAATTTTCGTCTTGTTTTTGAACAGTCTCTGCCACACTGATGTACCTACTCGTGGTGTCCACACGGCCACGGCCATGTCCTTATGCAAGCCGTGTGGATAGGGAAACCTGTGCCTATTAATTTGGTTAGTTTTTAGTTAAGATTTAAGAATCTAAAATATGGACATTAATGAGGTTAGTGCTCGGGTTGCCTCCCGAGAAGCACTTATTTAGAGTCTAAGCTTGACTTACCTTTCATTCGTATAATCATGGTGGTTCGAGGAGTTGAAACTCCTCATTCCTGCTATCAATTTTGTTGAAATAAGGTTTTAGATGAGTACTATTTGCCTTGAAGGTGCTAAATTTGGAATGATTTACCTCAACTGTATTGTATGGGAAAATATTAAGTACCGCGAAAAGGGTTGTTCCATTAGGTTCAGAAGTAGCAACACGAGGATATGCATTATCCATTAGAACTCAGTCACCAACTTTAATTTGGCTTGTTTTATTTTTAGGCTCGTCATGGCTCTACTTTGGTTCATCGTGTACTTTCAATTTCTCTTTAAACTATGTTCGCCATTCATCTAGTTCCTCGATCTGAGCCTTCGCCTCGTGAATGCTTCTATTTTGAATATGCGAGCTAAACCATGGCTCATCATCTTTTTCCTAGGAATTTCACAAAAAGATTGAACATTAAGTTCACTTACATTAACAGGACTTGTATCATCTTGATCACTAGATATTTTGACAGAATCACATGCTTGGAGTTTAATCATGTCATCACCTACACGAAGTATTAATTCTCCTGTACCAACATCAATGATGGTCGTAGCAGTTGCTAAAAACGATCAACCTAAAATTAAAGGAATGTCACTATCTTCATCCATGTCTAAAACAATAAAGTGTAACATCCTTAAATCAGGGTCTCTGCAATTTATCTGTTTGCATGCAAATAGTATGGTTGTCATGCTAGTTTAGGCTATTTTAAGCTCTAGGCATGAGCCAGGTATAGGCTAGAGCCTTAGCAAAATTTTTGTTTTTGGGTACCTAGAAGGGGGAGCTGGTTGAGTTAGGGGTTAAAGGTAGCTGGTGGTAGGTTGTGACGCAAGGAGTGCCTTGGTAAAGTGGCAATGGGGCACCACTTAAGGCTTAGTGAAGTGACACCTCAGGGGAGTGAGGGAGCTTTGGTTCGAGCAGCAAAAATCCCCTTTCTGCTTGTTATTTTTTATGCCAAAATAAGGGAGAGTTGCACTCAGGTAGGACTTTGGTGGATGAGTATTGAAGGGGTCAACAGATTTGAATAAGTGGAAGGGATAAAACTTAGGAGTTTGAAGAATTCAAACTTGTTTGAATATGTGTTCAGGAGAAAAGCAAGGGAGAAAAAGAAGGGATTGAAGTGGGAGGTGTGTTAGCAGAATTGGAAAAGAGTTGGAAGGGGGTTGGGCACTCGGTTTTGAGTGTAGCTTAGGTGGGTGGCCGAATGTGGTGTGTTCCCTGGTGAAGTGTGAATATTCGGCTAGATAGGGAGCCTTAGAGTTTTTCCTCTCATTTTTGGTTGTGCCGAAACTATACTCTTTGTTTTGCCCTTCTCTTCTTATTCCTTTTCTTTCAAATACCAAAACCAAGTGGTCTCTTAAGCCTCTTCTTCTCTTTTATTTCTATTGTTGCTTGGCCAAACCTACCTTGCTCTCCAATCATTTTGTGTCCCAGTATTTTTACCATTTTCTTGAAAGTCGAAAACCCTCAGAGCCATGCCTCTCAAACTTTATTCCTCATTTTCTTCTCTCTCAAAAGCCATAGCCAATCCTCCTAGTACCATACTATTTTCTTTTCTTCTTTCAATTGGTTCAAGCAAGCGAAATCTCTTTTTCCATCCTCTCTTTCATTCTTTGTGAGTCAAACTTTTGGAATCCTTTGTCAAAACCTTGCTATTCTCCTCTCTTCCTTTTAATACGTAGTTTAATTCTTCAGCTTAAAGGGCACCTATCTTCTTCATCTTTTATTTGCTTGGTGGGCCAATCATGCATTTGGGGTAAGTTCTCGTACTTTGGTCAATCTCCCTAACTCTATCTCCCTAACTCATTCTTCCCTAAAATCTAAACCCCTAAACATCCTGTTGAAGATATTTATTTCTATTTTCGCTTTTCATCGGTGTCCCTTTTGTTTTAGCCTTTGCCGAATCTTGTTGCAGGGTGATCGAGTTTATCAGGAAGGTAAGGGGTGATTTCTTTATTTTGTATTATCTAGTTTGGGTTTTCATGCCAAGGCCGAATGGCTACTTGGCCTAATGGTGTGTTGTTTGGCCGAATGAAGGAGGGGGTGACGCACTCAATTGGTTTTTGGGATTCGTTGGTCTGTGGATTGGATCTTGAGCCACGGGATTTGTCGATCTAGGTAAGAGCCTTCACTTTAAGTGATGTGCTGCTCTTTTAGATTTAATCTTGTTGATTTAACCCGACTTAGTGACCAAGGATTATTATGGACTCAAATGCTAGTTGAAGCGTTAGGAGGGGTTGGATCGTAAACCCAAATTTCTAAGTTCAAGAAGCGGGCAAGACGTTAAAGTGAGGATTGGCCACCGGGTTGTAGGCCAACCTCTGAATAAGAAAGTAGGCAGATAGCGGTAGTGTTAGTTAACGACAGTGTCGACATAGAAAGCCTAGTGTTACGAGTAATCAGGTGTGTAGCTCTTACACACTTTCTCTGTTTAATATGCTATTTGTTATGTGTTGATAAAAGCCGGTATAACTGCAGAGATCACAAATTTACCTGTGTGGGTAAAAGCAAGGATGCCGAGTAAGTTGCTATGGCTGCAAAGTTTAATTGCATATATTGGAATCTATCAGTGCCATGTTATTTTACATATGTTATTCTATATGTTAAGCATGATAATACTTAGTGGCAAACATGTACATGAGAAATGGGTGATGAGAGGAGGGGGAAGGAATATTTTCAGATCATCACTAGTGGTGAGGTACCACACAAGAGGTTGGCCCCGCTTACTATGATATTGTGACTAAGTCTCGGTGGTTTGGAACCACCAAAGGGTTAGGTACCACATATCTATATTTCGTGACTTGTCCCAATGGTTTGGTACCACAGTGGGTTGGCCCCACATATTGAGATAAGGGATCGTCACCAGTGGTTAGGTACCACACAGTGGGTTGGCCCCATTAATGATTATTTGTGACTTCGGTCACTAGTGGTTTGGAACCACCAGTGGTTAGGTACCACCAGTGGCTAGGTGCTCCAAGGGGTAGAATTGGGAGTTCGGTTGGATAGG
The DNA here is from genome assembly GCA_025506655.1 of Gossypium rotundifolium. NCBI lineage: Eukaryota > Viridiplantae > Streptophyta > Magnoliopsida > Malvales > Malvaceae > Gossypium > Gossypium rotundifolium. Next base: position 45,156,831 of record CP106725.1, on the reverse strand, counting down.
TTGGATGGGTTGCATGGCATACATATTGACATATGAAACTGTGTAAAAATTTAATACCTTTGGGACGGGGATTTATCCACTGAGTCTTGGTGACTCACCCCTTCCATTATCATTTTGCAGGTAATTCCTAGATCGTGGATGTGGAGCCGGGAGTACTCGAGGTGGCCATGCTCAAGATTACGCTTATTTTATTTTAAATGGTTATTTTAGATTTATTTTATTTTAAATTTGGGTTATCCATTATGTAATAAGGCCACTTAGGTTTTTTTTTTTCTTTGGGACTATTCTTTTGGTAGAATTTATTTATAATTTTGTTTAATTACTGAAAGCATGCCTAGTAAGTTAAATGGACGCTTTGAAAACTAAATAAACCTTCAGGATTTTTCTTAATTTTACCATCGGGTAACTGATTAACTTGTAATAACAACACGGCCACTCTAATTTCTTGAGACTATAGGTTAAAATGTTTTCTGGTTTACACAATATATACGGGGTTCTCCGAAAAAGCAGAGGTCTACTTTCTAACTTGAGTCGACAAACGGTTTTCAAATGTTTTCTTCCTATAACATACCGTTCGATCGTAGCGTTTTGACCGGGTTTGAGGTGTTACAATTATGGTATCAGAGCATGGTTCAAAAGCTCGGCTGTGGGTGTAAGGCCCAAGATATTTTCAATAAAAGGGTTTGTAAAATGATTTTTGGGGAGATGCATATTTGAAAGAGCATGACACCTGAGTCTCCGGCACCGATCCACCCAGGTCAGTATCCTAATCCCTGATGAGATATATATATACGTGATAGGGTTAATGGGTTTAAAGGGACGTAGATAGATATGTTAGGGTTTATGTACCTTAGGCCTATCTACATAAACTCTTGCATAAAACTTAACTTCCCTAAATAAATATGTTTGTGAGCAAGTTAGAAGGACTAGGGTGTGGTAATAGGCATACGCATGTCTAGGATTAGATTCAGGTTGAGCTTGGTATTTAAGCAGTCTTATGACTCACCTCTTCTTTATTGGGATCCTACCTGGTGCGTAGTGACTATTCACCTTAATCGTGAGGACTTGTTAACAGGCCAAAATTTTAACTAAAACCCGAAAGGGACCCGTTCACTATTTTTGCAAAATCACTTATATAACCCTGATTTGTAAAACTACCAAAATACCCCTACTTTATAAAATTACTAAAATACCCCTGGTTTACGAAATTATCAAAATACCTCTGATTTGTAAAATTACCAAAATACCCCTAATTTGCAAAATTACCAAAATACCCCCAGATTGCAAAATTAATAAAATACCCTCAATTTGGAAAATTACCAAGAAACCCTTATTTTGGAAAATTATAAAAATACCCCTGTAGGTTAACATTACGAAAATGCCCCTGGGTAGCGAAATGACGAAAGTACCATTAGGCAATGAATGTGGGTCCATGAAGGTACTGGTGTGGTTGATGCATATGTGTGGTGTTCCATTGGATGCTAATTGAGTAGGAACTCTAGAAATAGGGAATGCCGACTTAAGAATCGAACTATGTAGACATAGTTCAAATTTGAAAGAACCATTGTTAAAAACTTCTTTCCATAAAATAGTCCGTTGTTAATTATTGAAAGAAAAAGGTATTAACCCATACAATTTCTAATCAGATTAAATCGCGAACGGTAGAATGGGCACTCGAGCTCGTGGGCATATTGAGCGCGAACGAGGTAAGGGTAGGACAATTGTGTCAGAATCGGTAGGGTCCAGTTATGGGTCAGAGAATGAGGTACCGCTGCCACCAGTTGTAGGCGCCGATTATTTGGAGCAGACATGTGGTGATGATGCAGTATCACAAGCTATGCTGCGAGTCCTAGAGAGAGTTGCTAGAGCAGACATAGGGACGGGGACTCAAAAATCCGTGCCTGAATGACTCTGAGCTAATGAAGCAAAAGTATTCAGGGGTGTTTCTGGGGTGGCTCCTAGTACAGCTGAGTACTGGTTGGAGGCGATTGAGCGTATAATGGACGTTTTGGACTTCACGGCCTAGGAGAAATTGAAAGGGGTAGTGCCTCTTCTCTGGGATAGTCTTATCAGTGGCGGCTCACGGTCAGGGATGGTGCGATGGCCGATGATCTCATTTGGCTTTAGGGCGGCTTATCAGAGGAAGTACGCCAGGTTTAGTTACATAGATGCACAGCATGGGGCATTTTTAAACTTGGTGTAGGGGAGTAAGTCAGTATCTGAATACGAGGCATAATTCTTAAGGTTGAGCCGTTATGCTCGGGGTATTGTGGCTACGAAACATGAGAACAGTGTTAGGTTTGAGGACGGGCTGAAAGATGAGCTACGGGTGTTGATTGCTCCACAGCGAGAGAGGAATTTACTGCCTTGGTGGAGAAGGCCAAAATAAATTTGAGGAGGTGAAACGAACCGAGAGTCGAATCGAGTAGGAATAGGAAAGGAGGAGTTTTGGGCCATCAAGGTCTGTTAGGAACTCGAGAAAAGGGCTAGATTTGGTGGATCGAGTCAGTCGCAAGGCCACCGCCGCTACTCGATGGCCGCCACAGTGTGTTCGATGTGGGAAGTTTCATTCGGGAATGTTGGATGACAATGTAGGTGTTTCAAGTGCAGGTCAATGGATCACCGGATAAGGGATTGTCCGCAGAGGCCAGTCAGGATTCTGTCTGAGGGTCAAGGACGTACTCAATTCAGGAGAGATGGTCAACAACCCTAGAGGGGTCGAGGTTCATCTAGGGGAGATAATGGTACCGGGTGAGGCTATAGAGCACCGGGCAGAGGTGTTGGGAATACTGATGCAAGGTAGCCTGGGTTGGTCTATGCTGCAAGGCATCGATAAAAGGGTGACGCACCGGACATCATGACCAGTACGTTCTTAATTTTTGGATTACCCTATACTACTTTGATAGATGTTGGTTCGACACACTCCTATGTTGCTAGTAGTATAGTGGGAACTCTGAACTTAGCATACGAGACTTTTTCTAGATAGATGACTGTAATCAGCACTTTAGGTCACTCTGTAAAAGTAAACAAACTGTATAGAGATGTACCCCTAGAACTTCAAGGGGTAGTGTTTCCAGCTGATCTGATGGAACTGCCATTCGGGGAGTTCGATTTGATCTTAGGGATGGACTGGCTAGTGAGGTATCAGGCAAGTCTGGATTGTGCAGCTAAATGTATGGTGTTAAGATATGTCGAGTGTAACACCCCAAACCCGGTCAATACACCACAACTGAATCTGGCATGTTACAGGGTGAAAATGATTGAATAAACAAGTTCCGGTAAAATTTTATTGAAAATTCTTTTATCGTTCTTTTTGAGAAGCTCTACACATAGTGATATTAAAAACGTTTTTGTGTTGCTTAAAAAAAAATCCAGAGAACTCATGCTTGAAAATCCGTTTGTTGTTACTAGATGGTTTGAAAATTCAAGTTTGAAATCCTCTTTATTAACTTTGTCATTACCTTGTGAATAATGTCACCCGATGGTAACGTTGAAAAAAAACCCGATATAGAGTATAAATTTTGTAAACTTTGATTTGATTCCGGTTAATAAAGCAATTCAAGTTATAAAACATATGCATAAAATAATTAAAATATAATCTAGAAATAAAAACCCAAATTAATACATAGCGGCCTTATTACAAAACCAAAACTTGAAGGAAATAAATAAAACTGAAATAGTAATTTAAAATCAAAACCTGAAACTAGCATGCATGGCCGCCTCGAGTCCTCCCCGGCTCCATATCCACAATCTACGCCTCGTTTACAAAATGTAAGGGAAGGGGTGAGTCACCGAGACTCAGTGTATAAATCCCCAACCCGATAGTACAAATACTTACACAAATCATCAAGATAACATGCAAATCATGCAACCCATAACCTAACCATCCGATCTCCTTTATCTACCCCTGTGGTCAAAACCATCGGTGGTTAAAACCACCCCGTAGTCACAAATCGTAAGTGTGGTCAAAATCGTGACCGTAGTCACAAATCATATGGTGGGGCCAACCCATCGTGTGGTCAAAACCATCGATGACAATCCCGTAATCAACATATGGGGCCAACCCATCGTAGTACCAAACCACCGGACGAGTCACAATATTCATATGTGGTCAAAACCACGGTGGTCAAAACCACTTGGACTTAGTCACAAATTATAATGTCAAAGACGGGCCAACCTGTCAGGTGGTCAAAACCATCGTTACAGTCCAAATAATTCTTCCCTCCTCTCAACAATCCCACCATCATGACCATAACAATCGTGGCATAATAACACATGGTGATGCAAATAACACATGGCATAACATTAATTAATGACATGATAGCATATAACGAGATCCATAATCAGGGGACTTACCCGAAGTCCATTCTCATGCCCACAAGGCATATCTACCGGTTTTAATGGCTACAACAATAACACAATAAACATATCATACTAATGAAGTGTGCAAGCGTTACACACCTGACTATTTGCGAATCTAGCGAAATCTCGAAACTACGATCTATTCTCAAACCAATAGAACCCGAAAATCTCGAAACGTTTACTTCCTCCCTTCCTGTATTCGGCCAAAACCTTGTTAGTAATCGAGAGCCCATTCGACTTATCAAGCAATCTCGAAGGATGAAATAATGCACCATAAAATCTTTACCAAGATCGATTACACCCGAGCCTTTAGGCTTAAATCGCAAGCCAACAAATCCCGGAGATCCACCTCCTTCCTTAGTCGACAAATCCCGAAGATCTAGAAAATTTAGATCCAAACCACGATCCAAACGAAACCCGAGAACCTACACGCGGGCGTCACCCTTTCCTATAATCGGCCAAGTACCATTATCTTTAGATTAAAGCCTTCGGTATTAATCACAACAGGAGATGTTGAAATCGCAAAACACTTACCCCTTTACCTTACTGACAGATTCGGCCACCAATCACCAAAGTTTGGCACACCCGAATGACATTTGGGGATTTCGGCTACCTCATTAATATAGAATAAGAAAGAGTTTAAGATCCCGATCAATAACGAATTGGAGAAATAGAAAAAGAGAATGGCAAGTGAGATCCGGCATTAACCAAATCAATTGAGAAAAGAAGAATAAGAAGTTATACTTACTAGGAGATTTGGCTAGGACCCAAAAGAAAGTGATAGATTCGGTAAAGAGGAGAAAACGCAAGAGGAGGGAAACTGAGGGACAAAGTATTCAGCTTTTGAAGAGAGTAAAGATGGAGGAAGAAAATGAAAATAGAAAAGCAAGGATTCGGCAAAAAGAAAGAAAGAACTTTCGGCGCAAGGAGGTTTGAAAGAAAGAAAAGATGAAGTGAAAAGAGTTGCTTTCGGCTTTTTACTAAGACAACAAGAGTGGTTCGGCCAACACAACAAAGAAAAGAGGAAGCCTCCCCAAAGCTAGCCGATATAGCTAATCCCTGAAGCACATTCGGCCACCAACCAAAGAACCCAAAACTGATTGCACTCCTCCTCCCACAAATTCAACTTTCAGCCAACACCTTCAAATGAGTTTGATATGATTCAAGCTCCTAACTTTCCTCACCTCCATCTATTTGACTCATTCTATCCTTATCCTCCAGAGTCCATCCTGAGCACTCCACTTCCTCAGCTTGGTGTCAAAATAATAAGCAAAAAATGAGATTTCTACTGCTCGAACCTGAGCACTCCTTCCCTGCATATGACGTCACTTTCCTGGTACCCTAGTGGCGCCTCTTTTTCCATTTTGCCACTAGATTCTTTGTGTCACAACACACCAAGAATACCTTTTAACCCCTACCTCTCCTAGTCCCCTTTTCCTAAGTGCCAAAACAAAAATTTTAGCCATGGCTCAAGCCTAACCCGAGGTCATGCCTAGGCCCCAATACACCCTAAACTAGCACAGTAATTATATCTTCACATACAAACACACAAAATATAGAGACCCCGATTTAAAGATGTTACAGTTCTACCCCCCTTAAAAATAATTTTGGCCTTGAAATTACCTGGTTAGAAGAGTTGCGGGTATTGCTGCTGCATCACATCCTCTGGTTCCCACGTGGCCTCCTCCGTACCATGGTTCCTCTACAACACTTTCACCAAGGGAACTGACTTCTACGCAAGACCTTGACATCTCGACCCAAAATCTGTACCAGTTCCTCCTCGAAAGACAAGTCTGAGCTCACCTCAATCTCTGCAACTGGCACAACGTGTGACGGATCTGATCGATAGCGCCTAAGCATTGAAACGTGGAAGACGTTGTGAATCATTTTAACTCTACCGTAGCTCGAAATGATAAGCTATCGCCCCACTCGCCCAAAGATCAGATACGACCGATAAACCTAGGGCTTGGCTTCCCTTTTCGCCTAAATCTCAACACTTTCTTCCATGGCGAGACCTTCAAAAAAACCTTTTCAACCACTGCATACTCTATATCCCTAGGCTTAAGATCGGCATAAGACTTCTGCCTGTCCAATGCTTCCTTAAGACAAGCCCGAATCACCTTAACCTTATCCTCAGTTTCTGCCACCAACTCCGGACCCAATATTTGCTGTTCACCCAATTCTATCCAACACGTAGGAGTACGACATTTCTGTCCATATAGTGCCTCATATGGTGCCATCTGGATACTCGCTTGATAACTATTGTTATAAGCGAACTCCGCTAATGGTAGATACTCCTCCCAACTACCATCAAATCCGAACCACGCCCCTTAGCATGTCTTCTAAAATTTGAATCACCTCTCAAATTGTCCATCGACACGGTGAAAAGTCAGGAAATCCAACCTTGTACCTAAAGCCTAGCAAAGCTCTCCGTAACCTCGGCGTGAACACGGGATCCCTATCCGAGATAATTGACACTGCACTCCATGCAACCTTACTATCTCGCCACATACAACTTGGCTAACTTTTGAGCGAATAATCAACCCTCACCCCATGAAATGAGCCGATTTAGTCAAACGATCCACAATCACCCAGACTGAGTCATTCTTGCTAGGCGTAAGGGGTAGCCCACTAACAAAGTCCATAGTGATTCTTTCCCACTTCCACTGCGGAATCTTCACCGGTTGAAGTAAACCTGACGGCAACTGATGTTTAGCTTTGACCTGCTGACACGTCAGACACTTACCTACAAACTCAGTCACTTCCGCTTGCACTTACCACGAATCGCTCTCGTGAATCCCGGTACATCTTGCTACCTCAAGGATGCATAGCGTATGGGTTGCTATGTGCATCCTGAAGAATCCTTTGCCTCAAATCGACGTCCTTCGGCATACAAGCTCTCCCTTGGAAACACAACACTCTATCGTTGGTCAAGCTGTAACCTTCCAACCCACTACTCTGTACTTGTAACCTCCGAGCATTGAAACCCTCATCCACTAACTATTTCTCTTTATTCTGCTCTATCCAAGTCAGCTTAACCCGTAATTCTGCCAAAAGACTCCCGTCGTCATACCGGCTAAGATAAACAAACATTGCTTGTAAGTTCGCTAACCACCTTATGGCTCAACGCATTAGCCACTCGTTAGCCTTACCGGATGGTACTCAATCGAGTAGTCGTAGTCCTTCAACAACTCGATCCACCTTCACGCCTCAAATTTAAATCCTTTTGAGTCAAAAGGTACTTCAGACTATTGTGATCTATGTAAACTATCGACTTTTCCCCATACAAATAGTGCCTCCATATCTTCAAGGCAAAACCATCGCAACCAACTTCAAGTCATGCGTCGGGTAGTTACCCTCATGCGGCCTCAATATCGAGACGATATGCCACTACTTTCCTTCCTCATCAAGCACACATCCCAAACCAAGATGTGATGTATCACAAGAGACCGTGAATACCTTTCCCGCCAGTCGAACTAGAACCGAGCTTCCGTTTCCTCAACTTGTCAAAACTTTCCGTTGTTTCTTCGACCACACAAATGGAACTCCTTCCTCAACAACTTGGTCAATCGGCGCGCGATCGAGAAAACCCTTCCACAAATCTCCGTAATACCGCCGCACCTAGAAAACTCTAAATTTTGCAATCGACCAGGCGGTTTCCATCCAACACCGCCTTAATCTTGCGAGGTCCACTCTAATCCTTGATTGACACTCGTGACCTAAGAAAGTCACCTCCTAAGCCAGAACTCGTACTTCTTCGAACTTGGCAAATAATTACTTTTCCCTTAGAATTTGCAAAACTACCCGTAAGTGCGCATCGTGATCCTCCTCAGTCTTTGAGTACACCAATATGTCATCTATAAATACCACAACAAACTGGTCTAAGTACTGCTGGAACACCCAATTCATCAAGTCCATGAATGCCACCGGTGCGTTAGTCAACCCAAACGGCATTACCAGAAACTCGTAGTGTCCATAACGAGTGTGAAACGTTGTCTTATGGACATCAGCCTCTTTCACCTTAAGCTGATGATACCCTAACCTTAGATCGATCTTCGAGAAAATCGATGCCCCTTTTAGCTGATCAAACAAGTCGTCAATCCTGCGCAATGGATACTTGTTTTTTTATCGTTAACTTGTTCAGCTGGCGATAGTCTATACACATCCGTATTGTACCGTCTTTCTTCTTAAAAAAAAGCACTAGCGCTCCCTAAGGAGATATACTTGCTCGGATGAAACCTCGGTCAACAATTCACGAATTTGAGCCTTGACTCAACAATTCCTTTGGCACCATTCTATACGGACAATAGACACCATGCGCGATTCCGATAATGAGTCTATTCTCAATTCAACTGCGATCCGGAGGCGGACCGAAAGTTCCTCTAGGAATACATCAGCAAATTCCCCTACAGTTCGAACTCTCTCAATAGCTGTATCCTTGGCTCCCAAAGCACAAACATGCACCATGAATGACTCACAACCCTTCCTTACCATTTTCTCTGCCTTCAGTGCAAAGATCACATTGGATAAGTAATCTCTCCTATTACCTATCATCACCACCTCCTCACCTTCCATTTTCGTCAACACCATGCACTTAGCCTCGCAATTCAAACTGGCCTGGTACTTCACCAGCCAATCCATCCCGAGAATCAGATCAAACTCCCCAAATGGCAGTTCCATCAAATCGGCCAAAAATACGACCCCTTAAAGTTCTAGGGGTACATCCCTATATAGTTTACTTACTTCTACAGAGTGACCTAGAGGGCTTATCACTGTCATCTTCCTAGAAGTAATCTCAAAATTTATGTTCATAATTTCCACTATGCTACTGGCTACGTATGAGTGCGTCAAACCCACATCTATCAAAGCATTATAAGGTAGTCCAAAGATTAAGAACGTACCGATTATGATGTCCGGTGCGTCGCCCTCCTCTCGATGCCTCGCTACGTAGACCACTCCAGGCTGTCTCACCTCTGTACCTCCTGCACCTCTGCCCGGTGCTCCACGGCCTCTACTAGAGCCATTGCCTCCCCTGACTGCACCACGGCCCCTCTGTGGCTGCTTATCATCCCTCCTGTTCTGAGTACGATTCTGATCCCCAGACTGCAACCTAGCTGACCTCTGTGGAAAATCCCTCACTCGGTGCTCCATCGATCCACACTCAAAACATCATCTGTTTCCAGTCCAATATTCTCCCGTGTGAGACTTCCCACACCGAAAGCACAAGTGGCGGCCACTAAGTATTAGCAGTAGTGGGCCAATGACTTTATTCGCCCACTATATCTACCCCATTTCATTGATTTCCGTAGACCGGATGATCCAAAATTCCTTTATTCCATCCCCTGTCCTAATTCCATCTTACTGACTATTTCACTTCCCCCGTAACTTTAGCCTTTTCCACTAAGATCGTAAACTCTCTCTCCTACTGTGGAGCAATCAGTAATCTCAGATCATCCCTCAATCCGTCCTCGAACCTGACACATCGCTCATGCTCCGTAGCCACGATGCCTCGTGCATACCAGCTCAACCTTAAGAATTCTGCCTCGTACTCCGATACGGACTTACTCCCCTGAACCAGCCTTAGAAATGCCTTTCTCTGCGCATCAATATAACTGGTCCCAACATACTTCTTTTGGTAAGCCACCTTGAAATAATCCCAAGTGAGATCATCCGCTGCAGCACCATCCCGAACCGTGAGCCACCATTGGATGACTCATCTCGGAGAAGCGACACTACCCCATTCAGTTTCTCCTCCTCCGTCAGATCTAAATCATCCATGATTCGTTCTATCGCCTCCAACCAATACTCAGCCGTATTGGGCGCCACACCAGATACTCCTCAGAATACCTCAGCTCCATTGGTTCGGAGTCACTCAGATATAGATTTTCGAGCTCACGTACCTCCACCTGCTCCAGCCACTCTCTCAAACACTTGCAGCATCACCTGCGACATTGCATCGTCCCGTCGATCACGGTACTCAACCCGACATGATGGTGGTGGTATCTCGTTCTCGACCCTTGACCAGACCTAACGGGTTACGATCGGTCGTTCTACCTACCACGCCTCGCACATTACGACCACGTCCCCTAGAACTCATGACTATGCTCGCGATTTAATCTGCTTTAAGAAGTTTTATGAATTAGCTTCTGTTCCACTGATTACCCACGAATAAGTTTTATGTAAAGAAGTTTAGTAGTGGTTCTTTCGATCATTACAAAGTTGTCGCTTCAAGTCTTCTACCCTTATTTAGTGAATCACATTCACTCATCAATAACAACCTCCACCCACACTCCACCTGTAGGGGTATTCTCGTCATTTCACTACCCGGGGGTATTTTTGTAATTTAACCTATCAGGGTATTTTAGTAATAAATCAGGGTTAATTTGGAAATCTTTACAAATCATAGGTATTTTAGAATTTCCAGAAATTAGGGGTATTTTGGTAATTTCATAAACCAGGGGTATTTTGTAATTTTTAAAATATGGTTCGAGTGATTTTATGAAATAAAGGTATTTTAGAAATTTTCATTTTGGGGGTACTTAGGCAATTATTTCATATTGAGGGTATTTCGGTAATTTTTACAAATTAGGGGTAATTTGGTCAATTTACAAATTAGGGGTATTTTGGTCATTTTCCAAATCAAGGGTACTTTGGTAATTTTGAAACCATGGTTTAATTTTAGGGTTGAACAAAACAAGGTGGTTTGGTCCCTTTCGGTTTTAGTTATTGAATTTAGCTTTGTGAATAAGTTGTCTCAGTTAGGGTGAACCGTCACTACGCACTGAGTAAGATTCAGAGAAGAGGAGGTGAGTCACTAGGGCGCTTAAATACCGTGATCCCCCAATCCATTCCTAGACATGCGCTGGCAGTTGCCACACCCTTAATCTTAGTGGCGTACTCACGTGTTTGTTTAGTTGATATTTAAGTCTTATGTAATTTTGCGTTGGAGTAGGCTATTCCTAAGGTTCAATAACTCCTAACCTACTAATCTACGATCCCAAAATACCCATTTCTTCCACATTCAAATCGCACAAGGTAAGGATACTTACAGGCGATTAGTGTCGGAGACTTCGGTGGCATCTTTGTTCAAACCATGTACATTTCCCACAATACTTTTCAAGACCCCACTTTTAAACTTTTTGGGCCTCGGGCCCACATATGAGCTTTTGAACTTGGCTCGAAACCAAAATTGTAACACCCCAACCCGGTCAATACACCATGGCCGAATCGGCATGTTACGAGGTGAAAATGATTGAATACACCATTAGGTAAAATTTTATTAAAACTCTTTTATCGTTCTTTTGAGAAGCTCTACACATAGTGATATTAAAAGCGTTTTGTGTTGCTTAAAAAATCCAGAGAACTCCATGCTTGAAAATCCATTTGTTGTTACTAGATGGTTTGAAAATTCAGGTTTGAAATCCTCTTTATTAACTTTGTCATTACATTGTGAATAATGTCACCCGATGGTAACGTTGAAAACAAACCCGATATAGAGTATAAATTTTGTAAACTTTGATTTGATTCCGGTTAATAAAGCAATTCAAGTTATAAAACATATGCATAAAATAATTAAAATATAATCTAGAAATAAAAACCCAAATTAATACTTAGCGGCCTTATTACAAAACCAAAACCAAATTGAAGGAAATAAATAAAAACAAAATAGTAATTTAAAATTAAAACCCAAAACTAGCATGCATGGCGGCCTCGAGTCCTCCCCGGATCCATATCCGTAATCTACACCTCATCTGCAAAATGTAAGAGAAGGGGTGAGTCACCGAGACTCAGTGTATAAATCCCCAACCCGATAGTACAAACACTTACACAAATCATCAGTATAACATGCAAATCATGTAACCCATAACCTAACCATCCGATCTCCTTTATCTACCCCGTGTGGTCAAAACCACTGGTGGTCAAAACCACTGGTGAACGTAGTCACAAATCGTATAAGTGTGGTCAAAACCACTGGTGACCATAGTCACAAATCATATGGTGGGGCCAACCCACTGTATGGTCAAAACCACTGATGACAATCCCGTAATCAACATGCGGGGCCAACCCACTGTGGTACCAAACCACTGGGACGAGTCACAATATTCATATGTGGTCAAAACCACTGGTGGTCAAAACCACTGGGACTTAGTCACAAATTATAATATCAAAGATGGGGCCAACCCGTCGTGTGGTCAAAACCACTGGTGACAGTCCAAATAATTCTTCCCCCTCCTCTCAACAATCCCACCATCATGACCATAACAATCGTGGCATAATAACACATGATGATGCAAATAACACATGGCATAACATTAATTAATGACATGATAGCATATAACGAGATCCATAATCAGGGGACTTACCCGGAGTCCATGCTCATGCCCACAAGGGATATCTACCGGTTTTAATGGCTACAACAATAACACAATAAACATATCATACTAACGAAGTGTGTAAGCGTTACACACCTGACTATTTGCGAATCTAGCAAAATCCCAAAACTACGATCTATTCTCAAACCAATAGAACCTAAAAATCCCGAAACGTTTACTTCCTCCCTTCCTGTATTCGGCCAAAACCTTGTTAGTAATCGAGAGCCCATTCGACTCATCAAGCAATCCCAAAGGATGAAATAACGCACCATAAAACCCTTACCAAGATCGATTACACCTGAGCCTTTAGGCTTAAATCGCAAGCCAACAAATCCCGGAGATCCACCTCCTTCCTTAGTCGATAAATCCCAAAGATCTAGAAGATCTAGATCCAAACCACGATCCAAACGAAACCCAAGAACCTACACGTTGGTGTCACCCCTTCCTACAATTGGCCAAGTACCATTATCTTTGGATTAAAGCCTTCGATATTAATCACTACTGGAGATGTTGAAACTGCAAAACACTTACCCCCTTACCTTACTGACAGATTCGGCCACCAATCACCAAAGTTTGGCACACCCTAATGACATTTGGGGATTTTGGCTACCTCATTAATATAGAACAAGAAAGAGTTTAAGATCCCGATCAATAACAAATTGGAGAAATAGACAAAGAGAATAGCAAGTGAGATCTGGCATTAACCAAATCAATCGAGAAAAAAAGAATAAGAAGTTATACTTACCAGGAGATTTAGCTAAGACCCAAAAGAAAGTGATAGATTGGTAAAGAGGATAAAACGCAAGAGGAGAGAAACTGAGGGACAGAGTATTCAGCTTTTACAGAGAGTAAAGATGGAGGAAGAAAATGAAAATAGAAAAGTAAGGATTTGGCAAAAAGAAAGAAAGAACTTTCGGCTCAAGGAGGTTTGAAAGAAAGAAAAGATAAAGTGAAAAGAGTTGCTTTCGGCTTTTTACTAAGACAACAAGAGTGGTTCGGCTAACACAACAAAGAAAAGAGGAAGCTTCCCCAAAGCTAGCCGATATAGCTAATCCCCAAAGCACATTCAGCCACCAACCAAAGAACCCAAAACCGATTTCACTCCTCCTTCCCAGTCAACTTTCATTAACACCTTCAAATGAGTTTGATAAGATTCAAGCTCCTAACTTTCCTCCCCTTCATCTATTTGACTCCTTCTATCCTTATCCTCCAAAGTCCATCCTGAGCACTCCACTTCCTCAACTTGGCGTCAAAATAATAAGCAAAAAATGAGATTTCTACTGCTCGAACCTGAGCAGTCTTTCCCTACATATGACGTCACCTTCCTAGTACCCTAGTGGCGCCTCTTTTACCATTTTGACACTAGATTCTTTGTTTCACAACACACCAAGAATACCTTTTAACCCCTACCTCTCCTAACTCCTTATTCCTAAGTGCCAAAATAAAAATTTTAGCCATGACTCATGCTTAACCCGAGGTCATACCTAGGCCCCAATACACTCTAAACTAGCACAGTAAGCATATCGTCACATGCAAACACACAAAATGTAGAGACCCTGATTTAAAGATGTTACATCAAGGGTTAAGAGGTGGTGATAATAGGTGATAGAAGGAATTACCTATCCAATGTTGTATCCGCTTTAAAGGCTGAGAAAATGGTGAAGAAGGGATGTGAGACATTCATGGTTCACGTGTGTGCCTTGGAGGTCAAGGACTCAGCTGTGGGGGATGTCTAAACGATAAATGATTTTATCGATGTGTTTCCAGAAGAGCTTCTGGGGTTTGCCTCTAGATTGCGAAGTTGAGTTCATTATATATATGTTATCGGGGACTGCGCCAGTGTCTATTGCCCCATACAAAATGGTGCCAAAGAAGTTAGTGGAGCTAAAAGCGCAGATTCAAGAATTGCTAGATCGAGGTATTATCTAGTCGAGTGTATCACCTTGGGAAGCGCGTGTGCTTTTTGTTAAGAGGAGAATGACAGATCAATGCGGATGTGTATTGATTATCGTCAGCTGAATAAGTTGACAATTAAGAACAAGTATCCATTGCTGAGGATAGATGACCTGTTTGATCAACTTAAGGGAGCCTCAGTCTTCTCTAAGATAGATATTAGGTTGGGGTATCACCAATTTAAGGTAAATGAGGCAGATATCCATGAGACGGCATTTCGTATCCACTACGGTCACTAAGATTTTTTGGTAATGTTGTTTGGGTTGACCAACGCACCAGCAGCGTTTATGGATATGATGAATTGAGTTTTTCAACCGTATTTAGATCAGTTCATCGTAGTGTTTATAGACGACATTCTGGTGTACTCGATATCTGAGGGGGAGCATGATGCACATCTGCGTGTGGTTTTGAAGATTCTGAGGGAGAAGCAGTTGTTCACAAAATTTAGTAAGTGTGAGTTTTGGTTAAAGGAAGTGACCTTCTTAGGTCATGTGGTGTCAGCTGAGGGGATTAGGGTGGACCCTCGAAGATTGAAGCGGTATTAGGCGGAAACTACCTAAGTCGTGGTGAGATTCGAGTTTTACGGGTTTAGCAGTCTGCGGAAGATTCATGGAAGGGTTTTCTTTAATTGCAGTTCTGTTAATCAAGTTATTAAGGAAGGGAGTTCCGTTTGTGTGGTCAGACCAGCAGCAAGAAAGTTTTGAGAAATTAAAGAGTGTTCTGACAGAAGCTCCAGTTTTAATACAGCCTGAGGTAGGGATAGAGTTTACGGTTTATTGTGATGCGTTGCATACTAGGTTAGGATGTGTGCTGATGCAGGAGGGGAAAGTGGTAGCGTATGCTTCTCGACAGTTGAGACCTCAAGAAGTGAATTATCCAACACATGATCTAGAGTTGGCCGCAGTGGTTTTCGCTCTAAAAATTTGAAAGCATTACTTGTATGGGGAGAATTCTGTCATCTACATGGATCACAAGAGTCTGAAATACCTCCTTACTCAGAAGGAGTTGAATTTGAGGCAGTGAAGGTGGATTGAGTTGCTAAAGCACTATGACTGCTCGATTGAGTACCATCCCGGGAAAGCCAACGTGGTGGCAGACGCGTTGAGCCGTAAGGTGGTGTCAGATTTGAGAGCAATGTTTGCTCACCTTAGCCTGTATGATGACAGAAGTTTACTAGCGAAACTGCAAGTGAAGCCATCATGGGTAAACCAAGTTAAGGAAAAGCAATTGGTAGATGAGGTTTTAAGTGCCCGATGTTTGCAAGTGCAGAATGGTGGATTAGAGGGGTATAGTTTGAGCAGTGAAGGTGTGTTGTGTTTTCAGGGAAAGATTTGCATGCCGAAGGATGTGGAGTTGAGGCAAAAGATTCTTCAAAAGGCACATAGCAGTCCGTACGCTATGCATCCGGGAGGTAGTAAGATGTACTGAGATTTGCGAGAGCAGTTTTGGTGGCCGGGTTTGAAGCGGAGGTAAGAAATTTGTAAGTATGTATCGGCGTGTCGATAAGTCAAAGCCGAACACTAGTTGCCTTTGGTGTGCATTGCGGTAGATAAAGATTCTGCAATGGAAATGGGAGAAGATTACGATGGATTTTGTCAGTGGGATACCCCTCACGCCTATTAAAAAGGATTCAGTTTGGGTGATTGTGGACCGTTTGACAAAATCGGCTTATTTTATACTAGTTCAGATTGACTATTCACTCCAAAGGTTGGCTAAGTTGTATGTGGCAGAAATTGTGAGATTGCATGGTGTGCCAGTGTCAATTATCGCAGATAGGGATCCTAGATTCACGTCAAAGTTTTGGAAGGCATTGCATCAGGCATTGGGTACAAGGTTGAATTTCAATACGACGTTTCATCCGCAGTCAGATGGGCAATTAGAGGGTGATTGATTTTAGAGGATATCTTTGAGGGTGTGTCTTGGATTTGAGAGGTAGTTGGGAGGAATTTCTGATTGGCGAGTTAAGTATACAACAATAGTTACCAAGCAAGTATTCAGATGGCACCATATGAAGCGCTATATCGTGAATGTCGAACCCTACATGTTGGACGAGTTGGGTGGCCATCAATTGTTGGGTCGAGAGTTGGTTTTAAAGCGGAGGACAAGGTTAAGCTTATTTGTAACACCCCAAACTGGCCCAAACACTACAAGCTGGATCTAGTATGTCACAAAGAAAATTTTGTAAAACATGTCGCATTTTCAAAAAACATTTTGGTAACGTTTAACCTTTTATTAGGAAAAATTTATAATTTATAGTTTTAAATAAAATATGCCTTTATGAATTAAAACCCAAATTTAAATACATGCCTTAGTTCAATTAAAATAAAAATTTAAATAACTAAAAGTAATAAAAGCACGTAATAAAACAAAATATAAGCTGGTGGCCCATGGCCTTATTACAATGAGATTTAAAATCCATTAAATAAGAATATAAAATAATAACTAGAGTCTTTTTGCTGGATCCAAATGTTCTTTTGCATGGCCACCTTGCGCTCCTCTCCAGCTCGGTCCGATGCACTAAATGCTACTTGAAATGTTAATTAATTGGTTGAGTCGCGAGACTCAGTGTGCAACCCTCATGCACCATTAGATTTGGGCCTTAGCCCCACACAACTAAAATAATCAGAATTAATAGAGATAATAAAAATAATATGCAAGCCCAACCCAAATCCTAGGTTTCCATCCGCTACATGCCCCGTACTAGCCATTCACACCATTGGGGATTTCTACAATCAACCCACACCGCTACAGCCGCCTTGATGGCAGTTGTGCTGCTCATCATCAGATCATGGCCGTAGCCACTACAACAGATCACAACAAAAGCCGCTACAACAGATCACGGTAAAAATCGCTACAACAGATCACGGTGAAAATCGCTACAACATATAACTTCCTCCTTTCATCAAACACAACCCATGCAATCACATAAAATCAATATACTTATATCGTTTAATCAGAACATTCACTAACCTGATAATTTTTTTTTATCCTTTTTGGGTTTCCTTTATTATGCCCAGATTTTGGCATTTATCAAAACATATAAGACTTATAATCATATATTAATCAAGCAGATCTAGATGGTGGGAAAGTGTTACACACTTGATATCGTGAAATCCAATATTCTTAGTCGATATCCTTGTTATCCGGTCTACAACTTTGCTCAAAAAGCGGAAAGATGTGAAAATAGGGCCTCTCCTTGAAATCCGAAAATAACACGACTTGAGTGTTACTGATCTTTGACTTAGAGATCTAAGCGTTAGACTCCTCTATTGTTTTCTTCAGATTCGGCACAAGCAGACTTTACTGAAGAAAATTTGGCAACTTCAGGAGGTGAGATCTAAGAATTTCTGTTTTTAGAAGATTTAAGAATTGAAGAGATGGCTAAGAGAGATTTGGCCAATGAATATTAAGGAGAAGAATAGAATAATAAAGATGTGATTTCAGCTTTTAGGGATTAGAAGAAAAATAACAATAGAGGTTAAAAGATTTGGCCAACTAGGAAATTTTAGAGAGAAAGAAAGAGTGAAGAAAATGATGGTTTTGACTTTTGAGAGGAAGAAGATGAGAAAGAAAATAAAAGAAAGGCTTCCAAAATTTGATACACCCCACTTTATATAGAAAACCGATTCCTCCCTTTAGCGAGATTGATTTTCAATAACAACGCCACACATGATAGCTCCTATCCCTTTTCCCTTATATTAATCTATTATCTCCTAAAAATAGTCTTTATCCTTATTATCCTTAAAGACTAAATCCTAAATAATAGCCTTTATCTGCTTACTATCCACATAGAATAAATATAATAAAATTCCCAAAAAAATAGCCTTGTGCGTCCACTTCCCTAATCCCTAATGCCAAATTTAACTAACTTAAATTAGAAGATTTGGGCTCCTTAAAACTTAAAATTTGGGCCCCTAACACTTAAATTAACTCATTCCACATATTTACCCATGAAACGCACAGGCCCAAAAATTTAGGATGTTACAGTTCTACCCTCCTTAAAGAAATTTAGTCCTCGAAATTTCCAACTAACTAGAAATCATACTACCTAAGTCTCACCACTATGCTTTCACTGCGCATTGTAAAGCCAAAGTAAACACTTAGTATTCTATGGTAGGGTACGCACCATTATTCGCATCTGAAGCGTCTTCGTCCCCTTGTACTCATTCTTTCGATCGACGTTTATCTGATTAAGAATTTTATGAATAATTAATTCTTCCCACTTATTAACATAAACAATCTTATGTAAAATCATTTCAATAGTAGTTCTTTCGAATTCGAATTCTATCTACGGGTTTAGTTCTCAAGTCGATACTTCCTAGTCCTACAGTTCACCTTCAGTCAACATTCAGCACACATCAATCATAAAAACAGCCTTATAAACTTACATTCACCACCTAGGGGTATTTTTATCGTTTCACTACCCAGGGTATTTTCGTAATTTTACCTACATGAGTATTTTTGTAATTTTTTTCAAAATATTGTATCTTAGTGATGTTTCAAAATAAGGGTATTTTGGTAATTTTGCAATCTGAGGGTATTTCGGTAATTTTGCAAATCGGGGGTATTTCGATAATTATGCAAATCAGGGGTAAGTTAGTAATTTCTTTTCAAACCAGGGATATTTTGGTTATTTTACAAATCGGGAAATTTGGAAATTTTTGAAACTAGAGGTTATTTTAGTAATTTTACAAAATAGGGTGATTGGTCCTTTTGGGTTTTAATTATAAATTTTGGCGATCAACAAGTCCTCATGGCTAGGGTGAGCAGTCCACCACTTGGGTAGGATTCAGTGAAGAGGAGGTGAGTCACTAGGATTGCTTAAATACCAAGCTCTCCCTGAATCCAATCCTAGACATGCGTATGCCTGTTGCCACACCTTAACTTAGCGACTAGTTCATAGGATTTGTTTGGATAAATTAAGTCTTATGGAATTTAAGAAGTTGTTTAAGCTAAGCATAAAGTCCATCAAGTTCTATTTAAAATAATCTCGTCCTTAAAGCCCATCAAGCCCACATGCATATATATCCCAAAGTGGGTTTGAATACTTACAGCGGACTTGGTAGGAGACACAGTGCCATGCCAAAAACCCATCATGTAATATTTACAAAACATGCATACTTGAAAACCTATTTTTAGAAAACATTTTGAGCCCAAAACCCGAGAGCCAAGTTTTGAATCTAGCTCGATACCAATTTGTAACACCCAAACCCATTAAAACTACAACCGGATCTAGTATGTCACTAAGGACATTTTGTAAAACAAATCGCATTTTAGGAAAAACATTTTGGTAAAGTTTAACCTTTTATTAGGAAAAAATTATAATTTATAGTTTTAAATAAAATATGCCTTTATGAATTAAAATCTCAAATTTAAATACATGCCTTAGTTCAATTAAAAATAAAAATTTAAATAACTAAAAGTAATAAAAGCCCGTAATAAAACAAAATATAAGCTGGTGGCCCATGGCCTTATTACAACAGATTTAAAATCCATTAAATAAGAATATAAAATAATAACTAGAGTCTTTTTTTGGATCCAAATGTTCTTTTGCATGGCCACCTTGCGCTCCTCTCCGGCCGGTCCGATGCACTAAATGCTACCTGAAGTGTTAATTAATTGGTTGAGTCGCAAGACTCAGTGTGCAACTCTCATGCACCATTAGATTTGGGCCTTAGCCCCATACAAATAAAATAATCAGAATTAATAGAGATAATAAAAATAATATGCAAGCCCAACCCAAATCCTAGGTTTCCATCCACTACACGCCCCTGTAACAACCATTCACACCATTGGGGATTTCTACAATCAACCCACACCGCTACACACCTTGATGGCAGTCTTGCTACTCATCATCAGATCATGGCCGTAGCCACTACAACAGATCACGACAAAAGTTGCTACAACAGATCACGGTAAAAATCGCTACAACAGATCACGGTAAAAACTACTACAACAGATCATGGTGAAAACCGTTACAACATTTACTTCCTCCTTTCATCAAACCCAACCCATGCAATCACATAAAATCAATATACTTATATCATTTAATTAGAACATTCACCAACCTGATGATTTGTTTTTACCCTCTTTGGGTTTCCTCTATTATGCCCGGATTTCGGCATTTATCAAAACATATAAGACTTATAATCATATATTAATGAAATAGATCTAGATAGTGGGAAAGTGTTACACACTTGATATCACGAAATCCAATATTCTTAGTCGATATCCTTGTTATCCCGATCTACAACTTTGCTCAAAAAGCCAGAAAGATGTGAAAATAGGGCATCTCCTTGAAATCCCGAAAATAATACGACTTGAGTGTTACTGATCTTTGACTTAGAGATCTAATCATTGGACTCCTCTATTGTTTTCTTGATTCGACACAAGCGAGACTTTCTTGAAGAAAATTCGACAACTTCGGAGGTGAAATCTAAAATTTCAATTTTAGAAGATTTAAGAATTGAAAAGATGGCTAGGAGAGATTTGGCCAATGAATATTAAGGAAAAGAATAGAATAATAGAGATGTGATTTGGCTTTTAGAGATTAGAAGAAAAATAACAATAGAGGTTAAAAGATTGACCAACGGAAATTTTAGAGAGGAAGAAAGGGTGAAGAAAATGGTGGTTTTGGCTTTTGAGAGGAAGAAGATGAGAAAAGAAAATAAAAGAAAGGCTTCCAAAATTTGGCACCCCTCTTTATATAGAAAATTGATTCCTCCCTTTAGTAGAGATTGATTTTCACCAACACTTGCCACACATGATAGCTCCTATCCTTTTCCTTATCTTAATCTATTATCTCCTCAAAAATAGTCTTTATCCTTATTATCCTTAAAGACTAAATCCTAAATAATAGCCTTTATCTTCTTATTATCCACATAGAATAAATATAATAAAATTCCCAAAAAAAGTCTTGTGCCGTCCACTTTCCTAATCCCTAATGCCAAATTTAACTAACTTAAATTAGAAGATTTGGGCTCCTTAAAACTTAAAATTTGGGCCCCAACACTTAAATTAACTCATTCCACATATTAGCCCATTAAGCATAGGCCCAAAAATTTAGGATGTTACATGATTTGAGCTTGTTTAAAGAAAGCTTGAGACGGTGAAAGTCTATGCCGATCTCAAGCGAAGGGATATAGAGTTCTGATGGGTGACAAGGTTTTCCTAAAGGTGTCACCGTGGAAGAAGGTGCTGAGTTTTGGTCGGAAGGGTAAGCTGAGCCCTAGGTTTATCGGGCCTTATAAGGTGTTGAAGCGTGTGGGATCGGTAGCTTACCAGCTCGAGTTACCATCAGAATTGAGCCAGATCCACAACGTGTTCCATGTTTCCATGCTTAGACGCTATCATTCGGATCCGTCACATGTTGTGTCGGTGGAAGAAATTGAAGTGAGCCCAGACTTATCTTTTGAGGAGGAACCAGTGCAGATCTTGGATCGGGATGTCAAGGTCTTACGTAGGAAATCAGTTCCTTTGGTGAAGGTGTTATGGTGGAATCATGGAATAGAAGAGGCCACATGGGAGACAGAGGATGTGATGCGGTAACAATACCCTCAACTCTTTTGACCAATTAATTTCGAGGTCGAAATTATTTTAAGGGGGTAGAACTGTAGCATCCTTAAATCGGGATCTCTGCATTTTATCTGCTTGCATGCAAATAGTATGGTTGTGATGCTAGTTTAGGCTATTTTAGGCTCTAGGCATGAGCCAGGTATAGGCTAGAGCCTTAGCAAATTTTTTGTTTTTGGGTACTTAGAAGGGGGAGCTGGTTGAGTTAGGGGTTAAAGGTAGCTGGTGGTAGGTTGTGACGTAAGGAGTGCCTTGGTAAAGTTGCAAGGGCGCCACTTAAGGCTTAGTGAAGTGACACCTCAAGGGAGTGAGGAGCCTTGGTTGACGGCGAAATCCCTTCGCTTGTTATTTTGGCCTTGGTCAAGGGAGAGTTGCACTCGGTGGGACTACGGTGGATGAGTGTTGAAGGGTCAACATTTGAATAAGTGGAGGAGAAAACATAGGAGTTTGAAGGATTCAAACTTGCTTGAATATGTGGTCAGGAGAAAAGCAAAGGAGAAAGAGAAGGGATTGAAGTGGGAGGTGTGTTAGCCGAATTGGAAAAGAGTTGGAAGGGGGTTGGGCACTCGGTTTTGAGTGTAGCTTAGGTGGGTGGCCAAATGTGGTGTGTCCCTTGGTGAAGTGTGAATATTCGGCTAGATAGGGAGCCTTAGAGTTTTTCCTCTCATTTTTGGTTGTTTTGAAACTATACTCTTTGTTTTGCCTTTCTCTTCTTTATTTTCTTTCTAATACCAAAACCGAGTGGTCTCCTAAGCCTCTTCTTCTCTTTTATTTCTTTTGTTGCTTGGCCGAACCTACCTTGTTCTCCATTCATTTTGTGTCCCAATATTTTTACAATTTTCTTGAAAGCCAAAAACCCTCTGTAGCCACACCTCTGTCGAAACTTCATTCCTCATTTTCTTCTATCTCAAAAGCCATAGCCGAATCCTCCTAGTACCATACTATTTTCTTTTTCTTCTTTCAATTGGTTTAGCAAGTGCCGAAATCTCTTTTTCCATCCTCTCTTTCATTCTCTGTGAGCCGAAACTTTTTGGAATCCTTTGCCGAAAACCTTGCTATTCCCCTCTCTTCTCTTTTAATACGTAAGCCGAATTCTCCAGTTAAAGGGCACCTATCTTCTTCATCTTTTTCTTTGCTTGGTAGGGCAACTGTGGAATTTGGGGTAAGTTCTCTATACTTTGGCCGAATCTCCCTAACTCCCTCTCCCTAACTCATTCTTCCCTAAAAGCCAAAACCCCTAAACATCCTGTTAAAGATCTTTATTTCTATTTTTCGTTTTCTTACTGGTGTCCCTTTTGTTTTAGCCTTTGCCGAATCTTGCTGGAGGGTGATCGAGTTTATCACGAAGGTAAGGCGATTTCTTTATTTTGTATTATCTAGTTCGGGTTTTCATGCCAAGGCGAATGGCTACTTGGCCTATTGGTGTGTTGTTTGGCGAGAATGAAGGAGGGGTGGCGCTTTCAATTGGTTTTGGGATTCATTGGTGCGTGGATTGGATCTTGGCCGTAGGATTTGTCGATCTAGGTAAGAGCCTTCGCTTTAAGTGATGTGCTACTCTTTTAGATTTAATCTTGTTGCTTTAACTTTGATTTAGTGACCAAGGATTATTATGGACTCGAATGCCAACCAAGCGTTAGGAGGGCTTGGATCGATGAACCCGCCCTAAGTTCAAGAAGTGGGCGATGTCGGTGGTGAGGATTGGCCACGGGTTGTGGGCGACCTCTAAGCAGGAAAGTAGGCGGGGCATAGCGGTAGGGTCGATTAATGACAATGTCGATGTAGAAAGTGTAGTGTTACAGTAATCGTGTGTAGCTCTTACACTTTCTAGTGTTCTGAGTAATCGGTGTGTAGCTCTTACACACTTTCTACATTTAATATGCTATTTGTTATGTGTTGATAAAAGCGGTATAACGACGGAGATCACAAATTTACTGTGTGGGTAAAAGTAAGGATCTTAGGGTAAGTTGCTATGGTGCAAATGTTAATTGCATATATTGGAATCTGTCGGTGCCATGTTATTTTACATATGTTATTCTATATGTTAAGCATGATAATACTTAGTGGCAAACATGTACATGAGAAATGGGTGATGAGAGGAGGGAAGGAATATTTTCGATGTCACGGTGGTTAGGTACCACACGTGGGTTGGCCCGCTTACTATGATATTGTGACTAAGTCTCAGTGGTTTGGAACCACCAGTGGTTAGGTACCACATATCTATATTTCTGTGACTCGTCCCAGTGGTTTGGTACCACAGTGCGTTGGCCCCACATATCAAGATAAGGGATCATCACCAGTGGTTAGGTACCACACAGTGGGTTGGCCCCACTAATGATTATTTGTGACTTGGGTCACTAGTGGTTTGGAACCACCAGTGGTTAGGTACCACCAGTGGCTAGGTGCCACAAAGGGTAGAATTGGGAGTTCGGTTGGATAGGTTGGATGGGTTGCATGACATACATATTGACATATGAAACTGTGTAAAAGTTTAATACCTTTGGGACGGGGATTTACACACTGAGTCTTAGTGACTCACCCCTTCTATTATCATTTTACAGGTAATTCCTAGACCGTGGATGTGGAGTCGGGAGGACTCGAGGTGGCCATGCTCAAGATTATATTTCTTTTATTTTAAATGGTTATTTAGGATTTATTTTATTTTAAATTTGGGTTATCCGTTATGTAATAAGGCCACTTAGGTTTTTTTTTTCTTTGGGACTATTCTTTTGGTAGAATTTCTTTATAATTTTGTTTAATTACTGAAAGCATGCCTAGCAAGTTAAATGGACATTTTCAAAACTAAATAAACCTTCGGGATTTTTCTTAATTTTACCAACGGGTAACTAAATAACTTGTAATAACAACACGGCCACTCTAATTTCTTGAGACTATGGGTTAAAATGTTTTCCGGTTTCCACAATATATAGAGGTTCTCCCGAAAAAGCAAAGGTCTACTTTGTAACTTGAGTCGAAAAATGGGTTTTCAAATGTTTTCTTCCCTGTAACATACCAGATTCGATTGTAGCATTTTGACCAGGGTTTGGGGTGTTACACAAAGTCTACTGGGAATATGAATTTATTAATTTTGACTAGCACATTTTCAATTATACCCTTTAGGAAATCTAATGGTTTTATCAGCCAATTGAATGCTCATCCTAGTTTGTTTGGGTTTCCCAAGACCTAGCTATTTAAACATTTTATAAGGCATAACATTGATACTTGCCCCTAAATCAGCTAAAGCATTAATAACAGATAAACCACCAATTAAGCAAGGAATCGTAAAACTCCCTGGATCTTTTAATTTACGGGGTAGTTTATTCTATAAAATTGCTAAGCAAACTACATTTAGCTTCACATGCGATGTATCATCTAACTTCAATTTTTTGCCATGACTCTTTTAAAATTTTCTTGAATTGGGCATCTGAAAGAGCTTCAATAAATGGTAAGTTAATTTGTAATTTTTTTAAAAGTTTAAGAAATTTACCGAATTGTTCATCTGTGCGGTCTTTCTTTGTCGCATTAGGATATGGCACACGAGGTTTGTACTCTTACCAGTTTTGGTTTATTATGGCTTACCTCAACCTTACCTTTATCTACCACATTTTCTTGTCCTAGTTTTGGTTCGTCTAACCCTTCACTATCGTGAGTAGTAATGGCATGCAGTTTCTCCTTTGGGTTAGTTTCAATGTTGCTTGGCAGGCTGCCTTGTGGTCGTTCAGATATTAGCTTAGCAAGCTATCCTATTTGAGTCTCGAGACCTTGAATCGACGCTTGTTGATTTTTGAGTGCGATTTCGGTGTTCTAAAAGCACATTTCTGACACTGAGATGAATTTAGTAAGTACCTCTTCAAGGTTCAGCTTCTTTTCCTTTTGTTAAGGTGGTTGAAAGCCTAGATGGGGTTGCTGTCTTTAGTTTCCTTGTCCTCCCAATGAAAATTTTGGGTGGTTCCTCCAACCTGGATTGTAAGTGTTACTATAGGGATTATTCCGAGGTGTAGAATTATTACCCATATAGTTCATCTGTTGGCTTTTTATGCAAGGGTTGTAGGATGGATATTCTGTATTGCCCATTTCTCCTCCATTAAGTAACACATTGCATCCTTTGGATGTACTGCGAAGAACCACACAAACTGATAAACTATAATATGAACATACTTTAATCCCACATTTAGCATACTTTTGGATAATTTATCCTTTTAATTATGAAAATAGGTGCTTCTAATCCTTTGTTTTCATGTTTTATACTCAAGAGAGCATCGGAGGATGAAAAGAATGAGAAGCGGGCCAAAAATAGAGTAAATGGGCCTAACACGAAATCAAGACGGCTGGGCCCAAGACCACAGTAGTGCCTCATTATGAACTTCGACCATGGCACGGCCTCGAATTACAAGGCGTGTCCTGCCATGACAAAGAAGAGTTCTATTCGAATAGGGTGCTTAGAGGCAAAAGCCATTCAAAAGCCTATATAAGCACCCTAGAGGCCAACCTTCAAGGGGACATTCAGCTAGGCAAAAAAGCGAAGCCAGAGAGCCAGAATTGTGGGATTCACTTGAAGAAAGTCAGTTGATTCATCTCAAGAAGTCGGAATCATACTCGAGACTGAGGATCTCTCCTTCAATTCCTTCAGGGGGTTTTAGGGTTTCCTTTATGTTTTTTTATATTTTCTTCTGAGATGTATTCTTTTATGATTATGAACTAAACCCCTCAAATACCTCCTGAGATGGATCTTGTTATTGTTTTCTATGCTGTATGATAAATATTTGATTTGTTCTTAACTATGTGTTCTTAATTCTTGTTTTGATATTTCAGGATATTGATTCAATCATTTATGCTCTTAGGGAGAGGAGGAATAGACCATGTTTAAGAGTAGATCTAGCATAGTTAAGCGGAGTTGATCACAACCCTAGAGATAGGATGACGAAAATCTGCCATATTAGGGTCAAACCTAATATGGGCTCTATAGATCGAGTTAATGTAATTCTAGGGGTTTAATTAGAAAGAGATTTCAATTAACCAACCTAGGGTTAGACGTTAGCAGCCTCAAGAGAGGTATTAATATAAATTAGGGAATCGTACGGATCAAGTCAAGTGAATAAATAGTCTAGTTCAGAGTTAAATAACAAGTGAAGTCTAGGTGGATTCTTCCTCGGGTATTGTCTTAATCAATTAGTTTCTCCCACAATTATTTCCCTAATTCAATCTCATTGTCTTCACATCTTTAGCTTCGTAGTTAGTTAACTTTATATTTGACAACAATTCCTTTAATTCTTAGGTTAAATAATAAAAAGAAAGTTAGTATTAGTACTTTTGGTTCCTTTGGGTTCGACAATCTGGTCTTGCCACTAAACTCTACTACTGTTCGATAGGTGCGCTTGCCTCAAGTCATTGTCACATTAGTTTTAGGCTAGATCATTCATATTATAAATTTTAAGACTCGACACATGATCACAAACCATCAATCTTTTTATTTAAAAGTTCTATCTGGTTTGATTGCATGGTAGCTAACGTCGAGGTTGAAATCACTGATGCCTTTGTTGGCTTCATCCTCATAACTTTCCACTAGTAGTTACTTAGTCACATCTCTTCAATTAATTCATAGGCAGCCTCAGGTGTTTTGTTGTTTAGTGTACCGCCGTTGGCTGCATCAATCAATTGCCTAGTTGAGGGGTTCACACCATTGTAAAAGGTTTGAAGTTGTAGCCATAATGGTAACCCATGGTGAGGGCATCTTCTCAGTAGATCCTTGTATCTCTCCCATGCATTGTAAAGTGTTTCTAAATCCATCTGCACAAAAGAAGAGATATCATTCCTTAACATAGCCGCTTTAGCCGGCGAAAAATATTTAAGTAAAAATCTTTCAGTCATTTGTTCCCATGTAGTGATTGATCCTCATGGTAACGAGTTCAACCACTGTTTAGCTTTGTTCCTCAATGAGAAGGGAAACAACCGAAGGTGAATGACATCATCATAAATACCATTAATCTTGAAAGTGTCGCAGAATCCCAAAAAATTTGCCAAGTGATTGTTTGGATCCTCATCCTGCAAACCATCAAACTGAACAAACTGCTGAATCATCTGAATAGTGTTAGGTTTCAGTTCAAAATTATTTGTAGTAATAGCAGGTTTAACAATACTTGATTCAGTTCCTGTTAAAGTAGGTTTAGCATAATTATACATAGTTCGAGGAGTAGGATTTTGATTTACTGGATCTACAGTGACCACAGGAGGTAGAAAAATATTCTGGGGATCAGCCATCTCCTCGGTATTAGTGATATCGTTCTCTTGCTCTTCTTGTATGTATTGTAGGCTTCACCTTATATCTCTTCGATTTTTGGGAGTTGTACTCTCAATCTCACTGTCGTAAAGCAAAGGTCCTGACGGGTTTTTTCTAGTCAAAAACTAGAAGCACCTGGCAGAAGCAAAGAAAGAGAAAAATTAGAAAAGTAACAATAAAATAAAAATAAATTGCAATAAAATAAAAAAATGGCTAAAGTAATAAAAATTTAGTGTTCCTAATATCTTAGTCCCCAGCAACGGCACCAAAAACTTGATGGGCTCGAAACTAACCAATATTTCGACAAAGGCAAGCGCACCTATCGGACAGTAGTATAGTTGTGGTGAGTCTGGAATATCGTATCCTCAATGACTAAAATTACTAGTAATAACTATCTTTTTATTATCTAGCCTAATAATTAAGGGATTTTGTTTTTAATCTAAAACTAACTAACTAATTGACTATGAATACAATAGAGAATGATAGAAATAATCGAATAAACCAATAATAAAGACAATACGAAAGGAAGAATCCACCTAGACTTCACTTATTATTCGACTCGAATTAAATGATTTATTCACTTGACTTGATCCGTAGAAATCCTAAATTATGTTAATATCTCTTTCGAGACTAAAAAAAACTAACTCTAGGTTGATTAATTAAAATCTCTTTCTAATTAAAATCCTATAAATCGCATTAACTCGATCTATGGATCCCTTATTAGATTTGGCTCTAATTAAATGATTTATGTCGTCCTATTTATAAGGTTGCAATCAACTCGCTTAATTATGATAGATCTACTCTTAAATAGGTCTTTTGCTCCTCTGAATAAGCACATCAATCTTTAATTAATATTCACGAAAACATTAAAACAATGATTAAGAACACATAATTAAGAATAAGAACAAGTATTTATCACGTAATTGATTTATTGAATAATAAGATTCATCTAGGTTCCATCCTCCCTAGGTAGTTAGGGAGTTTAGTTCATAATGATAGAGGGAAACATCTTAAAATAAGGAAAACTACAAAACATAAGAAAACCCAAAAACTTCAAGAGAAATTGATAGAAGATCTTGGTCTTAATGGGGATCCTTCCTTGGCTACTCTCAATGGTCGTCTTCGAGTATTTTCTACTTTCTACTCTGTGTGTCCTTTTAGGTCCTCCCCTAGGGTGTTTATATAGGCTTTAGAGCACCTTTCTTGGCCCACAAGTAGAATTAGACTTGGGTTCGGTAGGGACACGCTTTTGTGACACGCTCGTGTACGATTGCTTAGGCCGTGTTTGATTTGCTCGTCACACACGGCAGTGTTGGTCTGCCCGTGTGAAATAGTCCAGGCCATGTTGATTTCTAAGATAGGCCCATTTTGTCCCTTTTCTTCCTTTTCTTTTCGACTCCCTAAGTTCTCTTGAGTGTAAAACATGAAATTAAAGGAATCAAGTCTAATGAAAATTCATCCAAAAATAAGCCAAGCATGGGGTCAAAATATGTATATATTATGGTTTATCAGTAAACCCGAAGGCACTTGGTGTTTAGCTTTAACTTGCTATCACACTAAACATTTCTCTACAAATTTAGAAATGTTTCGTTTTATACCCGACCACCAATAAAGTTCTTTCAAATCATTATAAAATTTAATACTTCCAAGATGAATGGATAAACAACCACTATGTGCCTCGAGTAAAATTTTCTGAATTAACTCCAGATTCTTCACTACACAGATTCTATCTCAGAACATCATACAATCATCAGATCCAATTTGGTACTCTGAATCACTAGTCGACTCGCATTGCACTCTTTTAGCTTGTAAATCACTATCACATTTTTGAGCTTCGCAAATTTGCTGAAGAAATATTGGTTTAGCTTTTAACTCAGGTATATTCAAACCATTATCAGATAATGTCACTGAGTATTCATTTCGCTCAATGCAAAAAATAATTTTCTACTCAAAGCATCTGCGGCTACATTCATTTTCCCTACTAACTCATAATCTTTTAGTAGCTCGAGCCATCTCTGTTGTCACAAATTAAAATCCTTTTGAGTCATTATATCCTTTAAGATTTTATGATCGGTAAAGATGTGACATTTTTCACCATACAAATGATGACGCCAAATTTTCAATGCAAATACAATAGTAGCCAACTCTAAATCATGCGTCGGATAGTTCTTTTCTCAAGGCTTTAAGCATGCGGAAGAATAAGCTATCACTTTTCCATCTTGTATCAACACGCAACCTAAACCGTTAAATGATGCGTCGCGGCAAATTACAAATTCTTTACACGACTAAGGTTGAACCAACATTGGTGCCTTAGTTAACAATGTTTTGAATTGATTGGAACTCTGTTGACATTTTTTGGACCATTCAAACTTTACATCTTTTTGTAGTAGTCTGGTCATCGGTGTAGCAATCATCTAAAACCCTTTTACGAAACATTGATAGTAGCCAGCTAATCTGAGAAAGCTTTTGACCTCAGATACATTTCTAGGGGTTTCCATTCAATAGCGCAAAAATCTTACTCGGATCAACTCTTATACCTTCCTTGAAACAATGTGCCCCAAAATCCAACTTCTCGAGCGAACTCACATTTACTGAATTTAGCATATAGTTTCTTATCTCTCAAGGTCTGCAACACAATCCTCAAATGCTCAGCATGCTCAGACTCATCTCGATAATAGATCAGAATATCGTCAATGAACACAACAACAAATCTATCTAATACGGTCTAAAGATTCAATTCTTTAAATCAATAAAAATGGCAGGAGCATTAGTTTATCCAAAAGGCATAACAAGGAATTCATAATGTCCGTACCTCGTTCTAAATGTTGTTTCGGCACATCTGAGTCTTTAACTCGCAACTGATAATAGCCAGATCTCAAGTCAATCTTTGAAAACACGGTTGCACCTTTCAACTGATCAAATAAATCATCTATTCTCGATAATGAATACTTATTCTTTATCGTGACCTTGATAGTGACCATAATCAATACACATTTTCATTGACCCATCTTTCTTCTTAAGAAACAATATTGGCGCACTCCAGGGCGAAAAACTAGGTCGTGCAAAGCCTTTATCTATTAAGTCTTGTAACTAAACTTTCAACTCTTTCAACTTTGTTGGTGCCATTATATACAGAGCTATCGATATCATTGAAGTTCCCGGTACTAGCTCAATAGCAAATTCAACCTCTCTTATCGGCGGTAATCCTGGTAATTTTTTTTGGAAATACATCCGAAAACACACATACAATTGGTACTAATTCAATATTTGATTCAAACACTTTTGTATCTAGTATATAAGCAAGATAAGCTTCACAACCTTTTCTCACACATTTCTGAGATGACATAGACGAAATCACAATAGGTAATCCACTCGACTCATCTGATTTAATTTGAAGTATTTCATTATTCTGACACTTCAATTCAATGATCTTTCATCTATAGTTCACAACAGCATCATGTAGGGTCAACCAATCCATACCCAGAATCACATCGAATTCATCAAATGGTAAAAGCATCAAGTTAGCTGAAAAATAGTAACCCCGAGTCATTAAAGGACAATCCTTGCATATTTTGTCAACTAACACATACTTGCCTAAGGGGTTCGATACTTTAATTACAAATTCTGTAGATTCAACAAGAAATTTCTTGCTAGACACTAAATTCTCAAAAACATACGAATGTGTCAATCCAGGATCAATTAAAGCAATCACATTAGTGTCATAAAGAGAAAATGTATCGGTAATAACATCTGGGGATGATGCTTCTTCGCGAGCGCGAATAGCATAGGCTCTAGCAAGTGCTCTGGCCTCGGATCTCACAGCTGAGTCCCTAATCATACCTCTACCATTGGATACATTCCCTGAATTTCTCAATGGTCTCCCTCTCACAGTCGTATTACTCGGTCTTGCATTCTGAAATTTATCTTTCCCAGATAACTCTGGGCAGCCTCGACTAAATTGATCTGGCGAACCACATTTGAAACAAGCTTTATTGCTCTTATTCTAGCAGTCTCTAAAATGTCTTCTCCCACATTGTTAACACTCAGGTTTGCATTGCCAACACTCGAGATAGAAATAGCTTGAGCTTTAGAATTCACATGTTGATTTCCATGATCTCTATTCTGGTATCCCACTGATGCATTCGATCAACTATATGAATCTGGGATTTCTTTGATGAAGAATGACAAGATTTATTCATCAATCTTTTCTTCAAATCTCTAGCCTCTGAATAAGCTTTCTTTTTTTTCTCGGCTAAAGTCTTCAGCTTTACAAGCCCGATCAACTAATACAACAAATTCTTTCAAATCTAGAATCCCAACTAGAAGTTTAATAGGTTCATTTAACCCGTCAACAAATCGCTTGCTCATAATCTCTTTAGTAGAAACATACTCCCCAAGGCACTTGCTCAATCATTCAAAGTCTCTTTCATATTCGGTTACAGTCATGCGACCCTGTTTTAGATATAAAATCTCTTTGTGCTTTTGATCTAGAAATCGTTGACTTATGTATTTCTTCTGGAACTTGGTCTAAAAGAATTCCCAAGTGTCTCTCTCTCTCAGCACCACTGATACCAATGTATTCCACCACTGATACGCATAGTCTCTCAGGAGTGATATAGCACATTTTAAATATTCAGTTGGTGTGCAAGAAAGTTCATCAAATACTCGAATTGTATTTTCAATCCAAAACTCAGCTCTCTCAAGATCATCATCAATATTAGCTCTAAACTATTCAGGCCCATATTTATAGATCTTATCAACTGGAGGCTTACTCAATCTTAAAAGCTTGACTCCTTGAAGTTTTACTGGAACCAGTTAGGGATTAAGAGGGGGTAGAGGTTGTTGAACAGTCAGATTAGTTTGAACATACTGCGTGAACCATTTGTTCATCATTTGGAAGAAAGATTCTTTAGCCTCTCCTCTCTGGCTTCCTGTTACGGGTCTACAATCAGACGGCGCTGTCCCTTAAGTAGGAGCAGGTGCATTACTTTTAACCTCATCAGCTATAGCTCGATTGGGATCCATTTACTATATGAAAACACAATTTAAAATGTCAGAAGTCATCACACTATCACAGTTTATATATGGCATGTATATCTAGACTCTCACACACCCTACATTAGTCCTAAAATTGACTAAATCATAGCTCTGATACCAAAAAATATAACACCCCTCACTAGCATTCAATGCCAGAATAGGGTTACGAGTATTACTAGACTTATAAAACAATTAAACATTCAACTCTACATAAATTTTCACATTAGAAGCAATCATCCATCAATTTCAATCACATAGTCCCTATTATGAGCCTACGAGGCCCTAAACATGCTTTGGGTATGGTTCAGGACTACACCGATGACTCAAGTAACTTTCACGAAACTTTGAAATTATTTCTCAAAATAGGGGACACAAGCCCGTGTGGCCAGGCCATGTGTCTCACACGGCCACCAGACATGCCCGTGTCACAGGCCGTGTGGAGATTCAGAATGAGAGCACATGGCAGTGCCCCAGCCCGTGTCCAACCCCGTGTAACACTCTGACTTGGGTCACACGGCCAACACACACGCCTGTGTGGCTAGCTCGTGTGCTATACCGTGCCAAACCTGTAGGGTATACTAACTTATACCACACGGCCAAGTCACACGCCTGCGTGTGTGAGGCCGTGTGGAGCATACTGACTTCATTTTAATTTCCACAATAGGGGACACACGGTCATGTACTTGATCGTGTGTCACACATGACTGAGACACACACCCGTGTCTCTGCCTGTGTAGATAAAAATAGGCTATTTACCAAGCCAATTTGCCACCCACTATTATGCTCACCTAAACAACCAAAATTGTAACATCTCGAAATTGGGCCAAGAAGAATTGGGGCCATTGGGCCCATTGGGCCTTGGGCACGAGAGCGTTTAAAATTTTTAAGAATAAGAGAACGATAATAGTGTAAGTTGGACCTATTAGGTGAGTGATTTTGGAAGGTTAGGGGGCTTCTATGAACTCCTGGGTTCAAACTTTAGCTTTAGGAAAATTTTGGTTTTAGGTGAATAAAACTCTGTGAGTTAGTAGTAGGCTTTAAGAATAAAATGTGGAGAAAAATGACACAAGTGGAGTGTGTGGTGTAGTGGCAAAGTGACGCTACATAAGAGGTAAGGGGGTGATGCCAAAAAGGAAGGAAGGAGGTCTAAGGTTCAAGTCTTGGCTCTTGCATTTTGGATTTCTTTTTAAATGGACTCTTGAAATTTGCCATAGGGTTATATTTACTTGCGCATGATTTTAGACACAAGAAAGTTAGTGGTCTAGTGGAAAGGCATCATTAAGGGTGCAAGGGAGCTTGGGTTCAAATCTCATGACAAGCAATGGAGTATTTATTTTGCGGACTAGACGAGAAGAGTTTGAGTTGGATTTAAACTCTGCTAATGGAGGGATCCCACATTGGAAAGATACAAAGAAGGAAGGTGAGAAGCTACCTATATATAGAGCATTATATGAGGAGAGTTAATATACATTGGTGGGCATTTGGGTGCAGACCTAGAGGATAATCGCCAATAGTAGCAAAGGAAGGGCTACTATAACGTGAGGTGCACGGTAAGGTTACGGTGAGGTTTTGGTTTTCGATAAGTGTATATTAAGGTATGATTAATCGTTAGGTGATTTCGATTGTAGGTTCGTGACTAAGGGGTTTGCAACGCGTGGTTACCAGGTGTGTACAAATACTACACACATGAAATCGGCAAAGTCGAAAGTGGCTAAATGGGCCCTGTGGGCCCTGAGGCTAAGTTTGATAAAATGCTTTGGTTGATTGTATGAATTAAGTTAGCCATGCTTGATACATGATCTGGATATGCCTAGGGCCTAATAGGCCATATGATAAAATTTGAGCCTAATGGGCTGTAAGGTTGTAATTTGGTTTTGATGGGCTTATGGGGTCGTAGACATGTATGTTAGGGTTTATGGAACCTAGGTATAGTTTGAACAACTCTTAAATTCCATAAGACTTAATTTTCTAATTAAACATGTCTGTGAATAAGTCGCAGGTTTAGAGTGTGGCAATGGGCGTACGCATGTCTAGGATTGCATCTAAGGAGAGCTGGGTACTTAAGCGGCCCTAGTAGCCCACCTCCTCTTTTCTGGAACCCTACCTGGTGCATAGTGTCCGTTCACTTTATCCGCGAGGACTTGTTGATGGGCCAAAGTTCATAGCTAAAACCCAAAAGGGACCGAAGTACCCCGATTTACAAAATTACCAAAATACCCCCGATTTGTAAAATTACTGAAATGTCCCTATTTTGTAAAATTATCGAAATACCCCGATTTGTGAAATTACCAAAATACCCCTAGTTTGTAAAATTACTAAAATACCCTTATTTGTAAAATTACCAAAATAACCTGTAGGGTAGAATTACGAAAATACCCACGGATAGTGAAATGACGAAAATACCCCTATGTGAAATATAAGTTTATGGATGTTACTTGTGTGTTTGATGCATTCATATGATATTCCTTAGGATGCATATGGGTGGGAATTATAGTGCGGAGGAAGATTTGAGGATCGCATGGTCGTATGGTATGGATCCAGGATCGCATGGCCATATGGTATGGATCCACTGCAGGCTTTTAGCCACCGAACGACCATCTTTGCACCGATAATGTTATCGAGGGCTATGTACCATTAATATGGGCTTTGTGCCGTAATTATGGGCTTTGTGCTGTTATTATGGCTTTGTGTTAATCATATTTACCGTGGCTATGTGCTTAACATATATATTGATGACTCTGTGTCAATATTTGAGGATCGCATAGCCGTATGGTATGGATCCAGGATCGCATGGCCGTATGGTATGGATCCACCAGAGGCTTTAAGCCCAATATTTGATTAGCGCTTTCTTTGCAACATTGATAATCTGAACCGGGCTACCTTTGGTGTGTAGCGGAGGGTGGGTCGAGCTAGAATTCCCATGAGGTCATAAGGTTGGAAGGGAAATGGTGTGTAGCGGATGAATTTTTGGGGTGGGTTTTGCATTATCTTGGGTGTATATGATGCGTTATGATATGATATGATGTCACTGTTGGCAAAGCCCAAGACCACCGATTTTGATAGGGCTTAGGCCCAATGTCGATATTTGTAAGTGATTTGTTTTCCAATGGTTGTACACTTGAGTTTGAAACTCACACCCCTTTAACTTAATGTTTCAGGTAATCCCGAATAGACGACTCGACGTGGGAGAGGACTCGGAGATGGCAACACTACAAGAGGCTTGAATTTTCATTTATTTGTTTCAAAATACATGTTTTATTTACTTAATTTTCAGTGGACGTAATAAGACCCTGTACTCTATTTTGACTTCAGATTTAATTTGGGTTTTGAGATTAAAGGTTTATTTAATAATTAAATCTAAGTAAGCTCTTATGTTCAAACTTGGTTTACTAAATGATTAAAATAATAAAGTGGGTTTTTTTAATCTTTAATTAATAAGTCTATTAGATTTTGGGCTTCTGGGCCTTAAATTCTTAATTAGCAAAACTATTTTGAATTGTGCCTTTAATATGACATTTTGAATTTGAGCCTAACTTTTAGGCCGGGTTTGGGGTGTTACAATTGTGGTATCAGAGCCTAGGTTGCAAAGCTCGGGTTGTGAATGGGCCTAAGATTTTGGGTTTTAAAAAGTTTATGGCAGGATTCTTGAAGTGTGGTTCATCGAGCCCTTGACATCGAGCCAAGTAAGTTCTCTGTACTACATTTGCTTAAATTGTTGAAATATGTAGATATTGGGCTACTTTAAAATAGGCTTTTAGAGACTAAAGCCCGTAGAAAACTTAAGCCTGTAGTGGATTCTTGACCGTAGAATAACTCTAAGAAATTGTTGTTACTTACATAAGACATGTGCCCTAAAGAAGTGGAACTAAGTACTAATTTCATAAAATTCTTAATTCAGAAATACGTAATGATGAGCGTGAGACGAGGTGGAAAAGGCCGCGACAGAGGTCGTGGAGCTGTTAGGGCAGGATCGTCTGAGTCCGGCCATATGCCTGATGTAGGAGCAGGGGAGGCTCCGGCCTCACTCGTAGCAGAAAAAGGAGCAAATGAATGGGCTGTCGATACAGAAGATGCCGTATCGCAGGCCATGTTGAGAATATTGGAAAGGGTCGTTTGGACCAACAATGGTACGAGAGTCGTGGGTCAATCGTGGAGCGACTCCGAGCCAATTGGGTTGAGATTTTCAAAGGAGTAGCGGGGGTGGCTTCGAATGCGGCAGAGTATTGGTTGGAAGCTACTGAAAGAATAATGGATGACCTGGATTGCGGTGAACAAAAATGAAAGGAGCAATATCCTACTCGGGAAGAAGCCTATCGGTGGTGGTTGGTAGTAAGGAGGGCAACCAACCGGAGCGAATCACTTGGGAGTTCTTCAAATCAGCATTTCAAGGAAATCGTTGGAGCGGCTTATGTGGATGCCCAAGGAAGTAGTTTTGAGTCGACTCGGGATATAAGTCGATGTAGAGTCTGAGGTGAGTTTTGCGCCTCGGTCGATCGCCAAGGGATAATATGGCCCGAGTATGAAAGGTGCGTATGATTCGAGGATGGATTAAGGGATAGCCTTAGGGTACTGATAGCTCCACAAAGGGAGCAAGATTTTGCGGTCTTGGTGGAGAAAGCAAAAATAGAAGAGGAGGTAAAGAGCATGGAGCATTGCAATTGAGAGAAAGAGAAGGGCAAGAACAAGCGAAATATAGAACCTATGGGAGCCGAACAGAGGCCCATGAGGATGGCTAGAATGAATGGGCCAGTTAGGGATATGGACCCTGTTGTCGCTACTAATAACGGAGTACTACATTGTGTAGAATGTGGGAAAAGGCATCTGGGCGAATGTTGGAGGAGGACAGGAGCATGTTTGGGCTGTGGATCGATAGAGCATAGGTTTAGGTAGTGCCTGAGAAGGCTAGATCAGGAGTGAACCGATGGCAGAGATAATTTTCAGCCTTAGAGGGGTGGTCAGCAACCTCTAAGGGGCCGTTGACAAGCCATGGGCAATATTGGTAATGAACGCGGTCGTGGAGCACCAGGTAGAGGTGCAAGTTATGCTGGGCCGAGGCAGCCAGCTTTGGTCTATACAGCACATCGCCAAGGAGACGAAGACGCTCCAGATGCGAATAATGGTGCGTACCCTACTGTTGGATACTGAGTGTTTATTTCTAGAATTGGAGTGCGCAGCGAAAGCGTAGTGGTGAGACTTGCGTAGTACAATTGATAGTTAGTTGAAAATTTCAAGGAAGAAATTTCTTTAAGGAGGGTAGATTTGTAACATCCCAAAATTAGGCCTAGAAGAATTAGGCCCATTGGGCCTTGGGCACGGAAGCATTTAAAATTTTTAAGAATAAGAGAACAGCATTAGTGGAAGTTGGACCTATTAGGTACGTGATTTTGGAAGGTTAGGGGGCTTCTATGAACTCCCGGGTTCAAACTTTGGCTTTAGGAAAATTTTGGTTTTAGGTGAATAAAACCCTATGAGTTAGTAGTAGGCTTTAAGAATAAAATGTGGAGAAAAATGACACAAGTGGAGTGTGTGGTGTAGTGGCAAAGTGACGCCACATAAGAGGTAATAGGGTGACGCCAAAAAGGAAGGAAGGAGGTCCAAGGTTCAAGTCTTGGCTCTTGCATTTTGGATTTCTTTTTAAATGGAATTCAAAATTTTGCCATAGGGTTATATTTAGTTGCGCATGATTTTAGACACAAGAAAGTGAGTGGTCTAGTGGCAAGGCATCATTAAGAGTGCAAGGGAGCTCGGGTTCAAATCTCATGACAAGTAAAGGAGTATTTATTTTGCGGATTAGACGAGAAGAGTTTGAGTTGGATTTAAACTCTGCTAACGGAGGGATCCCACATTGGAAAGATGAAAAGAAGGAATGTGAGAAGCTATCTATATATAGAGCATTCTATGAGGAGAGTTAATATACATTGGTGGGCGTTTGGGTGCAGACCTAGAGGATAATCGCCAATAGTAGCGAAGGAAGGGCTACTATAACGTGAGGTGCATGGTAAGGTTACGGTGAGGTTTTGGTTTTGATAAGTGTATATTAAGTTATGATTAATCGTTAGGTGATGTCAATTGTAGGTTCGTGACTAAGGGGTTTGCAACGCGCGTGGTTACCAAGTGTGTACAAACACTACACACACAAAATCGATAAAGCCGAAAGTGGCTAAATGGGCCAGTGGGCCCTGAGGCTAAGTTTGATAAAATGCTTTGGTTGATTGTATGAATTAAGTTAGCCATGCTTGATACATGATCTGGATATGCCTTGAGCCTAATAGGCCATATGATGAAATTTGGGCTTAATGAGCCGTAAGGTTGTAATTTGGTTTTATGGGCTTGTGGGGACGTAGACATGTATGTTAGGGTTTATGGACCCTAGGTCTAGTTTGAACAACTCTTAAATTCCATAAGACTTAATTTTCTAATTAAACATGTCTGTGAACAAGTCGCAGGGTTAGAGTGTGGCAACGGGCGTACGCATGTGTAGGATTGGATCTAGGGAGAGCTTGGTACTTAAGCGGCCCTAGTGGCCCACCTCCTCTTTTCTGGAACCTTACCTGGTGTGTAGTGTCTGTTCACTTTAGCCACGAGGACTTGTTGATGGGCCAAAGTTCATAGCTAAAACTCGAAAGGGATCGAAGTACCCCCGATTTGTGAAAGTACCAAAATACCCTCAGTTTGTGAAATTATCGAAATGTCCCTATTTTGTGAAATTATTGAAATACCCCCGATTTGTGAAATTACCGAAATACCCCCAGTTTGTGAAATTATAAAAATACCCCTGATTTGTAAAATTACCAAAATACCCATGTAGGGTAGAATTACAAAAATACCCCTGGGTAGTGAAATGACGAAAATACCCCTATGTGGCGAATATAAGTTTATGGATGTTACTTGTGTGTTTGATGCATTCAAATGATATTCTACTTAGGATGCATATGGGTGGGAATTATGGTACGGATGAAGATTTGAGGATCGTATGGTCGTATGGTATGGATCCAAGATCGCATGGCCGTATGGTATGGATCCACCACAGGCTTTTAGCCACCGAGCAGCCATGCTGCATCGATAATGTTACCGAGGGCTGTGTGCCATTAATATGGGCTTCGTGCTTTAATTATGGGCTTTGTGCTGTTATTATGGCTTTGTGCCAATCATATTTACCGTGGCTATGTGCCTAACATATATATTGATGACTCTGTGTCAATATTTGAGGATCGCATAGCCGTATGGTATGGATCCAGGATCGCATGGTCGTATGGTATGGATCCACCGGAGGCTTTAAGGCCAATATTTGATTAGCAGCTTCGCTGCAACGTTTGGTAGTACCGCAACTGGCTACCCTTGGTGTGTAGCGGAGGGGTGGGTCGAGCTAGAATTCCCCACAGGAGTCATAAGGTTGGAAGGGAAATGGCGTGTAGCGGATGGATTTTTGGGGTGGGTTTTGCATTATCTTGTGTGTATATGATGCGTTATGATATGATATGAGGTCACTGTGGGCTAAGCCCAAGACCACTGATTTTGATAGGGCTTAGTCCCAATGTGGATATTTGTAAGTGATTCGTTTTCCAAGGGTTGTGCACACTGAGTTTCGAAACTCACACCCTTTTAATTTAATGTTTCAGGTAATCCCGAATAGACGACTCGACGTGGGAGAGGACTCAGAGATGACCACACTATAAGAGGCTTGAATTTTCATTTATTTGTTTCAAAATACATGTTTTATTTACTTAATTTTTAGTGGACGTAATAAGACCTTGTACTCCGTTTTAACTTCAGATTTAATTTAGGTTTTGAGATTAAAGGTTTATTTAATTATTAAACCTAAGTAAGCTCTTATGTTAAAACTTGGTTTACTAAATGCTTAAAATAATAAAATGGGTTTTTTAAATCTTTAATTGATAAGTCTATTAGATTTTGGGCTTTTGGGCCTTAAATTCTTAATTAGCAAAACCGTTTTGAATTGTGCCTTTAATGTGACATTCTGAATTTGGACCTAACTTCTAGGCCGGATTTGGGGTGTTACAAAAATGGCACCAATCCATAGTATAAATAAACATCAAATTTTGCGACAATCAAGTCTAATACATACGATTTCTAATACTAGCATCTAATATGCTTATACCTCAAATTTTACTCAACCAAAATATACCACAATATATATAACAATCAACTAGTTAAACCTTTACTTAACATACATCACCTTACACCAATTCAGAACCATGATACCAATTCCACAAACCTCATAATATAGGTCATTCACATATCAATCCATGAACTCAAAATATCAACCATATATGCACATATAAGTACGTAACCAAATTCACCAAACTAAGCCAAATCTTATGGCTATATTTACAAACCAAAACATATACATTTACAAACCATTACAAATGACCAAAATCATTATCAACTCATAATAAAAATGACCTAAAATGCCTCTACATTCCATATACTCAAAATACCAAAGTTCAAAGGTACCAAGTGATAGGTGGTAGTGTGAAACGATCTTCGACGATCCCTGAATCTGAGCTAGCTTCGATATCACTATAAAGCACGGAAAATGCACAAAGTAAGCTATAAAGCTTTGTAAGCTCGTATGAAATAAACTCAATGCAATCACATAAATAGAATTGAATAATTTGAATATAACAACATGTAGCTTATATTAGTTAACAAACATTTCAAATACTCATTCACAAAATTGTATACTTTCATCATCATTTTCTCTATTCAATGCTAAAATAGTTTATACACATACCTATACCATCTCGTACAATTCTTATACACATTCTTGTCTTTCATTTACCCGTTGAACCGTTTGGAATAGAAGTTGGATACTCAAGGGTCTCACACGATAAGAACCTATACCATGGCTTGAAGCCAAATCAAGGTAACTTATCTGAAATACTAATATCATGGCCCGAAGCCAACTCAGCCAATATGCATGGCCCAAAGCCAAATCGGTTTATCTCGCCCTCAAAGTGCTATATCGTTGTAACAGCCTGGTTTAGACCTTAGTTGGAACAGTGGTTTTGGGACCACAAATCTGAGGTCGAAAAAATATTTTAATATTATTTTTCGTGTTTACAGTATGTGATAAAGTATGTGTGAAAGTTCTGTGTGAAAATTTTATCATTTGAGTGTCGATTTGTGAAAATAGATTTAATCGCATAAAATGTAAAAGTTTTGTGCTAGAGGTTAAAGTGCATAAATATGAACTATATGGGTAATAATTATTACCCATATAGTTCATTTGAAATGAAATATGAACCTATGTGGTTGATGATATTGTGAATGAGATAGATTGAAGATTATGTGAATGAATGATGAAAAGGTTTGGATTGTGTAGCATTATATATGCTTGTACATGAACCTATAGATATGGTATGAAAGAAAGTAATAATCATGGGTGAGATTGAATAGCAATGTGAATTATTGAGTTAATTGTGTTATATTACGAACTTACTAAGCTTTAATGCTTACTGTGTGATGTCTTTCTCTGTTTTATAGTGTCATTAAAGATAGTTGGATTCGAGGATCATCAGCAACTCAATCACACTATCGGACATCTATTTTGGTAACTTTTTGGAAGTAGTATTTATTGTAGATGTCATGCATAGGCTAGTGAGGTTGTGGAATGATTTGGGTACTTGTTTTGCTAAATGCAAATGGTGTAGTAATGTGTAAATATGGTCTTGTGTGAATGGCCATTAGAGCATGCTTTGGTGATATTGAAATGGTACATTTCATACTTGATTAGTATTTGAGAATAATGAATGAATGGTATGTTATTAATGTTGGAATTGAGCATGTAGGGATGACCCAAATTGGGTGGCAATTTGGCCTTGTAAATGGCCTATAATTGTCCACACGGGCGTGTGTCTCGCCTGTGTCTATCATGTCCATTTTCGAAGTATGCCAGACTTGTACATGGGCCAGACACATAGGCATGTGATAGGCAGTGTGACTCAAGTCAGTGTTACACACGGGCCAAACACACGGGTGTGTGACAGGCCGTGTGACTATAGTCAGAGTTGCACACGGTGTAAGACATGGTTTGAGGCATGGCCGTGTGAGGCACATGGTTTATCCACACGGGCGTGTGCCCTATTTTAGATGAAAAATTTTCTAAGTGTCTCTAAGTTTTTTGTATGAGATCGATTTAGTCCTGAACCTTCTTGGAAGCATGTTTAAGGTCTTGTAGACCTACTAAAGGGACTTTGAGCTATTGATTACTATGATGAGTAAATGTGTGATCCATGATGGTATAAATATTATGATTTGACTGGTAATAATTCATAACCCTAGTCCGACAACGAATACGGGTTATGGGTGTTACATTTTATGGCCTGAAGCCAACTCATTGTATCCCCTAATGACATGTCACTGGCATCCTAAACTATTCCTATGGTTTAATCGGGATTTTGAATATCGAATCGTCTTTAGATTACTATCGTTCATATCCACAATATCATATTTTCAATTCATGCAATATCAAAGCATATAAAATACATTTGTATTGAAATTTATCACATACGAACTTAACTCAAATGTGTAAACGATGAAATGAGTCGATTAGTCGATAACTTTATATTTTCCCTAATCCAAGTTCGTATTTCTCCTATCTTGATCAATTTAAGCTTGAAGTTGCCAAATGCTTTAAACCCTAAATTGGTTTCTCCTATATTCAATTTTACGCAATTTAGAGAAAGATGGACAAAATTTTGATTTTGTTTTGTTTTATCAACCTTTATTTATTAATTACTATATTAACCTTGTTATAAAACCATCAAAACACTTTAATTCATGTCCATATATGTCCT
Organism: Gossypium rotundifolium; assembly: GCA_025506655.1. Classification (NCBI taxonomy): domain Eukaryota; kingdom Viridiplantae; phylum Streptophyta; class Magnoliopsida; order Malvales; family Malvaceae; genus Gossypium; species Gossypium rotundifolium. The sequence continues at coordinate 45,112,441 of CP106725.1, read as the reverse complement.
CTCATGCTATTAATGGTCTAATTTTAAAACAAGGACCTTTACTTTAAGGTTCTATAGATATTAGATACTTTTAACCTAATAGAACTCCACTTTTACTTTTTACGCGATTTAGTCATTTTTATTAATTAACTAATCAAATAATAAAATTTCTTAACGAAATTTTCACACAATAATTTTATCACACTGTAAACATTAAAATAATAAAAAAATAGTTTGACCTTGAATTTATGGTTCCGAAACCACTGTTCTGATTTGACCAAAAATGGGTTGTTATAGGTTTTGGGACCCCAATTCTAATGAGTGAGTTTGTAAATATTAGCATTTAATATTTACGATTCAATTATAGTGTTATATTGAATTTTGATTTGATAAATTGCTAATTGAACAGATAGCTAAAGTATAAGTGGCTCGACCCCAAATTTAGTGGTTTTAAAAAATGAGGTATCAAGACCTCGTTTTGACAAGCCAAGTCATAAATATTTTTATTTGAGTTTCTATATAGGTGAATTGAATTTCGATTTGAAAATTTTAATGGCCAGATGTTTAATTAGGGTACAAGGACAAAATCGTAGAAATCATAAAAGTTAATCGTTATTGATTTCACCTAATTAAAAGGCTTAAAAATTAATTATTTAGCGGTTTAAGTGAAAATTGTCCACTTTTAATATTTTTGGAGGGTGGATGCATGGTTATGGATGTTTTATATATTAAAAATATTGATAAATACTAATGAAAAGAAACATAAAGCATAAAAATTAAAAAGCCATCATCCATTCCTTCTTCTTCAATCGTACAAAACAAAAATAGAAAGGGGAAGTCGTAGTTTTAAAGCTTCAAGCTTGGTAGCTTTGCATGGTGAATTAAACCAAATCCGTTTTTAGTAAATTTTATGTATTTGAGATTGTTGTAGTTTAATCTAGCTAACCCGAGTATTAAATCATAAAAATTTTAAAGTTTTAAAAGTTTCTCTTTGATTAATTTTGAAGCTTTTGATGTTAAATAGTTTGTTTGTAAGCTTGAAGATGAAATATGAAACTAACTTGTAAAGTAATAGTTGTTAGTTTTGAGTATAGGGATTAAACTGTAAACATTTCAAAATTTACATGAAAATTCTATAATTATAAATATTAGAGGGATGTAGAAGGATCTGATTGAAATTGGATTGTAAAACGAGGCTTAAATGTGAAAGTTATGGTAATTACGATTTTAAAGACTAAATTGAATAAAATGTAAAAATTTAGGGAATTGTTTTTAAATGAAATTGGACTATTATATGTATGAAATAAACCGTTAAAAGCCATTTTAAACTAATAAATTGAAATGAATTATTATATAGATCGAAAATTAAACCAATCGGAGGATAATCACGGATAAGGTAATTTTGCGGATTAGTCCTCAATGTTGCAAATGTCGTTGTCTTTATCAAGTAAGTTCATATGGACTTACTTTATTAATTCTTGATATGCTTGCATTATTATGTTTTCCTATTAGTTAGAAATGTTATATGTATACCATTTTTGGCATCAAATGGATTTAATCGTACAATATGAAATATATGATACATAGGAATAAATGTGTGGTATTGAATGAGCGTGAAATTATTATATATAATTGGATGATATGTATTTGATGATATCAAATTTTTAAAATGTATTTGGATTGCTTTTTAAATATGAAAAACATGCATACAGCTGCAAAGATTGAGTTGATATGACTCTGATATTAGTACTATGCGAATATGAAACATGTATATGATATGATGATATGTATAGAGTATTGTTACAATGATTAAAATGTTATTAATATAGTCTTAAGGCCCATGTGAACTTAGTAAATGATTAGGATACGAATGAATGCCATTAGGGTCTAAAAAGTAACAAGTAACAATTTGGATGTCTTTACTGATGGCTGAGATCCTACATTTGTTTTGGGTTCTCGATAACTCGTGTAAGCATCATCGTGTAAAGTTCAAAGTCTTGATTTACAGCTCGTATGAGCAATATATTTTACAACTCGTGTGAGCAATTTTAGTCTCGTGTATTCAAAGTCAATATGTTATAGTTCTCTGGGCGAAAATAGTAAGTAAATGAATTCGAAATGAACAAAAAGATTAAATGTGAAATTGATTGTTACACATATGAATTGAGTGTGAATAAAAGATTGAATGGATTAAATTGTTATGTTGCAAAACAAGCAAGGTTTTAATGTGATATGAAAGAGATCTTAAGTATATATGTTTATAAATTGAATATGAATTGGATATAATATATTTTGCTATATTAATTTGTTGTATGAGTATATGTGATTTGTATTAGCATTTCTTGATATATAGGTAAACTAAGCTATTGGTTGTTTTGTGGGAATGTATATGGAAGTACAAGGAAGACAATGATGTCATATTAATTACCAAATTGGTGTAATATTTTAATTTAGTTTAAGGTCAAGGTATGTTGTGTAAATTTCATACAATTTTACTAAGCATTCATAATGCTTACCTTGTCTTTTCCTTTCTTTTGTAGATTTTGACTTGCGTAACATGTTGATTAGACCTACAAAAAGCTCACACCATCTGTTTCCCGTTTTGGTGGAATTTTAATCATTTTTTTGGTTATATGTGGCATGTACATAGGAGTGTCAAGTGGTTATAATGTTAAGTATGCTTGTGGTATAAATGATGTTTGAAAACTGATAGAAACCTTTGGATGTGATAAAATGTTTATGTTCAAGGTTTTGGTACTTGGGTGTGCAAATATGGGTGAACATGTAAATAGGATTAGTTTTGTATATATGTTACTTTGGAAGTTGAATGTTGAAGTATGATGTATAAAGATTTGTCTATTGGTAATATGGTAAGTTGAGCTAGGGCATTTTTTAATGGTGAATTTTGAATGTGGATGTTGGGCTAATATGCAACACTCAGTATGGTTGCTGGATATGAAAATGTGTTTTGAAATTATGTGAGATAAATGCATTGTTGATGTGGTACAAAATGTTTAAATGGTTGAGACGTTTGGTGCCAAATGAGGCATGATTGAATTGGTGTTTATGATTAAGTTAAGTGATTGTCTTATATATGTAGGAAGAGTATGATAAATTTGTAGAATGGTGTGCAATGAATTGTGTAAATTGGTGATTGAATAATAAATGTTTGGTACATGTTTTGTAAATGTTTGATTCTGCATTTGGACATCATATAAACTATTGATTTGGTTTGGCTAAAAGTAGGCACTACATGACATATTTTGTATCGCATGGATGGTGCCACTGAAAAATAGGGTACATTAGAAGAACACAATTTTTAACACCCCAAATTTTGAAGATTCGATAAAAAAGGTGAATAGATGTAAAGGTTAGTCCTCCATTTTCCAAAATTTTGGCAAGTTAAATCCTGGAGCATAATGTATCCGCCCGCTTAGGATCTGAAGGTTTTATCTCGGGATGTTTCTTAGTAAAGAAAGAGTGCACCCATGAAACTGTATGCCTATGAAGAGATATGACCCTAAGTTTCATATATCGAGAAACTATCAAGTGTATAAGGACATTGTAGAAGACTTAATGATCTTTAAGCACATGTCTTATAAGAGTCACCGCCAAAGGTATGGTACGCCCGACTTGCTTTAATACTGTGCAAAGTAAGTTCTGTAATGTGATTGGTCAAGATTCAACTAAATGGATTGATGGGTCAAACAATATCTGCATCGGATTCTCTTTTTTATTTCTTTCAATTCTTGTAGGGTATTTAAAGGACAATTTATGTATACATTCAACACTTGTCAAGATCCACTAGGAGAAATTGATAATATATATATGGTATGAATGAAACATCTAGATGGTTTTTCTTCCTTTTGTTCCACACTCTGGTTCTTCTTCTAAAACCTAAAATATTATTTTCTTCTTCTTTAACTTGGAAGTTAAGGTTTTTGAGTTAATCTGTTGAACCTCCTATTAAGTCTGATAGCTCTTCATATTATGATTTTGAAAAAGGGTGTTAAAATGCATATAAGTAGTAAGGTGTGAATAAGAGGCCTCAGATAGGGTCTTACGTAATCAAGGTGTTAGTAAATTGATTGTTGATCGTTGTTTTGTCGAGTCTTAAAATTTATATAAAGAATGATCAGACCTGGAAACTAACTAAGACAACGATGGAGGCAAGCGGACTTTAGGCAAGACCGGTATATTGAATCCCAAAGGAACCAAGAGTACTAATACTAATTTTCTTTCTATTATTTAGCCTAAAAATTAAGGGAATTTGTTGTTTAATCTAAATTAACTAACTACTAAACTAAAGACTCTTAGACAAAGAAGAATGAAATGTGGAAAATAACTTGAGGAAAACCCGATTGATTAAGACGACTCCCAAGGAAGAATCCACCTAGACTTCACTTGTTATCTAACACTGAACCAGATGATTTTATTCACTTGACTTGATCCGTAAGATTCCCTAACATAAACTAATCCCTCTCTCGAGGTGACTAATGTCTAACACTAGGTTGATTAATTGAAATTTGTTTCTAATTAAAACCCCTATAATTGCATTAACTCGATCTATGGACTCCTATATTAGGTTTCAACCTAATCTGGCAAAATCTCATCACCCTCTCTCTATGTGCGTGAACAATTCCGCTTAATTATGCTAGATCTACTGTTAGGCAGGGACTTTTTCTCCTCCACCTAAGCACATCATACTTGAATTAATATCCCAAAAATATCAACACAAGAATTAAGAACACGTAATTAAGAACAAGCCAAATATTTATCATATAGTTCAGCAAACAATAACAAGATTCATCTTAGGTTTCATCCCCCTCAGGTATCTGAGGGTTTAGTTCATAACTGTAAAAGAAAACATCTCAAAAGAAAAGATAAAACAAAACATACGAAATCCCTAAAACCCCCTGAAGGAATTGTTGAAGGAGAGATCCACCGTCTTGAGTACAATTCCATCTTCTTGAGGTGAATCAACTAGCTATCTTCGAGTAATCTCTACAAATATGTCCTCTTTGTCCTAGCTGGACGCCTATTCGAACGTACCCCTCAAGGTTGGCCTTTAGGGTCTTTATATAGGCTTTTGGAATATGTTTCTTTGCCTCTAAGTACCCTAAATCGATGAAACTCTTCTTTCCTGCGGTAGGGACACGCCTGTGTGGCACGCCCTTGTGCTTCAATTGCAGGCCGTGATCGAGCTGATGATTAGGCACGGATGTGTGTTTCGGGGCTCAGGCCGTGTTCTAGTCTATTAATGAGGCACGGCCATGTGGTCATGGGCCCAGGCCGTGTCGATTTCTATTTTGGCCCAATTTGGTCCATTTTAAGCCCATTTGTCATTCTTTCCATCTTCCAGTTCTCTCCCGAGTATAAAACATGAAAACAACGGATTAAGAGCACCAAATTACATAATTCAAGGATTAAATCATCCAAAAGCATGCTAAATGTGGGCCTAAAATATGTTACTTTTACGGTTTGTCAAATACCCCCACACTTAAGCTTTTACTTGTCCTCAAGCAAAATTCTCAACTTACAATTAAAACGAACTTTCCACAATTCATAATCCTCATCAACAATGTCTCATCATAATTCATGGACAATTCATTCATGGATAATTTAACTTAAAGACTCCTAAAGATTCAAATAGGTCTAAGTCATATATTTGTAGCACGAAAACATAAGTGTCTCCCCTTATCTAAATAATTACCTTTGATTCAAAACTGACATGGATTGACATCCTTATTAAAGATTCACTCAAAGCACTTGAAGTGTTTAAGGTTAGAGAATAAGCACTCATAAGTCAAACCTGAAAAGTTAGTCCTATAAGCTTGCTTGAAAATCAAATCTCCACCACTGTAATTTGAGATGATACATAAATCAAAAGGTCTTTGATAGGGTTGTAACGGGGCTTGGGTTAAAGGTGTGGATAAAGGCTGAATTAGAAGGTTAGAATTAGGACTGAGCTGACAATTTACCTCACTTGAAAAATGAACTAATAACCTGAATAATTATATCACATGAAAATTTAAAATATTAATAATACGAGCTTCTTCTTCAAGATTTTAAGTGTACAAGCTCTTAGAACATAGAACTAATAATGAATATGATTTATTTATTTATTCAACACTAGCACAAATTACATAAGAAAGAACTTTTATAACTGAAATAATATAATTGAGCAACTTATCAAATCAAGTCTCGATGGAAGGGTAGTCAAAAGGAATGGTGATAATAAATACGAGCGGGGTTTTGGGTTAATATTAGTGGGTAAATCAATAAAAAGGGTTGTTAGGATCAAAGAGGTTCACTAGGGATTAATTATGTAGGTAGGCTTTTTAGTAGAGTGAGTGGGTTAAAACCTAGGTGCCTTTATCATCTCAATATATCAAATCAAAAATGTGGTCTTGACATGTATAATCGAGGCAAGTTCTAGAATAATAATTCAGTGTTAACACACTCATAATCAATAAAGTGAGCATGAAAAAGAATATATGCTCTATAAGGTTCAAATCTCACAAAAATTATGGGTTTTTGACATCAATCCCTGTAGATTTCAAACTTCAAGGTAATATTCAAATTCAGTTCAACAACCTAGAAAATTTTTTATTCTTGAAAATTGGACTTATCATGCTTGATTCTCTAGTATCTTAAAGTTTAAATCATCAATGTACAATTAACTATGACTTAATCTAAGACATATCAATAGAAATTATAAATCAATGAAATTTCCTCCTAATTAGTAATATGAGAAAATTACTTAAGACAATATATCATTTAGGGATTTGGGAATAATGCAAAAACCTAGGCATAAACTTTCACCCCACATTAAGATGTACATTACCCCACTAAATATTCATATAATAAGAAAATCAAAAGATATGGGGAGAAGTGAAACTTCCTGAACAATGGATGAATTCCTTGAAGGATGTGAAAAATACTTTGGAGGTGTCATCTTTTTGTGTGGTGGTTACTAATGAGCTCTATGCTAGATGAAGAAATTGGGGAGCTCGTGAAGAATTAGCCAGGAATTAATAATATAGATTGAAAATATACGAAATAAATATTTAAAGAAAAGCAAGCTAAAGTGAAGGAAAATAAAAAGGAAAATAAACTTATAAGAATAGGTAAATGGCCTGAGGAGTCCTTATTGTTGGATGGTTCGCGAGGTGGGTGTGATTTCTAAGGTCATCGTGCGTGATTCCCTAGCAGCTTTAATAACCTAAAACTAAGAAACTAAAAGAAAATAAAATGAATTAAGTAGAAGAGAAGTATAGATAAGGAAAATAAAGGAAAAGATTACAGAAAAATAAGTTCGAAAATGTCTCAAAGACCTTTGGCTTGTCTATTGAATGAAGCGGCCAGCATAAGCTAATGTAGGTCGACCTCCCATGGGGAGACTGTGCTTTGACCCTTCCACTTCTTCGTCATAGATGTGGTGTATCTCAAGGGTTTAGAAAATGAAAGTGAAAGACAATGAAAGGCAAAAACAAAAGGGGTTTGGGAGAAGAGAGTGTTGGGGAGTAGGTGGTGAAGGGAGGGGGTGGTGATTTAAATAGTGTTTCAAGTCCTGCACTTCCCCACGCCTGTTCATGTTGCCACTTTGTGCTTTGTAAGTCGATATCCACCACGCCACCTCGCACAGTGTTGTGGGCATATCATTTTTCCCACGCCCATGTTTTGTTTGTCACGTCCTTGTATGAACTCATAGTGTCGGCCATGGCCACATTGCACGGTCGTGGCATGGTAGTTGGGTCCATGACTTGAAAATTGATTTGTTCTGAATTGTACCATCTCTACTATGTCAGTACAGAGATTCGATGCATCCACACGGCCACGGCTACGGCCGTGTGCAAGGCCGTGTGGTATGAAAATCTGTAAAAGAAGAAGAAAAGAAAAGAAAGAAAAAATTTTAACAATAAATAGGGTTAGTGCTCGGGTTGCCTCCCGAGAATCACTCGTTTAAAGTCTTAAGCTCGACTTTCCTCTCATTTGCATATTCAAGGAGGTTTGAGGAGTTAAAAATCCTTCCTCGTGTTAGCAGTTTCATTATCATGATAGAGTTTAAGACGAGTAATGTTTATTTTCAAAGTGCCAAACATGGGATTACTTACCTCGACTGTTCCGTATGGGAAGACATTAATTACCTTAAAAGGGATTTCCTTGCTTGTGTTAGGATTAGGGGGAGGTATTCGTGGGTCTGCTTTGTCTAATAGTACCTGATCTCCGATTTTGAACTTGTCTACCTCATGAAGTGGTTTCAGTTCTGCTTCATGTATCCCTAGTTCTTCTTTAAGATTCGTCTTCTCCTTTTCTAGTTCATCAATTTGAATCCCTTGTTCCTTGTGAGTTATTTCATTGCTGGCACAGGTTTTAGGATCGAACTCAGTTGCATTATTTTGTGGTGATTCCTGAAAAGAAGGGTTAACCGAACGGTTATCAATAGAATTTACTTTCTCACCTTGGTTATTCGATGTTTTGGCTGAATCAAGGGCTTGAAGAGTAACTGTCTCGTCACCTACACAGAGTATAAGTTCACCTGCGTCGACATCGATTTTAGTCATGGCAGTTGCTAAGAATGGTCTTCCTAAAATTAGGGGTGTCGTGTTGTCCTCATCCATGTCTAACACAACAAAATCTACTGGAAATACGAATTTATCAATCTTCACGAGTACATCTTCGATTATACCCCTAGGAATTCTAATAGTTTCATCAGTTAATTGAATGCTCATCCTAGTTTGTTTGGGCTTCCCTAGACCTAGTTGTTTAAACAATTTATAAGGCATGCCATTTATGCTTGCCCCTAAATCAGCTAACGCATCATCAATAGATAAACTACCAATTAAGCATGGAATTGTAAAACTCCCTGGATCTTTTAGCTTTCATGGTAGTTTGTTTTTCAATATTGCTGAGCATACTCGTTCAGTTCCACATGTGATTCCTCGTCTATCTTCCGCTTATTTGTCAATAGCTTCTTTAAAAATTTTCTCGAATCTGGCATCTGTGAAAGAGTTTCAAAAAATGGTAAGCTAATATGTAATTTCTTTAAAAGTTTAAGAAACTTACCGAACTGTTCCTGAGTGTCGTCTTTCATTATTGCTTCGGGATATTGTATGCGCGGTTTGTATTCTTTGATTACCGTTTTTGGTTTTAGCTCAACCTTACCTTTTTCGACCACACTCTTTTCTCTTAAATTGGTATCATCTAACCCTTCATTATCTTGATCTGTTATGGCTTGGATTTGCTCCCTTGGGTTAGTCTCGGTGTTGCTCGGTAGTCTTCCTTGTGGTCTCTCAAAAATCTGCTTAGCAAGTTGCCCTATTTGATCCTTGAGCTCCTGTGACAATACTTGAATTTTTGTTTCTACCTTTTGGAAACGTGTTTCTGAGGCTGCTATGAAATTTGTTAGCATTTCTTCAAGATTCGGCTTCTTTTCCTGTGGGTAGGGCTGTTGTTGGAACTTTTGAGTTGTTTGTTGTCTTTGATTTCCTTGACTGCCCCATGAGAAATTGGGGTGGTTTTTCCAACCTGGATTATAAGTATTACTATAAAGGGTTATTGTTAGATTAGAAATTATTACCCATATAGTTCATTTGTTCGCTCACCACTCCTTCATTTGCGTCTCACTGCATAACTGGATGTGCCTGCAAAGAACCATATAAACCATCAAATTTTTTATGTAGCAATTCTACCTGATTTGATAACATGGTTACTGCATCGAGGTTGAAAACTCTGGCTAGTTTGATTGGCCTTGTCCTTGTAACTTGTCACTGATAGTTTAGTGACATCTCCTCGATAAACTCGTAGGCTGCTTCAGGAGTTTTGTTATTCAGAGTTCCACCGGTGGCTGAATCGATTAGTTGCCTTGTTGAGGGGTTCACACCATTGTAGAAAGTCTGAACCTGTAGCCATAATGGTAATCCGTGGTGTGGACACTTTCTTAACAAATCTTTGTATGTCTCCCATGCATCATAAAGTGTCTCTAAATCCATCTTCACAAAAGAAGAGATATCATTCCTTAACTTGGCTATTTCGGCCGGCAGAAAATATTTTAATAAAAATTTCTCGGCCATTTGATCCCATGTAGTGATTGATCCTCGTGGAAAAGAATGTAACCACTGTTTGGCTTTATTCCTCAAAGAAAAGGGAAATAACCGAAGACAAATGGCATCATCAGAAATGCCATTTATTTTGAAGGTATCACAGAATTCTAGAAAATTTTTTAAGTTTGTGTTAGGATCCTCATCCTGCAAACCATCAAACTGAACAAACTGTTGTATCATCTGTATAGTGTTAGGTTTCAGTTTAAAATTACTTGCAGTAATAGTAGGCCTAACAATACTTGACTCAGTTCCTATTAAACTAGGTTTAGCATAATCATACATAGTACGTGGAGCATGATGTTCTACCACCTCTGGAGGTAGCGGATTATTCTCGGCCATCCTTTTAGTAGGATTAGTTTCGCCTTCTTGCTCTTCTTCTATATAGATTAAGCTTCGCCTTATCTCTCTGTGATTTCTGTGAACGGTACCTTTGATGTCATTATCATAAAGTAAAGGCCCTGTCGGGTTCCTTCAAGTCATAAACTAGAGGTACCGGAAGGAGCGAAAAAAAGAAAATTTAGAAAAGCAAAAATAAAATTTAATTGCAAAAATAAAATATGGCTAAAGTAATAAAAATTAAGCGTTCTTAATATTTCAGTTCCCCGGCAACGGCGCCAAAAACTTGATCGTTGTTTTGTCGAGTCTTAAAATTTATATAAAGAATGATCGAACCTGGAAACTAACTAAGACAACGATGGAGGCAAGCGCACCTAACGAACAATAGTATAGTTTAGGCAATACCGGTATGTCGAATCCCAAAGGAACCAAAAGTACTGATACTAACTCTCTTTCTATTATTTAACCTAAGAATTAAGGGAATTTGTTGTTTAATCTAAATTAACTAACTACTAAACTAAAGACTCTAAGACAAAGAAGAATGAAATTTGGAAAATAACTTGAGGAAAACCCAATTGATTAAGACAACGCCCAAGGAAGAATCCATCTAGACTTCACATGTTATCTAACACTGAACCAGATGATTTATTCAATTGACTTGATCCGTAAGATTCCCTAACATATATTAATTCCTCTCTCAAGGCGACTAACGTCTAACCCTAGGTTGATTAATTTAAATCACTTTCTAATTAAAACCCCTAGAATTGCATTAACTCGATCTATTGACTCCCATATTAGGTTTCACAATAATCTGGTAAAATCTCGTCACCCTATCTCTAGGCACGCGATCAACTCCGCTTAATTATGCTAGAACTACTGTTAGGTAGGGACTTTTGCTCCTCCACCTAAGCACATCATACTTGAATTAATATCCCGAAAATATCAACACAAGAATTAAAAACACATAATTAAGAACAACCCAAATATTTATCATATAGTTTAGCAAACAATAACAAGATTCATCTTAGGTTCCATCCCCCTCAGGTATCTGAGGGTTTAGTTCATAATTGTAAAAGAAAACATCTCAAAAGAAAAGATAAAACAAAATATAAGAAATCCTAAAACCCCTCAAAGGAATTGAAGGAGAGATCTGCCGTCTTGAGTGTAATTCTAGCTTCTTGAGATGAATCAACTGGCTATCTTGAGTAATCTCTAAAAATCGCCCTCTTTGGCCTAGGCGGGCGCCTATCCGAACGTACCCTCAAGGTTAGCCTCTAGGGTCTTTATATAGGCTTTTGGAATATGTTTCTTTGCCTCTAAGTACCCTAAATCAATGAAACTCTTCTTTCTTATGGCGGGGACACGCCTGGTGGCACGCGTCTGTGTGCTTCTATTGCGGGGCGTGGTCGAGTCGATGATGAGGCACGATGTGTGTTTTGAGGCTCGAGCCATGTTCTAGTATATCAATGAGGCACGACCAGTGTGGTCATGGGCCCGAGCCATGTCGATTTCTATTTTGGCCCAATTTGGTCCGTTTTAAGCTTGTTTCTCGTTCTTTTCATCTTTCGATTCTCTCACGAATATAAAACATGAAAATAACGGATTAAGAGCACCAAATTACATAATTCAAGGCTTAAATCATCCAAAAGCATGCTAAATGTGGGCCTAAAATATGTTACTTTTCTTGTTTATCGAATATAAATGAGATTTTAATGGTAATCAATGTTCTTTTAAGCGATTGATGTTCTTTGGCTCGGGAAGGACAATCAATTTGGAACTCAGGGCTACATTAAAGGTGTAATGACCCATTTTAGTCAAATTAGAATAGTGGTTTTGGAACCATAAATGCAGGTCAAAATATTTATTTTATTATTTTAATATTTACACCATGATTGAATGGTTGTGTGAAAGTTTCGTTTCAAAATTTTGTTGTTTGACTAGTCAATTTGATAAAAAGGACTAAATCGCGTAAAATGTAAAACTGGAGTTTTTAAGCTAAAGGTACCTAGTAGCTATGGAATCCTAAATTAGAGGTCGTTAAGTGGTAATTCGACCATTAATGAGATAGTGGATGATAGTGGCATGGTATTTGGTGTAATTAATAGGTTTTATAAATGTTAATTTTTGTATTAAGTAATTGAAGTTAAAAATAAGTAAAATAAAACAAAAATTTCATCCATTATCATCTCTGTTAACCGAATTTGCAAAAGAAAAAGAAGACACTAGGGTTCTTCATTTGGCCTGTAACATCCTAAAATTTGAGTGTTGATATGATGCATGTTTTGGTGCTTAACTTGTATATAATTAAATTTTTCATGATTAGTATAGTCTTGAGAAGACTTAAGAATTATTCGGAATTAGAATAAATTTTTGTAATGAGTACTTAATTGAAGTGGATCAAGTGACTTTGAGGTTTAAGTAAATTTAAGTGTCAAAAACTAGCATAAGATGAGCTAGTAGCAAGGTGGTGTTGGCGCATGTACGTTTGCTTGAGGGAAAAGGTTCGAATCCTTAGATGTGCATTAAGTTTGTTTTTATTTTTGTTTCCTCTTTCAAAGTGTCGGTCATGGATAAGGTTAAAGGATGAGTTGGATAACATTTTTGGCAAGAAGACCAAAGGAAAAAGGTAAGTAAAAGTTTAAGGAAAAGAATCCCATGATTAAAGGTGATAAGGGGACATAAGGCATGAATCAAGGGCTTTGTTTAGGAAACTTTGAATGGCCAATTGTCCATGAACATGGATGGTTTTGTGGACTAAAGAGGGAGCCAAAATTTTGGTAGTAAGTTTTGGAAAAGTGGGTAGCTTGAGAGAATTTTCATTTTGGTCATTTGCTCTCCCAAAAAGCCAAATTTTTCTCTCATCTTTTCCGCTTGACCGAATGTGCTTATGATTAAGAGGAAAACCATCTTTGCTTTGTTTCTTTTGGTTATCCTTTTTGACCATTTGGTCATTTTTGCTAATCACTCAAGTAGCCCATTTGGTGTTCTCATCTAGTGCCTAAAACATCAAATACAAACAACATTTTCTTCTCCCTTCTCTTGGCCGAATGCACCATTGTTCAAACTCTCATCCTTTGTTTTTCTTTATTTTGAAAATTTAATCATAAACCTCTCATCCTCATTTTCTTCCTTTCATCATTTTAAATTTTCTTTTCAAACATACTTTCAACATTTTCTTCTCCCTTGGCCGAATGTTAGACTACCTCCATAGCCGAATCTTTCCTTTCTCTCTTTTGTTTTAGCATAGCCGAATCTTCCATTCTCCATAACAGCTATTTTTTGGATCATCGGTAAGTATCAATTCTTTGTCTTTTCTTTTGATATTTGGTCACTATGGCCGAATGTTTGAATGTCTTTGGAAGAGACTTTTTAACCGATTAACCAATCTTTATTCAAACATTTTCTTTTGTTATTCTTAGTGAAATAGTGGAAGGGTCGAATCATCATCTTTTCGGAGTAATCTTGAAGTTCATTTAAGATTTGATAATAATGTACAAAGGATTCTCTTGAGATCTTTCGGAATATTAAGGTAAACCGATTTCACTCTTTAAGTCCTTAGTCTTAAGATTTTTGATATATTGTTAAGACTAATGATCTTTTGTCAATAGAGACAATCAAGATAGGGACAAAAAGGGCAGTAAATAGTGTTCGAAAGAGGGGTGGTTCTGCTATTCCCCCTAAGTTTAAGAGAAGGACTGTTTCGAGAATCCGAGACTTTTCATCGGGTTGTGGACTCTCATCCGGTGAAAATCAATTATTCAAAGTCGTACGTACCCCCGAACCATTGTTTACTTGTGGTTCTGAACTTTTGATCGAAGAGAAATAGCAAATAGTGGTTGTTCGAGATTCTAAGGGTAAGGATCTAAATCGATAATCATTAGAATAGTTTTATATTAAATATTAATGTTCTAATCCATCGTGATGTGTGTTTAGATATCGGCGAGCGGGAAAGTGTAGTTCTCACCGTAATCAGGTGTGTAACTTCACACTTATCTCTTGGGTTATACCATATCATAAGCGTTATAATTAAAATCATAAATTTGATAATATTGAAAAATACGTTATACAAATTCTTTTATGTGAATGTATGAAACCAAAAATCGAGGATGTGGAAAATTACGAATTTACCCTTAATGGGTTATTTGTGAAAGAAAGTGATAATTGGGCCATATGTGATATTTGATAATTGGACAATTTGGGCCATATGTGATAATTGATAAATGGGCCATATGTGATAATCGATAAATGGGCCATATGTGATATTTGATAATTGGGCCATATGTGATATTTGATAATTGGACAATTTGGGCCATATATGATAATTAATAAATGGGCCATATGTGATAATCAATAAATGGGCCATATGTGATATTTGATAATTGGGCCATATGTGATATTTGATAATTGGACAATTTGGGCCATATATAAAAATTGATAAATGGGCCATATGTGATAATCGATAAATGGGCCATATGTGATATTTGATAATTGGGCTATATATGATAATTGATATATGGGTCATATGTGATATGAGATTTCGTGGGCCAAAATGTGAAATGAGCCAGATTGTAATGACTTTTATAATAGGCCTTATGTTGGAATAATTATATGAATGGAATGTTATGCATATTAGATACATGATTGCATGGGTTAGGCTATTTGACGAAGAGAAGTTCTGGTAGCTTTGCTACAATATTTTGGTGGCTCGCCACAATTCTAAAAATGGCAAGCGCCATGTAAACTCTGTGAATTCGGTGGCTTGTCCATGAAATTTGAAATCGACTTAATGCCTACTTGATTGTGTTGGCGGGTGGGTGACTAAAGCTCCCAGGTGTCTTTGGTTGAATGAGTGGTGTGTAGCGGATGGAAATTTATGTTTGGTTTTGGGAATTGCATATCACTTGCATTTCATACGTGCTAAATTATTATATTTGTAATGGGCTTAGGCCCAAATAAATGCTTAAATGGTTTTGGCCCAGTGGACTAAGGTAAGTGAGTTACACACTGAGTTCTAAGTAAGTCACCCCATTTTTTACCCCTCTCAGGTAATAATAATTGATGGAGACTTAGGTCGGAGATGACTTCGTGAGGAGGCTATACTACAAATGGTGGTTTATAAAACTTTAAGACTTCTTTAATAATTTTTATTAAGTACTATTTTTATGGCGATGTAATAAGGCCTCTTTATTATGTGGATGGATTTTATTATGTTTTAATTTTTCTAAGTTGGATTGGTTTAGTTTTTATAAATGTTTTTCTAAAAACTCTCGTATAAAATAAAGGCTTTTCTTAAATATTACTGAAAATTTAGGAAAGTCTTTTAAAAATTTTCGATAAAATATTTCAACTAAATAAATCCAAAGTTTTAATCAATGAATACTCTATAGATCAAATGATAAACTCTTGTGTTTTTAATTATGGTTGTCAATGAACTTTGATTTTTCGATAAAGTCTTACTCTTAATCGTTTTGAAGATTTGATTTCCTACGTCGTTGATGATTTGAATGCACGTTCAAATTGTATGGCATGCCAAAATCCAGGCTTAATGCATAGGCTGAGTTTGGGGTGTTACATTTTATGGTATCAGAGCCCAGTTTCAAAACTCGGTTGTGGTTTGGGTTCAACAATTTTTTGTTTAAAAACTACTTAATTTTTCTAGACTTTATGTTTTAAAGGTAGTATGGCACCACGAGCATCCGGCACCAAGTTAAGTAAGTATTTGTTTATTAAATATTTATTATTGTGACGAGACCTTAGGAACACTCTAGAACTTCTAGTTTTAGGTGTTGAAAACGATAGAGATCGAGACTATAGGATCTGATTGCGAAAACAACTCTATCTCTTATATCTCATAAAATATCATTAATAAACACTGAAATAATATTCTGATTCATAAAACTTGCAATTAGATTAAAAGCGAATCAGTCATTATGAGCACTAGAGGACGTGGTCGTGGAAACGGTAGAAATAGTCGTGGTAGAGGACGAGGTGCTGCATCTGAAGCGTCGGGTCATATACCGGATATGGATGCACCTGCGTCATTTGAGAGCGAAAATGGATCTCATGATCATGCTAAAGAGGATAATGCTTTGACTCAAGCAATGTTGCGAGTCTTAGAAAGAGTGGCTGGGGCCAGTAGCTCATGGATCAATATCAGAACGACTCAAGTCTAGTGGTGTAGAAGTTGTTAGAGGTGTCTCGGTGTAGCTCGAATGTGGCGAATATTGGCTTGAGGTCAGAGAATGAATTATGGATGATCTGAGTGTACCGTCGAGCAAAAACTAAGAGGAGCCGTGTCTTTGCTAAGAGACGAGGCGTATCAATGGTGGCTTACTGTTTGAGAAGGCACCGAGGCTGCATTGGTTAATTAGGATTTCTTTAAAGCTGCTTTCCAAGGGAAGTATGTCGGGACAAGTTATGTAGATGCGGAGGAAGGAATTCCTAAATTTGGTTCAAGGAAGTAAGGCTGTGGCGACTTACGAGGCGAAATTTCTTCGTTTGAGTCGTTATGCTCGTATTATAAGCGTGGATCGATCATGAGCGCCGTGTACACTTTGAGGATGGGTTGAATAATGAGTTGTGGTCTTGATAGCCCCACAACAAGTCTGAACTTTACCTCGCTTGTAGAGAAAGCTAAGATAGCCAAGAGGCTAAGAATTTAGAACGCCAGAACCGGAAAAGTCAGAGGAAAGAGGGATTTTAAGTACTCTGGTTCTTCTAAAAGGTTTCAAAAGAGGCCACGGAATGATGAGCCAGTTCAAGCTAGGGTACCTGTGACTACTAATCAGAGTCGAGAATGTGCCAATTGTGGAAGATGACATCTCGAAGAATGTTGGAGAAAAATTGGAGCCTATTTTAAATGTGGATTGAAGGATCATCAGTTTAAGAATTGCCCCCGACAGACTGATACGACTCAGGGAACTCGTAACCCTGATGCTCAGCCAGCTAGAGGTACTCAGCAACCACCAAGAGGTCGTGGACTAGGTCGTGGTGGTAATGGTAACGGACGTGGACAAGGTGCACCAGGTCGAGGTAATGGTGTTAGAAGCAACACGGAGGCAAGACAGCCAGGATTAGTCTATACTGTCAGGCGTCGTGAAGACGATGATGCACCTGATGTGATAACTGGTATGTTCTTCATCTCTGATGTACCTGTTACTGCTTTGATAGATATCGGGTCTACTCACTCGTATGTTGCTAATTCCATATCTGGAAACCTAAATATTAGATCTGGGATTATCGATAGAGAGATGATGGTAATTAGTCCTTTAGGACAATCGGTAATAGTGAATAAATTATTTAGAGATGTGCCCTTGGAGATTCAAAGAGAGGTATTTCTAGCGAACTTGATGGAATTACCTTTCGGTGAGTTTGATCTTATTTTGGGCATGGATTGGTTGGTGAAGCATCGGGCGCAATTAGATTGTGCCGAAAAGCGGATGTCAATAAGGACTGTGGATGATGAGGAGATAATAATGATATGCGAGCGAAGAAACTTTTTGGCAAATGTGGTATCTGTTTTGAAGGCAGAAAGGTTGGTGCAGAAAGGGAATAGAGCATTCCTAGCATTCATCAATGCTTTGGATGCCAAGGATTTATCGGCAAAAGGTGTGAGAACGGTGAAAGAATTTCCAGATGTCTTTCTTGAAGAACTTTCGAGTCTACCTCCAGATCGGGAAGTAGAATTTGGCATTGAGCTTTTGCCCGAAACTGCTTCGGTGTCCATTACTCTTTATAGAATGGCGCCGAAAGAGTTAGCGGAGCTTAAAGCTCAAATTCAAGAACTGCTAGATCAGGGATTTATTCGACCAAGTGTGTCTCCGTAGGGAGCACCGGTTTTGTTCGTCAAGAAAAAGGATGGGTCGATGCATATGTGCATTGATTATAGGCAGTTGAATAAGTTGACGATCAAGAATAGGTATCCATTGCCGAGAATCGACGACCTGTTTGATCAATTAAGAGGAGCTTCAGTCTTCTCCAAGATTGATTTAAGATCGGGTTATCACCAACTCAAGGTGAAAGAGACAGATATTCATAAGACGACATTTTGAACTCGTTATGGACATTATGAGTTTTTAGTGATGCTGTTTGGTTTCACCAATGCACCAGCTGCATTTATGGACACGATGAACCGAATCTTTCAACCCTATTTAGACCAGTTCGTAGTAGTGTTCATAGATGACATCTTGGTATATTCGAGGAATGAAGAAGAGCATGACTCTCATTTGCGCACTGTGTTACAAATTTTGCGAGATAAGCAACTTTATGCCAAATTCAGTAAGTGTGAATTTTGGTTAAAGGAAGTGACTTTCTTGGGTCATGTTGTGTCAGCTGAAGGTATAAGAGTTTATCCTCGAAAGGTAGAGATTGTGTTGGATTGGAAATCGTCAAAGTCAGTAACTGAGATTCAGAGTTTTTGGGTTTGGATGGTTATTATAGACACTTTGTTGAGGGGTTTTCATTGATTGTTGCACCCCTAATAAGCTATTGCGAAAGGAAGTACCGTATCTATGAACCGATAAATAATAAGAAAGTTTCAAGAAACTGAAGAAGATTCTAATAGAAGCGCCAGTACTGATTCAACCAGAGGCCGAAAAAGAGTTTACCGTTTACTGTGATGCGACACACATGAGTTTAGGATGTGTACTAATGCAAAGTGAAAAAGTGGTAGCTTATGCTTCTAGACAGTTGAGGCCACATGAAGTCAACTATCCTACACATGATTTGGAGTTGGCTGCGGTTGTGTTTGCATTAAAGGTTTGGAGGCATTATCTCTACGGTAAGAATTCAATCATTTATACGGACCATAAGAGTCTTAAGTATCTCCTTACCCAAAAGGAGTTGAATTTAAGACAACGGAGATGGGTGGAGCTGTTAATGGATTATGATTTCTCAATCGAGTGTCATCCTGGAAAAGCTAACATTGTGGTAGATGCGCTGAGTCGTAAGGTTGTATCGAAGTTAAGAGTAATGTTTGCTCATCTCAGTTTGTATGAGGATGGCAGTTTGCTAGTGGAACGTTAGGTGAAGCCTCTATGGTTGGAGCAAATTAAGGAAAAGTAATTATCCGATGAAAATTTAGGTCCTTTAATACAACAAGCTGAAAGTGGTGTAATAAGGGATTTTGGTTTGAACAAGGATGGTGTACTGTGTTTTCGTGGAAGGGTTTGTATGCCAAAAGATTCGAATTTAAGGAAAATGATTATTCGTGAGGCGTATAGTATCCCTTATGCTATGCACCCCAGAGGAAGTAAGATGTATCGGGATCTCCGTGAACAGTATTGGTGGCCAAAGTTAAAGCGGGAGATTACTGATTTAGTGGGAAAGTGTTTGACTTGTCAACAAGTAAAGGCAAAACACCAATTACCGTCGGGATTGTTGCAACCAGTAAAGATTCCATTATGGAAATGGGAGTGGATAACGATGGATTTTGTTAGTGGGTTACCCTTAACACCTACTAAGAAAGATTATGTCTGGGTGGTAGTAGATCGATTAACGAAGACTGCTTATTTTCTACCAGTACGTACGGATTACTTGTTGCAGAAATTGGATAAACTGTATGTATCTGAAATCATGAGGTTGCATAGGGTACCAGTGTCTATCATATCAGACTGGGATCCTAGGTTTACATCACGATTTTGGAAAGCTTTACATGAGGCTCTGGGTACAAAGTTAAACTTCAGTATGGCTTTTCATCCTCAGTCAGATGGTCAGTCGAGAAGAGTAATCCAGATTTTGGAAGACATGTTAAGGGGTTGTGTGATTGATTACAGAGGTAGTTGGGAGGATTTTCTACCGTTGGCAGAGTTTGCGTATAACAACAGTTATCAATCCAGTATTCAGATGGCACCCTATGAAGCATTATATGGTTGTAGGTGTCGTACCCCTACTTGTTGGACTGAATTGGGGGAACGATAGCTTTTGGGTCCTGAATTGATATCAGAGACGAAAGAAAAAGTAAAGGTAATTCGAGTGCGGTTAAAGGAAGCTTCCGATAGACAAAAGTCGTACGCGGATCTGAAGCATAAAGATATTGAGTTTACAGTGGGAGATCAGGTTTTTGTAAAGGTCTCACCGTGGAAAAAGATTTTCAGATTCGAGAGGAAAGGCAAGTTGAGCCCTAGGTTCATTAGACCGTACCGTGTGTTGAAACGTGTAGGACCAGTGGCCTATCAACTTGATTTACCTCCGGAGTTGAGTCAGATTCATAGTGTCTTCCATGTTTCTATGCTGAGATGCTATAGTACCAGTAGAAGAGGTGGAATTAAGGCCAGATTTGTCTTTCGAGGAGGAACCAGTGAAAATCTTAGATCGCGATGTTAAGATGTTAAGAAAGAGGACTGTGCCGTTGGTTAAGGTTCTTTGGAGTAATCACGGAGCAGAGGAAGCTACGTGGGAGCCTGAGGATACAATTCGACAACAATATCCTCATCTCTTTTAGCCAGGTAAATTTTGAGGACGAAATTTTCTTTAAGGAGGGTAGAGTTGTAACATCCTAAAGTTTGAGTGTTGATATGATGCATGTTTTGGTGCTTAACTTGTATATAATTAAATTTTTCATGATTAGTATAGTCTTGAGAAGACTTAAGAATTATTCAAATTAGAATAAATTTTTGTAATGAGTACTTAATTGAAGTGGATCAAGTGACTTTGAGGTTTAAGTAAATTTAAGTGTCAAAAACTAGCATAAGATGAGCTAGTAGCAAGGTGGTGTTGGCGCATGTACGTTTGCTTGAGGGAAAAGGTTCGAATCCTTAGATGTGCATTAAGTTTGTTTTTATTTTTGTTTCCTCTTTCAAAGTGTCACCATGGATAAGGTTAAAGGATGAGTTGGATAACATTTTGACAAGAAGACCAAAGGAAAAGGTAAGTAAAAGTTTAAGGAAAAGAATCTCATGATTAAAGGTGATAAAGGGACATAAGGCATGAATCAAGGGCTTTGTTTTGGAAGCTTTGAATGGACAATTGTCCATGAACATGGACGATTTTGTGGACTAAAGAGGGAGCCGAAATTTTGGTAGTAAGTTTTGGAAAAGTGGGTAGCTTGAGAGAATTTTCATTTTGGTCATTTGGTCTCCCAAAAAACCAAATTTTTCTCTCATCTTTTCCTCTTGGCCAAATGTGCTTATGATTAAGAGGAAAACCATCTTTTCTTTGTTTCTTTTGGTTATCCTTTTTGACCATTTGGTCATTTTTGCTAATCACTCAAGTAGCCCATTTGTTGTTCTCATCTAGTGCCTAAAACATCAAATACAAACAACATTTTCTTCTTCCTTCTCTTGGCCGAATGCACCATTGCTCAAACTCTCATCCTTTGTTTTTCTTTATTTCAAAATTTAATCATAAACCTCTCATCCTCATTTTCTTCCTTTCATCATTTTAAATTTTCTTTTCAAACATACTTTCAACATTTTCTTCTCCCTTGGCCGAATGTTAGACTACCTCCATAGCCGAATCTTTCCTTTCTCTCCTTTGTTTTAGCATAGCCGAATCTTCCATTCTCCATAACATCTATTTTTTGGATCATCGGTAAGTATCAATTCTTTGTCTTTTCTTTTGATATTTGGTCACTATGGCCGAATGTTTGAATGTCGTTGGAAGAGACTTTTTAACCGATTAACCAATCTTTATTCAAACGTTTTCTTTCGTTATTCTTAGTGAAATAGTGAAAGGGTCGAATCATCATCTTTTCGGAGTAATCTTGAAGTTCATTTAAGATTTGATAATAATGTACAAAGGATTCTCTTGAGATCTTTCAGAATATTAAGGTAAACCGATTTCACTCTTTAAGTCAGTAGTCTTAAGATTTTCGATATATTGTTAAGACTAATGATCTTTTGTCAATAGAGACAATCAAGATAGGGACAAAAAGGGCAGTAAATAGTGTTCGAAAGAGGGGTGGTTCCGCTATTCCCCTAAGTTTAAGAGAATGACTGTTTCGGGAATCCAAGACTTTCCACCGGATTGTGGACCCTCATCCGACGAAAATCAATTATTCGAAGTCGAACGTACTCCCGACCCATTGTTTACTCGTGGTTCTAAACTTTTGATCGGAGAGAAATCAAAAATAGTGGTTGTTCGAGATTCCGAGGGTAAGGATCTAAATCGATAATCATTAGAATAGTTTTATATTAAATATTAGTGTTCTAATCCATCGTGATGTGTGTTTAGATATCGACGAGCGGGAAAGTGTCGTTCTCACCGTAATCAGGTGTGTAACTTCACACTTATCTCTTGGGTTATACCATATCGTAAGCGTTATAATCAAAATCGTAAATCTGGTGAGATTGAAAAATACATTATACAAATTCTTTTATGTGAATGTATGAAACCAAAAATCGAGGATGTGGAAAATTACGGATTTGCCCTTAATGGGTTATTTGTGAAAGAAAGTGATAATTGGGCCATATGTGATATTTGATAATTGGACAATTTGGGCTATATATGATAATTGATAAATAGGCCATATGTGATAATCGATAAATAGGCGACTAACGTCTAACCCTAGGTTGATTAATTTAAATCACTTTCTAATTAAGACCCTAGAATTGCATTAACTCGATCTATTGACTCCCATATTAGGTTTCACAATAATGTAAAATCTGTCACCCTATCTCTAGGCACGCGATCAACTCCGCTTAATTATGCTAGAACTCATGTAGGTAAGGACTTTTGCTCCTCCACCTAAGCACATCATACTTGAATTAATATCCCGAAAATATCAACACAAGAATTAAAAACACATAATTAAGAACAACCCAAATATTTATCATATAGTTTAGCAAACAATAACAAGATTCATCTTAGGTTCCATCCCCCTCAGGTATCTGAGGGTTTAGTTCATAATTGTAAAAGAAAACATCTCAAAAGAAAAGATAAAACAAAATATAAGAAATCCCTAAAACCCCCTGAAGGAATTGAAGGAGAGATCTGCCGTCTTGAGTGTAATTCTAGCTTCTTGAGATGAATCAACTGGCTATCTTCGAGTAATCTCTAAAAATCTGCCCTCTTTGGCCTAGCTGGACGCCTATCCGAACGTACCCCTCAAGGTTAGCCTCTAGGGTCTTTATATAGGCTTTTGGAATATGTTTCTTTGCCTCTAAGTACCCTAAATCAACTGAAACTCTTCTTTCTTATGGCAGGGACACGCCCGTGTGGCACGTCTGTGTGCTTCTATTGCAGGACGTGGTCGAGTCTGATGATGAGGCACGACTGTGTGTTTCAGGGCTCAGGCCATGTTCTAGTATATCAATGAGGCACGACCGTGTGGTCATGGGCCCAGGCCATGTCGATTTCTATTTTGGCCCAATTTGGTCCGTTTTAAGCTTGTTTCTCGTTCTTTTCATCTTTCGATTCTCTCCTGAATATAAAACATGAAAATAACGGATTAAGAGCACCAAATTACATAATTCAAGGCTTAAATCATCCAAAAGCATGCTAAATGTGGGCCTAAAATATGTTACTTTTACTGTTTATCGAATATAAATGAGATTTTAATGGTAATCCAATGTTCTTTTAAGCAGTTGATGTTGCTGGCTCGGGAAGGACAATCGAATTTGGAACTCCAGGCTACATTAAAGGTGTAACAGCCCATTTTTAGTCAAATCAGAATAGTGGTTTTGGAACCATAAATCTGGGGTCAAAATATTTATTTTATTATTTTAATATTTACACCATGATTGAATGGTTGTGTGAAAGTTTCGTTTAAAAATTTTATTGTTTGACTAGTCAATTTGATAAAAAGGACTAAATCGCGTAAAATGTAAAACTGGAGTTTTTAAGCTAAAGGTACCTAGTAGCTATGGAATCCTAAATTAGAGGTCGTTAAGTGGTAATTCGACCATTAATGAGATAGTGGATGATAGTGGCATGGTATTTGGTGTAATTAATAGGTTTTATAAATGTTAATTTTGTATTAAGTAATTGAAGTTAAAAATAAGTAAAATAAAACAAAATTTCATCCATTATCATCTCTTAACGAATTTGCAAAAAAAAAGAAGACACTAGGGTTCTTCATTTGGCTGTAACATCCTAAAATTTGAGTGTTGATATGATGCATGTTTTGGTGCTTAACTTGTATATAATTAAATTTTTCATGATTAGTATAGTCTTGAGAAGACTTAAGAATTATTGAATTAAATAAATTTTTGTAATGAGTACTTAATTGAAGTGGATCAAGTGACTTTGAGGTTTAAGTAAATTTAAGTGTCAAAAACTAGCATAAGATGAGCTAGTAGCAAGGTGGTGTTGGCGCATATACGTTTGCTTGAGGAAAAGGTTGAATCCTTAGATGTGCATTAAGTTTGTTTTTATTTTGTTTCCTCTTTCAAAGTGTCGGTCATGGATAAGGTTAAAGGATGAGTTGGATAACATTTTGGCAAGAAGACCAAAGGAAAAAGGTAAGTAAAAGTTTAAGGAAAAGAATCCCATGATTAAAGGTGATAAAGGGACATAAGGCATGAATCAAGGGCTTTGTTTAGGAAGCTTTGAATGGCCAATTGTCCATGAACATGGATGGTTTTGTGGACTAAAGAGGAGCCAAAATTTTGGTAGTAAGTTTTGGAAAAGTGGGTAGCTTGAGAGAATTTTCATTTTGGTCATTTGCTCTCCCAAAAGCCAAATTTTCTCTCATCTTTTCCGCTTGACCGAATGTGCTTATGATTAAGAGGAAAACCATCTTTGCTTTGTTTCTTTTGGTTATCCTTTTGACCATTTGGTCATTTTGCTAATCACTCAAGTAGCCCATTTGGTGTTCTCATCTAGTGCCTAAAACATCAAATACAAACAACATTTTCTTCTCCTTCTCTTGGCCGAATGCACCATTGTTCAAACTCTCATCCTTTGTTTTTCTTTATTTTGAAAATTTAATCATAAACCTCTCATCCTCATTTTCTTCCTTTCATCATTTTAAATTTTCTTTTCAAACATACTTTCAACATTTTCTTCTCCCTTGGCCGAATGTTAGACTACCTCCATAGCCGAATCTTTCCTTTCTCTCTTTGTTTTAGCATAGCGAATCTTCCATTCTCCATATGACTATTTTTGGATCATCGGTAAGTATCAATTCTTTGTCTTTTCTTTTGATATTTGGTCACTATGGCGAATGTTTGAATGTCTTTGGAAGAGACTTTTTAACCGATTAACCAATCTTTATTCAAACATTTTCTTTTGTTATTCTTAGTGAAATAGTGGAAGAGTTGAATCATCATCTTTTGAGTAATCTTGAAGTTCATTTAAGATTTGATAATAAGTACAAAGGATTCTCTTGAGATCTTTGAATATTAAGGTAAACCGATTTCACTCTTTAAGTCCTTAGTCTTAAGATTTTGATATATTGTTAAGACTAATGATCTTTTGTCAATAGAGACAATCAAGATAGGGACAAAAAGGCGTAAATAGTGTTCGAAGAGGGTGGTTCGCTATTCCCCTAAGTTTAAGAGAAGGATTGTTTGAGAATCGAGACTTTTCATCGGGTTGTGGACTCTCATCCGGTGAAAATCAATTATTCAAAGTCGTCGTACCCCGAACCATTGTTTACTTGTGGTTCGAACTTTTGATCGAAGAGAAATAGCAAATAGTGGTTGTTCGAGATTCTGAGGTAAGGATCTAAATCGATAATCATTAGAATAGTTTTATATTAAATATTAATGTTCTAATCCATCGTGATGTGTGTTTAGATATCGTGCGGAGAAGTGTAGTTCTCCCGTAATCGTGTGTAACTTCACACTTATCTCTTGGGTTATACCATATCATAAGCGTTATAATTAAAATCATAAATTTGATAATATTGAAAATACGTTATACAAATTCTTTTATGTGAATGTATGAAACCAAAATCGAGGATGTGGAAAATTACGATTTACCCTTAATGGGTTATTTGTGAAAGAAAGTGATAATTGGGCCATATGTGATATTTGATAATTGGACAATTTGGGCCATATGTGATAATTGATAAATGGGCCATATGTGATAATCGATAAATGGGCCATATGTGATATTTGATAATTGGGCCATATGTGATATTTGATAATTGGACAATTTGGGCCATATGTGATAATTAATAAATGGGCCATATGTGATAATCAATAAATGGGCCATATGTGATATTTGATAATTGGGCCATATGTGATATTTGATAATTGGACAATTTGGGCCATATATAAAATTGATAAATGGGCCATATGTGATAATCGATAAATGGGCCATATGTGATATTTGATAATTGGGCTATATATGATAATTGATATATGGGTCATATGTGATATGAGATTTGTGGGCCAAAATGTGAAATGAGCAGTTGTAATGACTTTTATAATAGGCCTTATGTTGGAATAATTATATGAATGGAATGTTATGCATATTAGTATACATGATTGCATGGGTTAGGCTATTTGTCGAAGAGAAGTTCTGGTAGCTTTGCTACAATATTTTGGTGGCTCTGCCACAATTCTGAAAAATGGCAAACGCCATGTAAACTCTGTGAATTCGGTGGCTTGTCCATGAAATTTGAAATACGACTTAATGCCTACTTGATTGTGTTGGCGGGTGGGTGACTAAAGCTCCCCAGGTGTCTTTGGTTGAATACGAGTGGTGTGTAGCGGATGGAAATTTATGTTTGGTTTTGGGAATTGCATATCACTTGCATTTCATACGTGCTAAATTATTATATTTGTAATGGGCTTAGGCCCAAATAAATGCTTAAATGGTTTTGGCCCGATGGACTAAGGTAAGTGAGTTACACTTGAGTTCTAAGTAAGTCACCCTATTTTTACCCTCTCGGTAATAATAATTGATGGAGACTTAGGTCGGAGATGACTTCGTGAGGAGGCTATACTACAAATGGTGGTTTATAAAACTTTAAGACTTCTTTAATAATTTTTATTAAGTACTATTTTTATGGCGATGTAATAAGGCCTCTTTATTATGTGGATGGATTTTATTATGTTTTAATTTTTCTAAGTTGGATTGGTTTAGTTTTTATAAATGTTTTCTAAAACTCTCGTATAAAATAAAGGCTTTTCTTAAATATTCTGAAAATTTAGGAAAGTCTTTTAAAAATTTTCGATAAAATATTTCAACTAAATAAATCCAAAGTTTTAATCAATGAATACTCTATAGATCAAATGATAAACTCTTGTGTTTTTAATTATGGTTGTCAATGAACTTTGATTTTTCGATAAAGTCTTACTCTTAATCGTTTTGAAGATTTGATTTCCTCGTCGTTGATGATTTGAATGACGTTCAAATTGTATGGCATGCCAAAATCGGCTTAATGCATAGGTGAGTTTGGGGTGTTACATTTTATGGTATCGAGCCGTTTCAAAACTTCGGTTGTGGTTTGGGTTCAACAATTTTTGTTTAAAACTCTTAATTTTTCTAGACTTTATGTTTTAAAGGTAGTATGGCACCACGAGCATCCGGCACCAAGTTAAGTAAGTATTTGTTTATTAAATGTTTATTATTGTGAGAGACCTTAGGAACACTCTAGAACTTCTAGTTTTAGGTGTTGAAACGATAGAGATCGAGACTATAGGATCTGATTGCGAAAACAACTCTATCTCTTATATCTCATAAAATATCATTAATAAACACTGAAATAATATTCTGATTCATAAAACTTGCAATTAGATTAAAAGCGAATCAGTCATTATGAGCACTAGAGGACGTGGTCGTGGAAACGGTAGAAATGGTCGTGGTAGAGGATGAGGTACTGCATCTGAAGCGTCGGGTCATATATCGGATATGGATGCACTTGCGTCATTTGAGAGCGAAAATGGATCTCATGATCATGCTAAAGAGGATAATGCTTTGACTCAAGCAATGTTGCGAGTCTTAGAAAGAGTGGCTGGGGCCAGTAGCTCATGGATCAATATCAGAACGACTCAAGTCTAGTGGTGTAGAAGTTGTTAGAGGTGTCTCTGGTGTAGCTCCGAATGTGGCAGAATATTGGCTTGAGGCTGTAGAATGAATTATGGATGATCTGGAGTGTACCGTCGAGCAAAAACTAAGAGGAGCCGTGTCTTTGCTAAGAGACGAGGCGTATCAATGGTGGCTTACTGTTTGAGAAGGCACCGAGGCTGCATTGGTTAATTAGGATTTCTTTAAAGCTGCTTTCCAAGGGAAGTATGTCGGGACAAGTTATGTAGATGCCCGGAGGAAGGAATTCCTAAATTTGGTTCAAGGAAGTAAGGATGGCGACTTACGAGGCGAATTTCTTCGTTTGAGTCGTTATGCTCGTTATAGCGTGGATCATGAGCTAGTGTACACTTTGAGGATGGTTGAATAATGAGTTGTGGGTACTTGATAGCCCCACAACAAGTACTGAACTTTACCTCGCTTGTAGAAAGCTAAGATAGCCAAGAGGCTAAGAATTTAGAACGCCGAACCGGAAAAGTCGGAGGAAAGAGGATTTTAAGTACTCGGTTCTTCTAAAAGGTTTCAAAAGAGGCCACGGAATGATGAGCCGATTCAAGCTAGGGTACTGTGACTACTAATCGAGTCGAGAATGTGCCAATTGTGGAAGATGACATCTCGAAGAATGTTGGAGAAAAATTGGAGCCTATTTTAAATGTGGATTGAAGGATCATCGGTTTAAGAATTGCCCAACGATGATCGACTCGGGGAACTCGTAACCACGATGCTCGACCATAGAGTACTCAGAACCACCAAGAGGTCGTGGACTAGGTCGTGGTGGTAATGGTAACGAGACGTGGACAAGGTGCACCAGTCGAGGTAATGGTGTTAGAAGCAACACGGAGGCAAGACGGCCGAGATTGGTCTATCTTGTCGAGCGTCGTGAAGACGATGATGCACCTGATGTGATAACTGGTATGTTCTTCATCTCTGATGTACCTGTTACTGCTTTGATAGATATCGGGTCTACTCACTCGTATGTTGCTAATTCCATATCTGGAAACCTAAATATTAGATCGGGATTATCGATAGAGATGATGGTAATTAGTCCTTTAGGACAATCGGTAATAGTGAATAAATTATTTAGAGATGTGCCCTTGGAGATTCAAAGAGAGGTATTTCTAGCGAACTTGATGGAATTACCTTTCGGTGAGCTTGATCTTATTTTGGGCATGGATTGGTTGGTGAAGCATCGGCAGCAATTAGATTGTTGCAAAAGCGGATGTCAATAAGGATGTGGATGATGAGGAGGTAATAATGATATGCGGCGAAGAAACTTTTGGCAAATGTGGTATCTGTTTGAAGGCGAAAGGTTGGTGCAGAAGGAATAGAGCATTCCTAGCATTCATCAATGCTTTGGATGCCAAGGATTTATCGGCAAAAGGTGTGAGAACGGTGAAAGAATTTCCAGATGTCTTTCTTGAAGAACTTTCGAGTCTACCTCCGATCGGAAGTAGAATTTGGCATTGAGCTTTTGCCCAAATCGCTTCGTGTCCATTACTCCTTATAGAATGGCGCAAAGAGTTAGCGAGCTTAAAGCTCAAATTCAAGAACTGCTAGATCGTGGATTTATTCACCAAGTGTGTCTCCGTAGGGAGCACCGATTTTGTTCGTCAAGAAAAGGATGGGTCGATGCATATGTGCATTGATTATAGGCGTTGAATAAGTTGACGATCAAGAATAGGTATCCATTGCCGAGAATCGACTGACTGCTTGATCAATTAAGAGGAGCTTCAGTCTTCTCCAAGATTGATTTAAGATCGGGTTATCACCAACTCAAGGTGAAAGAGACGATATTCATAAGACGACATTTTGAACTCGTTATGGACATTATGAGTTTTAGTGATGTCGTTTGGTTTCACCAATGCACCACCGCATTTATGGACACGATGAACCAATCTTTCAACCCTATTTAGACCATTGTAGTAGTGTTCATAGATGACATCTTGGTATATTCGAGGAATGAAGAAGAGCATGACTCTCATTTGCGACCTGTTACAAATTTTGAGATAAGCAACTTTATGCCAAATTCAGAAGTGTGAATTTTGGTTAAAGGAAGTGACTTTTGGGTCATGTAGTGTCACCAAGGTATAAGAGTTTATCCTCGAAAGGTAGAGATTGTTGGATTGGAAATCGTCAAAGTCAAGAATCGAGATTCGAGTTTTTGGGTTTGATGGTTATTATAGACACTTTGTTGAGGGTTTTCATTGATTGTTGCACCCTAATAAGCTATTGCGAAAGGAAGTACCGATCTATGAACCGATAAATAATAAGAAAGTTTCAAGAAACCAAGAAGATTCTAATAGAAGCGCCAAGATCGATTCAACCAGAGGTCAAAAAGAGTTTACTGCATCGTGATGCGACACACATGAGTTTAGGATGTGTACTAATGCAAAGTGAAAAGTGGTAGCTTATGCTTCTAGAGCTTGAGGCCACATGAAGTCAACTATCCTACACATGATTTGGAGTTAGTCTGCGGTTGTGTTTGCATTAAAGGTTTGGAGGCATTATCTCTACAGTAAGAATTCAATCATTTATACGGACCATAAGAGTCTTAAGTATCTCCTTACCCAAAAGGAGTTGAATTTAAGACAACGGAGATGGGTGGAGTCGTTAATGGATTATGATTTCTCAATCGAGTGTCATCCTCGAAAAGCTAACATTGTGGGTATGATCTCGAGTCGTAAGGTTGTATCGAAGTTAAGAGTAATGTTTGCTCATCTCGGTTTGTATGAGGATGGCGCTTGCTAGTGGAACGTTAGGTGAAGCCTCTATGGTTGGAGCAAATTAAGGAAAAGTAATTATCCGATGAAAATTTAGGTCCTTTAATACAACAAGTGAAAGTGGTGTAATAAGGATTTTGGTTTGAACAAGGATGGTGTACTCTGTTTTCGTGGAAGGGTTTGTATGCCAAAAGATTCAATTTAAGGAAAATGATTATTCGTGAGGCGATAGTATCCCTTATGCTATGCACCCAGAGGAAGTAAGATGTATCGATCTCCGTGAATGATTGGTGGCCAAAGTTAAAGCGGAGATTACCGATTTAGTGGGAAAGTGTTTGACTTGTCAACAAGTAAAGGCAAAACACCAATTACCGCGGATTGTTGCAACCAAGAAAGATTCCATTATGGAAATGGGAGTGGATAACGATGGATTTTGTTAGTGGGTTACCCTTAACACCTACTAAGAAAGATTATGTCCGGTGGTAGTAGATCGATTAACTAAGACCGCTCATTTTCTACCAAGACGCATGGATTACTTGTTGCGTAAATTGGATAAACGATGTATCTCGAAATCATGAGGTTGCATAGGGTACCAGGTTCATCATATCGATCGATCCTAGGTTTACATCACGATTTTGGAAAGCTTTACATGAGGCTCGGGTACAAAGTTAAACTTCAGATGGCTTTTCATCCTCAAATGATGGTCAATCGAGAAGAGTAATCCAGATTTTGGAAGACATGTTAAGGGGTTGTGTGATTGATTACGAGGTAGTTGGGAGGATTTTCTACCGCTGAGTTTATGATAACAACAGCTTATCAATCCAAGATTCGATGGCACCCTATGAAGCATTATATGGTTGTAGGTGTCGTACTCTACTTGTTGGACTGAATTGGGGAACGATAGCTTTGGGTCCTGAATTGATATCGAGACGAAAGAAAAGTAAAGGTAATTCGAGTGCGGTTAAAGGAAGCTTCCGATAGACAAAATTCGTACGCGGATCTGAAGCATAAAGATATTGAGTTTACAGTGGGAGATCAGGTTTTTGTAAAGGTCTCACCGTGGAAAAAGATTTTCAGATTCGAGAGGAAAGGCAAGTTGAGCCCTAGGTTCATTAGACCGTACCGTGTGTTGAAACGTGTAGGACCAGTGGCCTATCAACTTGATTTACCTCCGGAGTTGAGTCAGATTCATAGTGTCTTCCATGTTTCTATGCTGAGATGCTATAGTCCAGTAGAAGAGGTGGAATTAAGGCCAGATTTGTCTTTCGAGGAGGAACCAGTGAAAATCTTAGATCGCGATGTTAAGATGTTAAGAAAGAGGACTGTGCCGTTGGTTAAGGTTCTTTGGAGTAATCACAGAGCAGAGGAAGCTACGTGGGAGCTTGAGGATACAATTCGACAACAATATCCTCATCTCTTTTAGCCAGGTAAATTTTGAGGATGAACTTTTCTTTAAGGAGGGTAGAGTTGTAACATCCTAAAGTTTGAGTGTTGATATGATGCATGTTTTGGTGCTTAACTTGTATATAATTAAATTTTTCATGATTAGTATAGTCTTGAGAAGACTTAAGAATTATTCGAAATTAGAATAAATTTTTGTAATGAGTACTTAATTGAAGTGGATCAAGTGACTTTGAGGTTTAAGTAAATTTAAGTGTCAAAAACTAGCATAAGATGAGCTAGTAGCAAGGTGGTGTTGGCGCATGTACGTTTGCTTGAGGGAAAAGGTTCGAATCCTTAGATGTGCATTAAGTTTGTTTTTATTTTTGTTTCCTCTTTCAAAGTGTCAGTCATGGATAAGGTTAAAGGATGAGTTGGATAACATTTTTGACAAGAAGACCAAAGGAAAAAGGTAAGAAAAAGTTTAAGGAAAAGAATCTCATGATTAAAGGTGATAAAGGGACATAAGGCATGAATCAAGGGCTTTGTTTTGGAAGCTTTGAATGGACAATTGTCCATGAACATGGACGATTTTGTGGACTAAAGAGGAGCCAAATTTTGGTAGTAAGTTTTGGAAAAGTGGGTAGCTTGAGAGACACCATCAATATTCGCCATATCACTATTAACTAATCGAAAATGAAAAGAATTCCTTACCTATTTTCCATTCGAAAAGAAAGGATTGAGAATGGTGTTTGTGATGGATGAAGATTTGCTATGAAGAATCAAAGAAAGAGAAAATGAATTGACTATAGGCACATTAGCATTCGACCATGAGAGTGTAAAAGGAGAAAATTTCGATTGAAAAGAAATAAAAATAAGAGAAAAGATGGTGATGATGTTATTTTGGTTTTCAAAAAGAAGAGAAGAAAAAGATGGTTTTAGGAGCTAGGTACATTCGGCAATGGTAAAAAGAAAAGAAAAAAAAAATGGCTTTTGGTATAGGTGATTTTAGCACTCAAAGAAAAGGCACAAAACAAAGGCTAAAGCAATAAGCAAAAATGACCAAATGGTCAAAAGATTAAAGCTTTACCTAGGTTCAATTTCGGCCAAAGGAAAAAGTTGAGAAGAGGAATGCAAAATTTTGCACAAAGTTGCTAGGAATGACCAAAAAGAAACTTCAATTCTTAGCCAAACTATCACCAAAAATTTGGCTCCCCCTATAGTCCAAATTTCCGTCCCTAAGCATGGTCAAATGGCCATGATATTGTTTCCATAACTTTTCCTTGATATGTGCCCCATATCTTCATACCTTTCCTTAAATTCTTGATTCCCTTCCTTAAGTTAACAATTTCCTTAATCCTTTGATATACTAACCAAAAATATCATGGTCAACACTTACGATATATGCACTTGGCCGACACTTGCTATACATGTGCGAAAAATTTAAAAATAAAATTCATCTAGATGCTAAACAAGGATTCAACCTCTCCCTCATGCTTCAATTCATGCGCCAACACCACCATGCCATGTACTCAACTTATGTCACTCATTAACACTTAATTTAACTTAAGTATTAATGACACTTGCTTCTCTTCAATAAATTCTCAAATATTAAATTTATTCCTTACCCAAATTATGTTATACTCTTCTTTAGGACTTCAATAAACACGAAATAAAAGTATGAAATTTTCCTTCATAATCTAAACACCAAGTCAAGCAATATATAAATACTCGGATTTTTAGGGTGTTACATTAGGGCCTCATAAGCTCGTAATAGGGACCATGTGATTGAAACTGATTGATGATTCATTGTAATGTGAAAATTTATGCGGAGTTGAATGTTTAATTATTTTATAAGTCTTGTAATACCCCGTAACCTTATTTTGACATTGACTATTGGTGAAGGGTGTTACATTTATTGGTATCAGAGCTACAGTTTAGTCTATTCTAGGACTAGTGTAGCATGTGTGAGAGTCTAGCTCTACATGTCATATATAAACTATGATAGTGTGATGACTCCTGACATTTTAAAATGTGTTTTCATATAGTAAATGGATCTCAATCGAGCTATAACTGATGAGGTTGAAAGTAATGAGCCTGCTCCTGCTCAAGGGGCAACACCGTCTGATTCTAGACCCATAATGGGTAGCCAGGGAGGAGAGGCTAAAGAAGCCTTCTTCCATATGATGAACGAGTGGTTCACAAAATATATTCGAATGAACCCGACTGCTCAACATCATCCACCCTTCCTAATCCCCAACCTGTACCCGTAGCTCCTTAAGTTGTAGAACATTGAAGACTGAATAAGCCGCTGGTTGATAAAATTTGTAAGTACGGGGTCGAAGAGTTTAGAGCTACTATTGATGATGATCCAGAGAAAGCTGAATTTTGGCTTGAAAACACTATTCAGGTATTCGATGAACTTTCGTGCATGCCAGTTGAATGTTTGAAGTGTGCCATTTCCTTGTTGAGAGAAATAACATATCAATGGTGGAATACCTTGGTGTCTGTATTATCGAGAGAGCGAGTGACCTGGAAATTTTTTCAGATTGAGTTCTAAAAGAAATATATAAGTCAACGGTTCCTTGATCAAAAGCATAAAGAGTTTCTAGAGTTGAAACAGGGCCGAATGACTTTCACAGAGTATGAAAGAGAATTTGTATGATTGAGCAAGTATGCTCCAGAATATGTTTCTATTGAAGAATTCATGTGCAAGCTGTTTGTTGAAGGGTTGAACAAAGACATCAAACATCTAGTTGGAATTTTAGAACTGAAGGAATTTGTGGTTTTAGTGGACATAGCTTACAAAGTTGAGGAACTTAGCAAAGAAAAGAGAACGGATGATTCAGAGGCAAGAGATTCGAGGAAAAGATCAATGAGTAAACCTTATTATTCCTCGTCAAAGAAATTCAGAGACTATTTTAGTCGATCAAAAACTTTAGTGGGATATTCCAATAGAGATCATGGAAAGCAATACACTAGTCCTAAATCTCAAGTCACATCAGTATCGAGTGTTGGCACGTGAAAGACATCAAACCCGAGTGTCAATGTATGAAAGACAGAATTTTAGAGATTGTTGGGTGAAATATAATAATAGAGCTTGTTACAGTTGTGGTCCGCAATATCATTTTATCCAAAATTGTCCTAATTTAAATGGAAAAGATAAATCTCAGAATGCAATATCAAGCAATACAACTACTCGAGGTAGGAAGCCAAGAAATACGGGAAATGCGAGTGGTAATCATGGTACAACGAGATATTCTACAGTGAGATAGAAGGCTAGAGTACCTGCTAAAGCCTACGGTATTCATGCTCGCGAAGATGCGTCATCACTAGATGTTATTACCAATACATTTCCTCTTTACGAAACTAATGTTAATGCATTAATTGATCCTGGATCGACTCATTCGTATATATGTGTGAATTTGGTGTCTAATAAGAGTTTGCCCATTGAGTCTCTGAGTTTGTAATTAAAGTATCAAACCCCTTAGGCAAGTATGTTCTAGTTGATAAAGTATACAAGAACTGTCCTTTAATGACATGGGGTTACTATTTTTCGGCTGACTTAACATTTGATGAGTTCGATGTGATTCTGGGTATGGATTGGTTGACTCTGTATGATGCCATTTTGAATTGTAGATGAAATACTATTGAATTGAAATGTCAAAACAGTGAAGTTCTTCGGATTGAATCTGATGAGTCGGGTGGATTGCCTATAGTGATTTATCGATGTCGGCTCTATAACATCCCAAAATTAGGGGTTTGTCATATCTTTGTAATTGCATGTTATGCTTGCTCTACGGGTTATTTGAGGGTGTTTAGGGGCTCTAGGGAGGCCTGGGGTTAGGGCCAAACCTTGGAAAATTTTTGGTTTTTAGGCACTTTAGGGTGGAGGACTGTTGGAAGCAAGGCTTAAGGGAATTTGTTGGTGTTTTGCTAACACAAATGGCCACAAAGTGGAGTGGTGGTAGCGTCAACATGGAAGCAAGGTAGGGTGGGTTCAAATCCCACAAGCAGCATATGGGGAGTTTTATTTTATGCTTTTGGGGTAGAAGAGGTGGAGTTGGATTAGAACTCTACAAGGTAGAGGGAGACTTGGTCAATCGGTTTGATGGGAGGTGGAGAGTGAATAGTGGAGCAAAAATAGGAGAGAATCAGGGTATAGGGGAGTGTGGGAGTGTTTGGTCAAATGTAGAGTGTGTGGGGGATGAGAATTTCAGCTAGGGGTTAGTTTATGTAACAAATTCGGCATTTGGTGTGGGTAGAAAAATAAAAAAATTGAAACCTTCTGTGTGTGTGCCGAACTCTCTAGGGATTTCTTGACATTTTTGCATTACGGGTCATTTTGTTGCACTTTTCCTACTTGTCAATTCCTTTTCTCCGTCTCTTCTTCTCCATTTCTTTTCTACCCTTTTCTCCATAAGTCAAATTTCCTCTTTTTCCCTTTTGAATCGGTTTCTCTTTTCTTTTGCTAATAGCCGAACATTGGCTAGTCTGAAGCTTCATTTCATCGTCGAATCTACCTTGTCTATTCGGTTTGTCGGTGACCAAAAGGTAATGTCTTCTCTCTTATTTCTTTTTGTCATTTCTTTCTCTTCTCTTCTCATTAAAGACAAAACTCTCATTTTTTTTCTACCTAGGCTGAACCTATTTCTTTTTGGGTTCTTGTGCGTTTATAACCTTTTCTTTTCTCCTTAGTTAATCGTCATCTCTAAGGGCAGTAAGTGCTTAAACTCCTCTTGTTCAAGGGTCTACTGTTGCCAAATCTAAGGGTAGGTAATATTAATCTTTGTTTAAATCTCTCCTTAATGTCGAATATTGGAGGATGCTAACCTCTTTTGTGCATCAATCGGTTTAGGAGTTTGGTTGCTCTATCCAAGAGGACGCAAAGCCTAATATTGCCACTTTGTTGAATGAGGCGATTTTGTGGTAAGTGGTGTTAGTGACTATTCGAAATCAAAATTGGATATGTCTTATAGGGGAGAATACTAACTAATTGGAATGTGTTGGTTTCATAGGTACAAAATTTTAAGAGCTCAATCTACGCTCGTAACAGGTGTGTAATCTCACACCCACCCCGATGAATGCATGTGATGTTCTGAGAAACGGCCAAAAGTCGAAAATCTGAAAAGTCAGCAACTGCGACCACTCGAACATGCGAACCCTCATGGGGGTAAATCAAGCCACAAATGATGGCAATAGATCGTCGAGAGTGTCACGAGCACTCTCGCACAATTGAGGCTGTCACAGGCCTGGTCGAGACAAAACGGGTTAAATGGGCCCAATGGCCTAACGGGCCCATATGGGAAAAATTGATAGGAATCAATCGAATAATATTTTCGGTGGCAAAAATAGTAAAATTGAGACTGAAACCACGCGTAATGGGCCACTCGAGCGTGTGGGCCCATTTGGGCCTAAAATAGAGTTTGGGCCCAATTGCACTGTTGAGACCCAAAAAGGGGTCCCATGTCGCTCGAGGCGACAATAGGTCTCCAGAAAGGCAGTTAGACGACTAAATTATTGAAATACCCCTGGAGGGTAAATTACTAAAATACGCCTAGAAGGTAAATTATCGAAATACCCTTAATGGGTAAATTTCTAAAATACCCTTGGTAGGTAAATTACTAAAATACCCTCGGTGGGTAAAATTACTGAAACACCCTCATTGGGCAAAATTATTATTATACCCTTAGGGACAGTTTTGGTATGTTTGTATATAACTTGAGTAATTTCCATGATGATACATTATTGCATACACTGAATTATTATGCCATGACATGTTGCATTGGTTTAGGTTTTATTTATGGATGAAGTACTGCACTGGTGGCTATGCCATGTTATACTAATTTTGGTGGCTCATCGACATATACTATTCTGTGCGACTTTGCTATGTTTATATCTTCGGCATCGGCTACATTCTTAGAGTGTAGGGCTGGGTGGGTTGACTTGGTCCCCAAATGGATTGTAGGGCTGCTACGGGTGGAGTGTAAGGTTGGATTAGGTGGGTGCATTCTCCTTCTACATTATTATAACTTTGGGATTGTAGGCCAACGACATCTGTATGGAGCTTAGGCCGGACTAAGACTTTGATTGTGTAAAATGGGATTACACATTGAGTTCTTATAACTCACCCTTTTCCCTTAACCTTGCAGGTAACCCCCAACTTCAGAGGATTTGGAGCTGCGGAGGACTCAGTGATGGACATACAAAAGAGTTATTTCTCGCAAATTTAGTCAATTCAATTTTTACTTTATTTTAATTTTTTATTATTTTGGGTTAATATTTTGTAATAAAGTCTTTGGATTTTATTTTCCTTTTAACTTTTAATTCGGCTATTTTTTAAATTGTTAAAGGATTAAACATTGGGTTTTCTTAAAGCGATAATAAGCATTTTCAAAATATCAAGTTTCCGTAATTCCTTAAGTTAAACTTCTGCAACGAACAAAGTTTTCGAAAATAATAACTTCGTTTCAAAAATACTCTTAAGCAAATCTTGTTTTTTTTTTTCAAATGACGAAATTTGGAGTTTCAAAAAGGATGCAAAGTTTTCAACAAACGCATAGCTTTTAAATAAAATTTTGGTGTGACATGCTAGATCTGGCCATAATGTCTAGTCCGAGTTTGGGGTGTTGCATTTTATGGTATTAGAGCCCGGTTGCAAATCTCCGTTGTGGAATGGGTTCAAAAATAAAAATTGATAGGAATCAATCGAATAATATTTTGGTGGCAAAATAGTAAAATTGAGGCTGAAACCACGCGTAATGGGCCACTCGAGTGTGTGGGCCCATTTGGGCCTAAAATAGAGTTTGGGCCCAATTGCACTGTTGAGACCCAAAAAGGGGTCCCATGTCGCTCGAGGCGACAATAGGTCTCCAGAAAGGCAGTTAGACGACTAAATTATTGAAATACCCCTGGAGGGTAAATTACTAAAATACGCCTAGAGGGTAAATTATCGAAATACCCTTAATGGGTAAATTTCTAAAATACCCTTGGTAGGTAAATTACTAAAATACCCTCGGTGGGTAAAATTACTGAAACACCCTCGTTGGGCAAAATTATTATTATACCCTTAGGGACAGTTTTGGTATGTTTGTATATAACTTGAGTAATTTCCATGATGATACATTATTGCATACACTGAATTATTATGCCATGACATGTTGCATTGGTTTAGGTTTTATTTATGGATGAAGTACTGCACTGGTGGCTATGCCATGTTATACTAATTTTGGTGGCTCATCGACATATACTATTGCTGGCAGCTTTGCTATGTTTATACTGGCAGCTCGGCTACATTCTTAGAGTGTAGGGCTGGGTGGGTTGACTTGGTCCCCAAATGGATTGTAGGGCTGCTACGGGTGGAGTGTAAGGCTGGATTAGGGTGGGCTGCATTCTCCTTCTACATTATTATAACTTTGGGATTGTAGGCCCAACTGATACTGTATGGAGCTTAGGCCCAGACTAAGACTTTGATTGTGACTGAAAATGGGATTACACATTGAGTTCTTATAACTCACCCCTTTTCCCCTTAACCTTGCAGGTAACCCCCAACTTCAGAGGATTTGGAGCTGCGGAGGACTCAGTGATGGACATACAAAAGAGTTATTTCTCGCAAATTTTAGTCAATTCAATTTTTACTTTATTTTAATTTTTTATTATTTTGGGTTAATATTTTGTAATAAAGTCTTTGGATTTTATTTTCCTTTTAACTTTTAATTCGGCTATTTTTTAAATTGTTAAAGGATTAAACATTGGGTTTTCTTAAAGCGATAATAAACATTTTCAAAATATCAAGTTTCCATAATTCCTTAAGTTAAACTTCTGCAACGAACAAAGTTTTCGAAAATAATAACTTCGTTTCAAAAATACTCTTAAGCAAATCTTGTTTTTTTTTTTCAAATGACGAAATTTGGAGTTTCAAAAAGGATGCAAAGTTTTCAACAAACGCATAGCTTTTAAATAAAATTTTGGTGTGACATGCTAGATCTGGCCATAATGTCTAGTCCGAGTTTGGGGTGTTGCATTTTATGGTATTAGAGCCCGGTTGCAAAACTCCGGTTGTGGAATGGGTTCAAAAATTTTTCAAAACAATTCAAAATGTGGTTTAGAAAATGTATAGTGTTACTGGAAGTATGGTACACTGAGCCTCTGGCACCAAATCCGTAAGTTTTCTTACTTTATGATAGATTTTACGATGAAATGACTGTAGTAAGAAACTACTAGAGATAGTGGTAGAACACTAAAACTTCAGCTATAAAAATTGAGACTGTATAGACTGAGACGGTAGTAAACTCGATATTCGAAAAACAACTCTCATAACTATTTTCCATAAAACACTTGTTAATAAACATGGGAATTATAAACTGATTCATAAGACTCTTAAATAGATTAACACGTTATATTGAGATGAGTACAAGAGGACGCGAAAGAGGTACACGCGCCCGTGGTAGAGGTCGAGGTGCTAGGGCTGGATCATCGACACTGTGGCATATGCCGAAAAAAAACCACCGCATGGCGATGGTGAAATAGGTCTTATGACCGAACTGAAGGGGACGATGCTCTATCCCAAGCAATGCTGTAGGTTTTAGAATGGGTTACTGGAGCGAGTATTGGGTCGGTAGCCCAAGGGTCTATTTCTGAGCGACTCTGATCGAACGGAGTCGAATATTTTAGGGGCATCTCTGGTGTAGCCCCAAATTTGGTGGAATGTTGGTTAGAGGCAGTGGAGCGGATCATGGATGACCTGGATTGCTCAGCAGAATAGAAACTGAAAGGGGCAGTATCCCTATTGAGAGATGAGGCTTATCAGTGGTGGCTCACTGTGAGGGAAGGCACACAAGCAGATCGATTAACCTGGGATTTCTTTAAAATAACTTTCTAGGGGAAATATGTTGGGGCTAGTTATGTGGACGCTCGGAGAAAAGAATTCTTGAATCTGGTTCAGAGGAATAAATTCGTGGAGGAGTATGAGGCGGAGTTCTTGCGTTTGAGCCGGTATGCTCGGGGAATAGTCTCGACCGATTATGAGCATTGTGTACGATTTGAAGATGGGCTGTGAGATGAGTTGCGGGTACTAATAGCCCCGCAGAGGGAGAAAAATTTTACTGCTTTGGTGGAGAAGGCCAAGATTGCTAAGGAGGTAAAACGCTCTGAGTGTCAAAACCGTGACAAGGAAAGGGCAAGAATAAGAGAGATTTTAGGCCTTCTAGTTCTTCTGATAGATTTCAAAAGAGGCCTAGATTTG
Organism: Gossypium rotundifolium; assembly: GCA_025506655.1. NCBI lineage: Eukaryota > Viridiplantae > Streptophyta > Magnoliopsida > Malvales > Malvaceae > Gossypium > Gossypium rotundifolium. The sequence goes on along the minus strand of CP106725.1, from coordinate 45,070,760 downwards.
ATGGGCTGGTCCGAACTGGAATTCTGTTTGTTGCTAGAAGACCGCAGCCTTGCATAGTGTGCGGGTTGTCTCATCAAGGTGAATGTTGGAAGAGAGTTGGGGCTTGTTTCAGGTGTGGGTCAAGAGACCATAAAATTAAGAGTTGTACATTGAAATCGGGTCCGACACCAGTTGCGAGATAAGGGTATGTTCAGCTAGAGAGAGGTGGTCAGCAGCCACCGAGAGGTTGTGGCCCAGCTTGAGGGGAACTGGGTTTGGATGAGGTCATGGAGCACCAGGCAAAAGTGCTAGTAATACAGATGCAAGACAGCCAGGGTTGGTTTATGCTGCTAGGCGTCGAGAGGAGGGTGACGCACCTGACGTCATAACTGGTACGTTCTTTATTCATGATGTACCATGTTTTGCTTTAATTGATATTGGGTCGACGCATTCATATGTTGCCTGTATTGTGTCTGGAACTTTCGATATTCAATTCAAACTTGCTGGAAAAGAGATGTCAGTTATTAGTCCACTAGGACAGACTGTCGTAGTGAATAAGCTATTTAGAAATGTGCCTTTAGAGGTTCAAGGGACTGTCTTCCCGGCAGATTTGATGGAACTATCGTTTGGAGAATTTGACCTTATTTTTGGCATGGACTGGTTGGTGAAGCACCGTGCAAACTTAGATTGCGCTGCTAAGTGTATGATACTAAGGACGTCAGAGGATGAGGAAGTGATGATGATAGGAGAGAGAAGGGACTATCTGACCATTATAATCTCCGCGTTAAGAGCCAAGAAATTGGTTCGAAAGGGATGCGAGGCGTTTCTAGCTTTTGTCAGCACATCTGATGCTAAGGAGTTGTCCATTGGGGATGTTAGGACTGTAAAGGAATTTTCTGATGTGTTTTCAGAAGAGCTTCTAGGGTTGCCCCCAAATCGTGAGGTTGAGTTCGGTATTGTGCTGTTACCAAAAATGGCTCCACTGTCTATCACCCCTTATAGGATGGCACCGAAGGAGCTTGTAGAACTAAAGGCTCAGATCCAAGAGCTGTTGGATCGAGTATTTGTTAGACCAAGTGTATCTCCGTGGGGAGCACCGGTATTGTTTGTAAAGAAGAAAGATGGTTCAATGCATATGTGTATTAACTATCGTCAGTTGAACAAGTTAACAATTAAGAACAAATACCCGTTACCAAGGATAGATGACTTGTTCGATCAACTGTGAGGAGCTTTGATTTTCTAAAAAATAGATTTAAGATTGGGATATCATCAGCTAAGGGTCAAGGAGGTGGATATACACAAGACTGCATTTTGAACTTGTTACGGGGATTACGAGTTTCTGGTCATGCCGTTTGGATTAACAAATGCACCATCGCTTTCATGGATATGATGAATCGGGTCTTCTAACCCTATATAGACCGGTTCGTGGTGGTATTCATAGATGATATTTTGGTGTATTGAAATACTGAGGAGGAGCATGATTCACATCTTTGGTTTGTGCTGCAGATATTGAGGGAAAAGCAACTTTACACTAAATTCAGTAAGTGCGAGTTTTTGGCTGAAAGAAGTGAAATTTTTGGGCATGTAGTGTCTGCCGAGGGGATTAGGGTTGATCTTCAGAAGGTCAAAGCTATATTGGATTGGAAGCCACCGAAGTCAGTGTCAAATATCTAAAGTTTTCTGGGTTTGGTTGGGTACTACAGGCGGTTCATCGAGGGGTTTCCTTTAATTGCCGCACCTCTAACTAAATTGCTGCGTAAGGGAGTACTGTTTATATGGACTAATAAGTAGCAAGAGATTTTGAGAAACTCAAAAATATTTTGACTGAAGCATCGGTATTAATTTAGCCAGAGGCTGGGAAAGAATTTGTTGTCTACTGTGATGCATTGCACACAGGTTTGGGTTGTGTACTGATGTGGGAAGGGAAGGTAGTGGCATATGCATCACGTCAACTTAGGCCACACGAGGTGAACTACCCTACTCATGACTTGGAACTAGCTGCAATAGTGTTCACACTAAAGATATGGAGGCACTACCTGTATGGGGAAAAGTCGATTATCTACACCGACCATAAGAGTCTGAAGTATCTCCTTACCTAAAAGGAGTTGAATCTCAGGCAACAGATATGGATTGAGTTACTGAAGGATTACGATTGCTCAATTGAGTATCATTCGGGGAAAGCCAACGTGGTAGCGAATGTGCTGAGTCGTAAGGTGGTATCTAACTTGAGAGCAATGTTCGCTCGACTCAGTCTATTCATGGATAGTAGTTTATTGGCAAAACTGCAAGTAAAAGCAACATGGATTAGTTAGATTAAGGAGAAACAGATGTTGGATGAGTCGTTGAGTTCTCATTTTCTACAGGAAGAGAAGGGAGAGACTGTGGATTTTGAATTGAATAAGGAAGGGGTATTATGTTTTTGTGGAAGGGTCTGTGTACTGAAGGATTCTGATTTAAGACAGATGATTCTGCGGGAAGCACATAGTAGCCCATATGCTATGCATCCCGATGGGAGTAAATTATATCAAGATCTACATGAAAAGTACTGGTGGCCAGGACTAAAGCATGAGGTTACCGTCTTCGTAAGCAAGTGCTTGACATGTCAGCAAGTGAAGGCTGAGCATCAACTGCCTTCGGGACTGCTACAGCCTGTAAAGATTCCACTCTGGAAATGGGAGAGGATAACAATAGATTTTGTTAGTGGGCTACCCCTGATGCCTACTAAGAAAGATTTAGTGTGGGTAATTATTGATCTATTGACTAAGTCTGCGCACTTCATACCAGTTCATACTGACTACTCGTTACAAAAATTGGCCAAGTTGTATGTGGCAGAAATTGTGAGGCTGCATAGGGTACCAGTGTCTATCATCTCAGACAGGGACCCTAGATTCACATCTCGATTCTAGAAGGTGTTACATAGACCTTACAGGGTGTCGAAACGTGTTGGACCAGTCCCCTATCAACTTGAACTACCTCCTGAGTTACACTGAATACATAACGTATTCCACGTTTCTATGCTGAGACGCTACCGTTTAGAGCCTTCTCATGTAGTACCGGTGGAAGAAATTGATATAAGTCCTGATCTGTCTTTTGAAGAAAAATCGGTGCAGATTTTGGCTCGTGATGTTAAAATGTTGAGAAGAAAATCCGTACTGTTGGTCAAAGTATTGTGGCATAATCACAGTTCGGAGGAAGCCACGTGGGAGCCTGAGGAGGCAATGCGACATCAATACCCCCATCTCTTTTGATCAGGTAAAATTTTGAGGCTGAAATTTCTTTAAAGGGGTAGAATTATTACATCCCAAAATTAGGGGTTTGCCATATCTGTGTAATTGCATGTTATGCTTGCTCTGCAGGTTATTTGAGGGTGTTTAGGGGATCTAGGGAGGCCCAGGGTCAAGGCCAAACCTTGGAAAAATTTTGGTTTTTGGGCACTTTAGGGGAGAGGACTGTTGGAAGCAAGGCTTAAGGGAATTTGTTGGTGTTTTGCTAACACAAATGGCCACATGGTGGAGTTGTGGTGACGTCAACATAGAAGCAAGGTGGGGTGGGGTTCGAATCCCACAAGCAGCATATGGGGAGTTTTATTTTATGCTTTGTGGGGAGAAGAGGTGGAGTTAGATTAGAACTCTACAGGGTGGAGGGAGACTTGGTCAATCAGTTTGAATGGGAGGTGGAGAGTGAATGGTGGAGGAAAAAGAGGAGAGAATCAGGGGATAAGAGAGTGTGGGAGTGTTTGGCGGAATGTGGAGTGTATGGGGGATGAGAATTTTGGCTATGGGTTAGTTTGGTTAACAAATTCGGCATTTGGTGTGGGTAGAAAAAGAAAAAAACTCAAAACCATTTGTGTGTGTACCGAAACTCTCTAGGGTTTTCTTGGCATTTTTCCATTTTGAGTCATTTTGTTGCACTTTTCCTACTTGTGAAACCCTTTTCTCCCTCTCATGTTCTCCATTTCTTTTCTACCCTTTTCTCCATAAGCCAAATTTCCTCTTTTTCCCATTTAAATCAGTTTCTCTTTTCTTTTGCTAATAGTCGAACATTGGCTAGTCTGAAGCTTGGCGTTCTTTTCATCGTCAAATCTACCTTGTCTATTCAGTTTGACAGTGATCACAAGGTAATGTCTTCTTTCTTATTTCTTTTCGTCGTTTCTTTCTCTTATCTTCTCACTAAAGCCAAAACTCTCTATTTTTTTCTACCTAGGCCGAACCTATTTCTTTTTGGGTTCTCGTGTGTTTATAACCTTTTCTTTTCTCCTTAGGTAATCATCATCTCTGAGGGCAGTAAGTGCTTAAACTCCTCTTGTTCAAGGGTCTATTGTTGCCAAATCTAAGGGTAGGTAATATTAATCTTTGTTAAATCTCTCCTTAATGTCAAATACTGGAGGATGCTAACCCCCTTTGTGTATCAATCGGTTTAGGAGTTTGGTTGCTCTAGCCAAGAGGAAGCAAAGCTAAATATTGCCACTTTGTTGAAGAAGGCCATTTTTTGGTAAGTGGTGTTAGTGACTATTCGGATTCAAACTGGGATATGTCTTATCGGGTGAATACTAACTGATTGGAATGTGTTGGTTTCATAGGTACGAAATTTTGGGAGTTCAATCTACGCTCATAACAGGTGTGTAGTCTCACACCCACCTTGGTGAATGCATGTGATGTTCTGCGAAATGGCCAAAAGTTGAAAAGCCAAAAAGCAGGCAACTGCGACCACTTGAGCATGCGAACGCTCGTGGGGTAAATCGAGCCACAAATGATGGCAATAGATTGTCGAGAGTGTCACGAGCACTCTCGCGCAATTAAAGCTATCACGGGCCTGATCGAGCCAAAACAGGCCCAATAGGCTAATGGGCCCATATGGGCAAAATTGATAGAAATCGACCGAATAATAAATGCGGTGGAGAAAACTAAAAAACTGTGACCGAAACCACGCATAATAGGCCACACGAGCATGTGGGCCAATTCGAGCCTAAAAAGGAGTTTGGGCCCAATTGCATTGTTGAGACCGAAAAAGGGTCTCATGTCACTCGAGGTGACAATAGGTCTCCAGAAAGGCAGTTAGATGATTAAATTACTAAAATACCCCTAAAGGGTAAATTACTGAAATACCCCTAGAGGGTAAATTACTGAAATACCCTGGAGGGTAAATTACTGAAATACCTTTAATGGGTAAATTACTGAAATACCTTTAAGGGGTAAATTACTGAAATACCCTTGGTGGGTAAATTACTGAAATACCCTCGATGGGTAAAATTATTGAAACGCCCTCGTTGGGCAAAATTACTATTATACCCTTAGTGGCAGTTTTGGTATGTTTGTGTATAATTTGAGTAATTGCCATGATGATACATTATTGCATACAATGAATTATTATGCCATGCACTGGGTTGAGTTTTATTTATGGAGGAAGTACTACACTGGTGGCTATGCCACGTTATACTAATTTTGGTGGCTCAGCAACATATCTTTATTCTTGGCGACTTTGTTGCATTTATCTGACCATTTCTATTTGCATTCTTGGAGTGTAGAAATTTGGGTGGGTTGACTTGGTCCCCACATGGAGTGTAGGGCCTGCATTCTCCATTTGTGTTATTATGACTTTGGGACTGTAGGCCCAACTGATATTGTATGAGGCTTAGGCCTAGACTGAGACTTTGGCTGTGACTGAAAGTGGGATTATATACTGAGTTCTTGTAACTCACCCCTTTTCCCCTTAACCTTGTAGGTAACCCCAGTTAGAGGATTTAGAGCCACAGAGGACTCGGTGATGGCCATACATCGGAGTTATTTCTCGCGAACTTTAGTAAATTCACTTTTTACTTTATTTTAATTTTTTATTATTTTGGGTTAATATTTTGTAATAAGGCCTTTGGATTTTATGTTCCTTTTAACTTTCAATTCAACTATTTTTTTAAATTGTTAAAGGAGTAAACACTGGGTTTTCTTAAAGCGATAATAACTGTTTTCAAAATATCACGTTTCGCAATTCCTTAAGTTAAACTTCTGCAATGAATAAAGTTTTCGAAAGTAATAACTTCGTTTCAAAAATCTCTTAAGCAAATCTTTTTTTTCAAATAACGAAATTTAGAGTTTCAAAAAGGATATAAAGTTTTCAACAAATGCATAGCTTTTAAACAAACTTTTGATGTGGCATGCTAGATCCGGCCATAATGTCTTGGCCCGGTTTGGGGTGTTACAGGCTCAGAGATATGTGATAAAAAGTTGTGAATCTTATCTTGCTTATGTATTGGATACAAAAGTGTTTGAATCACAGATTAAATCAATATTAGTTGTCTGTGAATACTCAGATGTGTTTCCTGAAGAATTTCTAGGGTTGCCACCTATCAGAGAGGTAGAATTTGCTATTGAATTAGAATCGGGAACTGCATCAATATTTATAGCTCCGTATAGAATGGCTCTGACAGAGTTGAAAGAGTTCAAAGCTCAGTTGCAAGAGTTAATAGATAGATATTTTGCATGATCGAGTTTCTTGCCCTGGGGTGCTCAAGTATTGTTTGTACGAAGGAAGATGGGTCCATGAGAATGTGTATTGACTATTGTCAGCTCAATAAGGTTACGATAAAGAATAAATATCCTTTCCCGAGAATTGATGATTTGTTTGATCAATTAAAAGGGGAAGTAGTGTTTTTGAAGATTGATTTGAGATCCGGTTATTATCAGTTGCGAGTTAAAGACTCAGATATGTCAAAAACTGCGTTCAGAACGAGGTACGGACACTATGAATTCCTAGTTATGCCTTTTGGACTAAATAATGCTCCTGCTATTTTTATGGCTTTGATGAATCAGATATTTAGACCGTATTTAGACAGATTTGTGGTTGTGTTCATTGACGACATTCAGGTTAATTCTTAAGATGAGTCTTAGTATGCTGAGCATTTGAGGATTGTGTTGCAGACCTTGAGAGATAAGTAACTATATACAAAGTTTAAAAAATGTAAGTTTTGGCTCTAAGAGGTTGGATTTCTGGGGCATATTGTTTCAGTCGAAGGTATTAGAGTTGACCTGAGAAAGATATCTGCAATTATAGATTGGAAACCTCCGAGAAATGTATCTGAAGTCCAAAGTTTTCTGGGACTAGCTGGCTATTATCAAAGTTTTGTAAAAGGATTCTCTATGATTGCAACACCACCAACTCGATTACTTCAGAAAGATGTAAAGTTTGAATGGTCTAAGATGTGTCAGCAGAGTTTCGAACAGTTGAAAGCATTATTGACAGATACACCAATTTTAGTACAACCTGAGTCAAGTAAAGAATTCGTAATTTTTAGTGATACGTCATTGAATGGTCTGGGTTGTGTATTGATGCAGGAAGGCAAAGTAATAGCTTATGCTTCTAAACAGTTGAAGCTGCATGAAAAGAATTATCCAACATACGATTTAGAGTTGGCCGCGGTTGTGTTCGCATTAAAGATTTGGCGACATCACTTTATTGGTGAGAAATACCACATCTATACAAATCACAAGAGATTAAAATATTTAATGGCTCAGAAAGACTTGAACTTACGACAACGAAGATGGCTTGAATTTTTGAAAGACTATGAACTAGTAATTGATTATCACCCAAGGAAAGCAAATGTAGTTGCTGACATTCTGAGCAGAAAGTCGTTATTTGCTTTACGTGCGACGAGCACATAGTTAGATTTGTCCTATGATGGTATGATTGTAACTGAGTTGAAAGCGAGATCGTTATTTCTTCAACAAATTTGCGAAGCTTAGGAATGTGATGGTGAATTACAAGCTAAAAGAGTGCAAAGTGAGTCGACTAGTGATTCAGAATACCAAATCAGAGCTGATGATTGTTTAATGTTCCAAAACAAAATCTGTCTATCGAGAACTTCTAAGCTTATTTAAAAAATTCTGTACGAAGCACATAGCGGTTGTTTATCTGTTCACCCGGGGAGCACCAAAATGTACAATGATTTGAAACAATAATATTGGTGTTTGGGTATAAAATGAGACATTTCAGAGTTTGTATCGAGATGTTTAGTGTGTCAGCAAGTTAAAGTTGAACATCAAGTGCCTTCGAGTTTACTTCAGCCTATAGTGATACCAGAATAGAAGTGGGACAAAGTTACGATGGATTTCGTATCGGGGTTGCCTTTATCTCTGAAAAAGAAAGATGCTATTTTGGTTGTCGTTGATTGATTAACGAAATCAACACATTTCATTTCGGTACGTACTAATTATCACTTGATAGATTAGCTGAATTGTACATAGTTGAGATCATTAGATTGCATCGGGTGCCAGTTTCGATTATTTCGGATAGAGATCTGAGGTTTACATCACAGTTTTGGAAGTAATTGCAAGAAGCTTTGGGTATGAAGTTGAATTTTAGTACAGCTTTTCATCCATAAACTGACGGTCAATCTGAGAGAGTAATTTAGATTCTTAAATATATTCTCCATTGTTGTGTTTTAGAGTTCGAAGGCAACTGGGAGAAATATTTGTCACTAGTTGAATTTGTGTATAATAACATCTTTCAATCAAGCATTGATCGTGTGTCAGAGTCTTAAAAATTTATAATATGAATGATCTAGCCTAAAAACTAATTGTGACAATGACTTGAGGCAAGCGTACCTATTGAGCAGTAGTATAGTTTAGTGGCAAGACCGGATTGTCAAACCCAAAGGAACCAAAAGTACTAATACTAACTCTTTTTTTATTATCTAGCCTAAGAATTAAAGAAATTATTGTTTAACCTAAAATTAACTAACTACTAAGCTAAAGATGCTAAGACAAAAAGAATGAATTGGGGAAATACTTGTGGAAAAAACCAATTGATTGAGACAATACCCGAGGAAGAATCCACCTAGACTTCACTTGTTATCTAACTCAGAACCAGACGATTTATTCACTTGACTTGATCCGTAGGATTCCCTAATTTATATTAATACCTCTCTTGAGGCTACTACGTCTAACCCTATGTTGATTAATTGAAATCTCTTTCTAATTAAAACCCCTAGAATTGCATTAACTCGATCTATGGACTCCCATATTAGGTTTGGCCCTAATCCGGCAGATTTTCGTCATCCTATCTCTAGGGTTGTGATCAACTCCACTTAATTATGCTAGATCTACTCTTAAACATGAAATATTCCTCCTCTGCCTAAGCACATCAATACTTAAATCAATATCCTGAAATATCAAAACAAGAATTAAGAACACATAGTTAAGAACAAATCAAGTTTTATCATATAGTTTAGAAAATAATAACAAGATTCATCTTAGGTTTCATCCCCTTAGGTATTTGAGGGATTTAGTTCATAATCATAAAAGAATACATCTCGAAGAAAATATAAAACAAAACATAAGAAAAACCCTAAAACCCCTTGAAGGAATTGAAGGAGAGCTCCTCATTCTTGAGTATGACTTCGGCTTCTTGAGATGAATCAACTAGCTTTCTTCGAGTGAATCCCACAATTCTGGCCCTTTGGCTTGGCTCCTTGGCCTCTACGGTGTTTATATAGGCTTTTGGAATGTCTTTCTTTGCCTCTAAGTACCCTAATCCGAATGAAACTCTTCTTTGCTATGACAGGGACACGCCCGTGTGCCACGCCCATGTAATTCGAGTAATAGGTCGTGGTCGGTCCTGCTAAAGAGGCACAGTCGTGTGACTCGGGGTCCAGGACGTGTGGATTTCGTTCATTGGCCCATTTTCTCCATTTTCAGCTTGTTTCTCGTTCTTTGCATCCTCCGGTGCTTTCCTAAGTATAAAACATGAAAACAAAGGATTAGGAGCACCTATTTCCATAATTAAAGAGATAAATCATCCAAAAGTATGCTAAATGTGGGATTAAAATATGTGTATATTATGGTTTATCAAGCATAAAGATGGCACCGTATGAAACATTGTATGGTCATAAATACTGAACTCTATTGTACTGGACTGAGCTTAGCGAGAAACAGATTCACGGGGTTGATTTGATTAGAGAAACCAAAGAAAAAGTGAAAGTAATTCGTGACTATTTGAAAGCAGCTTAAGATCATCAGAAATCGTATGCGGGTTTGAAACGTAAAGACATTGAATTTTAGATCGATGACAAAGTATTTTTGAAAGTATCTCTGTGGAAGAAAATACTTTGTTTCAGTCGTAAAGGCAAATTGAGTCAGAGATTCATCAGGCCGTATAAGATCATTGAAAGAATAGGTCTAGTGGCATATTGGCTACCTTTACCGATTGAGTTAGAGAAAATCCACAATGTTTTTCATGTGTCGATGTTGCGTCTATATCGATCGGATCCCTCACATGTGATTTCTCTGTCAAAGATTGAGATTCAGCCTGATATGACGTACAACGAATAATCGATCAAAATCTTGGCTCGAGAGATCAAAGAATTGAGAAATAAATGCATAGCTTTAGTGAAAGTCTTATGGCAACATCACGAAGTTGAAGAGACTACGTGGGAGCTCGAGGAAGCTATGAGAAAACAGAACCCTAACCTATTTTCTGATAAGATTTTTGGGGACGAAAATCCCTAAAGGGGGGAGAGTTGTAACAGACCGTTTTTAGTCAAATCAGAATAGTGGCTTCTGAACAATAAATTCAATGTCAAAATATTTAATTTATTATTATTTTAATGTTTACATCATGATTGAATGGTTGTGTGAAAGTTTCGCTTAAAAATTTTATCGTTTGACTAGTCAATTTGATAAAAAAGACTAAATCGCGTAAAGTGTAAAAGTGGAGTTCTATTAGCTAAAGGTATCTAGTAGCTATGGAATCCTAAATTAGATGTCCTTAAGTGGTAATGAGACCATTAATGAGATAATGGATAATAGTGGCATGGTATTTAGTGTAATTAATAAGTTTTATAAAGGTTAATTTTGGTATTATGTAATTAAAGTTAAAAATAAGTAAAATAAAACAAAAATTTCATCCATTATCATCTTTGTTAACCGAATTTGAAGAAGACAAAGAAGACACTAGGGTTCTTCATTGGGCCAAGTTAAATCCAAGCAATTAGGTATGTGTTTTGTCCCGTTTTCAATGATTTCTATGTTTTTGAGATCATTACAGCTTATTCTAGCTAGCCCAAGGACTATTTTGCAAAACTGTTAAAGATTTTTAAAGTTTACATTGATGATAATATGTGTTGTTTGATGTTTGATAATGAAAAATGAATATTTGTTACGAATTATACAAGTTTTGTTAAGTGATTTTTAGTGAAAATGCAAAATAAGGATTAAATTGTGAAAATGTGAAAATGTGAGGTTAAAATGTAAAATAAATGGAAAATATGGGCTGCTAGGGGCATAATGGTAATTCTGCTAGCATGGGTTTATTTTGAATTTCATTAATTTGTGATTTTATGAAATAAGGACTAAATTATAAAAAATATGAAAGTTTAGGGGAAATGTGTAAAATAGCCCTAATGTATAATTTGGACTAAATTAAATAAATGGATGATTAAATGAGCTAAATTTGATATTATATAGATCAAGAAAAGCAGAATACAAAATTAAATTGAGGAAATAACAAGATATCAGATTAGTCGACTGTGTCATCGTTTTCACATACGAGGTAAGTTCGTATGTAATAAGCATTGTTATAATTATGCTTTAAATGCTTTGATATTGCATAAATTGTGTATGCAAGACTACAGTCGTGTTCGACAATGATTCGGCTAATTATGGGCACTTAGTGTGCGAAATCAAGATAGCTTCGACTATATATTTGCACTTAGTGTACGAGATCGAGATAACCCACTATGTACGGCACTTAGTGTGCGATATTGAAATAACTTCAGCTATATATTGGCAATTAGTGTGCAAGATAACTAGTATTCACAGATATTCCAAATAGGTATGTACATAAAAGTATGAGCTTCAAATAGAAGAAGTTATGAATTTGCATATAAGCATATGATTAAGTATATGGAAGGTTTGTTTGTTATTATGAATTATATGTTACATAGTTCAAATTTGTTTATTTGTGTATTATGATTTGTCGAGATTATTTCATAAGAGCTTACTAAGCAATAAATCTTACTTTGTGCATTTCCTTGTGTTTTATAGTGATTTCAAAGCTAGCTCGGATTCGGCAATCGTTGGAGATATCGTCACACTATCCAACCATCACTATGTACTTTTGAGCTTATGGTTTGGTCATATGACATGTATAGGAATATGGTAATTTTAATAAGTATTTTGGTAGTGACTTTTTCCATTTGAGTTGGCTTATGAATGCCTATATTTTGGTTTGTATGTTTAGCCAAGTGAGTTGGCTTATATTGATGATTTTGATGATGTATATAAGTGTGCAAATGACCTTTGTTTTGACTTTGGTAATTGTCCTATAAATGCTAATTGTGATGGGTAGATTTTGAATTAGTATTTGGAGTATGAAATAGCCCATGTTGGATGAATGATATGTTGGTGATATTAGGTAAATAAATGCATGTTTGGATGTGTCCATATTGATAAATTGAAATTGTGAATATGGGTATGTTTTGGAAGACAGGTTGGGATATATTGTGTATTGTATTTGTTGGTATTGAAATGGTATGAAAGATGTTTGATTGAGGTCATTTAAAATTCTTATATATGTTATGTTTTGGTGACATTAAAATTGGTATAAGTGTACATAAGTTTGAGTGAAAAATTGGCTTGAGAAATAGCCTATTTTTATCCACACGAGAGAGACACAGCCGTGTGTCTCAGCCGTTTGTGACACACGGTCATGTTACATGCCGATGTGTCCCTTGGTGTTGAAATTGAAATGAAGCCAATATGCTCCACACGGTCTCACACACGGACGTGGGATTGGCCGTGAGGCATAAGTCAGTATACCTCCTAATGTGCACACAGCCTAGCACATGGGAGTGTGACTTGGTCGTGTTGCATAAGCCAGTATACCCTACAGGTTTGGTGTAACATCCCGAAATTGGGCCTAGTAGAATTTGGCCCAATGGGCCTTGGACGTAAGGAGTGTTTAAAATTTTTTTGAGAATAAGAGAACGGTGTTATTTCAAGTTGGACTTATTAGGAAGGTGATTTTGGAAAGTTACGGGGTTTTTAGGAAGTTCTGGGTTCAAGTTAGGCCATAGGAAAATTTTAGTGTTGAAGCATTTAAAGGGGAGAAGACAAGTGGCGTCTAGCATAAGTGAATAATTGGGAAACTTGCTAGCACAAAAAGAGCTTGTGGCTTAATGGCAAGTGGTGTGAATTGGCTGATGGGAGAGTTTGGGTTCGAATCCCACCTAGTGCACTTGTTTTGGATTAATTTTTTTTGGTGCTTTAAGGTAAGTGTCGGCCATGGTCTTAATTAAGGCAAGGAAGACTTTTTATTTATGGAAAGGAGGCTAAGGAATATGGTAAGGAGGAAGATAAGGGAAAAGGAAGGAAAGAATCAAAAGAAAAAGGCAAGAGAAGGAGACATGTTGGCCTATTATGTGAAGGATGTTTTAGAAAGAATATTTTGGGGTCAACACTTATCTTTTTGGTAAAGATGATACAAGGCTTTGGTAGGGAGAGAAAAGGGAGAGCCGAATTTCTCTTGGCTATTTTTGCAAAGCTTTGTTTATTTTGGCATTTTCTTTACCAACTACTTTTCTCTTGTTTTGGCTGAAATACCTAGTCATTGTTCATTTTGTCTTCTTGTTGTGTCGTAGCCCTCAATCCATCCTATTCATTCTTCCTTTGTTTTGCAGAAACTTTCAAGCCATTCTTTGCTTCTACTTATTGTTCTCTTAGCCTTGGTTTCAGAAGTTGATTGGTAAGTGGGTGATTAGGCCAAATATTGGTGGTAAGCTGTTACTCTTTATTTCGATGTTTTACACGCTCATGTGATTCTATTTTATGGTGATGATATCAACTTCTTGCTCTTGTGGAAGGGCCGAATATTGGATGAACGCTAACCCTTTTGGTCCATCACTTATTTATTTAGGTACTCGTTGCAATAGCCAAAGTGCAAGGCTGGATATTAGAACCTAGTAGGGAAGGATCACGATTGTGGGGGCAACGAAGAGTGGTTCTTTAGGAAATCCAATAAGGTGTGTAATCCCATACCTCTTTCGAATACATGTTTGAGATGGTGTGTAATCTCACATCTCTCTAAATATTTGCATGAAATGTTTTGTGATTTGGTGGAAAGATCAAAAATCGGGGCCGGCATCTTTGGTCACTTTCGAGCGTGCGTATGTTCGTAGTAGAAACCATATTTTACAATGAAATAATTTTTGGTTAGCAGCAGTGATGTGATTTTGAAAATCACGAAAAATAGGAAAAAAGGGAATTAGAAAGTGAATAAGATATAGAATTAAAGCTTATTGTGTCTATTTTTATATGAAAGAAACAGAGAAGGAAGAGGAATTTTATATTTTGAGATATTTTAATTTTAGTGAGACTGGTTCTAAAGGACTTCGTGGTTCCCTATTCTATCTGGAAAAATTATTCAAAATTGTACAAAATGAATTATGAGTTATAATTTATATGTATAGATTCCTTATTGAGTCTAGTTTCAATAGATACAAGTAGGAGCAACATATGAAAACTGTACGAGGAGATATTTGAATTTAGGGTAAGAGAGGTCAGAACCATTGGTCAGTGAAATAGGGGAAACTTTTATGAATAAATTGTACTAAATGGCTAAGCCGAAAATTCTGGAAAAATTTGGTAAGAAGATATATGAGTCTAGTTTCAAGGAAAATTTACGGATCTATATTTTGAGTTTCCTAACTCGAGTTATTGTCAATTTAGTCAATATGACGCAGATGGACAGTTTCAATTTTTATGCCCCAAATTAGTAGTTAAGTCAGGGGTTGCGAAATTACGAAAATACCTTCAATGGTTAAAATTACAGAAATACCTTTGGGTTGTGAAATTACGAAAATGCCCCCTATGGGCCAAATTAGAAAAATGTCCCTATGGGCTGAATTACGAAAATGCCCCTATGGGCCGAATTGCTAGAATGCTTTAGTGGGTCAAATTACAAATTTTTATAATTAGTCGATTTGTCGTAATAAATTATTGGATTAATGACTGTTGTACATATATGTGGATATTATGCTTTATTATGTATGTTGCATTTTACATATCGCATGGGTTGGGACAAATTGAATGAAGAGAAGTGTAGACTAGTGGCATTTCCACAATTTGTTCATTAATGTGCTTATGACTATGGTGGATCAGCCACAAATATTATAAAAATAGTTTGATTGCAACGTTTCTGGTGGCTCAGCCACAATAAAATATTATAAATGGCAATTTGCCTGCGTTTTGGTGTGATGGCGGGGTGGGTTGACTTGATCCCCACAGGTGTGATGGTTGGTACGGGGGTGTGTTTGATGGATGGGTTGGGTTGCATACACTGCAGATATATATATTCTGTTATGTAAATGGGCTTCGACCTAAGATTATGCTATATGGGCTCAGGCCCAAGATGTTACTAAACGGGTTCAGGCCCAATGGTTGACAGTAAGGGGATTACGCACTGAGTTCTTGTAACTCACCCCTCTTCTTTCTTAATCCTTGTAGGTAAAACTGTAACAGACCGAATTTGACCCTAATCGAAACAGTAGTTTTGGGACCATGAATTTGAGTCAGAGAAATATTTTAATATTATATTTTGTGTTTATTATATGTGAATTAATGTGTGTGAAAGTCTCGTAGAAAAATTTTATTGTTTGTGTGTTTAATTTAGAAAAAGGACTTAATCGCATAAAAAGGAAAAGTTGCAAACTATAGTGATATGTGCTAAATTGATTATGGCTTTTTAATATGGAGTATCAAAAGGGAAATTAACCCATTTTATGTGTAGTGGGTGGCATATACCAAGAATAACCTTAGTATTAATTGTTTATATATTAAAGTAAAAAGGTTAATTTAGTAATCCAACAATTACATAATATATGTTTATCAAAACACAAAAAAATAAACATGTTTTCTCCATCTTTCTCTTGACCGAATATTGAAGAAAGAAAAGGGAGCTAAGTTCTTTGATTTTTGGTTACTTTCCAAGCCAAATTCAAGGTAAGTCTTTAGTCGGTTCTTGAAAATTTTTACGTTTTTGAGATCGTTGCTTCGAACCGTAACTGACCCATGTTAGAATTTTAAAAATAAGCATGCTTGATGTTGACCATTGACATGTTCTTGTGGTTTTGATGTTTTATGTTTTAAATTAAAGATATGTTTAAGATTAATATAATTGGTATTGGAAATTTTGGTGAATTTGAGTATTTAGAATTTGATTTGTAAAAATAAATTTTTAGAGGGCTTATTTGCAAAATAAATGAAAGAAATGGACTTATAGTGTCCTTGTGAATATTCGGCCCTTGAGTGTTATAATGGAATTTTGTTTATTTTGTGTTTTGTGCTAATGGGACCAAATTGCAAAAATGTGAAATAGTAGGGGTAAAATGGTAAATTGCATATCTATGTGTTTTGGGACTAAATTGAATTGAAATATACTTGAATGAGCTGAATTTAATGTGTTTTAGATCAAGAGCAAAGAAAAACAGAATTGAATCGGGGAAAGACAAAAGTTCTCGAATAGCCGGTCTAAGTTGTCCGTCGACAGTCGAGGTAAGTTCTTAAGTTAAAGTTCATTAAAGAAATAATTATGAAAGTGTGAAATGAAATTAATTGATTAAATTGAGTAAGATATGGGTGTTAGCCGAATGTGTATGTCTTACATTGGGATGATTATGTTTGCAAGATAATATGAATTAGTATATTTGGTTTGACAAGTGAATTGGTTTTTGTGAATATGAATTGATAGTGGTTTATGTGTTAAGAAATGTAAGTTGATGAATTGATTTGATAAGCAGTTGGGCTTATTGCCTAGCGAGCCTCGTCTTGGTGACATATTCGACTTTGTGCCTAGCGAGTGCTTAGTCTTAGGTGACATATTCGGACCGTGCCTAGCGAACTTAGTCTTGGTGACATATTCGGGCTTTGTGCCTAGCAGGCCTTATGCCGGTGACATATTCGGGCTTCGTGTCTAGCAGGCTTAGTACCGGTGATATATTCGGGCTTCGTGCCTAGCAGGCTTGATGCCGGTGATGCGTTTTAAATGAAGAAACCTTAAATTACTCAAGGTGAAACGCAGTTATTGTATCAAGTAAACACTCGAGTAAACGTAAGTCCCTTTTTCATTTACCAAGAGCAAGGTAAGTTATGTCTAATATTAACTGAATTTGAATGATACGGTAGAAATGGTATAATGTGAAATTGAACTTATGATCAAAAGTATGAGTGGTATGTGATTGAAATTGAGATTGAATATAATATTTTGGTAGACTTGATTATGAATAGAAATGTTCATTGAAATATGACTTTGAGTGGGATAACATAGACGATGTGAATGGTGGATGTATATGATTTGAAATAATGCGATTAATGTAATACATATACCTTGTGTTTTGATATATTATAAGTTTAAGTTAAACAAGTGAAACAATTAGGTTAATGAACTATGGTATTCGGCCTTACATAAATTCGTGTATTGAAATGTTTATTTTACATTGTTAATGGTAACTATTATATGTATTGGTGTTTGGACAATGTATTACCATTAACTTAAAACTTACTAAGCTAGTGTGCTTACTTTATATATATTGGTCTTTCTGTTTTATATATCGTAGACTCAGCTAAGGACTTAGAGGATCGTCAAGAAAGTCAACCACACTATCACCCCTTTTTGGAACATAATCTTAGTTTTAAATCGAAGGCATGTATAGGTTAGACTAAGGTTTAGACTAAGAACATTCAGTTTTGTATATATGTATAGCCTTGCGAAAATGGCTATTTCTTTTGGTCAAGTTTAATTCCTATGCTCTTGATATAATGGTTTTATTATCATATTAATGGATGTGAAGTTCGGTCATGGTTTAATCATGAAGGGAAAGTGGTCATATGATATACATGTTGTGGTGTGTGGTAATATGTTTTAACAAGGAAGATAATGACGGATGTCTAATGAGTTATAATATCTAGTATACTAAATAAGTAATATGCCTATTATATATAGATGTGTTGCTTTTGGGATAAGCATGACATATTGATGTATTTTGCATTTGTTTTGATTTGGGTATGGTCTATTATATGCAAAATGAGGTTGATGTGTATATGTTTGGAATATGATCTTGGTTTAGGTGATTTATGTGTTGCTTGTTAATTTGATTTATTAGTGATAGTTGAGCTAAGCCATGTGTTCATTATTAATGAAAAAGAAAAAAATAGGTTTGAGGTATTTAGGAAGAATTATGGTTCTATGCTCGAATGATTTCAAATATGTGAAAATTTTAGTTATGAAATAAAGTATAAATATTAAAAGTAGCTATAAAGATTAGGTTGCTATTAGTAAGAAATGAATATGTTCATAATTGTTAAGTGCAAAACCAAAGGGTAAGCGAAATGGTATGGTTATTTCAATGTGATAAATTAGGAAGTTCAAGTATGTTGTGTATATGTATGTTCCAATTGAGTATATATATATTGTAAGATTAATTGTATGTAATCGTAAATGTAACTTTTGCTTATAGGGTAAGATACACGTTTTATATATATACATATACATCAGTAGTACATTCGGTCATATGGTAATAATGCTATGTTTGTATGTGCATTTGATTTTTTTTAAAATAGTAATAACAATATAAATGGTTCGGTTGTTTTAATAGGTACTTGTATTGTAGTAAAGCGAATGGAAATAGTTTATATTAATTGAAACTTGATTTATGTCCGATATAGGGTATGAAATGATATAAGTTGGGTTATCCTTTAATTGTATATATACACTATTAATGTTTAAGTTATATGGTTCGAATATTTCTATATATTAAGTACCTGTAATAAATCTTGTTGTGCTTTATTTAATTAAATGGATTGAAATGTTATATGAAATAGAAAAGATCGCACTGTTTGTGCCTGAATTCTAATGAAAGTCTATATGGAGTTGAGTTTAGTTCGGTAACACCTCGTAACCCTAATTCGGCGATGGATACGGGTTAGGGGTGTTACAAAAACTCAGTGATGTGGACTTGGGCCATGGATGACTCGGTGGAGGCCATACTTTAGAAAATGGTGTCATTGAACTTTAAATTTCTATTTTCATTTACTTTATTACTTTTATTATTTTGGGTTTTTAAGTTGTAATAAGGCCTCTGGAATATTTTATTTTTTCTTTATGTTTGGCGTACATATTATTTTGCTTGATTTATTTTAAATGAGAATTTTCTAAAAGCATAATCAACGATTTTCTAAATTGATTAATAAGTTGATTTTATAAATAAACTTTTACAAATGATTTAACTTGGACTTTCTTTCAAATTATCAACGACATTTTCAAAGGTCACGGTTTTATAAGTTCATTAGCTCAAATTATCAATTTTTTTTAATCAACCTTCGTGGTTAGTAGTATTTTTATCAAATATTTCAAATCAAACTTGTTTTCTTAATTATAATGAATTAATACCTATTTTAGTTCGAATAAAAAGGATTTAACATGTTTTCCTCATGTGACATGTCAGATCTGGTCATAACGCATGGGCTGGGTTTGGGGTGTTACATTTTATGGTATCAGAGCCAGGTTACAAAGCTCGGTTGTGGAAATTTGATTTATAAATTCATGTTCTAAATGAAGTATGGCACCATGGGTATCCCGCACCGAGTCAAGTAAGTTTATGTTTTTATTTTATAATTATTGTGGTATGACTGTAGAAATACTCTAGAACTTTTAGCTTTAGGACTTAAAACTATAGAGATTGAGACTATAGTATGCGTTCTTGAAAACAACTTTACTTCTTATACTACGTAAAACATTGTTTAATAAACATTGAATAGTATACTGATCCATAAGACTCTTAATAAGATTAAGTCAATTTACTGAACATGAGCGCTAGAGGACATGGACGTGGTAGATGTGGTCATGGTAGAGGCTGAGGTGCTAGAGTTGGGTCTAAAGCATCTGGGCATATGTACGAAATGGGCCTTTTGATTTAGCTTGATGGTGAGACAAGATCTCATGATCGAGCTAGGGTTGATGAGCTGACTCAGTTAGTTAAGGAGGTATTAAATGAGGTTAAAGGAATCGGTGAGGCACTTCGAGTTGGGTGCATGGACTGCAAAAAGAAAAGAGATCGCGGTTCTTTAGGGTCATAGTCTCATTTCGTAAAACGTGTTAAGGCACGTCCAAACTTCCTGGCTTGCGATTATTACAGAATATGTCATCCGGGAGAATACTAGAGGAGGTCAGGAGCATGTTTGAGATGCGGGTCTAAGGAGCATAAGGCTCGAGATTGTTTCATCACCATCAAGTCAGGTATGTTTTGGATGGACGTTATGTTTGAATGTAGAAAATTTTAAGTATAAGTGGTAGATAAATGCTTGCTTCTGTGGTTAGATGTTTGGTTGTCTGTAAGAGGATTCAAGATTAAATTAAAAGTACATTAGTGTTATTAAGGTTAGAGTGCGCAGCAAAAGCATAGTGGTGTGACTTGAGCAATGCGTTTAATAGTTGGTTGGAAATTTCGAGGACGAAATTTTTTTAGGAGGGTAGAATTGTAACATCCCAAACTTGGGCCTAGCAGATTTGGGCCTAGCAGATTTGGGCCCAATGGACCTTGGACATAAAGAGTGTTTAAATTTTTTTTTTGAGAATAAGAGAACGGCATTATTTCAAGTTGGACTTATTAGGAAGGTGATTTTGGAAAGTTACGGAGTTTCTAGGAAGTTCCGGGTTCAAGTTAGGCCATAGGAAAATTTTAGTGTTGAAGCATTTAAAGGGGAGAAGACAACTGGCATCTAGCATAAGGGAATAATTGGGCAACTTGCTAGCACAAGAGAAGCTTGTGGCTTAGTGGCAAGTGGCGTGAATTGGCTGATGGGAGAGCTTGGGTTCGAATCCCACCTAGTGCACTTGTTTTGGATTAAATTTTTTTTGTGCTTTAAGGTAAGTGTCGGCCATGGTCTTAATTAAGGCAAGGAAGACTTTTTATTTATGGAAAGGAGGCTAAGGAATATGGTAAGGAGGAAGATAAGGGAAAAGGAAGGAAATAATCAAAAGAAAAAAGGCAAGAGAAGGAGACATGTTGGCCTATTATATGGAGGATGTTTTGGAAAAAATATTTTGGGGTCAACACTCATCTTTTTGTAAAGATGATACAAGGTTTTGGTAGGGAGAGAAAAGGGAGAGCCAAATTTCTCTTGGCTATTTTTGCAAAGCTTTGTTCATTTTGGCTTTTTCTTTACCAACTACTTTCTCTTGTTTTGGTCGAAATACCTAGTCATTGTTCATTTTGTCCCCTTGTTGTGCCGTAACCCTCAATCCATCCTATTCATCCTTCCTTTGTTTTGTCGAAACTTTCAAGCCATTCTTTGCTGCTACTTATCATTCTCTTAGCCTTGGTTTCGAAAGTTGATTGGTATGTGGGTGATTAGGCCGAATATTGGTGGTAAGATGTTACTCGTTATTTCGATGTTTTACACGCTCATGTGATTCTATTTTATGGTGATGATATCAACTTCTTGCTCTTGTGGAAGGGCCAAATATTGGATGAAGGCTAACCCCTTTGGTCCATCACTTATTTATTTAGGTACTCGTTGCAATAGCCAAAGTGCAAGGCTGGATTTTAGAACCTAGTAGGGAAAGATCATGATTGTGGGGGCAACGAAGAGTGGTTCTTTAGGAAATCCAATAAGGTGTGTAATCCCATACCCCTTCTGAATACATGTTTGAGATGGTGTGTAATCTCACACCTCTCTAAATATTTGCATGAAATGTTTTGTTATTTGGTGGACAGATCAAAAAATCGAGAACTAGCATCTATGGTCACTCGGGCGTGCGTATGTTCGTAGTAGAAACCATATTTTGCAATGAAACAATTTTTGGTTAGCAACAGTGTGTGATTTTGAAAAATCATGAAAAATAGGAAAAAGGGAATTAGAAAGTGAATAAGATATATAATTAAAACTTATTGTGTCTATTTTTATGTGAAAGAAACAAAGAAGGAAGAGGAATTTTATTCTGAGATATTTTAATTTTAGTGACACTGGTCCTGAAGGACTTCGTGGTTCCCTATTCTGTCCTGGAAAAATTATTCAAAATTGTAAAAAGTGAATTATGAGTTATAATTTATATGTATAGATTCCTTAATGAGTCTAGTTTCAATAGATACAAGTGGGAGAAATATATGAAAATTGTACGAGGAGATATTTGAATTTAGGGTAAGAGAGGTCAGAATCGTTGGTCAGTGAAACAGGGGAAACTTTTATGAATAAACTATGCTAAATGGCTAAGCCAAAAATTCTGGAAAAATTTTGTATGAAGATATATGAGTCTAGTTTTAAGGAAAATTTACGGATCTAAATTTTGAGTTTCCTAACTCAAGTTATAGTCAATTTAGTCAATATGACGCGGATGGACAGTTTCAATTTTTATGCCCCAAATTAGTAGTTAAGTCCGGGGTTACGAAATTACGAAAATACCCTCGATGGTTAAAATTACAAAAATACCTTTGGGTTGTGAAATTACGAAAATGCCCCCTATGGGCCAAATTAGAAAAATACCTCAATGCGCCGAATTATGAAAATGCCCCTATGGGCCGAATTGCTAGAATGCTTTAGTGGGCTAAATTACAAAGTTTTATAATTGGCCGATTTGCCGTAATAAATTATTGGATTAATAATTGTTGTACATATATATGGATATTATGCTTTATTATGTATGTTGCATTTTACATATCGCATGGGTTGGGACAAATTGAATGAAGAGAAGTGTAGGCTGGTGGCATTGCCACAATTTGTTCATTAATGTGCTTATGACTCGGTGGCTCGATACAAATATTATAAAAGCGGTTTATTGCGGCGTTTACAGTGGCTCAGCCACAATAAAATATTATAAATGGCAATTTTTCTGCATTTTGGTATAATGGCGAGGTGGGTTGACTTGATCCCCACAGGTGTGATGGTTGGTACGGGGGTGTGTTGGATGTATGGGTTGGGTTGCATACACTGCACATATATATATTCTATTATGTAAATGGGCTTCGGCCCAAGCTTATGCTATATGGGCTCAGGCCCAAGATGTTACTAAACGGGTTCAAGCCCAGTGGTTGACGGTAAGGGGATTACGCACTGAGTTCTTGTAACTCAACCCTCTTCTTTCTTAATCGTTGTAGGTAAAACTCAGTGATGTGGACTTGGGCCATGGATGACTCGGTGGAGGCCATACTTCAGAAAATGGTGTCATTGAACTTTAAATTTCTATTTTCGTGTACTTTATTACTTTTATTATTTTGGGTTTTTGAAGTTGTAATAAGGCTTTGGAATATTTTATTTTTGCTTTATGTTTGACGTACTTATTATTTTGCTTGATTTATTTTAAATGGAAATTTTCTAAAAGCATAATCAATAATTTTCCAAATTGATTACTAAGTGGATTTCATAAATAAACTTTTACAAATGATTTAACTCATACTTTCTTTCAAATTATCAACGACATTTTCAGTGGTCACGATTTTATAAGTTCATTAGTTCAAATTATCGATTTTTTTTAATTAACCTTCGTGGTTAGTAGTATTTTTATCAAATATTTCAAATAAAACTTATTTTCTTGATTGCAATGAATTAGTACCTATTTTTGAATAAAAAGGATTTAACATGTTTTCCTCATGTGACATGTCAGATCCGGTCATAACGCATGGGTCGGGTTTGGGGTGTTCCATTTGGCACGGCCTAGCACACTGCATGGCACATGGGCATGTATGGCCACTTCGAAGGGAATACGGCCTAGACACACGGGCGTGTGGCTGGCCGTGTGAGATACACGGCCTGGCAACATAGGCATGTGTCCCCTTTTTTGATAAAAAATTTCAAAGTTCGTGAAAGTAACTTGAGTTATCGATTTAGTCTCGAACCACTCTCGAAGCATGTTTAGGTGTAACACCCCAAACCCGGCCCATACGTCATTACCGGATCTGGTATACTCTGAGTTAAATCTTAAAAACTTTACTCTGAAGGGTTTTGGAAAAACTTAGCTTATTTTAGCCGAATAGTTCGTTAAATGTGAGGTTTTGCAAAATAACTTTAATACTTGCGTGGATTGGTTTTGAAAAGCTCGTTTATCATTTCATTTTATATTTAAGACTTTAAAAAAAACATAAGTTTGTAAAAGCCCAACATAACAAGATAATAAATCGGAATCTAAGTTATGGAGGCCTTATTACACAAAGATGTTCCCAAAAATTGAAACATAAATGAAAACTAAAACCAAAAATAGTCTATGGAAATAGTAATAGCATTGATGGCCTCTCGAGTCCGTCTCGGCTCCCATGTCCACGATCTACTTCTCATCTGAAAGAGTAGAGAAAATGAAAGCGTGAGTCACCAAGACTCAGTGTATAAATTCGAACACACTAACCTGAGGCCCACAAAGACATTATGGGCCTAGGACCGTACATAGAGGCAACAATCATATTACATGATAAACAATACATAATGAATGGCCCAACCCATCCTAGAATTCCATCCTCTACACACCAACCGTTACTCCTTGGGGATTTCTACAATCAATCCTCCATCTGCTACACACCATAACGACAGCCGAACTGCCTGTTTCTGTTATTCAAAAATCATTAAATGTGGCATTGCCACCGATCACTGTGTGACCTAACATTTTATTTGTGGGATTTCTACCACGGTCACCATGTGACCCATGTTTATATTAGTGGGATTTCTACCACGGTCATCATGTGACCCATCATGCACTTCCCTCTTTATCATATTTCCCCTGTATAAATACATAAGGAAAACATCATCTGAGACTTTCATATATTTTGTCATACATAGTGAGTTCTATGATTGCGTGCACAGCATCCTTGCCTAACCCTTTTAGGGCTTTATTCGGCTGTCTACACAGCCATTTTCTAGCTTTTTAGCCCATAACACATAAAGAACAATTAGAAAGTGTGTGTTAGAGATCTACACACCTTATTACCGTTAGAACGAGACCCTCTAAGTCGACGCTATCCGTAGCCAACACCACCGCTATCTGCCTAAGGTGTTGTTTAGAAGCCGGTCCACAACTAGGTGGCCAATCTCGAACGGCAGATACTGCTCATTTCTTAAACTTAGGGATTCTCTCCTTCGCCTGATCCATATTTAAATCCATAAGTCCTTAACCACTATCACAACACATGGTTGTTACTCATAAGTTAAGATCTCACATTGATAAATGAATCTAATGAAAATCTACAAAACCATCCTACCTTAAATTGTGTGATTCCACCATCACTTAGAAGTTAAGATTCTCAAATCTCGAATCTGCCAAGAAAGAGAACATGAGATCGGAAGATCAATCTATGGTCCTAATCTAATTCGAAAAAAATCAAGAATAATAGCACCGCCAACCATTTGGCAACTACCTTTTGAGGAGATCAAGAAGAAAGAAAATAAGAAGAGATCTAAGTAGTTTGACTTTTAGTTGAGGGAATCGGCGGAAGGAATAGGGTATATTCAACGGAGATGAGAAAAGAATTGACATTTGACTTTTGAAAGGGAAGATGTTGAGAAGATTAGGAGGTTTCCTTTTGAAGAAATCAAAAGAAAATAATTTCGAGGAATTAGAATTTTGGCACAAGAAAAGAAGAAAAGAATACGGTTCCAAATTTGAAGAGATATCCCTCTATTTATCAAGATTTGGCACCTCTTGCTTAAAACCGAAAACACCCTTCCTAATAGCCAATCAATTAATCAAATAGCATGAAAATTTGGCACCCCTGCAATTAAAGAAGCGATTTATTCACTCCTTTAGGTGATGGAATTTGCCGACACCTAGCCTTGAGATAGCTCCTATCTTTTTCCCCTTGTATCTTTCATATTATCAACTATAATATCTACATTATCCTATACATATATCCTCCTACATTTGAGCCTTGTAGCCATCCACTCCACCTAACCCAAATACCAAAAATTAGCTAACTTAAATTAAAAGAGATCGGCCCTTACTCCCCTTGTATGGCGTCACCTCCTTGCTCCCTATGTGGCGTCACTAACCATTGGGCCTGAGGCCCATTTGATATTTTAAACACAGATACCACCTTTTTAACCTTATAGTGCCCAAGCAAGAATTCACCAAGGCCTTGACCACATTACGCCCAACTTGGACCCTAACGGTTAAATTAACACCTTAAATATATACACACTAGGCGATAGGCCCATTAATTCGAGGATGTTATAGTTCTACCCCTTAAAGAAATTTTGGCCTCGAAATTACGATCAAAAAGATGAGGTATTCTTTGTCGCATTGCTTCATCTGGTTCCCAAGTTGCCTCTTCAAAACCATGGTTCCGCCACAACACTTAACCAATGGAGCAGTTTTCCTTCCCACCTTGATATCACGATCCAAAATTTCCATCGGTTCCACTTGAAGGATAGATCGAGTCTTACCACTTTCCTCCATAGGCATGAGATGGATCCGACGGTAACATTTTAACATATAAAATACATTGTGAATTTGACTTAGCTCAGAGTAACTCAAGTTGATTTGCTACTAGTCCTACTTGTTTCCATGAAGCGGGGACTTAATTTCCCTTTCGCCCAAATCTTAGGGTGACACCTTTAAGAATACCTTGTCACCTATCTATGTCCTTACACTTTAAGTCCATAGGACTTTTGTTTATCTCTTTGCCTCCTTTAGTCTAGCTTGAATTAGTTTCACCTTCTCCTCCGTCTCGTGACCAAGTCTAGACACAAAATTTGATTTTCCCTAATTTAGTCCAACAAGTAGAGTGCGACACTTCGCCCATACAAAGCTTAGTTGGACGCCATATGAATACTTGGTAGTAGATTGTTGTCATAAACTCCGCCAATGGCGAGAAGTCTTCCCTACCTCTGAATTCTATGACACAACCCTTAACATGTCCTCCAATATCAACACTCATAATCCATCGATCGAGGATGAAATGCTATACTAAAATCCAACCGTACACAACGCTTGATGCAGCCCTCCAAAACCTAGGCGTAAACCTAGGATCTCGATGCGAGATAATCGACACGGTACTCCATGCAACCTCATAATCTCTGCTATATACATCTTAGCCAACCTTTGTAAGGAATAGTTGACCCAAACTAGTACAAAATGAGCGAACTTCGTCAACCGATCAACTATCACCCAAATTGAATCTTTCTTAGTAGGCGTGAGAGGTAGCCCACTAACGAAGTCCATTGTGATTCCTTCCCATTTCCACTGAGGGATCTTCACCGATTGTAACAACCCAGATGGTAACTGATGCTTCGCCTTTACTTGCTGACAGGTTAAACACTTCG
This sequence comes from Gossypium rotundifolium, assembly GCA_025506655.1. Classification (NCBI taxonomy): domain Eukaryota; kingdom Viridiplantae; phylum Streptophyta; class Magnoliopsida; order Malvales; family Malvaceae; genus Gossypium; species Gossypium rotundifolium. Next base: position 45,043,500 of record CP106725.1, on the reverse strand, counting down.
CCACTACTTCGGTCACTTCTTGTTTTAAGCCCGGCCACCAAAACTATTCCCGTAAATCTCGACACATCTTACTCCCTCCGGGATGCATAGCGTTTGGGCTACTATGCATTTCTTGCAAAATCCTACGCCTCAACTCAGAATCCCTCGGCATGCACACTCTCCCTTTGAAACATAATAGCCCTTCCTCATTCATACTAAACTCCGTTGATTTTTTACTTGCTCCATCCGGAACCTTTCCCTTCAGCAACTCATCCGTTTGCTGCTTTTCTTTAACTAGACTAACCCATGAGGGTTTCACTTGATGTTTTGCCAATAAACTCCCATCGTCATATAGACTAAGGTGAGCAAACATTGCTCTCAAGTTAGAGATCACCTTACGGCTTAAAGCATCTGCCACCACATTGGCCTTACCCGGATGATACTTGATCGAACAGTCATAATCCTTTAACAACTCGATCCACCTTCTCTGTCTTAAATTCAACTCCTTCTGAGTCAAAAGATACCTCAAACTCTTATGATCAGTGAAAATGATAGATTTCTCCCCGTAAAGATAATGCCTCCAAATCTTCAAAGCAAAGACCTCTGCCGCCAATTCCAGGTCATGGGTGGGATAATTTGCTTCATGCGGTCTTAATCTTAGAGATCGTATGCTACAACCTTTTCATCTTGCATCATCACACATCCTAATCCAGTGTGTGAAGCATCACAATAAATCATAAATTCCTTCCCAACCTCTGGTTGAATCAACACCAGAGCTTCCGTCAAAATCCTTTTTAACTTCTCAAAACCATCCTGTTGCTTATCAGACCAAGCAAACGGACCTCCTTTTCGTAACAACTTGGTCAACGATGCCGCAATTAAAGAGAACCCTTCGATGAACCTTCGATAGTATCCGACCAAACCCAAAAAACTCTGAATCTCGGCCACGGACTTAGGTGGTTTCCACTTCAACACCACTTCAATCTTTTGAAGGTCTATCCTAATCCCCTCAGCCGACACAACGTGCCCTAGAAAAGTAACCTCCTTCAGCCAAAATTCACACTTACTAAATTTGGCATACAACTAGTTTTCCCTTAGAATCTGCAGAACTATTCGCAGATGTGAGTCATGCTCCTCCCCCGATCTTGGATAAACCAAGATGTCATCAATAAAAACCACGACAAACCAATTTAGGTAGGGTTGGAACACTCGATTCATCATATCCATAAATGTTGCTGGCGCGTTGGTCAACCCAAATGGCATCACCATGAACTTATAGTGACCATAGCGAGTCCTAAAGGCCATCTTATGAATATCAGCCTCCTTAACCTTAAGCTGATGATACCGTAACCTCAGATCTATCTTCGAAAAGACTGAGGCCCCCTTCAACTGAACGAACAAGTCATCGATCCTCAGCAACGGATACTTGTTCTTGATCGTTAACATATTCAACTGGCGATAGTCAATACACATACGCATTGACCCATCCTTCTTCTTAACGAATAAAACCAGTGCTCCCCACGGTAACACACTAGGTCGAATAAACCCTTTCTCCAACAACTCTTGAATCTGCGCTTTCAACTCCACCAACTTCTTTGGTGCCATTCGGTATGGAGCTATCGATACCGATGCTGTTCCTGGAAAAAGATCGATTCCAAACTCCACTTCAAAATCTGGAGGTAATCTCGGAAGCTCTTCGGGGAAAACATTGGAAAATTCCTTCACCGTCTTAACATCTCCCACTGTTTGTTCCTTAGCTTCCATAGCACGAACAAACATTAAGAGTGCCTCACACCTTTTTCTCACCATCCTTTCAGCTCTTAGGACGATTACCACGTTCGACAGACAGTTCCCTCTTTCTCCGATTACCAACACTTCGTCACCCTCGGGGTTTTTAACACCATACGCTTAGCTGCACAATCTAGATTAGCTTGATACTTCACAAGCCAATCCATGCCTCTACCTCGGCCACGCACACCATGTCCTCTAGTGCTCATTCTACCGTTCGTGATTTATCTGATTAAAAGTGTTATGATTTATTAGTTTTCTTCCATGATTAATGACGGACAGTCTTATGGAAAATAGTTTTAACAGTGGTTCTTTCGAATTCGTATTCTATCTACAAGTTCGGTCCTTGAGTTTGTATTTCTAATTCTAGAATTCTCATTCATTTCACATCAATCAAAGCATCACATATATTCATCAACCACACAAGCAAACATTCATGAACTCACATTCCTCACTTAGGGATATTTCGTCATTTCACTACCCAGGGGTATTTTCGTAATTTTATCCTACAGGGGTATTTTCGTAATAAATTTTTTTCAAAATAGGGTTTCTTGGTATTTTTTAAGATAAGGGTATTTTGGTAATTTGAGGGGTCCGGGGGTATTTCGATAATTTTACAAATCAGGGGTATTTTTGTCATTTCACACATCAAGGGTATTTTAGTAATTTTACAAATCAGGGGTATTTCAGAAATTTTCAAAACTAGAGGTTTTTTAGTAATTTTACAAAATTGGGTGGCTGGTCCCTCTCGGGTTTTAATTATAAATTTTGGCCCGTCAACAAGTCCCAGTTAAGGTGAGCAGTCACTACACACTTTAGGTAGGATTCTAGCGAAGAGGCGAGTCACTAGGGCGCTTAAATACCAAGCTCTCCACGAATCCAATCCTAAACATGCGTATGCTTGTTGCCACACTCTAATCTCGCGACTTGTTCATAGGTTTGTTTGGTTGGATTTAAATCTTATTAAATTGAAAAGTTGTTTAACTAGGCCTAGAGTCCATCACTATTATTATCCTAGTCAACGTCCATAAAGCCCATCAACCCAATAAGTATATCACAACAAGAGTTAGGGTACTTACCTGCGTGGATTGGGTGCCAGTAGACTCGAAGGCCATATCTTCCAGAATTTTTTTTCAAATCCATGTTAAAACATCACTAGACCCATTTCACAGCTCGAGTTTTGAACTGGGCTCTGATACCAAAATGTAACACCCCAAACTCTGCGCATACATCATTACCGGATCTGGTATGCTACAGGTTAAATCTTAAAAACTTTACTCTGAAGGGTTTTGGAAAAACTTAGCTTATTTTAGCCGAATAGTTCGTTAAATGTGAGGTTTTACAAAATAACTTTAATACTTGCGTGGATTGGTTTTGAAAAACCCGTTTATCATTTCATTTTATATTTAAGACTTAAAAAAACATAAGTTTGTAAAAGCCCAACATAACAAGATAATAAATCGGAATCTAAGTTATGGAGGCCTTATTACACAAAGATGTTCCCAAAAATTAAAACATAAATGAAAACTAAAACCAAATAGTCTATGGAAATAGTAATAGTCTTGATGGCCCCTCTAGTCCATCTCGACTCTCATGTCCACGATCTACTGCTCATCTGAAAGAGTAGAGAAAATGAAAGCGTGAGTCACCAAGACTCAGTGTATAAATTCCAAACACACTAACCTGAGGCCCACAAACACATTATGGGCCTAGGTCCGTACATAGAGGCAACAATCATATTACATGATAAACAATACATAATGAATGGCCCAACCCATCCTAGAATTCCATCCTCTACAAACCAACCCATACCAACCGTCACTCTTTGGGGATTTCTACAATCAACCCTCCATCTGCTACATACCATAACGACAGTCAAACTACCTGTTTCTGTTATTCAAAAATCATTAAACGTCGTAATGCCACCAATCACTGTGTGACCTAACATTTTTATTTGTGGGATTTCTACCACTGGTCACCATGTGACCCATGTTTATATTCGTGGGATTTCTACCACCGGTCATCATGTGACCCATCATGCACTTCCATTCTTTATCATATTTCCCCCATGCATACATACATAAGGAAAACATCATACAGACTTTCATATATTTCATCATACATAGTGATTTCTATGATTGCGTACCTGGCATCCTTGCCTAACCCTTTCAGGGCTTTATTCGGCTGTCTACACAACCATTTTCTAGATTTTTAGCCCATAACACATAAAGAACAATTAGAAAGTGTGTGTTAGAGATCTACACACCTTATTACCGTTAGAACGAGACCCTCTAAGTCGACGCTATCCATAGCCAACACCACCGCTATCTGCCTAAGGTGTTGTTTAGAAGCCGGTCCACAACCAGGTGACCAATCTTGAACGGTAGATATCGCTCATTTCTTAAAGTCAGGGATTCTCTCTTTCGCCTGATCCATATTTAAATCTGTCATAAGTCCTTGTCAGAACCACTATCACAACACATGGTCGTTACTCCACATCATAAAGTTAAGATCTCACATACGATAAACGAATCTAACGAAAATCTAGAGAAAACCATCTTACCTTAAATCCCAAAAATGTGATTCGAATGCTTACCAACTTCTGACTTAGAATCCTAGGTGATTTGATTCCCTACAAATCCCAGAATGCCGCCCAAAGAAAGAGAACACAAGATCAAAAAGAGAACGTCAATCCGAGGATGGTCCTAAACACCATCTAGCCATTCGGCTTTGGCTTAAAAATTGATAAATTATAAGAATAATAGCACTGGCCAACACTTACCTTTATAGGAAATTCGGGAACTCTTAGGCATTCTCGGCTTTTGAGGAGATCAAGAATAGAAGAAAATAAGAAGAGATCTAAGTAGTTTCGGCTTTTAGTTGAGGGAATCGGCAGAAGGAATAGGGTATATTCAGCTATGGAGATGAGAAAAGAATTCAGGATTTTGGCTTTTGAAAGGGAAGATGTTGAGAAGATTAGGAGGTTTCCGCTTTTCAAGAAATCAAAAGAAAAGAATTTCAGAAGAATACTGAGAATTTTGGCACAACAAAAGAAGAAAATAATAGGGTTCCAAATGCCGAAATTGAAGAGATATCCCCTCTATTTATAGAAGATTTCGGCGCCTACTACTTAAAACCGAAAACACCCTTCCTAATAACCAATCAATTAATCAAATAGCATGGAAATTTCGGCACCCCCTACCATTAAAGAAGTCAATTTCTTCACTCCTCTAGGTGATGGAATTTTTGCCAACACCTAGCCTTGCAGATAGCTCCTATCTTTTTCCCCTTGTATTTTTCATATTATCAACTATAATATCTACATTATCCTATACATATATCCTCCTACATTTGAGCCTTGTAGCCGTCCACTCCAACTAACCCAAATGCCGAAAATTAGCTAACTTAAATTAAAAGAGATTGAGCTCCATGAAACTTAAATTTGGGCCCCTTACTCCCGTTGTATGGCGTCACCTCCTTGCTCCCTAAGTAGTGTCACTGACCACTGGGCCACAAGCCCATTTTGATATTTTAAACACAGATACCACCTTTTAAACCTTATAGTACCCAAGCAAGAATTCACCAAGGCCTTGACCACATTCTGAGCCTAACTTGGACCCCTAACAGTTAAATTAACACCTTAAATATATACACACACTAGGCCATAGGCCCATTAATTCATGATGTTACATTAGGGCCTTATAGGCTCGTAATAAGGACCATGTGATTGAAATAGATTGATGATTGATTGTAATGTGAAAATTTATGCAGAGTTGAATGTTTAATTATTTTATAAGTCTGGTAATACCCCGTAACCCTATTCTGGCGTTAAAAACAGGTGAGGGGTGTTACAAAAGGTGAGTTTCATGTGAGTCATTGTTCTGACTCATGCATGTTAGCTTATAATGGTAGATCAAGTGTTGGTGTATTCTCATATAGACGGTGAGTGTGTGTGTGTGTGTGTGTGTGTGTGTGTGTGAATTATCATAAAGGTTCTACATAATTACAAATGAGATTTATGAGTTAATACATGAATAATATAATATGTGGTATGTATGCTTGTAAAATCAGGTATGAGAGAATATGAGTTTACCAGAAGTGTGAAAGAATCTGGGCAAGTGCATTCTATGTTAAGAAACTAAAATGACTATTTGTGATGCCTCTGATAGAGTAGGTACATTGCTAACTGGATTGATAGATCACAACATGCAGATATGTGTAAGACCATTTGGTAGAGACCCATGGCATCATATGACAATGAAAATACTCATGGTGATGCCTTCGGTAAGGTATAAACCAGACTGACAGATCACAACATGAAAATATGTATAAGACCATGTGGGAGAAACTATGACACCCTCTTATATAGTCCGTTAGGATAGTAAACACATAATTCTCTATAAAACATGTGAGGCATATTCTGTGATTCTTATGTGGCGTATTCTGTAAAGCTTGTGTGGCATATATTGTAAAGCTTGTGTGGCATATTCTATAAAGCCTTTTTTGCTTGTTCTGTAAAGTATTTGTGGCATATTCTGTGATGCTTGTGTGGCGTATTCTATAACACCCTTGAGGTGAGATCTAGATAACAAACCTTGTGCTGAAATCTGGGTAAGTATAGAGACTTCTTTACTAGATAACTCTATGGTAGTGATCTAGATATGTTTGAAAACATCTCTGTTTAGATAGCCTTGTGAAGAAATTGAATATGACTTAAAGGCATCTCTTGAAATAGCTGAAGGGTTAATTCGCCAAATAGCTATCAGTACAAGTAATTTGGCATATTTATGATGCCTCGGGACGTACTAATGTCTAGAGTGTGAATCTACAATAAAATATAAAAATATGAGGCGGTGTTTGCAGGTATACGGGTTGATTTGTGATATAGTTTTACAACGAAGTAAGTGAGTACTCCGAGGATCCCAATAGAGGCGGGTGCTGTAAAAACCCAAACCCGGCCCATAAGTTTCGACTAGATCTGGTATGCTACGGGTTGTACATTGAAAACTTTTGCTAAGGGTTGGTTCAAAAATCTTAAGTTAATTTGAATAAATAAATATCATATATATATATATAAAAAACCTCGTATTCTTATTATTTTGAATAATTAAACCTTTGACAAAATTTCATGAATTTCAATTAATAAAATTACTGAGATGAATATAACTATGGGGCCTTATTACATCATTATTTCCCAAAATAAAATAAAACCTTATGAAAAACTGAAATAGTCTATAAAATAAAACTCGATGGCCCCTCGAGTCCGTCTCAGCTCCCGTGTTCACGATCTACTACTCATCTGAAAGAGTAGAGAAAAATAATAGGGTGAGTCACCAAGATTCAGTGTGCAAATCTCGAAATCACTTAAACAGCTTAAGGCCCAAAAACGCATTCTGGGCCCTGGCCCATGGAAAATAGCATTAAAACAAAAATACATGCAGAAATGACCCAACCCACCTAGGGTTCCATCCTCTACACGCCAACCCTTACCAACCATCACACCTCGGGGATTTCTACAATCGACCCACCAGCCTCTACATGCCAATTTGACAATCATGCTGTCGATCATAATATTCAGGAATCAGGATATCAGGATAACGTGGCATAGCCACCGATCACTATTGTGACCTAAATACATGCTCTTCCCCTTCATCAAATCAAACCCATATCCCATGCATACATACATGCCATATCAAAGGCACTAAACCATTTACTGGATAACAGGATAACACATACATCGATGCACATAGAGATAATACTATGTTTACATACCTAGCATTCCTAGCCCAACCCCTACGGGTTATTCGACTGTTACATAGCCTTTTTCTGGCTTTTTAGCCCATAATCGATATTATACAGGAGACTAAAGTGATAAAGATCTACACACCTGATTACTAACAAGATGAAACTGTCAAAGCGGCACTATCGGAAACCGCTACGGTTGCTAATAGCCTAAGATTCTGTTCTGAAGCTGGTCCACAACCCGGTGACAATCACGAACAACAAACACCTCTCGTTTCTTGAACTTTGGGGCTGGGACTACAGATCCAACCCCTTCCTTTGATTTGTTTGAAATATCGAAATCAGAGACTAACGATTTCCAGCTTTTAGATCTACTTGATCTACTTCACTTCTCGAACGTTGCCAAACACATAAAATACATGAAACCATTAAACCATTAGCTTTTTGGCTTTGTCTTCCAGAAACTGGAAGAGAGATCTTAAGGACAACAAGAATCGACACTTACTTTACTAGAGAAAATTCGGCTACTCCCAGGGGATTCTGACTTTTGAGAAGATCAAGAAAAGGAGATAATAAGAAGAAATCTAAGTAGTTTTGGCTTTTAGTTGAAGAAATCGGCAAAAGGGAATAGGGATTATTCGACTATGGAAATGAGAAGAGAGTTTAGGGTTTCAGCTTTTGAAAGAAAAGATGTTGAGAATATTAGGAGGTCTTGACTTTTGAAGAAATCAAAAGAAAAGAAATTGGACAGAAATACTGAGAATTTCAGCACATGGAAAGAAGAAAAGAGTAGGGTTCAAATGCTGGAATTGATGAGCAACCACCCCTATTTATAGGCAATTTCGGAACTTACTTATCAAAACCTAAAAGTGCCCTTCCTGATAACTAAAAAATTAAACAAGGAATAGGGGAAAATTCGGTATCCCTTAGCTATAATGAAACCGATTCCTTTACTCCTCTTAGAGTCAAAATTTCAGCCACCACCTAGCCTTGTAGATAACTCCTTGATTTTCCCCTTATCCTCATCTGACTACTCATTTACAGTGTCATGGATGACACAACCTCTTCATTCCTTTATCAGCACATTATCTACCTTATTATCACATTACAAAATTCCTAAATTTAAGCATCATTGCTGAACTCTACTACTGCTCTTGTAAATGCCAAAATAATTAAAATAAAAGGTACCAAAGCGACTCGAACTTTGGACCTTCAAATGGCGTAACTCCTTCCCTCATTGTGGCGCCATTTTGCCACTGGGTCACAATCCCATTTGTGTTTTAAAAACACAGCTAATATCTGTTATGCCTTAACTTAACAAGCTTTCCACTAAAGTGCTCAAACAAGAAATTTTAACTACAGCCTCGGCCCAAACCTAAGCCTAATTTGAACCCCTAACACTTAATTTAACACATTAAACATATCCCCAAACCAAACACATAGGCCCAATAGTTCAGGATGTTATAGTTCTACCCCCTTAAAGAAATTTTATCCTCGAAATTACCTGGTCAGAAAAGATGGGGGTATTGCTGCCGCATTGTTTCCACCGGTTCCCATGTAGCCTCTTCAGAACTGTGGTTCCGCCATAGCACCTTCACTAACGGAACCATTTTCCTTCCCAACACCTTAACATCACGATCCAGAATTTTCACTGGTTCCTCTTCGAAGGATAGATTAGGTCTTACTTCGATTTCCTCTACTGACACCACATGGGATGGATCCAAATGATATCGTCTCAGCATAGAGACGTGGAATACATCGTGAATTTGACTTAACTCTGGAGGTAACTCCAACTGATATGCTACTGGTCCTACTCATTTTAACACTCGATACGGTCCAATAAATCTGAGACTTAACTTACCCTTTCATCCAAACCTTAGTACCTTCTTCCAAGGTGATACCTTCAAGAAAACCTTGTCACCCACAACAAATTCTATGTCCCTATGTTTTAAATCAGCATAGGACTTACGCTTTGTCAAGCGCTTCCTTTAGTCGAGCACGAATTAACTCAACCTTCTCTTCTGTCTCAGTCACCAACTCCGGACCCAAAATCTAACGTTCCCCTAATTCCATCCAACAGGTAGGAGTACGACACTTTTGCCCATACAAAGCTTCATAGGGCGCCATCTAAATACTAGACTGGTAACTGTTGTTGTAAGCAAACTATGCTAATGGTAAGAATCCTTCCCAACTACCCCTGAAATTAATGACACATCCTCTCAACATGTCCTCCAAGATTTGAATCACCCACTCAAACTGTCCATCGATTTGAGGATGAAATGCTGTATTGAAATCCAACTTCGTCCCCAACGCTTGATGCAATGCCTTCCAAAATCGTGAGGTGAACCTAGGGTCCCTATCCGAGATGATCGATAGTGGTACTCCATGCAACCTTACTACCTCCGCTATATATAACTTAGCTAACTTCTGTAAAGAGTAGTCGACATGTACAGGTATGAAAGGAGCAGACTTCATCAAGCGGTCTACAATTACCCAATTTGAGTTTTTCTTAGTAGGCGTGAGGGGTAGCCCACTAACAAAGTCCATTGTGATCCTTTCCCACTTCCATTGAGGAATCTTTATCGGTTGTAATAACCCTGATGGCAACTGATGCTCCGCCTTTACCTGCTGACAGGTCAAACACTTACTTACCAATTCGGTACCTCATGCTTCAAACTCGGCCACCAGAACTGATATCGCAAATCCTGATACATCTTACTCCCTCCAGGATACATAGCGTTGTACCTTCATGCACTTCATGCAAAATCCTCTGCCTCAATTCTAGATCTTTCGGCATGCAAATCCTCCCTCAAAACATAATAATCCTTCCTTGTTCACACTGAATTTTGCTGCCCCTTATTCAAGATAAGCTACCACTTCGCCTTAAGCAACTCATCGGTCTGTTGCTTTTCCTTTACCTAACTAACCTAAGAGGGTTTTACTTGGAGTTCAGCTAATAAACTCCCATCTTCATATAGACTAAGGTGAGCAAACATTGCTCTCAAGTTAGTGATCACCTTACAGCTTAGAGCATCCGCCACCACGTTAGCCTTCCCCGGGTGGTACTCAATCGACCAGTCATAATCCTTTAACAACTCGATCCACCTTCTTTGCCTCAAATTCAACTCCTTCTGTGTTAACAGGTACTTTAAGCTGTTATGATCGGTATAAATGATAGATTTCTCCCCATACAGATAATGCCTCCATATCTTCAAAGCAAATACCACTGTTGCCAATTCCAAATCATGGGTGGGATAATTTGCTTCATGCAGTCTTAACTGCCGAGATGCGTACGCTACAACCTTTTCATCTTGCATCAACACACATCCTAATCTCATGTGTGAAGCATCACAAAAATCATAAATTCCTTCCCAGCCTCCTGCTGGATCAACACCGGAGCCTCCGTCAAAATCATTTTTAACTTCTTGAAACTCTCCCGGTGCTTATCAGACCAAACAAACGAAACTCCTTTCCGTAATAACTTAGTCAACGGTGCCTCAATTAAAGAGAATCCTTCAACAAACCTTCGATAGTATCCGGCCAGACCCAGAAAACTCCAAATCTTGGCTACAGACTTAGGTGGTTTCCACTCCAACACCGCTTTAATCTTTCGAGGGTTTACCCTAATCCCCTCAGCCGACACAACGTGCCCTAGAAAAGTAACCTCCTTCAGCCAAAATTCACACTTATTGAATTTGGCATACAACTGCTTTTCCCTTAGAATCTGTAGAACCATTCACAGATGTGAGTCATGCTCCTCTCCCGATCTTGAATAAACCAGGATATCATCTATGAACACCACGATGAACCGATCCAATAGGGTTGGAACACTCAGTTCATCATATCCATGAATGTTGCTGGCGCGTTGTTTAACCCAAATGGCATCACCATGAACTCATAGTAACCATAGTGAGTCTTAAAGGCCGCCTTATGAATATCAGCCTCCTTGACCTTAAGTTGATGGTACCCTGACCTCAGATCTATCTTCGAAAAGACTGAGGCCACCTTCAACTGATCGAACAAGTCATTGATCCTCGGCAACGGGTACTTGTTCTTGATCTTTAACTTATTCAACTGGCGATAGTCAATACACATACGCATTGACCCATCCTTCTTCTTAACGAATAAAACCGATGCTCCCCACGGCGACACACTAGGTCGAATAAACCCTTTATCCAACAACTCTTGAATTTGCACTTTCAACTCCACCAACTCCTTAGGCGCCATTCTATATAGAGCTATCGATACCGGCGCTGTTCCCGAAAGAAGATCGATTCCAAACTCCACTTCACGATCCGGAGGTAATCCCGGAAGTTCTTCGGGGAAAACATCAAAAAATTCCTTCACCGTCCTAACGTCTCCAACTGTTAGTTCCTTAGCTTCCATAGCGTGAAAAAACATTAAGACTGCCTCACATCTTTTCTTCACCATCCTTTCTGCTCTTAGGGCGGTTACTACGTTCGACAGACAGTTCCCCCTTTCTCGTATTACCAACACTTCGTCACCCTCAAGAGTTTTTAACACCATACGCTTACCTGCACAATCTAGTTTAGCTTGATACTTCACAAGCCAATCCATGCCTAGGATTAAATCAAACTCCCCGAACGGTAATTCCATTAGATCCATTCAAAAACTATCCCCTGAGCCTCTAAAGGTACCTCCCGATAGAGTTTATCCACTACTACAAATTGTCCTAACGGGCTAATTACAGTCATTGCCCTAGGGGTAATCTCAGATCCTAACCTTAAAGTTCCAGATACACTACTATCTACATACGAATGTGTTGACCCAATGTCAATCAAGGCAGTGTAAGGTAAGCCAAAAATTAAAAACGTACTGGTTATAACATCCGATGCATCAGCCTCCTCTCGACGTCTGGCAGCATAGACTAACCCTGGCTATCTCGTATCAATGTTTGCTGCACCTCTAACTAGTGCTCCATGACCCCGACCATTACCACCTCTAGCTGGACCACGACCTCTCTGTGGCTGCTGACCTCCTCTACTCGACTGAACATTCCCTTGTCCTGCGTGTAAGAGTATGCCCAAAGATCAATCATGAGATGGTTGTAATAACATACTTGATTTACCATGTTTATTAATATAAAGCGTTGTCATTATTATTTCAGTTTTTCCTTCTGTGTGTACAAATAAATTGTTTTATAATAATGTCCTGAGATTAATATGATTATTCTTAAAATATCCTTAGTCAAGTATCATTGTTGACTAGGACAACAATAATGCATTAAGACTAGCATGTAGTTGATTGGTGATAAAGAGTTGTCATTGATATGGAGTGTCATAATCAATGTATGAATATGTGTGTTAGAGAACAACATATTGGATTGACCCGCTATGAGTATGTTTCTTGGATTATTATGTAATTGTCACAACATTACTCATAGTGATTAATATGTATATGATCCTTAGACTTGAAATAATCATTATCCCAACATCGTGAATCATATATTTTGATACAGTCAAACGTACACCGTAACTAGCTGTTCTATAAAGGCTGATGTTGGATATACCACAATCTATATAGAGGGATATTGTTGATCAATATAGGACAAGTCCCTCCCACATAATGGGAGTAATATCTTAGGCCACTTGATTGAGTGAGACTAGAAATGCATGGCCATGCTCAAATAAGTTGACATGAGATGTCATACTAACTTGTATATCATAGTCTACTCAAGATATCAAGAAACATGGGATGGACTATACAAGTGTGACTATTTTAAGGATTAATGCATGAAAAGTTAATCACAAAAAGTTATGTCGAATCATGACATCTTGTAACTTAGGTAGCAATGATGCATTGCTAGATGCCACTCATTGTTTATGACATTAGAATCGTTCTAGTATTACTACTAACGTTACAAGAACCTACAGGGTCACACCCTATGGTTGAAATGAACGGAATGAAACATAGTTGGTATTGTGTTTGATTGTCACATGAATTAAATTAATTAAAGAATTAATTTAATTGGGCAATCAAATATTGAATATATTATATGTACAAGGATGTTGTACACATAATGAGAATTAATATATGAATTTGGTTCAGTATATAAATTTAAATAAATATAGTTTATCGAAATCAATGTTATAATTAATGTAATTATAACTTTTGGGTATAATTAATGTAATTATAATTTTCGGTTAAAACATTGTTATATTTATTTAATTTTATAATTCATAAATGAAATACCGATTATAAAAGGTAATAAGTGAGGAGAAACCCTAAGATTTTGCTTAGAAAAGTCTAGCAGCCGTCAAGCAAATAAAAAACTCTCTGAAAATAGTTTTTGGAGATTTCTGCCATTCATAGTCAAATCGGGTCGATTACGTAGAGGCTGACATCGTAAAGGTTGTGGCTTGGTTGACGATGAGATCGAAACTCACATTATCGAGGCATCGCTATCTACTCAGATTGAAATTTTAGTAATTTTGAAACTTTTATTTCACCCCGATTCGTTCCTCACACATGGATTCATGGTTTGGATCACCGGATTAATTTTATTTCGCTGCGCCATGGGGGTGTCGGCGTTCCAACACTGCGGGCCCTTCACTGTCTCGTTGCTGCAGAGAGTTTCTAATCTGATGGTCTGTAGATCCACACCTGAAACACTTCCCGCTACTTAACCAACACTCACCCCAATGGAGTTTACCGCACTGAACACACTTCCACGTCTGGCTAACAGCAGCAGGTCTCTCAACCTGACTCAGTCCATCCAACCTAGACTTTTTCTTAGTACGCCCAGCTGACCCTGATGGTCTAAAATTCCTCTTATTCCCACTTCTATCCCAGTTTAGCTTCTCTATCCGCTTTACCTCATCAGCTATCTTAGCCTTTTCAACCAAGACAACGAACTCCCTCTCCTGCTGTAGGGCTATCAAAACATGTAGATCATCTCTCAGACCATCTTCAAATCGAACACAACGTTCATGGTCTGTGGCCACTATCCCTCGAGCATAATGGCTAAGGCGCAGAATTCCACCTTATACGCAGCCACCGACCTACTACCCTGAACCAAATTCAAAAATGCTCTGCGCTGTGCATCTACATAGCTTGTCCCGATGTACTTACTTTGGAATGCCATTTTGAAGAAATCCTAGGTGATACGGTCAGCCACTACACCATCCTTATGCTTCGTCCCGCAGGAAAGATACAACTCCTTTCAACTTTTCCTATTCCGTGAAATCCAGATCATCTATTATACATTCCACCGCCTCCAACTGGTACTCAACTGTACTCGAGGCTATTCTAAAATTCCTTTGAACATCTCTACCCCATTGGCTCTCAGTCGTTCTGACATAGATTTTCAAGCTCCTGTGCCCATGCTTGTCCCAGCAGCCCTTTCCAACACCCTTAACATCGACTGAGATACCACATCATCTTCGACCGTCTGGTCCTAAAATTCTCCCTCCATAGCTGGCAAATCTTGCATCTCGTTTCTTGACCCGTGGCCAGACCCTACTAGTTCTGACACGGTCATCCTACCCCTGCCACGACCACGCGGCGACGTCTACGACCCCTTGTACTCATTCTACCGATTCACGTTTATCTGGTTAGAAATTTTATGAATTATTAGTTTTCTTCCACTAATTAACCACGAACAGTCTTATGAATAGTAGGTTTAAAAGTAGTTCTTTCGAGTTCGCAACGAGTTCAATCTTAAGTCTGTATCTCCTAGTTGTAGGAGTCACACATATTCAACCATCAACATACAAACAACATCCATGAACTCACATTCATCATGTAAGGGTATTTTTGTAATTTCACTATCCAAGGGTATTTTTGTAATTTTATGCTACAAGGGTATTTTCGTAATTTTTTTCCAAAATAGGGTTTCTTGGTATTTTTACAAAATAAGGGTATTTTGGTAATTTTATAATCCGAGGGTTTTTTGGTAATTTGGCAGTCCAGAGGTATTTTAGTAATTTGGCAGTTTGAGGAATTTCAGTAACTTTACAAATTAGGGGTATTTTGATCATTTTATAAATTAGGGTATTTTAGTAATTTTACAAAATAGGGTGGCTTGTCCCTTTTGGGTTTTAATTATAAATTTTGGCCCGTCAACAAGTCCTCATGGCTAAGGTGAACAGTTACTATGCACCAGGTAGGATTTTAGCGAAGAGGAGGTGAGTCACTAAGACTGCTTAAATACCAAGCTCTCCCTGAATCCAATCCTAGATATGCGTATGCCTGTTGCCACACCCTAATCTCGCGACTTGTTCACAGGTTTGTTTGGTTGGATTAAATCTTATGAATTTAGAGAGTGATTTAAACTAAGCCTAAAGTCCATCAATAATATACTAGCCTACGTCCATCAAGCCCATTAAGCCTTCATGTATATCACACCAAGAGTTTAAAATACTTACCTGTGTGGATCGGGTGTCGGTAGACTCGAAGACCATATATTCATTCAAAACATTTTTCTCAATATTCCCCACAAATTATCAAAACATTACTAGGCCCATTTCACAGCCTGAGTTTTAAATTGGGCTCTGATACCAAAATATAACACCCAAACACGCCCATCGGTTTAATAGAATTTGGTATGCTACGGGTTGTACATTGAAAACTTTTGCTAAGGGTTGGTTCGAAAATCTTAAGTTAATTTGAATAAATAAATACCACACATATATATATAATTAAACCTTTGACAAAATTTCATGGATTTCAATTAATAAAATTACTGAGATGAATATAACTATGGGGCCTTATTACATCATTATTTCCCAAAATAAAATAAAACTTTATGAAAAACTGAAATAGTCTTAAAAATAAAACTCGATGGCCCCTCGAGTCCGTCTCAGCTCCCGTGTCCACGATCTACTGCTCATCTGAAAGAGTAGAGAAAAATAATAGGGTGAGTCACCAAGACTCAGTGTGTAAATCTCGAAATCACTTAAACGGCTTAAGGCCCAAAAATATATTCTGGGCCCTGGCCCATGGAAAATAGCATTAAAACAAAAATACATGCGGAAATGACCCAACCCACCTAGGGTTCCATCCTCTACACGCCAACCCTTATCACCCATCACACCTCGGGGATTTCTACAATCGACCCACCAACCTCTACACGCCAATTTGACAATCATGTTGTCGATCATAATATTCAGGAATCAGGATATCAGGATAACGTGGCATAGCCACCGATCACTATTGTGACCTAAATACATGCTCTTCCCCTTCATCAAATCAAACCCATATCCCATGCATACACACATGCCATATCAAAGGCAGTAAACCATTTACTGGATAACAGGAGAGCACATACATCGATACACATAGAGATAATACTATGTTTACGTACCTGGCATTCCTAGCCCAACCCCTACGGGTTATTCAACTGTCATACAGCCTTTTTCTGGCTTTTCAGCCCATAATCGATATTATACAGGAGACTAAAGTGATAAAGATCTACACACCTGATTACTGACAAGATGATACTGTCAAAGTCGGCACTATTAGAAATCGTTGCGGTTGGTAATAGCCTAAGATTCTGTTCTGAAGCTAGTCCACAACCCAGTGGCCAATCACAAACAGCAGACACCACGCGTTTCTTGAACTTTGGGGCTGGGACTACAGATCCAACCCCTTCCTTTGATTTGCTTGAAATCCCAAAATCAGAGACTAACGATTTTTGGCTTTTGGATCTACTTCACTTCTCGAACATCGCCAAACACATAAAATACATGAAACCATTAAACCATTAAACCATTAGCTTTTCGTCTTTGTCTTTTAGAAATTAGAAGAGAGATCTTAAGGATAACAAGAATCGACACTTACCTTACTAGAGAAAATTCAGCTACTCCTAGGGGATTCCGGCTTTTGAGAAGATCAAGAAGATGAGATAAAAAGAAGAAATCTAAGTAAGTTGAAGAAATTGGCAAAAAGGAATAGGGATTATTCGGCTATGGAAATGAGAAGAGAGTTCAGGGTTTCGACTTTTGAAAGAAAAGATGTTGAGAAGATTGGGAGGTCTCGGCTTTTAAAGAAATCAAAAGAAAAGAAATTGGAGAGGAATACTGAGAATTTTAGCACAGGGAAAGAAGAAAATAGTAGGGTTCAAATGCCAGAATTGATGAGCTACCACCCCTATTTATAGGCAATTTCGGCACTTACTTATCAAAACCCAAAAGTGCCCTTCCTGACAGCTAAAAATTAAACAGGGAATAGAGGAAAATTCGGTACCCCTTAGCTATAAAGAAATCGATTCCCTTACTCCTCTTAGAGTCAAAATTTCAGCCACCACCTAGCCTTGTAGATAACTCCTTAATTTTCTCCTTATCCTCATCGACTACTCATCTACAGTGTCATGGATGACACAACCTCTTCTTTCCTTTATCAGCACATTATCTACCTTATTATCACATTACAAAATTCCTAAATTTAAGCATCATTGCCAAACTCCACTATTGCTCTTATAAATGCCAAAAATAATTAAAATAAAAGGTACCAGGCGACTCGAACCTTGGACCTTCAAATGACGTCAACTCCCTTCCCTCATTGTGGCACCATTTTGCCACTAGGTCACAAGCCCATTTGTGTTTTAAAAACACAGCTAATATCTGTTATGCCTTAACTTAACAAGCTTTCCACTAAAGTGCTCAAACAATAAATTTTAACTACAGCCTCAGCCCAAACCTAAGCCCAATTTGAACCCCTAACACTTAATTTAACACATTAAACATATCCCCAAACCAAACACATAAGCCCAATAGTTTTGGATGTTACAGGTACTAGATTAATTCTAACCTAAACACTAAAAGATCTAATTATTACTTTAAATTAGTTATAGTAGAGAACATAATAAAATGGGTTTTTTAAGATTTTTATAATGATAAAATAAAATAATGTAAAAGAAATAAAATTCAAGAGATAGAAGTGTAGAGTGAATCAAATCTTGATTATAGGTGATTAGCTCGCTTTGGTGATCCCAATCAATTGTCATTTCGGTTTCCTCATCAATGAACTAGTTGCTACCCTAGCAAGATCTTTCGATTTTCTACTAACATAATGAGTCAGCAATGACTACTTATCTTACGACCTCACAATCCAGACTGCTTTGGGGTGAAGGTGTTCACGAATGGGCAATACGAATTTTGGGTTAATTCCCACCTTGATGACTTCCTGAGGTTGTCAGGCCTAGGGTTTGTTTCACGTTCTTCTTTTCCCAAGCAGCTGAGCCGTTGAGTAACACTACAAAATAATTAATAGATCATACCTCCACTCGCTAATCCCCCATAGGAGGATTCATTCCTCATAGCTTTCATAAACAATATGGAATTGATGTAAAGAGAAAACATGAGAAATGGATTAAAGCGTAAAGTTTAAGAAAACTCCTAATTTGTATTAAAGATGAACAATAAATCCACGGAGTTTGATGATCTCCAAAAATCAGATCTCTTAACAAAGAACAATTGAAAAATAAATTCTAAAAACCTAAGAAAGAAAGGAAACTAAACTAAGTTTAAAAACAGAGAATTTAGGTTAAGTGAATGGTGTCTATAAGATGTGACAAAGTAGCCTATTTATAAATTCTAAGTGGTCGTCCTCCTTAACCCTAGGTTAACTAACATCCTTGAGCTTTAAGTTTGATTGTGCAGACCAAAACACCCCTTTTTCATATTTAATTTCTGTTCCAGAGTAGATGTTGCGACACAATAGGACCTGTGTTGTGACATGGCAGTCAGTATACTCCACTTGAGCTATCTTTAGGGGTATGTCGTGACACCCTCAGATCGTTTTGTGACATTGAAGGCAGTCTTGAGATTTTTTCATTCTGCTCCCTATGTTGCAACATTGGACATCCCATGTTGCGACGTAGTGTAACATCCCAAAAATTAGGGGTTAGTAGAATCAAGTTTGTGAATAGAGAGAGAGTCGTCATGCCTTAATTTTTTAGATAATATATGCATTTTTAGGAAATAAATGAGGTATTGGTTTGTTGGTTAAGTGTTACTGCCACATTTCTTGAAATCCAAGTTCAAATCCCTTCTCTCGCAACATTTTTATTATTTTGCAAATTTTTCCTTAAAGCCTAGTATGCGACAAGCCTTGCTTTTAAAATAAATATTTCAAAATTATTTTAAAAATAAGGAAATAGCCTAGTGGTTAATTGATAAATTCAAAAGCATGAAAATTAAATGAGCTCCCAAGTTCAAATCCTTTCCTTTGCGAAATAATTAAATTTTGCAAAATCCCTTATTTTTTTAATGTGTTTGCCATCCATACCCTTGAACCCTAAGTATAAATAAAAAAATTTATTGTATTTTTCAGCCTTTAAATTCAAAATTTCCCTACCCTAGCCATTCACCCTCTTCCTCTCCTCTTTTCTTTCTTTCTTTCCTTCTTTTCTTTCTTTCTTCTTATTTTTGCATCAAGATTGTGTACCATATCCTTTAATCTATTGCTTCCATTTATCCTAATCTAAATCAGGCCCAAATCTGAAATCTTGAACCCAAGATCGATCCCAAACATTGCCAAGAAAGTGCCATTGCCGCTTCTCTTAACTAGCTTGGGTAAGATCTCTTTTCTCTTCAATTTCTTGATTAATCTTGTTAATTAAAAACCAAAATTTCTATATCTGGAATTTGGGGGATTTTAAATGATTTCAAAGGTATTTTTCTAGATTTTAATGATATCTCAAACCATTTTAAAATTCAGCTCTAATTTCGGCCACCATGGGTAGTGGTGCGTGCGCCTATGTGCAAGAAAGGGGGTTGTTTTGTTTATTTGGTCTTGCCCATATTTTTACAGAATTAAATTGTGCTCTTGAACTCTCCTAATCATCCTTCACATTTTAATTAGGGAGAGATGTTCTTGATCAATTAGCCAGTCGAATCCCACAAATCATGAAGTATAAGTGCAATTAAGGATAACTAGTTTGCTATTTCGACATAGTTGTTGGGTAAAAGTTATGAATTTATTCAATGAAGAAATTTAATAATTAATTATCTAATTATTTTCCAATATAAAAATCATTGGTAAAAGCGAAGAACGATTGTACGTAGGGTTCGTATCGATACAATGTAAGGAATCTAACTAGTTTGGATTCATAAAATAGTTATAATTTCAACGATTGGTTTGAACTTATAAGTGTGTGTTTTGGGTCTGGTTTAATGGTAAATTGATTGAATTTATACTGAATTTTTGTTCAGGCTTTTTAAGAAATTATTAAGGAAATTTGGAAGCTTCACTAGTGTGCTGCAAGGAAGCAAAAAACAAGGTATGGGTCCTAAACTCATAAAATTGTTTTAAAATATTAAATATCATGTTATATTTGATAAATTAGCTTGATGATTGGATTAGCTTAATAGCCAAACTATTGATTTTGTGAGTGGCCGAACCACATATGTTTCGACCCTTAAAAGATTGACATGTTGGAAAAATTGCTAGTTTGATAGTATGAATGTTTGATTGAGTTTGTAATTGCATATTTGAATTATGAGATATGAGAATGTTTGATTGATTGATATAATATGTTGAGCTATTAAGCTTAAATGCATGAGATATTTGTTATATTGTGTACTGAAAAGGGTGCTATTTATGCACAATGGAAATCCGTAAATTATGTGAAATTGATTGATATTGATTGATACCAACCCAATGGTGATTTGCAAGATTGGAACACTGTTTCAATTTACTAAAAGTATGTGATTATTGAGGACATGATGAGCATGTCAAATAAATGTGAAAAATATTGAGATATGATTATGTATGATATTGTGTAACATATTACATATGAATTAGGTTGGGATTTTATGGTTGATAGAGGAGTTCTGTGGAGTACCGGTAGCATATTAAGTTTGCATTATTCATAGTCAGTGCACTGCACTTGGAGTACTGAGGATAATGGTGATTTATCGCATTTTTATTGGCAGCTTGTCTATATTTTTACTTGTAAAATTTTTTACATATTTTAATCGGTGGTTTTAACCACAACGGCTTATGCCCATAATGTTTTGGAGTTTGAATGATGGGTTATGGGAACACATGGTGTGTAGCAGATGGTATGGGTAGGAACGTTTTTACATTGCATCATGCTCACAACATATTCGAATGTTATTGATTTATGATATGTGTTGTATTATGTTGTATTAAATGGTATCAAAATTAATGATTGTTGCTAAAATGAATGATGTCCCATGCTCATACACCATTTGACATCAATTTGATAATGACTATGTAATGATATGAAATTCCTATGATGGTTATGTTCTCTTCTGCTAATCCTAATATGTTTCACTGTATTTGATGTTTTTGTCCTTTTAAATAATTGTTTGACTCACACTGAGCTTTCATAGGCTCACCCTATAGTGTTTGACTTTTCAGGTAAACCTCAAAATTAAGACCAAACTTAAGATTCGAAGAATCACCTTAGACCTCAGATTATCTTTTTAATAAGTATTAATCAGTCTCTATTGGTATTGGTTTGTAATTTTTAATGACTTCTGGTTTGTGACTTGGTAACTTTTTTTCTGATATGTTTGCATGCATGGATTACTCAAGCATAATAACTGGATAATGCATGATATCGAGCTAAAGTAAAATTTGATATTGTTCCCTTCACTGATACACCACACACATATGTAAAGGCATTATTCGAAGAGGTGAGATGAGCATAAAACTCTTTCACGACCTTGGTGAGAACATCATCAGGGTGAAGGCAGAAGATTTTCCATTCATGCTTCTCCACTACAGAAGAGATAGCTTCAGAGTAACCCATAAATGGAGCATCTTGAAAAAGGAACCTTTTTTCTAGACAAAATGGCTACTTGGATATGTTTTGGGTATACTTCTCTTCCGCGATTTTGTTTAAAAATTTTCATGGAGTTATAAGGGTGGAAGAGGATGGTGCTTGGTGAGCCATTGTATCGTTAATAGTGACTAGAAAAATAAAAAAGGTGAGACCCTTATAGTTTGAATGGAGTAAAAATAGAGGAAGTTGAAGATGAAATGTAAAAAAAGTTAGCAAAAAAGTGAAATGATTAGGGAAAACGTGATAGAAAACATAACGATGACGTGTTGGCTAAGATTAACCTAATGATAAATCGTAAAAGTAACATATTTTAACCCCATATTTAGCATGCTTTTGGATGATTTAGCCCTTGATTTATGTAAAAAGGTGCTCTTAATCCTTTATTTTCATGTTTTATACCCAGGAAAGCACCTAGGGACGAAAAGAACGAGAAATGGGCTTAAAACTGGCCAATTTGGGCCAAAGGGGAAATCGACACGGCCTGGACTTCAATTTACACGGCCGTGCCTCAATCAACAAAATTGACACGGCCTGGACTTCAATTTACACGGTTGTGCCTCAATCAACAGAATCGAAACACGGCCTGGACTACGATTTACATGATCTTGCCTCAATCAATAAAATCAAAACACGGCCTGAAGTCGATTTACATAGGCGTGTGCCATGGCCATGGCCCTGTCGTGGAAAAGAGGAATTTCACTTAGAAAATGATACTTAGGGAGAAAGAAATGCATTCCAAGAGCCTATATAAAGACCCTAAGTGTAACCTGAAAGGGGGCGGTCAGTTAGGCAGTCAGCTAGGCCAAGAAGCCGAGCCAAAAGGCCAGATTTGTGGGAATCACTCGGAGATAGCCAGTTGATCCATCTCAAGAAGTCAGAATTCTACTCAAGGCGGCAGATCTCTCCTTCAATTCCTTCGGGGGGTTTAGGGATTTCTTATGTTTTGTTTTATCTTTTATCTTGAGATGTTTTATCTTATCATTATGAACTAAACCCTTTAGATACCTGAAGGGGATGAAACCTAGATGAATCTTGTTACTGTCTTCTGAATTATATGATAAATACTTGATTTGTTCTTAATTATGTGTGCTTAATTCTTGTGTTAATGTTTCTGGGATATTAATTCAAGTCAGATGTTCTTAGGTGGAGGAGTAAAAGTCCCTGCTTAAGAATAGATCTAGCATAATTAAGCGGAGTTGTTTGTGCGCCTATAGATAGGGTGACTAAATTTTTTCGGATTAGGGTGAAACCTAATATGGGAATCCATAGTTTGATTTACTACTATCCTAGGATGTTATTATGTAAGAGAGATTTCTGTTAATTAACCTAGGGTTAGACATTATTCGCCTCGAGAGAGGGTTTAATATATGTTAGGGAGTCTTACGGATCAAGTTAAGTGAATAAATCGTATGGTTCAGTGTTGGATAACAGGTGAAGTTTAGGTAGATTCTTCCTAAGGGTATCGTTTTAATCAACTGAGTTTTTCCTAAAGTTATTTTCCCAAATTCATCCTTTTTGTCTTTGCAGCTTAGTTTAGTAATTAATTAGTTAATTTAGACTTAATCAACCAAATCATTCAATATTTAGGCTAAATAATAGAAAGAAAGTGAGTATTAGTACTTTTAGTTCCTTTGGGTTCGACAATCCGATCTTGCCTAAACTATGCTACTGTTCGATAGGTGCACTTGCCTTAAGTCATTGTCAGAGTTAGTTTCCAGGTTCGATCATTCTCTATTATAAATTTTAAAACTTGACAATTTTAGATGATCAAGTTTTTGGCACCGTTGCCGGGGAACTAAAATATTAAGAAAGCTCTATTTTTATTACTTTAGCCAGTATTTTTATTTTTATTTTTATTTTTATTTTAGCAAATTATTTTATTTTATTATTTTAGTCTTGCTAAATTTTCTTTCTTTTCCTAGCAGGTACCTCTAGTTTATGACTAGAAAGAACCCAACAGGACCTCTAGCATATGATAGTGATATCGAAGCTACCGCAAGTAGAAATCGAAGAAATTAGGCAAGCCTTAAATTACCAAGAACAACAACAACAAGACAGATCAAATCCTACTGAAGGGATGGACGAGAATAATCCACCACGAGATGTGGCAGAAAACAATGCTCCACGTACTATGTATGATTATGCTAAACCTCATTTAACAGGAGCGGAATCTAGTATTGTTAGGCCTGCTATAGCTGCTAATAATTTTGAATTAAAGCCTAATACTATAAAATGATTCAACAATTTGTTCAATTTGATGGTTTGCAGAACGAAGACCCGAACACTCATATAGCTAATTTTTTAGAGTTTTGTGATACTTTCAAAATAAATGGCGTTTCTGATGATGCCATTCGTCTTCGATTATTTCCCTTTCCATTAAGGAATAAAGCCAAACAGTGGTTGAACTCGTTACCACGAGGGTCAATTACGACATGGGATTAGATGACCGAAAATTTTTTATTAAAATATTTTCCACTGGCCAAAACGGCCAAATTACAAAATGATATCTCTTCTTTTGTGCAGATGGATTTAGAGACATTATACGATGCATAGGAGAGATACAAGGATCTCTTAAGGAGATGTCCACACCACAGATTACCTTTTTGGCTTCAAGTCCAAACTTTTTACAAAGGTGTAAATCCCTCAACGAGGCAACTAATTGATTCAGCCGCTGGTGGAACCCTTAACAACAAAACTCCTGAAGCAGCCTACAAGTTTATCGAATAGATGTCGCTAAACAACTATCAATGGGAAGTTACAAGGACAAGGCCAACAAAATTAGCCGGAGTTTTCAACATCGACGCAGTAACCATCTGTCAAATCAGATAAAGATGATGAATAAAAAGCTTGAAAATTTGTGTTCTTTGTAGGTAAAATCGGTAATGCAGTCCGACGCAAGTGGAACCATGGCGAATCTGAGTATCCACCCTACCAACCGGGCACGAAAATGAACAAACGAATTATATAGGTAATAATTTCAGATCTAATAATAATTCTTATAGTAACACCTATAATCCAGGTTGGAGGAACCACCCAAATTTTTTGTGGGGAGGTCAAGGAGGCCAATGAAATCAATGAAATCAAAAACAACAACCTCTTCCAAATTTCCAAAATTAGCCCTATCCATAGGAAAAGGAGCCAAGTCTTGAAGAAATGCTGAAAAAGTTCATGGCAGACACAGATGCCCGTCTCCAAAAAATTGATACAACACTTGATAACCAAGAAATATCGATCAAAGAGATCAAGGACCGAGTCAGGGAAATCACTAAAATGATTGGACAACTCGCGTAGCTAATGTTTGAATGACCACAAGGGCGTCTACCAAGCAACACTGAGATTTACCCAAAGGAGCAAATCCAAGCCATAACAGCTCATAGTAGTATAAAGGTAGACGAACCCAGTTCAATACAAGAAGACGAAGTGGAAGAAGATAAAATTGAGGTAACACAAGAAAAGCCAAAACTGGTAATCAATGAGTACCAGCCTCACATACCTTATCCCGAAATGTTGAAGAGAGCGATTCAGAAGAACAGTTCGGTAAGTTTCTTAAACTTTTAAAGAAATTAGATATTAACTTACCACTTCTTGAAGCTCTTTCACAGATGCCAGATTCGAGGAAATTTTTAAAACAGCTTCTGACGAACAAACATAAGCTAGATGAGGAACCACATGTGGAATTGAACGCAGTATGCTCATCAATGTTACAGAATAGTCTACCATGGAAGCTAAAAGATCCAGGGAGTTTTACAATCCCATGTTTAATTGGTAGACTAACTGTTGATAATGCATTAGCTGATTTAGGGGCAAGTATAAATGTCATGCCCTATAAAATGTTTAAGCAGCTAGGTCTAGGGAAACCCAAACAAACTAGGATGAGTATTCAATTAGCTGATAAAACTGTTAGAATTCCTAGGGTATTATCTAAGATGTTCTTGTAAAAATTGACAAAATTGTTTTCCCAGTAGATTTTTTTGTCTTAGACATGGATGAGGATAATTGAATTCCTTTAATCCTAGGAAGACCCTTTTTAGCAACTTCCAGAACTAAAATTGATGTTGCCATAGGAGAACTCATACTTTGTGTAGGTGACAAATTGGTCAGTTTACAAGCTCTTGTCTTAGCCAGGACATCGATCAATGAATGTGAGAATGTAAATTCAGTTGATAATCAATCTGTTCAAATCCCACCACAGGAACAACCACAGAGCTACAAACCTGAACAGAAGCAAGGACCCTGTGTCAATAAAGAAGAATTATTTAAGGAACAAAGCTTTGAGGACAACGAACTAGAAGAGTAGAAAACACATTTTAAAGAGAAGCCGGAACCACACGAGGCAAAACTGAAGGAGCATCTAGAAGAGCTCGTAGGTACATCGAATCACTTCAAAATAAGAGATCAGGTACGGTTAGATAAAGTAGATCTGCGCATCACCACACCAACCCTGAGTTCAAATGAAGACATTCCTTTTGAGGTACGCAATATCTTCCTATGTGGAACAATCGTGGTAAGCAATCCGATATTTGGCACTTGTAAGGTAAATGCTTCTCGACTTAAATTTTATAAAACTAATAGTATGAGGGAAGATATCAAACATTTAAACCACCATAATCATACGAGCAAAAAGGATAGTCTAGCTTAAGACTTTAAACAAGCGCTTCTCGGGAGGCAACCCGAACACTAACACTATCTTTTTATTTTTGGTTATTTCTTTTTTATTTTTATTTTTCTCCTTCCCCAGAATTCTAATGAACTGAAAGTGCAGATTCCCAGACCACACAACCTAGCACACGACCGTGGCCGTGGCCATGTGGGTAATCTGAATCACTGTACTAACATGGCAAGAGATATGAGTCATACAAAATCAGTTCACCAAAGTCACGGGCTCACCTACTTCACCACGGCCATGCGAAGCGGCCGTGGACCAATCTTGCCTTTTCAGAAATGGGCGTGGCGTCTGGAAAACAGGCGTGGCTGAACACAAGCGGCCGTGCGATGCGACCGTGTGAAGATACTGACTTTTCAACCTCAAGCGTGGCAATAAAAACACGGGTGTGTAGATCCCAACATGCCCCCAAACATGGCCGTGCGATGCGACCGTGTAAATTGACACACCCACAGTACACGGGCGTAGGAAAGTGCCAGAAGCCAAAATTTTATTTAAACCCACCCCCTCTTCTCCCTCACCTTCCTTCCTCCTTTCTTTCTTCCTTCTTCTTATCATATTTCCCCTCTCTCCTTTTCTTCTAATATTCTTATAACTCTTGAGACACCAAAGCCATGCCGAAGAAGCGCAAGCGGCCAACCACAACCTCCCTGTGGGAGACTAATCTACATAAGTTCATGCCGGTCGCTTCAACCCTCCAACATGCCAAGGTTCTTCAAGACCTTTTCTATTTTATTTTTCTTTTCTCTTTTGCTTCAATTTCCTTATCTTTACTTCTCTTCTGCTTAATTTAGTTTATTTTATTCTAGTTTTTTAGTTTTAGGTTGTAAAGGCTACTAGGGAATCACATCGGAACCACGACCATAGCCCCTCCGCAGCCTTAGAAGTCACACCCACTTCGCAAACCATCTATTAATAAGGACTCCTTAGTCCATTAATCTTATCTTTGAATTTCAGTTTTCTTCATAGTCTCCTTCTCTTTATTTTTCTTGTCCTTAATTATATTATTAGTATATTTTTAATGTTTCTTTAAATTTCCTAGCTATATCTCTTCAGGCTACCCAATTTCTTTATCTAGCATAGTGCTTGTCAGTAGCTACCCCACCAGGCCCATAGAAAATGTCCCCACCTCCAATTCGACATGGGAACAAGGATTCATCCAAAAATTCAGGAAGTGTTACTTCTTCCCCTTCTCTTTTGATTTTATTATTACATGATTACTTATCTATCTTTGTACATTGAGGGCAATGTAGATCTTAAGTGTGGAGGGGGTAAAAGTACCTAAATTTTTTGCATTATTCTCAAATCTCTGAATTTAGTCTTGTTCCTAAGTATTTTTCTCATATTATTAATTAGGATGAAATTTCTAATGATTTATGATTTTTATTGATATGTTTTGGATTAAGTCATTGATAATTGTGCATTGATGATTAAAATTTAAGAATACTAGAGAATCAAGCATGATAAGTCTATTTTTTTTCAAGAATCAAAAATTTTCTATGTTGTTGAACTGAATTTGAATATTACCTTGAAGTTTGAAATTTACAGGGATTGATGTCAAAAACACCCATTATTTGTGTGAGATTTTGAGCCCTGTAGAGCATATATTCTTTTTCGTGCTCACTTTATTGATTATGAGTGTGTCAACACTGATTATTATTCTAGAACTTGCCTCGACTATACATGTCAAGACCACATTTTTGATTTGATATACTGAGATGATAAAGGCACCTAGGTTTTAACCCATTCACTCCACTAAAAAACCTACCTTCACAATTAACCCTTAGTGAACCCTTTGATCCTAACAACCCTTTTATTTGATCCACCCATTAATATTAACCCAAAACCCTGCTCGTATTTGTTATCACTATTCCTTTGACTACCCTTCTATCAAGAAATGATTTGATCAGTTGCCTAATTACTTTATTTCAGTTGATATAGTTCTTTCTTATATTATGTATTTATTTGAGTTTGTTCTTAAAAAAATTGAATCGATCGAAGTATATTCAGTATTAATAGTATAAAAAATGAAGTATATTCATTATAAGTTCTATGTTCTAAGAGCTTGTATGTTTAAATTCAGCATCTTGAAGAAGAAGCTTGTATTATTAGTATTTTCATGTGATGTAATTATTTAGATTATTAGTTCAATTATTTTTTTAAAAGTTAGGTAACTTGTCAATTCAATCTCGATTCTAAACCTTCTAATTCAGCCTTTATCCACACTTTTAACCCAAGCCCCGTTACAACCCTGTTAAAAACCTTTTGATTAGTGTATCATATCATATTACAGTGGTGGAGATTTGATTTTTAGGCAAGCCTATGGGATTAACTTTTCACGTTCGATTTATGAGTGCTTTTTCTTAAACCTTAAACACTTCGAATGCTTTGAGTGAATCTTCAGTGAGGATGTCAATCCTTGTATGTTTTAAATTAAAGGTAATCATTTAGATAAGGGGAGAAACCTATGTTTTCTTGCTACAAATATATGACTTAGTTTGAATCTTTAGGAGTCTTTGAGTTCATTTATCCATGTATGAATTATCTATGAATTAGAATGAGCAATTGTTGATGAGAATTATGAATTGTGGAAAGTTTTTTTTAATTGTAAAATGAGAATTTTTCTTGAGGACAAGCAAAAGCTTAAGTGTGGGGGTATTAGATAAACCGTAAAAGTAACATATTTTAACCCCATATTTAGCATGATTTTGGATGATTTAGCCCTTGATTTATGTAAAAAGGTACTCTTAATCCTTTCTTTTTATGTTTTATACTCAAAAAAGCACCTAGGGACGAAAAGAATAAGAAACGGGCTTAAAACAAGCCAATTTGGGCCAAAGGGGAAATCAACACGGCCTGGACTTCAATTTACACGGCCGTGCCTCAATCAACAGAATCGACACAGCATGGACTTCAATTTACACGGTTGTTCCTCAATCAACAGAATCAAAACACGGCCTGGACTGTGATTTACACGGCCATGCCTCAATCCACAGAATTGAAACACGGGCTGAAGTCGATTTACACGGGCGTGTGCCATGGCCGTGGCCCTGTCGTGGAAAAGATGAATTTCACTTGAAAAAGGATACTTAGGGAGAAAGAAACGCATTCCAAGAGCCTATATAAAGACCCCAAGTGTAACCTGAAAGGGGGCGGTCACTTAGGCAGTCAACTAGGCCAAGAAGCCGAGCCAGAAGGCTAGATTTGTGGGAATTACTCAGAGATAGCCAGTTAATCCATCTCAAGAAGCCGAAATTCTACTCAAGATGATGGATCTCTCCTTCAATTCCTTCAGGGGGTTTTAGGGATTTCTTATGTTTTGTTTTATCTTTTCTCTTGAGATGTTTTATTTTATCATTATGAACTAAACCCTTTAGATTCCTGAAAGGGATGAAACCTAGATGAATCTTGTTACTATCTTCTATATTATATGATAAATACTTGATTTGTTCCTAATTATGTTTGCTTCATTCTTGTGTTAATGTTTTTGGGATATTAATTCAAGTCAGATGTTCTTAGGTGGAGGAGCAAAAGTCCCTGCTTAAGAATAGATCTAGCATAATTAAGCGGAGTTGTTCGCGTGCCTAGAGATAGGGTGACGAGATTTTTCTGGATTAGGGTGAAACCTAATATGGGAATCCATAGTTCGATTTACTACTACTCTAGGGGGTTATTAAGTGAGAAAGAAATTTTCGTTAATTAACCTAGGGTTAAACGTTATTCGCCTCGAGAAAGGGTTTAATATACGTTAGGGAGTCTTACGGATCAAGTCAAGTGAATAAATCATACGGTTCAGTGTTGGATAAGAATTGAAGTTTAAGTGGATTCTTCCTAAGGGTATCGTCTTAATCAACTGAGTTTTTCCTAAAGTTATTTTCCCAAATTCATTCTTTTTGTCTTTGCGGCTTAGTTTAGTAATTAATTAGTTAATTTAGATTTAATCAACCAAATCATGCAATATTTAGGCTAAATAATAGAAAGTAAGTAAGTATTAGTACTTTTAGTTCCTTTGGGTATACTTCTCTTCCGCGATTTTGTTTAAAAATTTTAGGCTAAAACTCGACAATTTTAGACGATCACCTAAAAGTGTACCCTGTCACAGACAAAGGAAAAATTAAGCGGGAAAAGAAAAATAGCAAAAAAAGTTAGGAATTTAAAATTAACTACTGTGATGAATGGCTGATGCCTACAATCGTGGGCCAAAGTGTGTCTGTAAAAAAAATAACAAGTAAATAAATTTTTTTAAGAAACAACAAAACACAAAATTTAAAAGCAATTAATAGAATAAAATAAGGAAGAAATATTAAACAGCTCAAAAATTGATGGAACTTTTATCACGAATTATAGGGGTTTCCAAAGAAGTGCTTTAATCATTGGCCCTTGGCTTTGGAATTGGAACCATTCTTGTTGTCTTTAACATCTACAACACCTTGAGGGTAAACATGCACTATCTCGAATGGACAAGACTAACAAGATTTCAATTTCCCAAAAATAGTTTAAGTTTGGAATTAAATAACAGGACCTGTTGTCCAAGTGCAAATTGTCGTGGCAAAGTTTTGTTGTCATGCTATTGCTTAATCTTTCTTTGTACAACATGGTATTCTAATAGGCTTGTGCTCGAAATTTTTCTATCTCATTCAAACCCAAAAGGTGGTAGTTACCGGTAGCATACCAATCCATGGTCAATTTTTTTTAATTTCCCAATATGTCTTATGTTCAAGCTTAATGGGAAAATGGCAGAGTTTCCCATAAATAAGCTGAAAGGGAGACATCCCTAATGGTGTCTTCAATGCAGTGCGGTATGACCATAAAGCTTCATCCAATCTGGATTACCAATCTTTTTGGTTGGGATAGACTACCTTCTCCAAAATTTGTTTAATCTCTCTATTAGAGGCTTTCGCCTACCCATTTGTTTGGGGATGGTATGCCGTGGCAATTTTATGTTTAACTCCATACCTGTTCAAAGCATTAGCAACTAATTTGCAATCAAAGTGTGAACCTTCATCACTAATTAGAGCACGAAGAGTACCAAACCCGGTAAAAATATTCTTATGGAGAAATTTTAGTACCGATTTGGCATCATTTGTCGGAAAAGCAATAGCCTCAACCCACTTGGAGACATAATCAACAGCTAAAAGTATGTATACATTGCCCCAAGAAGGTGGCAATGGTCCCATAAAATCAATTCCCCAAACATCAAATAATTCCACTTCTAAAATAGTATGCAAGGGCATGTCATACCTCCTCGATAGATTTCTAGTTCATTGACAGTAATCACAAGCTTGGCAAAATTCATGAGCATCTTTAAACACGGTTGGCCAATAAAAACTAGATTGGATAATTTTTTCGTAGTTCTCATGTCCCCAAAGTGCCCTCCAGATGGTGCTAAATGAAAATGAAATAAAATACTTTGAATTTCGTCATCTGGATCACACCTCCAAATTATCTGGTCTGTACAGTGTTTGAATAAAAATGGCTCATCCCAATAATACTGCTTGGCATCATGGAGAAATACTTTTTGTCTTTGATTTGTGAAGTCAGACGGTAGCAGTCCACTAGCCAAAAAATTTACAATGTCAGCATATTTTGGTAATTCCATGGCAACTAAATTGTTCATCTGGAAAATCATCTTGAATGTACTGAATATGACTGTATTCATTTTGTGCTTCAAGTTGAGACAAGTGATCAACCACTTGATTTTTTGTGCCTTTCCTATCTCCAATTTCTAGATCAAATTCCTACAATAACAATATCCATCAAATCAATTTGGGCTTGTCATCATTCTTTGTCACCAAGTATTTAGTGGCAGAGTGATCCGTATAAACTGTCACTTTAGTGCCTCCTAAATAAGCCCTGAATTTTTTGAAGGCAAATACCACAACTAATAGCTCCTTCTCAGTGGTAGTATAATTTAGCTGTGAATCAGTCAACGTCTGGCTTGTGTAGTAGATAGCATGGAATACTTTTGTTCTTGTTTTGCCCAAGCACTGCCCCTATGACAAAATCACTGGCATCACACATAAGTTCAAAAGGTAGATGCCAATCTGGTGCTATGACTATTGGTGTTCTGACTAGCCATTTTTTCAACTCCCAAAATGCCTGAAAGGACTGATCATCAAAATTGAAAGGTCTATTGTGCTCTAATAGTGTACACAGGGCTTTTGATATTTTTGAGAAATCCTTGATGAATCATTTTTTGAATCCTGCTTGGCCTAAAAAATTGTAAATACCATTAATTGTAGAGGGTGGTGGCAATTTCTCAATAACTTCAATTTTTTCCTTGTGAACAACAATTCCTTGTTGTGAAATTTTATGTCCTAGAACGATGCCTTCACGAACCATGAAGTGGCATTTCTCCCAATTTAGAACAAGGTTTATTTCTTCACATGGACAAAGAACTAATTCTAGATGTTTTAAACAATCTTAAAACGTATCGCCAAACACTGAGAAATCGTCCATAAAAACTTCTAAGAATTTCTCCACCATGTCTGAAAGGATAGCCATCATGCAAAGCTAAAATGTTGCAGGAACATTGCATAATCCAAATGGCATTTTTCAGAACACAAAAGTTTGATAACGACATGTGAATGTTGTCTTCTATTGATCAGTAAGAGCTATGGCAATCTGATTATACCCTGAATAACCATCTAGAAAAAATAGAAGGCTTTCCCCGCTAATCAATCTAGCATCTAATCGATAAATGGTAGAGGAAAATGTTCTTTCCTTTTTACTTTGTTGAGCTTCCAATAATCCATTCAAACCCTTCATCCTGTGATAGTACGAGTAGGAATGAGTTCATTGTCATTATTAATTACCACGGTGACACACCATTTTTTAGGTACATATTAAACAAATCTCACCCAAGAACTATCCGAGATTGGTTATATGATTCCATCATCCAACCCTTTGATAATCTTCTTTTTGACAACTTCCTTCATAATAGGATTCAGTCTTTTCTACTGCTTGATAGAGTTGCCATGGCAATCCTCCAGTAATATTTTGTGCATGTAGATTACTGGACTAATTTCTTTGATATCCGTAATCATCCATCCCAATGCTTTCTTAGATTTCTTCAAAATTTTCAATAATTGAGCTTCTTGATCCACGGTCAATACCAATAATTACTGGCAAGGCAATGTGTTGTTGTCTGCCAAATAAGCATGGTTCAAGTGTGTTGGCAAAGGCTTTAATTCCAACAGAGGAGGTCTTCTATAGATGGCCGAGGAGGTTTAAAAGATCGGTCCGATAAATTTAATGAGTCAAAACTTCTTCTCACTCCATTCTCGAGTTGCTTAACATCCATCAGTTCACCAAGCTCTTCAATCATTTCTACTTCAATCAACTCAATTAAATTTACATCATCATTACAGTTATTGTGATTAAAATATGCAATTTCTTCCTGACCTATTGTATCAGCTATTTACACAATGTCGCATTCTTTATTTGTATCTACACACTTCATAGCATCAAAAACATTAAAAGTTATCTACTGGTCATTAACTCCCATAGTTAATTCACCTTTTTAAAATCAATTAATGTTCTGCTAGTTTCTAGAAAAGGTCTCCCAAGTATGATTGGTACCTCTTTGTCAACCTTACATTCTAGAATAATAAAATCTATTGGAAAAATAAATTTTTCAACTCTTACCAACACGTCTTCTATTTTACCTTCTAGATGTGCATATGAACGATCAGCTAGTTGGAAACTGACAGTTGTAGGTCTTGCCTTCACTGTTCCCAACTTCCTGAAAACAAACATAGGCATTAGATTTATACTTGCACCTAAATCACATAATGCTCAGCCTACAAATGGTTTCCAATAAAGCAAGGTATAGTAAAACTCCCTGGATCTTTGAGTTTTGGTGGCAATTTGTTTCTCAAAATTGCTATGCACCCTTCAGTGAAAGCAATATTTTTAAACTCTCCCAACCTTCTCTTATTTGATAAGATATCTTTCGTGGATTTCACATAGTTGGGCATTTGTTCCAATGCTTCCACCAGTGATATGTTAATATGTAGTTGCTTCAGGACATCCAAGAATTTCTTGAATTGGAAATCTTTCTTAGAGTTTTGGAAACACTGAAGAAAAGGTGGCGGTGGCCTTCCTTCCATTTGTTGAGGTTATTTTTTCATGGCATTTTTATTGCCAATGCATGGTGAATCTGCTTTAACATTTTTCTGGTTACTCTTTTCCTTTGTAGCCTGCTCCACTACTGGCTCTAAATTCTTCTTATTTGTGAAATATGAACTACTTGATTCAATATTGGTGTCATTAACAACTCTTGATAGATGCGTACAACTTCTAAGTGTAATAGCTTTTCACTGTTCTTTTCCTTGAGATCGTGAATTTTAGTATCACTCGGTAGTGCTCTTTGCGGTCTTGAGCTTGATGCTTTGGCAATTTGCCCACTTGGTTCTCAAAAGCTATTAAAGATGCAGCTTGGCTTTGGATGATAGCATCATTCTTGGCCATGTATTTCTTCAATAAATCTTCCATCGATGAGAAACTCGAGGCTATTGAACACTTTACTGTGGCATAAGTTGATTGTATCCAGGTTGTGCACCTGCAGCATTCTATCAAATAGCATTGCTAGAAATTCCCTCTTGGATTACTCCTACTGAAGTTAGGATGTTGCTTCCAACTCGGATTATATTTGTTGGAGTATGGGTTATTGTTATTGCGATTGAAATTTCCCGTATAGTAAACAGAGGCTAGATTTGATGGGCATTCATCAAAAACATGATCTTTTCCACAATGAACACATGCTTAACTCGGTTTCTTTCATTTCCTGCATTGCAACTGGTATTTTTAGTGTTTTAATTATATTCATTAAAGATGATACCTGAGTTGTTAAGGAAGTGATCGTATCAAGTTCACTTTCTCTAGCAACTCTTCTACCTGTCCCTACTCGTGTAGTAGGGTATTGATAATCATTGTTTACTATCCTCTCAGGGATTTCATATGCTTCATTATATGATTTCTCGAGCTGAGTCCCATTGGCAGATGCATTGATCGTCTAATTGTCAAGTTTTAAAATTTATAAAGAGAATGATCGAACCTGGAAACTAACTCTGACAACGACTTAAGGCAAGTGCACCTATCGAACAGTAGTATAGTTTAGGCAAGACCAGATTGTCGAACCCAAAGGAACTAAAAGTACTAATACTCACTTTCTTTCTATTATTTATCTTAAATATAAAGTGATTGGTTGATTGAATAAAAAAAACTAACTAACTACTAAACTAAGACGCAAAGACAAAAAGAACAAATTGAAGAAATAACTTTTAGAAAAACTCAGTTGATTACGACGATACCCTTAGGAAGAATTCACCTAAACTTCACTTGTTATCTAACACTGAACCAAACGATTTATTCACTTAGCTTGATCCGTAGGACTTCCTAATTTATATTAAACCCTCTCTCGAGGCAAATAACGTCTAGCCCTAGGTTGATTAACTAAAATCTCTTTCTAATTAAAACCCCTAGAATTTCATTAACTCGATCAATGGACTCCCATATTAGGTTTCACCCTAATTCGGCAAAATCTCATCACCCTATCTCTAAGTGCGCGATCAACTCTGTTTAATTATGATAGATCTACTCTTAAGTAGGGGCTTTTGCTCCATCACCTAAGCACATCACACTTGAATTAATATCCCAGAAATATCAACAGAAGAATTAAGCACACATAATTAAGAACAAACTAAGTATTTATCATACAGCTCAGAAAATAATAACAAGATTCATTTAGGTTTCATCCCATTCAGGTATCTGAAGGGTTTAGTTCATAATGATAAAATAAAACATCTCAAGAGAAAAGATAAAATAAAACATAAGAAATCCCTAAAACCCCCTGAGGGAATTGAAGGAGAGATCTACCGTCTTGAGTAGAATTTTGGCTTCTTGAGATGGATCAACTGGCTATCTTCGAGTGATTCCCATAAATCTGGCCTTCTGGCTCGGCTCTTTGGCCTAGCTGACTGCCTAACTGATGTCTTCTTTCAGATTACACGTAGGGTCTTTATATAGGCTCTTAGAATGCGTTTCTTTCTGTAAGAGTATGCCCAAAGATCAATCATGAGATGGTTGTAATAACATACTTGATTTACCATGTTTATTAAAATAAAGCGTTGTCATTATTATTTTAGTTTTTCATACGTGTGTACAAATAAACTGCTTTATAATAATGTCACGAGAATAATATGATTATTCTTAAAATATCCTTAGTCAAGTATTATTGTTGACTAGGACAACAATAATGCATTAAGACTAACATGTAGTTGATTGATGATAAAGAGTTATCATTGATATGGAGTGTCAAAATCAATGCATGAATATGTGTGTTAGAGAACAACATATTGGACCCACCGCTATGAGTATGTTTCTTGGATTATTATGTAATTGTCACAACATTACTCATAGTGATTAATATGTATATGATCCTTAGACTTGAGATAATCATTATCCCAACATCGTGAGTCGTATATTTTGATACAATCAAGCGTATAATCAGAATGGTTGTTCTATAAATCTTGATGTTGGATATATCACAATCAATGTAGAGGATATTGTTGATCAATATAGGATAAGTCCCTCCCACATAATGGGAGTAATATCTTAGGCCACTTGATTGAGTGAGACTAGAAATGCATGGCCATGCTCAAATAAGTTGACATGAGATGTCATACTAATTTGTATATCATAGTCTACTCAAGATATCAAGAAACATGGGATGGACTATACAAGTGTGACTATTCCATGACTTGTATCTATTAGGAGATAAAGGACTTAAGGATTAATGCATGAAAAGTTAATCACAAAAGTTATGTCGAATCATGACTTCTTGTATCTTAGGTAGCAATGATGCATTGCTAGATGCCACTCATTGTTTGTGACATTAGAATCGTTCTAGTATTACTACTAACGTTACAAGAACCTCTGAGGTCACACCCTATGGTTGAAATGAACGGAATGAAACATAGTTGGTATTGTGTTTGATTGTCACATGAATTAAATTAATTAAAGAATTAATTTAATTCGGTAATCAAATATTGAATATATTATATGTACAAGGATGTTGTACACATAATGAGAATTAATATATGAATTTGGTTCCTATATAAATTTAAATAAATATAGTTTACGAAATCCATGTTATAATTAATGTAATTATAACTTTTGGGTATAATTAATGTAATTATAATTTTCGGTTAAAACATTATTATATTTATTTAATCTTGATTATAAAAGGGTAATAAGTGAAGAAAAACCCTAAAATTTTGCTTAAAAAGGTCTAGCGTAGTCAAGCAAAACACCTCTCTCTAAAAAAAAATAGTTTTGGAGATTTACTGCTCATAGTCAAACCGGTGGATTACGTAGAGGCCGACATCGTAAAGGTTGTGGCTTGGTTCGACAAGAGATCGATATCTTGTCACCGAGGCGTCGCTATCTACTCGATTGAAACCTTGGTAATTTGAAACCTTTATTTCACCCGATTCGTTCCTCACACATGGATTCATGGTTTGGATCGCCGGGATTAATTTTATTTCGCTGCGCCTTGGGGGTGCCGGCGATCCAACACTTTCTCCCTAAGTATCGTTTTTCGAGTGAAATTCCTCTTTTCCACGAGAGGGGCACGACCGTGGCACACGTCTGTGTGAAATGACTTCAGGTCGTGTTCGGGTCTATTGATGGAGGCACGATTGTGTGAATCGTGGTTAGGCCATGTTCTAGTTAATTATCGAGCCACGGCCGTGTGGCTAGAAGTCCAGGTCGTGTCGATTTCCACTTTGGCCCAAATTGGCCCGTTTTAAGCCTGTTCCTCGTTCTTTTCATCCTCGGGTGCTTTCGTGAGTATAAAATATGAAAAGAAAGGATTAAAAGCACCTTTTTACATAAAACAAGGAATAAATCATCCAAAAGTATGCTAAATGTGGGCCTAAAATATGTTACTTTTACGGTTTATCAAATACCCTCACACTTAAGCTTTTGCTTGTCCTCAAGCAAAATTCTCAACTTACAATTAAAACGAACTTTCCATAATTCATAACTCATATCAATAATGTCTCATCATAATTCATAGGCAATTCATACATGGATAATTTTACTCAAAGACTCCAAAAGATTCAAACAATTCTAAGTCATATATTTGTAGCATGAAAACATAGGTGTCTCCTCTTATCTAAATAATTACCTTTAATTCAAAACTGACAAGGATTGACATCCTCACTAAAGATTCACTCAAAGCACTCGAAGTGTTTAAGGTTCAAGAATAAGCACTCATAAGTTGAACCTGAAAAGTTAATCCCATAGGCTTGCCTGAAAATCAATTCTCCACCACTGTAATATGAGATGATACACAAATCGAAAGCTCTTTAATAGGGTTGTAACGGGGCTTAGGTTAAAGGTGTAGATAAAGGCTGAATTGGAAGGTTAAAATCGATATTGAATTGACAAGTTACCTAACTTTAGAAAAAATGAACTAATAATCTGAATAATTACATCACATGAAAATACTAATAATACGAGCTTCTTCTTCAATATATTGAAATTAAACATATAAGCTCACTTAATTACAGAACTAATAATGAATATACTTCAATTTATTTATTTATTTTTTTAAGAACAAATCAAGTAAATACATAATATAAGAAAGAACTTTATCAACTGAAATAAAGTAATTAGGCAACTAATCAAATCAATTCTCGATAGAAGGGTAGCCAAAGTAATGGTGATAGCAAATACGAGCGAGGGTTTGTGTTAATATTAGTGGGTGAATCAATAAAAAGGGTTGTTAGGATCAAAGGGTTCACTAAGGGTTAATTTGTAAAGGTAGGCTTTTTAGTGGAGTAAGAGTTAAAACCTAGGTGCCTTTATCATCTCAGTCTATTAAATCAAAATGTGGTCTTGACATGTATAATCGAGGCAAGTTCTAAAATAATGATTCAGTGTTGACACACTCATAATCAATAAAGTGAGCATGAAAAAGAATATATGCTCTATAAGGTTCAAATCTCAAAAAATTTATGGGTATTTTTGACATCAATCCCTGTAAATTTCAAACTTCAAGGTAATATTCAAATTCAATTCAACAATCTAGAAAATTTTTTATTCTAGAAAAATAGACTTATCATGCTTGATTCTCTAGTATCTTAAAGTAGA
Organism: Gossypium rotundifolium; assembly: GCA_025506655.1. Classification (NCBI taxonomy): domain Eukaryota; kingdom Viridiplantae; phylum Streptophyta; class Magnoliopsida; order Malvales; family Malvaceae; genus Gossypium; species Gossypium rotundifolium. The sequence goes on along the minus strand of CP106725.1, from coordinate 45,003,391 downwards.
AATCATCAATGCACAATTAACTATGATTTAATCTTAAACATATCAATAAAAATCATAAATCATCAGAAGTTTCATCCTAATTAGTAATATGAGGAAATTACTTAAGAATTAGATATAATTCAGGGATTTGAGAATAATGCAAAAAGTTAGGCACTTTTACCCCCCCCCACACTTAAGATGTACATTGCCCTCAATGTACAAAGATAGATAATATCATCTAATAGTGAAATCAAAAAAGAAGGGGAGAAGTAACACTTCCTGAATTTTGGATGACTCTGGGAGTTGGCAGTGGTCGTGGTGAAAGATGACTTATGTAGTAGTGAATTAATCCTAATGATTTGTTCGTTATTTGGAGTATGCAATCAAAACTGCGAATCATTAGTTAGATGTCTCGGGGGTGTAACTAAATAAATGTTAGGTATACTCGAAGGTTAGATAGCCAATGATAATAAAATAAAAGTTCAAAATATAAAATGCAATAAAAGAGTTTAAATTAAGAAAAAGAATAAAATGAAAAACTAAAATAAAGAAAACTAAAAAGAAAGTAAAAAGGTCTCAAATGTCCTCATGATCTGTTTGATCCTGCGATGGTCGTGATGGTGAAGAAATATGGAGGTGATGACAGATCTGCTGAAGGGTGGCCTCGATCCCGTCAAAACATCGAGCTGTGTCAGTGAACTGGTGGGTACAATACTGCTCGAACTGGGTGAGGCGTGCAGAGATGTCTGTAACACCCTAAAAATTTGAGTATCGATATATTTTATGTTTTGGTGTTTAGCTTATGAATGAAAATTTTCTTTTCTTCTTTTTGTGTCTATTATTGCCTTGAAAAGGGTATAGAATTATTCGGGTATAGAATAATTTTTAGTATGGAGAATTTAGTGAATTGGATCAAGTGAGCCTGATAGTTAAGTTAATTTAAGTGTCTAAAATTAGCACAAGATGAGTAATTGGCAAGGTGGTGTTGGCGCATGAGAAATTGCATGAGGCGAGAGGTTCGAATCCTATGGATGGCATTAAGGTGACTTTTATTTTTGCACTTGTATGGCATGTGTCGGTCAAACTTTAATTATGGATAAGATAGACTAATTTTTTTATGGCAAGAAGACTTAAGGTTATGGTAAGCATGAAATAAGGGATAGAATTGCTTGATCTTGGGGATAGAATTTCTTAAACTTTGGGAAAGTAGAGGATTACAAGGCATGTATCAAGGTGGATGTTTTGGAAATTATTTCATGGCCAATTTGTCCATGAACTTGGACGGCATTATGGACTAAGGGGGGTGGCTGAATTTTTGTGGTAGACTTTGGTAAGGATGAGTGGTTGGGTGTAATCCCATTTGGTCACTTTCTTTTGCTGAATTTAGCTTCATTCTTTTCTGAACTCTCACCCTTTTTCTTTCATAATCGAACCACACCAAAATTTACCAATCTTCTCACTTGTGCACCTTGGCCGAAACTTCAAAAGACCATAAGGGTTATGAAACACCCCACACCCGGCCCACGAGAATGGACCGGATCTGGTATGTTCCTCGAAGTAACCCGGTTCAAAATTCATTCGAATACTTTGAAAACTGTGTGTTTTGAAAGATAGTTTGTTGTGGGTTGGGCTCGAGTTGAAAACAAATTTATCTTATAAAAAAAACCCATTTGTTTCAGGTGACAAAATATTTAAACTTATTTTAAATTAAATGGGCTTATTCTTTGTAAAGCCCTAAATTCATAACATAGTAATTAAAGCAGAAATAAAATGTCACGATGGCCTTATTACATAAAATGAAACCCAAAATAAAATTAAAGGAACTAAACAGAAATAAAGTCCAAATTTAAATGGAATCTTCAAATGAGACATGGCCACCTCGGGGTCTCTCTACCGATCAAATCCTTATTCATCACCGAAAATAATTCCCTAGCGGGTGAGTCAACAGACTCAATGTGCACACATACTAACATTCAACAAATCGGGCATACGTTCATATAAAATTCACATTCATATAAAATAAGTTATGATGCAACCCAAACCCAATCCTAATGGTCCATCCGCTACACACCACCGTACACGCCATTCACACCGTGGGGACTACTAAGTCAACCCTCCATCCGCTACACACCATCGAAGGCGATCGCCCATATCGTTGTGTCATTAGACACTATAGTCAAATTTATACATTGTGTCCTTAGACACTATATTCAAATATTGTAACCGGTTACCAAAATTCCATGATGTGATGATAGTCATCATATTTAGTTGGTGAGACCAAAGTCAACACCTTCGTTGGTGAGACCAAAGTCAACACCTTCAAGCGTTGGTGAGTCAACCAAGTCAACACCTTCTTCCCCTTTCACATAAATCTCGAATGCCCCAAAAATATATATCATGCACAACATACTTAATTTCATAATCATATACATATATTCACATGTTATAAAATAACATATTTCATAATCCTATCGAAGTAGGAAACATACACGAATACTTTTGTACCACATTAGGGTACTTAGCCATATTCATATTCTTACGTATAATCACATAATAAAATAATTGCCATATGAAATATCGAAAGTTAGTGTGCGTACACACGATTTGCTTAATAGGTTTCGTGAGATCTCAAAATCCCGATCTAACTTTATATCATTAACTCCTATATTTGGCCATTATATAAGTCACATTAATAAACCTATTTGGCTTAAAACAAAACCAAATCCTAGTAGGATTTGTAAAAGACTCACCTTTGCCGATTTGGTGTTTATACAATTCAAAACTCTTTCTTTGATATTCGCCAAGAGACATAAAAGGGTTATTTTCTTAAATCTTGATTAAGCGAATTAAAAGAACAAGAACTAATTGTTCTTACCTTAGATCCTTGATCTTTATATTGATAATTGTGGAAACCTTGATGCCTTTAATCGATTGCTTCCTTGCCTAGAGTCACGAGAGATTGGCTATGGAGATTTAACGAGGATCAAAAGAAAAGGGTTTTGGCTTAACAATGACAAAGGAGAGGAGAAGAAAATAGAAGAAGAAGAGATGGATTTTGCTTAAAGAGAAATTCGGCAAAGAGGGGAGAAGCAAGGGATTTTCGGCTACTTGGAAAGATGAGAGAAAAGACCTTGGGTTCTCCTTTTATAGCCAAATTTGCTAGGCCAAGAGTCCTTGACTTGGCCACCACTCTCCTTAAGATAATATTATCTCCTTTATCTAAAAATAAAAGCATTTAATCCATCAATTATCTCCTTAGATAATCCAAATTTAAAATCCTTATTTATCACTTATTAATCAAGTTTTAACCAAATAAAACTCCTCCTCTTAGATTCCTTGTGCCGTCAACTCCCCACTCATGGAAGCAAAATAAAACTTCTTTTATTTGCTTCCTAGATGACTCAAACTCGAGCCCAAAACCTCTTGCATTTGGGCCATTTCCTAAGGCCTTAGGTGGCATCTTGAGCCACATTTCCAAGTCCGTTATTGGGTCAAATTTCATGTACTTTATATTTTAGGGTCATTTGGCCCTAAGTTCCCCTTTGGGCTCCAAAATTCGACATTCCGGGGTCATTTTTAAGTTTCCAAAAATTTTCGCTCGGCTCTGTATTTTCCAAGTTTCCAAAATGTTTAGTTTCCTATTTTGGCTTGGTTTCCAAAATGTTTAGTTTCCTATTTTGGTTTGGTTTCCAAAATGTTTAGTTTCCTATTTTGGTTTGGTTTCCAAAATGTTCAAGTTTCCAAAATGTTCAGGTTTCCATTTTTGATTCATTTCCAAAAATGTTCAAGTTTCCAAAAATGTTCATTTTCCTATTTCCAACATAACATTTCCATGCATTCTCAGGTTTCCAAAAATCATTCCAAATTTATTCCAAAACACATAAAGATGTCTTTTGTACAATTAGGCCAAAACGCATAGGCCCTTTTAGTCAGCAGACTCAATGTGCACCTGATACTAACATTCAACAAATCGAGGCATACACGTTCATATAAAATTCACATTCATATAAAATAAGTTATGATGCAACCCAAACCCAATCCTAATGGTCCATCCGCTACACACCACCGTACACGCCATTCACACCGTGGGGACTACTAAGTCAACCCTCCATCCGCTACACACCATCGAAGCGTTAGCCCATATCGTTGTGTCATTAGACACTATAGTCAAATTTATACATTGTGTCCTTAGACACTATATTCAAATATTGTAACCGGTTACTAAAATTCCATGAATGTGATCATATTTAGTCATCATATTTCACAGGTGAGACCAAAGTCAACACCTTCAAACGTTGGTGAGACCAAGTCAACACCTTCAAGCGTTGGTGAGGCCAAGTCAACACCTTCTTCCCTTTCACATAAATCTCGAATGCCCCAAAAATATATATCATGCACAACATACTTAATTTCATAATCATATACATATATTCACATGTTATAAAATAACATATTTCATAATCCTATCGGAAGTAGGAAACATACCTGAATACTTTTGTACCACATTAGGGTACTTAGCCATATTCATATTCTTACGTATAATCACATAATAAAATAATTGCCATATGAAATATCGAAAGTTAGTGTGCGTACACACGATTTGTAATAGGTTTCGTGAGATCTCAAAATCCCGATCTAACTTTATATCATTAACTCCTATATTTGGCCATTATATAAGTCACATTAATAAACCTATTTGGCTTAAAACAAAACCAAATCCTAGTAGGATTTGTAAAAGACTCACCTTTGCCGATTTGGTGTTTATACAATTCAAAAACTCTTCCTTTGATATTCGGCCAAGAGACATAAAAGGGTTATTTTCTTAAATCTTGATTAAGCGAATTAAAAGAACAAGAACTAATTGTTCTTACCTTAGATCCTTGATCTTTATATTGATAATTGTGGAAACCTTGATGCCTTTAATCGATTGCTTCCTTGCCTAGAGTCACGAGATTCGACTATGGAGATTTAACGGGATCAAAAGAAAAGGGTTTTGGCTTAACAATGACAAAGGAGAGGAGAAGAAAATAGAAGAAGAAGAGATGGATTTTGCTTAAAGAGAAATTGGCAAGAGGGGAGAGAGCGAGGGATTTTCGGCTACTTGGAAAGATGAGAGAAAAGACCTTGGGTTCTCCTTTTATAGCCAAATTTGCTAGGCCAAGAGTCCTTGACTTGGCCACCACTCTCCTTAAGATAATATTATCTCCTTTATCTAAAAATAAAAGCATTTAATCCATCAATTATCTCCTTAGATAATCCAAATTTAAAATCCTTATTTATCACTTATTAATCAAGTTTTAACAAAATAAAACTCCTCCTCTTAGATTCCCTTGTGCCGTCAACTCCCCACTCATGGAAGCAAAATAAAACTTCTTTTATTTGCTTCCTAGATGACTCAAACTCAGGGCCCAAAACCTCTTGCATTTGGGCCATTTCCTAAGGCCTTAGGTGGCATCTTGAGCCATATTTCCAAGTCCGTTATTGGGTCAAATTTCATGTACTTTATATTTTAGGGTCATTTGGCCCTAAGTTCCCTTTGGGCTCCAAAATTCGACATTCAGGGTCTTTTTAAGTTTCCAAAAATTTTCACATGACTCTGTATTTTCAAGTTTCCAAAATGTTTAGTTTCCTATTTTGGCTTGGTTTCCAAAATGTTTAGTTTCCTATTTTGGTTTGGTTTCCAAAATGTTTATTTTGGTTTGGTTTCCTGTTTAGTTTCCTATTTTGGTTTGGTTTCCAAAATGTTCAAGTTTCCAAAATGTTCGGGTTTCCATTTTTGATTCATTTCCAAAAATGTTCAAGTTTCCAAAAATGTTCATTTTCCTATTTCCAACATAACATTTCAATGCATTCTCGGTTTCCAAAATCATTCCAAATTTATTCCAAAACACATAAAAGATGTCTTTTGTACAATTAGGCCAAAACGCATAGGCCCTTTTCGGATGTTACAGTTCTACCCCTTAAAAATAATTTAGTCCTCGAAATTACTTACTATCGTTCATCATGCAGTCTAACTCACCACACTATGCTATTCTTCAAGACTCGATCTTAAAGAACTATCATACTTTCTAGGCACAATCTCTAAGTTTATGTCCCTTAGAACTCATTTCTAACGTCGCGATTTAATCTGATTAAGAAGTTTTATGTATTAAAAAAAATTTTGTTTCACTTTATTACTCGCGAAGAAATTTTATGAAAAAGAGTTTAGGAGTGGTTCTTTTGTATTCATACATGCACACAGTCTTTTCATTCATTCGCACATCCATCAAACAATTATGAACCTTAGTTCATTCAGAGAAACGTTGTAGTTTTTCATTTGTTGTTTTTCCACTACCCGGGGGTATTTTCGTAATTTGTCCTACGGGGGTATTTTCGTAATTTGTCAAAATAAGGTTCCTTGGTGATTTTGTCACAAGGTATTTTTGGTCCTTTTAAGTTCCTGGGGTATTTTGGAAAATTTTTGAAATCCGAGGGTATTTCAGAAATTTTTAGACCTTGGGGGTATTTTGGTAATTTTTCCACAAACCAAGGTAAATTGTAAAATTTTAATAAATCAGGGATATTTTAGAAGTTGCAAAACTTTGAGGGTTCTTTTGAGAAATTTATTTTCCAAGACGATGAAGTTGCAAAATTTTGGAAATCGGGGTCATTTGGAAATTTTGGTAAGTTAGGGGCAATTTTGTAATTTTCAAAAGTCACGGTATTTTGATAGTTTGCAAATTAGGGTTTTGGACTTTTATAACATAATGACATTTTGGTAAAGCTGTTGAGTAGTTGAACATTTTATAACTAGGGGCATTTTTCTAATTTTACCACTAGGGGTATGTTCGTAATTTTGTAAGTTGGAAATTTTTCGGAGAAAATTGTGTATAAGAAATAGTTTTTGTGAATTAAGGAAAAAATGATTTAAGAATTTTAATAGTAAGGTTTGAAACATGGCTAGTTCCTTTGGGTTTTAGTCATTATGTTTAGCTTATGATGAAACCTCTTGGTGAGGGTGAACCAAAGCTACGCACCAGGCGGGATTCAGAGTGGAGAGGAGGTGAGTCACGCGATTGCTTAAGTACCAAGCTCCCACCGAAACTGTTCCTAGACATGCGCAGAGGTTGCCACACCACCGAGCCCTCTGAGTTAGGGTGAGCCGAAGCTACGCACTGGTAGGATTCTGCGAAGAGGAGGTGAGTCACTAGGGCTGCTTAAGTACCAAGCTCTTCGAGATCCAATCCTGACATGCGTCTGGGGTTACCACACCTAGCTCAATGACTTAGCCATAGGTTTGTTTAGTGCCTTAAGTCTTATGTATTTGTGTTTGAGTAGTCTAATCCTAGGGTTCAAGTTCCTATAATCTATTCTACGTTCCATGCCTTTTCTACCCTTATACAGTTCATATATCACAGAATCACACATATAGTTAGGGGTACTTACCTGGTGGACTGCGGGTCGGGGACTTAGGTGCCATGCCAGAAAAACTTGCTTATTTTCAAAGAAAATCATTTGGCTCGCTTTGAAAACGTTTTGGGCCTTAGCCAGGTAGAGAGTTTAAAGCGGGCTCGATACAAATTGAAACACCCCACACCCGACCCACGAGAATGGACCGGATCTGGTATGTTCCTCGAAGTAACCTGGTTCAAAATTCATTCGAATACTTTGAAAACTGTGTGTTTTGAAAGATAGTTTGTTGTGGGTTGGGCTCGAGTTGAAAACAAATTTATCTTATAAAAAACCCATTTGTTTCAGGTGACAAAATATTTAAACTTATTTTAAATTAAATGGGCTTATTCTTTGTAAAGCCCTAAATTCATAACATAGTAATTAAAGTAGAAATAAAATGTCACAATGGCCTTATTACATAAAATGAAACCCAAAATAAAATTAAAGGAACTAAGCGAAATAAAGTCCAAATTTAAATGAATTATTCAAATGAGACATGGCCACCTCGGAATTCTACTGGCCGTCCATCCTTATTCATCACACGAAAATAATTCCCTAACAGGGTGAGTCAACAGACTCAATGTGCACACATACTAACATTCAACAAATCGGGCATACACGTTCATATAAAATTCACATTCATATAAAATAAGTTATGATGCAACCCAAACCCAATCCTAATGGTCCATCCGCTACACACCACCGTACACGCCATTCACACAGTGGGGACTACTAAGTCAACCCTCCATCCGCTACACACCATCGAAGGCGTTAAGCCCATATCGTTGTGTCATTAGACACTATAGTCAAATTATACATTGTGTCCTTAGACACTATATTCAAATATTATAACCGGTTACCAAAATTCCATGATGTGACCGTAGTCATCATATTTAGTTGGTGACACAAGTCAACACCTTCATTGGTGAGACCAAGTCAACACCTTCAAGCGTTGGTGAGACCGAAGTCAACACCTTCAAGCGTTGGTGAGACCAAGTCAACACCTTCTTCCCTTTCACATAAATCTCGAATGCCCCAAAAATATATATCATGCACAACATACTTAATTTCATAATCATATACATATATTCACATGTTATAAAATAACATATTTCATAATCCTATCGGAAGTAGGAAACGTACCTGAATACTTTTGTACCACATTAGGGCACTTAGCCATATTCATATTCCTACGTATAATCACATAATAAAATAATTGCCATATGAAATATCGAAAGTTAGTGTGCGTACACACCTGATTTGCTTAATAGGTTTCATGAGATCTCAAAATCCCGATCTAACTTTATATCTGTTAACTCCTATATTTGGCCATTATATAAGTCACATTAATAAACCTATTTGGCTTAAAACAAAACCAAATCCTAGTAGGATTTGTAAAAAGACTCACCTTTGCCGATTTGGTGTTTATACATTTCCCAAAAACTCTTCCTTTGATATTCGGTCAAGAGACATAAAAGGGGTTATTTTCTTAAATCTTGATTAAACGAATTAAAAGAACAAGAACTAATTGTTCTTACCTTAGATCCTTGATCTTTATATTCGGTAATTGTGGAAACCTTGATGCCTTTAATCAATTGCTTCCTTGCCTAGAGTCACAGAGATTCGGCTATGGAGATTTAACAGGGATCAAAAGAAAAGGGTTTTGGCTTAACAATGACAAAGGAGAGGAGAAGAAAATAGAAGAAGAAGAGATGGATTTTGCTTAAAGAGAAATTCGGTAAAGAGGGGAGAGAGCAAGGGATTTTCGGCTACTTGGAAAGATGAGAGAAAAAGACCTTGGGTTCTCCTTTTATAGCCAAATTTGCTAGGCCAAGAGTCCTTGACTTGGCCACCACTCTCCCTTAAGATAATATTATCTCCTTTATCTAAAAATAAAAGCATTTAATCCATCAATTATCTCCTCGGATAATCCAAATTTAAAATCCTTATTTATCACTTATTAATCAAGTTTTAACCAAATAAAACTCCTCCTCTTAGATTCCTTGTGCCGTCAACTCCCCACTCATGGAAGCAAAATAAAACTTCTTTTATTTGCTTCCTAGATGACTCAAACTCGAGCCCAAAACCTCTTGCATTTGGGCCATTTCCTAAGGCCTTAGGTGGCATCTTGAGCCACATTTCCAAGTCCGTTATTGGGTCAAATTTCATGTACTTTATATTTTAGGGTCATTTGGCCCTAAGTTCCCCTTGGGCTCCAAAATTCGACATTTCGGGTCATTTTAAGTTTTCAAAATTTTTCGCTGCTCAGATTTTCCAAGTTTCCAAAATGTTTAGTTTCCTATTTTGGCTTGGTTTCCAAAATGTTTAGTTTCCTATTTTGGTTTGGTTTCCAAAATGTTTAGTTTCCTATTTTGGTTTGGTTTCCAAAATGTTTAGTTTCCTATTTTGGTTTGGTTTCCAAAATGTTCAAGTTTCCAAAATGTTCGTGTTTCCATTTTGATTCATTTCCAAAATGTTCAAGTTTCCAAAATGTTCATTTTCCTATTTCCAACATAACATTTCCATGCATTCTCAGGTTTCCAAAAATCATTCCAAATTTATTCCAAAACACATAAAAGATGTCTTTTTGTACAATTAGGCCAAAACGCATAGGCCCTTTTCAGGATGTTACAGGTTATTTGTTTCTTTTCTTTTCTTACTTGTTTTAGAGTAAGTCAAATCTACCATCTTCTCTTCTCTTCTTTTCTCTTTATTTTGCTTAGGCTGAATCTCTCTCTTTCAAAAGTTCACCATTACCGAATCTCTCTAAACTTCATCTCTTTTCTTCTTATTTGTTAAGGCCGAATCTCTTTTTAGACACAAAAGTCGAATCTCATCAAACTTAAATTCCTTCTCTTCTTCTTTTCACAATTCATCAAAAGTCGAAAGAACAAGTAAGTCTTAGCCGATTGTTCATTAAACCTCAAGCCGAAACCTATCAACATTTAGTCGATTTCTTCCCCTATTTCTCCTTTAAAGTCGATCACTTCACTATTGTAGCCGAATCTCTCTGTGGTTTCAAGCAAGGGTGAAATCGATCTCAATGTTAGGGGTAAGGGTTAACTGTCATTCAATTTTCTTTCTTTTTCTTTTGGTTTAGTCAAAATCTAGGGATCTAATCTATATATATTCTCTTTGGCCAAAACCTTGAAGAAGGATTTCAGGATTCTTTTGTAGCCGACGGTTGGAAGGAAGATTATTCGGGATTTGAGTATCCAAGGTAAGTGAAGTGTGATCTTAGGCCGAAGCCATGTATTGTGGTTCATTAAATGTTAGAATCGAATCTAACATAGACCATGTAGGAATTTTGGCATCTCCAAGGACAAGTGACATTTTCGGGATCTAGACAATCAAGGTAAGGGGTCTTAATATTAGGCCAAAGGCCATATTGTCTATTCAGGTTGGCTAAATCTGACTATGATCTTATAGGGGGAGTCGTTTGTGTAAAAGAATGAGTGTCAGTATCGATAGTATCGTATTCACTGTTATCAGGTGTGTAGCCCTACACTAAATTTTCGATAGATTGATAGTATTAATGTTAGCATGTGTTAATAAGAAATATGTATGATTATGGAGGCTGGTACCATTCAGTGGTACATGGTATTGTGTATGTTAACCCCAATACTTTGTTAATAATGCTATAAGCATGGATATGAAATGTGTATGATTTCGTTAAGACTTTGGGGTATATTGCATAATATCTGAATAATATGTATGTTACATGGGCATATGGGTGATATTGATGAAGGGGAAGTGTTCCGGTGGTTTTTACCACATTATCCGGTGACTTCGGTCACAATATTATGAATCCAGTGACTTCGGTCATATATTATGAATCCGGTGACTCTGTCACAATTATCTGGTAGCCATGCCACAAATTATAAGGGCGATGTGCCGTTGACTGCAGTGACTGCCTTCGATGGTGTGTAGCGGATGGAGGGTCGATTTAGTAATCCTCACGGTGTGATTGGCAGGTACGGGTGGTGTGTAGCGGATGGATATCTAGGTGGGCTCGGGATTGCATTTCATTTTATATGTACATGTGATTTAATCGGTTATTATTAGATTTTCTATATTATGGGCTTATGGCTAAATGTGATTTAAATGGGCTTTATTGCTATGATCGATTAGGTTTTTAGTGTACTGTTACACATTGAGTCTGTTGACTCACCCCTCGTGGGATATCTTTTTCAGGTGATACTTAGCGTGATGGACCGGGTCAGCGAGAACTACGTGGTGGCCATTGCTCAACTCAGTATATGGGTTTTCTTTTAATTAAACTTATTATGTTTTCATTTATTATTTCAGAATTTATTTTGGGTTATGTTTTTGTAATAAGGCCACCATAAACTATTTTATTTATACATTTTAAATTTTTATTCTGCTATGCTCAACTTCAACTAAATAATTAAATATTTTCGATAACCGAATTAAACTATTTTGACACCTAAAAACCTATGGTCTTCAACTTAATAATAAGTTTTAAATTCGGTTCTTCTTTTGAATAATAAATTTTCTAAAAACATAAAGTTAACGATTTAATAAGATACAAACTTAAATTACAACCCGGTTTTCAACAAGATTGTACTTCAAATCTATTCTCTTACCACAAAATCACATGTTTTTCAAAATGACAAAACGAGTTTTTCTCAAGAAGCATACCAGATCCGGTCGGGGCTTGTGGGTCGGGTTTGGGGTATTTCATGCCTATCAGTGAAGCTGCTACATGGGATGGCTGCTGGCTTGGGGCTAGTGGTGGGACATCATCAGTAATATCCTCGGTCACCTCCTCGTCTGTGGCTAGTCGGTATTGAGGAGGGTCGGTCCCACGACGATATTTAATCATCCTCATATGTAGCATTGTCTGGATGCCCTGAGGTACCATTTGGTCGATCAGTGTTAAGGAGGAGGTCTGAGTCTCGGTGTTGAGGAGGCCAAAGTGCCGAGCCAACCGTGTGATGTACGGCCCCATTGATAGAACCCCCTCCTATGTGGCTCCATCTGGTGTAGAATCGTATGGGCTATGAAGTATGCGAGGTCAAAAATGTGCCCGATCGACATGCACGATAAGTAGTATACGTCGTGTGTATTTACCACACCAGTGCTCTCTCGTCTACCTGTAATAGTGTGAGCGAGAATGGCCTGGATGTACCTCAGAGATAGGGGCAGGGCTGTTGCCTTGGAGCGACTAGGGTCGTAGATGCCTGTGGTGGTGGCTAGGCTATGCCAACAGCTAACTGGGGTGCAGTGAAGCTGACGATTTAGCTCGAAAGTGGATTTTCTGCTACAAACTGATCTGTGTACAGTCTGAGTGCAGTCTCAAATTGTGGTACGCTCAATCGTTGTACCGTCCCCCCAAGACAAAATTGAATGGTTCCCGGGTCATCGTATTGCGCCATCACTGTCTGCAGGGTAAAAGTGGCGTAAAACTATAGGGTAAGTTCCAAGTATGTGGGCTCGATGATGGAGAAAAATTACTCCCACGGCTCGGTCGAGATAAGCGCTCAGATATCAACGTCTAGCCCGACCTATTCTAAGGCATCCCAATCAATGCACATATCGGTGCTGAGAGGTTATGCTCGAAAAGCCTTATACCGTTCCTCCTAGGCTTCTTGAGTAAAATAGAGGAAACGGTGTCGTACTTCGGAAGAGGCACTGACTGAGGACGAGCCAGGTCCCTTTCTTTTCTTAGTGCGGGCAGCTGCGGTTTGTTTTCCTCTCAATGATGACGTTGTACCTGAAAATAGTAAATATTCAAGTAATGTTTGTACCAAATTAAATCAAGCACTTTATCTAGACTCGAGATATTTGACGGCTATATTCAATTATTCTGATTATGAGCAACTAATTCTACCTAATAATTATTTAAAGCAAAATTTCAATATAACAATCAAAATGAATTTGCAAGAAATTAAATAACACCAATAGGAGAAAAAGAAACTAGATAGCATGAAAATTGAAAATAAGTTCTAAATTTTAATGAATTATTTTAGAAGAAAATAATTAATGCTAATACTTAAAAATAAACAAAATTATTATAAACAAAATATTATGAAGTTTACCAAACAACCAGTTAAGAAAATAGAGTGATGAAGGGAACCAGGGAGTGTGGCGGTGTGAATCGATGGAACACGGGCTGAGCATGGTGGTGCTAAAGTTTTCTAGAGATGCACGGTAGTGGCAAGGGTGTGGGTTCCTGCAGCACGGCAGTGACGAGGGCGTGGGTGCGATTTTTGTATTGGTTTTGGAGAGAAGGGAGGGTTGATGGGTTTTAGGGTTTAGAATGTAGGTGATTATGGGTATAGTAGCGGATTTGGGAGAAAAAAGAGACTGAGAAAATCGATTTAGGTTTGGTTTTGAGGGAGATGAGCAGTTTAAGCGACTTAAATAAGGGTGGGAGCACGGGCAAGGGCCACGCCCGTGCTCGATTTTAATGAGCCCTTTTTTTTCGTGATTTTAAATTTTTTGGGCTCGTTCAGGTACTTGGCCACGGCCGTGGCGAAATTGGCATGCTTGTGTTCTTCTTCACACGGTCATTTGGAACGGGCGTGTGCCGCTTATGTTTGATAAGTCAGTATAGTCCATGGTTCTAAGGCACGGGCGTGTTCTACCCATGGTTGGCAAGTCAATATAGTCCACAGTCCTAAGGCACGGCCGTGTCTATCCCGTGTTTAGGAAAATTTTACCTCTTGTCGTGTACGACTACAAGTACGCCCGTGTTTCATTCTATCGCTTATACACGGGCACGCCTGTATGCAAGGCCGTGTGAGCTAGAACTTGTGCTTTATTTGAATAATTTAGATGTTGAAAAATTAAAAAGTATAATATCAGTGAAGTTAGTACTCGGGTTACCTTTCGAGAAGCGCTCGTTTAAAGTCTTAAGCTAGACTTACCTTGTTTTTGGTTCTACAAGTAGGTTCATGGAGCTTGATAGTGTCAAACAGTCGAGTTTTAATATTTATAAAAGAATGATTGAACCTGTAGACTATCTATGACAACGATAGAGGCAAGTGCACTTATCGAACAATAGTATAGTTTAGGCAAAAATATATTATCGAACCAGAAGGAACCTAAAAATACTACTACTCACTTTCTTTCTATTATTTAGCCTGAAATATGGAGTAATTGGTTTATTAAACTAAATGAAATACTTAAACTAGATGCAAAGACAAAAGAATGAATTGGAGAAAGACTTTAGGAAAACTTAGTTGACGAAGACGATACCCTCAGGAAGAATCCACCTATGACTTCACTTATTATTTATTCCCCAAACCATATGATTTCTTTACTTAGCTTGATCCGTGAGACTCCCTAACCTATATTAAACCCTCTCTCGAGGTGAATAACGTCTAACCTTAGGTTAATTAGTGGAACTCTCGTTCCCTTATAATAACCCCTAAGGAAGCAGTAAATCGATCAATAGATTCCCATATTAGGTCTCACCCTAATCCAAAAAATCTAGTAACCCTATCTCTAGGCGCCTGATCAACTCTGTTTAATTATGCTAGATCTACTCTTAGGCAGGGTCTATTCCTCCACCTAAGCACATCAGATTAAATTAAGCAACATAATTAAGAACAAACTAAGTACTTATCATATAATTTAGAAATCAAACAACAAAATCCATCATAGGTTTCATCCCCTTCAGGTATCTGAAGGGCTTAGTTCATAACTAAATAAGAAAACATCTCAAGAGAAAAGATAAAACAAAACATAAGAAATCCCTAAAACCCCCTGAACGAATTGAAGAGGAGATCCTCCATCTTGAATAGAGTTCTGGCTTCTTGAGATGGATCAATTGGCTATCTTCAAGTGATTCCCTAAAAGATGAAAGATTCGGCAAAAGCCTCTACAAAAGCTGTCATGTTTTAGCTTCTGCCAAACTCCCCTTTTAGTTGCTACCTTGGGTGTTTATATAGGCTTTGATATGATTTACTCGGCTCCTAAGTATCCTAATTCAAGTGAAATTCCTCCTATGATGTTTAAGTGGACTTAGGAGAATGTTTCTTTGGCTTCAAGCATCCAAATCTGAGTGAAATTGCTCATCCTCGTAGTAGGGCACGGCCATGGTACACACCCGTGTAAATCGTCTTCAGGCTGTGTCTCGATTCTGTCAATTGGGGCACGGCCGTGTAAATCGTGGCATAGTCATATGAAGTAATTTGACGAGGCACAGCCGTGTGGCTTGAAGTCCAGGCCGTGTCAATTTCCTCTTTGGTCCAAATTGGCTCGTTTTAAGCATGTTTCTTGTTCTTTTTATCCTTAGGTGCTTTCCTAAGTATAAGACATGAAAAGAAAGGATTAAGAGCACCTTTTTATATAAATCAGGGATAAATCATCCAAAAGCATACTAAATGTGGGATTAAAATATGTTACTTTTACGGTTTATCAAATACCCCCACACTTAATCTTTTGCTTATCCTCAAGCAAAATTCTCAACTTACAATTAAAACGAACTTTCCATAATTCATAATTCCTATCGACAATGTCACATCATAATTCATAGATAATTTATACAAGGATAATTCAACTCAAAGAACCCTAAAGATTCAACCAAGATAAGTCATACCTTTGTAGTAGCACGAAAACATAGGTGTCTCCCCTTATCTAAGTATTACATTTAATTCAAAATTGACAAGGATTGACATCCTCTCAAAATATTCACTCAAATCACTCGAAGTGTTTAAGGTTCAAGAATAAGCACTCTAAGTTGAACCTGAAAAGTTAATCCCATAGGCTTGCCTAAAAATCAAATCTCCACCACTGTATAGGAGATGATACAAAAATCAAAAGGTCTTTAATCACGGTTGTAACGGGGTTTGGGTTAAAAGGTGTGGATAAAGGCTGAATTAGATGGTTAGAATCGAGATTGACTTGACAAATTACCTAACTAGAAACAATGAACTAAATATGAATATTTACATCGAATGAAAACTAATAATACCTACTATTGATAATTACTCTATAATAAAAAGTATTTTCATCACTTGAAATTTGATAATACTTTAATACGAGCTTTTTCTTCAACAATTGGAGTTTAAATGCTCTAAGTTCTTTTTTTTAAGAACAAAATCCTAAAATATTACATCATAAATGATAAATGTAACTACTGAACTAATATAATTCGGTAACTTAATCAAATCAAACCTCGATTAAAGGGTAGTCAAAAGAATGGTGATAACAAATACAAAGGGATTTTGGGTTAATATTAGTGGGTGAGTCAATAAAAAGATTGTTAGGACTCAACGGGTTTCACTAGGGGTTAATTATATGGGTAGGCTTTTTAGTGGTGTGAATGGGTTAAAACCTAGGTGCCTTTATCATCTCAATATATCAAATCATTAATGTGGTCTCGACATGTATAAATGAGGCGAGTTCTAGAATAACAGTTCAAAGTTGACACACTCATAATTAATAAAGTGAGCACGAAAAAGAATATATGTTCTATAAGGCTCAAAATCTTACAAAAATTATGGGTGTTTTTTATATCAATCCCTATAAATTTTGAACTTTGAGGTGATACTCAAATTCGGTTCAACAACCTATCAATTTTAATTTTTAAAAAGTAGACTTATCATGCTTGATTCTCTAGTATTCTTCAAATTTAATCATCAATGCACAATTAACTATGACTTATTCAAAGACATATCAATAAAAATCATAAATCATTAGAAATTTCACCCTAATTAGTAATATGAGAAAAATACTTTTAAACAAGACTAAATTCGGGCTTGAAAATTAGGCATTAAATTGAGAATTATGCAAAAAGTTAGGCACTTTTACCCCCCACACTTAAGATGTACATTGCCCTCAATGTACAAAGATAGATAAATAACAATTAATATAAGATCAAAAGAGAGGGATAGAGTGCCACTTCTGGAATTTTGGATGATTCTGGCGTCTTTGGTGGCGGTGATGGTGTTTTCTATGGGCCTGGTGGTGTGGCTACCGAAAAGCACTTTGCTAGATGAAGAAATTGGGTAGCCTGCGAAGATATAGCCAAGAGATCTAGAGAAATAATAATAGTATACTAATAATATAATTAAAGTTTAAGAAAATAAAGAGAAGGAGACTAAGAAAAAAACTAAAATTTAAAGAAAAGACTAACGGACTAATGAGTCCTTATTAGCAGATGGTTCGTGAGGTGGGTATGATTTCTAAGGCTGCAGAGTGTTGGTGATGGTGGAAGTGGCGTGATTCCCTAGTAGCCTTTAGAACCTAAAACTAAGAAACTAATATGAAATAAATTAAATTAAGCAGAAGAGAAGTATAGATAAGAAAAATAAAGGAAAAGAGAAAAGAAAAATAGAACCGAAATGGTTTCGGAGACCCTTGGTATGTCAATTAGCTGAAGCTGCCGGCATGGACTCATGTTGAGGTTTCCTCTGAGGAGACAATGCTTACCTCTTACATTTCTTCGACATGATTTTTGTATTGCTCAAGAGTCTTGGACCTTTTCTATGAACAGAGAGAAAATTTTGAAAGAAAGAGAAGGAGGAAATAAGATGGGAGAAAGGGGAAGGGCTGTGGGGATTTAAATAAGATTTTAAATCTAGCATGTTCACACGCCCGTGTACCGAGGGTGTGTCGAATCACACGGCTGCATTGCACGGCCATGTTGTGGAGTGTGTTGTTCTTCCACGCCCGTTTTGTCAATTGGCACGCCCGTTCCTAAAAGGCCAGTAAGTGAGCACGGGTGGAATGCATGGGTGTGGTCTGCCCATGCTCAATAAGTCAGTATCTTAGCACGGTCGTGAGGCATGATCGTGCTATTTTGTCGGTGCCCGTGCTGTGGGTGGTTGGCTCCGTGACATTGGGGGTGGGTGGACTGACTTTCACGGCTCTACTCTGTCAGTGTAGTGGTTTTGGTGGTCCACACGGCCACGGGCACGGCCGTGTGTAAGGCCGTGTGGCCTGGAAATTTGCATTTTTGTGTTAGTTTAAATGTTGAGAGAAGAGAGAAGGAAAGAAAAGAAAAGAAAATAAATTTGAGAGTAAATAGTGTTAGTGCTCGGGTTGCCTCCCGAGAAGCGCTCGTTTATAGTCTTAAGCTAGACTGTCTTTGACTTTGAAAATTTTAGGGAGGTTTAAAAGTTTGAATATTTTCCCACTTGCTGACAATTTTATTTTCGTGACAAAGTTTAGGTCAAAAGTGTTTACCTTGAAATTACCAAATATTGGATTGCTTACCTCGACTATTTCATGTGGGAAAATATCATGTACCTGAAGGAGTATTTCTTCCTTCTTCTTTAGGTTTGTTGAAGTGATGTGAGAATCAGCTTTGTCTAACAGCACCTGGTCTCCTATTTTAAAGTGATTTGATGTCCCTATGAGCTCTTCTGGTGGTTCCTTTGGTTTTACTTCGTGTGGATCTGGCTTTTCTTTGGTGTGTATCTTTTGCTCTTCTAAATTATCGATCTTACGGTTTTGTTCCTGGTGTGACTCTTCTGTGACGACTTAGGGACTATGAGTTGGCTCAGCTTTGATGCATTGTGATGTTTCCTGCGATGAAGGTTGAACAATTTGGTTATCTATTGAAATGAATTTCTTACCTTCATCTTCTGTTGTTTTGGCTGAGTCGAGAGCTTAAAGATTGACCGATTCTTCTCCAACACGAAGTATGAGTTCTCCTGTGGCAACATCAATTTTAGTCTTGGCAGTTGCAAGAAAAGGTCTTCCTAAAATTAAAGGGATTGAATTTTCCTCATCCATGTCTAAAACAAAAAAATCTACTGGGAAAACAAATTTATCGATTTTTACTAAAACGTCTTCAATAATGCCCCTAGGAATTCTAACAGTTTTATCAGCTAGTCGTTTAAACAGTGCATAAGGCATGACATTTATACTTGCCCCTAAATCAGCTAACGCATTATCAATAGTTAAACTACCAATTAAACATGGAATCATAAAACTCCCTAGATCTTTTAGTTTCTATGGTAGTCTATTCTGTAGCATTGCTAAGCATGTTGCGTTAAGTTCCACATGGTGCTCTTCATCTATTTTGCATTTGTTCGTCAAGAGCTATCTTAAAAATCTCCTTGAGTCAGGCATCTGAAAAAGAGCTTCAAGAAGAGGTAAGTTAATATGTAATTTCTTTAAAAGTTTTAGAAACTTACCAAATTGTTCCTCGGAATCATCTTTTTTCAATGCTTCGGGATAAGGTATGCGAGGTTGGCACTCTTTGATTACCGATGTTTCTTATGCTACCTCTATTTTACCTTTTTCTTCCTTGGGTTCTTGTACTGTGGTGGGCTCGTCTACCTTTGTACCCTCTTGAGCTGTGATGGCTTGGATCTGCTCTTTTGGGTTTATTTCTATATTGCTTGGTAGACGTCCTTGTTGATGTTCAGAAATCAGCTTTGTGAGATATCCCACTGACCTAGTAAGTTCTCCAACTTGATTCTTGATCCCCTTGATTGATTTTTGTTGTTCATCAAGTGTTTCTTCAGTCTTTTGAAGATGAGAACCTGTAGCTGCCATGAATTTTGTCAGCATCTCTTCAAGGTTTGATTTCTTTTCCTGTGGATAGGGCTGATTTTGGTAATTTAGAGGAGGATACTGTCTTTGATTTCCTTGATTTCCTTGTCCTCCCCATGAAAAATTTGGGTGGTTCCTCCAACCTACATTATAAGTGTTACTATAAGGATTATTATTAGATCTGAAATTGTTACCTATATAGTTTGTCTGCTCGTTGTCTGCATCCGGTTGGTAGGGTGGGTACTCAGAATTCACCATATTTCCACTTGCTTCGTATTGCATGATTGGGTGTACCTGAGAAGAACATAAGTTATCAAGCTTTTTATTCATTAACTTCACTTGCGTTGATAGCATTGTCACTGCGTGTATGTTAAAAACTCCGGCTGATTTTTTCGATTTAGCCCTTGTAATTTGCCATTGATAGGTGTTCAATGACATCTCCTCAATAAAATCATAGGCCGCTTCAGGAGTTTTGTTGTTCAAAGTTCCACTAGCTGATGAATCAATCATTTGCCGTGTTGAAGAATTCACACCATTGTAAAAAGTTTGGACTTGAAGCCACAAAGGTAATCCATGGTGTGGACATCTTCTCAGGAGGTCCTTGTATCTCTCCCATGCATCATATAATGTTTCTGCGTCATTATAGTATGCGGAGCATTCTGTTCTTCCACATTGGTGGTGGATTGTTTTCGTCCATCCCTTTAGTAGGATTGGATCTTTCTTGTTGTTCTCTCTGGTAGTCTAGAGCTCGTCTAATTTCTCTGTGATTTCTGCGAGCGGTAGCTTCAATGTCACTTTCGTATTCTAAAGGTCCTCTCAGGTTCCTTCTAGTCATAAACTAGAGGTACATGCTAGGAAAAGAAAGAAAGAATTTTAGAAAAAAATAAAAATTTAACTTAAAATAAAAATAAAAGTAAAATGCGAAAAAATAAAATAATGGCTAAAGTAATAGAAATATAGCTTTCTTAATATTTTAGAGTTACCCGGCAACGGCGCCAAAAACTTGATCATGTCAAACAGTCGAGTTTTAATATTTATAAAAGAATGATTGAACCTATAGACTATCTATGACAACGATAGAGGCAAGTGCACCTATCGAACAGTAGTATAGTTTAGGCAAGAATATCTATCTATGACAACGATAGAGGCAAGTGCACCTATCGAACAGTAGTATAGTTTAGGGAAGAATATCTTATTGAACCCAAAGAAACCTAAAAGTACTGCTATTCACTTTCTTTCTATTATTTAGCCTGAAATATAGAGTAATTGGTTTATTAAACTAAATGAAATACTAAAACTAGATGCAAAGACAAAATAATGAATTGGAGAAAGAATTTGGGAAAACTCAGTTGATGAAGATGATACCCTTAGGAAGAATCCACCTATGACTTCACTTATTATTTATTCCCCAAACCATATGATTTCTTTAATTAGCTTGATCCGTGAGACTCCCTAACCTATATTAAACCCTCTCTCGAGGCGAAAAACGTCTAACCTTAGGTTAATTTGTGGAACTTTCGTTCTCTTATAATAACCCCCTAAGGAAGCAGTAAATCGATCAATGGATTCCTATATTAGGTTTCACCTAATCCAAAGCCAAAATCTCGTAACCCTATCTCTAGGCGCTAGATCAACTCCGCTCAATTATGCTAGATCTACTCTTGGCGGGATCTATTCCTCCTCCACCTAAGCACATCGATTAAATTAAGCAACATAATTAAGAACAAACTAAGTACTTATCATATAATTTAGAAATCAAATAACAAAATCCATCATAGGTTTCATCCCCTTCAGGTATTTGAAGGGCTTAGTTCATAACTAAATAAGAAAACATCTCAAGAGAAAAGATAAAACAAAACATAAGAAATCCCTAAAACCCCTTGAAGGAATAGAAGAGGAGATCCTCCGTCTTGAATAGAGTTCCGGCTTCTTGAGATGGGTCAACTGGCTATCTTCAAGTGATTCCCTAAAAGATGAAAGCTTCAGCAAAAGCCTCTGCAAAAGGCATCTGTTTAAACCTGCTAGAACTCCCTTTAGTTGCTACCTTGGGTGTTTATATAGGCTTTGAGATGTTTTACTTGGCTCCTAAGTATCCTAATTCAAGTGAAATTCCTCCTAGGATGTTTAAGTGGACTTAGGAGAATGTTTCTTTGGCTTCAAGCATCCAAATCCGAGTGAAATTGCTCATTCCCGTAGCGGGAGCACGGCCATGGTACACACCCGTGTAAATCATCTTCAGGCCATGTCTCGATTCTATCGATTAGGGCATGGCCGTGTAAATCGTGGCATGGTCGTGTGAAGTAATTTGATAAGGCACAGCCGTGTGGCTTGAAGTCCAGACCGTGTCGATTCCTCTTTGGCCCAAATTGGCCCGTTTTAAGCCTGTTTCTCGTTCTTTTTATCCTTAGGTGCTTTCTTGAGTATAAGACATGAAAAGAAAGGATTAAGAGCACCTTTTTTACATAAATCAGGGATAAATCATCCAAAATCATACTAAATGTGGGATTAAAATATGTTACTTTTACGGTTTATCAGAGCTGAAGCTCCTCTCTCATATTTGTAACATCTTCACCATTATAGATTTTGAGTCGGGGACCATTTACCTTAAATGTGCCTTGAGTGGAATGAGTTACCTCGATTGTGCCATAGGGAAAAACTATTTTGATCATGAATGGTCCTGACCATCTTGATTTCAGTTTCCCAGGAAACAGTTTAAGCCTTGAGTTGTCTAGTAAGACCAAGTCCCCTACTTCGAATTGTTTTGATCTCTTAAGACGAGCATCATGGCATCGCTTTGTTGCTTCTTTGTAGAGTTTCGAGTTCTCGTAAGCATCAGCTCTCCATTCATCTAACTCATTCATCTGTATCATTCTTTTCTCTCCTGCAGTTTTAAGATCAAAATTTAAGAATTTTATAGCCTAAAAAGCTTTGTGTTCTAACTCGAATGGTAAATGACAACTTTTCCCGTAGACAAGTTTGTATGGGGATGTCCCTAGAGGAGTTTTAAACACTATCCTATAGGCCCATAGGGCATCATCTACTTTTAATGCCCAATCTTTTCTATTTCATTCACCCTTTTTTTTTTGTAGAATGCGCTTAAGTTCTCGGTTTGCTACTTCTGCTTGCCCACTGGTTTTAGGGTGATAGAGGATAGCTATCCTGTGGTGTACTCCATATTTTTTAAGGCTTTATCAAACTAGGTATTATAAAAATGAGTACCCCTATCACTAATGATTGCTCTGAGTGTTCCAAATCGAGCAAATAATTTTTTTAGAAACTTAACTACTATTCTGGCATCATTGGTGGGTAAAGCTTCAGCTTTCACCCATTTTGACATGTAATCAACTGCCACTAAGATGTATTTATTTCTGAATGAACTAGGGAATTGTAACATCCTAGATTGGGGGCTCTGCATTTGTGATGCATTGTGTGTGCATGCCATGATGTGTGTGTGTTTTTGGTGTGTTTAGAGCTTTCAGGAAGGCTTGAGGTGAAGCTTGAGGATTGGTAGAAATTTTTCTTTCAGACACTGCAAGGGAGAACTAGGTGAAGTGGGCCTTAAGGGTACTAAAGTGGGAAAATTAACATAAAAAACTAACTGGTAAAGTGGCAAGGAGGCGCCACTAAGGGAATAGGTAAGTGACGCCATAAGGAGGTGGTGAGGGAGTAGGTTCGAATCCCATATCAAGCAAAAAGGAGTGTTTTTTTTATTATATGCGCTTGAGGAGTTGAGAGGTGGTTTCAGCTGGGACTCTAAAGGAGTGAGTGTGGATTGAGTCAGAAGGTAGGAAGATAAGCATAAGAGGAAAATG
Source organism: Gossypium rotundifolium (assembly GCA_025506655.1). Taxonomy (NCBI): domain Eukaryota; kingdom Viridiplantae; phylum Streptophyta; class Magnoliopsida; order Malvales; family Malvaceae; genus Gossypium; species Gossypium rotundifolium. Next base: position 44,979,692 of record CP106725.1, on the reverse strand, counting down.
TGGGATAGGATTTAAGTGTAGGTGGTGGCCGAATGTGGGACACTGAGTGCAAGAAGGGAAATCGGCTAGATGTGGCTAAGGGTGTGCCGAATTTCCATTGTTTCTCTAAGAGCATTTTTTTTCTCTCCTCCTATTTTCAGTAATTGAGGGTTTCCTCTTCTTCTTTTTCTGCCAGAACTGAAAACTCCTAACTCTATTCCCATCTCCACTTTCATGCTATGGCAGAATGATCTTGTTCTCAAATCTCTTCTCTATTTCTTCTAAAACGGAAACGCCTAAGCCTCTATTTGAAGTATCTTTATTTTTCTTTGCGGCTTTCTCTTCTAGTTCTTTTCTACTTTAATCATTGCTGAATCTTGTTCATTGTTGGGCTAGTGCCGAATTCCCCTAAGTGTTATTTGAATCTGCTGTGATAAGGTAAGAAGCATTCTCTTATTCCTTTGTTTCTCTTTCGGTTTCTGATAGCCAAAGCCGAATGGCTAATTGACTCAGTGAATGACTTGTGTGTTTACACTTTCTTTGAGGTGCCTACTCCAGGGAATCCTGATTAGTTGAAACAATCAAACTCCAAGTCAAGGAATCAAGTGAATCCTATCACTTCATTTGAGATCTCAAGGTAGGGTTTCAATTCTGTCTAAGTTGTTCGATCGGTTTTCCTTTCGTTTTTCGTATCTTAACCCAATGTTTCATTAAGCGATCATTGTTTCAATATAGTACCTTCTAACCAAGATCATTCATGGACTCGAATGTCAGTGAATCGAAGGAAGGGGTTGGATCCATAGTCCCAGCCCCAAAGTTCAAGAAACATACGGTGTCTGCTATTCATGATTGGCCACCGAGTTGTGGGCCGGCTTCTAGGCAGATAGCAGTTGTGATGACTAGTGATAGTGTCGACATAGAGAGTGTCGTTTTATGTGTTCCCAGGTGTGTAAACCTTCACACACTATACTATATCTATGCTAACATTTGTGTGGGCTGAAAAGATGAAAAAAGGGCTGTGTAGACAGTCGTGATGCCCTTAGGGGTAAGGCTAGGATTGCCAGGTACATGACTGTATCGTTTCTTTGCATGGACGAATGTATGTATGGCAAAATGATGTGTTATGAATAGCATGTTGCACTTGTTAGGATTTGTATGTAGATCATGGGGTATGGGTTTGATATGAAGGGAAAGTGCATGATTAATTGGTCACATTGTGATCGGTCACTTTGCCACGATATATACATATATATATGTTCATACACTACTTTTGGTCACACTATGATCGGTGGCTTTGCCATGATATATATATATATATTTTATTTGGTCACATAGTGATCGATGGCTATGCCACGATGTATTATTGGTCACCTAGTGATCGTGTATAATTGGCAGCCTGACTGCCGAAATGGAGTGTAGCGGATGGAGGGTTGATTGTAGAAACCCCCACGGTGTGATGGGCTGGTACGGGTTGGTGTGTAGAGGATGGAAAAACTAGGTTTGGGTTGGGCTTATTACATTCATATGTTGTATGTTAATATGTGACTGTGGGCTACAAGCCGTATGTATAATGTGGGAGAATTTACACATTGAGTCATGGTGACTCACCACTTTCCTTAACTTTTCAGGTGAGCGGTAGCTCGTGGATGCGGGAGCCGAGGCGGACTCGTGGAGGCCATTATTTCATTTTTCTTTCTTTTATAGTCTTAATATTACTATAAGTTTATTTTGATTTGGTAATTTTGCTATGTAATAAGGCCTTTCAAAGTTGTATTTTAGTTTTTATTAGTTACTGTTTATATTAACTTCGACAACACGACAGTTTAAATATTAAAGTAAAAGTGGAGTTTCATTAATCTACACATCGATGTTTCCAAAACACCGCAGTAATAAGAAAAAAAGTTTTCTTTCAAATCTCCGATTTTTCTTAAGTATAACTAAGACTTGATTTTACTTCACCCTATGACATACCAGATTCGATCGTAACGAGGCCGGGTTTGGGGTGTTACAAGAATGGACCCATAAAATCAATACCCCATATATCGAATATTTCATATGATAGCATGTATGTTTGAGGCATTTCATCGTGTTTAGAAATGTTACCTGTTCTTTGGCATTTATCACACAAAGCGACATACCTGTTGGCATCTTTAAACTGAGAGGGCCAATAGAAACCTGATTCGAGTATTTTGTGTGCTATCTTGACACCACTATAGTGCCCTCCTAAAGGTACGGAGTGGCAGTGTTCTAGGATTTTGCTTGCTTCTTCCTTTGTAACGCATCTCCGAATCACCTGATCTGCACATATACAGAAAAGGAAGGGATCCTCCCAAAAATAGTTCTTCACATTAGAAAAGAATTGCTTCTTTTGATGATGTGTTAGCCTTTTTGTTAGGATGTTAGTAGCTAAAAATTCACAATATTTGCAAACCAGGGTACCTCGCAATTGGTTATGGAGAATAGCTGTTCCGCAGGGAGTGAGTCATTTATCTCTATCTCTTCTCGTTCTTCTATGTGTGGATTCTCAAGTCTAGATAGGTGGTCTGCTGCAAGATTTTCGGCTCTTTTCTTATCCTGAATTTCCAAATCAAATTCCTGTAAAAGTAAAATCCATCTTATGAGTCAAGGTTTTGCATCGGGTTTAGTTAAAAGATAATGAAGAGCAGAGTGGTCAGTGTAAACGACAACTTTAGATAATAATAAATATTGTCTAAATTTATAAAATGCAAATACCACATCTAGTAATTCTTTTTCAGTGGTGGTATAATTTTCTTGCGCGGCCGTCAATGTTTTGCTAGCGTAATAGATTGGTCGGAAGTGCTTGTCTCTTCGCTGCCCTAGAACTGCACCTACTATAAAGTCACTCGCATCACACATTAGTTCAAACGGAAGATTCCAATCAGGGGCAATTATAATTGGGGCATTAATTAACTTCTCTTTTAGGATATTGAATGCATCTAAACATTCTTGGTAAAAGTTAAAAGGTACATCTTTTTCTAGCAATTTCATTAGAGGCTTAGCTATTTTAGAAAAATCCTTAATAAATTCTTCTATAAAATCCTGCATGTCCTAAAAAGCTTCTAATAGCCTTAACTGAGCTAGGAGGAGGTAATTTTTCTATGGTTTCGACCTTTGCTTTATCGACCTCGATTCCTTTGCTAGAAATTTTATGTCCCAATACAATTCCCTCTTGTACCATAAAGTGACATTTTTCCCAATTTAAAATAAGGTTTGTTTCCTCACATCTCATTAGAACTCGTTTTAAATTTTTAAGGCAAAGATGGAAAGAATTACCAAATACTGAAAAATCATCCATAAATACCTCCATAATGTCCTTCACGAGTTCGTCAAAGATTACTAACATGCAACGCTGAAAAGTAGCAAGGGCATTACATAATCCAAAAGGCATTCTACGACAAACAAACGTACTGTATGGGCATGTGAATGTTGTCTTACCTTGATCTTCAGGTGCTATTGGGATTTGAAAATAGCCAGAGAGTCCATCTAGAAAGAAATAATACCTGTGTCTAGATAACCTTTCTAACATTTGATCAATGAATGGCAGAGGAAAGTGATCTCTTCTAGTGGCATTGTTCAACTTCCTGTAATCAATGCAGACTCTCCAGCCTGTGTCTGTTCTGGTGGGAATTAGTTCATTCTTCTCATTAGCTATCACAATCATGCCTCCTTTCTTGAACAACTCGCAGGACTTACCCATTTTTGTCGAAATAGGATAAATTATTCCAAAGATCTAGAAGTTTAATTACCTCGACTTTCACAACTTCTTTTACGTTGGGATTTAATCGTCTTTGAGGTTGCACACATGGCTTGTACTCATCTTCCATTAAAATTTTGTGGGTACAAAATGTTGGGCTTATTCCTTTAATATCAGAGATTTTCCAGGCTATGGCTTTTTTATGTTCCCTTAGTACCTGTAGCAACTCTTCTTTTTCCTTGGGTTCTAGTTCTGAAGAGATAATTACTGGTAGCGTAGAATTGTCCCCAAGGAATGCATATTCTAGGTGTTTCGGTAGCTGCATTAATTCTAATTTGGCTGGTTCATCAATGATTTTTTTTTTGTTTTAAATCATCATTGATTTCAATGCTTTGTTTTTCTGTTTGCCTGGATGAAGATGTATTTAGTTCGTCGACTTCATCTTCTTCTCCATCTTCTTGAGTAAGACGCAGTTCTATTGTGTCGTCATGTATGATTCTTGTAATGAATTCTGAATAATATGATCAGTGGTATCATCAAAATAGCATGAATCATCTTGATCCCTAGAATATCGCATGGCATCATAGATTTGAAAAATAATTTCCTCATCACCTATCCTTAATGCAAGTTTACCATCTCCTACATCGATAATGAATTTACCAAGAGCTAGAAAAGGCGCCTAAAATTAAGGGACCTCAATGTCCTCATCCATGTCAAGCACAACAAAATCAACAGGGAAAATAAATTTATCAATTTTTACCAAGACATCTTTGATAAGTCCTCTAGGATATTTAATAGATCTATCGGCTAACTGGATACTCATCCTAGTGGGTTTTGGTTCCCCAAGATCTAGTTGTTTAAACTTTTGATAGGGCATTAAATTAATACTGATACCTAGATCATCTAATGCTTTCTTAATATTTAAACTACTAATTAAACAGGGAATAGTAAAACTTCCTGGGTCTTTTAATTTGGTTGGTAACTTATTTTGGAGGATGGCTGAACATTCTTAATTAAGCTCCACTGTTGATACTTCTTCAAGCTTTCTTTTATTCGTCGGGAGTTCCTTCAAGAATTTTGCGTATGTCGGCATTTGTGAAATGGCTTCAACAAAAGGTAAGTTAATATGTATTTGTTTAAAAAGTTCAAGAAACTTACTGTATTGGGCATCTAATCATTCTTTCTTCAACTTTGCTGGATATGGAATTGATGGTTTATTTTCTTTGCATACTGGGGCTACATCCTCAACTCCCACATCCTTTGCTTTGTTATCTTCGTGTGGTATTTTTTTCTTTGGTTCGACTAACTCCTTTCCACTTCTCAGTGTAACTGCCTTTACTTGTTTTGTTCCTTTAGAAAAAATCCCTGCCCGTATTTCACAAACCATCTCAATAAGTAGTCCAACTGACTTTGTAAGTTCTCCAACTTGGCTCTCGATCCTGTTGATTGATGCTTGTTGATTATCGAGCGTTGTCTCAATTTTTTTATATGAGTTTCTGTGGCTACCATGAATTTTGTTAGCATCTCTTCAAGGTTCGACTTCTTTTCTTGTGGATAGGGAAGATTTTGAAAATTTTGAAGAGGTTGTTGTCTTTGATTTCCTCGATTTCCTTAACCACCCCATGAAAAATTTGGGTGGTCCCTCTAACCTGGATTATAGGTATTACTATAAGGGTTATTATTAGATCTGAAATTGTTACCTATATAGTTCATCTATTCATTTTCTGTGCTCGATTGGTAGGGTGGGTACTCAGGATTCGCCACACTTCCACTTGCGTCGCATTGCATTATTGGGTATACCTGCAAAGAACACAAACTATCAAGCTTTTTATTCATCATATCTACCTGTGTTGATAGCATGGTTACTGCGTCGAGGTTGAAAACTCCTACTGATTTTGTTGGTTTTGTCCTTGTAACCTGCCACTGATAGTTATTCAGTGATCAATAAACTTGTATGCTACTTCAGGATTTTTGTTATTCAGAGTTCCATCGGCAGCTGAATCAATAAGTTTCCTCATTGAGGGATTGAAACCATTATAGAAAGTTTGGACTTGGAGCCACAAGGGTAATCCATGGTGTGGACACCTTCTCAAGAGATTCTTGTATCTCTCACATGCGTCGTATAATGTCTCTAAATCCATCTACACAAAAGAAGAGATATTACTCCATAATTTGGCTGTTTTGGCCGGTGGAAAATATTTTAATAAAAATTTTTCAGTCATTTGATCCCATGTAGTGATTGACACTCGTGGTAACAAGTTTAACCACTGTTTGGCTTTATTCCCTAATGAAAATGGAAATAATCGAAGACGTATGGCATCATCAGAAACGCCATTTATTTTGAAGGTATCACAGAACTCTAAAAAATTTTCTATATGAGTATTTGAGCCTTCGTCCTGTAAACCATCAAATTGAACAAATTGTTGAATCATTTGTATAGTGTTAGGCTTTAATTCAAAATTATTAGCAGCTATAGCAGGCCTAACAATACTAGATTCTGCTCCTGTTAAATTAGGTTTAGCATAATCATACATAGTACGTGGAGCATCTGCCACATCTCGTGGTGGATTATTCTCATCCATCCCTTCAATAGGATATGATTCGCCTTGTTGCTGTTCTTCTCGGTAATTTAAGGCTCGCCTGATTTCTCTGCGATTCCTACGCACGGTAGCTTCAATATCACTATTGTATACTAGAGGTCCTGTCAGGTTCCTTCTAGTCATAAACTGGAGGTACCTGCTAGGAAAAGAAAGAAATAAAATTAGAAAAAACAATAAAATAAAATAAATTGCAAAAATAAAAATAAAAATAATAAAAATAATGGCTAAAGTAATAAAAATAGAGCTTTCTTAATATTTTTGTTCCCCGAAAATGGCGCTAAAAACTTAATCGTCTAATTGTCGAGCTTTAAAATTTATAAAGAGAATGATCGAACTTGGAAACTAACTCTGACAATGACTTAAGGCAAGTGCACCTATCGAACAGTAGTATAGTTTAGGCAAGGCCGTATTGCCGAACCCTAAGGAACTAAAAGTACTAATACTCACTTTCTTTCTATTATTTAGCCTAAATATGAAGTGATTGGTTGATTGAATAAAAAAACTAACTAATTACTAAACTAAGACGCAAAGATAAAAAGAACAAATTGAAGAAATAACATTTAGAAAAACTCAGTTGATTACGACGATACCCTCAGGAAGAATCCACCTAAACTTCACTTGTTATCAAACACTGAACCAGACGATTTATTCACTTAGCTTGATCCGTAGGACTCCCTAATTTATATTAAACCCTCTTTCAAGGCGAATAACGTCTAACCCTAGGTTGATTAATTGAAATCTGTTTCTAATTAAAACCCCTAGAATTTTATTAACTCGATCTATAGACTCCCATATTAGGTTTCACCTTAATCCGACAAAATCTCGTCACCCTATCTCTAGACGCGCGATCAACTTCGCATAATTATGATAGATCTACTCTTAAGCAAGGACTTTTTCTCCACCACCTAAGCACATCACACTTGAATTAATATCCCGGAAATATCAACAGAAGAATTAAGCACACATAATTAAGAACAAACTAAGTATTTATCATACAGCTCAAAAAATAATAACAAGATTCATTTAGGTTTCATCCCCTTCAGGTATCTGAAGGATTTAGTTCATAATGATAAAATATAACATCTCAAGAGAAAAGATAAAACAAAACATAAGAAATCCCTAAAATCCCCTGAGGGAATTGAAGGAGAGATATGCCGTCTTGAGTAGAATTCTGGCTTCTTGAGATGGATCAACTAGCTATCTTCGAGTGATTCCCACAAATCTGGCCTTCTGGCTCAGCTCTTTGGCCTAGCTGACTGCCTAACTGACCGCCCTCTTTCAGGTTACACTTAGGGTCTTTATATAGGCTCTTGGAATGTGTTTCTTTCTCCCTAAGTATCCTTTTCCGAGTGAAATTCCTCTTTTCCACGACAGGGGCACGGCCATGGCACACGCCCGTATGAAATAACTTCAGGTCGTGTTCAGGCCTGTTGATGGAGGCACGGCCGTGTGAATTCTGGTTAGGCCGTGTTCTAGTTAATTGTCGAGGCACGGCCATGTGGCTTGAAGCCTAGGCAGTGTTGATTTCCACTTTGGCCCAAATTGGCCCGTTTTAAGCCCGTTCCTTGTTCTTTTTGTCCTCGGGTGCTTTCTTGAGTATAAAACGTGAAAAGAAAGGATTAAGAGCACCTTTTTACATAAATCAAGGAATAAATCATCCAAAAGTATGCTAAATGTGGACCTAAAATATGTTACTTTTACGGTTTATCATACATCAACCACTATCTTTGTATGCACATTCAATCCTTTATAATACATTTCCATTTGTGTCCAATGTTGGTGTAACAACCCATTTTCAGTGAAAGCAAAATAATGGTTTCAGGACCACAAATTCGATGTCAAAATATATATTATTATTTTAATGTCTACAGTGTGTTAGTAATATAGTATAAAAATTTTGTTAAGAAATTTTACTATTCGCATGCTTAATTCGATAAAAAGGACTAAATTGTAAAAGGTACAAAACTAGAGTTTTATAAGCTAAAGGGATTTAAAAGCTATGAAATTAAATGGTTAGAGGGTTTATGTTGTAATTGAACTATTGACATGTTTAGTGGACAAATATGGACATTTATTAGGTGATTTTAAAGGTTATATATCAAGGTTAATTAAGTAAATTAGTAAATAAGTAATTAAAATAAGATAAAGAAAAGAAAGATATCATCTTTCTTCCATCTTCACCACCCAAAATCAAAGAAGAAAAACACCATGGAAGCATGCTAGGTTCGGCCATGGCATTCTAGCTTGCATGTAAGTCGTTTTTATCTTGTTTTTAATTATTTCTATGTTTCTAGAGTCGTTGTAGCTTAATCTAGCTAGCCTAAGGACTAATTTGCAAAACTGTTGAATTTTTAGGGTTTTGCCATGAATTCATTTTAGTTTTTTGTGATGTTTAATGGAAGTCCTTGTTGTTAGATAAATAACTTTTTTCAAGTTATTTTTGATAAATTTGTCAATTAGGGGTTAAATTGAAAAATGTGAAATATTCATGGTGTAATTTGTGAATTAATGAAATTGTGTGCTTCCATAAGCTTGTATGATATTTGGCTAGGCTTGGGTAGGGATGAAATTGCATGAATTTCATTTTACGAGCCTAAGGACTAATTTGTAAAGAAATCAAAAGTATAGGGGTAAAATTGTAATTTTGCTAAAATGTAAATTTGAGTTAAATTGAATAGAATGATTATTGAATTGAGCTGAATTTATTCATTTAGATCAAGATAAACCATGCACGACTTTAGATCGAGGCAAAGAAAAAGCTTCGGATTAGTCGACTTTATTTTTCTACGTTTATCATCGAGGTAAATTCGTACGTTTAAGTTTCGTTTTTTTATGAATTGATTTTTTATATAATATTAAATTGAGTGTTGACGAAAAAATCCAACTATGAATCATCAATCATCGAACTATGAAAAGGGATAGCTTCGACTATCGATTATGAAAAGGATGGTGATGACCATCAAATTATGAAAAGGGATGGCTCCAGCTATCGAACTATGAAAAGGGATAGCTTCGACCATCAACAATGAAAAGGGATGGTGAAGAGCATCAAATTATGAAAAGGAATAGCTTCAACTGTCGAACTATGAAAAGGGATAACTTCGGTTATCAAATTATGAAAAGGAATGGGTCAACCATCGTATTATTACCTCGTGTAAACTTCAGAAAGAGCTTTCAATGTAAATTACATTAGTTTGATGAAAGGTAAGTAATGGGTACCTTGTGGAAGTTAAGAGTATGAATATACATATATAATTTTTTTTAATTAGTTATTCTCATGTTGGATTGGGTTTACATGTTTTGTGGTTGTATATTGTATTGGCAAGGTTAGATTGTACGTGTTACGAACTTACTAAGCATGACATAATTACTTTGTATCAATTTTTTTTGTGTTTTGTAGTTGTTGGAAGTTCGTTCAGGTTGGAAAGTCGTCGGAGATCTATCACACTATCTATCAGCTCTTTCGGTACTTATGGATGTTTAATTTTAGTTATAATGGCATGTATAGGTATTTTGGCTAATGTTGGCCATTTGTTTTGGTTGTTGGAATTGCCATTTGGTTTGGCTTGTGACTTAGCATTTTGATGTTGATATGAGATTATTTTATGGCATGTAAATATTAACCTTATTATGGTCGATGTTTAGCTTAATATGTTTGAATTGTGATAGATAAATATGCATATTGTATAAGCCTTATAACTTGTTGTGGTTTTGTATTTTATTATGAAAGGTATATAAATGTCTATTGATGTTAGTGAATGAATGGCATAATTTGTACCATTTGATAGGCTTTGGTAAGTTAATTCAATGGTTTGAATTGATGCAAGTTTAGTAGAAAGTTAGTTAGTCATTTTGGGCAATTTGAATACATGGCTAAACATGTTTCTATATTGTCATTTGAGGTGCCTAAGGGCATATTGGTTGTATAATGTTATACCATATGTATATGAATTGTTTATGCTTGATTTTGGTGCCTTATTAAGGCATGTGCATATGTGCATTTTTGTTATAGGTACATGCTAGTTTGGGTGAGAAAAATGGCTTGTAAAATGGCCTATTTTCATCCACACGGGCAGAGACACGAGCATGTGTCTCAGTCGTGTGTGACACATGGCCAGGTGACATGGTCGTGTGTCCCTTGTAGGTTTTGAAGGGTTGTAAGTCAGGATGTTACACGGACTAGCACACGGTCTGGCTCACGTGCGTGTGGCTTGGCCGTGTAACCCAAGTCAGTGAGTTACATGGTCGTGTGTCTCTACTTCGAATGCCTACATGGCCATGTGACTCTTGCAGTGTTGAAAATTTTCATGATTTTCAGAAAAATTCTCTGAGTTTTTGATTTAGTCCCGACTTGTTTCTAACGTGTAATTAGGGCCTCTAGGGCTCGCTTAAGGGACAATATGTATGTTTTGAATTGGTTTTAATGTGTTTATTGATATGGTTTGGAAAGTTTTAAATTTATGTCCATTTGATTTGAAAACTCCAGTAATGCTATTTAACCCTATTCTGACGACAGATACGGGTTAGGGGTGTTACAGTTGGAAACCATGCAACAGGAATTTTTTGATTAACACCTTGAACAGCTCACATGCTTCATATAATGTTTCGTCCTCAGATTGCCAAAAGGACATAATATAATTCCTCAGTTTGGCATTCATGTTCGGAGGATTATATCTCAGCAGAAACCTCTAACAAAGTTCATTCCAAGAAGCCGCAATACTTTATGACAATGCGTTTAACCATGCTCTGGCACGATCTCATAATGAATAAGGGAATAACTTCAGTTTCAGGGCATCTTCAGGAACACCCTACTGACTGAATGAATTGCAGACTTCCAAAAAGATTCTTAAGTGCAACCTTGGATCCTCAATAGGCAATCTACTAAACTACCCCACTGTTTGTAACATTTGAACCATCATCGGCTTTAACTCGAAATGTTGAGCCTGAATATACGGCCTGACAATTCCTGAATTCAAATAATTTAAGACCAGTGTTACAAGTTCTCTGATGGGTCTATCTTTGTCATCTATTGTTTGAGGAATATCAGCATCCCTTCCTTGTAATGGCTCTTCTCTAACCTGATCACTTCTAATTCTTTCCATTTCTCTTAATTATTTTCTCCTTCTCAAGGTTCTCTCAATTTTTGGATCAAAAGAATACTCTTTAATTGCTGAAATATCTCTACTCATACACCAAAAAAAATCTTGAAAAACAAAAAAAATCAAAACACTAATTAATCTAAAAAAATAAAATTTAAGAGATAATAACACACCAAATATTTCATCAAAATTTTGCTGATCACCGGCAACGGCAACAAAAACTTGTCGCGAGTGAATGTGTAATGTGAATGTGCAAATATACACGTTTAATCAAGTAATAAAATGATGAGTGAGTATCGTCTCCACAGGGATCAGAATTGACTTAAATAATTAGTTATGCTATTACTATGAAACTGACTAATTAAACTGAGCAAAAGGGAAAAGTGAATAATTGATAAAGAAGTGTAATGAAGGATTAAGAAAATCAATTATCACTAAAAATATGAAATGGCAATTAAAATGTTGTGGCAATTCTCAAAGAGTAAGTGGGAAAGAGTTTGTATTGTTGAATGATAAAGGTTTGAATTACTTGGGTTTATTTCTATAACATAATAATGTCATAGAAAATCTTGACCATTCTATTGCTCAGGGAATCATTACTACAGTCTGCTTCTTTTAAAAGACAGACTTTGAGATATCACTCTAAGTTTTTTTATGTCTGTAGACTCAAGAATGATATCCATATTTTTTCCATTTCCCTATATAGATTGCAACTCCTATGTCTGGAGTACTACAATTATTCTTGCAAATACTTTTCGGTTTCAACCGATTATATCCCAATCTAATTAATCTTTTCAGAATTAAGTCAGATCTAATAACATGCTACACAGTCATCTATGTCTAGAGCTGGTATGCATACATTAAAAGTAATCACAAATCGAATGAAACAATATTCAACTCAAAATTAAACCACGGGCATTAAAAGTTAACAAAAATTCACCTAGAATAATTCCAACCCAAAGAAAATTAGTTCTTGGGTTGAATATTAGAATTCATAACAGAACCATTCAATGTCATTATTTAAATTCACGAATCACAAATTCAAATAAAAAATAATGGTAGAACTGCAGGAAGCTTTCGTTACTCCATCTTTCATTCTGATAATGAGATTTGATGCAAAACCCAGGGCCGATTTCTCTTCCTCTCCCTTATGTCTGTAATTCTTCTACTCTGTAAGCTGCTACCCTTTTCACTCTTCCTCTAAGAATGCACGAGAATCTGATGCAGAGAGATAGAAACTGCTATTCTCTTTTTTCTCTCTCCCTCCGATGCTCTTTTTCTCTTTTTTTTTGTCTTATTTATAGGATAAGTCCCTCCCTCTCAATACACACCTTTTGATTCCTCTTTTTCATGGTGATTTATCTGGTACAAGTACAACTGGGTGAGAGTGACGTGGACTGAGTGTTGTGTCGTCTTCCTGGAATTGCCATGGCATTCGTGATGGCAATCTAACCAACATTTTGTCATGGAAATATTTCAATTCCTTCATTTTCCTATCCTTTTTCTCTTTTCTTCTTCCTGAACCTGCTGCCAACCACAAACAACACCTTTCTTCCCCAATAACAGAAGTAACAAATAATAACATGTATAGCACAGTCCAAACTTTGTTATGTAATGTTCTAAAAATATCTAAAAATGCAAATAGATTTACTTATTTACAAACAATTAATCCAATCTAGAGGCTTAAAATATAACTCTGTTCAAGAGTGATCAATGAATTTCTAGGGTTGTCAAGCCTAGGGTTTAAGTTCTTTCTCTCCCAAACAACTGATCCGCTAAGAAATCCCTACATAACAATTAGTAAATCATACCTCTACTTGCTAATCCCTTTTAAGAAGATTAGTTCCTCGTGGATTTCATAAACTCAATAAACTTGATGTGAAAGGTAAACATGAATGATGAATCAAGAGAAAAGGGTTAAGAGAATCTTGAATTGTATTAAATGAAATGTAAAATCCACAAATAGTTGATCGAGTCTATAAATTAAATCTATCAACATACACAAAGATAAAAACTAGAAATAACCTAAAACCTAATAAAAACAAAAAACTAAAATTGAAATTACAAAGAAAATTCTAAAGTATGAAAAGTTGTCTCTAACAAGTGTCAAATAAGCCTATTTATAGATTTATGGTTTCTATCATCCTCAACCCTAGGTCAACTGACCCTCTCATATTAAACATTTGATTGTGTAGACCAAAACGCCCCTGGCTCATAAGTGTTTCTTGTACAGGACCGATGTCGCGACATTGAAGGCAGTATGCTTACCCTTAGGGTGGTTTTAGAAGTATGTTGCGACATCCTTTGGTTATGTAATGTCATCGAAGGTAGTCTCAAAATTTTTGTACTTTGCTCCTTATGTTGCGACATCACACTCCTCATGTTGCAAATGGCGACTAGTATTGAGTTTGCATGCCCTCTGATGGTCCCCTGCACACTCACTAGGATGTTAGCTCACCCTTAGACCTCATTTGGTCCCTAAGGTCATAAAAGACTCAAATTACACTTTTTTATTGAATGTAAATGAAACTATAAAAACTTAATTAAAACATAATAAAAGTGATCATATTCAAGCTTTGCAAGTGTAAAAATTGTCTAATCTGCTACACCGAATTACGACAGATCAGACATAAACCTCGTTCAACTTGTGGTCCAAGCGGGAAGGGTTAAATCGTCTGTTCTCTAGATAGACTAATCAACAAAGAGGGGTTAGTTAGAACCCACTAACAAAAAAAGGGTACTAAGAAGGCATAACCGACTGACAGAGATGTCTGTCAAGATTATTCATCTTTAAGGGATTATATTGTGAAGTACCCGCCAAAGGACTAGTTCTGTAGGGAACCATCACATGAAATAAGTAGTAAACTCAAAAGTTTCATTCGAATAACAAGATGTCAAATATTATTGACCAAAGTGGTTCATAGTTGATGGACACATGCCTTAAAAGCAAGGTATCACCGTTAAGGTCATTCATTAAGAAGTAATTCAAACAACATTGCAACCCAGGTGTAGGGTGGAGTGAGATCTAGTTCGCTAGAGTAGCATGTGTCCTTATTAAGTAAGCCCACTAGCGGAGTGCGATTAAGTCCTACAATACTAAAGTAAGAAGATAAAGTCTTCCAGAGACTAATTGGGTTTACTATGATTATCAAGGAAGGCATGAAAGGGTCATTAGGGTGGTAGGTAGGACAACTACCTTATAAGTTCAAGATGGAAAGAGAATCTATACTAGTAACTAACCACCCCAATATGAGACTAATGATTAAAAATTATGAGTCGAAGGATGCTTGAGAAGGGAGATGAATGAAGGTAAAAATGAACATAAGGAAGGGACAGAGTCTGTGATTATAGGAAGCTACCTGGGAAACAGTCAAAACTTGTTGAATGGTTGTAGGATAAGGAACAAGAATATCCCTTATAGGGCTACCTGCTTATAGATAAGTTCAAGGATATCACTAAGGACCTCCAACCCAGATTGAGAGAAATGATCAAAAAATAATCAATGAGTTAAATGTGTTTAGTTTTCTTATTATTACCCCGACAAGTTTTAAATGTGTTTAGTTGTCTTATTATTACCCTGACATGTTTTGGGTTATTTTGTGTAGTAAAGAAACTCACTAAGTTCTTTTGAACTTACAGAAATTTGGCTTTTGTCTGCAGGACTCAAAGAGTGATCAAGGACCTTGAGGAGGGATCAAGCCATACCAAGATAAACCAAGGAGAAATTATTAGTTTGGTGTCGTGCACATAGGAGAGGGTACCTTTAGAGGCTTCGCCCTAAGGTCAATTACATTGTATCTAAGTAGATTCTTTAGAATTCAGAGTTTTTGAGATAGTAAACTTTTATTTTAATATAAGGGTTCTGTTGTAAGAATATTTATTAATAAGTAATAAAGTCAGCCTTTAAAATTGTTAGTTAAAAAATTGTGTTTAGTCCAATCCGGTCCATTTTTGGCACCTCATATCCAGATTCGGCAACCTTGGGTAAGGGTGTTATAATAATTAACAAATCAACCGATCATTATTTTATCATTTACATTATCTAAAGCAATAGGGAAGAAAATTAGATTAGTTAGTCTAATTGATAATTTAAATTTAGTTTATAAACAATTTATTTTGGAATTTGCACTAATAATTTTTTACTCGATTAGATTAATAATCACTTACCTTGTAATTATCTTGATAAAAACATTTATCGGTAATCCCTTGGGTACGATCCTTGGAATACTCTAGTGTTCCATTAACACTATAAATATTAAACTGGCCTGTCATGCTTGCGGATACCACACTTAGTATTGATTGATTTGTTGATTCTTGTGTTGATTTATCTTTCTTCCCAACTACTTCAACGTGGGTGGAGGAGAGGTGTTTACCCCTCTAAGGAAGATCATTACCACGACCACCTTGGTTCTAGAAGCTAGCCAAATGATTGATGTCAGTAAGGATATCATTCGGTTGCCATAGGTTAGGTTCTCTGAAGAGGGTAGACTAGGCAATATCCTTTGCTTGAGACTATTTATCCCTTTTAGCAACATCCATAACTTCCTTGAGCTCTCCTACTAATTATTCATTTTGAGTATTCTTTAGGTCTAGTAGGTATTGGTGCTCTTTTTGTTCCTGAAACTGGCATTGTTACTCAGAAAGTTATTCCTTCTTGTGGCACATTTTCTCTTAGATCTTTGTGACTTATTGTTTGGAACCAGAGTGTTGATGATGAGAGGCTTTGTCCGTAAGGATGGCAGCAGCAATGACCTGAGCCGGTGAAGAAAACAACCAAGATGGGTGGATATACTAGAAGAGCTATAGATGAATCTCTCTTAAAAATGAGGAGAAGGCCCTAGGAGAGGCTGAGACAAGAATACAACTAGCTAGTCAAGGTTAAGGGCTGGTGACTAGAAGTTTGGTCCAAGTGGTAGAGAGCTGGAAAAAAAAAAGGAGAGGAGAGGTGTAACGAGACTATAAGGGCAAAGGAGATTGAGTGTTAAGGATAAAGGCTTATGGTTGCTGAGAGGGTGAAAGATCATTTATCATTTTCCTCTATGGTATTTATAGAGAAAGGTCTTCATGTGGTCAGTGGCCACACCCCGGTGTGCTTATGCTGAGGCTATTGAATCAACACAAAACTATCAGAATTAAAACGGTTATCTATAATTGTAATAGGTCAGTTGTAAGATTTATAAGTGTTACTATGAAACACTCCAAGTATTTCAAGGATCGAACCCAAGGGATTGACAAATTGGTAAATGTGATTATCATGTTAATCACAAGTTAAGCAATTACTAATATATCGAGTTGGAAATTAGTAGTGCAAAATCAAAAATAAATTATTTATAAACTAAATTTAAACTATCAACTAAATTAACTAAGATAAACTTTCTTCTTATTATTTTAGACAATGTAAATGATTAAAATAATGGCTGGCCAATTTGTTAATGGCTAACTAAGCTAATAAACCTATATCGATTGTATTGGTTGCCATCCTTAGCTAGGAATATCCTATTGGTCACATCCTAAAATAGAAGATACCACCTAATCTCTCCTCTTGATCTAACCTACGCATATAGATCTCCGCTTGGTCTCACTATTTGGCAAAATGATATTGAAATATCTAAGAATAAACTCTCCTTTTGGTCTCATTTATCTAGATTTTCCATTAAAGGCATCAATTCTAGCATATTAAGCATTTTGATATAAAAAAAAAAACTAAAAAATCAAGCATAGACATTAACTTAATCTAACAATCAATTCATCAATTAACTAAAAGCAATATCAACATATAATAAAGCTTAACACTCAAATAGACATTTCATTGAATAGTTCATATACACAATATAAAGGTAAGGGTAAAAAATGCTCATTTTATGTGGAACCAATAACACCTAAAAACTTGATCTATCTTCATTTACAAAGGTCTTTAACAAGAAAGAAGTAACAAAACAAAAATAAAATAAAATCTATTCTAAAAAGAAAAGGAAAAACCTAATCTAAAAATATGGGAAGTAAGGAAAATGATCAGCCATAAAAATCTACTCCCAAAAGCTTATAAAGTAGTATTTATAGTCTACTAACATTTAACCTAACATTTACAAGTATGCCCTTAAATGAAAAGTGACTTAAGCTTGTTTGGACACAAAATTGCCCCTACAGTTTTTCACTCACCAAACTTCCTTGTCGCAACACCTAGGCTTTGGTCTCGCGACATGATCTTAGCTTGGGGGTTCTGGATGTCACGACACAACCTAGCTGGTGAGGCGACACCCTCAACAGTGGCCCTAACTCTTCCACTTCAACAATTAGTAGTGGAGTTCTGATCTCAAAGCCTTGGAGTTGAGACATAGGGTTTGGTGTTGCGATATAGCACACCTAGCGTCGTGACATCCTTGGGAAACTTCTCTAGGTTGGTTTTTTGTTGATGTTTTACTCCTCTAAGGTGATGGAGGATCAGTGCAACGACACACACGCATCAGTGTTGCGACATCCAAATTAGTTGATATTTTCTTCAGGGTTTGGCCATAGTCATCTCCATACATAGACTCAAATCAATCTTTAGACTCCCAACAATATAGTTTTGGCAATTTGGGTCTCAAAAGAGGTAAAATATAAGAAAAAATATCACTATTACTAAAATCTAATAATCGATAAGAAAAAGCATTAATTAGACTAGTAAACTACTTGAAAACAAGCTCATTAATTACTCAAGAGAGCCTAATTTCACATGTCAAATTACGAAAGATTATTTATAAAGGAAGTTCTTGTGCCTGGTGGTGTCACATCACCAACAGTACGAATGGTGGCTCGCTCGTGCAGTCGGTCAGGTGGCAAGTCGATTGTCCTCAAGTGGGGTACTATTCTTACATTCTTTTAGATGAGGTAGTATAAGTTTGTTACGTCTCAATGGTCTCTATTGGTCCCCTCTTGGTGGTAAGTGCGTTCTTGCTAGAAGCGGATGGCTTGGTGGGCGAGACATAGGTGACCAATCAGATGATTGAAGATAAGAAACTGGTTAACTGATCTTCAAATAGGGAACTAGTAGGGTGATGCATGGCGGATGGCCATCCATAGATATCTTTCAAGTAGCTTCTCATGGTCCCACATGTCCGGGAGCTATAAGGGTATAACAAACTTTAAATTAGAATTGTGAAATAAGGATTTAAACATAACTATAAAAAAATTACAATTATTAAACCTTAAAACTTTAACATGAATTTCAAAGATTCAAAATATATTAACTGGAACATCAAAAAATTTAAAATTGAATCCATAAAATCATAATAACAAATCACTCAAAAACAAAACCAAAAAACTATATCAATCGATTCCAGATGATTCAACGGACCAGTCTCGGGTGTCACTTCTTATAATCAGAAAAAATCTAATATATATTAATAAACTGATACTTTCCATGTTAGATCATTAATAATACGGAGCGTGTGTCGCATTTTCCTCGCGCATTTTGACGAGAGGATTGATGACGTCACAACGACCCAAATATGTTCGAAACAGAGGCAATGTCCCGACAATGCGATCCATAATGTTGCGACGATGCGATGAATTCTATCTCAAAGCAGTTGTGCAATTAGACTTTCATGATGACTACTTTTCCCAATTAAGCTCTGATTATTTCAAAGATATTTTAGTCAGATTAGAACTCTAATCTTAACTTATAAAAAGGGTCTTAGTAACCCTAGAATAGTGATCATCACAACATTAAGAAAGAGTTTTAGAGAGCTTTAAAGGAATTTTGTGTTTTAGCTAGAGAGCTTTGCATTCACTTTTGTTTTGTAATTATCCATCTTATACTCTTTGATTCTTTTCTCATTAGTGAAGTCTTATTTGCCCCTAGTTTTTTATCCTCTTGATTGGAGGAGTTTTTCTATGTAAATTTGTGTGCCCAATTTTCTCTATTCCTTCTTTTTCATTGCTTATGTAGGTTGATCCTATAACACCCCTAACCCGTATCTGCCATTGAAATAGGGTTAACAGGCATGATCAATTAAATTATAACATTTAACCTTCATTGTTCATACATCATTAAATCATAATCAAACAATGTCACTAAGTCCCTTAATAAGGTCTACGAGACCTTAAACACGCATTGGGAAGGGGTCGGGACTAAACCGAACTCATACAATTTTTTCCAAAACTTAACATTTTTCAGAGCTACAGAGGTCACACGCCTGTATGGGTAGGCCGTGTGCCTCACACGGCCTCAGACACACCTGTGTGTCCAAGCCGTAGCAAAACAGGGCATACATACTGACTTATTTACACGGCCGAAAACACGCCCGTGTGCTTTACCCGTGGTCGACACTAACCTATTTCACACGTCCAGTCACACTCTCGTGTGTCTAGCCCATCTGCAAGTCTAACTTGCTTCAATTTGAAAAATTAAGAGACACGGTCGAGCCACACGCCCGTGTGCTTAACTGTGTGGGCAAATATAGGCCGTTTGCAAGGCCAATTTGCCACCCACACTTTGGGTCACACCTACAAGCATCAAACCAAATAAATTCATACCCCAAATGGCATCCAAAACATGCCAATATATGCACCAATTAACCTTCACCAATATCATTTATTTCCATGTTCAATTTCAACTCAAACAATTCTATCCAAAATATCAATTTCACATTAAGATCATATAAACCATTCATCATTCAATCCTCACCAAATCTAAACATGAAACACACCATTCCCATTTAACTAACTTATGCCAAAATGATCATTCACATAGAACACATATACACATATTAAAAATTAATTTCACAAGCCCAAAGAATATACCAAAATCATTAAACTATCAAGCCATGTCACATGGCAAGATCTATACTTCTCAAAATCATACCATAATCACTAGCCTATACATACCATATACAAAATATATATATCTTCCAAAAGTACCAAAATAAATAGCCGATAGTGTGATTGAGTCGCTGTCGATCTCTGGATCCGATCTAGCTTTAATGACACTGTAAAACATAGATAAACTTCACACAGTAAGCTAATAAGCTTAGTAAGTTCTTCATATGATACATTTAACTCAACCATTTCAATTCAATATACAATATAAACTATCACATGATTCAAATCATAATAATATACAATTCTCCTTCTTAGTTATTACTCACATAATCATCCATTTATCCTTATACAATATCATCAACCACATAGGTTCCGTACATACCTGTGTCAACACTTAGTTAACGATCATTTTTGCTACTCAATGCTCAATAACACATTTAGTTCCATCTTCATAAGCATTCAATCTACTCGCACACTTAGTGCCAATTTCTTAGCCGAAGTTATAATATCATCGCACACATAGTACCTTTACATTAAATTGTATTTAACTCGGTATCGCACACACAGTGCCAATCAATATAGTCGATAATTTCTTTATTCTGCACACACAGTGTCGTTCACCACTGTATCAATTCTATTTCGCACACTTAGTGCCACCTCTTTTCAAACTCATCTTCCACATCACTAACTCAACAATTACATTTCTATTCATTGCAATATATATATATATATATAAATAGAAGTTTAACAATTCGTATTATAAACGAACTTACCTCAGACGTTGAAGTTACGAAACAAGTAGATCAATCGAGCACTTCGTTCTTGCCTCGATCTACGTCTGAATTTCTCTTTTCTTGATCTATACATATTCAAATTTAACTCAATCATTCATCAAATCATTCAATTAAATCCAAACACACATATTTAGGGCCTTTTACAAAATAGCCCTCACATTTACACTTTTTGACATTTAAGTCCCTATTTCATAAAATCACAAAATACACACAATTTAATCATACCATGCTTAAGCCGAATTTTCCTCATGTCCATACAAGCCCACATATTTCATTTGTTTCACATTTTAGTCCTTCAATTTACACTATTCTCAATTTAGCCCAAATAATCAAATTCATCAAAAATTCAAAGACAAACTATGTTAATCCATCACATATCTTTCATATTTCATCTTCAACTATCACAAAACTCAAGCATTCATCAATGTCATGTCTCAAAATCATTATCAAATTCTAAAATTAAGACATGAGCTTGATCGAACACAAAGCAACTATCACAAAAACGTAGAAATTATCAAAAACTGAAACAAAAACATACCTTGATCAAAGGAAACCCTTGGCCGAACCTAGATTTCTTTTTCTTTTCTTTTTCTTTGTATCTTTGGCAATGTTGATGAGAAATAAACATGAATTTGTCTTCATTTTTCTTTAACTAAACTTATTATATTAATTACCATTTTGCCCTTTTATTAATTCATTTAAAATTCCACTAATCTTAGGCATTTTTGTCCATCATAAATTCAAATGGTTTAATAACAACATAAGGACTTCTTATTTAAAAAGCCATGCCAATTAAGCACTTTAACAACTAGCACACAGCTTTTGCATTTTATGCGATTAAGTCCTTTTTCTCAATTCGACACACAAATGATAAAATTTTCACACAGAATTTTCACGCATGCTCAATCACATACTGTAAACATAAAAAATAATAATAAAATATTTTTTTAACCTCAAATTTGTGGTCTCGAAATCACTGTTTCGACTAGGGTCTAAACCGGGTTGTTACATCTCTCCCCCTTAGGGATTTTCGTCCTCGAAAATCTTACCAGTTAATAGGTTCAAATATTGCTCTTTCATACCATCTTTAGGCTCCCACGTAGCCTCTTCAACACCGTCTTTGTGCCACAACACTTTCACTAAAGAAATTTTCTTATTTCTCAACTCTTTGATCTCACGTGCTAGAATTCAATTCGGTTCTTCGTTATACGATAAATCAGATTGAATCTCAACTTCAGTAGCGGCAATCACATGTGATGAATCAGATCTGTATCGCCTAAGCATCGATATGTGAAATACATTATGAATCTTCTCTAGATCAGGTGGCAACAACAATCTATAAGCAACCGGTTTGACACGTTTAATAATCTCATACGGCCCGATAAACCTCGGACTCAATTTGCCTTTTCTGCCAAATTGAATTATTTTCTTCCACAGAGAAACTTTCGAAAACACTCTATCACCAATCTCAAACTCAATATCTTTTTGTTTCAAATCTGCATAAGACTTCTGACGATCTGATGCGGCTTTCAGACTGTCACGAATCACTTTCACTTTCTGCTCAGTCTCTTTAATCAAATCAACCCTGTGAATCTTATTTTCACAAAGTTCAGTCCAATACAATGGAGTTCTGCATTTATGACCGTAAAGAGCCTCATATGGTTTCATTTTAATGCTTGATTGAAAACTATTATTATACGCGAATTCAATCAACGGCAAATGTTTTTCCTATGTACTTTAAAACTCAAGAATACATCTCAACATATCCTAGAGAATCTGACTGATCCGCTTAGATTGACCATCCTTTTGCGGATGAAATACAGTACTAAAATTTAGCTTCGTACGTAAAGCCTCTTACAGTTTCTTCCAAAATCGTGAAGTAAACCTTAGATCTCTGTCAGATACAGTGGATAATGGTACCCCTTGCAATCTCACAATCTCAGAAATAGTCAATTCAGCTAACTTATCAAGTGAATAATATGTTCTCACCAGAACAAAATGAGCTGATTTCATTAATCTATCAACTATCACCCAGATTGCATCTCTCTTTCTTGGAGATAAAGGTAATCCCGACACAAAGTCCATCGTGATTCTCTCCTATTTCCACTCAGGAATCATTATCGATTGTAACAAATCGGATGGAACCTGATGTTCAACTTTAACTTGATGACAAACTAAACATCTCGAAACAAACTCTGAGATATCCCGTTTCATACCATGCCACCAATAAAACTATTTTAGATCATTGTACATTTTCGTACTTCCCGGATGAATAAGCACACGACTATTATGAGCTTCGTTCAAAATCAATTGGATCAACTCTAAAATTCTTGGAATACAAGTCCGATCTCGAAATCTCAAAAAACCATCATTATCAACTCGGAATTCAGAATCAAAATTCAAATCACACTATCTCGTTTTTCCATCATTTCAGCATCACTTTTCTAGGCATCATAAATTTGACATATAAACATTAGTCTCACTTTCAACTCAGCCAAAATCGAACCATCATCACATGGATTCATCTTTGTACTCATTGCTCATAAAGCAAATAAAGACTTTCGGCTGAGAGTGTAGTAACAACATTAGCTTTTCTCGGATGATAATCAATTACTAATTCATAGTCTTTTAGCAATTCCAACCATCTTAACTGTCGCAAATTCAATTCTTTCTGAGTCATAAGATATCCAAACTCTTGTGATCCGTATAAATATGACACTTCTCACCAAATAAGTAGTGACGCCAAATCTTCAATGCAAATACAATAACTGCTAATTCAAGATCATGCATTGGGTAGTTCTTTTCATGTAGTTTTAATTGTCTCGAAGCATAGGCTATAACTTTGCCTTCTTGCATCAACACACAGCTGAAACCATTCAACGATGCATCACTGTAAACTATGAATTCTTTACCCGATTCTGACTGAACTAACACTGGTTCTTCTATCAACAATGCTTTCAACTGATCAAAACTCTGCTGGAACTTTTCTGACCACTCAAATTTAACATCTTTCTGCAGTAATTTCATCAACGGAGTTGCAATCATCGAGAAGCCTTTCACAAACCATCTATAATATCCTGCTAATCCCAAAAAACTACAGACTTCAAACACATTTCTCGAGGTTTCCAATCTAAAATTGCTAAAATCTTGCTCGGATCAACTCGTATTCTCATAGCTGACACTATATGTCCCAGAAAACCAACCTCACGCAACCAGAACTCACATTTGCTAAACTTTGCATACAATTTCTTCTTACACAGGGTCTGTAACACGGTTTTCAAATGCGCGGCATGTTGCGTCTCATCACAAGAATAAATCAAAATATCATCAATGAACACAATGACAAATTGATCCAAATACGGTCTGAATATCTGGTTCATCAAATCCATAAATACTGCAGGAGCATTCGTTAGTCCGAAAGGCATAACTAAGAATTCAAAATGTCCATACCTCATTTTGAAAGCAGTTTTCGGCACATCTGATTCTTTAACTCTCCACTAATAATATCCCGATCTCAGATCTATTTTTAAAAACACTGTTGCTCCTTTCAGCTGATCAAACAAATCATCAATACGTGGAAAAGGATATTTATTCTTTATAGTCATCTTGTTGAGTTGTTTATAGTCAATGCACATTCTCATAGTTCCATCTTTCCTTTTCACAAACAAGACCGGAGCACCCTAGGGCTAGAAACTCGGTTGAACAAATCCTCTCTCGGTCAACTCTTGCAACTGAGACTTCAACTCTTTAAATTCTGTCGGTGCTATTCTGTACAGAGTTATTGAGATAGAAGTCATTCCTGGCACTAACTCAATAGCAAAATCAAGTTCTCGTATCGAAGGTAATCCTGGTAATTCTTTAGGAAACACATCAGGGAATTCACAAACCACAGGCACAGATTCAATGTAACGCCCTAAAAATTTAAGTTTTTTTTATTTTTGCATGATTTGACACAAATTGCTTGTTTGCTTTACTAGCTGAGTGATTTGGGTGTGTATGGGAGTGTTTGAGAAGCTTGGGTTCAAGTCTTGGCTTTTGCAAAATTTTTAGCTTTGCTCTTAAGTGAATCCGGACACTGGCATATAGGCCTTATAAATAATAGTGCTTTTTTTATGACACAAAAAGAGCTTGTGGTCTAGTGGCAAGGTGGCATGTTGTGTAACTATGAGGTCTGAGGTTCAAGTCCTAGGTTGCACAAGGAAGTGTTTATTTTGCTGCTTGTGCTGTGTAGGCAGTGGAGTTGGACTAAAACACAGCTAAGGGGAGTTTGAATAGAATTTGAATGGAGTTTGAACTGGTCATGGAGAGGATTGAGGAGAGATTTTAGGAGAAAATCAATGAGATGAGAGGGGGAGTTTTTGTCGAATTTGGACTCTAGCACTCAAGATTTTGGCCAAGAGAGGTATACTACTCATTTGGATTTTTTTTCTCTTTTTGGCCGAATGTGGTAGCATCTTTTGCCATTTTTCTCTACTCATTTTTTCCTTTTTACATTGTTCTTTCTTTTCCCCTGTCGAATCCACTTTTCTCTTCCTCCTTCTCTTTGTTGTTTCTTTTCTCTCCTCTACTTTCCCAAACCTTGATCGAATAGTATATCCCTTTTGCCCTTCTCTATTTTTTCTTTTGGTGTTCTTCTATTTTTGGGTTTTAGTCGACTATCTCCGTATTCTGCTGTGGTGTTGTGGTTCAGTCTTACAAGGGCTTTGACGAATCAGTAGTTGCTCATAATATCCCTCCTTTGATTCTCTATTATTATTCTATCTTTTCTGAAAGCCAAATGCTTCTTCTTATGTGTTGTAATTGCGATTCTTGTCTTTTCCTTGCGATGTGGTGGTTTGTTGGGTACTAGGGATTTCAGTGGAGTGAAGGGGTACAAGTGACTGAAGCAATCAAAACCTTTTCGTCTATTGTTCAATTAAGGTAAAAGCATTATCTTGGTCTTTCTTAGCATAGGTCGAATATCCCTATGTTTCTGCAAAGCTGGTATTCATGGATTTACCCACTTGTTAATGATTCTACTTGATAAGATATGTTGTTATTGCAGTAAGTTGGCAAGTAGCGTTCTATCATTTTGGTCAGCGATCTAAAAGGAGTAAACTGCATATTACTCAGTCAAGGTTGGGTGCGTGAAAAACTTGGAGCAGTTGCGTAAGCAGGTGTGTATTCACACTGTTTTGACTGCAGAACAGCAAGAGTTAAAAAGCCGATAGATTGGGCTTTGAGGTGGCATGGGCGTTCGAACACTCGTGTGGGAAAATCAAGCCCATGAATTACGGGCATATGGCTGTAGAAGCCTCCATGAGCATTTTCATAGGCTTAGGCCATAATGGGCCACGTTGGGCCAAAATAAGCCATGTGGGCCCAATAGACATGTGGGCCCCACACGAATGAAATCCACAATTTGTGGCAAATAATGGACTGGGCTATGTAAGTCTCATCGTCGTGGCGAAATCTGGGCTGAACGGGTCGCACAAGCGTATGGGCCCACTTGGGCTTAGTAATGGGCTGTAACACCCCAAACCCGGCCAATACACCACGACCGAATCTGGTATGTTACGGGAAAATTCGTATTTGAGAGGTTAGGTTTCCGGTTAAAGTGTTGAGGAAAACTCTTTGCTGTGTTTGTAAAAATCTTGGGTATGATTGTTTAAAACCGATAGTGAATTTTGATAACCCTAAGTTTTGAAAACTTAGTTGAATCTAATAGTAAAACCAATTTATATCATTTGGAAATTCGAGTTATTCCTTTTAGTTGCTTAAAACATTTTGAACTTAGTTTAAGTTTGGAAAACATTTGAGTTGCATTCATTTTAAATTACAGAGTGATACCCGATGGTAAAGTTTGAAACATATCGCTTTGTAGTTTTGAAAACCTTATCTTTCCAAGTTTTATCCAATAATAACCCAATAATTTGTTAAGGCATATTTGAAATCAAATCTAAGCATATAAATAACCAAAGTATAATTTTAAAAGGCCTTTTACAATCCCAACAAAATCAAATGGAAATAAATAGAATAAAGTACCAAGTTTGTAAATCAGTGCAAGTCCCAATTGATTCATGGCATGGTCACCTCGAGTCTACCCGGCTCCATGTCCGCGATCTAAGTGTCACCTGAAATGATAAGGAGAAGGTGAGTCGCAAGACTCGGTGCATAAATCCCCCCGATGAATGCAACATACTAACACACATCATAACAAAGCAATACAAGTAATGCACCTGATCCTAACCATCCATAACACCTTTTCGACCCTGTGTGGTACCAAACCACTGGTGGTGCCAAACCACTGGTGACCCAAAGTCACGATATCCATCAATGTGGTGCCAAACCACTGGTGACCCAAAGTCACAAATAATCCATCTGTGGGGCCAACCCACGTGTGATACCAAATCACTGGCGACGATCCCGTATCTCAAAAGTGGGGCCAACCCACGGTGGTACTAAGCCACAAGGACGAGTTGCTATGAGGTGCCAAACCTCTGGTGTCCCAAAGACACAAATGTGATACCAAATCACTGGTGACCGAAGTCACGAATAGTCAAGTTGTGGGGCCAACCCATGTGTGATACCAAATCACCGCGGCGATCCGTAATATCAACTGTGGGCCAACCCATCGTGGTACTAAGCCACCGATAAGTCGCTATGAGGTGCCAAACCTCCGTGACCCAAAGTCACAATAAATCGATCTGTGGTACCAAACCACTTTGGTGCCAAACCTCGGTGTCCCAAAGACACGGATATCATATTCCCCTCCTCTCATATCACCCATAGACATATCATACCAACTCATGTAAAGTATGCCAATCATGCAAATCATGCTAACATATTAATATTGCATCTAACAACACATACATCATAGATCATGATATCATATATCAATAACAGAACTCGTAACGAAACGGACTTACCCGAATCCGTGCACATACCCTTAGGGTATCACATCAATCAACCAACTGTTTCAGCCTTATAAAGCAATCAGGTTATTAAGCATATTACTAAGCAAAGAGTGTGTTAGTTTACACACATTAAAGCAAAGCCTTAATCCTAAAGAACCGATCTAAGACCCTCGATTACCATGCTCCTATAATGGGCCAAACATGAGATTAGCAACCTAGACCAATCGGCCAAACCAAATAACTCAAGAGGGTTAACGCCAAACCCTTACCTTATGAATGATTTGGTTTCCTACCAAATCCGAACCAACTGATTGTTCCTCGACAATCGGCCACACCCTATTAAGAAGAACAGTTAATCCTTTGAAGACTTTGGCTTAACGAAACTAAGAGAATAGACTAATAAAACCAACCCTTACCACCACTTACCAACCATTCACTCACAAGTGGAGGCTTCGCTTGACTGCTTCGAAATCCCGGATACCCTATAATGAAATTGGTTCCAACACAAGAGATTAACTCCTTTCAACACATGCCAAAATCGGCTCTTAACCATATCAAAATCGACAGAAAACAAGGGAGAAGAGAAATAGACATTCGGCCAAGCACTTACCTTCCTCTAAACCCAATTGGAACCAAACTAGAAGAGATCCACACCACACTAATATTCGGCCAATATGAAAACTACTAGGAGAGGGGAAGTTTTGGCTATGGGTGCTTAACACCACTTATGGTACGGCTGAGTGGTAAGAGAGGAAGAGAAGAAGTGAAATGAAGATAAGGTTTCGACAAAAGGGTTTCAAGAAGAACAGAGAAAATGAAAGTAGAAGAAGAAGAAAAAGAGTACTTTCGGCTTTAAGCACAAAATGGAAAAAGAAATGAGAGAGAAGAGAGGGTAAGTGTTTCGGCCAAGAATCAAAAGAAGGCAAGAAAGGGAAATGACAAACAAAGTTTTCTTTGCACTCAAGAGAGCATTCAGCCACAACAACATCAAAAGAATAAGTGCAAATTTCGGCAAAGCGAAGGTTACTTGGGGTTTTCGGTTTTCAATGGAAAAAAACAAATGAAAGACTCCTTTGAAAATTCGGCTAGGCACTAGACTAAGGCTGGCCGAAAGTCACTCAAAATGCCAAAAGAATTTCGGCACTCCCCACTTACACACCTACCAAACCGGCCACTCCCCCCATGAAGACTCCAACATTCGGCCACCACCCACAAACACTCATGGCCACTAATTCAAATCACTTTGAACTAGTCAACCTCATTGATTCACTCTCCACCCACCATTTGAACATTTGACTTGGTCCACCTTCAACCACCTTGGCATCAAAAATGGAAGCAAAAAGATGAGACTTCTGCAGCTCGAACACAGGACCTCCTCCCCTTGCAAGTGGCATCACATACCAGCTCTAAGTGGCGCCTTCCTTGCCACTCTACTAGCTCAATTCTTGTGCTAAAATTCACCTAAAAAAAACTTATAACCCCTTAGCTCCTTCAGCTCCATTCACTTAAAGCTTATAAACTAAAATTTTCCCTACCACTCAGGCTTACACCAGGCTTACAACTAAGCCCCAAGACATCAAAAATAACCACACCACAGATCAAACACATGCAAACAATGCAATAACAAAATAGCCCCTATTCCAGGATATTACAGTTCTACCCCCTTCAAAATAATTTCGACCTCGAAATTACCTGATCAAAAGAGTTGAGGGTATTGCTGCCTCATCGCATCCTCTGGTTCCCACGTAGCTTCTTCCACACCATGATTCCGCCATAGCACTTTTACCAAAGGAACTGACTTCTTACGCAGGACTTTCACATCTCGATCTAAAATCTGCACTGGTTCCTCCTCCATGGTCAAATCCGGATTCACCTCGATATCTTCCACTACTACGGCATGCGATGGATCTGAACGATATCGCCTAAGCATCGAAACGTGGAATACGTCGTGAATCTGACTTAGCTCTGCTGGCAACTCAAGCTGATAAGCTACTGGTCCCACTCGTCCCATTAGACTTATACTACCCAATAAACACGGGACTTAACTTGCCTTTTCTCCCGAACCTCAACACTTTCTTCCATGGCGAGACCTTCAGAAAGACCTTATCACCCACGGCAAACTCTATATCTCTACGCTTGAGATCAGCGTAAGACTTCTATCTGTCCAAAGCTTCCTTCAATCGAGCCTAAATCAAATTAACCTTGTCTTCAGTCTCTGCAACCAACTCTGGTCCCAACATCTGACGTTCACCCAACTCCGTCCAATATGTAGGTGAGCGACACTTCCTACCATACAATGCCTCATATGGTGCCATCTTGATGCTTGTTTGGTAACTATTGTTGTAGGCGAACTCAGCTAATGGTAGAAACTCTTCCTAACTACCTCTGAAGTCCAGAACACAACCTCATAGCATATCCTCTATGTATAACCCTTTCTGATTGCTCGTCAGACTATGGGTGAAATACCGTGCTGAAATCCAAACGCGTACCCAGAGCCTGATGCAACGCTTTCCAGAACCTTGACGTAAATCTAGGGTCCCTATCCGAGATGATTGATACTGGCACACCGTGCAGCCTCACTATCTCTGACATATACAGCTTCGCTAACCTCTGAAGTGAGTAATCCACCCTCATCGGAATGAAGTGAGCTGATTTAGTCAGACGATTCACAATTACCCAAACTGAGTCCTTCTTGTTAGGCGTAAGAGGTAATCCACTGATGAAATCCATAGTTATCCTTTCCCACTTCCACTGTGGAATCTTCACTAGCTGAAGCAACCCTGACAGCAACTGATGTTCAGCCTTGACCTGCTAACATGTCAGACACTTCCCTACAAGCTCTGTCACTTCCCTCTTCAGACCCGGCCACCAAAATTGCTCTTTTAGATCCCGATACATCTTACTACCTCTAGGATACATAGCGTAGGGGCTGCAATGTGCGTCCTGAAGAATCTTCTGCCTTAACTCGATATCCCTCGGCATACAAGCTCTCCCTTGAAAACACAAAGACTCCATCATTAGCCAAATCAGAACCCTCCAAACCACCATTTTGTACTTGCGACCTCTGCGCATTCAGAACCTCATCCTCTAACTGTTTCTCCTTAATCTGCTCAACCCACGTAGGCTTAACCTATAATTCTGCCAGAATACTTCCGTCGTCATACAAACTCAAATGGGCAAACATCGCTCTTAAGTCCGCTACAACCTTACGGCTCAACGCGTCTGCCACTACGTTAGCCTTGCCCGGATGATACTCAATCGAACAGTCGTAATCCTTTAGCAACTCAATCCATCTGCGCTGCCTCAAATTCAAATCCTTCTGAGTCAAAAGGTACTTCAGACTCTTGTGATCTGTGTAGACTATCGATCTCTCTCCGTACAAGTAGTGCCTCTAAATTTTCAAGGCGAAGACTACTGCCGCTAACTCCAAGTCGTGCGTCGGATAATTGACTTCATGTGGCCTCAGCTGCCGAGATGCGTAAGCCACAACCTTCCCTTCCTGCATCAGCACACAACCCAAACCTGTATGTGATGCATCGCAATATACTGTGAATTCCTTTCCTACCTCAGGTTGAATTAGAACCGGAGCTTCAGTCAAAATCTTCTTCAACTTGTCGAAACTCTCCTGCTGCTTCTCAGTCCAAATGAACGGAACTCCTTTTCTTAACAACTTGGTCATCGGTGCTGCGATCAATGAAAATCCTTCTACAAATCTTCGGTAGTATCCTGCCAAGCCCAGAAAACTCCGAATCTCAGCCACTGACTTAGGCAGCTTCCAATCCAAAACTGCCTCAATCTTTCGAGGATCTACTCTAATCCCCTCAGCTGACACCATATGACCCAAGAAGGTTACCTCCCTCAGCCAGAACTTGCACTTACTAAACTTAGCATAAAGCTGCTTCTCCCTCAGAATCTGCAACACAACTTGCAAATGCGCATCATGCTCCTCCTCAGTCCTTGAATACACCAAGATGTCGTCTATGAATACTACGATAAACTGATCCAAATACTGCTGGAACACCCTATTCATCATATCCATGAATGCTGCCGGCGCGTTAGTCAACCCAAACGGGATTACTAGAAACTCATAGTGCCCATACCGAGTACGAAACGCCGTCTTGCAGATATCCGCCTCCTTCACCTTTAACTGGTGATACCCAGACCTTAAATCGATCTTCGAGAATACCGATGCACCCTTCAGCTGATCAAACAAGTCATCTATTCGTGGCAACGGATACTTGTTTTTGATCGTCAGCTTATTCAACTGGAGGTAGTCTATACACATCCGCATAGTACCATCTTTCTTCTTGACAAAGAGTACCGGCGCTCCCCAAGGTGAAACACTTGGCCTGATAAAGCCTCGGTCCAACAACTCCTAGATCTGAGCCTTAAGCTCTACTAACTCTTTTGGCGCCATCCTATACGGAGCAATAGACACTGGCGCGATTTGAATGTGATCTATTCCAAACTCCACCTCACGATCCGGTGGCAATCCCGGAAGCTCCTCTGAAACACATCAAAAAATTCCTTAACTGTTCGGACCTTCCCTACAGCAGACTCCTTAGCCTCCAAGGCATACACATGAACCACATATGCTTCACGACCCTTCCCGACCATCTTCTCGACTTTCAAAGCGGACACCATGTTGGATAAGTAATCTCTTCTATTACCTATCATGACCACCTCATCACCCTTAGTGTCCTTAGAACCATGCGCTTAGCACAAGAATCCAACCTTGCACGGTACTTAACCAACCAGGTCCATCCCAAGAATCGATCGAACTCTCCAAATGGTAGTTCCATCAGATCAGCCTCAAACACTACCCCTTGGAGTTCTAGGGGTACATCTCTATACAGCTTATCTATAACTATAGAGTGACCTAGAGGGCTAATTACAGTCATCGGCCTAGAAGATATCTCAGAGTCTAAATCCATGGTCTTCACTATGCTACTCGCAACGTATGAATGCGTTGAACCCACATTAATCAAAGCAGTAAATGGAGAACCAAAGATCAAGAACGTCTCGGTTATGACGTCCGATCGTCGCCCTCCTCTCGGCGCCTCATCTGTATACACTAACCCAGCCGTCTTGCCTCGAATTACCGCACCTCACGCGGTGCTCCATGACCCCCACCGAACCATTACCTCCTCTACCATTACCACGACCCTCTGCGGTGGCGGTCCATTATTCTGGCCGAGTGCGGCCCGACCTCGACCAATCCTAGCCAACTTACGGACGGTCTCTCACACGGTGGTCCAAATAACCACACTCAAAACATCCTCTTCCACTAGTCCAACATCCTCCCCAATAAGCTTTCCCACAACGGTTACACTGTGGCGGTCCTTAATTAGCAGCAACGAACCTACGGTGATTCGCCCTCTGTCTAGCCCTTTTCGAGGATTACCCGACGACCCGAAGATCCAAAACTCCTCTTATGCTGTTCCTATCCAAGTTACGCCTCACAGACTCTTTAACCCCTTCTGGCTACCTTAGCCTTTTCTACCAGACAAAGAACTCACGCTCTTGTGGAGCAATCAACAACCTTAATTCATCTCTCGACTATCCTCAAATCGAACACACCTCTCGTGTTTAGTAGCCACAATGCCCCTAGCATACCGACTCGACCTCAAGAACTCGCCTCGTACTCAAACCGCACGGACTTACTCCCTGCACCACCTTAGAAATGCCTTAGTTGATCATTAACGTAGCTAGATCCAATGTACTTTTTCCGATATGCGACCTTAAAATAATCCCAAGTAAGATTTTCCATCGCAAAGATCGTCTCCGAACCGTGAGCCACCACTAGTATGACTCATCTCAAGAAGCGATACTATCCCTTTAGCTTCTCTTGGTGATCAGTCCAAATCGTCCATGATCCGCTCCGTCGCCTCCAGCCAACACTCGGTAGTCTTTGAGCCACACCAGACACACCTCGAATACCTCATTTCGCCGTTTGCTCAGAGTCGTTCAGGCATAGATTTTCGAGCTCCTGCACCTCCATCTACTCTAGCTACCCTTTCCGAACTTCGCATGTCGCTCAGTGACATCTGCGTCGTCCCCGATCTGTTCTCGAAACTCACCACCTCCACCGGTGGTGGTACCCAGATCTCATTCTCGGACCCCGACCGCACCCTCTTGGTTCAAAACTCATCCTACCCCGACCACGTTCACGACCACGGCCACCCCGAGCGCTCATGACTAAAATCTCGTCTTGACTGATTAGAAGTTTATGCATTAGTAAATATTCCACTGTCTTTAAAGGCAAGAGTCTTATGAATATCTCTTATTAAAGAAGTTTTATTTTCGTGAGTCCACAAAGTCCTATCGATTTTAGTTTCTACAGTAATCTACTACCGCTAGTCATTCAGTCACATCACATCAAAAATCTCAAGCAATAGTAAGGGGTACTTACCTGGGTGGATTGGTGCTGGAGTCTCGGTGCCATGCCTTTCAAATCATTTATTTTAAAACAACATCACTTAAACCAATCTTTAAAACATTTTGGGCCTTTGGCCCACAGCCGAGCCTTTGAACCTAGGCTCTGATACCATAATTGTAACACCCCAAACCCGGCCAATACACCACGATCGAATCTGGTATGTTATAGGAAAATTCGTATTTGAGAGGTTAGGTTTCCGATTAAAGTGTTGAGGAAAACTCTTTGCTATGTTTGTAAAAATCTTGGGTATGATTGTTTAAAACCGATAGTGAATTTTGATAACCCAGAAGTTTTGAAAACTTAGTTGAATCTAATAGTAAAACCAATTTATATCATTTGGAAATTCAAGTTATTCCTTTTTAGTTGCTTAAAAACATTTTGAACTTAGTTTAAGTTTGGAAAACATTTGAGTTGCATTCATTTTAAATTACAGCGTGATACCCGATGGTAAAGTTTGAAACATATCGCTTTGTAGTTTTGAAAACCTTATCTTTCCAAGTTTTATCCAATAATAACCCAATAATTTGTTAAGGCATATTTGAAATCAAATCTAAGCATATAAATAACCAAAGTATAATTTTAAAAGGCCTTTTACAATCCCAACAAAATCAAATAGAAATAAATAGAGTAAAGTACCAAGTTTGTAAATCAGTGCAAGTCCCAATTGATTCATGGCATGGTCACCTCGAGTCTACCCGGCTCCATGTCCGCGATCTACGTGTCACCTGAAATGATAAGGGAGAAGGTGAGTCGCAAGACTCAATGCATAAATCCCCCTCCCGATGAATGCAACATACTAACACACATCATAACAAAGCAATACAAGTAATGCACCTGATCCTAACCATCCATAACACCTTTTCTACCCCGTGTGGTACCAAACCACTGGTGGTGCCAAACCACTGGTGACCCAAAGTCACGATATCCATCAATGTGGTGCCAAACCACTGGTGATCGAAAGTCATGAATAATCCATCTGTAGGGCCAACCCATGTATGATACCAAATCACTGGCGACGATCCGTATCTCAAAAGTGGGGCCAACCCACGGTGGTACTAAGCCACAAGGACGAGTCGCCATGAGGTGCCAAACCTCTGGTGTCCCAAAGACACAAATGTGATACCAAATCACTGGTGACCGAAGTCACAAATAGTCAAGTTGTGGGGCCAACCCATGTGTGATACCAAATCACTGGCGACGATCCGTAATATCAAGCGTGGGGCCAACCTTTGTGGTACTAAGCCAACGGGACAAGTCGCTATGAGGTGCCAAACCTCTGGTGACCCAAAGTCACAATAAATCGATCTGTGGTACCAAACCACTTGGGAGGTGCCAAACCTCGGTGTCCCAAAGACACGGATATCATATTCCCCTCCTCTCATATCACCCATAGACATATCATACTTGACTAATGTAAAGTATGCCAATCATGCAAATCATGCTAACATATTAATATTGCATCTAACAACACATACATCATAAATCATGATATCATATATCAATAACAAAACTCGTAACGAAACGAACTTACTCGAATCCGTGCACATACCCTTAGGGTATCACATCAATCAACCAACTGTTTCGGCCTTATTAAGCAATCAGGTTATTAAGCATATTATTAAGCAAAGAGTGTGTTAGTTTACACACCTGTTAAAGCGCAAGCCTTAATCCCAAAGAACCGATCTAAGACCCTCGATTACCTTGCTCCTATAATCGGCCAAACATGAGATTAGCAACCTAGACCAATCGGCCAAACCAAATAACTCAAGAGGGTTAACACTCAAACCCTTACCTTATGAATGATTTGGTTTCCTACCAAATCCCGAACCAACTGATGGTTCCTCTGACAATCGGCCACACCCTATTAAGAAGAACAGTTAATCCTTTGAAGACTTTGGCTTAACGAAACTAAGAGAATAGACTAATAAAACCAACCCTTACCACCACTTACCAACCGTTCACTCACAAGTGGAGGCTTCACTTGACTGCTTCGAAACCCCGAATACCCTATAATAAAATCGGTTCCAACACAAGAGATTAACTCCTTTCAACACATGCCGAAATCGGCTCTTAACCATATCAGAATCGATAGAAAACAAGGGAGAAGAGAAATAGACATTTGGCCAAGCACTTACCTTCCTCTAAACCCGATTGAAACCAAACTAGAAGAGATCCACACCACACTAATATTCAGCTAATATGAAAACTACTAGGAGAGGGGAAGTTTCGACTATGGGTGCTTAACACCACTTATGGTACGGCTTGAGTGGTAAGAGAGGAAGAGAAGAAGTGAAATAAAGATAAGGTTTCGACAAAAGGGTTTCAAGAAGAACCGAGAAAATAAAAGTAGAAGAAGAAGAAAAGGAGTACTTTCGGCTTTAAGCATAAAATGGAAAAAGAAATGAGAGAGAAGAGAGGGTAAGTGTTTCGGCCAAGAATCAAAAGAAGGCAAGAAAGCGAAATGACAAACAAAGTTTTCTTTGCACTCAAGAGAGCATTCGGCCACAACAACATCAAAAGAATAAGTGCAAATTTTAGCAAAGTGAAGGTTACTTGGGGTTTTCGATTTTCAATGGAAAAAAACAAATGAGAGACTCCTTTGAAAATTCGGCTAGGCACTAGACTATGGCTGGCCGAAAGTCACTCAAAATGCCAAAAGAATTTCGACACTCCCCACTTACACACCTACCAAACCGGCCACTCCCCCCATGAAGACTCCAACATTCGGCCACCACCCACAAACACTCATGGCCACTAATTCAAATCACTTTGAACTAGTCAACCTCATTGATTCACTCTCCACCCACCATTTGAACATTTGACTTGGTCCACCTTCAACCATCTTGGCGTCAAAAATGGAAGCAAAAAGATGGGACTTCTGCAGCTTAAACATAGGACCTCCTCCCCTTGCAAGTGGCGTCACACACCAGCTCTAAGTGGCGCCTTCCTTGCCACTCTACTAGCTCAATTCTTGTGCTAAAATTCACCTAAAAAAAACCTATAACCCGTTAGCTCTTTCAGCTCCATTCACTTAAAGCTTAAAACTAAAATTTTCCCTGCCACTCAGTCTTACACCAGGCTTACAACTAAGCCCCAAGACATAAAAAATAACCACACCACAGATCAAACACATGCAAACAATGCAATAACAAAATAGCCCCTATTCCAGGATATTACATGGGCCTTAGGCCCATTTACACTGTTATAATCGTTTAGGTTACCAAATTCGCTCGAGACGACTGCGGACCTTTCGAGAGGTCGATATTTGCACCGAGACCCCAAAGTAGGAAAAGGGCCAAAATACCCCTAAAGGGTGAAATGACTATTTTACCCCTAATAGATAGAAATGACCGTTATACCTCTAAAGGTAGGTTGACTGATGTGTTCATGATTTGTAGATGACTATTACTGAGTATGACATTCTGCATATATGTATGATTTATGACATGACATACCGCATGGGGTTGGGATGCTGTTATGGAGGAAGTATACTGTACTAATGGCTTTGCCACATATCGATATTGGCGACTTTCTTTCGCAATCATCATTCTCGGTAGCTTTCTTTGATATCATTATTCTTCAGACTCTCTGTGACATCATTCTTGGCGACTTTCTTTGCGATATTGGTGTGTTGGCTAGGTCCGTCAATTTTATCCCCACATGGTGTGCTGGTGGTACGAAGTGGTGTGTTGGCTAGATTGGGATGGGTTGCATTATTGCACTATACTGATATGGTATTAGGCTAATACCCACACTATACTGTTACTGAATAGGGCTCAAGCCCAGACTGTTATTGAATGTTGTATAGTAACTGACTAATAGGGGATTACACACTGAGTTTTCGAAAACTCACCCTTTTCCTTTTGACAGTACAGGTAACCTTTAGCCATAGGCAATTTGGTGCTGTGAGGGACTCGGAGGTGGCCACACAAATGCAGCTGTTCTAAACTTGCTTTTATTTAGATTTAAAGTTTATGTTGGGTTTTGTTTATGTAATAAGGCCATTTATGTTTGTTTAAATTTTTAATTTGGGATTTTGTTTACTTATTTTAAACTGCTAGTTTAAGAGAAGACGAATTTTCAAAATAATTACCATTTTCAAAGACACAAAATTTAAACATTAGATTTTTCAAAAGCTTTCGTGATTTTAAATCAACCTACTATAACAAGAGCAGATAATAAGGCAAACGTTTTGACTAGATGATTTGTTAAAAAATAATAAAGGGGTTTTTTAAACTTAGAAATGAATTTTTACCAACAAGTCAAATTTTCGAAAGACACTTCAATGTGACACGCCAGATTCGACCATAACGTCTAGGCCTGGTTTGGGGTGTTACATTCAACTTTATTTTCTGTCACTTTTGTATCTATCACATATGCAAAATAGGCTTCACATCCCTTTTTCATATAATCCAAAGCTATCATCGAAGATATTATAGCCGGTAGCCCATTTAAATCACTGGATTCAATTCGAACTATCTCACCATTCTGGCTTTTCAAATCAATACTCTTCAATTTTCAATTCACAATAGCATTATGCAAGGTTAGCCAATCCATACCCAGAATTATGTCGAATTCATCAAAGGGTAGCAGCATCAGATTAACCGGAAAATAAATATCCCGAAACATCAACGGACAGTTCTTGCATACTTTATCAACTAGAACGGACTTGCCTAAGGGGTTTGATACTCTAATTACAAACTCAGTAGACTCAACAGGTAGGGTCTTACTAGATACTAGATTCACACACACATATGAATGAGTAGATCCTAGGTCTATCAATGCAATCATATGAGTATAAAAAAGAGTAAAAGTACCAGTAATGACGTCTGGAGATGACGCTTCTTCGCGGGCTCGAATAGTGTAAGCTTT
The DNA here is from genome assembly GCA_025506655.1 of Gossypium rotundifolium. NCBI lineage: Eukaryota > Viridiplantae > Streptophyta > Magnoliopsida > Malvales > Malvaceae > Gossypium > Gossypium rotundifolium. Next base: position 44,940,496 of record CP106725.1, on the reverse strand, counting down.
GGCAAGTGTTCTCGCCTTAGATCGCACAGTTGTATCTGATGTTCCTCTCTGACCACAACTCATATTTTTGATGTTTCTAGGTGGTCTACCTCTAGCTGTCGTATTACCAGGCCTCGCACTCTGAACATTATCTTTCTCAACTAACTCTGGGCAATCCCGAATAAAATGATCTCGTGATCCACATTTATAGCAAGCTCTATTATTATACTTACCCCAGTATTCTCTGATATGATATCTTCCACATTGTCTACACTCAGGCTTATTGCTTCTGACACTTCCAACACTCGATGGAATTGGAGTTTGAGTTTTAGAACTAGTATTCTGTTTCACATGATCTTTACTCGAATGTCCAAATGAAACATTTGAACGATTGGTCGCATCTGTGAATCTCTTTGACGAAGAATGATATGACTTACTCATCGACCTTTTTCTTTTATCTCTAACCTCTGAATTCGCTTTCTTCTTTTCTTTACTAAGCTCCTCGGCTTTGCAGGTTCTTTCAGCCAACACTACAAATTCATTCAAATCAAGTATTCCAACCAACAATTTAATGTCTTCATTTAAACCTTTAATGAATCGTTTGCACATAGTAGTTTCTTTTGAAACACATCCTCGCACATATTGGCTTAATCTCACAAACTCCCGTTCATATTTCGTAACTGACATACGGCCCTATATCAGCTCTAGAAACTCTTTACGTTTTTGGTCTATCAACTGTTGAATAATGTATTTCTTTCAGAACCCAGCTTGAAAGAAATCCCAAGTGATTCTCTCTCTCAGAACCACAGATATTAATGTTTTCCACCATTGATATGTCGTATCTCTCAAAATGAAATAGCACATTTTAAGCATTCATTAGGAGTACCCAAACACTCCTACAGTATTCTCAAGCCAAAATTCAGCTCGCTCTGCATCATCATCAACTGTGGCTCTAAACTCTTTAGGCCCATACTTTCGGATTTTATCCATAATAGGCATACTCAATCGAATCAGATCTGAAACTTGTGGTACTATAGGTACTCGCGGGCGGGGGTGGAGGTTGATGAGTACACAGATTCATTCGAACGAACTCTGTAAGCCACTCACTCTTCATTTGGAAGATGGCTTACTTTGCCTCTCCCTCGTGACTACTAGTTATCGGCCTAGATTCAGTCGGCTCTATCCATTGAGCGTGAGAAGGCGCATTACTTTTGACATTGTCAGCTACTGCTCGATCGGGATCCATTTGCTATATAAGAACACATTTTCAACTGTCAGGATTCATCACACTATCACAGGCATATATATAGCATGTATAGCTAGACTTTCACATGCTACGTTAGTCCTATAATTACTAAACCGTAGCTCTAATACCAATAAAATGTAACACCCCTAACCCGTATTCGTCATCGGAATAGGGTTGAGGCATTACCGATCAAATCATAACATTTAACCTTCATTGTTCATACATCATTAAATCATAATCAAACAATGTCACTAAGTCCCTTAATAAGGTCTACGAGACCTTAAACAAGCATTGGAAAGGGGTCGGGACTAAACCGAACTCATACAAAATTTTCCAAAAACTTAACATTTTTCAGAGCTACAAAGGTCACACGCCCGTGTAGGTACGTACACGGCCTCAGACACACTCGTGTGTCCAAGCCATGGCAAAACAAGGCATACATACTGACTTATTTACACAGCCGAAGACACGCCCGTGTGCTTCACCCATGGTCGACACTGACTTATTTCACATGGCCAGTCACACGCCCGTGTGTCTAACCCGTCTGCGAGTCTGACTTGTTTTAATTTGAAAACTTAAGAGACACGGTCGAGCCACACGCCCATGTGCTCAATCGTGTGGGCAAATATAGGTCATTTGCAAGGCCAATTTGCCACCCACACTTTGGGTCACACCTAGAAGCATCAAACCAAATAAATTTATACCCCAAATGGCATCTAAAACATACCAATATATGCACCAATTAACCTTCAACAATATCATTTATTTCCATGCTCAATTTCAACTCAAACAAATCTATCTCACCAAATCTAAACATGAAACATACCATTCCCATTTAACTCACTTATGCCAAAATGATCATTCACATAGAACACATATACACATGTTAATCATTCATTTCACAAGCCCAAAGCATATACCCAAATCATTAAACAATCAAGCCATATCACATGGCAAGATCTATACTTCTCAAAATCATACCATAATCACTAGCCTATACATGCCATATACCAAATATATACATCTTCCAAAAGTACCAAAATAAATAGCCGATAGTGTGATTGAGTCGCTAACGATCCCTAGATCCTAGCTAGCTTTAATGACACTGTAAAACAGAGATAAACTACACACAGTAAGCTAATAAACTTAGTAAGTTTGTCATATAATACATTTAACTCAACCATTTGAATTCAATATACAATATAAACTATCACATAATTCAAATCATAATAATATACAATTTTCCTTCTTAGTCATTACTCACATAATCATCCATTTATCCTTATATAATATCATCAACCACATAGGTTCATACATACCTGTGCCAACACTTAGTTAACGATCACTTTTGCTACTCAATGCTCGATAACACATTTAGTTCAATCTTCATAATCATTCAATCTACTCGCACGCTTAGTGCCAATTTCTTAGCCAAAGCTATAATATCATCGCACACATAGAGCCTTTACATTAAACCAAATTTAACTCAGTATCACACACACACTGCCAATCAATATAGTTGATGTTTTCTTTATTCCGAACATACAGTGTCGTTCACCATTGTATCAATTCTATTTCGCACACTTAGTGCCTATTTTCAAACTCATCTTCCACATCAGTAACTCAACAATTACATTTCCATTCATTGAAATATATATATAAACATAATTTTAACAATTCGTATTATAAACGAACTTACCTCAGACATTGAAATTATGAAACATGTCGATCAATCGAGCACTTTGTTCTTACCTCGATCCAAGTCCAAATTTCTCTTTTCTTGATCTATACATATTCAAATTTAACTCAGTCATTCACCAAATCATTCAACTCAATCCAAACACACATATTTAGGGCCTTTTATAAAATAGCCCTCACATTTACACTTTTTAACATTTAAGTCCCTATTTCATAAAATCACAAAATACACACAATTTCATCATACCATGCTTAATCCGATTTTCCTCATGTCCATACAAGCCCACATGTTTCATTTATTTCATATTTTAGTCCTTCAATTTACACTTTTCTCAATTTAGCCCAAAATAATCAAATTCATCAAAAATTCAAAGACAAACTATGTTAATCCATCACATATCTTTCATATTTCATCATCAACTATCATAAAACTCAAGCATTCATCAATGGCACATCTCAAAATCATTATCAAATTCTAAATTTAAGAAATGGGCTTGGTAGAACACAAAGCAACGATCACAAAAACGTAGAAATCATCAAAAACCAAAGCAAAAACATACCTTGATCAAAGGAAACCCTAGGCCGAACCTAGCTTTCTTTTTCTTTGTATCTTTGGCAATAGTGATGAGAAATAAACATGAATTTTTCTTCATTTTTCTTTAACTAAACTTATTATTTCAATTACTATTTTGCCCTTTTATTAATTCATTTAAAATTCCACTAACCTTAGGCATTTTTGTCCATCATAAATTCAAATGGTTTAATAACAACATAAGGACTTCTCATTTAAAAAGCCATGTCAATTAAGCACTTTAACAACTAGCACACAGCTTTTGCATTTTATGCGATTAAGTCCTTTTTCTCAATTTGACACTCAAACAATAAAATTTTCACACAGAAGTTTCACACATGGTCAATCACATACTGTAAACATAGAAAATAATATTAAATTATTTTTTTGACCTTAAATTTGTGGTCTTGAAATCACTATTCTGACTAGGGTCTAAATCGAGATGTTACAGATCCTTAACAAACCGGTATCAGACCTTGGTTAACATTTCACAATCAACCCATTTATGATATGGTGATAATGAGATTAGATATCGAGAAGTTCGATGGGATCATGAATTTCAATGTATGACAAGTTAGGATGACAATAATACTAGTTTAGAATGACCTAAAAAGGATGTTACAAGGCAAAAGCCTTTGAATTCGTATTAGTTGGAATGGGTTGAACTTGATGAAAATGCTTTGTGTAACGCTTTAGTTTTGACAAGGAAAAGGTTTGACGTATATTCCTAAGGTATTATGTCTGGCGGAGTGGTATTTGCCCAAGTATATTTTAGGTGTATAAAGTAGGTGGATACAGTTACGTGTTTAAGTTAACAAAAACACTATGGTATATGACTATGCCATCTAGAATAAGGTAGTGACCAAGTGGAATGGTATGGAGAGTGTGAGTTCAATTCTAAAGAATAGTGTGTTTTAATCACAGTACTATACAAGTTATGTTACAAGGTAAGCTGTTTAGGAGCCAACTGAATGTGAAATAGAATAGTTAAAAGATAAAGCGGTACTCAAATGGGTTTCTTGGAGGTTGTGGAATTTTAGATAAGGCAATATAGTAAAATGTAACATTTTTCAAGTTCCAATAGGGACTTAGATTATATTAATAGGTATTCAAGATTTGGATAAGGGAGATCTCGTCTTTTTTCATCTAGAATACTGTTATTTGGGGCTTGAGATGAAAGAAAGTATTCCTTTGAGTTGAAGATGAAATCCTTGATTATATGGATGATTCTCCATGCCAAGGTATGTTTTATGGCTTCATGTGTTATGAAAAATTAGGCATTTAAAAATATATGAACTATAAGATGAAGAAGTAATGCTTTTTATGTGGGTTATTTGGGTTGAAGATGATGACAAGGTTATTTGAAATAAGTTTTAATGGTGATTTTATGTTTTATAAGGCAGTGGTTGTTGCAATCCCTGATTGGATGATGGATCTAAGGTTCAAGCTGCTATATATGGTTGTTAGATGAGTCTCTAAGCCAACTCTTGTTTGCATATTGTTCACAAGAGAGCTTCTATGAAAGGTGATTGATCTATGAAATCAAATCTAGAAAAGTATGGCTTGATGATTATGTTATTGCATGGATGTTTGATGGACTTTGCATGTCTAGTTTAACGAGTTCAAGTGATAGAAATGCTAAAGTTAAAGTATGGTTGTATGGGCATGCCTAGAGATAGCTTGGGTGTCCATATGAATCAAGCATTAAATCTTAAATGATGTTAGTGTATGAAGAGTCTGTGTTTATTCATCGCCATGGAGTCTAAAGGGGTCCATCAGGACTAAAAACATGATCTCTGATATGAATATCTAAAAGGAAAATTTCATGGCTATGGCACCATATTGTTTAATACCATATCTGCGCTATGGCATCATATGGAAAAAAACTAAAGGAATGTGATTACCCAAAAGGCATGACCTAAGATGATGAGGAGCATGAAATGTGAGTCTATGCGAATCCCTATTGTAAATACGTCAGAAAAGGAAGCCTTTATGGTGATCTATGAAAAGGAAGCCTTTGTGACTATTAATGAAAAAGAAGCCTTTGTGGCAATCTATGAAAAGGAAGCCTTTGTAGTTATCAATGAAAAGGAAGCCTTTGTGTCGATCTATAAAAAGAAAGCCTTTGTGGTGTGGCTATCTATAAAAAGGAAGCCTTTGTGGGGATCTATGAATAGGAAGCCTTTGTGGTGATCTCTGAAAAGGAAGTCTTTATGGTGATCTATAAAAAGGAAGCCTTCGTGATGATCTATAAAGGGGATGCCTTTGTGACACACTCTAAAGAATGACCCTTGTGGCAACCATTCGAAGGAAACGTCTCTGTAGAGGACCTTGAGGGAAAGAAATGGCGTTCACGGTGAACTCTAAAGGAATGATAGTGGTAATGAACTCAGAAGGAAATTCTCCTATGGCATATCTATTACACTTTCGATGAGATATTCTAATGAGTTTCCTTTGTGGTGAGTTTTAATTGAAATGTTATGGCGTATCCTGCATGGTTTTAAGATAAGAACAAAGAAACTAGAATAGGACAGAGCATGTGGCAAATTCAAAGTATGGGTTAAGTAAAAATAAGAACAAACCTGAGTAAAGGCTACATCTGATCATTTGATGAAGGGCATCTATCAATGAACAGTAAGAGGAAAGGGTAGTCGAAGAAAGATCATGTAAGGAAAGCGAATTCAAAAAATTTTTCTATGAAGAGCATTGAGTAAGGGGATTATGATCAAGATGAGTATGAAATGAAGAAGTTCTAAAAGGATGAAGTCATTGATGAAACAATATTAAGGGGAAATTGACCATGATATAGTAGATACAAGAAAATATTATGGTTCGTTAATGGTAAATTGTTCTTGGTGACAAACAGCTGAAGATTTAAGAAAACAAGTTGATGGTGATGGGCTATCTGCCCATTTTTGGAAAATCAACGATTAAGGTATAAATGATTATTTCTCACTAAGTTTTCATGAACTTACATGGATTGTGTTCTCTGTTTCAAGTTTAATGTGATCTTGCACCTGGGAGAACGATGCCAGGACTACACCCAATGAGTGGTGTATCAATTTATTATGCATACAGAGCAAGCTTTTATGGCGTGGTCGAGTTTGTTTGCCCATAAAAACCCTTGAATCAGGACAACCAAGTTAGACCAGGACATCATTTCAGTAATACTTGTAATCAAATTTCCTATGTATTATAACTAAAATTCTTTAATGTTTATACTTAAGTATTGTATTATGAAGTCTTGTAATTAAGTAGTTCATATCCATTGTAATTTGTGTAAGTAGAGTTAAGTTTCATTTGTATTAGAGTGGTCAAACCCAAGATTTAGATCTAGTTTATTGGATCATGTTTGGGGTGTTACACTTTGTCTACAATTCAGTTGTGTCTCACGAACAATGTGTTGCAGGAGGTGCTTACGGAGAAAATAGAATCCCCCTTATGAAAGAAATTAAAAACCCTTCACTTGACAAAGTCTCTAGCTAATCGATTAGTGTTGAAACACATTTCGTATGGTCGAATTTGCATCCATTAGGGCTCACATTAGTGAATTTTTTACTCTCTTAAATGATCTGAAGAATGTCAAGGTTAATATAGATGATGAATATCAGGCTATGCTATTATTGTACTCTTTGTCCCATTTTATATAAGTCTTTTAGGGAGACCCTGATCATGGTAGAGATAAACTCTTGTTCGAGGATGTAAAGGGAAACTTGTTGAGCAAAGATAAACTCGACAATAAGTTAGGTTCAAATAGTAGGTCAGATGAGCAAGCCTTGATTTTGGTTGCGAGAAGTAGAACTAGATCGAAGTCGAGGAATCGAGACAAGACATGCGGCTACTACAAGTAGAGTATTATAAGTTGTAAAATAAGAACATGAAAGCTGCTTAGAGCAACAAGAAAATAGTAATCGATGCTAGTGTAGCTGAGGACAAGTGTGATGATTGGTTGTTAATGTCTATGATCGAAATGTCTAAGCTTATGTCCGAGTGGATCCTGGATTTGGGGTGTTCTTACCATATGTGTCCCAACAAAGATTGGTTCAACACATATAGTCCAGTTGAAGGTGGATTTGTGCTCATGGGGAATAATTCACCTTGTAAGATAATCAGTATTGGTACCATTCAGATCAAAATGCATGAGGAAATTATCAAGAAACTATCAAGTGTCAGACATGTGACTGATTTAAAGAAAAACCTTATCTCTATAGGTATGTTAGACTCAAAAAATTGTAAAATTGTCATTGATTCAGGTGCCATTAAGGTATCTCATTGAGCTCTCATTTTGATGAAAGGTCAGAAAACTGGTAGTCTATATGTTCTGTAGGGTTCAATAGTGACTGGTGCAGCAACAATTTCCTCGTCTATTACAGAGTTGGAGTCAACTCGGTTGTCACATATACGACTTGGTCATATAAGCAAGAAAAGTATGACCATTTTGAATAAGGGTCTTCCAGTTACCAAGTTCAAGCACCGTTTAGACTTGGTTCGTATCTTGCAAAGATTGAGTTAGGCCCATGACGGGGCCTGCTAAAGGAGGCATTTAAAATATGATAAGAGGATCCGTGACATTGCAACAACGCGAAGACATTTGAAACAGATACAAAACAAAAGAAGACATCCCAACGACATGAGTCATGACATTGCGACAATGCGACGAATTCTATCTCAAGTAAGATGCGTAATTAGACTTTCAATGAGACTACTTTTCCCAGTTAAACTCTGATTATTCCAAAGATATTTCAGTCAAATTAGAAATCTTATTGTCGCCTATAAAAAAGACCGTAGTAACCCTAGAATAGTAATCATCACAATATTAAGAGAGAGTTTTAGAAAGCTTTAAGGAATTTTGTGTTTTTATCAAAGAGATTTCCATTCAGGATTAAAGTTTCATTTTTTAATTCTCCATCTTGTACTATTCAATTATTTGCTTATTAGTGAAGTCTCTTTTTCTCATGGCTTTTTATCCTCTTGATTGGAGGAGTTTTCCCATGTAAATTTGTGTGCCTAATTTTCTCTATTCCTTCTTTCTCGTTTCTTATACGATTTGATCCCCAAAAAATAACAAAAATTAGATGTGAAAGCCTACTTTAATCTTTCCATATGTTGAGATCTTCATGTCTTGTGATTTTGATATTCCAAATTAACATGTAAGTATTTAGAGAAAATAAGTCTTTTTTTTTGAAGATGAGATGTAAAAAAGTTATGTATGTGCAAATTAGAAACCATAGCCCTAATATATAACTTTTGTACATTAACACTAATTTATAATCAAGACATCATCAATTAGAAATTGATTTCTAGAATAACTACACATATTTAGTCTATATTTTATTTAATAACTAAAACCCAACAAACTTTTCATTTGTCATAACATTTTATAATAGTAAATAACTAGTTTTTCTTACCCGTGCAATGCATGGATTAATCCTATGTATTTATTTATTTTTAAAATAGTTTATAATATTTTGAAAGAAATTTATGCTTTTATTATAGGGAAGAAATTTAAAAAGATAAAACTATAATGATATTTTGATATGAATTAATGATTGAGAATGTCATAAAATTATATCTTAATATAAAACTTATTATTCAGGATTTTCAGTTAAGCAGTGATATATATATATATGTTTGTAAAATTAACAATAAAACAGAGGGAGAAAATGGAGAAAAGCATTGGTGTAACGTCGTCTTGTGGTGGCCGCATTGGACGTTCAACTAAGAAGGTACGTCGTAGACCAGAGGAACCACCTAAACCAAATGATCCCATATTGGGTGCGAAAGGAATGGCGGTTAACTCGAGTGGTGGTACAAATGAATCGTGGAAAGACAAATTGATAGGTAATAGTGCTGATGGTCAGAAACCTCAAAAGGAGGATGAGGATTTTGAATTAATGGAAGGTGATGCTACAAATGAGGTCATCAATGGTATCCCCTCTATTACTTTCTCTGAACGAGTACACCAGTATATCACTGAACGGATGTCTCGGACTATAATTGTTAAACTCCTTGATAGAAGGATCTCTTATCTCACCATGTCTAGCAAGTTACTGGCCATCTGGAAAACAAAGCGTCTATTACAGATTCTGGACTTAGAAAATGACTATTTTTTAGTTAAATTTCATGAAAATGAAGATTACCTTGCTACTTTATCAGGGGACCATGAACTATCTTTGACCAATACCTTATGGTACAACCATGGACTCCAGCCTTTACGATAGGATCAATCACTACCTAATAATCTAATGGTTTGGATTCGCCTATCTGGGATACCAGAGAATATGTATTTTAAGAGCTTACCGAAATTTATCGGGAATGTAATAAGACCGATGGTGAAAATTGACCATAAAATGGATGTTAAATCGAGGAGTCAATTTGCTAGAATTGCAATTTTGTGGATTTGGTTAAGCCTTTAATCTTGAAGGTTAGGATTGACAGGAGGATTCAATGAGTTGGATATGATTCCTTACCCATGGTTTGTGTCGAATGTGGAAGGTATGGGCATTATAGAGAAGCATGTCCTCACAAAGCAGGGCAATAAGAAGATTCGTTGGGGGGAAGACAAATCACCAAAGCAAGCAATGGTGTTGCAGGAGGAGGTAGAAGTAGAGAAGTATGGGTTGAGGATGATTGTTGAACGAAGGCAAAGGAAAAAGGAAAGAACGGCGGTGGCGAAGGCCACCATGGTAAGTGGTTCCAGATTTGGAATTCTAATAGGGGATCATGGGAATTGGCAAAGGAAAAATTTAGGGAATTAAATGATAAAGATGTCAATCAATTTTTAGAGGAGAAAATTAGGGAGATTAAGAATGTTGGAAAGGAATGGTGGCATGGAGGAAAAGCATATAAGGGAAAAGGCAAAGGCAAAGGAAACCCTAAGGGTAAAGGGAAAGGGCTAGTGTTGGTTAGTGGGCGGAAACATAATAATAACATACTAAAATAGTCCAACAAAATAGGTGGGTCTCCTGTTGGGCTGACCCCTTTGATGATGGATCAAAAATGTGGCCAATTGTAATTGAAGAGGAAATAGGTCAGAATAATTTTCAAGCGGTGGGTCCATTTTTAAATTAGAGGAAAAAATGTTACAGTAAAATCTCCTTCCAAAACAAGTATGTCACTGAAAGTAAGGGCCAGTGCTCTCGAGTTTTGGATTTACAAAATAAAATGGGAGAAAATTTTTGGCAAAGACTAGATGATGAGGCACGAAGCGAATGGGTGATTACATCAGTCAAGAATTAACGAATCTGTCAGAAAGTGAGCAGCCTTCAATGCCAGTGGTGGGGGCAATAGAAGATATTCTACACGGGTTGTATCATGAGGTTGGGCAAGATATGGCGATGAAGGGGAATGTTGTCGATGTTGAAAGTTCAAAGGATGAATCTCTGGTGGATGCGGAGGTTGCATGATGTTAGTGGTAAAAGTTGATTTCTTTTTTTTTTTTTTATCTGATGATGGTGGATTTCAATTTTTTTTATTTTGGAACTATCAAGGGTGTAGACCCGTTTCCATAAATTTTTAAAGGAGTGTAGAAGAGAGTTTTCTCCAGATTTTGTTACTTTGTTTGAAACTCGAATTAGTGATCTTAAGGCAGATTCGGTCATTGGGAAGTTGGGTTTTGAGTATTCTTTTATATTCGAAGCATCAGGCTTTGCAAGGGGTATATGGTTACTGTGGAATAAGGGATCTCAGGGGGAGATTTTAAAAGTTCATCCTCAATTTGTTCACATGTGAATCCATGATGACAGAAGTCGATACCCGTTTATTTGCATTACGGTTTAAGCGAGTCCACAACGAGGAACAAGGGCTCACTTGTGGATAAGTTAGATTAGGTTGCCAGTGAAGTGAAGGAGCCATGGATGATTGCAGGTGATTTTAATGTCATTATGTGCGGGGAAGAAAGACAGGATGATTCTGAACCTAGTCTTGTAGGGTGTAATCGTTTCAGGTCTCGATTTATGATTTCAAGGACCAATGTTCACGTGTAATAGGGGAAATTTATTTCAAAGATTGGATCAATCTATTTGCAATGAGTATTGGCAGCTTTTTTGCATCTAGCACAACTGTGTGGCACCTACACAATTTGAAGTCTGACCATCAACTGTTGTTGATCTTGACTTATCCGGAGAAGTCAATGGAAGGAGACCGACCCTTTTTCTTTCTTGCTAGTTGGTTGATGCACCCTGAGTTCCGAGATGTTGTGTTAAAGTCTTGGAGTAACGATGCGAAAATTGTGATGAATTTAGAGAACTTGACTCAGTTGATCCAAGTCTGCAATGGAACAGTGTTTGGTAACATTTTTGCTAGGAAAAGAAAAGGAAAGATGAAACTGGAACGCATGCTAAAAGCCTTGGAACGGAATAATAACATGAGGCTTAGATTGAGGGAAGAAGAAGTGCGACTTGGAATTGAAAACATACTGAACCAAAAGGAAATATTTTGATTTCAGAAGTCCAAGAGTGAGTGGTTATTGAATGGGGACAGAAATACAAATTTCTTCCATAATCGCACAATGAAGAGGCATCAACAAATAGCGGGTTTGAAAATAGAGGGTAATGAGTGGTTCTATGATAATGAAATCCTTACGAGGCATGCGGTTGATATTTCTCAGCTTTATATAAAGTGGACCCATACTCGATTGGGAGCTTTCCTGTCAAAGGGCATTTTCCGAATCTGTGATCTTATATTATTAGTGATCTATGTACCGAGGTCAATATGGAGGAGATTCAATGTTCTTTTTTTTAGCATGGCCTCGCTCAAAGCGTTGGGTGTGGATGGTTTTCATGCCCAATTTTACCAAGCAAATTGGGATATCGTAGGTAGCAGTGTCTTTCAGATGGTTCAACCTATTTTTTCAGGAGGAGCTTTGGACCCGAAACTTAACAGAACTCCCTTGGCCCTTATTCCTAAAAGCATTGTTGCAGAGTTGATCAGTCAATATAGGCCCATTAGCTTATGTACGGTTCTGTATAAAATTATTACACAAACTGTTGTTATTTGTCTTTGACAAGCTATGCAAGTAATGGTAAAAAAGAATAACTCAAGTTTCATTGCGTCGCGAAACATTTCCGATAACATTATTGTTGCCCAAGAAGAGATTCCCAATTATTTTATGGCTACAGCTCAAACTCCAATCACGATCTGCAAGTAAATTGAAAAGCTCTCGCGGTTTATTGTGGGGAACATCAAGCTTAGGTAGAAAACCATCACTCGTTAGCTGGAAATATTGTTATACGCCGATGCTGAATGGAGATTTAGCGATTCAAAAGTTGCAAGACCAAAACAAACTCTTTACTTTTAAATTTGGGGTTTAATTTGGTCGCTAACATTGGAAAAGTTGTGCGTTCATGTTCTATGTAATAAATATAATGTTTGTGGAATCATCCATTACGAGTGTTTGGAATGAGATTAAACAGGGCCTCATTTGGACTATTCGTGATGGTAGCATGGTAAATTTTTGGAATGATAATTGGTTAACAGATTCCGGTCTGTTAAAACCGCAGTATAGTGGTAATGAACCCCTGGATGAAACTCTTCGCATGTGTGACCTTGTGACATCGAAAAGAGAATGTAATACAAAATAGTTATCTACGATGCTTTCTAGAGATATTTGTTGTCTGAATATGTGCTTGCAACACGCCATTGAGGGATTCGGGTTCTGATCAAATCTCTTGGTGGTGGTTGTCGACATGGAATTTCTCCATTGCAGAAACATATAAGCATCTCTTTAACACTAGTGGACCAAGGCAGTTTGGGTATGACAGATTAATTTGGAGAGTTGTGGCACCTCAAAGGGTGTGAGTTTTTCTATGGTTGCTTATCTGAAATAGACTTTTGACTAATGAGGAACATACAAGGAGAGGTATGACATCAATTTCCTTTTGCGAACAATATGGTTGGTATGTAGAAATGACAATTCACGTGGTAATGGACTATAGTTTTGCTCAATCTATTCAGAAATCATTGATTCCTAGGCAAAGTTGGATTTTTTTTCTTTAGCTCAACACTTGAGATATGGATTCACTGGACTATAAAAAAAAAAAGGGAATTAAAATTCGGTGGAGGAGAATGCTTGATATTTTTTGCAATATTCACTTGGTTCCTTTGGAAGAACCGAAATGACTTTATCTTCAATAATGCTAGTGGGAGTAGCTAGAATTTGACAGCCTTGGCTACGGCATGGGCAAGATCGTTTGGAAACGATGGCAGCATGGAGCAAAATATTGATGGCTCGATGTCGACAAGCAGAAAAAGGGCTGCGGTAGGAGGAGTGTTTATAGGACCAAGTGGAGGGTGGTTGGTGGGTTTTGAAATGGTAATAGGTATGGCTGATATTTTCCAAATTGAAGCTCGAGCTATCCTTGAAGGCTTGAAGCTAGCATGGATGAGGGGTTTCAAACAGGTTGAGGTGGAAAGCAATAATGCCCTATTGATTGATACTATTAGGAACGACTTTGCAGCAAACAATAATACAGTAGAAGTTTGACTGATTCATGAGTGTTGTAATAGAGATTGGCAAGTTAAACTTCAACATGTCAGGAGAGAAGGCAACAAGTTTGTTTATTACTTAGCAAAGACGACAGGAGGTGGAATGAATCAATTGTTTGAACTTGTAGATCCACCGTCATATGTACGAAGGCTTCTAGAGGAGGATATTGACAACTCAATGTAAGTAGCATCGTGTGAACTTTAGCTTTAGTGGTATTTTAGTCGTGTACTAAATCTGCTTTATATTTTCAACCAAAAAATAAAGAAATATATATGTTCGTGTGATTTTTCTTTCTAATTTTAAATAATATATCCTAAATAATTTTGAAACAAATTAATAATTTTCTTTTAAAATAAATTATCGTATAATTGGAATTAATAATTTTTAAGTCGAGGTGGTAAAATAAATTTATCATAAATCTTTTTTTATTTAAAATTATAAATAGAAATAAGAAAAATTTCAAACTATTAATCAATTGAATAATATGAGAAATATGTTGGATATTTGGAAAAAAAAATTAAAGAAAAAGGAATTAAATTAAAATAAAAAATGAAATGAAATGAAATCATAGAAAAAAGACGTGGTATTGGGTCATTTGTCCTATATGCGTAAATCAAAATCGGGCATATCTTTACTTGGAGTAGAGCATAAACCTAAAATAATTGAATAAAAATTTGATGAAACCCACTTAGGAACAAGAAAATGACATCGTGATTTGGATTGAATCCCAATGAAAAAAATAGATCAATGAAAAGTTTGTGTCATAAGTTTAGTGATTTTTTTCTATATTATAGATTATAGGAAAACAGGCCAAAATTTATCTTTCTTTAATTTCATTTTTAATTTCATTTTATTTAAAAAATGCAAGAAAAAACCCCTTCATTAGAAATTAGAAGTTAGAAAAGGCACATGTCGCGTGTGAAATGATATGCAAATTGTGCAAGTATACACGTCGAATAAAGTAATAAAGTGATAAGTAAGATCGTCTCCACAAGGATCGAATTAGGTATAACAGTGGTCAAGTTATTATAACGAATTATGATTAATGCTATGGTAAAACAAAGATAAGTATGCAGTGGTAATTTAAAGGAATAATAATGTGTGTGATATGTGTAACTAATAAATAATGGGAAATGCTATGACAAGTCAAGAGTGAAAATACATTGACAATTACGAGAGTAATTACGTGAATAATATGCAAACAAATAAATAAACAACTAAGAATGCTATGGTAAAGATACTACGGAAAAGGATAAAGGGTCTACGATGTTGATTTGGAAGGTTGGGATTACTAAGAATCTACTCTTACTTTCAGTAATGCCTCAGCAAAATCCTATTCATCTACTGCTCAGAAGAGACCTAAAATGGCATGCTTCTTTTGAGAGCAAGATCTCAAGTTACCTGGCCTATCTCTATAGGCCTTAGCACGGTACCCTGCACTTTTTGTCTTCAGTTTATGTGAACGATGCTCTATGTCTAGAGTCTACTACAAGTATCTGTCGAGTACTTGTGTAACAGCCCACTTTTAGTGGTGTCGAAAACAGTGGTTTGGGGGCTACAAACCCGACGATTAAGTTCGTAAATATTATTATTTAATATTTACGAGTCAAATATGGTTTTAAAAAGGATTTTAATATGGTAATTTATGTTATATGAATTATTAATTAGGTTCAAGAGGTATGATCCTAAAGTCAAGTGATTTTAGAAAGTGAGGTATCAGGACCTTGTTTCTATAAACTGAGCCATGAATGTTTTTATAAATATTTATGGAGTGTTTTTAAGGTTTTATTAAAGTTTCATTAAGAAATTTTAACGTTTAGATAGTTTAATTAAGCAAAAAGGACTAAATCATAAAAGCTGAAAAAGTCAATCACTATTAGTTTAAAGGTGTTAGTTTATTAAATGATCATAATTGGATGGCCTTAATGGATAATTTACCCATACCTAAGGTGGTGGGACAGTTTTAAGCTTTAAAATCTTTTAATTTTATATTTTTATAAGTTAATTTATTATTTTAATAAAGAAAGGTTAAAATATATGAAACAAAAGGTTGTCTTCCTAATTTATTCTCTTTTACATTGACCAAAAGCCACTGTTGGTTGATTTTGAAGCTTCGACCAAGCTTCAATGGATGTATGTGAGTCTGTTTTTCGCTCGTTTCATTTAATTTGTATGGGAGTTTGCCGAATCTCTCTTTCTCAGTCAACTCGTCTGTAATCAAGGCCGGTTGTGCTTTGGAGCAAGCAACTCTCTTCTCTGTTTGCTAATCATTCGAACTTCAGGAAGTGGTGGTAAGAGTCGAAACCCTTGTGCCATTTTCACTGTGGTACTTTACTTATCGAGTTTTCCTCAAGGAGGCAAGTGATAACCAGTCGAAGGGGGTATCGCTAAGGGAACCTAAGGGGAGTAGACTCGTAACCCCTTCTCCCAAGTTCAAACGAAAGAGGGTGTCGGCAGTTCAAGATTTTTCGTCGGGTTGTGGAAGGGAGTCGACATCCGGCTCGGATAGGCAAATCGTGGTTGTTCGCGATAGTGAGGGTAAGCGTTGTAAATCATTTGTTTTAGATGTGGATTAAGATCTCCCTTTTGTTAGTTAATTGTGTGATATGTTGGCATAGGTGACGGCGGTCAGGAGGGTATAGTTCTCTACATAGTCAGGTGTGTAATCTCACACTGTAATCATGTAGTTTAGTATTACGCTCTAATGTTGGTAAAAATGAATCATCGTTACTCGTAAGTTTAATAAACCAGAAATTGCATGGAATTGAATAACTCACTTAAACAACTTCAGCTCTGAGATTCATTGAAATCAGTGTTGCTGGTCGATTTACCAAAACGCCCTTATTGGGTCAATTTACCAAAATGCCCTTAGTGGGCCGATTTACCAAAATGCCCTTAGTAGGTCGATTACCAAAATGCCCTTATTAGGCCGATTGTGTGTTACTTTACACCGTGATATATTGATATGTATGTTGTAACACCCATATCCGTCGCCGGAGTAGGGTTAACAGACGCCACTCTTCTAACCACCAAGTCCATTTAATCATTTGAATCTTAATACTTAAGTAATGATATTACAATAAACAAATCATCACAAATATAATATCAATTGAATTATACATAATAAAATAAGTAAACTCATCCAAACTATAGAGTACTATTTATTTGGTCATTTTAAAGAAAAGGCCGAATAGACAAATGGTACTTGTTCATTTATTTCATTTTTTTTCTATCAATAACACATTTAAACATATATCAATCTTTGAACATATACATTACTTTCAAACAAGTTCATTCCTCATTTCTAAACCACATACAATTATAACATTGACCTATATACTTATCCCACATTCGATTATACCATATATATTTTAATCTACTCATTTATCTCATAATTTCTTGTCACATTCGGCAATGTTCATTACAAAAATATACTCCATCATAAGCACACCTTTGCTAAATATTACATCAATGATTTAGCCATTTATTTCTCATGAATGAACATACGATAGCACTCAATGGAAAATTTAAGCTCCAAACTAACAAAGTCATGGCCTGTAACACCCCCAAACTCGGCCCACGAGCCCTGACCGGATCTGGTTATGTCACTGCGGAAAGACGGTTCAAAATCTTTTTAATTTTAGAATAAAACATGAAAAATTTGGTTGGCTTTTGAAAACCATGTCCATTTAAAATTATAAGTAAAACTTTGTTTTTTTATAAAATGTCCATATTAAAACTTTAATATATAAATATATATATCTTGAATAAATAGATTGCTAAAAATAAAATAAAATCATCTTTATATAGTAATTTAATTTTAATCTAACCACAATTATAATAATACCAAAAATAATAATATTACAACCATTATTTAAACAAAATACTTAATATAAAAAAATGCTTAAAATAATTTAAATATCTTCTTTCTGCATGGGCCACCTTGTATCCACTCCAAACCCGGTCCAAGGTTTACGCATCACCTGAAATGGTTGAGAAAATTTGGGTGAGTCCACAGACTCAGTGCATAATCATTACACATGCCTCCACACATGGGCTTGGCCCATATCCACACAGATCATACAGATAAATATGCAATTACGAAACCCAATCCAACCTAGGTCCATCCGTTACACCAACCTTAGCAGACTCCCTACTCAAGGCCGTGGCTAATCCACCGATCACAACCGAGTGATCCTCACATTAATCCGACTACGGTGATGCACACAGCCCTCAACCGCCGAGATGGGCACCTAGCCAACATCTCCCTTGATGAAGCACACAGCTAATCATCAAGCGCTAATGTAGCACGAGGCTAACATTAGACCACGTACATAAATATGTACACCCATCCTTCCTTGATCAAATCCAAGCCCCAAGCATATATGTTAATGTATCTTATCAATTCAACATGTAAAATGAATATGCATCACATGCTCATTATCATATCACACAAGCACCATAAATAATTTAATATCACATATTACTGACCTGTTAACCGAACACCCCAAACGTGGGTATCCACCACTTTAGCCTTTATTGTCGGCTATCACACATCATACACCAAGTATATGTACACATATATATCAATGCACAAAACAGGAGAAACAGTGCGATAATTACGCACCTGTTTGGTACAATCGATCAAATCCCGAAACTTTATGTCTAAATGATTCTCACCCAACCTTGTCGAATCCTCCTACACAACCTTTTGTCAAAATCGACTAACACTAAAACCAATTATGGCCTATGGCCGAATATTACTATTACCTTACCTTACGGATCTAAATCCCGAAAACCACTCCTTGGTCTTGAAACTGTCGAAACCCCTATACCACATGTTAGATTCGGCTTTAAATAATAATCTAAGAAAATGGCCTTTGGCCGAATACCACTTTGACTTACCTTGATTCCTACAAATCCCGAAGGCTTCTCCTTGATGCTCCTTAATGTCGGCTATAAACAAAAAGGCACACATACATGGCTTATGAATATTCGGCTAACCCAAAATATTAAGGCTTACTCTTGCTTTCGGCATACCAAAAGAGAAAGAACCCAAAGTTAAATGCTAAAGAGAAAGTACTTACCACTACAGATCAATTTCCCGAAAACTCCTTCCCTCTTTGCCTTCTGAAAGATTCGGCCGCCGTTTGCGAAATATAGAGCAAATGAGGCTACAATATTCAGCCCAAGTAAAGAAAAGAAGAGTAATACGGCAAGGGGTGAGTTTGCCCAAATGGTCACTTAAATTTTCGGTTCTTGCCTCAAAGAAAAGAGAGAACAAGAGAGAAATTTCTTGACTAGAAATTTCGGTAATGGAGATTAAGAAAGAATCAAAAGGATGGCACTTTCCCTAATAATAAAATAAAAATTCAGCACTTACCCAATCTCAATTAAATGTCTCTTTATCACCCAATAAAATTAAAAATGTTTATCCCATCACTTAGCCACCTCTTCAAAATAATATTAAAAGAAAATAAAATAGTAATTATCCCAATCTTCCAGCGGAATTCAACAGCATCCCATCTACTTAAATCTAAATTTTATCCATCTATTATCTCCTCTTCAAAAAGATAAATAAAAATAATAATAATCCTCCATTTTCCAGCTGAATTTTACAAAAATAAAACTTGCTTAATCCTTATCCTTCCACTGCCCAGGTGCCGTCCAACTTCTTCTCTCCCCCTTCACGTCAGCCTTGAAGCAAAAATAAAAAACCAATTCTGCTGCTACTTTGGTTCGAACCCACGACCTAGGGAAGCAACTGCCGCAGCCCCCCCTTAAACGCCCCAGGCCATTTCTCCCATTTGACTTTCATGTCATATAGTCACACCACTTATTTATAAGGCCTTCCTAGGCCGAACCCCTCCTTAATGCAAAAGAAAAATAGAACTCCTAGAGCGCATACTTGGCAGCTCGAACCCAAGCTCCCTCGCTCGTCGCCACTTCCAACCCTTAGTGGCGCCCCAAGCCACTCCACCACCTGGACTTTCATGCTCTTACCTTACCCACAAAATTCTTTAAAGCCTTCTTACTTGGCCCATCACCAAGATATAAAAATAAAGTGCAAAACGCCTCCACCACTCGAACACGTGACTGCGCCCATTCTCTCCTCCAAGACTTAAGGGCGCCGCTACCACTTTGCTACGCCTTTATTTCGTGACATGTTTCTCCCAAATTTATTCTTAACCCCTATCTCCTAGCTCCCTCCTTTAAACACTTAAAAATAAATTTTTAGCTCCAAGTCTGACCTAGCTCGGGGTTATTTTTAGACCCTAAAACATGCCAAATTCTAATCATATTTATTTATTTCTTGAAGCCCCTTTGTAATTTATTTAAATTACAAATAACCCATAATTTAGGGTGTTACATGGCCGATTATCTATAGATGAGTACACATCAATTTGCTCATTAATGTATTTCACACATAACATAATATGAACTAAACTTTCATGATACATCCGAACATGATAATTTAATTACAACATAAACAAGCGTTACTAAACCATTTTCAAAAATAAATATATATAGCAACCTATTAACTTGCTAACATATTACATGCTTTAAATCATCTAGCATCAAACATTTATCCTTATTAGCTAAGTGCATATCCCAATTTTTACACCATGTATATATATATATATCATATGATCATTTTCGTGTATGATTTAAAGCATGACCGAAATCACATACTTAATAGAATTATCATGCAAGCTACTATATCAAAATGTGAAACCTAAACTTAACTAAAAGCAACAAATTTTATTCGCAAGGCTATATTTATATTTACAATCCAACATCATTCATTATTTATCAAAACAAAGCCTATACATGCCTTTGATTCAAAAGTTTACAAAACATAACTATACCAAAGAGAATGATAGTGTGGTTGATGCCTTGATGATCCCCGAGCCCGTAGTTGAATTATCGATCTATAAAGTAGAACACAAACATAAACAGAGTAAGCTCACCGGCTTAGTAAGTCTTAAGCACATACACTTTTAATGAACATACAGTAATCACTTTAATCTTCAACTAATAATATTGTACATAAACTTATTTCTATATATATATATATATATATATATATGGTACACTAGCCGAATACTAAGGTCACATTTTGTATCGATTATCATCACCATGTCATCCTAAACATATACTTTATCAACTTCACATATAAGCTATGTATATTCACATCAATGATAGATTCAACATTACATAATATAGAACTTGAGCAATTAACCATTTCTACGCATCAAATTTGATTCAAAACAAAAGAACTTAACTCACTTTCTTCCTTACTAATATAGTAGACAAATTCTTACCCGGACTTTTAGCACATAACTATATATATATCTCACCTTGTTTGATTCTCAGAATCTCCATTCATAGCATATCACCGGCATAAAGCCTGCTAGGCATTAAAGCTCGAAATAGATCACCGGCACGAAGCCTGCTAGGCATTTAAGCCCGAAATAGATCACCACTTATAATTCACATATTTTATCACATAGCAAACCAAAAATACTTATTCACATCACATTGAATAAAATTTCAACCAATCCATTCTAAAACTTCCACATTCGGCTAACACAAGATTCTATACTCAATTTTATCGAATACTATCATTTAATACGTTCATAAATAATTCGATAACCTATACTTGCTTAAGGACTTACCTCGGTTGTCGATAGACCGTGCAAATCGGCTATTCGAGAACCTTCGTCTTTCCCCGATCTAAATCCGTTTTTCTTTGCTCTTGATCTAAAACACATTAAAATTTAGCTCATTCAAGCACAATTCATATCAATTTAGTCCCTAAGCACATTAATGGGCAAATTACTATTTTACCCCTAATATTTCACAACTTTGTAATTTAGTCCTATTTGCATAACACACAAAATACACCAAATTAACCAAGACTATACAAGGGCTGAATATTCCTAGGGACTTTACAAGCCCTCACACTTCATTTATTTTGTAAATAAACCCCCCTAAAATTTCATCTTTTACAATTTGGCCCTGAAAACAAAAATTCTTCAAAACTTCCAATACATAATATACTAATCTTTAACTTATCTTTTATCTAACATCATCAAACATCAAAAACCTTAAGAATTCATCAATGGCCGAATCATATATACACACTAATCTTAGAAATTCTAGCATGGGTCGGGTAATATACTAAGCAACGATCTCAAAAACGTAAAAATTAACAAAAACCGAGCTAGATTTCTTACCTAATTAAGCTTGAATAAGGCCGAATGTTTCAAGGCTTTTCTCCCCTTTTTCTTTTGTGTTTTTCGACCAAAAGATGAACAATGCATGGCTTTCTTATTTTTTTATTTTATTAACATATATTAACTAATTATTTTAACATAAAATATAATAACTTATATTATATAAAATGCCAACATTATTACATGCATTATGATGGCCGGCCACTAACTTAAAAATGGGCTATTTGCCCTTTTAATACCTCATATTAAAATCCATGCTCAAATTAACACATTACACTTAAGTTTGCAATTTTTACTTTTTACGCGATTAGGTCCTTTTTCTCAAATTCAATACTCAAACGATGAAATTTTTCTACGAAAATTTCACACATATAAATTCATATATAATAAACACTAAATATGATATTTAAATATTTCTCGAGCTCGAATTCGTGGTCCCGAAACCACTGTTCCGATTAGGGTTAGATTCGGTCTATTACAACTCTCCCCCCTTTAAAGATTTTCGTCCTCGAAAATCTTACCGTTAAACAACGTCGGATATTGTTGCCTCATTGAATCTTCAGGCTCCCACGTAGCCTCTTCAACTCCGTGTCGATTCCATAATACTTTCACTAAGGAGATCTTTTTGTTTCTTAACTCTTTCATTTCTCGAGCTAAAATACGGATCGATTTTTCCTCATACGTCATATCAGGTTGTATCTCAATCTCAGACGGAGCAATCACATGTGACGGATCTGATCTGTATCTACGGAGCATGGAAATGTGAAATACATCGTGTATCTTTTCTAATTCAGAGGGTAGCTTCAACTTATAAGCAACAGGCCCAACACGTTTAATGATTTCATACAGTCCAATGAACCTCGGGCTCAAATTGCCTTTTCGGCCAAAATGGAGCACTTTCTTCCACGGAGAAACCTTTAAAAATACTCGATCTCCAACCTAAAATTCAATGTCTTTACATTTCAAATTAGCATAAGACTTTTGACGATCCGAAGTAGCTTTCAAATTGTCTCTAATAATAGCTACTTTACTTCGCTTCTTTAATCAAATCAACCCTGTATCTTATTCTCACGAGCTCACCCAAGATAATGGTGTTCGACACTTTTGCCCATACAAGGCTTCATAGGGTGCCATCTTGATACTAGATTGAAAACTGTTATTATAAGCAAATTCAATCAAAGGTAGGTATCGCTCCCACGCACCTTCAAACTCGAGAACGCAACATCTCAACATGTCCTCAAGTATCTGAATAGTTCGCCAGATCGACCGTCTGATCATGGATGAAAAGTCAGACTAAAATGTAGTTTAGTACCTAAGGCATCTTGCAACTTCTTCCAAAACCGCGATGTAAATCTCGGGTCTCTGTCAAAACAAGGGAACTTCGGTACACCATGCAATCTCACAATCGATACATACAATTCACAAAGTTTATCGAGTGAAAATCAGCATAACCTACCGCACAAAATGAGCTGATTTAGTCGATCAATCAACTATAACCCAGACGGCATCTTTCTTACTCGGTGTCATAGGAAGACCGGATACAAAATCCATTGTAATTCTATCCCATTTCCATTCAGGTATCATGATTGGCTGAAGTAGTTCGGATGGCACTTGATGTTCAGCTTTTACTTGCTGACAAACTAAACATTTCGAAACAAATTCAGATATATCCCGCTTCATGCCCGGCCACCAATAGAACTATTTCAAATTATTATACATCTTTGTGCTACCCGGATGTATTGATAATCGACCACTATGGGCCTCACTCAAAATCATCTGTATCAAATCTGAGTTTTTTGGAACATACATTCGACTTTTAAAATTCAAACAGTCATTTGCATCAATCTGAAAATCTGACTCTGTACCTTTTTCACACTAAATTCGTCTAGCAATCAAATCCTTGTCAACTTTCTGTGCATCACAAATTTGCTGGATAAACATCGGTCTTGCTTGTAACTCGGCTATGATCGAACCATCACCAGACATAGCTATCTGTGCGTTCATTGCATGAAGAGCAAACAATGATTTTCGACTTAACGCATCTGCAACAACGTTAGCTTTTCCCGGATGATAGTCAATCACCAACTCATAGTCTTTCAACAATTCCAACCATCTACGGTGTCTCAAATTTAGATCCTTCTGAGTCATTAAATACTTTAGACTTTTATGATCTGAATAAATGTGACATTTCTCGCCAAATAAATAGTGACGCCAAATTTTCAATGCAAAACAATGGCTGCAAGTTCTAAGTCATGCGTCGGGTAATTTCTTTCATGCGGCTTCAATTATCTTGAAGCGTAGGCTACAACCTTGCCATCCTGCATCAAAACGCAGCCCAAACCATTTAAAGAAGCATCAGAATAAACAACAAATTCTTTACCCGATTCAGGCTGAACTAACACTGGAGCTTCTGTCAAAAGGGCTTTCAATTGATCAAAACTTTTCTGACACTTTTCTGACCACTTGAACCTGACATCTTTCTGCAATAACTTTGTCAACGGGGTAGCTATCATAGAAAAACCCTTCACAAATCGTCGATAGTAACCCGCAAGTCCCAAAAAGCTTCGAATCTCGAAACATTTTTTGGTGGATTCCAATCAAGTATAGTCGAGATTTTGTTCGGATCAACCCGAATGCCTGATGCTGAAACAATATGTCCCAAAAAGCTGACCTCTTTCATCCAGAACTCACACTTACTAAACTTCGCATACAACTGCTGATTTCGCAAAGTTTGTAGCACTAATCTCAAGTGCTCAGCGTGCTCGATTTCATCTTTGGAGTAGATCAATATGTCATCAATAAACACTACCACAAATCGATCCAAAAACTGTCTAAAAACCCGATTCATCAAATCCATAAAAACAAAGAGTGCATTAGTAAGCCCAAAAGGCATAACCAAAACTCAAAATGCCCGTACCTCGTCCTAATGCGCCTTTGGCACATCTGAATCTCGACTCATAATCGATAATAACCCGATCTCAAATCTATCTTCAAAAATATCAAGCCCTTTCAATTGATCAAACAAATCATCAATCCGAGGTAATGGGTACTTATTCTTTATAGTTACTTTATTCAGCTTCTTAGATAATCAATACACATTCGCATCGTTCCATCTTTCTTTCTCACAAAAAGAACTGGTGCACCCCAAGGAGAGAAACTTGGTCGTGCAAAGCCCCTATCTGTTAACTCTTGCAACTGTGCTTTCAACTCTTTTAGCTCAGTAGGTGCCATCCGATATGGAGCTATTGATATCGGAGTCGTTCCCGGTGCTAATTCAATGCCAAACTCAATCTCTCATTCTGGGGGTAAACCCGGTAGTTCTTCAGGAAACACATCTGGGTATTCACATACATTCGGTATAGATTCAATCTATTTCTCAAACAATTTATTATCCAGTACATAAGCCAAATAAACTTCGCACCCTTTTTCCATATACTTCCGGGCTAACATCGATGATATAACTGTAGGAAACCCACTTAAATCACTGGATTCAATTCTAATGATCTCACCATTCTGATGTCTCAAATCAATAAGCTTTATTTTGCAATTCACCACTGCATCATGTGAAGTTAACCAATCCATTCCCAAAATTATATCAAACTCATCGAAGGCAACAAAGATTAAATCGATCGGGAAGCAAAAATCCCGAATCATCAATGGACAACCTTTACACACTTTATTAACAAACACACATCTACCCAAAGGGTTGGACACGCGAATCACAAACTCATAGACTCAATCGGCGAGTCTTCATCAATACCGTAGTTTCACATACATATGAATGGGTCGAACCAGATCAATCAATGCAATTACGGTAGTATCATAAAGGGTGAAAGTACCGTAATGACATCTGGAGAAGCAGCATCCTCTCTAGCTCAAGTAACATAAGCTCTAGCTGGAGCTCTTGCCTCAGATCGAATTGCCATGTTCTTTGTCCCTCTCTGACTACCACCTACATTGCTAGAATGCAGGTGGTCCGCCTCTTGATGCAATCGCTTTGGTCTAGAATTCTCGTCAGATTCGCTTTCACTAACATCGGCACTCTCGAATAAAATGGTCTCGAGGATCCACATTTAAAGCAGGGTCGATCACGAACTCTACAACTCCCAGAATGCCATTTTCCACAATGTTTGCATTCAACTCGATTTTGTGGAACGTTATCAACACTGGCCATCGAAGTAGCTCGGGAGCTCACTGGAGGTCGATCACGTCTAAGTAAATCCGAAGTAGCTTTATGTCGGCTAAAGTCATCTCTAAACTTCTTAGATGTGGAATGGAAATTCTTACCCGACAGTCTTTTACGAGTGTCTCTAGCTTCTGTCTCAGCCTTTCTTTTCTCCTTCTCAAGTTCTTCAGCTTTACAAGCTCGTTCGACTAATGTCACAAACTCTTCGATTTCAAGAATGCCAACAAGCAACTTTAAATCTTCATTCAAACCATCTTCAAACCTTTTGCACATAATGGCTTCAGTTGATACACACTCCCAAGCATATCGGCTCAATCTGACAAATTTTCGCTCATATTCAGTCACTGTCATTTGCCTCTATTTTAGTTCAAGAAATTTTTTACATTTCTGGTCGATGAACCTCTGGCCGATATATTTCTTGCGAAATTCATTCGAAGAAATCCCATGTCACTTTTTCTTTTGGAACCACCGATACTAGTGTATTCCACCAAAGTGATAGGCAAAGGTCCCAAGTAAAGATATAGCACATTTCAAACATTCATCTGGAGTGCAGGATAGCTCATCAAGTACCCGAATAGTGTTATCAAGCCACATTTCACTCGCTCGCATCATCATCATCATTAGCCTTGAATTCCTCGGCCTAAATTTTATGATTTTATCAATAGGGGCTACTAGATCTCATTGGATCTATCATCGAAGTCTTGAAGGTACCGAGTCGGATTATTCGGGGTGGAGGTTGTTGTACAATGGATTATTCAGCATAAACCGGGTAAACCATTCATTCATCATTTGGTAGAGGGCTTGTTTAGCATCTCCCTCGTGGTTACCCGTGAATCGGTTGAGAGTCTAATGGTGCCGATCCATGTGCGAGACCAGTGCAACACTCTCCACATCATCACTACTACTCTATTAGGATCGAATCCATTTACTATATAAAATACAATTGAAATTGTCAGAAGTCACCACACTATCACATATAAAATTCAAAGGCATGTATAGCTAGACTCTTACGTACTACGGTAGTCCTAGAATCGGCTAAACCTGGCTCTGATACCAATAAAATGTAACACCCATATCCGTCGCCGGAGTAGGGTTAACAGACGCCACTCTTCTAACCACCAAGTCCATTTAATCATTTGAATCTTAATACTTAAGTAATGATATTACAATAAACAAATCATCACAAATATAATATCAATTGCATTATACATAATAAAATAAGTAAACTCATTCAAACTATAGAGTACTATTCATTTGGTCATTTTAAAGAAAAGGTCGAATAGACAAATGGTACTTGTTCATTTATTTCATTTTTTTACTATCAATAACACATTTAAACATATATCAATGTTGAACATATACATTACTTTCAAACAAGTTCATTCCTCATTTCTAAACCACATACAATTATAACATTGACCTATATACTTATCCCACATTCGATTATACCATATATATTTTAATCTACTCATTTATCTCATAATTTCTTGTCACATTCGGCAATGTTCATTACAAAAATATACTCCATCATAAGCACACCTTTGCTAAATATCACATCAATGATTTAGCCATTTATTTCTCATGAATGAACATACGATAGCACTCAATGGAAAATTTAAGCTCCAAACTAACAAAGTCATGGCCAATTATCTATAGATGAGTACACATCAATTTGCTCATTAATGTATTTCACACATAACATAATATGAACTAAACTTTCATGATACATCCGAACATGATAATTTAATTACAACATAAACAAGCGTTACTAAACCATTTTCAAAAATAAATATATATAGCAACCTATTAACTTGCTAACATATTACATGCTTTAAATCATCTAGCATCAAACATTTATCCTTATTAGCTAAGTGCATATCCCAATTTTTACACCATGTATATATATATATCATATGATCATTTTCTGTGTATGATTTAAAGCATGACCGAAATCACATACTTAATAGAATTATCATGCAAGCTACTATATCAAAATGTGAAACCTAAACTTAACCAAAAGCAACAGCCTTATTCGCAATGCTATATTTATATTTACAATCCAACATCATTCATTATTTATCAAAACAAAGCCTATACATGCCTTTGATTCAAAAGTTTTCAAAACATAACTATACCAAAGAGAATGATAGTGTGGTTGACTGTCTTGATGATCCCCTGAGCCCGTAGTTGAATTATCGATCTATAAAGTAGAACACAAACATAAACAGAGTAAGCTCACTGGCTTAGTAAGTCTTAAGCACATACACTTTTAATGAACATACAGGTAATCACTTTAATCTTCAACTAATAATATTGTACATAAACTTATTTCTATATATATATATATATGGTACACTAGCCGAATACTAAGGTCACATTTTGTATCGATTATCATCACCATGTCATCCTAAACATATACTTTATCAACTTCACATATAAGCTATGTATATTCACATCAATGATAGATTCAACATTACATAATATAGAACTTGAGCAATTAACCATTTCTACGCATCAAATTTGATTCAAAACAAAAGAACTTAACTCACTTTCTTCCTTACTAATATAGCGTATAAATTCTTACCCGGACTTTTAGCACATAACTATATATATATCTCACCTTGTTTGATTCTCAGAATCTCCATTCATAGCATATCACCGGCATAAAGCCTGCTAGGCATTAAAGCCCGAAATAGATCATCGGTACGAAGCCTGCTAGGCATTTAAGCCCGAAATAGATCACCACTTATAATTCACATATTTTATCACATAGCAAACCAAAAATACTTATTCACATCACATTGAATAAAATTTCAACCAATCCATTCTAAAACTTCCACATTCGCTAACACAATATTTTATACTCAATTTTATCGAATACTATCATTTAATACGCTCATAAATAATTCGATAACCTATACTTGCTTAAGGACTTACCTCGGTTGTCGATGGACCGTGCAAATCTGGCTATTCGAGAACCTTCGCCTTTCCCCTATCTAAACTGCTTTTTCTTTGCTCTTGATCTAAAACACATTAAAATTTAGCTCATTCAAGCACAATTCATATCAATTTAGTCCCTAAGCACATAAATGGGAAAATTACTATTTTACCCCTAATATTTCACAACTTTGTAATTTAGTCCTATTTGCATAACACACAAAATACACCAAATTAACTAAGACTATACAAGGGCCGAATATTCCTAGGGACTTTACAAGCCCTCAAACTTCATTTATTTTGCAAATAAACCCCCCCTAAAATTTCATCTTTTACAATTTGGCCCTGAAAACAAAAATTCTTCAAAACTTCCAATACATAATATACTAATCTTTAATTTATCTTTTATCTAACATCATCAAACATCAAAAACCTTAAGAATTCATCAATGGTCGAATCATATATACACACTAATCTTAGAAATTCTAGCATGGGTCGGGTAATATACTAAGCAACGATCTCAAAAACGTAAAAATTAACAAAAACAGAGCTAGATTTCTTACCTAATTAAGCTTGAATAAGGTCAAATGTTTCAAGGCTTTTCTCCCCTTTTTCTTTTGTGTTTTTCGGCCAAAAGATGAACAATGCATGGCTTTCTTATTTTTTTATTTTATTAACATATATTAACTAATTATTTTAACATAAAATGTAATAACTTATATTATATAAAATGCCAACATTATTACATGCATTATGATGGCCGGCCACTAACTTAAAAATCGGATATTTGCCCTTTTAATACCTCATATTAAAAGCCATGCTCAAATTAACACATTACACTTACGTTTACAATTTTTACTTTTTACACGATTAGGTCCTTTTTCTCAAATTCAATACTCAAACGATGAAATTTTTCTACGAAAATTTCACACATATAAATTCATATATAATAAACACTAAATATGATATTTAAATATTTCTCGGGATCAGATTCATGGTCCCAAAACCATCGTTTCGATTAGGGTCAGATTCGGTCTGTTACATATGTTGCATTTAAATCATGTCGCATGGGGCCGAAATTTGAATGAAAAGCAGTGTAGCATGGTGGCATAGCCACAAAATATATTGATTTTACTCATAATTATGACTCCGGTGGCTCAGCCACAAATACTCTATGTTTAGCAGCTTGACTGCATTATTGGTATGAGCGACCGGGTGGGTTGACTTGATCCCAACAAGTGTGATTGCTGGTCGGGGGTGTGTTGGATGGTTTGGGTTGTGCTGCATTAATTTATTTACACTATTATGTTTTTAGGGTTTAGGCCAAATTTGATGTTATTTGGGCTCGGACCCAGTTGGTGACGGTAAGGGGATTACATAATGAGTTCTTGCAACTCACCCCTCTTTCTTTACCCTCGTAGGTAATACTCAGCATTAAGGACTTGGAGTTTTGGATGACTCGGTGGAGGCCATACTTTAGGAGCATCGCTTGAGAAACTTTGTAAATTTCTTTTCTATTTTATTTCATAAGATTATATTTTATTATGTAGGTTTAATATTTTGTAATAAGGCCTCTAGATTTAAATTTCTTTTAAATTCTCATTTCTGCTATAATTATTATTATCACTTGTTTAATTTGGTGGTTTTTCTAAAGCTTTAATAACTAGTTTCCAAAATATCATGTTTTTATTGAATCTTCAAATTCGATTTTCATAACAAAGGTAGTTTTCAAGCTAATTATAACTTTTATAAAATGAACACTGAGTAAAATGAATTTTTACAAACAAGCAACGCAAAACGGAGTTTTCAAAAGTGATGCAAACATTTTCAACGATTGCATAGTTTTAAACAACCCTTTCTATGTGACACGTCAGATCCGGTCGTAACGTCTAGGCCAAGTATGGGGTGTTACATTTTATGGTATCAGAGCCAAGTTGCAAAGCTCGGTTGTGTAGTGGGTTCAAAAATGTTTTCCAAAGTTGTTCGAAACTTGGTTTAAAAATGCACGTCCTTAGTGGAAGTATGGCATGTAACACCCCAAACCCGGACAAGACACCACGTCCGAATCTGGTATGTTACGGGAAAACATGTTTGTGAGAGGTTAAATTTTTCGTTAAAATGCGAGTGGAAACACGGTGTATTTTGGGAGACAATTTGAGTAGACTTATTTGGAATCAGATGAAGTATTTGAAACCCGGAGATTTTGAAATCTTAACCAGAATGTGTGGTTAAACGAGTTTAAACCATTTAAACCTTAATAGTTCCTTAGTGTTACTTGAAACCCTTTTTTTTTTTTTTTTTTAGACTTAGGGTCATACAAGTTTGATTTGAAAATCATTTGAATTTGCTTATCAGAAAGACATAGTGTAATACCGATGGTATGGTTTAAAACACATTATGCTATAATTTTGAAACCATTATCTTTCCAAGTTTTAGTAAAATTCATACCAACTTGTTTTGTTAAGGCATATTAAAAATCTAATTAAAACATAAACATCACCAAAACATAAATTAAAGGCCTTTACAAATCCAATATAAAACCCAAGTAAAATAAATAAGCTAAAGTACCCAAATTCAATAGTCCTTTATTAAAGCCCTGCATGTGCACCCCGAGTCCATCCCGGCCCATGTCCGCTTCACGAAGTCACCCGAAATGTCAAAGGAGAGGGTGAGTCGAATGACTCAATGTGTAAACCCCGCCCAAAAAACAACATGCTAACACACATCATACAAAGCAACATAATTAATGCAACCCGATCCTAACCATCCATATCGCTTTTCTACCCTGTGGTACCAAACCATCGGTGGTGCCAAACCACTGTGACATATAGTCACAATGTGTTACCAAAACACCGTGTCCCAAAGACACAATATCCGGCAATGTGGTGCTGCCACCGTGTCCTAAAGACACAATTGTGCTACCAAAGCACCGTGACCAAGTCACAACTGATGATGGGGCCAACCCATCGTGTGATACCAAATCACTAGCGATTTATCCCATATCTCAAGTGGGGCCAACCCACGGTGGTTAAACCACAGGACAAGTCGCAATGAGGTGCCAAACCTCCGTGACCTAAAGTCACAAAGTGTGCTACTAAAGCACCGGTGCTCACAAGACAAAATATCACCGCTCCCTTCACTCGTGATCACCCATCAACATACCATACTCATGTAATCATGTATATCATATAATCATGCATATCATGCTATTATGTAACCTCATATCCCATGTCACATATAACCACGTACCATGGTATCACATAGATCATCAAGATACTCATAATAATAATAACGACTTACCCGAGTCCGTAATCATACCCATTAGGTATCACATCAATCATCTCTGCTCATTAATCATCACACGTGTTATCAATCATATTACTAAATGTAGTGTGTTAGTTTACACACCGTAAATACGAGTCTAGAATCCAACGAAATGATCTAAGTCCCTCGATTACTAGATCCTTTTAAGATGATTTGGTTTCCTACCAAATTCAATCACCCGATAATTCTCCTTAGCAATCGGCTACACCATAAAAGATGAACAGCTTAATCTTTTGTTACCTTTGCCTTAATTGAACCTAAAGAAAAGATTGAAATAATAGCAATACCATGTACTTACCCCTACTTACCAATCGATCAACAAAAGAATAACGATCCCCTTGCTTGCTTCCACACCCAAAGACCCTATAACAAAGAGATTAGAATCCTTCCATTCGACCCTTTCTACCCTTAATCAACCAACCTTGACGAAGTATAAGGAGAGAAAGGGATGACCATTCGCCAAGGACTTACCCACTACCAAACGATTGGAACCAAGCTCCCAACACCACCAAATATTCGCCAATACCAAGGAAGGTTCGCCTAAGTGTTTAACACACACCTATGCTCGGTTTGAGTGGAAAGAAAAGGAGTAGAAATGAGAAGAAATGAAGGTTACGGAACCCCCAAAAGGGATGAAGAGAAAACAATGGGGAGAAAATCGGCTAATAGGTTTTAAGAATGAGAAAGAAATAGTTGAAGATATGGAGAGGTGCTTTCGGTTTAAAGAAAAAGAGAGGAATGATGGTGATTTTGAAGAATGAGTTTCGGCTTGAAAGAATGGGCAACACCGATGGTGACAGCGGCTTACAATTTTAAGAAGAGAAAGAAAGTAGAGAGTGTTGGCAAGGGTGGTGCTTTGGTTTAGAAGAAGAAGGAAACTAAGAGAGGCATTCGCTTCAAAGAAAAACAAAAGAAAAGGATGAGAGCAACAAGTAAATTCAAGAACTAGGGCTTGACTTCACGAAGGAGAGATGGAGGAATTTCTGCTTGCTTTTGAGAGAAGAAGAATTTCTGCCACTAAAAGAAGAAATGGGAAAAGAAATGTTTTTAGAGGCTTGAGTTTCTGCCAAAAGATGAGAGAAAGAACAAAAATGAGAGAATTTCTACAAAGGAAATTGGTTTGTTTTCTTGACAAAAAGAGAGGACTTAGCTTACCAAAATGACCAAACATGCACCAAAGTCGCAAAGGCATATTCTACCTTCCCTCTCCCACACCAAGCCGCCACCTTCCCTCCAACTCCCCTAAATTTCGCCACAACCCCCCAAAGCTCCCATTCACTCATTTGAAATGAGGGACCAAGTCCTCCTCCACACTTTGCTCTCCACCATCCAAGTCACCACTTGACCAAGTCCAAGGTGGAATTTAAATTTGTCACAACTCCTCCCTCCATGCCGCCAAAATGAGAGCCAAAAGGGGTGGGATTCTCGACTTGAACACAAGACCTCCCCTTGTAGATGACGCCACACACACACACTCCATGTGGCGCATGCTTGCCACTTTGCTAGCTCCTTATTTGTGCTATAATTTCACTTAATTTAAATATAAACCCCAACACCTTCTCGCTTCTATCCCCAAAGCCCAAAACAAGCATTTCACCACCTACCAGTGCTCACACCTAGCCTACAACTAAATCCTAAAACACCAAAACAACATCATAGCAGAATAAACATGCAACAATTGCCGAAATAAATTAACCCTTAACCCGGATATTACGCTTCTACCCCTTAAAATAATTTCGACCTCTAAATTACCTCGTCAAGAGTTGCGGTATTGTTTGTCTCATCATATCCTCGTTCCCACGTAGCTTCTTCTACGCCATGATTCCGCCTAAAGAACCTTAACCAGAGGCATGCACTTCCCACGAAACCTTCACATCCCGATCTAAAATCAGATGTGCTCTTCCTCTATGGACATATCCGATTTACCTCGATCTCTCATCATTACTACATGTGATGGATCGGAACGATATCGCCAAGCATCAAACGTGGAACACGCCATGAATCGACTTAGCTCACCGGCAACTCGAAATGATATGCAATCGTCCCACTCGCCTTAGTACCTTATACTGCCCAATAAACCTCTGACTAAGCTTGCCTTTCTTCCCGAACCTTAACACTTTCTTCCACGGTGAGACCTTCAGAAAACCCGATCTCCCACAAAGAAACTCAATATCTCTCCGCTTAAGGTCAAGATAGGACTTCGCGGTCGAAGCTTCCTTCATCGAGCTCAATCAACTTAACCTTGTCTTCGGTCTCAAGAACCAACTCGTCCCAATAATCGACGCTCACTTAACTCGTCCAACAAGTTTGAACGACACTTCCTACCGCATAACGCCTCATAAGGTGCCATCTTAATGCTCGCTTGGTAGTCGTTGTTGTAGGCGAACTCACCAACGGTAGATACTCCTCCCAACTACCCTCAAGTCCAATACACAACCTCAAGCATATCCTCCAATATCTCAGATAACCTTTTCGATTGCCCGTCATCATGGATGAAATGTCAGTCTTTGAAATCTAACTGTACCCAGAGCTCGATGCAAAGCCTTCCGTAACCTCGACGTGAATCTGGGTCCCTTATCCGAGATGATCGACACGGCACCCCTGCGCCTCACAATCTCGACACATACTGACTTTGCCAACCTCTCAAGTGAGTAATCCACCTCACCGAATAAAGTGAGTGATTTAGTCACCGATCCACAATTACCCAAACCGAATCCTTCTTGCTCGGTGTAAGCGGTAATCCACCGACGAAATCCATAGTGATCCTTTCCCACTTCCATCGTGGAATCTTCATCGGTCAAGCAACCTGCATAAAGAATCGGTGCTCACCTTGACTTGTCGACATGTCGACACTTACCCACAAACTCTGGCCACCTCCTTTTTCGCACTTTACCACCGTAATCGTTTCTCTCGAGATCCCTATACATTTTGCTACCTCCGGGATGCATAGCGTAGGGTCATATGAGCATCCCAAGAATCTTTTGCCTCAATTCAAGATCTCTTGGCATACAAGCCTTCCTCGAAACACGTAACCCCATCACCGGACAAGTCAGAACCCTTCAAACCATTATTCTCGCACCGAGTCCTCTGCTACCAAAACCTCATCTAACAACCGCTTCGACCGCTCAACCCAAGTAGGCTTAACCTACGCTCGCTGTAATACTCCCGCCATCGTACAAACTCAAGTGGGCAAACAACGCCTTAGATCCGAAACAACCTTACGGCTCAACGCGTACGCCACGACGTTAGCCTTGCCCGGATGATACTCAATTGAGCAATCGTAGTCTTTCGCAGAGCTCAATCCATCTATTGCCTCAGATTCAAGTCTTTCCGAGTCGAGGTACTTCAGACTCTTATGGTCCGTGATAGACTACCGATCTCTCTCCGCATAAGTAATGCCTCCATATCTTTAGGGCAAATACTACACCGCAAGTTCCAAATCGTATGAGGGATAATTAACCTCATGTGGCCTCACCGCCGGGATGCGAAGCCACAACCTTCCCATCCTCGCATCAAAGACACAACCCAAGCCTCAGATGTGATGCATCGCAAGACATCAGAATTCCTTACCAATTTCAGTCAATCGTAACCGAGCTTCACCAAAATTTTCTTCAACTTATCGAAGCTCTCCTTGCTTCTCACCAAATAAATGGAACTCCCTTTCAATAATTTGGTCATCGGTCTTAATTAACGAGAAACCTCTACAAACCTTCTAGAGTATCCTCGCCAACCCCGTAAAACTCAATCTCCGCCATCGACTTAGGGCGGCTCCAATCCGAACGGCCTCTATCTTTCGAGGATCCACTCTAATCCCTCAAATGACACTACATGACCCAAGAATGTCACCTCCCGAGCCGTAACTCAGATTCTTCAACTTCGACAGAAATGCTTTCTCCTTAGAATCGCAATACCACCATAAATGAGCATCATGCTCCTCCTCGACCCTTGAATATACCAAGATGTCGCCGATAAAACTACCACAAACCGATCTAGGTATCGTTGGAACACCACCGCTCATCGATCCATGAAAGTCACGCATTAGTCAACCCGAACGGCATAACCAAAAACTCAAAGTGCCCATACCGAGTACGAAATGCCGTCTTACAGATATCCGCCTCTTTTACCTTCAACTGGTGATATCCCGACCTTAGGTCAATCTTCGAGAAAACAGACGCCCCCTTCAGCTGATCAAACAAGTCATCTATCCGAGGCAGTGGATACTTGTTTTTGATCGTCAGCTTATTCAATTGGCGGTAGTCTATGCACATCCGCATAGTACCGCTTCTTTCTTCTTTACAAAGAGTACCAAGGCCCCAAGGCGTAAATACTTGGCCTCGATAAAACCTCGGTCCAATAACTCCTGGATTTGAGCCTTAAGCTCCACTAATTCTTTAGGTGCCATCCTGTACGGAGCAATGGATACTGGCGCAGTTCCGGGTAACAATGATCAATCCCGAACTCTACCTCCCGATCTAGTGGCAAACCCTAAGCTCCTCGTGAAACACATCCACAAATTCCTCGATCGTCCAATAGCCTCCACGAAGACTCCTTAGCCTCCAAGGCATACACATGCACCATATATGCTTCGCAATTTTCCTCGACCATTTTCGGCTTTCCAGAGCAGATACTAAGTTGGACAGATAGTTTCTCCTATTACCGATCAAAACTACTTCATCACCCTCACCGTGTTTCAGAACCATGCGCTTAGCCACACATCCAACTTCACCGATACTTACCCGGCCACCCATCCCGAGAATTAGATCGAACTCCCGAATGGTAGTTCCATCGATCGACCTCAAATACTACCCCTTGAGTTCTAGAGGTATCGCCTCTATACGCTTTATCTACCACTACAGAGTGACCTAGAGGGCTTATTACGGTCATCCGCCTAGAAGATATCTCGTAGTCTAAATCCATTGTCTCTACTATACCATCGGCAACATAAGAGTGTGTAGACCCACATCAATTAAAGCAAGATAAGGAGAACCAAAATCAAAAACGCATCAAGTGATGACGTCCGGCATGTCCGCCTCTCCTCTCCTACCGCAAAGATATACCAAACCAGTCGCTCGCCTCGAATCCACTTCACCGCCGGTGCTCCACTACCCCGACGTAATCATGTTCTCCTCTCGCCATTACCTCGGCCTCTCATGGGCGGTCCATTATTTCAGATTGATTACGGCCGATTCTGGACCAATTCTAGCTAACTTGCGCGACAATCCTCACTTATGGTCCAATGAGCCACACTCAAAACAACCTCGCCATCACCCAACATCCTCCCGGTGAGCCTTTCCACAACGGTTACATCATAAGCGGTCCCTCGCCTAGCAAAGAACAAACCTACCCGACCGATTCGCCCACTCGGTCTAGCCCTCTTCTCACTGATTACCGATGACCCAAGATCCAAAACTCCGCTTATGACGGTTTCTATCCATACCGCCTCACGACTCTTTAATGCCCTCGGCAACCTTTGCCTTATCAACCGAATCGCAATTCACGCCTCGGGGCGCAATCAACAATCTTAACTCGCCTCGCAGCCATCCTCAAACGAACGCACCTTTCCTCTTCAAGAGCCACCATACCGCATACCGACTCACCTTAAACCTTACCAGATCTCACACGCATTTGCTCCTCGAACTAACTTCGTAAATGCTTTCTCTCTCTTCATTTATGTAATTAGCTCCGACGCATTTCTTCCGATAAGCACTCAAAATAATCCCATGTCGATCTTCATTCTGCCAGTATACACGGACCGTGAGCCACCACCGTATGACTCATCCCGGAAGTGATACGATCCCCTTTAATTTCTCCTCACCGTTAGGTCCAGATCGTCCATAATCCGCTCTGTCGCTTCCAACCAAGACTCAAGAAGCTAGGAGCAACACCAGAGACACCCCAAAGAATTCAAATTTCATTTGCCCAAGTCGCCAGCACGATTTCCTAGCTCCTCGCCCCACCGCCCCAAATACCCTCTCTAAAACCCGCAAAGATCGCTCAGTGACACCGTGATCACGGCCTGTTTCTCGAACTCACCACCTCCACCGGTGGCGAATCCCAGATCTCATTCTCTCAACCCCCCTAACCTACGGGCTCGAAAATACCATCCTACTGCGACCACGCCCACGACCACGCCCACCTCGGTACTCATGACTAAATCTCGTCTGAATTAAAGAATCTTATGTATCAGTCATTATTCCACTGTGTTTAAAGCAAAGTTTTATGAATTTTAAAGAAGCTTTGTTTTCGCGAGTCCACAGAGTCC
This sequence comes from Gossypium rotundifolium, assembly GCA_025506655.1. Classification (NCBI taxonomy): domain Eukaryota; kingdom Viridiplantae; phylum Streptophyta; class Magnoliopsida; order Malvales; family Malvaceae; genus Gossypium; species Gossypium rotundifolium. Next base: position 44,901,567 of record CP106725.1, on the reverse strand, counting down.
TATTAGTCTCAGTCTCTAAAGTAATCTTACTATCACTAGCCATTCAATCATATCAATATCACAACCAATAGTACGGGGTACTTACCTGGGCGAACTGGTGCCGGTGACTCGGTGCCATGCCCTTCAACCCATACTTTAAAAATAGAATACTTGAAAATTATAGTTTTAAAACATTTTGGGCCTCGGCCAACATGTAGCTTTTGAACTTGGCTCGATACCACAAATGTAACACCCCAAACTCCTGACAAGACACCACGTCCTAACTGTATGTTACGAAAACATGTTTGTGAGAGGTTAAATTTTTTCGTTAAAAGCCGAGTGGAAACACGGTGTATTTTGGGAGACAATTTGAGTAGACTTATTTGGAATCGATGAAGTATTTGAAACTAGAGATTTTGAAATCTTAACTGTAATGTGTGGTTAAACGAGTTTAAACCATTTAAACCTTAATAGTTCCTTAGTGTTACTTGAAACCCTTTTTTTTTTTTTTTTAGACTTGGGGTCATACAAGTTTGATTTGAAAATCATTTGAATTTGCTTATCAGTAAAGACATAGTGTAATACCCGATGGTATGGTTTAAAAACACATTGCGTTATAATTTTGAAACCATTATCTTTTCAAGTTTTAGTAAAATTCATACCAACTTGTTTTGTTAAGGCATATTAAAAATCTAATTAAAACATAAACATCACCAAAACATAAATTAAAGGCCTTTTACAAATCCAATATAAAACCCAAGTAAAATAAATAAGCTAAAGTACCCAAATTCAATAGTCCTTTATTAAAGCCCTGCATGTGCACCCCGAGTCCATCCGGCCCATGTCCGCTCACGAGTCACCCGAAATGTCAAAGGAGAGGGTGAGTTAATGACTCAAGTGTAAACCCCTCCCAAAAACAACATGCTAACACACATCATACAAAGCAACATAATTAATGCAACCCGATCCTAACCATCCATATCGCTTTTCTACCCCGTGTGGTACCAAACCACTTGGTGGTGCTAAACCACCGGTGACATATAGTCACAATGTGTTACCAAAACACTGTGTCCCAAAGACACAATATCCGCCAATGTGGTGCCAAACCACTTTGGTGTCCCAAAGACACAATTGTGCTACCAAAGCACCGGTGACCGTCACAAATCGATGATGGGGCCAACCCATCGTGTGATACCAAATCACTAGCAGACGATCCCATATCTCAAGTGGGGCCAACCCACGGTGGTTAAACCACGTGGGACAAGTCGCAATGAGGTGCTAAACCTCTGGTGACCCAAAGTCACAAAGTGTGCTACCAAAGCACCGGTGCTCACAAGACAAAATATCACTTTGCTCCCTCCACTCGTATCACCCATCAACATACCATACTCATGTAATCATGTATATCATATAATCATGCATATCATGCTATTATGTGTAACCTCATATCCCATGTCACATATAACCACGTACCATGGTATCACATAGATCATCAATACTCATAATAATAATATTGACTTACCCGAGTCCGTAATCATACCCATTAGGGTATCACATCAATCATCTCTGCTCATTAATCATCACACAAGTTATCAATCATATTACTAAATGTAAGTGTGTTAGTTTACACACCGTAAATACGAGTCTAGAATCCAACGAAAATGATCTAAGTCCTCGATTACTAGATCCTTTTAAGATGATTTGGTTTCCTACCAAATCCAATCACCCGATAATTCTCCTTAGCAATCGGCTACACCATAAAAGATGAACAGTTAATCTTTTGTTACCTTTGCCTTAATTGAACCTAAAGAAAAGATTGAAATAATAGCAATACCATGTACTTACCCTACTTACCAATCGATCAACAAAAGAATAACGATCCCTTGCTTGCTTCCACACTCCAAAGACCCTATAACAAAGAGATTAGAATCCTTCCATCGACCCTTTCTACCTTAATCAACCAACCTTGACGAAGTATAAGGAGAGAAAGGGATGACCATTCGACAAGGACTTACCCACTACCAAACGATTGGAACCAAGCTCCCAACACCACCAAATATTCGGCCAATACCAAGGAAGGTTCAGCCTAAGTGTTTAACACACACCTATGCTCGGTTTGAGTGGAAAGAAAAGGAGTAGAAATGAGAAGAAATGAAGGTTACGGCACCCCCAAAAGGGATGAAGAGAAAACAATGGGGAGAAAATCGGCTAATAGGTTTTAAGAATGAGAAAGAAATAGTTGAAGATATGGAGAGGTGCTTTCGGTTTAAAGAAAAAGAGAGGAATGATGGTGATTTTGAAGAATGAGTTTCTATTGAAAGAATGGGCAACACCGATGGTGACAATGACTTACAATTTTAAGAAGAGAAAGAAAGTAGAGAGGTGTTGGCAAGGGTGGTGCTTTCGGTTTAGAAGAAGAAGGAAACTAAGAGAGGCATTCGGCTTCAAAGAAAAACAAAAGAAAAAGGATGAGAGCAACAAGTAAATTCTAAGAACTAGGCTTGACTTCACGAAGGAGAGATGGAGGAATTTCGCTTGCTTTTGAGAGAAGAAGAATTTCGTTTACCAAAAGAAGAAATGGGAAAAGAAATGTTTTTAGAGGCTTGAGTTTGGCCCAAAAGATGAGAGAAAGAACAAAAATGAGAGAATTTCTACAAAGGAAATTGGTTTGTTTTCTTGACAAAAGAGAGGACTTAGCTTACCAAAATGACCAAACATGCACCAAAGTCAAAGGCATATTCTACCTTCCCTCTCCCACACCAAGCCGTCACCTTCCCCCTCCAACTCCCCTAAATTTCGGCCACAACCCCCCAAAGCTCCCATTCACTCATTTGAAATGAGTGGACCAAGTCCTCCTCCACACTTTGCTCTCCACCATCCAAGTCACCACTTGACCAAGTCCAAGGTGGAATTTAAATTTGCCACAACTCCTCCCTCCATGCCGCCAAAATGAGAGCCAAAAAGGGGTGGGATTCTCGCGACTTGAACACAAGACCTCCCCCTTGTAGATGACGCCACACACACACACTCCATGTGGCGCATGCTTGCCACTTTGCTAGCTCCTTATTTGTGCTATAATTTCACTTAATTTAAATATAAACCCCAACACCTTCTGCTTCTATCCCCTAAAGCCCAAAAACAAGCATTTCACCACCTACCCAGGCTCACACCTAGCCTACAACTAAATCCCGAAAACACCAAAACAACATCATAGCAGCAATAAACATGCAACAATTGCCAGAAATAAATTAACCCCTTAACCCGGGATATTACATGGCACCACGAGTATCCGGCATCAAATTCGTAAGTCTCCTCATTTTGTGATTGTTGATATGATAATGTCATGACTGTAGTAAGAAATTGTACGAGACAGTAGTGCACTGGAACTTTTAGCTCTAGGAGCTAGGACTATAGAGATTGAGACTTTAGGAATTCGAGTTGCGAAACCAACTTTTATAATTACTTTCCATAAAACACTTGTTAATAAACACTGAAATACATATTGATTCATAAGATTATTAATCAGATTAAATCAACTTAGCATCATAAGCACTAGAGGACGTGGACGCGGTGGACGTGGCCGTGATAGAGGCCGAAGTGCTGGGGTTGAGTCCGAAGCATCTGGGCACATGCTTGAAATGGACGCACCTGCATCACCTGTGACTGAAACTGGGTCTCATAACTGAATAGGAGGTGACGATGCTCTGTCCTAAGCTATGCTGCGGGTACTGAAAAGGGTTGCTGGGGAAAGCACTGAGTTGGCAACTCATGGGTCCATATTTGAGCAACTTAGATCGAATGGGGACGAAGTTTTTTGGGGCATTTCGAGTGTAGCCCCAAATGTAGTGGAATATTGGCTTGAGGCTGTGGAACGGATTATGGATGATTTGGATTGCACAGCTGAATAGAAACTAAAATAGGTGGTGTCTTTGTTGAGAGACGAGGCATACCAGTGGTGGCTCACTGTTAGAGAAGGCACGCAAGCTGGTTGCATCACCTGGGATTTCTTTAAGATAGAATTTAGGGAAAATATGTCGGGGCTAGCTATGTGGATGCCCGAAGGAAAGAATTTTTAAATTTGGTTCAAGGAGGTAAATCTGTGGCAGTATACGAGGTGGAGTTTTTGCGTCTGAGCTGGTACGCTCGGGGAATAGTGTCGACTGAATATAAACATTGTGTGCATTTTGAGGACGGGCTGCGTAATAAGTTGCGGGTACTGATAGCCCTACAGAATGAGATGAATTTTGCTACATTGGTGGAAAAAGCTAAAATTACTGAGGAGGTAAAACATTCGGAGCGACAGAATCGAGATAAGGATAGGGGCAAGAACAAAAGAGAATCTAGGTACCCAGGTCCTGCAAGAGGGTTTCACAAAAGGCCCAGGTTTGAGGGACCAGCTCGAGTGGGTGTTTCAGCTACTACTAATCAGTTGCAGTCTTGCGTGGACTGTGGGAAATTTCACTCGGGGGTGTGCTAGAAAAGAACTGGCAGGTGTTTTAGATGCGAATCTAAGGATTATCGATTCAGAGACTGCCCTCGAGAGCCTGTTCAGACACAGGTAGTATGTCACAGATTTGTGCAGCCCGAGAGAGGTGGTCAGTAGCCACCAGGAGGTCATGGTCCGGCCAGAGGGAGAAATGGGTTCAGACGAGGTCGTGGAGCACTGGGCAGAGGTGCGGGTAATGCGGATGCAAGACAGCCTGGGCTGGTTTATGCGGCTAGACGCCGAGAGGATGGTGACACACCGGACGTCATAACTAGTACGATTTTCATATTTTATGTACCCTTTACAACTTTGATAGATATTAGATCTACCCATTCATATGTTGCCTGTACTATGTCTGGAACTTTGGGTATAAAATCTAAGGTTGCTTCTAGAGAAATGTTTGTGATTAGCCCTTTAGGACAATCTATGGTAGTGAATAAGTTGTTGAGGGATGTGCCTCTAGAAGTTCATGAAGTAGTATTTCTGGCAGATTTTATGGAACTGCCGTTCGACGAGTTTGATCTGATCTTAGGCATGGACTAGTTAGTTAAGCATCGTGTAAACTAGGATAGTGCTGCTAAGAACATGATGTTGAAGACTCTCGAGGATAAAGAGGTGCTGGTATTAGGAGAGAGAAAGAATTACCTATCTAATTTGGTGTCAACACTAAAGGTTGAAAGGATGGTACGAAAAGGGTGTGAGGCGTTCTTAGCTTTCATTAGTGCTTTAGAGGCCAAAGAACTATCTGTAAGGGATGTTAGAATGGTGAAAGAGTTCTCAGACGTCTTTCCAGAAGAGCTTCTAGGGTTACCTCCCGATTACGAGGTAGAGTTTGGCATTGAACTGTTGCCAGGAACGGCCAGATGTCCATCGCCCCATATATGATGACGCTGAAGGAGTTGGTAGAACTTAAAGCTCAGATCCAACAGCTGTTGGACCGTAGTTTTATCCGACCAAGTGTGTCTCCGTGGGGAGCGTCGGTATTGTTCGTTAAGAAAAAAGATGGGTCGATGCATATGTGCATTGACTATAGGCAATTGAACAAGTTGACAGTCAAGAACAAGTACCTGCTACCAAGAATTGATGACCTGTTTGATCAACTGTGAGGAGCTTCAGTCTTCTCAAAGATAGATTTGAGATCTAGTTACCATCAGCTAAAGGTGAGAGAGGCGGATATTCACAAGACTGCGTTTCGAACTCGGTATGGGCATTACGAGTTTCTAATGATGCCATTCGGGTTAACAAATGCACCAGCCACTTTTATGGACATGATGAATCGGGTCTTCCAACCCTATCTAGATTGATTCATGGTGGTACTTATAGATGACATTCTGATGTACTCAAGGACGAAGGAGGAGTATAATTCTCATCTTCAGGTTGTACTGCAGATATTAAGAGAGAAACAATTGTATGCCAAGTTCAGTAAGTGTGAATTCTGGCTGAGGGAAGTGACCTTTTTAGGGCATGTTGTGTCTGCTGAGGGGATTAGGGTTGATCCTCGAAAAATCAAAGCTGTTTTGGATTGGAAGCCACCGAAGTCTGTGTCAAAAATTTGAAGTTTCCTTGGTTTTGATGGGTACTACAGAAGGTTCATTGAGGGGTTTTCGTTGATTGCTGCACCATTAACCAAGTTGTTACGAAAAAAGAGTACCGATTATTTGGGCTGATAGGCAACAGGAAAGCTTTGAGAAGCTAAAGAAAATTCTGATTGAAGCGCTAGTGTTGATTCAACCTGAGGTAGGAAAAGAGTTTGTTGTTTATTGTGATGCGTCACACACAGGCTTGGGATGTGTGTTGATGCAAGAGGGGAAAGTGGTGGCTTATGCATCTCGTCAACTAAGGCCACATGAAGTGAACTACCCCACACATGATTTGGAGCTAGCCGCAGTAGTGTTCGCCCTGAAGATATGGAGACATTATCTGTATAGAGAAAAATCGATTATCTATACTGACCACAAAAGTCTGAAATATCTTCTTACCCAAAAAGGAGTTAAATCTCAGGCAGTGGAGGTGGATAGAGTTGCTGAAGGACTATGACTACTCAATTGAGTATCACCCGGGTAAAGCCAATGTGGTAGCGGATACCTTAAGTCGAAAGGTGGTATCTGAGTTGAGAGCTATGTTTGCTCGTCTAAGCCTTTATGAGGATGGTAGTTTGTTGGTAGAACTTTAGTTGAAACCGTATTGGATTAATCAGGTTAAGGAGAAGTAATTATCAGACGAGTCGCTGGGTTCTCGGTTTCAGCAGGTAAAAAGTGGTGAGACAATAGATTTTGGGCTAAATAGTGAGGAGATACTTTGTTTCCGTGGAAGAGTTTGTATGCTGAAGGATTTTGAGTTGAGACAAATGATTTTGTGAGAGGTGCATAGTAGCCCATATGCTATGCACCCCGGTGGAAACAAGATGTATCGAGACCTTCATGAGCAATATTGGTGGCCTGGGTTAAAATGGGAGGTTACCGACTTTGTGAGCAAGTGTTTGACGTGTCAGCAAGTGAAGGTGGAACATCAGTTGCCTTCAGGATTGCTGCAACCGGCAAAGATTCCATTTTGGAAGTGGGTTACCCCTGACACCTACTAAAAAAGACTCAGTGTGGGTAATCGTTGATCGACTGACTAAGTCTGCTCACTTCGTACCAGTCCGTACCAACTACTCGCTTCAGAAGTTGACCAAGCTGTATGTGGCAGAAATTGTGAGGTTACATGGGGTGCCAGTGTCTATCATATCGAACAGGCTCCAAAGGTTTACATCTCGATTTTGAAAGGCTTTGCATCAAGCTCTGGGTACCAAATTAGATTTCAGCACATCGTTTCATCCTCAGACTGATGGCCAGTCGGAGAGGGTAATCCAAATATTAGAAGACATGTTAAGGGGCTGTGTAATTGATTTCAGTGGCAGCTGGGAAGACTACCTGCCTTTAGTGAAATTTGCGTACAATAATAGTTACCAGTCCAGCATTCAGATGGCACCCTACGAGGCGTTATATGGTCATAGGTGTCGTACCCCTACTTGTTAGATGGAATTGGGTGAGCGACGATTATTGGGCCTGGAATTAATTTTAGAGACTGAGGAAAAGGTTAAGTTAATTTGGACTCTGCTAAAAGAAGCTTCTGATAGAAAAAAATCGTACGTGGATCTGAAACGTAAGGAGATAAAATTTTTAGTGGGGGATCAGGTCTTTTTGAAGGTCTCGTCTTGAAAGAAGGTCTTAAGATTTGGATGGAAGGGTAAGTTGAGTCCAAGATTTATTGGACCATATCGGATAGTGAGACATGTGGGACCGATCGCTTATCAACTTGAGTTGCCTCAGGAGTTAAATCAGATACATGATGTATTCCATGTTTCAATGTTGAGACGCTACCGTTCGGACCCATCTCATGTAGTGCCAGTGGAAGAAATTGAAGTCAGATCTGACCTAACATTTGAAGAAGAACCTGTATGAATTTTGGATCAAGATGTCAAGTTGTTCAGAAAGAAGTCTGTTCCATTAGTTAAAGCATTGTGGCTAAATCACAGGTCTGAAGAAGCCACGTGGGAGCCAGAAGAGGCAATGCGACAACAATACCCTCATCTCTTTTAACCAGGTAAAATTTTGAGGCTGAAATTTCTTTAACGGGGTGGAATTGTAACATTCTAAAATTTAGGGGTCTGTAAATTTGTGCAATTTCATGTTATGCGGGTTCTGTGTACTGTTTAAGGGTGTTTGAGGGCCCTAAGAAGGCACGGGGTCGAGTTTGGGCCCTGATAAAATTTTGGTTTTTGGGCACTTAAGGGGAGAAGGTTGTTGGCGGCAGGGCTTAAGAGAAAAGGTTGGTATTTTGATAGCACAAGTAAACTGGTGGCACACTGGCGTTGGCGTGAAATGACAGAGGGGAGAGCTTGGGTTCGAATCCCACCTGCTGCAACTCTTTTAATTTATTTTGTGCTAAGCAGGTGAGGGTGGTAAAGTTCAGCTTGGACTCTGCAGGAAATGTTGAAGACTCAGTCAAATGAATTTGAATGAGTGATGGGGAGGTGTTTAAGGAGTAAATTAAGGAGAAAATCATGGAGTGAGGTGAGAGGGAGTAGTGGCCGATTCTGGGGAAGTTCAAGGGGGGAGAATTTTGGTCAAGAGGGGTCTTTTGGGTTAATAGGGCATTCGGTTTTGGTAGGGTAAAGAGGTGCCGAAATTCTTAAGTTTTTTTTTTTGTTGAAGTTTTTGTGCGTTAGGAGCTTCTTTTCTTTTTGCCATTTTGTGCATTTTTTTTCTTGCCGAAACCTTAACCATTAAGTGACCTCTCCTCTTCGTTTTTTTTCTCTCATCTTTTCTTTAGTCATTCTCTCCTCTTTGTTAGTTGACAAACACTTGGTGGCCGAATCCCTCTCTAGTCCTTTTTTCTCCAAATAGTCGAATCTCTTCAACACTTCATCTCCTCTTCCTCTGTGTGTTTAGCACCATCTCCCTTCGCTGAATTTAGTAAGTAGGTTCTTTTCCTTCCTCTCATTTTCTCTTTTTCATGGCTGAATGTATAACCCTCACCATTCGTTTGTTTCATTTCATCTCTAACCGAAACTCCATTTCCCTTATACTTTCTCCTTGTGACTTCCTCTTGTAGTTGCTTAAAGGGAGTTGGCCGGATCTCTCTTTCTCAGTCAACTCGTCTATAATCAAGGCCAGTTGTGCTCTGGAGCAAGTAGCTCTCTTCTCTGTTTTCTAATCGTTTAAACTTCAGGAAGTGGTGGTAAGAGCCGAAACCCTTGTGCCGTTTTCACTGTGGTACTTTACTTATCGAGTTTTCCTCATGGAGGCAAGTGATAACCAGTCGAAGGGGGTATCGCTAAGGGAACCTAAGGGGAGTGGACTTGTAACCCCTACTCCCAAGCTCAAACGAAGGAGGGTGTCAGCAGTTCGAGATTTTCTACCGGGTTGTGGAAGGGAGTCGACATCCAGTACGGATAGGCAAATCGTAGTTGTTCGCGATAGTGAGGGTAAGCATGGTAAATCATTTGTTTTAGATGTGGATTAAGATCTCCCTTTCGTTAGTTAATTGTGTGATATGTTAGCATAGGTGATTGCGATCAGGAGGGTATAGTTCTCTACGTAGTCAGGTGTTTAATCTCACACTGTAATCATATAGTTTCGTATTACGCTCTAATGTTTGTAAAGTCGTATCATCGTTACTCATAAGTTCAATAAACCAAAAATTGCATGGAATTGAATAACTCACTTAAACAACTTCAGCTCTGAGATTCGCTGAAATCGGTGTTGCCAATCGATTTACCAAAATGCCCTTATTGGGCTGATTTACCAAAATGCCCTTAGTGGGCCAATTACCAAAGTGCCCTTATTGGGCCGATTGTGTGTTACTTTACACCGTGATATATTGATATGTATGTTGCATTTAAATCATGTTGCATGGGGCCGAAATTTGAATGAAGAGCAGTGTAGCCTGGTGGCATAGCCACAAAATATATTGATTTTACTTGTAATTATGACTCCGGTGGCTCAGCCACAAATATTCTATGTTTAGCAGCTTGACTGCATTATTGGTGTGAGCGGCGGGGTGGTTGACTTGATCCCCACAGGTGTGATTGGCTGGTTGGGGGTGTGTTGGATGGTTTGGGTTGGGCTGCATTAATTCATCTACACTACTATGTTTTTAGGGCTTAGGCCCAATGTGATGTTATTTGGGCTCGGGCCCAGTTGGTGACGGTAAGGGGATTACATACTGAGTTCTTGCAACTCACCCCTCTTTCTTTACCCTCGTAGGTAATACTCAGCATTAAGGACTTGGAGCTTTGGATGACTCAGTGGAGGCCATACTTTAGGAGCATCGCTTGAGAAACTTAGTAAATTTCTTTTCTATTTTATTTCATAAGATTATTTTTACTATTATGTGGGTTTAATATTTTGTAATAAGGCCTCTAGATTTAAATTTCTTTTAAATTCTCATTTCTGCTATAATTATTATTATCACTTGTTTAATTTGATGGTTTTTCTAAAGCTTTAATAACTGGTTTCTAAAATATCATGTTTTTATCGAATCTTCAAATTCGATTTTCATAACAAAGGTAGTTTTCAAGATAATTATAACTGTTATAAAATGAACACTGAGTAAAATGGATTTCTACAAACAATCAACGCAACACGGAGTTTTCAGAAGTGATGCAAACATTTTCAACGATTGCATAGTTTTAAACAACCCTTTTTATGTGACACGCCAGATCCAGTCGTAACGTCTAGGCCGGGTATGGGGTGTTACATAACTAGACAAGTTGCTGAATAAGACCATAGCTGGGCTATGGCAAATTGGATAATAAGACCATGACCGGGTTATGGCATGTGAGTGTAAGACCACGGCAGGGCCTTGGCAACGTATGTGTAAGACCATAGTTGGACTATGGCATCGAAAAATTGAAGTAATTGTATCAAAAACAATTATAAGCTCAAATTGATTTGGTAAGACAATTGGTGGTAAATAGATTTGTATCGGTACAAGTATGTATTGTAAATTATTATTGTATCGAGTTAGAAGAAATTGAGGACTTATGAGTTACGATATAGTTAAACTTTATGTTAGCTCATTGATTGATGCTTTAAATGTTAATTATGTTATCTATTTTGAAGTGTTAATGATTATTGAGATTATTTTATATTTATATACGAACTTACTAAGCTTTATAGCTTAGTTTGTTTATTTTCTTCTATGTTTTATAGTATTTCAAAGCTAGCTCAGATCCGGGAATCGTCAAGGACTTCATCGCACTATCGGACATCTATTTTGGTACTTTTGAAGTTATGTATATATGGTATATGGCATGTATAGGCTTGAGTCATTTTGGAATGATTGATAAATATGTATTTAGGCCATTTAAGTTGGCTTGTGATGATGAATTTGTTAATGTTTAAAGATGTGTAAATGGTTTTGTTTTAAGTTTGGTAATTGACCTATATTGAGTGAATGAGCTTGAATTGATAATACAGGTTTGAAATTGTTTAATTAAAGGTGTTATATATGTGAATTATGTCTAGTAAAGCAAGATGAGTTTATAGGTACTTGAATTGATTAATGGTATTGAATTGAGTATTAAAATGGTTGAAATAGATATAGTATGATTGTGTATTGATTGATGACTTTTGGCTGGATATTTGTGTCTTAAAATGGTACCATTTGAGCTTGTGTATGTATGTGCAAAATGGGTGGAAAAATGGCTTGGTAAATAGCCTATTTGTAACATCCTGAATAGGGCCTATGCATTTCCAGTTTAATTGTATGAAATGAAAAGTTTCAAGTACTATGAATAAATTTTTGATACTTTTGGAAACCTAGAAATGCATGAAAATGGAAATGAAAATGAAAATGGAAATGAAAATGGAAATGGAAATGGACATTTTTGGAAACTTAGACATTTTTGGAAACTTAGACATTTTTGGAAACTTAGACATTTTGGAAACTTAGACATTTTTGGAAATGATCCAAAATGGAAACTTGAACATTTTAGGAAACTTGGATATGTAAGAGAAATAAGGAGTTTTATTCACATAAATATGTGAATAATAAGAGAATATGTGAATAATAAGAGATAAATAAAGTTTTATTCACATAAATATGTGAATAATAAGAGATAAATAAAGGAGTTTTATTCACATAAATATGTGAATAATAAGAGATAAATAAAGGAGTTTTATTCACATAAATATGTGAATAATAAGAGATAAATAAAGGAGTTTTATTCACATAAATATGTGAATAATAAGAGATAAATAAAGGAGTTTTATTCACATAAATATGTGAATAATAAGAGATAAATAAAGGATTATTTTCTAAGGAGATAATTGAAGAGATAATGGATGGATTAAAGGCTTTTATCTTTTAAATAAAAGAGATAATATTATCTTAAGGGAGAGTGGTGGCCAAGTCAAGGACTCTTGGCCTAGCAAATTTGGCTATAAAAGGAGAACCCAAGGTCTTTTTCTCTCATCTTTCCAAGTAGCCGAAAATCCCTTGCTCTCTCCCCTCTTGCCAATTTCTCTTTAAGCAAAATCCATCTCTTCTTCTTCTATTTTCTTCTCCTCTCCTTTGTCATTGTTAAGCCAAAACCCTTTTCTTTTGATCCTCGTTAAATCTCCATAGCCAATCTCTCGTGACTCTAGGCAAGGAAGCAATCGATTAAAGGCATCAAGGTTTCTACAATTACCGAATATAAGGATCAAGGATCTAAGGTAAGGAATATAAATATTCGGTCAAGGTTTTGATTATGTCTCAATATTAAAATAAATCGACATGAAGTTATAGGGATTTGACGGATATTCAAGACAAGGAAACTTTCGGATTTGGAAACTATAAGGTAAGTACATAGATCCAATCGGCCTAGGGTTATATTGGTATTATTTTCCATTTACTCAAAAGTTAGAAACCCACATAATTACCCGATTTAGTGGCTAGCCGATTTAAGGAAGGAGTATCACAATTTTCGCATTTGATTTACAATCTTTCTATTCGCAACAAGGTAAGTAATACAAATCCTACTAGGATTTGGTTTTGTTTAAGCCAAATAGGTTTATTAATGTGACTTATATGATGGCGAATATAGGAGTTAACAGATCTAAAGTTAGATCGGGTTTTCGAGATCTCAAGGAACCTTTTAAGCAAATCGTGTGTACGCACACTAACTTTCGATATTTCATATGGCAATTATTTTATTATGTGATTATCGTAAGAATATGAATATGGCTAAGTACCCTAATGTGGTACAAAAGTATTCGTGCACGCTTCCTACTTCCGATAGGATTATGAAATATGTTATTTTATAACATGTGAATATATGTATATGATTATGAAATTAAGTATGTTATGCATGATATATATTTTGGGGCATTCGGATTTATGTGAAAGGGAAGAAGGTGTTGACTTCGGTCTCACCAACGTTTGAAGGTGTTGACTTCGGTCTCACCAACGTTTGAAGGTGTTGACTTCGGTCTCACCAACGAAGGTGTTGACTTCGGTCTCACCAACGAAATATGGTGACTACGGTCATATTATTTGAATATGGTAACTTCGGTTACATTATCTGAATTTGGTAACTCCGGTTACATTATTTGAATATAGTGTCTAATGACACAACGTATATGGGCGATTGCCTTCGATGGTGTGTAGCGGATGGAGGGTTGACTTAGTAGTCCCCACGGTGTGAATGGCAGGTACGGGTGGTGTGTAGCGGATGGACCATTAGGATTGGGTTTGGGTTGCATCATAACTTATTCTATATGAATGTGAATTTGATATGAACGTGTATGCCTCGATTTGTTGAATGTTAGTACTGTGTGCACATTGAGTCTGCTGACTCACCCCGCTGTGGGAATTATTTTCGGTGATGAATAAGGATTTTAACAGGCCAGGTAGACCACGAGGTGGCCATGTCTCATTTGAAGATTCCATTTAAATTTGGACTTTATTTCATTTAGTTCCTTTAATTTTATTTTGGGTTTCATTTTATGTAATAAGGCCATCGTGACATTTTATTTCGCTTTAATTACTATGTTATGAATTTAGGGCTTTACAAAGAATAAGCCCATTTAATTTAAAATAAGTTTAAATATTTTGTCACCAAACAAATGGGTTTTTTTTTTAAGATAAATTTGTTTTCAACTCGAGCCCAACCCACAACAAACTATCTTTCAAAACACACAGTTTTCAAAGTATTCGAATGAATTTTGAACCGGGTTACTTCGAGGAACATACCAGATCTGGTCCATTCTCATGGGCCGGGTGTGGGGTGTTTCACTATTTTTGTCCACACGGGCAGAAACACAAACGTGTGTCTCATTTGTGTGTGACATACGGTCATGTTACACGGACCGTGTGTCCCCTGGTGTTGAAATTGAAATGAAGTCAGTATGCTCCACACAGTCTCACATACGGGCGTGTGATCTACCGTGTGGCACAAGTCAGTATACCCCTCTAATTAGCACACGGGCGTGTGACTTGGCCGTGTTGCATAAGTCAGTATACCCTACAAGTTTGACACGGCCTAGCACATAGCCTGGCACACGGGCTAGACACATGGGCGTGTGGTTGACCGTGTGACCCAAGTCAACAACCTCACTAGCTTGGACACGGGGTAGGACACGGGCTGAAACACGGCCATGTGATTCCATTTCGAATGTCTACACGGCCTATAACACGGGCATGTTTGGTGGCCGTGTGAGACACACGGGCGTGTGTCCCTTGTGTTGAGAAAATTTCACAAAGTTTCGTGAAAGTTTCATAAGTTATTGGTTTAGTCCCGAACCCCTCTCAAAGCATGTTTAAGGCCTCGTAGGCTCATATAAGTGATAAATTGATTGAATTTGAATGGTGGTTATATGAAATGATTGAATGCATGAGAAAAGTATGTTTATATGTATTGTAAGTCCGATAAGTCTCTGTAACCCTATTCTAGCGTTAAATACGGGTGAGGGGTGTTACACAACTTGTTGGTCTTATGGTATATCTCAGTACAGAGAATGATACCAAATATTTGTATTTGTTTATAAACTATGATGGGTAATACCCGAAGTAGCTATTTATGATACTATGCAATTTGTGAAACCAGATGTGCATACAATATGCATGGGATTGGTCATTTCAATGGGATCTTTTCTCCTAGCGAGAGGGGAAATTACCAAAGGTCTAGCATTCTCTCATGTTTGATTCCAATGAGTTTTCTTTATTTGATGGAAAGAAAAAAGAAGACTATGCCTTCGCCATATAAAATATGAATTAGTAAGTAATGATAGAATGGCACTTTATATTTGAAATGAATTTTTTTTATTCTTTTTCTTTCAAAATATTAGATTATGTATCGAAAAAGTAGTATGATAGAAAAGGCATTTCCAATTTTATCTTAGCTATTGTGGGCCCATCTCAGCATCACAAACATTTTTCCTTTGTACACTAGAGGCTATTAACAATATTTATGTTATAAAAGAATACCAAAAGAATACTATTTCTTTCTTTCTTTTTTTCAAAAAAAATAAAAATTTGGGATTGTTGAATCACGAACAAAATAAATATAAACTAACTGAGCCATCATAGTATTTTTGAACTTTTTCGAAAAAAGAAAGAAGGGTGGTAATTGGATTATTTAGCGATCTAGGCCTAATAGACTCTCTATACTTTATCTTTTTCTTTTTTCGATGAAAGAAAAAAAATAGAATTCCATTGTAAAGTCATATGCAATGCATAAAAAATGCTTGTACGATTGTTCAATTCTATCTTTCTTTTCTTATTATTCTTTAGCTATTTTTAGTTATTCTTCTCGCCTCATCTGGATAATGATCCATCAACCTGCTAGTTCTTTTTATGGGGCACAAACAGGAGAATTTATCCTGGAATCGGAAGAATTACTGAAACTTTACAAAAGTTTCACAAGAGTTTATGTATAAAGATCAGGCAAGCCTCTATGGGTTGTATCCGAAGACAAGGAAAGAGATGTTTTTATGTTAGCAACAGAAGCACAAGCTCATAGCATTGTGGATCTTGTAGCAATTAAATAAGTTAAATAACAAATAGCAATAACAATGATTTAACAGTAATTCACAATTTAATTAAGATTGATTTAATCTCTCTTCTTCCTTTCCTTCTTAACTTAAGCCTAAGTGGTTAATATTTTATTCATCTATTAAATATAAAAAGAAGTGATTTAGAATCATTTGGTTAGGTTCGATCTAAACCAGTCTATTATGTATATGATTTAGTATGCCAACTATTAAACAACTTATTAGAAATGCAAGGCAACCAATTAGAAATATCATGAAATCCCCTACTCTTAGGGGATGTCCTCAATGCCGAGGAGCATATAATAGGGTGTATGTGCGACTTGTTCAGATCATGAGCTGAGAAAAAATAAATAACTTTTTTCCATACCAGTGAATAGAATAGGGTTCGTCCGTTCACTATCTAAAAGAGATAGATCTACCATATCCTTCTATTGTGTATGAAATTTATGGTTTCCATTGGTGCAAATCCTGTAACAGCCCGATTTTGGGGCTAGTCGAACAGTGGTCTCGGGATCACTAAATCGAGGTTAAGGAAAATTATTTTCATGTTATTTTATGTGTTATAGCATTAATATATGGCTATGTGGAAATTTTGGTGCTTTAATTTTAGCGATGGCATGCTTAATTGTGAAAAAGACTAAATTGCATAAAGTGCAAAAGTTCTATTTTTTAAGGTAGAGGTACCTAATAGCCATAGAATTTTAATTTGGAGGTCTTTATAGTGCAATTAGGCCAATATTAAAGAGTTGTCCGGCCATGTAGACAAGGGGGACAAGAGCATTTAATTGTTGGTCAAAATTAGGTGAAATTAGGTGACAAAAGATGAATAAAGAAACTATCATCTTTCACTATTCATCTTCCCTTTTCCACCGAAATTTCTAACAAGAGTAAGGGTTTTGAAGCTTGAAATTTTCAGCAACTCATCTTCTCTACAAGTAAGTGATTTTGGTGGTGTTAATTGTGTAACATCTCAAATTTGGGCCTAGTAGAATTGGGCCCAATGGGCCTTGGACGTAGTAGCGGTTAAAATTTTTGGGAACAAGAGAACGGCTTTAATGCAAGTTGGATCTAATAGGTGAGTGATTTTAGAAGGTTAGGGGGCTTCTATGAAGTCCTGGGTTCAAGTTAGGCCTTAGGAAAAATTTTGGTTTTAGGTGAATAAAACCCTGGGAGTTAGTAGGTATGCTTTAAGAATAAAATGTGGAGAAAATGACACAAGTGGAATGTGTGGTCTAGTGGCAAAGTGGCGCAACATAAGAGGAAGGGGGTGACGCCAAAAGGAAGGAAAGAGATCCAAGGTTCAAGGCATGGCACTTGCATTTCTTTTTGGTATTGCTTCAAAATGGATTTAGACCTTGGCCATAGATTTATATTTAGTTGCGCATGGTTTTAGACATAAGAAGAGCTTGTGGCTTAGTGGCAAGTGGCGTGAATTGGCTGATGGGAGAGCTTAGGTTCGAATCTCATGGAAGGCAAGGGAGTATTTATTTTGCGGATTGGACGGCAAGAGTTTGAGTTGGATTTAAACTCTACTGCCGGAGGGGTCCCACATTGGAAAGATACAATGAAGGAAGGTGAGAAGCTAGCTATATATTGAGCTGTCTAGGGGGAGAGTAGGCATATACCTGGTTGGCGTTGGATGTAGGAGTGCTCGGAGGGCAGTTTAGCAGTTTCAGACTCCTATCAAGTGTGTATTCTCTCTACTCTAGCTGTAAAGCGGCATATGGCGAAATACCGGTGACACGGCGATAGTAACCACACGAGCATGCAAGCGTACGTGTGGGGCTTCAACGCGATAGTTGAGGCCATCAGTAGTGTTCTTGTGAGTGTGGGCTATTGGGCCACGAAGGGCCAAGTGGGCCCAATGGGCCCAGGGGCCATATGAGTAAATTGTATGATTGAGTAGTAGATAGTGAACTAGACTATGTGAATCTCATATATGTGGCTAGGTGTGGGCTGAATGGGCCACACGAGTGTGTGGGCCTACTTAGGTCGAGAATGGGCCTTAGGCCCATTCGCATCATTATCTCTGTTTAAAATACTTGAGTCGTTCAAGGTGATAGTGGACCTTTTGTTGGGTCGTTAATACCCTAATTTGTTAAATAACCGAAATACCCCTGGTTTGTAAAATTATCAAAATACCCCTGGTTCGTAAAATTACCGAAATACCCTTGGTTTGCAAAATTACCAAAATACCCCAGTTTGCAAAATTACTGTTTTACCCCTAAACGACAAAATAATTGTTGTACCCTCGTGGTAGTACTAATGTTTTATGTGTTAATTGTATGATTGATTATGTTTGAGATACACTGCATATAGGAATTAGTTATGAGTAGAATTACCGAACTACTCCTGAAGGGAAGGATTACCGGAATACCCTTACAGGGTAAAATAACTGATTTGCCCTTGTAGGTAAGTGATTGGCTTGTGCTATGATATGACCTGTTTGACTATGGTTGTATGACTGATATGCTTTTATTACATGTTTAAAAGATTGTTATTGAGCATGGCCATTCTGCATACACGTGTAATGATTGAGCATGACATACACGACATATTGCATGGGGTTGGGATATTGATGATAGGGGAAGTATATATCGGTGGCTCTGCCACATTCTGTATAATAGCTATATGCCAACCTATATATGACTCTGTGCCATCTTGATTATGGCTTTGTGCCAATCGTATTTACCCAAGGCTGTGTGCCGATTATATTACCGTCGCTGATGGCTATGTGCCAAGCATAATACAGTTATTGATGACTCTATGTCAATCATATTTACCCAGGGCAGTGTGCCGATTATATTATTATTTCGATGGCTCTGCCGCATATATCGATGGCTCTGCCACATTGTTTCGATGGCTTGGTGCCACACATATCGGTGACTCTATCACATTATATCGGCTTTGAGCAGCATGACTGTTAGCATGACTGCCAAAGAGGAGTGTAGAGGATGGAGGGTTGATTGTAAAAATCCCCACAAGAGTGCTGAGTTGGATATATGGAGTGGAGTGTAGAGGATGGAATACTAGGTTGGGCTGGGTTGCATTGCATTCACTATTTATGCCATGTTGTTAGGGTTACGGCCCAGTTCGACTCGTATGGGCTTCGACCAATTTCATTACTGTGAGAGCTAAGGCTCAATGTGCTTCTGTGGGCTTAGGCCTAGTTATCGTTCGTACAGGGGATTACACACTGAGTTCTCGTAACTCACTCCTCTGCTTAATTTTGCAGGTAATTCCTAGCTTTGTAGATTTGGAGCCGAGGTGAACTCTGTGGTGGCCATGCATCGTAGCTTAATAAATTTCGTTTTGCAGTACTATAGATTTTATTTAAATTTGGGTTTTTGTTTTGTAATAAGGCCTTTGGTATTTTTTTTGTTTTAGCTTTTAATTCGGTTACTGCTTATTAATTTTGAATGCTCAATTTAGGATTTTCTAAAACATTATTAACGGTTTTTCTATAATGTTAATACACGATTTACAAACTATAATGGATAAAAACTCTGGATTTTCTTAACGTTGATAACTCTTTTCAAAATATCGCATGTCTACAATAATTTAAATGTCATTTTTCTGAAACTTATTGAGTTGGATTAATTATAAACAAGATCATCAGAAATAGCAACGAAAATGTTTTGCAAAGAGAACTGTAAAACAAATTGGATTTTTCACAAGCAACAAAACTTGATATTTTTAACGAACGCGTAGATTCTTTAACAACCTTTCCATGTGACATGCCAGATCCGGTCGTAATGTCTAGGTCGATTTGGGGTGTTATACTTATGGTATAAGAGCCAGGTTACAAAACTCGACTGTGGGTTTGGGGTTCAAAATGTTTTCAAAAGTTGGTTTGGAATACGATTTAGAAAAAAACCATGTTTTCTGGAATTATGACACCTGAGTCTCCGGCACCGAATCCGTAAGTTCTCTTACCTTATACTCTATTATGTGCTGAAATGAATGTATTTCTGGTATTCATTCTGTGATGTGTGGATGTGATGTATGACTATAGAAATTGTGTGCATGTGTGGCAAAAATCTGTTTGCTTCTGTGTTAGATATTTTGTTGTGTGAATGGGTACCAAGATTAAGTTTGAAAGTGTATTAGTGTTATTGGAATCAGAGCGCGCAGTGTGAGCGTAGTGTTGTAGGTTAGGATGTACGACTGTTAGTTAGTTAGAAATTTTGAGGATGAAATTTCTTTAAGGGGGTAGATTTGTAACATCCCGAATTTAGGTCTAGTAGAATTGGGCCCAATGGGCCTTGTGCGTAGTAGCGGTTAAAATTTTTGGGAACAAGAGAACGGCTTTAATGCAAGTTGGATCTAGTAGGTGAGTGATTTTGGAATGTTAGGGGGCTTCTATGAAGTCCCGGGTTCAAGTTAGGCCTTAGGAAAAATTTTTGTTTTAGGTGAATAAAACTCTAGGAGTTAGTAGGTAGGCTTTAAGGATAAAATATGGAGAAAATGATAAAAGTGGAGTGTGTGGTCTAGTGGCAAAGTGGCACCACATAAAAGGCAAAGGGGTGACGCCAAAAGGAAGGAAAGAGATCCAAGTTCAAGGCGTGGCACTTGCATTTCTTTTTTGGTATTGTTTCAGAATGGATTTAGACCTTGGCCATAGATTTATATTTAGTTGTGCATGGTTTTAGACACAAGATAAGCTTGTGGCTTAGTGGCAAGTGGCGTGAATTGGCTGATGGGAGAGCTTGGGTTCGAATCTCATGGAAAGTAAGGGAGTATTTATTTTGCGGATTGGACGGTAAGAGTTTGAGTTGGATTTAAACTCTACTGACGGAGGGATCCCACATCGAAAAGATACAAAGAAGGAAGGTGAGAAGCTAGCTATATAGAGAGCTGTCTAGGAGGAGAGTAGGCATACTTGGTTGGCGTTGGACGTAGGAGTGCTCAAAGCATGGTTTAGTAGCTTCAGACTCCTATCAGGTGTGTATTCTCTCTACTCTAGTTGTAGAGCGGCATATGCCGAAATGCCGGTGACACGGTGATAGTAACCACACGAGCGTGCGAGTGCACGTGTGGGGCTTCAACGCGATAGTTGAGGCCATCAATAGTGTTCTTGTGGGTGTGGGCTGTTGGGCCACGATGGCCGAAGGGCCAAGTGGGCCTAATGGGTTCGGGGGCCCATATGAGTAAATTGTATGATTGAGTAGTAGAGAGTGAACTAGACTATGTGAATCTCATATACGTGGCTAGGTTTGGGCTGAATGGCCCACACGAGTGTGTGGGCCCACTTGGGTCAAGAATGGGCCTTAGGCCCATTCACATCATTATCTCTATTTAGAATACTTGAGTCGTTCGAGGTGACAGTGGACCTTCTGTTGGGTCACTAATACCCTGATTTGTAAAATGACCAAAATACCCCTGTTTGTAAAATTATCGAAATACCCCTGGTTTGTGAAATTACCAAAATACTCCTGATTTGTAAAATTATCGAAATACCCTTGATTTTTAAAATTACAAAAATACCCCTAGTTTACAAAATTACCAAAATACCCCTAGTTTGCAAAATTACTGAAATACCCCTGGTTTGTAAAATTATCGAAATACCCCCGTTTACAAAATTACTATTTTACCCCTAAATGATAAAATGACCGTTGTACCCTTCTGGTAGTACTAGCGTTTAATGTGTTAATTGTATGATTGATTATGTTTGAGATACACTGCATACAAGAATTAGTTATGAGTAGAATTACCGAACTACCCTTGAAGGGTAGGATTACCGGAATACTCTTACAGGGTAAAATGACTTATTTGCCTTTGTAGGTAAGTGATTGGCTTGTGCTATGATATGACCAGTTTGGCTATGGTTGTATGACTGATATACTTTTATTACATGTTTAAAAGATTGTTATTGAGCATGGTCATTCTGCATACACGTGTAATGATTGAGCATGACATACACGACATATTGCATGGGGTTGGCATATTAATGATCAGGGAAGTATACATCGGTGGCTCTGCCACATTCTATATAATGGCTATATGCCAACCTAAATATAGCTCTATGACATCTTGATTATGGCTTTGTGCCAATCGTATTTACCCAAGGCTGTGTGCTGATTATATTACCGTCGCTGATGGCTATGTGCCAAGTATAATATAGTTATTAATGACTCTGTGTCAATCATATTTACCCAGGGCTGTGTGCCGATTATATTATTATTTTGGTGGCTCTACCACATTGTTTCGATGGCTTGGTGCCACACATATCGGTGACTCTGTCACATTATATCGATTTGAGCAAAGATGATCACAAAGATGACTGCCAAAGATGAGTGTAGAGGATGGAGGGTTGATTGTAGAAATCCCCATAGGAGTGCTGAGGTTGGATATATGGAGTGGAGTGTAGAGGATAGAATACTAGGTTGGGCAGGGCTGCATTGCATTCACTATTTATGCCATGTTGTTAGGGCTACGGCCCAGTTCGACTTGTATGGGCTTTGGCCAATTTCATTACTGTGAGAGCTAAGGCTTAATGTGCTTCCGTGGGCTTAGGCCCAGTTATCGTTCGTATAGGGGTTACACACTGAGTTCTTGTAACTCACCCTTCTGCTTAATTTTGTAGGTAATTCCTAGCGTTGCAGATTTGGAGCCAAGGTGAACTCTGTGGTGGCTATGCATCGTAGCTTAATAAATTTCATTTTGCGGTACTATAGATTTTATTTAAATTTGGGTTTTTGTTCTGTAATAGGGCCTTTGGTATTTTGTTTTGGTTTTAGCTTTTAATTCAATTACTGCTTATTAATTTTGAATTCTCAATTTGGGATTTTCTAAAACATTATTAACGGTTTTTCTATAATGTTAATACACGGTTTACAAACTATAATGGATAAAACTCTAGATTTTCTTAACGTTGATAACTTTTTTCAAAATATCGCATGTCTACAATAATTTAAATGTTATTTTTCTGAAACTCATTGAATTGGATTAATTATAAACAAGATCATCGGAAATAGCAACAAAAATGCTTTTGCAAAGAGAACTATAAAACAAATTGGATTTTTCACAAGCAACAAAACTTGATATTTTTAACGAACGCGTAGATTCTTTAACAACCTTTCCATGTGACATGCCAAATCCAGTCGTAACGTTTAGGCCGGGTTTGGGGTGTTACAAATTGATAATTTTGTACTTTTAGAGTCTTTAAAGCTTAAGCTAGCTAATGAGGGGACTAATTTGTGATATGCTTGAAAGTCTGGGGACTTGCCATGACAGTGTTTATGTTGTTAGCTGAGTTTTTATGGAAGAAAATGAATGTTAGGAAGATGAGAAACAACTTTTGTGAAAGGTGTTAGCATGAAAACACCTAATTAGGACTTAAATGCAAAAATTGAATTTGTCATAAATGCATGAAATCGTTGAAATTGTGAGTAGTTGTAAGAGAAATAAATGTTCATCTAGGCTTGTTTAATGAGAAAATGTGTTGAAAAATGATTAACGAGCCTAGGGGAAAAATCGTAATTTTGCCATAATACAAGGGCAAAATGGTTATTTTTGCCTAAGTGTAGATTTTGGTGCATTATGATCATAGAATGATCTAAATGAATGAATTTTATTGTTATAGATCAAGAAGAGTGCAGAATTAACCTTGATCGGGGAAAAGGCAAGGTTACGGAATAAACCGCAAATTGAAACGTTTTGCACCGAGGTAAGTTTGTGTAAACGATGCATTGTTACATACACATTATTGTTGCTAACTAGTGCATGGCATGATTGAGAACTTGTATTGTCCAAGTGGATTGAATGTGGTTGTCATTGAATAATTATCGTATGAATTACGAAATAGATATGTAAATGTGTAATGACAACACTTGACGGTAGGCTAAATGCGATACCACCTTATTACGTAACTACGATGGGCTGTGTGCGATACTATCGTTTATATTAATATTTGATGGGCTATGTGTGATACCACTATAACTATCCTTTTTGGTGGGCTATGTGCTATACTATCGTAACTCTCTTTTTTGGTGGGCTACATACGATACCATCCTATTAGAGTTTGATGGTGGGCTAAGTGCGAAACCACCGAGTAATTGGTATTATGAATGGTTTATTGAGAAATTATGATGTGTTGTATCATGTGACTTTGTGATGTTAAGTGCAGGGATGCATGTTAATGAATGTGAGCATTAAGCTTGTGGTATGGTTAGAATGTGGTAAGGGAGGAAATGATTAAGCATGATTATCAATGTGGATTGTTCTTGCTTAGTATGTAATGCTATTTATTGTTTAGCACATACTATGATGTTATTTGTTTACATGTAAACTTATTAAGATTAAAGCTTACTCCCCTTTTATTTTCCCTTGTTTTATAGAGTTTAAGAGCAGGGTCGGGATACGCATATAGCCAGAAGATCGCCCACACTATCAGCTCACCTCGATATATCTAGACTTAGTGCATTTTTGTATGGCATGCATAGGGGCTAGACTAGTCAGATTGTTTTGTTATTTTGGCCAAAAGTGTGTTGGCCCCTTTGAAAGATAAACTATTTTGTATATTGCCATGGTTGATGGCTCACCTTATTGTATATGAAAAGATGTAGTTATTCATGGAGGTGTATTGCAAAATTTAGTTTTTTAATGGTTTGGATGGATGGATCTATATTACATGAGTTAGGGTGGCAAAAAGAGCTTGGAAAATAGCCTTGTTCTTGTCCACATGGGTAGGCACACGGGCGTGTGTCTAGGCCTTGTGTGACACACGGTCAGTCTCATGGGTGTGTGACTAGGCCGTGTGTCCCCTGCATGTTAGTTTTCCAAGTTAGTAAGCTTTGTAGTAAGCACACGGGTAGAGACATGGCCGTGTGTCTCAGCCGTGTGGAAGGCACGACCATGGACATAGGCTGTGCCTAGGCTGTGTGAAGTCTGCACCTTGAATTTGGAATTTAAATCGCCACACAGCTGAAGCACACGGGCGTGCTACAAGCCGTGTGGATTAAGTCAGAGGTGACCACGGGCTAGCCATATAGGGGTGTGCTAGGCCGTGTGATACAAGTCAGTGTCGACCACGGGCGTGTGAGATGGCACACGGGCGTGTCATTCCCTCCATACGGGCGTGTGGCCCCTGTTCAAGTAAAATTTTCCTAAGGGCATAAAAGTTTTCGATTAATTTCTGTAACTTTCAGGAAGCCTGTTTAGGGCCTCGTAGGCCCATTATAAAGAAAATAGAGGTGTGTATGGAAAAGTTTTAGCTTGGAATGGAATTTGATAGTCCAAAGTTGTAGGACCATGTGAATTAAGTTTGGTAACGCCTCGTATCTGGTTCGGCATAGAATACGGGTAAGGGGTGTTACAAATCCAATCTTTGAATTTGAGATGAGAACAAATTCCCCATTGGTAGCAAATCTTATCCATTAAATGGGGAAAATCATGTTTAAAAAGCAAAAAAGATTATGCTTCAACTCTTGCAAAGAATGGACTAACAAGGTCAACTACCCAATTAATCCTCATCCTTATATACCATTATTGTATAAGATAGATCTCATTGTAAAAGACCTATTACTAGAAAATTTATGAGTAGAGCCGAAGAATGTGAACTATACAAGTTACCAATTAAATGAAGGAATGAGCTTCGATGTATAGAGAGGACCTTACCGTTTATGAAGTAACCGCAGAAACGATGGAGCCCACTATTTATTTATATATTTCTATTTACTGCTTTATTTTAGTTAATATGCTCTTTTTACACCTAGTATCAATACAATTTCTTATTTCAAGGCAAAATGAAATGCCTAGAAAAAAGGAAAAATCGTGGTAGGGACAGTTAGAGTAGCAAAAGCCATTGGAATTTTTATTTTATTTGTTGGAAGAATTCATTTTTTTATTAATAAACTAGAAAAGAATAGTTGAAAGAAAGAATTAGTTATTTGTCAAAAAAATTTGTTCAATGACCAGAATTAAACGAGATATATAGCACAAAAACATTGAACAAAAAGTAGTTTATTTGCATAAACTTTCGTGGGGCTCATTCAAGACTTACTCAAACTATTACTCAACAAAAAATAAGAGCTTCAGCTTTGGCTCATTAGGATAGAGATAGGAAAAAGAAGGGATTTTTGTTGTTTTTGGATCACTCGAATAAATACAGTAACTCGACGAGTGGGGGTATCCTATAATTATAGTAGATTAATACACAACCTATACAAGAAACAATTGCTTCTAAATCGTAAAATACTTACACAAATAGCTATGTAACACCCCTTACCCGTATTCAACATCGGAACAGGGTACGAGGCATTACCAGACTTTTACACTAACAACTATGCAATACCAGAACATGACTTTCCACTCAAAATTAAAAGTTTTTGTAACATCTTTTAAACAAGCCTACTAGGTCCAATTCATACATTAGGAATGGTTCGGGGTCAAATCGAACCCCTTTGAAGTTCTCTGGAAAATCTTAGAAAATTTTCCCTCAACAGTCCACACGCCCGTGTGGAGGAAGGGGCATGCTCGTGTGACATATCACATGCCCGTGCTCTACACCCGTGTGGAATTAATTCTAAATTCGAACCTACAAGGGTTTTCACACGGCTGAAAATACGCCCGTGTCCCTTACACGGCCTTGACATGCCCGTGGCCTTTGGCTGTGTGGCGAATTAAATTCCTAATTTCAGGTGTAGACTTCACACGACCTAGGCACACGCCCAAGAGGCTGACCGTGTGTCACACATGGCCCAGACATACGCCCGTGTGTCTACCCGTGTGGACCATTTCTAGGCTATTTTCCAAGCCATCTTGCTACCCTTACATTCACACATTCATGAAACATCACATATCATTCTCATATCATCATTTATAATACTTAATTTGCACATTTAATCCACGATAACCATACTAGCCAAAACCTTGGCATTCATGGCATTCTGTTTCTGATGTCATCACCCCATAAATGTCACACGGCCAAGGCACACGTCCGTGTCCTTTGGCCGTGTGGTGAATTAAATTCCTAATTTCAGGAGCAAACTTCACACGGCCTAGGCACACTCCCAAGAGGCTGACTGCATGTCACACAGGGCCTAGAAACACGCCCGTGTGTCTACCCGTGTGGACCATTTCTAGGATATTTTCCAAGCCATCTTGCTAGCCTCACATTCACACATCCATGAAACATCACATATCATTCTCATATCATCATTTATAATACTTAATTTTCAAATTTAATCCATGAAAACCATACTAGCTTCACATACACAAGAAGGCGCTATCACTAGCATAACAATAACTGACATAAGCCATTATCCGTGGCTATACACAATCAATCCCCTAACCGTTTTAGGTCAATGCATTTGGCTACATTAACTATAACTTAATTAATCAAAAGAAAAGATTCCTATACATGCCATATCTCAAGAAAACTTGAAAACTTATACCCAAATGACCGCTCGATAGTGTGAAAGCATCTCCGACGATCTCCAACCCGAGTTAGTTAAGTTAACCTATAAGAGATAGGAAAGGAAGAGGAGTAAGCAATAACGCTTAGTAAGTTCATATGCAAATATTAATCAACTATTGACATTCATTTATTTACTCAGCCACAAATGTATTATAATGAGATTTACATTTAAGCTCATGGTTGCCCACTTAATCGTTCATAATGCTTACTCATTCCAAATCTTCACATATCACAAACACATTTCATAAGACATTGTTCACCTTTACCTGCACATATACCCTGCATTTATCACCACAAAGCCACATGTAATTCCACTTAGACAAGCTTTTCGATAGCACCTCGAAATAATAATAAATACTCGGTGGTTTCGCACACAGCCCAACATTTAATAATTAATAAGGTGGTATCGTACATAGCCCACCATTAATACTAAACACGATGGCATCGTATACAGCCCATCGATAATAAATAATAAGGTGGTATCGCACACAACCCACTATTAATACTAAACACAATGGTGTCGCACTCAGCCCATCGTTAACAAATAATAAGGTGGTATCGCATACAGCTCACCATTAGTACTAAACACGATGGTATCGCACACAGCCCATCGATAACAAATAATAAGGTGGTATCACACACAGCCCACCATTAATACTATACACGATGGTATCGCACACAGCCCATCGATAACAAATAATAAGGTGGCATCGCACATAGCCCACCATTTGTCTCACATTCACGTATATTTATTCATTCGCATTCACGCAATGCATTAATGAGTGAAACATATGCAATAAAGAATGCATCATTTACGCATACACTTACTATGGATTCATCATATGACAAGTTCACTTCATATGAGTTCTGGGTACCTACCTGTACCACTCGTGACATATCCACATACTTCCTCATTTTCAACATACCTGTTGAATCACTCAAAATGCTACAAGATAGTCTTGAATTTTATACATACGGTATCGCATCAACGTCATATCGCCAATATGGTCTTACATGAACTATCATATCGATGCCATGTTCCTAACATGGTCTTATATGAAATCTCACACCGAGGCCATGTTCCAAATATGGCCTTACACGGAACCTTAATAACCTTAGTATCATAGTATTTGCATTCTATCCATTCTTAAAGTTGAATTAAAGATTTTCATTTCTTGACATCTCATCAAAAGCGTATTTAATATATTTCATAGAGACAATATACAATTCATACAACATCTAAATATCAAATACTTTACTTAAGGTTGCATTATTTGCATACGAACTTACCTCGATACCGAATGGGTAAAAAGGGACTTATTCGTCAATTTCTTTCTTTTCCCCCACTCTAGGTTCAGATCTCGTTTTCTTTGATCCATAACAATAAATTTCACTCATTCAATCACCACACTAATCAATACATTTTAAAATTTCTACTTTGGAAAAATTACTATTTTGCCCTTAGACTTTGGCAAAAATTACAATTTTGCCCCCTAGGCTCGTATATTGATTTCCATCAAGTTTCCTTATTAATAAAGCCTAGCCGATTCATATTCCCTATTATAGAAACCAAGATTTCAACTTTTACACACTTTTACCACCAATTTCACAACCTTTACAAAAAGGTCCCTTTAGGTGTTTTCATGGAAACATCCTTCACAAAAGTTGTGTATTTAACAACTAAAACTTATTTTCTTCCATAAAATTTCAGCAAACAACATAATTGCTCTCATGGAAAAGCCCTAGACTCTTAACCATTTTGCAAAATAGTCCCTTCATTAGCTAGCTTAAGCTTTAGGGGTTCCAAAAGAACAAAAATTTTCAAGGAAGGCCACCAAAATCACTTACTTGTAAGGAGGAAAGCTTGGGTGAAATTTTTGAGTTCTCAACCCCCATTTTGTTGCTGATTTTTGGTGGAGCAGATGGAGAGAAAAGATGGTATTTTTCTTTTCTTTATTTTATGATAAAAATCAATTTTTTATCACCAAATTTCCACCTAACCATTTGACAAAGTCCTTTCTTTGTCCCCCTATGGCTGGCCATCACTTCCCCATGGCCTAATTGCACAATAAGGACCTCCAATTTAATATTCTATGGCTATTTGGCACCTCTAGCAATTAAAATAGAACTTTTGTACTTTATACGATTTAGTCCTTTTTCGCGATTAAGCATGAAATCTCTAAAATTAAGCACCAAAATTTTCATGCACCTTTATAATCATGTTATAAATCATAAAATAACATTAAAATAATTTTCTCCAATCTCGAATTAGTGGTCCTGAGACCACTGTTCCAACTAGCCTCTAAATCAGGCTGTTACAATTCTCCCCCTTAGGGACTTTCGCCCCCGAAAATCTTACCAGATGGAGTTGTTTTCAACTTTTCATGAAACATTTCCACCAAATTTTTAGAATCACAAATTGATCTAACCTCGTATATCTTTTTCTAATGACCTATAAACTTAGTACACAACTTTGAAGCACATATTTAAAAATCTAAATTACTCTATCAGGGGCACATATACTTAGTAATTTATCAAATATGAACTCTGCACATGTTAAAATCATCATAAAGATCTTTACTGAACAATTTAATACAATTCGAATGACATCCTCCTTTTTGGGAATCGTGACAATCCAAATTCAAAATCTATAGTATTTTCATCTCACTTTCTCACTAGAATCTTCATCGACGGTAATAATCCTGAATTTGAATACTCTTAAAAGTTCAACTTTTACTGGTCAATAAACCTCTGAACATAACTGAAACATATCGTGATGTATACTCAATTACCAAAACATTTACTCATATAACTTCACCTTTTCTTATTCTCAGATGAGCAGACATGCTACTACTGAGCCTCATACCAAAACTTCTGCATAAGTTCTGGATTCATCAATATGTAAATTCTATATTGAGATAACAATAATAACAAAAATCATACCCGACCTGAATTTTAACATCAGAAGTAAACTCATTCTGAACTTATTTAGATTACCATTCACTATGACACTTCTGAACTTCTCTATGTCGCAAGGAAAAACTCGCTTTAGCATTTAACATCGCTAAACTTAGGATATTATCAACTAAGTTCAATCGAGTACCCAACTCGTATCAATTAAACGAGGATTTTCCATCCAGATATATTTACTACATCTGCTTCTCGAAAGGTAACTCAATAACTACACATACTCCTGCAATAGCTCAAACCATCATCACTATCTTACATTCAAATTTTTATAAATGTGATAACTTTTCAATTAGAACAACTTCAACTTGTAATTAACATCATTCAGTTAGAATATTTCAATAGGCATATCTCTGTATTATGCTTTCTAGGATCTAATTTCCTCATTCAAACTATTCGTCATCATACTCGTGAGTACACAAAATTTATTCTCTTTGTTGAAGCATGCTTAAATTTACACATAACTCAAATCATATCTCAGCAAATCAATCTACTCTTTTCTTCATACTAAGGATACAGTTCAAACACACAATCTCTTAAAATTCTCTTGTTATACTAATAAAAAACCTTTACTATCTCCTTGGCTCAAAGTAACAAGGATATCTCGATTGAATGCATTTACTTTAATTTAGCTTACTAAAAAAAATCCATCGTACAACTTGAAACTTATTATTTCACTACTTATACTCTTGTCGATATTAACTTATTATATGAAAATTAGAGGTTTCCAAATACTAGAATCATCAGTTTTCTATGATCGAATTAAAAGCATATCCATAGTAGATATAGTTGTCACAAACTGAAAAACACACTTTAAAGATAAACCATGATCAATACAAATATAAGAATAGTCTCACATAAAAATTTTATCACCGAATTCACTCCAACATACTAGAGTAGAATTTCGAAGAGATAAAGAAATGCGATCACCAACCAACCAAATCGATAGCAATTTCGTCTAATTTTACAGTTAGCTAACATTCTCACACGATCATAATTTCATAAAATGAACAACCACGTAACCCTTGAAGGGGAATAAATATCTATACAGAATATTCAAAGAGATCATTATAATCTATTTAACCATGAATGTCATACTCAAACATTTTTACAGCTCAAATATTGTTTCTCCGACTATTTCCGTCATCATAAACCCTTTATTATTCCTTTCACTAATGGACATCAATTCGGAAAGATCTCAGTAAGTACACACTTTACGCATCATGCTTAATTGAGTCGAATAGTCGAGACTAGCTTTTTCTTTACTCGTAACATTGCATAATCGGTGTAATCTTTAAAACATTCTGATATTCTTCCCAAAACTATTTTCATTTTCTAACTACTTTCATCTATATATGCATTACTAATTGTTTCACCACCGAACTCTTTAGTTTCACACTTATGAAATTACTCATCTCGACTCTCGTAAAAATCTCGTTATACATCAACACTGGTAAGGGGGTAACGTCGTAAAGCCTCTAACTTAACTCTCATGACTATACGCATATGACTTAGCATTCATCATTAATGAAATATCACCGTAATTACACAACTCGCTCCAAGCGAATTTTTACACTTACTCATGTTACAAACGTTTCTATCACCCATAATTTCGAATAGTGATTTTACTTACTCAAGCTCCATATTAATATCTATTCAAGTACTCAACATTTAACCCCAATTTCTCTTACCATCATTTATCAAATTAGAGAACATCGTTTGCTTGATTGCCATAGTCCAACTATGGTCTTACTCAAATCACAATATCATAGCCCAGTTATAATCATACATGTCGTCATGATGGCATAGTCTCGCTATCGTCTTACACGAAATCTTATATCGATACCAATACCATATCCCAGATATGGTCTTACATGGAAACACATGTCGATGCCAATGCCATATCCTAAATATGATCTTACACGGGATTATGTATCGATGCCAATGCCCTGTCTCAGACATGGTCTTATATGGGATCACATGTACTGCCATGGTTCAACCATGGTTTTATCCGTCAATTCATTACTGGACGATCGTACTCATCTCCTGTGTTCTACTTAATTTGACCTTCCAATTCAACTCACATGCTATTATAATATTCGTGGCATCATAACATAGTCATAAAACAAAACATTGTATATTCTTTGTTTTAACAGTTAAACATGTGATTCAACTATGTGGGCATATTGATTGTACATTATTCAAACAAATGTACATACACACATATCCCGTTCATTGGGTAAGTTTACTCATCATATTCACTTAATCAAATACGTTGGGCACGTAGCATCGTATGCATGTCGAACCAATATGGATGAGCTTATCACCATATAACTTTCATTTTGTTCCATGCTTTCACATTTCTCAACTTATGATTGTCTCATTTCATCCCTTACCACACACATGTCATGAACTTCTATTCACACCTTTCTGAATTTCATCACATCATAAGCACATTTCAATTATCTCATTATCATTTTCAGCATTATCGAAAATAGCTCGGTTGGGAATCATTTCTGTCTTAACAAAACAATTTCGTTAGAGCAGGGAGATATTACACTATTATGAGTAGTAATATGGCATGTACAACTCTGATACCACTAAATGTAACACCTCTTACTCGTATTCAACACCGAAATAGAGTACGAGGCATTACCAAGCTTTTACACTAACAACTATGCAATACCAGAACATGACTTTCTACTCAAAATTAAAACTTTTTCGTAACATCTTTTAAACAAGCCTACTAGGTCCAATTCATATATTAGGAATGGTTTGGGGTCAAATCGAACCCCTTTGAAGATCTCTAGAAAATTTTTGAAAATTTTCCCTAAACAGTCGACACGCCCGCACCCATGGTCCACACCCGTGTGGAATTAATTCTCAATTTGAACCTACAGGGGTTTTCACACGGCTTTGACACACCTGTGTCTTAGCCCGTGTCCCAAAACCTTGGCGTTCTGTTTCTGCCGTCATTACCCCATAAATTTCACACGGCCAAGGCACACGCCCGTGTCCTTCAGCCTTGTGGCGAATTAAATTCCTAATTTTAGGTGTAGACTTCACACGGCCTCGGCACACGCCCAAGAGGTTGATCGTGTATCACACATGGCCTAGACACACGCTTGTGTGTCTATGTAACACTCCTAACCCGAAACCATCACCGAAATAGGGTTAAGAGGCAATACCGAACAACCACAATAACATACATCCATTTCACAACACATAGTCTATCATTAATCATTAATGCTCAAATCCAAACATACAGTCCCTCATCTAGGTCTACGAGACCTTAATATAATGTTAAAAAGGGGCCAGGACTAAACCAATTTCAAGTATTATTCAACACTATTGAGGTCACATGCCCATGCAACCAGACCGTGTGCCTATCACGGTTACCAGACACATCCATGTCTTTCGGCCGTGTCAAATAGGGCATGTATACTGACTTCTTCACACGGCTATCAGGCATGCCTGTGTGCTAAGGTCATGTGCTCTTAGGAAATATACTGACTTATTCACACGGCTACTAGGCACGCCCGTGTACCATGGCTGTGTGCTTTAAGCTAGCTACTAACTTTATCCCACGATCAATAGGCACGCCCGTGTGCCATAACCGTGCAGGCAAAACATGCCATTTGTAAGGCCAAATTTCCATCCCACAATAAGATCATACCTACAAGCATCAATACAATACGAATTCATGCTTTCAAAGGCATTTAAACATACCAATTCATGCATTATCCAATCACCAACTAAACCATTAACTCTCATGCTCTTTGTCATCACAATTAAAGCCATTCAAAGTGACAAATATACATCAAAACATGAATATACCAAACATCATGTAATCCATATCATAAACTTTCTTCAAACCACATTTTATCATCAACCACACCATCATGAAATATACCATTTCCATAACTCATTCATAAGTTCAGCATCATTCAACTTCTAAGCCAACTCACATGGCAAGGATTAAACATTTCAGGACATATCTTATCTACTAGCCTATACATGCCATAATTCAACTATATATATTTTTCCAAAGTACCAAAATAGATTGACGATAGTGTGATTGAGATGCTACGATCCTCGAATTTTAGCTAGCTTTACTGACACTGCAAAATAGGGAAACAATCACACAGTAAGCTTTCAAAGCTTAGTAAGTTCAAATTATAATACAATTAACTTAATGAACCAATTCAATATACACATTTAACCATCACATAGATAATTTACCAATGGTACAAAAGTTCAACTTTATCCAATACTCACATAGCATTCCATTCATTTACTTTCAATTTCATCAACCACATAGGTATCATACATACCTTTGCCAACACATAGTAACTTCACCAACCATGCTACTTAATCATTCAACTTTATACTTCGACCAATCTTTGTTATTCTCTTGCTTATGTCACACAGTTAGTGCCAATTTGTAAACCTGACATACTTGTCACCGCACACTTAGTGCCATTACATTAAACTGAGTTTATATCGATATCGTTCACACAGTGCCGATTCAATAAGCCAAAGCTTCTATCAACTCGCACACACAATGCCAATCATTTCTATCACGTTTCTAATTTTACAGACTTAGTGCTTTTTAATTCGGTTTAGCACATAGCATTTTGAAGCTCATAGTTATATAGATATTTATTCAATCCACATAACATTGAACACAAATTAACAACTTGTACTATATCCGAACTTACCTCGGACATTGAATAGCGAAACAGTCTATTAATTGAGCACTTTATCTTTGCCTCGATCTCGATCCGAACCTCTCCTTTCTTGGTCTATAGATATTCAAATTCAATCCATTCAATCACAAATTCATTCAATTTGATCCACAAATACATATTTAGGGCATTTTAAAAAATAGCCCTCACATTTACACATTTCGACACTTTAGTCCTTAAATCATCAAATCACCAAATATACATAATTTGCTTGTACCCATGCCTAGCCAAATTCTCACAAGCTCATACAAACCCACACCTTTCATTTATTTTACAATTTAATCCTTCAATTACTCATTTTCTCAATTAAGTCTAAAATGCTCAGTTTCACTAGAAATCTCAATTCAAACTATGTTAACCCAACACCAAGTTTTCATATTTCACTATTAACTAGCACATAGCTCATGCATTCATCAACGGCTCATCACAAAAACATCATCAATTCACAAAATTTCAACATGGGTTAGTTAGAGCACGAAATAACGATTACGAAAACATAGAAATTAACAAAAACTGAGCTCAAACATACCTTAAATCAAGATGAACAATAGCCAAAATTTTCAAAGCTTTAAAACCCTTCTTTCACTCTCAATTTTCGGTGGAGCAAAGATGATAACAATGACCATTTTCCATGTTTTATTATAACATATTAAACATAATTATTAATTTACCAAACTAACCTTTTAACAAACATATAAGACAAATATACATTAAGGTTATCTTGTCATTTAACCATCCACTATCTAAAAAAAATGGATTATTAACAACATAAGGCCTCCACCTTAAAAAGCCAACAACAATTAAGCAGATATAAATCAGCACACAGTATTTTTCACCTTATGCAATTAAGTCCTTTCTCTTAATTAAACACAAAATCGATAAAATTATCACACAGAATTTTCACACAGGCTATGTCACATAGAATCAACACCAAAGATAACATTAAAATATTATTTTGACCTCGAATTTGTGGTCTCAAAACCACTGTTTTGACTAGGGTCTAAACTAGGCTGTTACAGTCTACCCGTGTAGACCATTTCTAGGCTATTTTCCAAGCCATCTTGCTACCCTCACATTTACACATTCATTCAACATCACATATCATTCTCATATCATCATTTATAATACATAATTTTTACATTTAATCCACAATAACCATACAAGCTTCACATACACAAGAGGGTGCTATCACTAGCAAAACAATAACCGACATAAGCCATTGTTCGTGGCTATACACAATCAACCCCTCAACTGTTTTAGGACAACGCATTTGGCTACATTAACTATAACTTAATTGATCAAAAGATAAGATTCCTATACATGCCATATCTCAAGAAAACTTGAAAACTTATACCCAAATGACCGCTCAATAGTGTGAAAGCATCTCCGGTGATCTCCAACCCGAGCTAGTTAAGTTAATCTATAAGAGATAGGAAAGGAAGAGGAGTAAGCGATAATGCTTAGTGAGTTCATATGCAAATATTAATCAACTATTGACATTCATTTATTTACTCAACCACAAAGGTATTATAATGAAATTTACATTTAAGCTCATGGTTTCCCACTTAATCGTTCATAATGCTTACTCATTCCAAATCTTCACATATCACAAACATATTTCATAAAACATTGTTCACTTTTACCTGCACTTATACCCTGCATTTATCACCACAAAGTCACATGTAATTCCACTTAGACAAGCTTTTCGATAGCACCTCGAAATAATAATAAATACTTGGTGGTTTCGCACACAGCACACCATTTAATAATTAATAAGGTGGTATCGCACACAGCCCACCATTAATACTAATCACGATGGTATCGCACATAGCCCATCGATAACAAATAATAAGGTGGTATCGTACACAACCCACCATTAATACTAAACACGATGGCATCGCACATAGCCCATCGATAACAAATAATAAGGTGGTATTGCACATAGCCCACCATTAATACTGAACACGATGGTATCGCACACAACCTATCGATAACAAATAATAAGGTGGCATCACACACAACCCACCATTAATACTAAACACGATGGTATCACACACAGCCCATCGATAACAAATAATGAGGTGGTATCGTACACAGCCCACCATTTTTCCCACATTCACGTATATTTATTCATTCGCATTCACGCAATGCATTAATGAGTAAAACATATGCAATAAACAATGCATCATTTACGTATAAACTTACTATGGATTCATTATATAACGAGTTCACTTCAAATGAGTTCTAGGTACCTATTTGTACCACTCATGACATATCCACATACTTCTTCATTTTCAATATACTTGTTGAATCACTCAAAATGCTATAAGATACTCTTGAATTTCATACATACAAGATCACATCAACGCCATATCCCCAATATGGTCTTACATGAACTGTCATATCGATGCCATGTTCTTGACATGGTCTTATACGAAATCTCACACCGAGGCCATATTCCAAATATGGTCTTAGACGGAACCTTAATAACCTTAGTATCATAGTATTTGCATTCTATCCATTCTTAAAGTTCAATTGAAGATTTTCATTTCTTGACATCTCGTCAAAAAACATATTTAATATATTTTATAGAGACAATATAAAATTCAAACAACATCTAAATATCAAATACTTTTCTTAAGGATGCATTATTTGCACACGAACTTACCTCGATGCCGAATGGGTAAAAAGGGACTTATTCGTCAATTTCTTTCTTTTCCCCCGCTCTAGGTCCAGACCCTATTTTTTTGATCTATAACAATAAATTTCACTCGTTCAATCACCACACTAATCAATACATTTTAAAATTTCTACTTTGAAAAAATTACTATTTTGCCCTTAGACTTTGGCAAAAATTATGATTTTACCCCTAGGCTCATTTATCGATTTTCATCAAGTTTCCTTATTAATCAAGCCTAGCCGATTCATATTCCCTCTTATAGAAACCCAAGATTTCAACTTTTACAAACATTTACCACCAATTTCACAACCTTTACAAAAAGGTCCCTTTATGTGTTTTCATGGAAACACCCTTCACAAAAGTTATGTATTTAACAACTAAGACTTATTTTCTTCCATAAAATTTCAGCAAAAAACATAATTGCTCTCATGGAAATGCCCTATAATCTTAACCATTTTGCAAAATAGTCCCCTCATTAGCTAGCTTAAGCTTTAGGGGTTCCAAAAATACAAAATTTTTCAAGAAAGGCCACCAAAATCAATTACTGGTAAGGAGGAAAGCTTGGCTGAAATTTTTGAGTACTCAAACTCTATTTTGCTGCTAATTTTTGGTGGAGAAGATGGAGAGAAAATATGGTATTTTTCTTTTCTTTATTTTATGATAAAAATCAATTTTTTATCACCAAATTTCCACCTAACCATTTGACAA
Organism: Gossypium rotundifolium; assembly: GCA_025506655.1. Taxonomy (NCBI): domain Eukaryota; kingdom Viridiplantae; phylum Streptophyta; class Magnoliopsida; order Malvales; family Malvaceae; genus Gossypium; species Gossypium rotundifolium. Next base: position 44,863,058 of record CP106725.1, on the reverse strand, counting down.
AGTCCTTTTTTGTCCCCCTATGGTTGACCATCACTTCCCCATGGCCTAATTGCATAATAAGAACCTCCAATTTAATATTATATGGCTATTTAGCACCTCTATCAATTAAAATAGAACTTTTACACTTTATGCGATTTAGTCTTTTTCACGATTAAGCATGAAATCGCTAAAATTAAGCACCAAAATTTTCATGCACCTCTATAATCATGTTATAACTCATAAAATAACATTAAAATAATTTTATCCAATCTTGGATTAGTGGTCCCGAGACCACTGTTTCGACTAGCCCCTAAATCGGGCTGTTACAAGCTATCTCAATTAGGAATTGCCTTTATATGATTTATATGATTTCCAACAAAGATTAGAAAATAAGGAGGTTGGAAGAAATCCAACAAAATGTTTTAAATAAAATGGGGTTCCCTCAAGAATGAACTCGGGGAAGGTAGAGTAGAAATTAATATGATAAAAATTTTTTATTCTGATAATGTCATCAAAACAAGATGAGCGAAGATGCTTAATAAAAAAAGATTTTTTTTCTTCTTCAACTAAATTTGATTATTTTATTTATTTTTTCTTACGAAACGACAATTTTGGTTATCAATTTTTTTTTTTACTAAAGCATTAGACTACATTTGATAATTTTGAAACAATTAAAGGGGTAAGCCTATTTATTTTTGGTTCTAAGAGCAATAGTTTTAGTGGTCGACTCGCTTTTTTCAAATTGTTTCTCTTTATTAAGAAAAAGTAACGAAGATAAAATACGAGTTTGTTTTATAGAAATAGTAATTAATCATTGTTGTTTTAAGGTCAATCTATTTACTCGGCTAAATAATATTTTTCCTTGTTCACTAAAAAATCGACTAATTAAACTCATGTTTCTATAATCAATTCGATCCCCTAATTGGATTGAGGGCAAATACCTACGAAAAGATTGCTTGGATTTAAGAAAGAGTCATTTGGATTTATCCATGATTTCTTTATTCCTTATTTCAAAAAAGAATCCTATTCTGAAAATTCAAATTATAGAATTATTATAATAAATAGGATTTGGTTTTTTATTGTTTATTTTATTATTTATCATTTAAATATATATAAATTTAAATATATTAATAATGTAGAATAATATATAAATAATATTAATAATACAATAATATAAAAAGAAAATATTTGTTATACATATAACTAATTATGTACTTATACTTAATATATTATATACCTAAGATTATATTTTCATATTCTCGGTAAGTTGTTACATACAAGCATTTAATTCAATTTATTTATTTATCTCCTCGTGAATTGTATGTTTGTAATGGTAAGGACATAATTTCTTCAATTCCAATCGACTACGCGTATAGTGTTAGTTTTTTTTTAGTAATATACCTGGAAATACCTATTGATTCCTTATTAATGTTGTTTCGAACACAACTGGTACATTTCAAAATAATCATTACTCGGACATCTTTACTCTTGGCCATGGAACTACTTTGAGTTTTTAATTCACCCAACTTTTCTATTTTCCGATCAAAAGCGAAGAAGATAGGAATGGAAAAATAAAAGAAATAAAAGTTGCTAACTCAAAACCAAATCATGAAAGATTTTGTTGCAATCAATATAGTAAATTAATATATATTTATAGTAATAGTAAATAGTAAGAATAAGTAATACAACTATTTCTAAATCTATTTAGAATCAAACTACAGTATGGCATTTTCTTTAAGTATCTTGTAGGATACGGTTGGTCCAACCACATTTCTATTTTCTCCCTAATAGTAATTTAATTGGAGCTTGAACCCGAGCTTCGGTGAAATTGAATCCACTTTTTTCATTCTACCTTTCTTATTTCTTTTATATAATTCTTATCTATTTCTAAAAAACCTAAAATAAAATAAAATAAAATAATAAAGGGGGGCGAGAGAGTAGTTTTAGATATTTGATTGTATCTTGATCTAATCTTTTTTGCCTCGTCCCGCAATAATAAATAGAATTTAAAGAAAAGAATGTTAACGCATCCAGGAAGAACCCATTGATCTTTATCAATAAACCCTCTAAATAACCGAACCAGAGAGTACTTAGTATCGGTGCCACGGAAAGATATGTTTTTCGATCCTGCATTTAAAATCCTCCTTCTTTATCATATTACATTATGCTAATTCATATATAATCACATGTATGTGTGGTTAAAGACCACTTGGATTTGTCTATTTGTACTCAGAATTCCTAATTCAAAATTCAAATTTAAATAAACAATAATTCGATAGATAAGATTTTCCCTTTCTTAAAACAGCATAACAAAATAGGTCCCTTTACGCCTAAGAATTCTCACTAAAAATATTCATTTATTATACATTATATGGTTGTTATATGATATGAAACCAAAAAGAGGAAATGGAAAGATCATTTTTTGTTTATTAATAGATGAAATAAGGGTGTGAAAAATAAGATAGGGATTCTCTACATTGACATTGTAGGCTAATTGAAATGGATGTAGCACAGCTTGGTAGCGCATTTGTTTTGGGTACAAAATGTCACAGGTTCAAATCATATCATCCTTACCTATTACTTCTCCTTTGAGTAATAACGAGGGAGTCGTTTTAGATTGATTAAGATTAGGCATACATAATGTATCATTTTCTCATATTATATGATATATGATAGTATAGGTGTGCACAATGTATTGGGGTTATAAAATAAAAGAATCCTCTTTTTTATAGTCTTATTTATTATGATAAGAAAGAAATATTATATCAATTTGGTAGAACGTGGGTCTCCAAAACCCAATGTCGTAGGTTTAAATCCTACAGAGCATGATTCCAATCTTATTAGGTCGAAAATTACACCGAACTGAAAAAAATTGAACAGCAATTCGAATTTGACCTCTTTGGATTAAATTAAAATTATTAAATTAATATTAATTAAAAGTATTAAATAAGTTTAATTACAATTAAAAAATTAAAGGATGACTCAAAAAGGGTATGTTCATTAATCAAAGGTCCAACTGATCACCACGTTTGTATTGTAAATATGTGGTTATGAATAATCCATCCAAAGTAACAGGAATTAGACCTAAGATGATTCCAAATAGAAAAAATTCAATCATTTCAATTTATTTGAAAGGAGAAAAAGAAAGGTAATATATATCCCTAAATATTAATTTTTATTGCCCATGAATATTAACAACTAATAATTGATAATTAACACGTGTATGGAGCTATAGAAAATGTGGAATAAGAAAGAAAGCTTCGTTTTTATGAATTGCTCATTCATTCAATTAATTTTGAAATAAGTTGTATCTTACTTAAATGATGACAATTGTCCAGGGCGAATACGGGGGGTGCTCCCCCCACACCCATCCCAGCCAAGTATTTTCATCCCCATCCCTGCCCCGCGACCCGTAATACTAAATCCATCCCCGCCCCACCATCCATGTAGGTCCCCAGGCCCACCTAATCCCCGCTATACCTACCCCATGACCCACTTCATATAATATCTTTATCAGTATCAGTTAAATAAATATAAACTAATTTTTTTATGAAAAAAAGTATGAAATACATGTCTTACGGACTCCTACCACATATGTGACATTATTCCAACAGTCACTATTTACAAAAAAATAAAAAAAATTTCGCAACCCTTTAATTGGTAAATAAAATCTAACTTCAACACAAGTTTAAAAAATTCAGAAAATAAAGTCCTTATATAAATCCAAATACAAAAAATGTCTCACATACATCATAAATGTCTTCAAATGCAACACAAGTGCAAAAAATTCCAAAAATAAATCAATACATGTCACTCCTGTTGGTTCTATATCACATTCAGCTTCTAATTCTTCTATCAATTGTAAGCATTGTATCTCTTTAACTTCACCTGGACCTGCTAGACAAAACACGTTAGCGAACAAAAATAATTTAATATAAATAAACACATATAAAATAAAATATGAACATAATTATTTTTAGTTAATTTATCAAATAAGAAAATCAAATAAAACCATAATAAAGAATTTAAATAAAAGGAGAATCAAGATTTTACAAAATGTTGAGGCCAGTGAAACTTAGTTTCTTTAAGACAGATTTGGCCGCTCCTACAGTACTTGGAGTAACATTGGTCGAAAGTCTCCCAGGATACAACAACAAAAGTGGTCAAAGTAGTAGCACATCTACCACGATCAACCGAACGAACAATGCCTTTTTCTATCACTGAAATATTTAGAAAACATGAAAGATGGAAAATGAGATTTTTTAGAACAACAGAATTTCGGCAAGAGAAATTCTTAGAGAGTATGAAAGTGTACCAAAAAACCATACAGAATCATGGCCTTTTATTGGCATGGTGAGTGTTGTAATTATGGAAAAATATCCCTAAAATCTGCTATTAAATCAAATATTTAAACAGATTTATTGGAAGCAAATCAATAAGATAAGTTTCCATATATAAGCAGATTTTGTTTGCTGAGGAAAATAAATTCATGTTGGGATAAAATATTCGCAGGCCCATTTGGGCCCAACCGGTTCAAACATTTCGCGTCACCTACGTCATGTGGGTGCGCCCTAACCTTATCGGGTTTGGACCTGCACCCCCTACACGAGAGGCAATGTTACAAGCTTAGTCATTCAATTACCTTTCAAGAGAGTTCACATATATAAACACATCCCACTTCACTTCACTTTCCTGGTTCTACAAGAGTTTGAGAGAACTATGCCCCAATAGTCTCCTTGAGGCGGCCCCACTTCGCTCTCATATAGGTGACTTATGTTGTTTGGCTCACCGAAACATACAATGGTCATTAAAAGCATTATTGTTTACATCAGAGGATCAGACTTGGGATAAGGACCCCTATAGTGACCTCACAAGGTCTATGCAATTAGGTTGTCCCTTTGAACCTAGATCTTGGGATCTTCAATCAACTAGGCAGGGTTTTCCTTCACATAGTGCCTTTTATTTTCATGGGCTTTAGTCACATTCCTTTTGATGTTTTAACAACATGATCTTGATTTAAGCCTTTAGTTAGCGGATTTGTAATGTTATCTTTTAATTTTTCAAAAGCAATATAAATAACTCCATTTGAGATCATTTGTTTAGCTGTATAATGTCGACATCATATATGTCTCGACTTACCATTATATGTTACACTAGAAAGACACCCCCACACTTTCAAGTGGTTGTAGGATGATTTTCTACCTTTCCATAACTCATGTGGTGTCTTGTCCCTTTTCTTGTGGGGTACCTTATTTAAAAGGTAATTTACTTACAGAAACGATCCCCCCACATTTCATGTGATAACCCTAAGCTTTTCAACCGTGCGTTCATCTTTTCCTTTAGAATATGATTTTCTTCTCGGTTACTCTATTTTAGGAAAGTATGGTGGTGTTATTGAAATGATTCAATATATCCACCACCATGTTTACTTAATACTTTATTAAGTTGGTTTTCAACTTTTTGCTTATAGAGAATAAATTCTCTTCGTCTTAGCTCGTAGTAATGAAGGTAATAAACATTTTTATTCCTTCTTCTCATTTAACCAAGCTTTACAAGCATTTCTATGTATTAGACCAAGTGATTTCTTACCTTTATTAATTTGCCTCAACACATGTCTCACATTTATAATTATAATTATTGTAAAATGAATGAATGTGCTCTAAGTTAATTTATGTACATAAAGTACCATAATTAACAAATCCAAGCCTACCATGCCATTAATTAAATGACTTAAGCATATGAACAGGAAAGAACAATATTCTTATTCATAGTTTTACTTTTACAGAGATAGCATTTAGTTTAATACATATCACCTTCCCACAAACATTCCCCTTTACTAAGAACATTCTTATTCATAGTTACACACATAATTCCATATCGAACATTTCCTTGGAAATTTCTTCCACAGCATTAGCCTCATTAGCTCTAACTTTCTTTGGAATCCTATAGTCAGATGACTTGTGCCCTATCTTATTGCAATTGAAGCATTTTCCTTGAAATTTTTAATTCTTGGAAACACCACCTTTTGGTCCCAGTTTAGGCCCATTTTGTGGTTGTTTTCCCTTCTTAAAGTCTTTCTTCATTTCTATGAAGTTTGCCCTAGGAACATTGTCATTTGCTGCTTTGTTAAGTCTCTTTTTCGTACCTCTATTGTCTTCTTCAATCCAAAGTGTAACAATTAGGTCTTCCACTGACATTTCATTTCTTTTGTGCTTTAGGTAATTCTTGAAGTCATTCCAAACTGAAGGCAACTTCTCAATAATGGTTGTCACTTGGAAGGATTCACTTATTATCATCCCTTCAGCAAGAATTTCGTGAATGATAAGTTGAAGTTCTTGCACTTGATTCACAACTAATTTAGAATCAACTATTACAAAATTCAAGAATTTAGCAACTAAGAACATTTTAGTTCCAGCATCCTCGGCTTCGTATTTATGGTCCAACGATGTCTATAATTCCTTAGTTGTTTTCTTAACACTATACACTTCATAAAATGCATCTGACAAACCATTCAGGATGTAGTTTTGACATAGGAAATGTAACACCCCAAACCCGACCCAGACGTTATGGCCAAATTTGGCGTGTCACATCAAAGCGTCGTTCAAAAACTTAGTTTGTCGTTAAAAGTCCATTTCTATGTTTAAATCCTTTTGCTCGAGTTTAGCAAATCATCTCGTAAAAAATGTTTACTCAATATCTGGCATTGATACTTTAGGTTATTCCAATCGCGGAAGCTACTAAAGTTTGAAATATAAAAATGTCTGTTTTTAAGTGTTTTTGAAAATAGTTGTTAATTTTGAAAATTCGTGTTTAGCAGTTTTAAATAAGGAAATCTAAAACCCATTTAAAAATTTAATCCCTCAAATGCCTTATAACAGAATTAAAACCCAAAATATAAAATTCAAATAAAAAATCTATAGCAGAGCATCAGCGATTGTGTGGCCACCTCCGAATCTCGCGGCTTCAAATCGCTTAAGACTGGGGATTACCTGCACATTTAGACAGAAGGGTGAGTTTGCAAAAACTTAGTGTGTAATCCCTTATAATACAAGCAGTCAGATATACGGTATGCAGAAATAGACTGGGCCTGAGCCCATCACAGACACAGTATCAGGTGGGCCTTAGCCCATTAACAGAACTAGGTGGACCAAGCCCGTTATAGAATCAATATCAGATGCAGATATGCAGACAGAAATCCATCCTAATCCAACCAATACACCACTCATACCAACCAACACACCATGTGGGGATAAAATCGACCCACCCAGCCAACACAACAAGCTTAGCACCGATTGCAACACTGAGTCAACAGAACGGAACGGCTACCCATGATTTGGGGCTCGGTTCACCCCACGTGCATTCGCACTCTTGTGAGGCCTCAAATGCCGAGGTTTCGGCATTTTAGTTTATCAGCTTTTATCGATTCACAGATAGGCAGGGGTGTGAATACACACACTTTTCGGCTTTTAAGCCACTTATCATTTACGGAAAATAGTTACACACCTGATTATGTAGAGTACTAAAAACCCACGAGCACCACCCTACATTTAAACAAGGTATTTATCAATCGCTTGACAATAGGATCTCAACCTTCCTTGATAGTTATTTGCATATAAAGCGAATTCAGTAATAAGGATTGCTTATACATATGGGTTGAATCCATGATTATCAGCCTAAAGAAAACGCAAACCCCAAACAAAGGAAAAACATATTTGGCCAATACCAACCCACGACAACATATTCCAGTTCAGATCATTCACTGCAAGCAGTATTACCTTCGATCAAGAACGAAAGAGAAGGGTCTAGTCGTTTCTACAACGCTAGAGAACTCCTCCACTCCACGCAATTTCCTTAAACCTGAAAGAACACCATAACAAAGGTAAAAAAGAAGATAAGAATCTGCATCTAAAGAATTAGAGGAGAAAAGCCAAAAGAGTAGAGATGCAGGGACCTACCAATCGATATTCTGCCAATGAAAACTATTTGAGTGATAAGGAAGAGAAGTTAGAATTGAGAAGAAGATAAGATGGTCATCCACCACGGCTTAGGAGAGAGGGAGAATAGAAAAGAATCGACAATCAAGGATAAGGGATATGATTGATGGCACAAATAGTATTCGGCTAACAAGGGAGGAAATGTTCAACTACCCAAAACCAAAAATAAGTAAAGGCAAAGTACTAATGAGGGAGAGAAAGTAAGTTTATCCATCAAAGAACGATTTTGAAGAACAAAAACCCAATTACCCGAATGGACACTAATGGTACTCGGCTACCAAAACACATAATACACAAAAGGGAGAAAAACAGTACAACAAGAGGTAAACATTTTTGAAATGGAGAGCAAAAATGCATAACCTATTTCGGTACAAGAATAAAAGTCATATGACTGAATTTGTAGTATGGGAAACCAACTTTCAGCCAACTACTATGAAACACCCCGAACCCGGCCCACAAGCCCTGACTGGATTTGGCATGCTTCTAGGGAAAAACCATTCAAAACTGATTTGGACTTTGCCAAAATCTTGTGTGTTTTTGAAGAACCATTGATTTGGGTTGGGTTCAAAATTAATAACGGTGTTGATTAGGTGTCAAAACATTTAATATTTTATGTTTAAGAAAAATTAACTTTAAACTTTAAATTGATAATAATCGTATCATACTAAATTAATTGACATGCATGCATAAACAGTTCAATACTTATGGCCTTATTACATCAAAACAAAAACTCGAAATAATTCAAAATACATAAGTATGGAAAATTATAAAAATTAAACAAATTTCGAGCTGAACATGGCCACCATTGAGCTCCTGTGACCCGGTCCATCACTTTGTGTCACCTGAAAAATAATCCCACAACGGGGTGAGTCAACAGACTTAGTGTGTACAACCAACACAAGTCTCAACCAATTTAGGCATGTCAAATCATACATAATAAACATATATAATCAATGATGCAAACCCGAACCCAAACCTAGATAACCATCCGCTACACAACACCTGTACCAACCATCACATCGTGGGGACTACTAAGTCGACCCTCCATCCGCTACACATCATCGAAGGCAGTCACTGCAGACGACATGCTCATCGCCCTTATAATTTCGTGGCATAGCCACCAGATAATATTTTGTGACATAAGTCACCACATTCAGATTACGTGACATAAGTCACCACATTCAGATATTGTGGTATAAAACCACCAAATCACTTCCCTTTACATATCACCCATATGCCCCATGTCATACAAATATGCATTAACCATGTCATATTCCTTATTCACATTCTTATAGTTTCACATATATGCCATAACAGATCATATTATACTCATAGTAGGAGTAGGTAAACGTACCTGGGTACTTTGTACCTTTTGCATGGTTAGCCATATTTCACATTATTATAAACACATATATTAATTGATGCCATAAATCTATTAAGAGTTAGTGTGGGGTACACACCTGATTTACTTAGCGAATTCACAGAAATCTCGAAAATCCCGATCTAGCATCCTAGATCCTTAGTTCCTACATTCGGCCAACCCTAAACATGTTAGCAAAGAGCCATTCGGCTAAATAGCCAAATCCCAAAGGATTAACGCAACCAACTTCTTACCTTGTTGTCGATTTCACTACTAATCAAATCTCAAAATTTCATAGTCTTTCTCCCTTGGAATCGGCTAACACTAGATCACTTGATTTGGTTAGTTTTTGGCTTTTGAATAAATAGTAAATAGATCTAGTCACTAAATAGGGCCTTGGCCGAATGTGCATAGTCACTTACCTTATGAATCTTAAATCCCAAAAACTTTGTGATGACCCATTCTTGCAATCGGCTAGACATTAAATCACTGAACTAATTAGTTTTGGCTTTTAAACGAAGTAAGAAATAGATTGGAATCCCTAAATATGGCCTTGGCCGAATATCACATGACTTACCTCGGATATTGAAATCCCGACGATCTCCTCCTTATAGTCGATTATAGACAAATCCCGAAAGATCCTTTGTAATTTTGGCCAAGAACATTAATGGGTTAGATTCTTATTTTCGATTAATCTAAAATAAAGAGAGAACAATATCAATTGATCCTTACCTCTAATGATGAATTTGATTGTCCCCCCTTACTTGAACCCACAAGACATTCGGCTATGACTAGATGTTGAGCACACAAATTCTGGCTTTTGATCAAGTGAAGGAATCGGCTTTACCAAGAGTGAAGAGGAAGGGTATGAAGCTTTTAGGGGTTTCGGCAATGATGAACTAGGGAGAAGGAGGTTTTGGCTTAGAACAAATAAAAGAAAAGGAAGACTTTGAGGAAAGAAAAGTGGGAATTCGGCTAGAGAAAGAGATGGGAAAGAAAGCAAAAAGAAAAGATGAATACTTTGCTTACTCAATTTCGACAACAAGATGGACTCCCTTTCTAACTAAAATTTGGCACTTATTACCCCCCTACATGATCGAATTTATCCAACCAAAGAGTCCCTTGGCCGGCCACTATGTCTTCTCCTATCAAATCCCTTAATTCTTTCCTATTTTCTCTCCATACAACTCATTCAAATAAATTGAATAAGTCTACATTTATCCTTACCTTATAGCCAAATTTTTTTAAAAAGGAATTTAACTTAATCTACACACCTCCACTCAATGCCCCATTGCCGTCCAACACCTCTTCTCCTTGTAGCAAAATTAAACTCTTTTATTTGCTTCCCTTGCAGCTCGAACCTAAGCCCTTCCCCTTTTCTTGTGGCGTCACACTCTAAGGCCCTAAGTGGCACCTCCAAGCCACTTAAACAAGCCCATTCTTGTGTTATATTTCACCTATAAATTTTCTTAAGGCCTCTTAGGCTTAGCTCCCTCCTTTAAACTTAAAATCGATTAATTTCACTACACTTTAGAGTTCACAAAATTCATCAAACACATTCAAAATTTACAAGCACATGCAATTAGGCAAAAATGCACAAGCCCTAATTCCGGATATTACATACTACTACACCCCTAATTCCACTTCTCAAATCTCTCAACACCCCTAATTTGAAACACTTTCAAACTCCTCCAAATCCTTATCCTATGAATCACTCCCCTAAGACCAATTCCACAACCACCTGAGTAGAATCCCACTACAACACAACCACTAGGCGTCACAACTGCAAAAAAAAACCTCCCTTGCACATCCCAAGACTTGAACCTCAGACCTCTTACCTGCTGTAACGCCACTTTGCTACTAGACCACCCACTCTTTTTGTGTCACCTTTTACCACATTTTATTCTTAAAGCTAACTTGCTTACTCCCAGTGTTTTATTCACTTAAAACCAAAAATTTTGCTAAAGCCTAGGTTTGAACCCTGAACATTTCCAATACTTCTCATGTAACACCCTAAACCTGGCCTAGACGTTACGACCGGATCTGGCATGTCACATGAAGCGGTTGTTTAAAAACTACGTGCTCGTTAAAAACTTCGTATTCTTTTTGAAACTCCACGCTTTGTTGTTGGTGAAATTTAGATTTGTTTTTATGGTTTTCTTGTAAAAGCATTGTTATTGCTATCTTTGAAAACTTTGTTTATAGAGAAATCAAATTCAATGAGTTGCGGAAACGTGATATTTTGAAAACAGTTATTTATCGTTTTAGAAAAACCCAGTACTTAAATATCTAACAATTTAATAATAGTTGAATTGAAAGTTAAAAGAAAAATAAAAATCCAAAGGTTAAACAGATTTTGAAAAAAAATTTACACCCATTCCACAGCCGAGTTTTATAACCGGGCTCTAATACCATAAAATGATATTCAAACCTAAGCTCCCTTGCTCCCTTAATGATGCCTTGCCACTAGACCACTCACTTCCTTGTGCGCCACCTCCTTGTCTCTTATGTGGCGTCACTTTGCCACTGCACCACAAGTTATTTTTGTGTCATTTTTCTCCACATTTTATTCTTAAAACCTACTTACTAACTCTCAGGGTTTTATTTACCTAAAACTAATTTTTTTCCCAAAGCCCAAGTTTGATCCTGGGACTTCATAGAAGCCCTCTAACCTTCCAAAGTGAAAGAAAAGGGAAGATGGTTTCAGCTTTGGAGAAAAGTGTAGCGAAAAGAAGAAGAAAGTTGGATGAATATGGAGGATGATGAAATGAGCACGGGCTCGGGATTGAATGAAAGGGGAAGTGTGAATTAGTGACTATGTCACGATGGTCTAAGAACCATAGTGGTTTGAAACCACGTAATCGAATATCAGTGATTTGTTTTGGTGGTTTAAGACCACAGTGGGTTGGCCCCACGTATACATAAACTTATGAGAGATCGTCACAGTGGTCTGAGACCACAGTGGGTTGGCCCTACGATTATATATTAGTGACTTTGTCACGAGTGGTCTGGGACCACGGTGGTCAAGAACCACAGTGGCATAATGCCACGGGTGTTTGGATGATTTAGGTGACCTAGAGGATGGAGATTACTAGGTTGGGTTGGGCTGCATTGCATACATGATTAATTCGCTGTATTATGTGGGTTTAAGGCCCAGTTTGCATTATACGAGGATTTACACACTGAGTCTCGGTGACTTACCCCACTGCTGAATTTTGCAGGTAATCACTAGATCTCGGGTTTTGGAGCCAGGGCAGACTCGAGGTAGCCATGTGCTGCTATTACTTTCATAAAATTCGTATTTTATTTTGAATTTATTTTAATTCGGGTTTTTATTATGTAATAAGGCTGCTTTAACTTAAATTTGGGGTTTGGATTTAATGCTGATATTGTACATTTGATAAACTGTCAAATATGGAGTTTTTCTAAAATTAAAGACATAATCAAACAGTTTTCAAAGGGTTAACAAAAGATGGCTTACAATTAACTAAGTAATTAACTTGATGGTATTATTAAAACTTCAACATTGTTTTCACCTATCACATTTTTGAAATTCTTCTAAGTTCGGTTTCGACAAAACAAACCTATTTTCAAATCCTAGTTGTTCTAATAAGAAGATGGTAAGATATTAACTAACGGGATTTTAAATCATTCTCAAGATAGGAACACCATCCAAAATTTTTCTTACGAAGTACGATTATTATTTTCAAAATTGCCTTTCCTGCAACGAACCTGATTTGGTCGTAGTGTATTGACCGGATTTAGGGTGTTACATCTCAGGACCCTTAACCTCTAAAGTAGACATTTAATTGTGTCATTTCCTAGCTCACATAAACTTTTATGCACAGTTTCCTAACCGTTCCCTTGCTCAAGGCCCAATACTTCTAGGCCCAAATTCCTTGGTGTTACAATTTTACCCCCTTATAGAAATTTTGTCCTCGATATTTCCACCTATCTGAACAATCACTTAGCTCAATCTACACCACTATGCTCCCACTACGCACTCTAGTTCCAAATTAAATGTAGTACACTATGGTTTAAGTACGTACTAGTACCCGCATATGGAGCGTCTTTGACCTCTTAGCGACGTGCTGCATAGACCAAAGCTGGTTGCCACGCCTCAGCTTGACCAGCATGTAACATCCCGAAATTGGGCTTAATAGGATTGGGCCCAATGGGCCTTGGACATAAGAATGTTTAAAATTCTGAGAACAAGAGAATGGCATTATTGCAAATTGGACTTGTTAGTTAAGTGAATTTAGAAGGTTACGAGGTTTCTATGAAGTCTCGGGTTTAATTGGGCCTTAGGAAAAATTTGGTATTTTAGCACTTTAAGGAGATGGAGTAAGTGACCTTAAAGCATATGGAAATAATTGATTAAATAGCTAGCATAAGTGAGCAATTAGTAAAGAGGCTATGGCACCACATGTATTACCTTGAAGGAAGGAGTTCAAATCACTTTGTATGCAATTTGACTTTTACTTTTATTTCCCTTCCTTATGTGTCGGTCAAGAAATAAATATGGCAATGGTGGACTTCATTATTTTGGTAAAGTGGCTAAAAGAATAAGGCAAGGTTGAAATTGGGGAAAGGAATCAGGAGAAATAGGAAAGAAAGGGGGACATGAGGCTACTTCAATGGATGATGTTTTGGAAAGCTTAGGAGGCCAAACTCTAATCCTAAGGGGGGATGCATGTGGACGGTTTTGGAGTAGTTAGGTGGCTGAAATTTTATTTTGGCTTTTGGTAAAATCCTAGCTTTGTTTTGGCCAGAAATCCTTTTAGCAACTTTGTGCCATTTCTCTCAATTTTGCAACCCACCTTGCCGAAACATAGTAGAGCAAGAGTGCATTGTTTTCCTCTCAAATTCTTTTCTTTTTCCTCTGATTTGTGCCGAAATTACAAGCCTTGGTGACCATATATTTCTTCTTTCTTTTTTACTTTGGCCGAATTCTTTTCTATTGTTACATTTGTAAATTGGCTTAGGCCCACATATTTGCTTTATGGATTTTGGCCCAGTGAAGAACGGTGAGTGGGTTACACACTGAGTTCTAAGTAACTCACCCCCTTCTTTCTTAACCTTATAGATAATGCTCCGTGAGGTGGACTTGGGCCATGGATGACTCGGTGGAGGCCATACTTCAGAATTAGTGTTATTAAATTTTAAATTTCTATTCCTGTTATTTTATTATTTTGGTTTAAGTTGTAATAAGGCCTCTCAACTATTTTATTATTTGCTTTATGGTTGGTTTACTTATTATTTTGCTTAAATTGTTTTAAGCGAGAAGTTTTCTAAAAGCTAAAATAAAGGTTTTCCAAAATTGATTAATAAATGGAATTCATAATAAAATTTTTACAAATATTTTTAATATGAAAATCTTCTTCGAATTTTCAATGTCATTTTCAAAAGTCACGTTTTATAAGATTATTAGTTCAAATCTAACGATTTATCAATCAATCTTCGAGGTTAGTAGTATTTTGTCAAATGTCTCAAATCAAACTTATTTTTCTTGATTTTAACAAAACTTATTTTAGTACGAATTTCAAATCCTTTATACGTTTCTTCATTGTGACACACCAGATTCGGGCCTAACTTCTGGGCCGGGTTTGGGGTGTTACATTTTATGGTATTAGAGCCCAGTTTCAAAACTCGGCTGTGGTTTGGGTTCAAAACATTTTCCAAAGCTGTTTGAAAATTGATTTATAAATACATGTTTGAAAGGAAGAATGGCACCACGGGTATCCGACACCAAGTCAAGTAAGTATTTGTTTTCATTTTATGATTATTGTGTTATTACTGTGGTACGAAAATTCTACGAAATAGAATACTCTAGAACTATTAGCTTTAAGAGTTGAAACTATAGAGACTGAGACTATAGGATGTGATTACGAAAACAACTTTGCTTCTTATGTTTCATAAAACATTGTTTAATAAATATCGAAATAGTACACTGATTCATAAAACTTTTAATAAGATTAAATCGATTTAGTAAACATGAGTGCTAGAAGACGCAGACACGGTAGACGTGGACGTGGTAGAGGTCGAGGTGCTAGGGCTAGATCTTTGGCGCCAAGGCATGTGCCCGAAAGGGAAATGTTGGCATCACCAGTGGCTGAGACGGGATCTCGTGTTTGATTTAAGGTTGATGAGCTGGCTCAGATAGTTAAGAAAGTATTGGAGGAGGTTAAAGGAATCAGTGAGGCACTTCGATTTGGATTTGTGGACTGTAAGAAGAAAATAGATCGTGGTTCTTTAGGGTCATAGTCTCGTTCTGTGAAGCGTGTCAAGGCACGTCCAAACTTTCCAGCTTGCGATTATTGCAGAAGGCGTCATCCGAGGGAATGCTGGAGAAGGTCAGGAGCATGCTTGAGATGCGGGTATAAGGAGCATAAGGCTCGGGATTGTTACATCACCATCAAGTCAAGTATGTTTGGTTGGACGTGAAGATTGAATGTAGAAAATTCTAAGTATAAATGGTAGACAACTGTTTGCTTTTGTGGTTAGATGTTTAGTTGTGTGAAAGAGAATTCAAGATTTTGTTAAAAAGTACATTGTGGATTTTTTTTTTTTAAGATCAGAGTGCATAGCAAAAGCTTAGTGATGTGATTTGAGCGATGCGTTTAGAGTTGATTGGAAATTTTGAGGACAAATTTCTATAAGGAGGGTAGAATTGTAACATCCCAAAATTGGGCTTAGTAGGATTGGGCCCAATGGGCCTTGGACATAAGAATGTTTAAAATTCTGAGAACAAGAGAATGGCATTATTGCAAATTAGACTTGTTAGTTTAGTGAATTTGGAAGGTTACGAGGTTTCTATAAAGTCTCGGGTTTAATTGTGCCTTAGGAAAAATTTGGTATTTTAGCACTTTAATGAGATGGAGTAAGTGACCTAAAGCATATAGAAATAATTGATTAAATAGCTAGCATAAGTGAGCAGTTAGTAAAGAGGCTATGGCACCACATGTATTACCTTGAAGGAAGGAGTTCGAATCACTTTGTATGCAATTTGACTTTTACTTTTGCTTCCCTTCCTTATGTGTCGATCAAGGAATAAATATGGCAATGGTGGACTTCATTATTTTGGTAAGGTGACTAAAAGAATAAGGCAAGGTTGAAGTTGGGGAAAGGAATCAAGAGAAATAGGAAAGAAAGGGGGACATGAGGCTAATTCAATGGATGATGTTTTGGAAAGCTTAGGAGGCCAAACTCTAATCCTAAGGGGGGATGCATGTGGACGGTTTTGGAGTAGTTAGGTGGCTGAAATTTTATTTTGGCTTTTGGTAAAATCCTAACTTTGTTTTGGCCAGAAATCCTTTTGGCAACTTTGTGCCATTTCTCTCAATTTTGCAACCCACCTTGGCGAAACATAGTAGAGCAATAGTGTTGTGTTTTCCTCTCAAATTCTTTTATTTTTCCTTTGCTTTGTGCCGAAATTACAAGCCTTGGTGACCATATGTTTTTTCTTTCTTTTTACTTTGGCCGAATTCCCCTAGCACATTTGTGCACTTTCTTGCTCTTTTGTTTGATCAAGATTTTCATCTCTTGTCTATCTCCCTTTTTGGTTAGCCGAATCTTCCACCCTTCTATTGAACTCTCTTTTCCATTCGAGTGGTCATTTATGTACAATCGATTAGTGAATTCTTTTCTATGGTCATATTCTTTCCTCTTTAGCCGAATAAGTAATTATCACTATTCGGTTGTAAATCGTGATCGTAACCAAAAATGGTGTTATCCTCCACTTCTTCATGTTTTATTCACTCTCTCTTTTTGTAGTGCTTTAAGTGGGAGACCGTGTATTGTTTTAGCCGAAGTCAAATGGTGGTAATTGGATCCAATATCGATAAGGATCGATTCTTGGTGCATCAAGGGAGATCACCGTTGTGGTGTTGAAATCGGTAGAAAGCACAACTCGTAATCAAGGTGTGTAATCCCGTACCCTTCGAATATATGTTTGAAATGGTGAGTAAGTCTCACATATCTTTGAAATTTTACATGAAATATTCTGTGATTCGGTAGAAATACCGAATAAAACTGATAACCGGCATCCGTGATCACTCGAGAGTGCGTATATTCGTAGTGGTAATCGTATGTTGGAATAAAACAGTTTCGGTCAGAAATAGTGATGTGTATTTGAAAAATCACAAAAAATAGGATAAAAGAAATTACAAAGTGATTAAGATATCACATTAAATCTTACTGAGTCTACTTTAATATGGAAGAAACGGAGAAGGAAAAGAAATATTATATTCTGAGATATGTTAATTTTAGTGAGACTGGTTCTGAATGACTTTGTGGTATTCTGTTCTGTTTTGGAAAAATCATATAAAATTGTACAAAGTGAATTATGGAACATAATTTATATGTATGGATTCCTTACTGAACCTATTTTCGATGGAAACAAGTGGGAGCAGTAGATGAAAAGCGTGCAGTAAGATATTTGTGATTAAGGAAAGAGAGGTCAGAATCATTGGACAGTGAAACAAGGAAAATTTTAAGAAATAAACTGTACTAAATGGTTAAGCTAAAAAATCTAGAAAAATTATAGGAGAAAAATATATGTGTCTACTTTCAAGGAAAATTTACGGATTTAGATTTCAAGTTTTCTAACTCGAGTTATGGTCAATTTAGTCAGTATGATGTAGATGGACAGTTTCGATTTTATGCTCCAAATTAGTAGTTAAAGCCTAGGTTGTGAAATTACCATAATACCCTTTGAGGGTAAAATACCGAAATACCCCTGGGTTGCGAGATTACCGAATTACCCTCGACGAGTAAAATTACAAAAACACCCTTATGGGCCGAATTACAAAAACAACCTTATGCGCCAAATTACGAAATTGCCCCTAATGGGCCGAAATACGAAATTGCTTAATGAACTGAATTGACATATTACTTTATGGGACAATCTGATATATTTTTTTATGAGGGCCAAAATATGTTAAATGGGCCAAAATTTGTTAGATCGTTAAATGGGCCAAAATTTCTATTTTGACTAATGGGCCAAATTGATAACTTGTAATATGGGCTTTTTTGTTGAAATTTACCTTATGAATATATTGTTATGCTTTATCTATATATACATGACTACATGGGTTGGGGTAATTGACGAAGAGAAGAAAGGCCTGTTGCCAAAATCTAGTTCGGTGGCTCTGCCACAAATATTTTAAATGGCCTGTTGCCAAAAATCTAGTTCGGTGACTCTGTTACAATGGTCTGTTGCCAAAAATCTAGTTCGGTGGCTCTGCCACAAATATTTTAAATGGCCTATTGCCAAAATCTAGTTCGGTGGCTCTGCCACAAATATTTTAAATGGCCTGTTACCAAAATCTAGTTCGGTGGCTCTACCACAAATATTATAATTGGCTTAATGCCTGCTATTAGTGTGTTGGCGGGGTGGGTTGACTTGATCCCCACAGGTTTGTTGGTTGGTACGGGTGGTGTGTAGCGGATGGAAATTTAGGCTTGGTTGGGAATTGCATATCACATGCATTTTATATTTGTTATATTGTTACATTTGTAAGTGGGCTTAGGCCCAAATATTTGCTTTATGGATTTTGGCCCAGTGAAGAACGGTGAGTGGGTTACACACTGAGTTCTAAGTAACTCACCCCCTTCTTTCATAACCCTGTAGGTAATGCTCCGTGAGGTGGACTTGGGCCATGGATGACTCGGTGGAGGCCATACTTTAGAATTAGTGTTATTAAATTTTAAATTTCTATTCCCGTTATTTTATTATTTTGGTTTAAGTTGTAATAAGGCCTCTGAACTGTTTTATTATTTGCTTTATGGTTGGTTTACTAATTATTTTGCCCAAAGCTATTTGAAAATTGATTTATAAATACATGTTTGAAAGGAAGTATGGCACCACGGAATCCGGCACCAAGTCAAGTAAGTATTTGTTTTCATTTTATGATTATTGTGTTATTACTGTGGTACGAAAATTCTACGAAATAGAATACTCTAGAACTGTTAGCTTTAAGAGTTGAAACTATAGAGACTGAGACTATAGGATGCGATTACGAAAACAACTTTGCTTCTTATGTTTCATAAAGCATTGTTTAATAAATATCGAAATAGTACACTGATTCATAAAACTTTTAATAAGATTAAATCGATTTAGTGAACATGAGCGCTAGAAGACGCGGACGCGGTAGACGTGGGCGTGGTAGAGGTCGAGGTGCTAGGGCTAGATCTTTGGCACCAAGGCATGTGCCCAAAAGGGAGACGTTGGCATCGCCAGTGGCTGAGACAGGAACTCGTGTTTGATTTAAGATTAATGAGCTGACTCAGATAGTTAAGAAAGTATTGGAGGAGGTTAAAGGAATCAGTGAGGCACTTCGATTTGGATTTGTGGACTGTAAAAAGAAAATAGATCGTGGTTCTTTAGGGTCACAGTCTCGTTCTGTGAAGCGTGTCAATGCATGTCCAAACTTTCCAGCTTGCGATTATTGCAGAAGGCGTCATCCGGGGGAATGCTGGAGAAGGTCAGGAGCATGCTTGAGATGCGGGTATAAGGAGCATAAGGCTCGGGACTGTTACATCACCATCAAGTCAAGTATGTTTGGTTGGATGTGAATATTGAATGTAGAAAATTATAAGTATAAATGGTAGACAACTGTTTGCTTTTGTGGTTAGATGTTTAGTTGTGTGAAAGAGGATTCAAGATTTTGTTAAAAGTACATTGTGGTTTTTTTTTATGATCAGAGTGCGCAGTGAAAGCTTAGTGATGTGATTTGAGTGATGCATTTAGTAGTTGATTGGAAATTTCGTGGATGAAATTTCTATAAGGAGGGTAGAATTGTAACATCCCGAAATTGGGCTTAGTAGGATTGGGCCCAATGGGCCTTGGACATAAGAATGTTTAAAATTCTAAGAACAAGAGAATGGCATTATTGCAAATTGGACTTGTTAGTTAAGTGAATTTGGAAGGTTACGAGGTTTCTATCAAGTCTCGGGTTTAATTGGGCCTTAGGAAAATTTTGGTATTTTAGCACTTTAAGGAGATGGAGTAAGTGACCTTAAAGCATATGGAAATAATTGATTAAATAGCTAGCATAAGTGAGCAGTTAGTAAAGTTGCTATGGCACCACATGTATTACCTTGAAGGAAGGAGTTCAAATCACTTTGTATGCAATTTGACTTTTACTTTTGCTTCCCTTCCTTATGTGTCAGTCAAGAAATAAATATGGCAATGGTGGACTTCATTATTTTGGTAAGGTGACTAAAAGAATAAGGCAAGGTTGAAGTTGGGGAAAGGAATCAGGAGAAATAGGAAAGAAAGGGGGACATGAGGCTAATTCAATGGATGATGTTTTGGAAAGCTTAGGAGGCCAAACTCTAATCCTAAGGGGGGATGCATGTGGACGGTTTTGGAGTAGTTAGGTGGCTGAAATTTTATTTTGGCTTTTGGTAAAATCCTAGCTTTGTTTTGGCCAGAAATCCTTTTGGCAACTTTGTGCCATTTCTCTCAATTTTGCAACCCACCCTGCCGAAACATAGTAGAGCAAGAGTGCATTGTTTTCCTCTCAAATTCTTTTCTTTTTCCTCTGCTTTGTGCCGAAATTACAAGCCTTGGTGACCATATGTTTCTTCTTTCTTTTTACTTTGGCCGAATTCCCTTAGCACATTTGTGCACTTTCTTGCTCTTTTGTTTGATCAAGATTTTCATCTCTTGTCTATCTCCCTTTTTGGTTAGCCGAATCTTCCACCCTTCTATTGAACTATCTTTTCCATTCGAGTGGTCATTTATGTACAATCGGTAAGTGAATTCTTTTCTATGGTCATATTCTTTCCTCTTTAGCCGAATAAGTAATTATCACTATTCGATTGTAAATCGTGATCGTAACCAAAATGGTGTTATCCTCCACTTCTTCATGTTTTATTCACTCTCTCTTTTTGTAGTGCTTTAAGTGGGAGACCGTGTATTGTTCTAGCCAAAGTCAAATGGTGGTAATTGGATCCAATATTGATAAGGATCGATTCTTGCTGAATCGAGGGAGATCACCGTTGTGGTGTTGAAATCGGTAGAAAGCACAACTCGTAATCAAGGTGTGTAATCCCTTACCCTTCCGAATATATGTTTGAAATGGTGAGTAAGTCTCACATATCTTTGAAAGTTTACATGAAATATTCTTTGATTCGGTAGAAATACTGAATAAAATCGATAACCGACATCTGTGATCACTCAGGAGTGCGTATATTCGTAGTGGTAATAGTATTTTGTAATAAAATAGTTTCAGTCAGAAATAGTGACGTGTATTTGAAAAATCATGAAAAATTGGATAAAAGGAATTAAAAAGTGAGTAAGATATCAGATTAAATCTTACTGTGTCTACTTTAATATGTAAGAAATGAAGAAGGAAAAGGAATATTATATTCTGAGATATGTTAATTTTAGTGAGATTGGTTCTGAATGACTTCGATGTATTCTATTCTATTTTGGAAAAATTATATAAAATTTTACATAGTGAATTATGGGACATAATCTATATGTATGGATTCCTTACTGAACCTATTTTCGGCGAAAACAAGTGGAAGTAGTAGATGAAAAGAGTACAATAAGATATTTGTGATTAAGGAAAGAGAGGTTAGAATCATTGGACAGTGAAATAAGGAAAACTTTAAGAAATAAACTGTACTAAATGGTTAAGCTAAAAAATCTGGAAAAATTACAGGAGAAAAATATATGTGTCTACTTTCAAGAAAAATTTACAGATTTAGATTTTGAGTTTTCTAACTTGAGTTATGGTCATTAAGTCAGTATGACGCAGATAGACAGTTTCGATTTTATGCTCTAAATTAGTAGTTAAGCCTAGGTTGTGAAATTACCATAATACCCTTAGAGGGTAAATTATTGAAATACCCCTGGGTTGCGAGATTACCGAATTACCCTCAACGAGTAAAATTACGAAAACACCCTTATGGGCCAAATTACGGAATTTCCCCTAATGGGCCGAAATACAAAATTGCTTAATGAACTGAATTGACATATTACTTTATGGGTCAATCTGATATATTTTGTTATGAGGGCCAAAATATGTTAAATGGGCCAAAATTTGCTAGATCATTAAATGGGCCAAAATTTCTATTTTGACTAATGGGCCAAATTGATAACTTGTAATATGGGCTTTTTGTTGAAATTTACCTTATGAATATATTGTTATGCATTATCTATATATACATGACTGCATGGGTTGGGGTAATTGACGAAGAGAAGAAAGGCCTGTTGCCAAAATCTAGTTCGGTGGCTCTGCCACAAATATTTTAAATGGCCTATTGCCAAAAATCTAGTTCGGTGACTCTGTCACAATGGCCTGTTGCCAAAAATCTAGTTCGGTGACTCACACAATGGCTGCTGCCAAAATCTAGTTCGGTGGCTCTGCCACAAATATTTTAAATGGCCTGTTGCCAAAATCTAGTTCGGTGGCTCTGCCACAAATATTTAAATGGCCTATTGCCAAAATCTAGTTCGGTGGCTCTGCCACAAATATTATAATTGGCTTAATGCCTGCTATTAGTGTGTTGGCGGGGTGGGTTGACTTGATCCCCACAGGTGTGTTGGTTGGTACGAGTGGTGTGTAGCGGATCGAAATTTAGGCTTGGTTGGGAATTGCATATCACATGCATTTTATATTTGTTATATTGTTACATTTGTAAATGGGCTTAGGCCCAAATATTTGCTTTATGGATTTTGGCCCAGTGAAGAACGGTAAGTGGGTTACACACTGAGTTCTAAGTAACTCACCCTCTTCTTTCTTAACCCTATAGGTAATGCTCCATGATGTGGACTTGGGCCATGGATGACTCGGTGGAGGACATACTTCCGAATTAGTGTTATTAAATTTTAAATTTCTATTCCCGTTATTTTATTATTTTGGTTTAAGTTGTAATAAGGTCTCTGAACTATTTTATTATTTGCTTTATGGTTGGTTTACTTATTATTTTACTTACATTGTTTTAAACGAGAATTTTTCTAAAAGCTAAAATAAAGGTTTTCCAAAATCGATTAATAAATGGAATTCATAATAAAATTTTTACAAATATTTTTAATACGGAAATCTTCTTCGAATTTTCAATGTCATTTTCAAACGTCACGTTTTATAAGATTATTAGTTCAAATCTAATGATTTATCAATCTTTGAGGTTAGTAGTATTTTATCAAATGTCTCAAATCAAACTTGTTTTTCTTGATTTTAACAAAACTTATTTTAGTACGAATTTCAAATCCTTTATACGTTTCTTCATTGTGACACGCCAGATTCGGGCCTAACTTCTAGGCCGGGTTTGGGGTGTTACACAGCACCTCTGCCTGGTGCTCCACGGCTCACTCCATTTCCACCCTTGGCTTAACTACGGCCTCCTGGCGGCTGCTATCCACCTCTCACTTGCTTAGCAAAACCCTGCCCTACAGCCTGCATCTGCCTAGGCCTCTGTGGGTAATTTCTCACAAAGTGCTCCACTGATCCGCACCTGAAACACGTCCCAGTCCTTTTCTGACAGTCGCCCCGATGATTGCTCCCATAACCCGGACAAGGCTGTGATCTAGTAATGGCGACAAAGGCCCTAACCCTAACTGGCCCTTCCATTCTGGCCTTTCTCTTAGGCCTTCAATCCGAATTGGATGGTTCTAAATCCCTCTTATCTTTGCTCCTTTCCTTTTCCCGGTTCTGGCTCTCGGCGCACTTTACCTCCTCAGCAATCTTAGCTTTCTCTACTAATGCGGCAAAGTCCCGCTCCTTTTGTGGAGCTATCAACACTCGGAGGTTGTCCCTGAGGCTGTCTTCAAACCTAACACAACGCTCGTATTCTGTTACTACTATTCCTCAGCCATACCAACTAAGTCACAAAAATTTTGCCTCGTACTCAACCACAGATCTGTCACATTGAACCAAATTTAGAAATTCTTTCCTACGAGCATCGACATAGCTGGCGCCCACATACTTTCCCTAAAATGTGGACTTAAAGAATTCCCAGGTCAATCGGTTAGACGGAGTACCTTCTTTTACCATAAGCCACCACTGATAGGCTTCATCTCTCAGCAGGGACACAACACCTTCAACTTTTGTTCCGATGTACAGTCGAGGTCATCCATAATTCTTTCGGTGGCCTCTAACCAATATTTTGCCACACTCGGGGCCACCCCAAAAACTCCCCTAAAGATTTCTGCTCCATTTGACCGGATTCATTCTGTAATTGACTGACAGCCCACAATAACAGTATTCGGCCCAACAGTACCCGCAACCCTTTCTAGAATCCTCAACATTGCTTGGGACAATGCGTCGTCCCCAGCTGCTCGATCAAACGACCCTGTCTCAGCTACCGATGAAGCCGGTGCTTCCCTCGCCTCAACGTTGGGCATGTGGCCTGACGCCGAAGACCCAGCCCTAACACTACCACAACCTCTACCGCGGCCTCTTGTACCCCTTCTAGCGCTCATTTTCTCTTTGCGTATTATCTGAATTAAAAATTTTATGCAATTTAGCTACAATTTCAGCAATTAAGCAAATGTCTTATGAGAAACAGTAGTTTAGAGTTTGTTTTAGCATTCGCAAGCTCACTACAATGTTTTAGTTTACTCTATGTATGGAGTTTCAGTGTAGTGCTACTATCTATAGTAGTTTCTCAGTATAACATTTTAGTCTATAATAGTAAACAGAGTCAGAGAACTTACAGATTTGGTGCCGGAGACTCAGGGTGCCATACTTTTTAGAAAAATACCTCAAAATGCTTCACATATTTGAAACCAACCTCTTGTAATACAAAATTTTGAAAACCCATTTCACAACCGAGTTTTGTAACTTGGCTCTGATACACTAAATGTAACACCCTAAACCCGGCTAGACGTTATGGATGAATATGGCATGTCACATCAAAGCATCGTTCAAAAACTAAGTTTGTCGGTAAAAGTTCATTTCTATGTTTAAATCATTTTGCTCGAGTTTAGCAAATCATCTTGTAAAAAATGTTTACTCAATGTTTGGCATTGATACTTTAGGTTATTCCAATCGCGGAAGCTACTAAAGTTTAAAATATAAAAACATCCGTTTTTAAGTGTTTTTGAAAATAATTGTTAATTTTGAAAATTCGTGTTTAGTAGTTTTAAATAATGAAATCTAAAGCCCATTTAAAAATTTAATCCCTCAAAGGCCTTATAACAGAATTAAAACTCAAAATATAAAATTCAAATAAAAAGTTTATAGCAGAGCATCAGCGGTCGTGTGGCCACCTCCGAATATCTCGCGGCTCCAAATCACCTAAGACTGGGGATTACCTGTACATTTAGACAAAAGGGTGAGTTTGCGAAAACTCAGTATGTAATCCCTTATAATACAAGTAGTCAGATATACAGTATGTAGAAACAGATTGGGCCTAAGCCCATCACAGGCACAATATCAGGTGTGCCTTAGCCCATTAATAGAACGAGGTGGACCTAATCCCATTACAGAATCAGTATCAGATATAGATGTGCAGACAGAAATCCATCCCAATCCAACCAATACACCACCCGTACCAACCAACACACTATGTGGGGATAAAATCGACCCACTGAGGCAACACACCAAGCTTAGCACCGATTTTGACACTAAGTCAACAGAACGACTTGGCGCCGTAGACAGAACGGCTAAAAGCCATAAATATCGCAGAAAGGCTAAAAGCCTTGTATAGAACGGCAACGACCATACACTTCCACCGTAACAATGTCCCAACCCTATGCAATATGTCGTGTATGTCATGCTCAATCATCACAGGTGTATGTAGAATGGCCATGCTTAATAATAGTCATTTAAACATATATTAAAAGCATACCAGTCACATAACCACAGTCAAGTCAGTTAAAACACAGTCATACGATCACTGTCAAATCAGTCAAATTCATAGTCTAAGTTAGTCATTTACCCATAAGGGCAAGACATTCATTTTGTCCTACAGGGTATGACCTTCTAGAGGGTCTATCGTCACTTTGAGCGACTCAGATAACCTACACGGCCAAAATAGTGTATATGGGCCTAAAACCCGCTATTGGGCCCAAGTAGGCCCACACACTCGTGTGGTCCATTTAGTCCAGATTCACATACGGCATCGTAAGCCCTATAGACCAACTTATCAATGATCACTTACAGAGGATTTTACCTGTGTAGGCCCACCAGCCCATTGGGCCCACACGACCCATTTCGACCCATCGAGGCCCATAATGGCCCCCACTCCACGAAAACACACGTGGTGGCCTCTATAGTCTGCTACCCATGATTTGGGGCTCGATTCGCCCCACGTGCATTCGCACGCTCGTGAGGCCTCGAATGTCGAGGTTCTGGCATTTCAGTTTATCGGCTTTTACCGATTCACAGATAGGCAGGGGTGTGAATACACACACTTTTTGGATTTTAAGCCGCTTATCATTTACGAAAAATAGTTACACAACTGATTACGTAGAGTACTAAAAATCCACGAGCACCATCCTATATTTAAACAAGGTATTTATCAATTGCTTGACAATAGAATCTCAACCTTCCTTGATAGTTATCTGGTTATAAAGCGAATTTAGTAATCAGGATTGCTTATACATATGGGTTGAATCTATGATTATCAGCCTAAAGAAAACGCAAACCCTAAATAAGGGAAAAGCATATTCGACCAATACCAACCCAAGACAACATATTCCAGTTCGAATCATTCACAGCGAGTAGTATTACCTTCGGTCAAGAACGAAGAGAAGGGTCCAATTATTTCTACAATGCTAGAGAACTCCTCCACTCCTCCGAATTCCTTAAACCCAAAAGAACACCATTGTAACACCCCAAACCCGGCCTAGAAGATAGGCTCGAATCTGGCGTGTCACACTAAAGAGTTTTTCGAAAACCATGCTTTCATTAAAAACCCTTCTTAAAGAATTTAAGACTTTCTACCATGTAAAACCTCAGATTTCGTTTGCTTATCTTCAAAACGTAGTTTATTAAAAGTCATTCTCTTGCAAAAAAACATTATTACTTTCAAACCTTATTTGTTGCGGAAGTTTGATTTAAACATTTTTGAATAAGTGATATTTTGAAAACAGTGGTTATAGTTTTAAAAACCCGTGTTTAATAGACCAACAGTTTGTAATTTAAAGAAATACCAAATAAAAGTTAAAAAGAAAACCCAATGGCCTTATTATAAAAATTATTAACCCAATAATTTTAAAATAGCTAAATTAAACTAAAATTGCTAAGTTTAGTCTTTAAACCATATCCGACGTGTGGCCACCTCCGAGTCCTTCGTAGCTACCTGCACGATTAAAAGAAAAGGGTGAGTTACAAGAACTCAGTGTGTAATCCCCTATTACGGTCATAGTCTGGGCCTAAGCCCTACTCAGTAACAGTCTGGGCCTAAGCCTTATTCGGTAACAATTTGGGACTAAGCCCTATTCGATAACAATCTGGGCCTAAGCCCCAAAATCATATGAATGCAATGAACATGTACCCACTCCAATCCTATCCAGCCACCTAACTCTCCATTCATACCAACGAACACACCATGTGGGGACCATGTTAACCCACCCAGCCAAAACTCTCCAATAATGCAGTCAAGCTGCTAATAACAGTGTATGTGGTTGAGCCACTAAATTAATAACATGTGGCAAAGCCACTATTGTAACACCCCAAACCCGATCAATACATCACGACCAAATCTGGTATGTTACAGGGAAAAGAAATTTTGGGAAAACTAACTAAATATCGTAATTTGGAAAAACTTAGCATTTCGTTGTTTTATTTAGAGAAAATTAAAAGTAGTGTTTAATTTGAACTGAATTATGAAGTCAGGTTTATTTGTCGAAAGTCGAATTTAATGAATTTCATAAAACTTGTTAATTGAAAATGATGTTGCTGTTTTAAGTAAAATCTATAAATCAATTTGTTGCTTGTTATCCATCTTTCGTTAACCATTTAAAAAAAACTATTTGTGTATGTTTAAAATTTTCTGAAAACCCCATTTTTGACAGTTTATAAAATTTGCAATATTACCATTTAATCAAATTCCAAATTAAAGTTATAGCGGCCTTATTACAACACCAAAACCCAAAATTAATAGTGATTCTAAATGAAGAAAACGAAATTAATAGAAAATACTGCATGGCCACCTTCAGTCCACTTCAGTTCCAAGTCCACGATCTAGTGATTACCTACAAAATTAAGCAGAGGGGTGAGTCATCGAGACTCAGTGTGTAAATCCCCATTTAAACAAAATCTGGGCTTTAAGCCCACGAATACCCATCGGCCTTAACCCACACAATACAACATATTAAACATGTATGCAATGTAGCCCATCCCAACCTAATTTTCCATCCTCTACATCATCTGAATCAGCCAAACGCCCGTGGCACCAAGCCATTGTCGTTCTAGACCACCATGATACCAGATCACTGTGACAGAGTCACTAATGATGTGTGTGGGGCCAACCCACCGTGGTACCAAACCACTACGACAATCCCGATCTGGTATATGTAGGGCCAACCCACTGTGGTACCAAACCACTGAGACAAGTCCCTGAAATGTATATATACGTGGTGTCAAACCACCGTGGTACCAAACCACTGAGACATAGTCACTGAATAAGATATGTGGGGCCAACCCACCGTGGTACCAAACCACTATGACAGTTCCTAAGTAACACTTCCCCTTTTTTATCATATCCAAAACCCATGTATATGTTAACATACTGAGATGAAAGCAACATACTTTGAATGTATAATGTATAATCAACTCATATTACATTAACCCGAAAGTATCGTTATAGCAAAACTTACCCGGTGTCTCCAACCTTACCCACGAGGGTATCTCGACAATCAAAACAGTTGTTTCGGCTTTCAGCCAACATAGTTATTAACAAGAATTAATTAACCAGTAAAGTGTGAGCATACACACATGATAATGCATAAAACTAGACCCTCTATGTCGACGTTTTCACTAGCAGGGATAACGGCTATTTGCCTATCCCAGACAGACGTCGGCTCTCTACCACAACCTGGCGGATAGTCTCGAACTGCCGATATAGCACACCTTTTAAATTTAGGAGTGAAAGATATGGGTCCACTCCCCTCTTCAGCTTGATCGATACTTGCATCCATAGAGAAAAATCTTGATCAATACTATACCAACGCGAAAATAGAGATTTCCCCGGCAAGGGTTAAATTATGACAGAGTAATGAATAAAGGCTCAACACAAAGAACAAAAGAGGCTCCTTACCTTAAACTCGAATGGAGATGTAAGATTCAGAAATCAACCAATCTTTAGACTTTGGACTTCAAAACGTTCAGCTTCTGGAGTTTCCCGGAGTAAGCATTTTAAAACGAGAGAAAAGAGAAGGGATTAGCTAGAACCAAATTATCGAAACACAATAGTTATTCAGCTATGACTCCCATAATACCAAAAGGAAAAGAAGAAATGAAAGAGCCCACTTACCTTGCGGTTACCGAAGATTCAAGAAAAAAGAATACTGCCCCAAAAACACCCTCCTACCTATGGCCACTAGAGGTAAAAGATATGGAAGAAAAGAATCAGTATTGAAGGCTTAATCATGCGGTCATAACTCAGATAAAGAAAAGAAGAAAAGAAAAACATTTGAACAAGTGAACGTATTACCTTGAACTATCACAATCGGATGATACGGACCTTCAACAATTCCACAAACACCTTACTCTTTGGTACATGGTTAATATTCACAAAGAAGAGACAAGAAGAAGGAATAAGGTGAGAGGTAGCAAGGTTTCGATTAAAAGAAAGGAAACCAAAAGAAGATTCGACTTCAGAAGAAGATAGTAGCAAGAGGACAAAAGAGAGTTGAATGAAAAGAGTGGATGGTGAAGAGAGATTCGGCCAAAGATTTCTTGGTAACCTTGAAGAAAAAGGAATGCATAAATGTGAAGGTTTGAAAACAAGAGAGAAAAGATGAGAAAGAGTTGAGAAAACAAAAAGAAATGAGAGGAGACTTTAGATGCACCTAGGGCGTTTCGACACACAAAAGCTAAGCAACCCAAAATAAAATAAAAGCTCACTCACCAATTCGGCACACACACTCTTCTAAGCTTCCGGTTTAGCTAACACACATCCCATGTCATCACCCCCTAGCCCCAACAACACACATAGCCAAAATTCCCCTCCCTACTCTCCAACATTCGGCCAACACTACCCACCTTCACCAAATTCCACGATTCCCTCCTTGTTTCACTCCCCTTCACTCATTTTGAATTAGAAGACCAAGTCTTCCTCCACAAACTCCTCCACACCTTCCATTCAAACGCTTTGACTTCTTCAACCAACCACCATGAAGAGTCTAGCCGAATGCCAACATCTTAGCTCCCTAAGAACAAAAAATAAAGCTTGGATGTCACTTGTGAGACTTGAACCCTTCCCCAATCGCTCCCTTGTGACGCCACACCCTTGCACCTTACGTGGCGTCTTCTTGCCACTCCACCACACTTTTTCTTGTGTCAACAAACAAAAGTAACTACTCTTAAGACCTGCGTCAACCAGCTCTCCCCTAAAGTGCCTAAAAACAAAATTTTTACCAAAGCCCTGGCTTAACCCCGGGCCTTCCCAGGACCCCCAAACACTCCAAATTAACAAGCAGAACAATCCAAACACACAGAACCATAAAATGTAGAGCCTCTAATTCTATAATGTTACAACTATATCGGTATGTGGCGATGCCACTAGAACGGTATGTGGTAGATACACTAGAACGGTACTTCCTCCAATCAGCAAACCCAACCCAATGCAATATGTTATGTATGCAGTGTATGTCATTCTCAATCATTACACATGTATGCAAAATGGCCATGCTCAGTAATAGACATTTCAACACATATTAACAGCATATCAGATACACACCCACAACCTAGTCAGTTAAAACACAGTCATAGGATCACAGTTAAATCGATCAAATCATAGCACAAATCAGTCATTTACCTACAAGGGCAAATCAGTCATTTTACTCTATAAGGGTATGTCGGTAATCCTACCCTTTAGGGGTAATTCGGTAATTTTACCCTATGGGGTAATTCGGTGATTCTACCCTACAGGGGTAATTCGATAATTCTACCCTACAGGGGTAATCCGATAATTTTACCCTACAGGGGTAATTCGGTAATTCTACCTTAAAGGGGTAATCCGGTAATTCTACCCTACAGGGATAATTCGATAATTCTACCCTATAGGGGTAATTTAATAATTCTACTCTACAGGGGTAATCCAGTAATTCTACCCTACAAGGGTATATTAGTAATTTGTAAACCAAGGGTATTTTAGTAATTTAATAAATCACGAGTCTTTCGATAATTTTACCCTATAGGGGTATTTTGATAACTTTACCCATAAAGGGTATTTCGGTAATCTTAGTCGTCTAACGACCTTTCTGGAGGTCTACTGTCGCCTCAAACGACATTGGTTCCCTTTCTGGTCAAAACGATGCAATTTGGCTTAAAGTCCAATTTCGGCCCAAGCGGGGCTCACATGTTCGTGTGGCCTATTCAGCCCATTCTCAGTCACGATTCCGTAAACTTCGCAGTCGTATCTATCACCCGGCACTTACCATGGATTTCGCCCCTATAGGCCCATTAGCCTATTAGGCCCACTTAGCCCACTTCGGTTCAACAAGGCCCATTACAACCTCAGTCCCACTAGAGAGTTCGTGACACTCTCAACAGTCTATCGCCAACACTTGTGGCTTGGTTTATCTCTACGAGCGCTCGCATGCTCGAGTGATCTCAGATACCGATATTCTGGTTTTTCGGTATTTCAGCTTTTAGCCGATTCATAGAACATCGCATTAACAAAAAATAGGGGCGTGAGATTACACACCTTGATTACGAGTGTGCCGCCAATCCCTGAACACCGATCCTAAGCATGTAGAGTACTGAGTAATCACAAGCGTCGTCACCTTCACTAGAGCGATCAAACTGCGATTTGCCCAGTTAAACCAAAGTATTCTAAATAGGGATAATGATGCGAATGGGCTTAGGGCCCATTCTCGGCCCAAATTGACCCACACGCTCATGTGGCCTATTTAGCTCAAATCTAACTACATATATGAGATTCACATAGACCAGTCTCAACCCATGAGAACAATCATGAGGGCCTCAACTATCACGTCACAGCTCTCATACATTCGCTCGCATGCTCATGTGGCTACCATCACCGTGTGACCGATATTTCGGCATTTGCTCCTCTACAACTAGAGTAGTGCGAAATACACACTTGATAGGAATCTGAAGCTAATCCGCACTCCGAACACTCCTATGCCTAAACACCAAACAAGGTGTGCCTACTCTCCTCATAGATTACTCTATTTAAAGCCAGCTTCTCACCTTCCCTCCTTCAGTAGAGTTAAATTCTATCACAACCACCTGTCGGCCCAACTTAGAAAAATAAATATTCCTTTTTACTTGCAATGGGATTCGAACCCTTGCCCTCTCCTATGCTCTAGACGCTACATGCCACCACAACACAAGCTCCTTTTGTGACTTAAAACACGAGCAACTAAATATAAGCCTATTGGCCAAAGTCTAAGTTCATTTAAAAAGAAATCAAAATGAACTGCAAGCGCCAAGACTTGAACCTTGGACCCCTTGCTTCCTCTATGGTGTCACTTCCTTGTCTCCTATGTGGTGCCATTTGCCACTAGACCACAACTCCTTTTGTGTCATTTTTTTCCACAATTTATTCTTAAATCCTACTTACTTACTCCCAGGGTTTTATTCACCTAAAACCAAAATTTTTCCTAAAGCCCAGGTTTGATCCCGGGACTTCAGGGAAGCCCCCTAACCTTCAAAATCACTCACCTAATAGATCCAACTTGCATTAGTGACGTTCTCTTATTCTCAAAAATTTTAAACGCTCCTACGCCCAAGGCCCAATAGGCCCGATTCTACTAGGCCCCAATTCGGGGCATTACAACCATAACAAAGGTAAAAAAGAATATAAGAATCGGCATCTAAAGAAATAGAGGAGAAAAGCTGAAAGAGTAGAGATGTATGGACCTACCAACCGATATTCTGCCAACAGAAACTATTTGAGTGATAGGGAAGAGAAGTTAGAATCGAGAGGATGATGAGATAGTCATCCAGCATGGCTTGAGAGAGAGGGAGAATAGAAGAGAATCGAAAATCAAGGACAATGGAGAGGATTGATGGCACAAACAATATTCGACTAACAAGGGAGGAAACGTTCGGCTACCCAAAACAAAAAATAAGTAAAGGCAAAGTACTAATGAGGGAGAGAAAGGAAGTTGATCCATCAAAGAACGATTTTGAAGAACAAAAACCCAATTACCCGAATGGACACTAATGGTACTTGGCTACCAAAACACACAATACACAAAATGGAAAAAAACAACACAACAAGAGGTAAACATTTTTGAAATGGAGAGCAAAAATGCACAACCTATTTTGACACAAGAATAAAAGTCATATGACCGAATTTGCACCATGGGAAACCCACTTTCGACCAACTACTACTACACCCCTAATTCCACTCCCCAAATCTCTCAACACCCCTAATTTGAAACACTTTCAAACTCCTCCAAATCTTTATCCCATGAATCACTCTCCCAAGACCAATTCCACAACCACCTGAGCAGAATCCCACAACAACACAACCACTAGGCATCACAATTGCAAAATAAAACATCCATTGCTCATCCCAAGACTTGAATCTCAAACCTCTTGCCAGTTGTAACGCCACCTTACCACTAGACCACCCACTCTCTTTGTGTCACCTTTTACCACATTTTATTCTTAAAGCCTACTTACTTACTCCCAGGGTTTTATTCACCTAAAACCAAAATTTTTACTAAAGCCTAGGTTTGAACCCAGGACTTTTCCAATACTTCTCAGGACCCTTAACCTCTAAAGAAGACATTTAATTGTGTCATTTCCTAGCTCACATAAACTTTTATGCACAGTTTCCTAACCGTTCCCTTGCTCAAGGCCAAATACTTCTAGGCTCAAATTCTAGGGCGTTATCTAAGTTTCAATGGCAGTGAAAGCGGTAACTTCATCTACCTTGCCCTCTTTAATAGTAAGAGGGTCATCTTTCAAAATTTTGGCCAAGTTCAACATAGTCAAATAAAACAACACTTTTCGTTGCCAAGTCTTGAAATTCTGTATTGAGAATTTTGCAGGTTTCTCATTGTGGCTTACAGTAGCCGCCACTGGCAATATTGTGTTTTGATCAAAGATTTTGTTTGAACCAAAGCTTTAGATTGAGAATTGGTTGAATTGGTGAGAGTCTCCATTTTTCTGTTAAGAAACAAAACCATAATTAGAAAACTTATCAACTTTTGTTAGACGGCAAGAATCTAATAAAACCCAAAACAAAAGTTTATACGGTCTAATTAAAAATACAATAAAATAATGCACCAGGTAGGTAACCATAAAAGAGAGGTGGTGCACTCGGCATGCTTAAATACCAAATCTTTCAAGGAATCAATCCTAGACATGCATTCTCATATTGTCTTTTTAGTTCACCGTCAATAAATTTCTTTTAATTCAATTTAAAGCCACAATTAAGGCTACCATAAACAGAAAAATTTTCTTTGATTTGTTAAATTGTAGAATAAAATTATGAAACAAAATCAAAATTAATTTTGTTAAACGATAGGTTAAATCCCAAAATAAAATTATATCATTAAATCAAAATAAAATCTATTAAACGGCAGGAATAAATCCCGAAATAGATTTTATTTAATTTAGTTTGAATTTGGAAACAAAAGAAAATCAAATAAAATATTGTTAAACGGCAGGAATAAATCCCGAAACAGATTTTATTTTATTTAATTTCTCATTTTTTGCAACAAAGTCTAAATGTAATAAATCCATTGAACGGTGGGAATCAACTCGAAACAGATTTTATGTTACTCATTTTTGAAATAAACAATATTGGAATGAAATCGTTGATTGGCGGGAGCCAATCCCGAAACGATTTTTTTACTCGTTTTTGGAAATAAAATAAATTTGGAATAAAATCGTTGAACGGCGAGAATCAATCCCGAAACAATTTTTATTTTACTCGTTTTTGGAAATAAAATAATTTTGTAATAAAATCGTTGAACAGCGGAATCAATCCCGAAATGATTTTTTTTATTTTACTCGTTTTTGGAGTAAAACAAATTTGGAATAAAATCGTTGAATGGAGGGAATCAATCCCAAAATGATTTTATTTACTTTTAATTTCCTATTTGGAAATAAAAATCAAATTAAAGGAATAAGATCCGTTGAACGGCGGGAATCAATCCCGAAATGGATTTTACCTTTTTTTTTTAATTTGGAAACAAAAGCAAATAACATCTGTTAAATAGCGGGAAAAAATCCTGAACAAATTTTATTAGTTTTTAATATTTATTTGAAAATTAAAAATAAATAATAGAAGAAAAAAAGAAAATTTGTTGAACGGCAGGAAAATCCCAAAACAGAATTATTTTTTTGAAAAATTTGATTTTCAAAAAAATATGTAATTTTTTTTCTTTTTCGCCTTGGTGTTGTGTCGGTAAATTTTTTTCTTTTTCACCTTGGTGTTGTGTCGGATTAGAAAATTGCAAATAAGCAAATCTGTCTTAAGATTGTTAGAGAAAACATGTTAGCAAACAAAAATAATTAATTATAAATAAACACATAAAATAAAATATGAACATAATTATTTTTAGTTAATTTATCAAATATGAAAATCAAATAAAATTGTAACCTCCCAAACCCGGCTTAGACGTTTTGACTATATTGAGAAGGCTACATTAGCCACCAAAATGGCTAAGCTCACCGAAATGGCTAAGCTAATACATTAGCCACCAAAATGGCTAAGCTCACCGAAATGGCTAAGCTAACTTACGTTACTTTTAAAGACCTTAAATAAACTCATTTTAGAGAAAATCGTAGTTGTACTTTGACTTAGCTTAAAAGCATTCATTCATTAGGTCGTGTATACTTAGAATTCATTTTATTGTTGATAGTGTTGTTTTAGAAAAATCGTTTACTTGTCTCTCTTCTTTAAAAAAAAACTTGATGTTAAACTAATGCAGTGGAGAAACCATTTTTCAAGTCATTTTGGAAAATTAGTTGCTTTATCGATTTATTTTTCAAAAATAGTTCCTTTACAATGTAGTGGAAACTAGGGAACAATATCAAATTTTACTTAAGCCCGGTATCATGCATTATCCGATTATTATGCTTGAGTAATTCATGCATGCAAAAATCCCTAAAAGAAAAGTTACAAAGCCACAGACCATAAATAATTAAAAATTACAAGCCAAAACCAATTAAGACTTAATCATACTTAATTAAAAAATAACAATTCGAGGTCCAAGTTGATACTCTGAATGCCGAGTCCGATCCTAATTTTGAGGTTTACCTGAAAAGTTAAACACTATTAGGGGGTGAGCTTATGAAAAGCTCAGTGTGAGTCGAATAATTATTTAAACGGGAAAAAACATCAAATACAATGAAACATATTAGCATTAACAAAAGAAAACAGAACCATCATAAGAATTTCATGTCATTACATATCCATTATCAAATTGATGTTGAACGATGTATGAGCATAGGTCATCATTCATTCAAGTAACAATCATTAATTTCAATACTATTCAATACAACAAAATATAATGCGTATCATAAATCAATAACATTCGAATATGTCGTGCACATGATGCAATGCAAAAAGGTTCCTACCTATACCATCTGCTACACACCACGAGTTCCCAGAACCCATCTACCAAACTCCAAAACATTATGGCCATAGCTCGATATGGTAAAACCACCGAATAATCAATAATGCAGAAAATTTGTCTGATATCAAATAGTGCGATACAATCTCCAATAACATATAATATGCGATAAAATCGTCAATCCGCTCGGTACTCCAGGTGCAATGCACTGACTACAAATAATGCGAACTTAATATGTCGTCCGTACTCCACGGAACTCCTCTGTCAACCACAAAATCCCAACCCAATGCATATGCAATATGTCACACAATCTTATACATAATCATATCTCAATACTTTTCACATTCATTTGACATGCTCAGAATGTCCTCAATAATCACATACTTTTAGTAAAAATGGAAACAGTGTTCCAATATTTCAAATTACCATTGTGTCGGTATCAATCAACATCATTCAATTTCACATACTTTACGGTTTTTCATTGTGCATAAATAGCACCCTTTTTAGTACACTATATAACAAATATCTCATGCGTTTAAATCATACATAAGTTTAATATCTCAACACATTATATCATTCAGTCAAACATTCTCATATCTCATAACTCAAATATGCAATTACAAACTCAATCAAACATTTATATTATCAAACTAGCAATTTTGCCAACATGTCAATCTTTTAAGGCTCGAAACATACCTGGTTCGGCAACTCAAAAAATAAATAATTTGAGTATTAATAAAATCCAATCAGCAAGCTAATTTATCATATATAACATGATATTTAACATTTTCAAACAACTTTATGAGTTTAGGACCCACACCTTATTTTCTGTTTCCTCGCAGCACACTAGCAAATCTTCCAATTTTCCTTAATAATTCCTTAAATGAACCTAAACCAAAATTCAATATAAATACAATAAATTTATTATTAAACCAGTCCCAAAACATCCAATTATGAGTTCAAGCCAATCATTGAAATTATAACTATTTTATGAATCCAAACTAGTTAGATTCCTTACACTGTATCGATACGAACCGTATGTACAATTGTTTTTTGCCTTTACGGATGATTTGGGGCGTTTGGGTCAGAACCTAATTCAATAATATACTATAAAAAAAGTATCTAATTAATTATTAAATTCCTTCATTTAATCAATTCATAACCTTTACCCAATAACTATGTCGAAATAACAAACTAGTTACCCTTAATTGCACTTACGCTTCACAATTTATGGGATCCAAATGGCCAATTAATCAAGAACGTTTTTCCATAATTGAAATGGGTTTATAAGCTGATTATGAGGGTTCAAGAACTAAAATTAATTCTGGAAAAATATAGGCAAGAACCAAGAAACAAAACAGCCCCCTTTCTTGCATATAGGTGCACGCATCACCACCCATGGTGACCGAAATTGGGGCTGAATTTTAAAATAGTTTGATATCTCATTAAAATCTGGAAAAATACATTTGAAATCATTTAAAATCTCCAAAATTCCACATCTGGAATTTTGGTTTTTAATTGACAAAATTAATCAAGAAATTAAAGAGAAAAGAGACATTACCCAAGCTAGTCGAGAGAAACGGCAATGGCACTTTCTTGGCAATGTTCGGAATCGATCTTGGAGTTCAAGATTTCAGATTTGGGGCTGATTTTAATGAGGAAAAATGAAATCAATATGGTGGAAAATATGTTAACAAATCTTGTGGCAAAAAGAAAAAGAAAAAGATGATAAAACTAGGTGTAGGCGACGACAACAATGGAGGAAAGGAAAAAAATAAAAATCAAAGAGAATGAGAGGAGGAGAGGAACGGCTTGGGCAATGAGGAGGAGGATTAAAGGCTTATTACTAGTGAAAAATTAATATTTATACCTCGGTTAACTAGGCTTAGATGGCCCACACATTAAAATAAGCGGGTTTTGTCAAAAAAATAAATTATTTGCATGTGAAGGGAATTGAAGTTAAGACCTCAAGGATAAATTCAATAATGTTTAACCAGAAAACCAATAACTCATTCTTGATATAATTTGAAATATTTATTTTAAAAAACAAGGCATGTCACATACTAGGTTTTAAGGCAAAGTTTGCAAAATAATAAAAAATGATGCGAGAGAAGGAATTTGAACTTAGGTTTCAAGAAACATTGCACTAACACTTAACCAACAAACCAATACATCATTTATTTCCTAAAAATGCATAGAAAATTTAAAAAATTAAGGCATGATCACTCTCTCTCGATTCACAAACCCGATTCTACTAACCCTTGATTTTTGGAATGTTACAATTACCATAATAAACAACTGAAATAAAAGGAGAATCGAGATTTTACGAAATGTTAAGGCCTGTGAAACACTGTTTCCTTAAGACAAATTCAGCTGCTGCTATGATACTTGGTGTAACGTTGGTCAAGAGTCTCCAAGGATACAACAACATCAGGGATCGAAGTAGTAGCACCTCTACCACGATCAATGGAACGAACAATGTCTTTCTCTATCACCGGAATATTTAGAAAACATGAAAGATGGAAAATGAGATTTTTGAGAACAACAAAATTTCAACAAGAGAAATTCTTAGAGAGTATGAAAGTGTACCAAAAAACCATTCAGAATCATGGCCTTTTATAAGCATGGAAAGTGTTGCAATTATGGAAAAATATCCTCAAAATCTGCCATTAAATCAAATATTTAAACAAATTTATTGGAATCAAATCAATAAGATAAGTTTCAATATATAAGTAGATTTTGTGAGGAAAATAAATTCATTTTGGGCTATAATATCCATAGGTCCATTTGGGCCCGATCCGATCCAGACATTTCACATCCCCCACGTAATGTGGGTGCGCCCCAACCCCGTCGGGTTTGGACCTGCACTCCCTTTGCACAAGGCAAGGTTACAAGCTTAGTCATTCAAAACCTTTCAAGAGAGTTCACATATATAAGCACATCCCACACTTGGGTTTTAACCAATGTGGGATCTAAGCCTTTCATTTTTCCTCAACAATATTTCCAAGTAGCTGACTTTGAGCATCAATTTCTCATTCATCACTCAACCATTTTGAGCATATGATATACCGTTGTAAAGGTCCCATGGAGTAGAATATGAAACCAAAAAATTATGATTCAACTCTCCACCTTTGCCTATTGAGAATATGCCTCAAAGTTACCAAAAATGTAATTTTTCCAACAGAACCTGCATATGTAAGCTTCTTTATAAGTAACTTGCACTTCTATTTAACAAATAAATTCAATGTAAAAAAATTATATGTTACTATTTTATAAATAAATTAAAAATAAAAATATCATAAACTACCTTTAAAATTATCCCAAATCCAATTTTTAGCACACATCAAAGCCTCAACAGTTTTAAAAGTAAACTACGATAAGGATCAAGTACTCAACCACTAGTGTTGAAAGCAGACTCTGAAGGGACTGTAGAAACAGAAATGCTTAAAATATCCCTAGCTATTTGTTGAAGAATGGGTTATGTGCTTCTATTTGTTTTCCACCAAGTGAGGATATCAAAATCATCACAAAGTGGTATATTGAAGCTTCCAATTATTTTTCTAAATCTGATTTTTCATAACTCTGACTCTTATCTTGCTTTATAATTTGTGTAAATTTTTGCATATACACATCTCCTCCAATGTTACCAATATCACTAGGTGCTCGAGAAATAGTAGCTTGAACCCTACTATTCTTAGACCCATATTCATCCACCAACTGGTGAAGAAAATTACTAATTCTATTAACCTCCCTCTCAACTTCATCATGATCAAATATTTTTTAAAAAATAAAAGCGGATAAGGGCCATTTTGTATCTTGGATCAAGTATTGTCGCCACAGCCATTAGACCATTAACTCCAATCCAGTACTTGTTGTATTTTTCAAGCATTACTTGTGTCATTTTCCTTATAAAATCACAAGGAGACAAAATCGAATTAGATATAGCAAGTTTAAGAGTACAAATTTTGGGAAAATAAATGTTGGCAGTGGGAAATCTTAAAGTAGAGAAGTTAAGGGTGGTAGTACTAAACACTTCCAATTTTTCACACATTTTCTCTAATTTTTCCCAATCTTTACTTTTTGGTGGATTCTTATAAAGATTATCTTGGCCACTCAAAACAACAAACACTTCCTTATACTTCATAGCAATTGTAAGCATTTCAAAAGTAGAATTCTATCGAATCTTGCAATTAAGTGCCATTTTTTTTTTTGTATTCAAGAACAAATTGCCTAGCCACTTCTTCAAACTTTTGGATCCTTTTATCAAAAGTAGCCCAAAACACAACACTATTAGTTACAACAATGCTTAACCCATCTTGAACAATTAGATTTGATATATGAGCATAACAATGCATATGAAAAACCTGACCGTACAAAAGAAGGGAACCATAAGGAAACTCTCCATGCAAAATATCCATTATTGCATCATTAGTCGTACAATTGTCCACAATGATAGTAGGCAATCTAAGATCAACATTCCAAAATTGAATGCATTCTTTCAAAGTGTCAACAAGTACCTTAGCAGTGTGAGGGGCTGGGGCATAACAAAATCTACCATATGCAATAAATAAAAGTTTACTAAACTAGCTAAAAAATATCCATCCCTAAAATATTTAAAATGAATGCAATATCTTATTATTCAGCTTTGTAGTCTCCAAGCATTATCAATAAAATGTACAGTGACAGTCATGTA
Source organism: Gossypium rotundifolium (assembly GCA_025506655.1). Lineage (NCBI taxonomy): Eukaryota > Viridiplantae > Streptophyta > Magnoliopsida > Malvales > Malvaceae > Gossypium > Gossypium rotundifolium. The sequence goes on along the minus strand of CP106725.1, from coordinate 44,821,344 downwards.
GCCTTTTCTTTGGTTTTTTGTGCTCCACATGTCAGTAGTTAAGGCAATCTGACTCTTTTCTTTTCTCAACAATGTACTGATATTCTCCTTTTCAGAAACATATCTTTGCGTGATGTCTTTCTTAGTTGTATTGCGTCTTAGTACTTTGAACCCCGATTGAAGTGTCTTAGAAGACTTTCTAAAACCATAGTGCTCAACCATGCTAATGGGGTACTCATGCAAAATAATCATTTCTACCAAGACTCTTCTCCCATCCTCTTGTTGGAACTCATATGGTGCCAGGGCCAATGTATCACTTTTGTTAGTAGGATTAGCCTTTACACCAAACAATCTAGTTTGTTATATATCTTGACATATTCTTTTTGAACAAGTTTTCAGATGATCTTTCAATTGGATTGTTCTAGCTCTTCTTCCACCAGCAAGAAGCTTGGAATAATGGTTACAGTCGGCTTTTATGGCATCACCCACTCGTTTTCTTGTGAAATTAGTCCAAACTAATTATGTATGTCCACTAGTTAAAGGTATAATAGAAGGATCCTTTGAACCACTATCTACTAGGCTTTTGTCATCATCTAATGAAATCGAGTACAACTCGCCAAAGTAGATGGTTTTGAGGGGGTGGGAGCATTAGCATATGGACCAACCATTTCCCTGAAACATTTGCAAAGCCATAATAGTATATTGTCAACAAAACTAAAATGCCAGCAACAAAAGGATTAATTCTATAAGGGTTTCATTCTCAAGTTCAAAGTCACTAAATAGAGCATATATTCACTCATTCTAATTAATATTCTACTTCAAATGTAACAGCTCGAATTAGACCCTGGTTGGAACGGTGGTTTCGGGACCACTAATCTGAGTTATAAAAATATTTAAAAATTACTAACTGTGTTTATTTTGTGTGAATTTATATCTGTGAAATTTTCGTGCTTTAATTTTGTCGTTTGGGTACCTAATTAAATAAAAGGACTTAATCGCGTAAAAGGAAAATTAGGTGGTAAAGTGTGAAAGGCCTGAATAGTTGTGGTTCTTTTAATATGGAGGTTTTATGTTGCAATTAAACCATAATTTATAATGATGGAAGGTTGTGGAAAACCATTATAAATGTTTTATATTAAAATACCAAGGTTAAATAAGTAAATTAAGTAATAAAATGCATATAATATAAACACATAATTAAAAAATCAAAGTTGATATTATTCTTACAAAACCAAATATGAAAATAAGAAAGAAAAGAACAAGGTTTCAAGGTTTGGCCACCTCCCAAGCATGATTTAAGGTTCGTTTTTACTCGTTTTTGATCATTTTTACGTTTTTGAGATCGTTCCTTCGAATTCTAGTAAACCCATGCTTTAATTTTTTGTTTTGATGAATATTTTGAGTTTTGTCATGGTTGATAGCTTGTTATTTTTGTTGTTTGATGACGAAATATGAAAGATATGTTTTAGATTAACATATTTTGTATTGGAGTTTTTGATAATTTTGAGTAATTAGGACTAAATTGCAAAAATAATAATTTGAGGGACTAAAATGTGAAATAAATGAAATATATGGGCTTGTATGAACACTGGGAATATTCGGCCAAACATGGGTACCTTGAAATTTTGAATGTTTTTTGTTTTGTGCAATAGGGACTAAATTATAAAAAGTGTAAATATCAGGGGTAAAATGGTAATTTTCCCATTTATGTGTTTTTGGACTAAATTGAATGAAAATATATTTGAATATATTTAGATAAAGAGCCAAAGAAATCGGATTTGGATCAGGGAAAAATGAAAGTTGTCGACTAGTCATCCCGTTCCGTTTTACATCGTCTGAGGTAAGTTTGTAGGCAAATAGCCATGTTTAATTGTAGATAAATGTTAAATATATATGCTGGTATGAAAAATATGAATTTATATGTGGTTATGTCAAATGTAAATAAGCTTGGTAACCATGTTCAAGCATTCGTTTTGACCGAGTTACGACGTCCGAAAGCCCCGTATGAACATTAGGAATTGTTAGGATACATATGTCATGACATAGAGTTTCGATATGTGATGTGCGAGAAAGGCCATGGCATCGATATGTGATTCTGATATATGTGTGCAAGTAAAACCCTGTCTGGGACAGTGGCATCGATATGTGGTTACATGTAAGACCACGTCTGGGACGTTGGCATTGTACGATATATGTGTGATTATCCGAGTGTCCTATCCAATTCTGAATGGTTCAACGAGCATGGATAAATAGAGATCAAATGTGCAAAAGTGAGCTAAAATGGTCAGGTATGCATTGGTTTATTACCTATTTGAGACTACGTGAGTAAGTTACTTAATAATTGTTGCAAGACATGCTTGAAGTAAAGCAAGTTCATATGTTAATGTGAAAAAGGTATTCGACCTTGTAAATAAATAATATGAACATTATTGAAATTATTTTTTGAATATATGCAATTGGTAGTATATTCGGCCATGGATATAAATATATATAATTGATATACTTTGACTTACAAGTGTATTGATCGTGTTCTGAGAGTTTTAATATTTATATAATTGATAAACCGTAAAAGCAACATATTTTAATCCCACATTTAGTATGCTTTTGGATGATTTAGCCCTCAATTTATGTAAAAAGGTGCTCTTAATCCTTTCTTTTCATGTCTTAAACTTAGGAAAGCACCCGAGAATGAAAAGAATGAGAAACAGGCTTAAAACGGACCAAATTGGGCCAACCCAAGAAATTGGCACGGCCTGGACTTCAAATCACACGGTCGTGCCTCGCCAATCATTCAAAGACACGTCCCAAGTACGATTTGCATGGCCGTGTCCTAATAGACAAACCAAAAGCACGGCCTGAATCCCGGCCGTGCCTCAATCAATAGAATCAACACACGGCCTGAAGTTGACTTACACGGGCGTGTGCCATAGCCGTGCCCCTGCAATGGGAATGAGCAATTTCACTCGAATTTGGATACTTGGAGGCAAAAAAACACATTCCTAAGTCTACTTAAACATCCTAGGAGGAATTATACTTGAATTAGGATACTTAGGAGCCAAGTAAAGCATCTCAAAGCCTATATAAACACCCAAGGTAGCAACTAAAAGGGGGAGTTCGACAGAAGCCGAAACAGAGGATGCTTTTTGGTAGAGGCTTTTCCTGAAGCTTTCATCTTTTAGGGAATCACTTGAAGATAGCCAGTTGATCCATCTCAAGAAGTCGGAGCTCCATTCAAGACGGAGGATCTCTCCTTCAATTCCTTCAAGGGGTTTTAGGGATTTCTTATGTTTTGTTTTATCTTTTCTCTTGAGATGTTTTCCTACTTTGTTATGAACTAAACCCTTCAGATACCTGAAGAGGATGAAACCTATGATGGATTTTGTTATTTGATTTCTAAATTTATATGATAAGTACTTAGTTTGTTCTTAATTATGTTGTTTAATCTAATCTGATGTGCTTAGGTGGAAGAGGAATAGACCCTGCCTAAGAGTAGATCTATCATAATTGAGCGGAGTTGATTGAGCGCCTAGAGATAGGGTTACAAGATTTTATCGGATTAGGGTGAAACCTAATATGGAAATCCATTAATCGATTTACTGCTTCCTTAGGGGGTTATTATAAGAGAACAAGAGTTCCACTAATTAATCTAAGGTTAGACGTTATTCACCTCGAGAGAGGGTTTAATATAGGTTAGGGAGTCTCACGGATCAAGCTAAGTAAAGAAATCATATGGTTTAGGGAATAAATGATAAGTGAAGTCATAGGTGGAATCTTCCTGAGGGTATCGTCTTCATCAACTGAGTTTTCCTAAAGTATTTCTCCAATTCATTCTTTTGTCTTCGCATTTAGTTTAGTTTTTCATTAGATTAATAAACCAATCACGCCATATTTCAGGGTAAATAATAGAAAGAAAGTGAGTAGTAGTACTTTTAGGTTCCCTTGGGTTCGATAAGATATTCTTGCCTAAACTATACTACTGTTCGATGGTGCACTTGCCTCTATCATTGTCATAGTTAGTCTACAGGTTCGATCATTCTTTTTGTAAATATTAAAACTCGACTGTTTGACACGATCAATAATGAATGATCGAGCCTAGAAACTAACTATCACCACAATTGAGGCAAGCGCACCTATCGAACAGTAGTATAGCTTAGTGGCAAGACCGGAATGTCGAACCCAAAGGAATCAAAAGTACTAGTACTAACTTTCTTTTTATTATCTAGCCTAAAATAAAGGGGATTTTATCTAACTAACTACTAAGCTAAGGATGCTAAGACACAAAGAACGAATTGGGAAATTACTTTTGGGAAAATCAATTGACAAAGACAATACGCAATGAAGAGTCCATCTAGACTTCACTTGTTATTTAACTTTGAACCAGACGATTTATTGACCTGACCTGATTCGTATGATTCCCTAATTTATATTAATACCTCTTTTGAGGCTATTAACCTCTAACCCTAGGTTGATTAATTGAAATCTCTTTCTAATTAAAACCTCTAGTGTTGCATTAACTCGATCTATGGATTCCCATATTAGGTTTGACCCTAATCCGGCAAATTTTTGTCGTCCTATTTCTAGGAGTGCGATCAACTCCGCTTAATTATGCTAGATCTACTCTTAGATAGGGACTTTTGCTCCTGAATAAGCACATCAATACTTGAATCAATATCCTGAAATATTAAAACAAGACTTAAGAACACATAATTAAGAACAAATCAAGTATTTATCATACAGTTCAGAAAATAATAACAAGATCCATCTTAGGTTTCATCCCCCTCAGGTATTTGAAGGGTTTAGTTCATGTTCATATAAGAATACATCTCAGAAGAAAGTAAATAACAAAACATAAAGAAAAACCCTAAAAACCCTGAAGGAATCAAAGGGAAGATCAGTCTTGAGCGTGATTTCAGCTTCTTGAGATGGATCAGCTGGCTTTCTTCGAGTAATTCCCTGTATTCAGCCCACTCTGGCTTCGCCTCCTTTGGCTCCCCTTTTTAGGTCACACTTAGGGTGTTTATATAGGCTTCAGAATGTCTTTTTTCGCCTCTAAGTAACCTTTTCAGTGTAGAATTAAAATAGGTCACGGCAGGGACACGCCCGTGTGGCACGCCTGTGTGAATTGTGCCCAGGCTGTGTTCGAGTCTGCTAAAGTGGCACTTAAACACCCCAAACCCAGCCTAGACGTTATGACCGTGTAACTGTTTGATTTCGACCCTAATTAGAACAGTGGTTTTGGGACCACGAATCAGAGTCTGATATATATTTAAATATTATATTCTGTGCTTATCTTGTGTGAATTAATATGTGTGAGAGTTTCGTAGAAAAATTTTATCGTTTAAGTATTTAATTTAACGAAAAGGACTTAATCGCGTAAAGTGTAAAAGTTGTATGCTATAGAGTGAAGTGCTAGAATGAGGATGGCTTTTTAATATGAAGCATTAAATGGGTAACTAACCCATTTTTAAGTTAGTGGGTGACATATGACATGTTTAACCTTAATTTTTATATTGTATAATTATTTATAATAAGGTTATAAAGGTAAATGAATAAATGTCAGATATATGTTAAATAAAACATTAAAAAAATGGCCATTATCATCTTTTACTTGCTTGGCCGAATGTTGAGAAAAGAAATGGGGTTTGGTTTCCTTTGCAATTCGACAACTTCAATCACAAATTCAAGGTTAGTTTGATTTCGGTTCTTGATAGTTTTTACGTTTTTGAGATCATTGCTTCGAACCGTAGTTGACCCATGTTAAAATTTTTAAATCTAAGCATGCTTGATGTTCGGCCATTGTTGTGTTCATGTGGTTTTTGATGTTAAATGATTTTAGATGAAAGATATGTTAAAGATTAGTATGTTTTGTATTGGAAGTTTTGATGAAATTCAGTATTTAGGGATAATTTGTAAAAATAAATTTTTATAGGGACTTATTTGCAAAATAAATGAAATAAATGGACTTGTAAGGTCCCTAGGAAGATTCGGCTCTTGAGTAGCATGGGGAAATTTTGTGTATTTTGTGTTTTATGCAAATAAGACTAAATTATAAAAATGTAAAACATTAGGGGTAAAGTGGTAAATTGCCCATTTATCTGTTTTGGGACTAAATTGAAATGAAATGTACTTGAATGAGCTAAATTTTAATGTGTTTAGATCAAGAACAAAAAAAAAATAGATTTGGATTGGGGAAAGACAAAGGTTATCGAATAGTCGGATTACGTGGTTCGTCGATAGTCGAGGTAAGTCCTTAAGCTAAATTATATTAAAGAATTAATTATGAATATGTTTAATGAAGTTAGTTGATAAAATTGAGTATGAATATATGTGTTAGCCGAATGTAAAGGCCTTAAAATGAATTGGATGTGTTTTTGGTAAATGCAATATGAATTACTATGTTCGTTGTGATATGTGAATATGATTTGTGGATATGATTCGTTATTGATGATAGTGTTGAGAAATGTAAATTGATGGATTGATTATATTATTATTTTAGGCTTCGAGCCTAGCAGGCCTTGTGCCGATGAGTTATTCGGGCTTCGAGCCTAGTAGGCCCTGTGCCGGATGAGTTATTCGGGCTTCGAGCCTAGCAGGCGCGTGCCAGTGAAATAATTTGGGCTTATTGCCTAGCAGGCTTAATGCCGGTGTTAAATTTTGGACCTTGAGTCTAGCAGGCCTAATACCGGTGTATGTGATTCGAACTAATGCCTAGCAGGTTCTATACCAGTGTATTGGCACTCCGAGCTCAGATTGTATAACAAGAAAGCATAAAATAAGTCAAGAAAATCTAAGCTTTTGAAAATGAATCGTACTAATTCGGCTTTGAGGTAAGTGCTTTCTTACATATATGTGGTAAATAATGAGAATGAGCTAGTAAAAATGAAGTGATAAATGTATGATAGAATGGTGGTTGGAAGATATATAGATGTGATTCGATGTGATGATCAAGTACTCGATAGTGTACGAATGAATGGAAATGTTTGTACAGGTATACTTAAGTATATACATATGCGTTGGTATAATTGATGAATGGTGCACTTTGGTGGGAAAAATAAAAGTTGATAGATTAAATGATATAATGAAATTCGGCAATGGTAAATATGGAAGTTGATATGTGTACTTTTAAATGCTTCGAATTGTAGGTTAAAACGTTTAAATGATTAAAGTTATATTGTATTTGCTTAGGACTTACTAAGCTAGTGAGCTTATTCCGTGTGTGCTTTTTGTTCTGTTTTATAGATTTAAATTAAGCTACGGGCATCTGAGGATCGTCGAACACCAACCACACTATCTCCCCTTTTGGTATTAAATCTTAGTTTTGAATCGAAGGCATGTATAGGCTAGATTTAAGGTTTAGACTAATGACATTTGGTCTCGTGTATATATGTATAGCCTTACAAAACGGCTATTACTTTTGGCTAAACTTTACTTATGTGTTTCTTGTTATGTTTTAAATCTAGTTCAAAGCATATATTATGATATATATATATATATATATATTGAGAAGTTTAGTTATGAGTCTTTGATAAATCTTTTGAATATGAACGAACATGGAGGTCTAATAAGTTGAATTGGAAATTGATGCACATTAGTTAAAACGAAATTGGAAATATGAGTAACTTTATACACTATATATTTATTTGATGATGAATTGGGTGAATAATGGACATGTTTCTATTGGTATGATCGATGATGAATGTCTTAGTTACACATACATAGGATTTCTTTAAGTGAATTGATACTTGAGACTATCGAATATGGATAAGATCTATATATATATATATACATTGTTTGGTAAGTTATTGATTATGGAACCTATTAAGCTATGGTTCTTTCTAAATTTTAGTATGATAAATATATATGTGATCAAATATGTGATTAACCAAATGCTATGATTGTTATATAGTTAAGAACTAATGTGTTTAGGTTTGTATGTGTTAATAGTTTTATAAAAGTTAGTAAATTACTTGGAGTATGCTTTAGTCAATATTTGTGCTTTAAGGTGACATAGTATGTGTACCTGTTTATAGTGTATTCGGTTTATGATCTAAGTGAGTAATTAATAGTTGGAACATATTTTATAAGGTTATGGAACTAATCCGGTAACGGACAAGTATTAGAGTGTTACATTTTATTGGTATCAGAGCTTACAGTTTAGTCAATTCTAGGACTACCGTAACGCATGTGAGTCTAGCCATACATGCCTTTATTGTATATTTGATAGTGTGGTGACTTCTAACATTTTGAAATATGTTTTATATAGTAAATGGACTCCGATCCTGATAGAGCCGTAGCAGATGATGTAGAAAGTGTAGCACCTGATTTGTGCACGAGGATCAGTGCCAGTAAACTCTCTACCAGTTACGGGTAGTCATGAGGGGGAGGCTAAACAAGCCTTCTACCAGATGATGAATGAATGGTTTACCCAGTTTGTTTAGAATAACCCGACTGTACAACAACCTCCACCCCGAATAATCCAACTCTGGTACATTCAACACCCTCGATGATAGATCCAGTGAGATCTAGTAGGCCTCCTGTTGATAAAATCAAAAAATATGGGGCCGAAGAATTCAAAGCCAATGATGATGATAACGCAGAGCGAGCCGAGATGTGGCTTGATAATACCATTTGGGTACTTGATGAGTTATCCTGTACTTCAATGGAATGCCTAAAGTGTGCTATATCTCTACTTGGGACATTGTCTATCACTTGTGGAACACACTAGTATCAGTAGTTCCGAAAGAAAAAATGACTTAGGATTTCTTCCAGATTGAGTTCCGTAAGAAATACATTAGCCAGAGATTCATCAATCAAAAACATAAAGAATTTCTTGAATTAAAACAGAGGTGAATGACCGTGACAGAATATGCTAGAGAATGTGTCAGACTCAGCAGATATGCTAAAGAATGTGTTTCTTCTGAAGCCATTATGTGCAAAAGATTTGAGGATAGTCTGAATGAAGATATAAAGTTACTCGTGGGTATTCTCGAGATTAAAGAGTTCGTGGTACTAGTTGAGCAAGGTTGCAAAGCTGAAGAGATCAGAAAAGAGAAAAGAAAGGCTGAGATAGAAGCTAGAGACACTCATAAAAGAACATCGAGTAACACTTTCCATTCAGCATCTAAGAAGTTCAGAGATGACTTTAATCGACATAAGACTACTACTGACCTGTCTAGACAAGATCGACCTTAAATTAGTTCTCGAGCCACTTCAATGGCTAGTGTTGGTAATGTTCAACAGGATCGAATTGAGTGAAAATATTGTGGAAAATGGCATTCTGGGAGTTGTTCTGTGATTGGTCTTGTTTTAATTGTGGATCGTCAGATCATTTCATTCGAGAGTGCCTGATGCTAGTCGACCAAAATGCTGCTCAGAACACTAAATTGAGCAACGCGTCAGCACGAGGTAGACCACCTAGACATTTAGGGAACGTAGGTGGCAGTCAGAGAGGAACGAGGGACACTGCAGTTCAATCAGAGGCTCGAGCACCAGCTAGAGCTTATGCTATAGGTGCCAGAGAGAATGCTTCTCTCCCAGATGTTATTACCGGTACTTTCACACTTTATGATACTACTTTAATTGCATTGATTGATCCTGGTTCGACTCATTCGTATGTATGTGAAACTCTGGTACATACTACGACTCTGCCTGTTGAGTCTACTGAGTTTGTGATTCGTATGTCCAACCCCTTGGGTAGATGTGTACTCGTTGATAAAGTGTGTAAAGGTTGCCCATTGATGATTCGGGATTCTTCCTTTTCGGCTGATTTAATGTTGTTACCCTTCGACAAATTTGATATAACTATGGGAATAGATTGGTTAACTTTGCACGATGCAGTGGTGAATTGCAAAAGAAAGATCATTGATTTGAGATGTCAGAATGGTGAGTCCATCCGAGTTGAATCTAGTGATTTAAATGGGTTACCTACAGTAATATCCTCAATGTTAGCCCTTAAATATGTGAGAAAAGGATACGAAGCTTACCTGGCTTATGTGCTGGATAATAAAGTGTCTGAAAAGCAGTTTGAGTCCGTACCAGTTGTGTGTGAATACCCTGAGGTGTTCCTTGATGAATTACCGAGTTTACTGTCAATTCGAGAGATTGAGTTCGGCATTGAATTAGTACTGGGGATGACTCTGATTTCAATAGCTCCGTATCGGATGGCACCTACTGAGTTGAAAGAGTTGAAAGCCGAGTTGCAAGAGTAGACAGATAGGGATTTTGCACGACCAAGTTTTTCTCCTTGGGGTGTGCCAGTTCTTTTTGAAAAAGAAAGATGGAACTATGCAAATGTGTATCGATTATCGGCAACTAAATAAGGTGACTATAAAGAATAAATACTCGTTACCTCGGATAGATGATTTATTTGATCAATTGAAAGGAGCTTCAGTGTTTTCGAAGATAGATTTGAGATCGGGCTACTATTAGTTGCGAGTCAGAGATTATTATGTGCCAAAGACTGCATTTCGGATGAGGTACGGCCACTTTGAGTTTCTGGTTATGCCTTTTGGACTTACTAATGTACCCGCTGTATTTATGGATCTAGTGAATCGAGTTTTTAGACAGTTTTTGGATCAGTTTGTAGTAGTGTTTATTGATGATATACTGATCTACTCTAAAGATGAAACCGAACACACTGAGCACTTGAAGTTAGTGTTACAGACTTTACGAGATCAGTAGTTGTATGCAAAGTTTAGTAAGTGTGCGTTCTGGATGAAGGAAGTCAGCTTTTTGGGGCATGTTGTTTCAGCTTCAGGTATTCGGGTTGATCCGAACAAAATATCGACTATACTTGATTGGAAACCACCAAAGAATGTCTCCAAAATTCGAAGCTTTCTGGGACTTGATGGATACTACAGACGATTCGTTAAAGGTTTTCCATGATAGCTACACCTTTAACAAAGCTACTACAGAAAGATGTTAAGTTCGAATGGTCAGAAAAATGTCAGAAAAGTTTTGATGAGTTGAAAGCCCTTTTGACTGAAGCTCCAGTGTTAGCTCAGCCTGAATCAGGTAAAGAATTTATTGTTTATAGTGATGCTTCTTTGAATGGTTTGGATTGCGTTTTGATGCAGGAAGGCAAAGTTATAGCCTACGCTTTGAGACAATTGAAGCGTCACGAAAGAAATTATCCGACTCATGATTTGGAACTTGTAGCTATTGTTTTCACTTTGAAAATATGGCGTCATTACTTGTTTGGTGAAAAATGTCATGTTTATTCAGATCACAAAAGCCTGAAGTACTTAATGACTCAAAAAGATTTGAACTTGAGACAACGCAGATGGCTTGAGTTGTTGAAAGACTATGAACTGGTGATTGACTACCATCCGGGGAAAGCTAACGTTGTTGTAGATGCATTAAGTCAAAAATCATTGTTTGCTCTTCGTGCGTTGAACGCACATATGGTTATGTCTGGTGATGGTTTGATTATAGCCGAGCTAAAGGCAAGACCGATGTTTATTCAACAAATTTGTGATACACAAGGAATTGACAAAGACTTGATAACTAGACGGGTTCAGTGTAATAATGATGTAGGGTCAGAGTTTCAAATTGGTGTAAATGGTTTTTTGAACTTTAAAGGCCGTATATGTGTTCGAAGAATGTAGATTTGATTCAGATATTTTGAACGAAGCCCATAGCAGTCGATTATCGATTCATCCGGGTAGCACGAAAATGTATAATGATTTGAAACAGTTTTATTGGTGGCCTGGCATGAAGCGTGATATATCTGAATTTGTTTCAAAGTGCTTAATTTGTCAACAAGTAAAAGCTGAGCATCAAGTGCCTTCGGGTTACTTCAGCCAATCATGATACCTGAGTGGAATTAGGATAGAATCACTATGGATTTTGTATCTGGTTTGCCTACGACACCGAGTAAGAAAGATGCAGTCTGGGTTATAGTGGATCGATTGACCAAATCAGCTCACTTTGTGCCAATTCGTTCAGATTATTCGCTTGATAAACTTGCTGATTTGTATGTGTCACAAATTGTGAGATTACATGGTGTGCCGAGTTCCATTGTTTTAGACAGAGACCCGAGATTCACATCGCGGTTTTGGAAGAAGTTGCAAGATGCCTTAGGTACTAAACTTCATTTAAGTACAACCTTTCATCCGTAGACAGATAGTCAATCTGAACGAACTATTCAGATACTTGAGGACATGTTGAGATGTTGCGTTCTTGAGTTTGAAGGTACGTGGGAAAGATATTTACCTTTGATTGAATTCGCTTATAATAACAGTTTTCAATCGAGTATCAAAATGGCACCATATGAAGCTCTATATGGCCGTAGGTATCGTACATCGTTGTTTTGGACTGAGCTCAATGAAAACAAGATACACGGGGTTGATCTGATTAAAGAGACTGAACAGAGAGTGGCCGTGATCAGGGATACTTTGAAAGCTACTTTGGATCGTCAAAAGTCTTACGCTGATTTGAAACGTAAAAACATTGAGTTTCAAGCCGGAGATCAAGTGTTTTTGAAAGTTTCTCCGTGGAAAAAAGTACTCCGATTTGGTCAGAAAGGCAAATTGAGTCCGAGATTCATCGGACCGTATGAAATCATCGAACGTATTGGGTCTGTTGCTTATAGATTGAAGTTGCCCTCCTAATTAGAAAAGATACATGACGATTTCACGTTTCGATGCTTCAGAAATACTGATCGATCCGTTACATGTGATCACTCCGTCAGAGGTTGAAATCTGATCCGATATGACGTACGAGGAAGAACCAATTTGTATTTTAGCTCGAAAAATGAAAGAGTTGAGAAACAAGAGAATTCCATTAGTTAAAGTATTGTGGAATCGACACGGAGTTGAAGAGGCTACTTGGGAGCCTGAGGATTCAATGAGGCAACAATATCCGACTTTGTTTAATGGTAAGATTTTTGGGGACGAAAATCTCTAGGGAGAGTTGTAACAGTCTGATTTCAACCCTAATCGAAACGGTGGTTTCGGGACCACGAATCTGAGTCTGATATATATTTAAATATTATATTCAGTGCTTATCTTGTGCGAATTAATATGTGTGAGAGTTTCATAGAAAAATTTTATCGTTTAAGTGTTTAATTTAATGAAAAGGACTTAATCGCGTAAAGTGTAAAAAGTTGCATGCTATAGAGTAAAGTGCTAGAATGAGGATGGCTTTTTAATTTAGTGGGTGGCATATGACATGTTTAACCTTAATTTTTATATTGTATAATTATTTATAATAAGGTTATAAAGGTAAATGAATAAATGTCATATATATGTTAAATAAAACATAAAAGAAATGGCCATTATCATCTTTTATTTGCTTGGCCGAATGTTGAGAAAAGAAATAGGGTTTGGTTTCCTTTGAATTTCGGCAACTTCAATCACAAATTCAAGGTTAGTTTGATTTTGGTTCTTGATAATTTTTACGTTTTTGAGATCGTTACTTCGAACCGTAGCTGACCCATGTTAAAATTTTTAAATCTAAGCATGCTTGATGTTCGACCATTGTTGTGTTCATGTAGTTTTTGATGTTAAATGATTTTAGATGAAAGATATGTTAAAGATTAGTATGTTTTGTATTGGAAGTTTTGATGAAATTGAGTATTTAGGGCTAATTTGTAAAAATAAATTTTTAGAGCGACTTATTTGGGAAATAAATGAAATAAATGGACTTGTAAGGTCCGTAGGAAGATTAAACTCTTGAGCGTGGGGAAATTTTATGTATTTTGTGTTTTATGCAAATAGAACTAAATTGTAAAAATGTGAAACATTAGGGGTAAAGTGGTAAATTACCCATTTATGTGTTTTGGGACTAAATTGAAATGAAATGTACTTGAATGAGCTAAATTTTAATGTGTTTAGATGAAGAACAAAGAAAAACGAATTTGGATCGGGGAAAGACAAAGGTTGTCGAATAGCCGGATTACGTGGTTCGTCGACAGTCGAGGTAAGTCCTTAAGCTAAATTATATTAAAGAATTAATTATGAATATGTTTAATGAAGTTAGTTGATAAACTTGAGTATGAATATATGTGTTAGCCGAATGTAAAGGCCTTAAAATGAATTGGATGTGTTTTTGGTAAATGCAATATGAATTACTATGTTCGTTGTGATATGTGAATGTGATTTGTGGATATGATTTGTTATTGATGATAGTGTTGAGAAATGTAAATTAATGGATTGATTATATTATTATTTCGGGCTTCAAGCCTAGAAGGCCTTGTACCGGTGAGTTATTCGGGCTTCGAGCCTAGCAGGCCTTGTGCCGGTGAGTTATTTGGGCTTCGAGCCTAGCAGGCCACGTACCGGTGAAATAATTTGGGCTTATTGCCTAGCAGGCTCAGTGCCAGTGTTAAAGTTCGGACCTTGAGTCTAGCAGTCCTGGTGCTAGTGTATGTGATTCGAGCTAATGCCTAGCAGGTTCTATACCAGTGTATTGGCACTCCGAGCTCAGATTGTATAACAACAAAGCATAAAATAAGTCAAGAAAATCTAAGCTTTTGAAAATGAATCGTACAGATAGGTAAGTGCTTTCTTACATATATGTGGTATATAATGATAATGAGCTAGTAAAAATGAAGTGATAAATGTATGATAGAATGGTGGTTGGAAGATATATAGATGTGATTCGATGTGATGATCAAGTACTCGATAGTGTACGAATGAATGGAAATGTTTGTACAGGTATACTTAAGTATATACATATGCGTTGGTATAATTGATGAATGGTGCACTTTGGTGGGAAAAATAAAAGTTGATAGATTAAATGATATAATGAAATTCGGCAATGGTAAATATGGAAGTTGATATGTGTACTTTTAAATGCTTCGAATTGTAGGTTAAAACATTTAAATGATTGAAGTTATATTGTATTTGCTTAGGACTTACTAAGCTAGTGAGCTTATTCCGTGTGTGCTTTTTGTTCTGTTTTATAGATTTAAATCAAGCTACGGGCATCTGAGGATCGTCGGAACAGTCAACCACACTATCACCCCTTTTGGTATTAAATCTTAGTTTTGAATCGAAGGCATGTATAGGCTAGATTAAGGTTTAGACTAATGACATTTGGCCTTGTGTATATATGTATAGCCTTACAAAAGGGCTATTACTTTTGGCTAAACTTTAGTTATGTGTTTCTTGTTATGTTTTAAATCTAGTTCGAAAGCATATATTATGATATATATATATATATATATCGAGAAGTTTAGTTATGAGTCTTTGATAAATCTTTTGAATATGAACGAACATGGAGGTCTAATAAGTTGAATTGGAAATTGATGCACATTAGTTAAAACGAAATTGGAAATATGAGTAACTTTATACACTATATATTTATTTGATGATGAATTGGGTGAATAATGGACATGTTTCTATTGGTATGATCGATGATGAATGTCTTAGTTACACATACATAGGATTTCTTTAAGTGAATTGATATTGAGACTGTCGAATTTGGATAAGATATATATATACATTGTTTGGTAAGTTATTGATTATGAAACCTATTAAGCTATGGTTCTTTCTAAATTTTAGTATGATAAATATATATGTGATCAAATATGTGTTTAACCAAATGCTATGATTGTTATATAGTTAAGAACTAATGTGTTCAGGTTTGTATGTGTTAATAGTTTTATAAGAGTTAGTAAATTACTTGGAGTATGCTTTAGTCAATATTTGTGCTTTAAGGTGACATAGTATGTATACCTGTTTATAGTGTATTCGGATTATGATCTAAGTGAGTAATTGATAGTTGGAACATATCTTATAAGGTTATGGAACTAATCCGGTAACGGACAAGTATTAGGGTGTTACATTTTATTGGTATCAGAGCTTCCGGTTTAGTCGATTCTAGGACTATTGTAATGCATGTGAGTCTAGACATACATGCCTTTATTGTATATTTGATAGTGTGGTGACTTTTGACATTCTGAAATATATTTTATATAGTAAATGGACTCCGATCTTGATAGAGCCGTGGCAGATGATGTAGAAAGTGTAGCACCTGATCGTGCACGAGGATCAGTGCCAGTAAACTCTCTACCAGTTACGGGTAGTCATGAGGGGGAGGCTAAACAAGCCTTCTACCAGATGATGAATGAATAGTTTACCCAGTTTGTTTAGAATAACACGACTGTACAACAACCTCCACCCCCGAATAATCCAACTCTGGTATATTCAGCACCCCCGATGATAGATCCAATGAGATCTAGTAGGCATCCTATTGATAAAATCAAGATATATGGGGCCGATGAATTCAAAGCCAATGATGATGATGACGCAGAGCGAGCCGAGATGTGGCTTGATAATACCATTTGGGTACTTGATGAGTTATCCTGTACTTCAGAGGAATGCCTAAAGTGTGCTATATCTCTACTTCGGGACACTACCTATCACTGGGGGAACACACTAGTATCAGTAGTTTCGAAAGAAAAAGTGACTTGGGATTTCTTCCAGATTGAGTTCCATAAGAAATACATTATCCAGAGATTCATCGATCAAAAACGTAAAGAATTTCTTGAATTAAAACAAGGGCGAATGACCGTGACAGAATATGAGTGGAAATTTGTCAAACTCAGCAGATATCTAGAGAATGTGTTTTTTGAAGCCATTATGGTCAAAAGATTTGAGGATGATATGAATGAAGATATAAAGTTACTCATGGGCATTCTTGAGATTAAAGAGTTCGTGGTACTAGTCGAGCAAGCTTGCAAAGCTGAAGAGCTCGGAAAAGAGAAAAGAAAGGCTGAGATAGAAGCTAGAGACACGTAAAAGAACATCGAGTAAGACTTTCCATTCAACATCTAAGAAGTTCAGAGATGACTTTAACCGACATAAGACTACTCTTGACCTGTCTAGACGAGATCGACCTCCAGTGAGTTCTCAAGCCACTTCAATGGCTAGTGTAGGCAATGTTCAACAGGATCGGATTGAGTGCAAACATTGTGGAAAATGGCATTCTGGGAGTTGTAAATTCCGTAATCGGTCTTGTTTTAAATGTGGATCATCAGATCATTTCATTCAAGAGTGCCCGATGCTAGTCGACCAAAATGCGGCTCAGAACACTAAACCGAGCAACGCGTCAGCACGAGGTAGACCACCTAAACATTCAGGGAACGTAGGTGGTAGTTAGAGAGGAACGAGGGACACTGCAGTTCGATCAGAGGCTCGAGCACCAGCTAGAGCTTATACTATACGTGCCAGAGAGGATACTTCTTCCCCTGATGTTATTACAGGTGCTTTCACACTTTATGATACTACTTTAATTGCATTGATTGATCCTGGTTCGACTCATTCGTATGTATGTGAAACTCTAGTACATAGTATGACTCTTCCTGTTGAGTCTACTGAGTTTGTGATTCGTGTGTCCAACCCCTTGGGTAGATGTGTACTCGTTGATAAAGTGTGTAAAGGTTGCCCATTGATGATTTGGGATTCTTGCTTTTCGGCTGATTTAATGTTGTTACCCTTCGATGAATTTGATATAATTCTGGGAATGGATTGGTTATATTTGCACGATGCAGTGGTGAATTGCAAAAGAAAGATCATTGATTTGAGATGTCAGAATGGTGAGACCATCCAAGTTGAATCTAGTGATTTAAATGGGTTACCTATAGTAATATCCTCAATGTTAGCCCGTAAATATGTGAGAAAAGGATGCGAATAAATATGTGAGAAAAGGATGCGAAGCTTACCTGGCTTATGTGTTGGATAATAAAGTGTCTGAAAAGCAGTTTGAGTCCGTACTATTTGTGTGTGAATACCCTGAGGTGTTCCTTGATGAATTACCGAGTTTACCGCCAATTCGAGAGATTGAGTTCGGCATTGAATTAGTACCAGGGATGACTCCGATTTCAATAGCTCCGTATCAGATGGCACCTACTAAGTTGAAAGAGTTGAAAGCCCAGTTGCAAGAGTTGACAGGTAGGGGTTTTGCACGACCGAGTTTTTCTCCTTGGGGTGTGCCGCTTACTTTGTGAAAAGAAAGATGGAACTATGCGAATGTGTATCGATTATCTAAGAATCGAATAAGGTGACTATAAAGAATAAATACCCGTTACCTCGGATTGATTATTTATTTGATCAGTTGAAAGGAGCTTCAGTGTTTTCAAAGATAGATTTGAGATCGAAGCTACGATCGATTCTGTAGTCGAGATTCTAATGTGCCAAAGATCGTATTTCGATGAGGTACTACCACTTTGAGTTTCGGTTATGCCTTTTGGACTTACTAATGTACCCACCGTATTTATGGATCTAATGAATCGGGTTTTCAGATAGTTTTTGGATCAGTTTGTAGTAGTGTTTATTGATGATATACTGATCTACTCTAAAGATGAAACCGAACACGCTGAGCACTTGAGGTTAGTGTTACGACTTTGCGAGATCAGCAGGTTGTATGGAAAGTTCGATGAAGTGTGCGTTACGGATGAAGGAAGTCGGCTTTTTGGGGCATGTTGTTTCAGCTTGGGTATTCGGGTTGATCCGAACAAAATATCGGCTATACTTGATTGGAAACCACCAAAGAATGTCTCCGAAATTCGAAGCTTTCTGGGACTTGTGGGATACTACAGATGATTCGTTAAAGGTTTTTCCATGATAGCTACACCTTTGACAAAGCTGCTACAGAAAGATGTTAAGTTCGAATGGTCAGAAAAATATCAGAAAAGTTTTGATGAGTTGAAAGCCCTTTTGACCGAAGCTCCAGTGTTAGCTCAGCCTGAATCGGGTAAAGAATTTATTGTTTATAGTGATGCTTCTTTGAATGGTTTGGGTTGCGTTTTGATGCAGGAAGGTAAAGTCATAGCCTACGCTTCGAGACAATTAAAGGCTCACGAAAAAAATTATCCGACTCATGATTTGGAACTTGCAGCTATTGTTTTAGCTTTGAAAATATGGCGTCGTTACTTGTTCGACGAAAAATGTCATGTTTATTCAGATCACAAAAGCCTGAAGTACTTAATGACTCAAAAAGATTTGAACTTGGGACAACACAGATGGTTTGATTTGTTGAAAGACTATGAACTGGTGATTGACTACCATCCGGGAAAGCTAACGTTGTTGCAGATCCATTAAGTCGAAAATCATTGTTTGCTCTTCGTGCGTTGAACACACATATGGTTATGTCTGGTGATGGTTCGATTATAGCCGAGCTAAAGGCAAGACCGATGTTTATTCAACAAATTTGTGATGCAGAAGGAATTGACAAAAACTTGATAGCTAGACGGGTTCAGTGTAATAATGATGCAGGGTCAGAGTTTCAAATTGGTGCAAATGGTTGCTTGAACTTTAAAGGCCGTATATGTGTTTCGAGGAATGTAGATTTGATTTAGATAATTTTGAACGAAGCCCATAGCAGTCGATTATCGGTTCATCCGGGTAGCACGAAAATGTATAATAATTTGAAACAGTTCTATTGGTGGCCTGGCATGAAGCGGGATATATCTGAATTTATTTCAAAGTGCTTAATTTGTCAACAAGTAAAAGCCAAGCATCAAGTGCCTTCCGGGTTACTTCAGCCAATCATGATACCTGAGTGAAAATGGTATAGAATCACTATGGATTTTGTATCCGGTTTGCCTACGACACCGAGTAAGAAAGATGTAGTCTGGGTTATAGTGGATCGATTGACCAAATCATCTCACTTTGTGCCAATTCGTTCAGATTATTCGCTTGATAAACTTGCTTATTTGTATATGTCACAAATTGTGAGATTACATGGTGTGCCGAGTTCCATTGTTTCAGACAGAGACCTGAGATTCAAATCGCGGTTTTGGAAGAAGTTGCAAGATGCCTTAGGTACTAAACTTCATTTAAGTACAGCCTTTCATTTGCAGATAGACGGTCAATCTAAACGAACTAATCAGATACTTGAGGACATGTTGAGATGTTACGTTCTTGAGTTTGAAGGTACGTGGGAAAGATATTTACCTTTGATTGAATTCGCTTATAATAACAGTTTTCAATGGCACCATATGAAGCTCTATATGGCCGTAAGTGTCGTACACTGTTGTTTTGGACTGAGCTCAATGAAAACAAGATACACGGGGTTGATCTGATTAAAGAGACTGAATAGAAAGTGGCTGTGATCAGGGATACTTTGAAACCTGCTTTGGATTGTCAAAAGTCTTATGCTGATTTGAAACGTAAAAACATTGAGTTTCAAGTAGGAGATCAAGTGTTTTTGAAAGTTTCTCCGTGGAAAAAAGTACTCCGATTTGGTCGAAAAGGCAAATTGAGTCCAAGATTCATCGGACCGTATGAAATCATCGAACGTATTGGGCCTATTGCTTATAGATTGAAGTTGCCCTCTGAATTAGAAAAGATACATGACGTATTTCACGTTTCAATGCTTCGTAAATCCAGATCAGATCCGTTACATGTGATCACTCCGTCATTGGTTGAAATCTGATCCGATATGACGTACGAGGAAGAACCAATTTGTATTTTACCTCGGAAATGAAAGAGTTGAGAAACAAGAGAATTCCATTAGTTAAAGTATTATGGAATCGACACAGAGTTGAAGAGGCTACTTGGGATCCTAAGGATTCAATGAGGCAACAATATCTGACTTTGTTTAACGGTAAGATTTTCGGGGCCGAAAATCTCTAAGGGGGGAGAGTTGTAACAGTCCGATTTTGACCCTAATCAGAACGGTGGTTTTGGGACCACGAATCCGAGTCTGATGTATATTTAAATATTATATTCTGTGCTTATCTTGTGTGAATTAATATGTGTGAGAGTTTCGTAGAAAAATTTTATCGTTTAAGTGTTTAATTTAACGAAAAGGACTTAATCGCGTAAAGTGTAAAAGTTGCATTCTATAGAGTAAAGTGCTAGAATGAGGATGGCTTTTTAATATGATGCATTAAATGGGTAAATAACCCATTTTTAACTTAGTGGGTGACATATGACATGTTTAACCTTAATTTTTATATTGTATAATTATTTATAATAAGGTTATAAAGGTAAATGAATAAATGTCATATATATGTTAAATAAAACATAAAAGAAATGGCCATTATCATCTTTTATTTGCTTGGCCGAATGTTGAGAAAAGAAATAGGGTTTGGTTTCCTTTGAATTTTGGCAACTTCACTCACAAATTCAAGGTTAGTTTGATTTTGGTTCTTGATAATTTTTACGTTTTTAAGATCGTTACTTCGAATCGTAGCTGACCCATGTTAAAATTTTTAAATCTAAGCATGTTTGATGTTCAGCCATTATTGTTTTCATGTAGTTTTTGATGTTAAATGATTTTAGATGAAAGATATGTTAAAGATTAGTATGTTTTGTATTAGAAGTTTTGATGAAATTGAGTATTTAGGGCTAATTTGTAAAAATAAATTTTTAGAGGGACTTATTTGGGAAATAAATGAAATAAATGGACTTGTAAGGTCCCTAGAAAGATTCGACTCTTGAGTAGCGTGGGGAAATTTTGTGTATTTTATGTTTTATGCAAATAGGACTAAATTGTAAAAATGTGAAACATTAGGGGTAAAGTGGTAAATTACCCATTTATGTGTTTTGGGACTAAATTGAAATGAAATGTACTTGAATGAGATAAATTTTAATGTGTTTAGATGAAGAACAAAGAAAAACGAATTTGGATCGGGGAAAGACAAAGGTTGTCGAATAGCCGGATTACGTGGTTCGTTGACAGTCGAGGTAAGTCCTTAAGCTAAATTATATTAAAGAATTAATTATGAATATGTTTAATGAAGTTAGTTGATAAAATTGAGTATGAATATATGTGTTAGCCGAATGTAAAGGCCTTAAAATGAATTGGATGTGTTTTTGGTAAATGCAATATGAATTACTATGTTCGTTGTGATATGTGAATGTGATTTGTGGATATGATTCGTTATTGATGATAGTGTTGAGAAATGTAAATTGATGGATTGATTATATTATTATTTCGAGCTTCAAGCCTAGCAGGCCTTGTACCGGTGAGTTATTCGGGCTTCGAGCCTAGCAGACCTTGTGCCGGTGAGTTATTCGGGCTTCGAGCCTAGCAGGCCACGTGCCGGTGAAATAATTCGAGCTTATTGCCTAGCAGGCTTAATGCCGGTGTTAAATTTCGAACCTTGAGTTTAGCTGGCCTAGTGCCGGTGTATGTGATTCGAGCTAATGCCTAGCAGGTTCTATACCGATGTATTGGCACTCCGAGCTCAGATTGTATAACAAGAAAGCATAAAATAAGTCAAGAAAATCTAAGCTTTTGAAAATGAATCGTACTGATTCGGCTTTGAGGTAAGTGCTTTCTTACATATATGTGGTATATAATGATAATGAGCTAGTAAAAATGAAGTCATAAATGTATGATAGAATGGTGGTTGGAAGATATATAGATGTGATTCGATGTGATGATCAAGTACTCGATAGTGTACGAATGAATGGAAATGTTTGTATGTATACTTAAGTATATACATATGCATTGGTATAATTGATGAATGGTGCACTTTGGTGGGAAAAATAAAAGTTGATAGATTAAATGATATAATGAAATTCGGCAATGGTAAATATGGAAGTTGATATGTGTACTTTTAAATGCTTCAATTGTAGGTTAAAACGCTTAAATGATTGAAGTTATATTGTATTTTCTTAGGACTTACTAAGCTAGTGAGCTTATTCCGTGTGTGCTTTTGTTTTATTTTATAGATTTAAATCAAGCTACGGGCATCCGAGGATCGTCAAAACAACAACCACACTATCACCCTTTTGGTATTAAATCTTAGTTTTGAATCAAGGCATGTATAGGCTAGATTAAGGTTTAGACTAATGACATTTGGTCTTGTGTATATATGTATAGCCTTACGAAACGGCTATTACATTTGGCTAAACTTTACTTATGTGTTTCTTGTTATGTTTTAAATCTAGTTCGAAAGCATATATTATGATATATATATATGAAGAAGTTTAGTTATGAGTCTTTGATAAATCTTTTGAATATGAACGAACATGGAGGTCTAATAAGTTGAATTGGAAATTGATGCACATTAGTTAAAACAAAATTGGAAATATGAGTAACTTTATACACTATATATTTATTTGATGATGAATTGGGTGAATAATGGACATGTTTCTATTGGTATGATCGATGATGAATGTCTTAGTTACACATACATAGGATTTCTTTAAGTGAATTGATACTAGACTATTGAATATGGATAAGATATATATATATATACATTGTTTGGTAAGTTATTGATTATGGAACCTATTAAGCTATGGTTCTTTCTAAATTTTAGTATGATAAATATATATGTGATTAAATATGTGTTTAACCAAATGCTAGATTGTTATATAGTTAAGAACTAATGTGTTTAGGTTTGTATGTGTTAATAATTTTATAAGAGTTAGTAAATTAATTGGAGTATGATTTAGTCAATATTTGTGCTTTAAGATGACATAGTATGTATACCTGTTTATAGTGTATTCGGATTATGATCTAAGGGAGTAATTAATAGTTGGAACATATTTTATAAGGTTATAGAACTAATCCGGTAACAGACAAGTATTAGGGTGTTACAGACTGGATCTGGCATGCCACATAAAATGGTTGTTTATAAACTGCGCATTTGTTAAAAAAAATACGTATTCTTTTTGAAACTCCGAGCTTTGTTGTTTGTGAAATTCAGATTTTGCTTTAATGGGTTTCTCATAAACACATTTTTATTATTCACGAAAACTTTGTTTATGGCAAGAATCAGATTCAGTAATTTGCTGAAATGTCATATTTTTAAAAATGTTCATTAACTTTTTAAGAAAACTCTATATTAATCCTCTAGCAATAAATCATAGCGGAAAAGGAAGTACAAAAGGAAAGTAAAGTTAAAAGGCCTTTTTACAAAATACTAAACCCGAACTTAACATAATCTTAAAATAAAGCAAAGCCAAAATTTACTAAAGTTCGTGAGAAATACTCCGACGTATGGCGACCTCTAGAGTCCTCCGCAGCTTCAAATCCTTTAACGCTGAGGATCACCTGCAAGGTTAAAGCAAAGAGGTGAGTTACAAGAACTCAGTGCATAATCCCCTAATCGGTCATTTACTGGGCCCGAGCCAAAACGAAAGTAGACTGGGTCGAGGCCCTATTTGGTGACAATCTGGGCCTTAGCCCTATAAACATGATAATGCAAACAGAGAATGCAGGCCAACCCAACACACACCGGTACCAACTTTACACACTTGTGGGGATCAAGTCAACCCACCCAGCCCTACACACCAATATGGCAGACAAGCTGCTAATCACAGAATTTGTTGCAAAGCCACCAAAATAATAGAATCTACATGGCATAGCCACCAGACAGAATGTGGCAGAGCCACCAGAATTCACTTCCTTCGATCATCAAACCCAACCCATGCAACATATTATTAATGCAATGCATCATACGTGTAAAAGTACAAGCAAAGCATATACATGATAACCAATCCATAATCAGGGGTATAACGGTCATTTACCCTCCAGGGGCATTTCGATAATTTACCCTTCTAGGGGTATTTCTATAATTTCACATTTAACAGCCTCTCCGAAGGCCTATTGTCACCTTGAGCGAGACAGGACCCTTTTTGGGTCTCTACGGACTTATTGGGCCTAAAATCCATTTCAGGCACCTATCATTTTATAGTTTTCCATCAATTTCGTCCATGTAGGCTTGGACAAATTTATTGGGCCCGCTCTACTGCTTTTGAATCGGTCGCCCATTACGCCTCAATTCAATGGAGTGCTCGTTGCACTCTCAATGGCTTACCGTCATTATTTGTGTGTCGATTTACTACTACGAGCGCTCACACACTCGAGTGGTCACAGTTGCCAGTTTTTTGGCTTTTCGACTTTCGACCGATTCACAGAACATTGCAAGCATTCATCCAGAAGGGTGTCAGATTTACACACCTGTTTTAGATTGCCGCAAGAATTACTCCATGCTTGCCCCTAGAATAACAATGATCGAAAGTTAGCCTTAACTTCTTAAAAGATTTCAAAACCCGAAATACTACACCACTTGGGTCACTTACCACGAGACGTGATTCCTTCCAACCGAGTGTCAATTATTCAGCTTTGCTTCTTCTTTGGCTAAAGCGAACAACCCTAAATTGATTGATGCATAAGGGGTGTTAGCATCTACCAATATTCGGCATCAGAGAGAATTTTTAACAATAATTAGCACTATTTACCCTTAGATTCGGCAACAGCAGATCCCTTGAACAAGAGGAGTTTAACAACGCATGGCTCTCAGAGATGGCGAGTAACTAGAGAGAAAAGAAGAGATTAAAATGCACATGAGATCAAAAGAAGTAAGTTCGGCCTTCACCAACTTAGTTAACTAAATACCAAGAAGAGAGAAACATTAAGACCAACAGTACCAGTTGAGAAAGGATTCGAAAGTTGATCCCCCAAAGAATTTCGGCCTTTACTAAATGGAACCCAATGATTCGAGCAAGAAAAGAATGAATGGATTCGGCCTCTAACTAGGGATAAGTCGAATGGAGAGGGGAGGTTACGGTCACAAAAAGTAACACCACGAACTGACGATGAATGTGGAGAAAGATGGTGGGAATTCGGCTTTTGGGAGAGAAAGAAATCAGCAAGGATGATGAAGATAAAGAAGGAGGGTGTGTTGATACGGCTTAGGGAAAGAAGAGAAGTGATCATTTCAACAAGAAGAGAAATGTGGGAGAAATAAAAATGATGAAAGCACGAAAATTGGTCGAAGTTAGAGAAGAAAAGAAAAACCTGAAATGATGAAGGACTCACCCAAAAATGCAACACTCACAAGGGTACAAAAAGAATTCGGCACCCCTCCCAAAAGCTAAGACAAACTTTTGGTTTCCACACTTACCTCAAAAGACCAAAAATGCTCTCTTAGACCCCAGCTGAAATTTCCCCCTCTCACACATACCCACTCACGGCCAACTCTCCCACTCCCCATATCCCACGATCCTCTCCTCTTTTTGCTCCACCAAACACTCTCCACCTCCCATTCAAACCATTTGACTCATTCCTCAACCACCTTGCCAGAGTTTGAACTCCACTCTGCTTCTTCCTTTCCTGAGCACAAAATAAAAACCTCAAATTACTGCTTATGGGATTCGAACTTCTCACCCCCCCTTACACTCCCCTTGACACCACACCAACTTGCCACATGCTCAACATGTGCTAATAAAACACACATTAATAAATATAAACCCTGCCTCTAATAGTCCTCCCCACTAAAGAGCCCAAAAATAAAAATTTTCCTAGGGCTTAGCCTAGGCCCCAGGCCTCCCTAGGGCCCCCAAACACACCCAAATAACCAGCTAAACAAGCTTAACACATGTATTAGTGCAAAAATGCCAGACCTATAATTTTTGGATGTTACAGTTCTACCCCTTAAAGAAATTTCGGCCTTGAGATTTACCTGTTTAAAAGAGGTGAGGCTATTGCTATCGTATTGCCTCCTCCGGCTCCCACATGGCTTCCTCTAAACTATAATTACGCCACAACACTTTGACTAGTAGAGCAAATTTCCTCCTCAACACTTTAACATCCCGATCCAAAATCTGCACCGGTTCCTCTTCAAAAGTCAAATCAGGTCTTATCTCAATTTCTTCCACCAGCACTATATGAGAAGGACCTGAACGATATCGCCTCAACATAGAAACGTGAAATACGTTATTTATCCGGTTTAACTCAGGGGGCAACTCAAGCTGATATGCGACTGGTCTGACACGTTTCAACACCCAATAAGGCCCGATGAACCTAGGGTTTAACTTGCCTTTCCATCCAAATCTCAAGATCTTTTTCCACGGTGAAACCTTCAAGAAAACATAATCTCCCACCGAGTACTCGATTTCCTTACACTTAAGATCCAAAAGCTTCTTTTAACCGATCCCTAATCAACTTCACCTTCTTCTCAGTTTCTAAAATCAATTCTGGACCCAATAACTATCGGTCACCCAATTCTATCCAACAAGTAGGGGTACGGCACCTCCGACCATATAATGCCTCATAAGGTGCCATCTGAATGCTGGATTGGTAGCTGTTGTTATACGCAAATTTTGCTAATAGTAAATAATCTTCCCAACTACCCCTGAAGTCAATCACACAGCTTCTTAACATGTCTTCCAAGATCTGGATTACTCTCTTCGACTAACCATCAGTCTGTGGATGAAACGTGTGCTAAAATCTAGCCTCGTACCCAATGCTTCATGTAACACTTTCCAAAATCAAGATGTAAATCTAGTGTCCCTGTTTGAGATGATGGACACCGGTACCCCATGTAGCCTCACAATTTTTTCCATGTACAACTTGGCCAACTTCTGTAGTGAGTAGTCAGTACGAATCGGTATGAAATGCGTGGACTTAGTCAACCGATCAATGATTACCCACACTGAATCTTTCTTAGTAGGCGTCAAGGGTAGCCCACTAACAAAATCCATTACTATCCTCTCCCACTTTCAGAGCAGAATTTTCACTAGTTACAGTAGTCCCGAAGGCAGTTCATGTTCAGCCTTTACTTGCTGACACGTCAAACACTTGCTTACGAAGTCAGTAACTTCACATTTCAATCCTGGCCAGTAGTAAAGGTCACGTAGGTCTCGGTACATCTTGTTCCCATCGGGATACATAGCGTATGGGCTACTATGCGCCTCACGCAGAATTATCTGTCTTAACTCAGAGTCCTTTAGCACACAAATTCTTCCACGGAAACATAACACCCCTTCACTATTCAGCCCAAAATCCACCGTCTCCCTACATTTCACTTGCTGAAAATGAGAACCTAACGACCCATCCAATAACTGTTTCTCCTTAATCTGATTAACCCACATCGGTTTCACCTGAAGTTCTGTTAACAAACTACCATCCTTATAAAGGCTGAGACGAGCAAACATTACCATCAAATCTGATACCACCTTACGACTTAGTGCATCTGCCACCATATTAGCTTTACCCGGATGATACCCAATCGAGAAGTCATAATCCTTCAGCAAATCTATCCATCTCCGTTGTCTGAGATTTAACTCCTTTTGGGTAAGGAGATACTTAAGACACTTATGGTCAGTATAGATAATCGACTTTTCTCCATACAGATAATGTCTCTATATCTTTAGTGCGAACAACACAGCAGCTAGTTCCAAGTTATGAATGGGATAGTTCACCTCATGTGGCCTTAGTTGTCGAGATGCATACGCTACTACCTTCCCCTCTTGCATCATCACACAACCCAAACCTGTGTGCGACGCATCACAATAGACAACGAATTCTTTCCCAGCCTCTGTCTGAATCAAAATCGATGTTTCAGTCAGAATCTTCTTCAGTCTCTCAAAACTCCCTTGCTACTTCTGTCCAAACAAACTATATGCCCCTACGCAATAGCTTAGTTAGGGATGCAGCAATCAAAGAAAACCCCTTAACGAACCGCCTATACTACCCAGCCAAACCCAGAAAACTTCGAATCTCTAATACTGACTTCGGTGGCTTCCAATCCAACACAGCTTCAACCTTTCGAGGATCAACCCTTATCCCTTCGGTAGACACAACATGACCCAAAAATATCACTTCCTTCAGCCAAAACTCGTACTTACTGAATTTGGCATAAAGTTGCTTCTCTCTCAATATCTATAGAACAACCCAAAGATGTGAATCATGCTCCTCCTCAGTTCTTGAATACACCGACATGTCATCTATAAAGACCACCACGAATCGGTCTAGATAAGGTTGGAAGACCCGATTCATCATATCCATGAAGGTGGCTGGGGAATTCGTTAATCTGAATGGCATAACCAAAAACTCGTAATGCCCATAACAAGCTCGGAATGTAGGCTTGTATATATCTGCCTCCTCAACCCTTAGCTGATGGTACCCCGATCTTAAATCTATCTTTAAGAAAATCGAAACTCCCTATAGCTGATCGAACAGGTCGTCTATCCTTGGTAGCGGATATTTGTTCTTAATCGTTAGCTTGTTCAACTGACGATACACATACTCACTAACCCATCCTTCTTCTTCATGAATAATACCGACGCTTCCCATGGAGATACACTTGGTCTGATAAATCCTCGATCCAACAGTTCTTGGATCTGAGCCTTTATTTTAATATTAATTAGATTGGAAAAAGTGAAATTTGGATCTAGATCAAGGGAAAGTCAAAATATCGGATTAGTCAACTTAATTTGTCATTACTACAAACGAGGTAAGTTCGTATTTTAATAGACATTATAGAATTATGTTATAAATGCATATTATTTGTATGATTGAATTTAATGCCGAATGGTAATGCAAATGTATGTATTTTGAGTACGTTATATATATGTTATTATGATATTGAATTGTTCGAGAAGTAGAATATATGAATACGAAAAAGTTTTGATAATGTGACGATGCCCGAAAAGCCCCGTGTGAACCCTAGGAATAGTAGAGGATACATGTGTCATGACATAGGATTTTGAGATATATTTCATGTAAGACCACGTCTGGGACGTTGGTAACAATTTGAGATATCGTGTAAGACCATGTTTGGGACACTGAATCAATTAAAGATTACGTATAAGACCATGTTTGGGACATCGGTATCGTATATGATTTTGTATAAGACCCTATCTAGGACAATGGCGTCGATATTTGATTACATGTAAGACCACATCTGGGACATTGGCATTGTAGGTGCTATATGAGCTATCCGAGTATCCATATTGATTCTGAACGGTTCAACGGGCGTTCCTAGAAATAAGCGAATAAGTGAATGACATTTTGATTCAAGTACGTTGAAATGTATACAATGTTTGATAATGAAAGGTAAGTATATATGTACAAAGAATTTTATGTAATGTATATGCAAATGAAATGTGAATATGTACAAATGAAACATGAACAAATGAATAAGATGTGATTTATAAAGTGGCATATGTGAAATTATCAGATATTATATGAATGAAAGGTGAATTTGGGTATAAGTGATGATATGTGATTCATATGAGAAAGATATGTGATTAAATAGCTTATTTCCCAAAATGTGCTCATTTGGCTATATAAAAGTGAGAAATGAATGTTATACGAGAATTGAATTGAATAAGCTTGTGAAAGCTAAAGTTAGTAAGTATGTAAGTATATTTTGAATGGTGATGATTTGATACGAAATCAAGTTATAAACTTGCGATAAGTTGTGTTTTGGCATGTGAGATAGCATATTATGCTTAAGACATCGAATTGAAATTATTTGTTATGTTAAGTTTATTAAGATACGAGCTTAATAAGCTTTATAGATTACTTTGTGTTGTTTTTTTATGCTTTATAGTGATTCAGATGTTCGCTCGGGTTGGAAGTTGGCGGAGATTGCATCACACTATCTGGCTAATTATTTCGGTATTTATACCCTTTAGACTTGGTTATATGGCATGTATAGGCTATGGTATTTGATATTATGGTTGGAAATGTATTTGGCCATTTTATATGGCCTATTAATGACTTATGTTTGATGTGTAATTTGCCTTGTGTAGTGACATAATTTGGTATGGTTGGTGATAATTCAAGTTGATCATTTGGTCATTTGGTATATGACGAGTATTTATTTATGAAAAGCATGATTTTAGACTTGATAAGTGAATGGCTAATAGATGATTTATGAGTCAAGCTTTGAGTGTGATTGATGGTAGTAAAAATACATATTGAAATAGGTTGTATTGATGAGTATGATATGTACTTTGGTATATGATTGGATAGGTGAGAAATGAGGAATGAATCATGCTAGTTTGGTATGTGTTTTGAGTTGATGAAATGGATAGTATTGGTATAGTAAGTTTGGTGCAAGAAATAGTATTGTTTGGCTACTTATTAATGTATTGAAATGGCATGAAATGTGGTGTTTTAGGTATGCTTGAGAAGGGTGAGAAATGTGGCTTCAACCAAGCCTATTTTCACTCCACATGGCCAAGCACACGGGCATGTGGCTTGACCATGTGTGACACATGGATGTGGTACACGATCGTGTGTCCCCTGGGGTAGGCCTTCGAATTAAGTTAGGATACCCTACAGGTTTGCCACGGCCTAGACACACGGGCGTGTCTACTGGCCATATGTGGCACACGGGCTGGCATATGGGCGTGTGGCTGGCCGTGTGACCCAAGTCAGTAACCCCTCTAGATTTCACACGGTCTGGCACACGGACGTGTCCTCGATCGTATGGTACAAGTCAGAATGTATGCCCTATTTTCACACGGCTTGTGACATGGGCGTGTCTGGTTGCCGTGTGAGGCATACAGCCTGTTCATACGGGCGTGTGATCCCTAATGCTTGAAAATTTTAAGTGATTCCTAAAGTGTGCAAATGTGATCAGTTTAGTCCCGAACCTTCTCTAAAGGATTTTAAGGTCTCGTAGACCTTCTGAAAGAACTATATGAGTACGAATTATTATGAAATGATGTTGTGAATTGAGCGTAAAATATTATGATATGTCCGGTAATGCCTCTTAACCCTAAGTCGGCGACAGACATGAGTTAGGGGTGTTATATTTGGTTGGTATTAGAGCTAAGGTTTAGTTGGTTCTAGGACTAACATAGCATATGTGATTTAGCTATACATGCTATATATAACCTGCGATAGAGTGATATCTGCCAACTCTGACGAAAATTGTTTTGATAAGACTGATATGCTTTCCAACTAAGCTAGTTCTGATAGCACAGAAGTAAATACTCAAATATTTGAGTGAAAATGTGCTGATGATGAGTTGAGACTCATAAAGGTATGAATAAGAATACAAGATATTTTGTTGTTGATAAATGTTGTAATGATACGAGTATATGAG
Organism: Gossypium rotundifolium; assembly: GCA_025506655.1. NCBI lineage: Eukaryota > Viridiplantae > Streptophyta > Magnoliopsida > Malvales > Malvaceae > Gossypium > Gossypium rotundifolium. Next base: position 44,789,612 of record CP106725.1, on the reverse strand, counting down.
TTGTGATATGTGGCCTATGACTACTAAATGAAATGCTTTGATTATGAATTAGTGATTTGAGTTGGCATATGGACTATGTGTTAAGTACAAAAGTGCTGATAAGTTAATGACTATTAAATGTTTTGAGAATGTGAAATTAGAAATGAACTGGCTATTTGTGATAGTATATGTTATGTGCATGTATGTGAGAATTAAATTTGATGCTTTACTACCTTCACCTCCTTATCAGTGAAATGTTAAAATGAAATGTAACACCCCTAACCTGTAACCATCATCGAAATAGGGTTAAAAGGCATTATCGGACATATCGAAACTTTTAAAATCACTTCACAATACAAGATACATCATCATCATAACATAGCAAATCATATACATAGTGTCCCTAAAATAGGTCTACGAGACCTTAAACATGCATTAGAAAAGGGTCAGGAGTAAACCAAGCACATACAAAATTTTTCCAAAAACTTAACATTTTCCAAAGTTATAGAGGTCACACACCCATGTGGGCAGGCCGTGTGCCTCACACGGCCTCATACACACCCGTGCGTCCAAGCCGTGGCAAAACAGGGCATACATGCTGACTTGTCCACACGGCCGAAGACACGCCCGTGTGCTTGACCCGTAGAAAACACTGACTTAATTCATACGGCCTATCACACGCCCGTGTGTCTGGCCCGTGTGCGAGACTGACTTGTTTCGAATTATAGACTTAAGAGACACGATCGAGACACACGTCTGTGTGCTCAACTTGTGGGCAAATATAGGCCATTTGCAAGGCCAATTTGCCACTCATTTTTTAGGGTCAATCCTACAAGCACAATCAAGCATCATTTCATACTCCAAAAGCAACCAAAACATACCAACCATTCATCACAAATATACCAACATTGCATCATCTAAACATAGGTTAAAAGTTACCATATTCATAACCATTATCAAGCCATATCACATGGCTTTATATACATCTCAAAACATAAACTAAAACTACTAGCCTATACATGCCATACTTAGCTATGTCCACATTCAAAAGGTACCAAAATATAATTTGAAAGTGTGATGAAGATCCTCGACGATCCCTGAGCCTTCCGTAGCTTTGATAATCTATAAAACAATGCAAACACACACAAAGTAAGCTTTTAGTTTTCAAAAGCTTAGTAAGCCATATACAAATAAACTAATTATGTAAAACATTTATAACCAATTCATTCACATGATCATTAGCATAACACAATAGAAAATTCATAATTCTTCTATGGCTTAATTGCTTCTAACCAGTTGCTTACCAACAAATCATACCTCCATGCATTTCATTAGATCATAGCACACTTGTATATAACATATCTTTTTGGATTAGCTCCATACACATATCTCAATTCCACAATCTCACATATGTTTACTTTTCATACTCAAACTTGGCATACACTTCAAACGTACCTGTACCACATACACATTTCACATAGTCATTCAATTATGAAATTGCCCATTGAACTATTCAGAATCAAATAGAATACTCAGATAACTCGGAACACTCGTACAATGCCGATGTCCCAGACGTGGTCTTACATGTAATCAAATATCGATGCCACTGTCACAGACAGGGTCTTACACGAAATCATATACGATGCCAATGTTCCAGACATGGTCTTACACGTAAATCTCAAATCGATGCCAATGTCCCAGACGTGGTCTTACACGATATCACATATCGAAACCCTATGTCATGACATATTTATCATAACTATTCCTAAGGTTCGTACGGGGCTTTTCAGATATCATTACAATATTGGAGCCTTGAAGAATTTCACATATTCAGCTCAAATAATCATATAACACAATTCGTTCACATATAAACAATATTAATTCAATCTAAACACATTTATTTGTATATTGACTTACCTCGTACGGATATGAACGGACAGAGACGACTACTCGACCACTTTCGACTTTCCCCGATCTAAATCTGTTTTCTTTGGTTCTTAATCTATACATATTCAAATTTAACTCTTTTATTCACCAAACCATTTAATTCAATCCAAAAACAGATATTTAGGGTATTTTACAAATTAACCCTCACATTTTTACATTTTGACATTTAAGTCCTTATTTCATAATTTCACAAATTATACAAAATTTCAATACTCCCATGCTTGGCCAAATATTCATATATTCTATATAACTCCACATATTTCATTTATTTCACATTTTAGTCCCTCAATTTACTATTTTCACAATTTAGTCTAAATTACTCAAATTCATCAAAAATTCAAAGACAAAACATGTTAATCTATTACATATCCCTCATATTTCATCACCATCTAACACAAAGCTCAAGCATTCATCAATGGCACATTTCAAAATCATCATCAAATTCCAAAATTAAGACATGGGTTTGATAGAACACAAAGCAACGATCACAAAAACGTAAAAACCTCTAAAAATCGAGCTTAAAACATACCTTGATTGAGCTAAATGAGTGCCGAATGCAAAGAAAGCTTAAACCCTTCTTTTTATTTCAATTTTTGGTGCAAAAAAAATATGATAACCATCTATTTTCATGTTTTTGTTATAATTATTTAACTTATTAACTAATTTACAATTTTAACCTTTGATAAAAACATATAATAATACATAATGGTTGGTTATAAATGTCCATTAACATAATAATGGAATAATATCCTTTAAGGACTTATAATAAATCAAATCATAGCAATTTAGCACATTAATAAATAGAATGCCACTTTTACATTTTCTGCGATTAAGTCTTTTTTTTTCCAAATTAACCACACAAACAATAAAATTAATTCACAAAACTTTCACACATGCTTAATCACATACTGCAAGCACAAAAATTAATATTAAAATATTTTTCTGACTCAAATTTGTGGTCCCAAAACCACTATTCCGACTAGGGTCTAAACTGGACTGTTACATGAAATCTATAAGATTTTGGGATGAATAAGCTCGCGAGTGTAGAGTTACAGAGACCAGTGTTTGAAAGATTACTAATGTGGTCAGAAAAGAGAATGAGTCAATAAATGAAGATAGTACTAAAAGAGATATTGGATTGTTTTAAAGACTATTCAGATTATGTAAAGTCACTGTTAAAGAAGAAGTTAACTCCGATTAAATGGCCTATTCAGGTATGTTATTTAAAAATAAAAGTATTAGCTGAAAGCTTTTCTAAATTTATTTCTGTTAGTGAATGGATAGTGTGAAAATTTCTATTGACAGAATTAGACAACTGAATAACGATTGAATTGTATTGATGGTTGAATGCAATGGTTATATTTGGGCAGTTACTATGATTCCTTCTGGGCATTCTATGTGTACATTTATCCTCAGAAGTATATGTGACTGTTTAATTTCAGAAAGAAAGTCTTATCATATGAAAACATTAGCTAAACATATTAATAGACGAAAGCATCATTGATCTGTTTGGGTTATGTTCGATGTTGTTATGTCTTTCTCTAATAATTTATTCCATTGTGTGGATATAAAAGTCGACGGTAAAATCTGAATGAAGCTAATATTTTATTTCTACTGGTTATTGCTCTGATGAATATACGTGAAGAATATACTGCTTCTGTTATTGTGGATTCCAGTATTTACGAGTGACATTTTTCTTTCTGGACATTTTCTGGGATATAATCGAATTGATATCATTCTATATGGGTTGTAATTTTTAGATATCCTATGTAACTCCATATGTTAAAATTTTTCTATTCTGGTTTTCTTATGATTCCATGTGATTATCTGTAAGAGATCTCTATTTGACAGAGATGACTGTGTCTATTATGATTACAATTTTTGGCCTAAAATGTGAGAGTACAGTGGTACCGTCCTTAGAGTTATAAAAGTCATGTTTCTATAATAGTTGTCATTTAAATCATATTTGATTCTTTTCTATGTTCAAATGCTTCATTAACAGTCGGGATAATATTTATTATAGTGCTGAGACATAGTTCTTGGTAAGGCCCAATGATTTCTATTTGGTTAAGGTGATTTTAGTATAATTCAGAGTTTCGATGATTAATATATGAGACAGCTTCATTATAAACTCTTTTCTAGTTCTCGTGAAGGTTCGACATTGATAAATGTGAAAATGATAGAAGATCAAGATCAATATGTATAATGATATGTCTAGGGTTATCCTTCTAATGCGAAAAAGATTTCTTCGAAAAGACCGATTTAGTAGTTAGTACGATCTGAAGTATTTGATTGAAAAGTTAATTGGGTTATATTTGTTTGAATCTATCTACGAACTAGAAATAAACTTTGAACGTACATGTATGAATTGAAGGATAGTCTGGAAGAAGAATTTGTATTCTTGAAGACTTGATACAGAATTATATCTATCGGAACGATTCTATTTGAGAAATGTTATAGTAAATTAAAGTTAGTTCGATTGTTGAAGCTTTCTTTTGCACAAAGATAATTTCAACAGAAACATCAGTTCTAGTTCAGTCTGAGTTAAATAAAGAGATTATGATTTTTGGCCATACGTTATTGAATGGAAGGTGCAGAGATATGTTGTGATTCTATACAGTTAAAGCTGCATAAAAAGAGTTATGTGACATATTTGATGACTACAAGAGTTTAAAATGTTTAATGTCAAAGAAAGATCCGAACTTGGCATAGCAAGGTTAGCTTGAATCGTCGAAAAACTTTTGAGTCTGTAAGTAATTATTATCCGAGGAAAACAATTATAGTTTCGAATGTTCTGAATGGGAAACTCTTGTGTGTTTTATGAGTGATGAATATGTGATTGATCTTATTAGATGATGAACAATTGTTAGCTGAGTTAGAAGCTAAATAGATGTTATTTACCGAAGATGTGAGACTTAGAAATGTGTTATCAAATTATAAGTTAAAAAGGGGTTCAGCATAAATTGATTTCTGATTCAAAACTTTAAATGTGGAATCGATGATTATTTGCTGCTTCGAGATAAAGTGTCTATACCGAGAAGCTCTGATATTGTATAACCATAGTTATAGGTAGCTCACAGTGTCAGTTAGTCTGTTCGTATGAGGGTAACATGATGCATGACATTCTGAGATATGGTATTGATGACTGAGTGTTAACTGTGATATTTCTGACTTTGTTGATTATAGAATTAGTGTAACACCCCAAACCCGGTCTATACATTGAGACTAGATTTGGTTTGTTACATGAATCGAGCTATTTTTAAATCTTCAATAAGTTGAAAGCTACAATATTATTTACAGGATTTAATAAAATTAGAAGGGTATTTGAATTTGATAAATATTAGATCACATTAGTTGAAAATCATTGTATTCTCAAAACCTTTAGGTAATTTATTAAAGAGTTAACAATAATAAAATATTTATAAAAAGAATTTCATATACTTGAAAACCCAAATTTATTTTAATAAAACATCATATAATCATAGTCCATATTTAAAAGTCCAAAGTATAGTTTAAAACCAAACACACATAAAATCCATAATTTATTTATAGAGGCCCTTATTACAATAATCCAAAATAGTGAAAATACTTATTAAAAAGTTCGAGTTTAAATAACCCATGTTCTCGCAAAGATGGCTCCACGAAGTCATCCTCGCCCAAGTCCACGCCAATTTCCATTACCCGAGATGGAAAAATTAAAGGGGTGAGTTACTTAGAACTCAAGTGTAACTCACTTACCACCATTATTGGGCCGATCATCAAGATATTATGTTGGGCTTGAGCCCAATTACGTAATTCAACAATATCATAAAATGAAATAACATAATTTAAAAAAATGCATGTAAAATGAATTTTCCCAACCAAACCTAATATCCATCCGCTAACACCCCTGCACCAACCATCACACCTGGGGATCAAGTCAACCCACCCCGCCAACACACCAATCGTAGGCATTAAGCCTTTTTATAATTGTGGCAAAGCCACCGAACTAGAGGCAATAAGCCATAATTGTGGCAGAGCCACCGAACTAGAGGCAATAAGCCATTTGATTATTTGTGGCAGAGCCACCGAACTAGATTTTGGCAACAGGCCATTCTTCTCTTCATATACCCCACCCCATGCAATTATGCGTATATAAAAATATAGTCATATTAAAATTTTTATTTAATTCATAACATTGGTGGGTTTATCATTAAACATTTCATTTGGCCCAAATAATTTAGCAATTTGCCCATTTAGCAGTTTAGTGGGCTTTGGCCCATTTATCGAACTAGAGTATTTTGGCCCAATTTATCGAACTAGAGTATTTTGGCCCAATTTATCGAACTAGAGTATTTTATGGCCCATTTTCAAGAAACATACAATTTACATAATAACAAGTAATTTCTCGAGGGCATTTTCGTAATTTTCACGATTTAGTCGTTTTTACGTATTTTCGTCAAAATATCAGTTTTTACGTTTTTACCGATCTAGTCATTTTTACGATTTTTACTTCCATACCGAAATTGACATCCAACCAAGAAATAGTGTGAAGTTACACACCTCGATACCGATAGTACTAATCCTTCTCGCTCCTCGGCACCTAAAACATATTTCGATCCGTTAGAATACTATTTCGTATAAATATTCTTAATCGATAATAGATCCAAAATCTTACCCTCTTGATTTTGAATCACTTGATTTTCGGCTTCTCCTCGCTTATTGATTCGCTCGTCATGAGAATCCACCAACGATAATGGCTCTAAGTTCGTACTACTTGAATAATTGACTCCTTCTAAGATGGTCCGCAACCCGTGGAAAATCCTGAACTACCAAACCGCTCTTTGTTTAAATGGGGATTTACTGATCCGCCTCTTAACGTGACTAACCACCGCCTTTTCTTCCCTATTTTGAAAGTCTTCACGATCAAAGGAATATTAATTAAATCTAAAATAATATTGAATAGTACTAGAGGCTTTAAAAGATGTGATTTCCTTACCACAAGAAATCGATTCCAACGCTTTCTACGATTCTCCGATCACTTGAGTTCCGATCTTCGTTATTGCACTATATAATAACGAATGAAGCGTTATTAGAACGAACATTTATTTCGATCCAAAAGGCCTTCATAACACCATTAATATTCTACCGTAACACTTTAATAAAACGAAAACGAAAAGAAGAACCCTTACCTATAATCCACGATCGAAAAGAAAGGATTGAGAAAAGGTGTTTGTGACGGATGAAGATTTCGCTATGTATGATCAAAGAAAAGAAATAAGATTCGCTAAGGCACTCTAGCATTCGCCAAGAGAGTGTTTGATGGAGAAACTTTGATTGAAAAGAATTAAAATATGAAAAGAGATGGTGATGATGTTGTTTGATTTCAAAGAGAAGAGAAGAAAAAGATGGATTTTAGGAGCTAGTACATTCGGCCATGGTAAAAGAAAAGAGAAAGGATGGTTCTTTTGGTATAGTTGATTTCGGCACTCAAAGAAAAGACACAAAGCAATGGCTAAAGAAATAAAAAAAAATGACCAAATGATCACAAAACTTGAGCTTTACCAATTGCAAAATTCGGCCAAGATGAAAGTTGAAAAGAGAGAAAACAAAAATTCTGCACAAGGTGCAAGGAATGACCAAAGAGAAAATGAAATTCTTAGCCAATACTAACACAAAATTTGGCTCCTCCCTATACCAAGTTGTCATCCAACACATGGTCAATTGGCCATGATTTTGTTTCCAAAATTTTCCCTTGATATGTGCCTTATGTCCCCTATCTTTCCTTAAGTTTTGATTCCATGCCATATGTTAACTATTTCCTTAAACCTTTGATACACTAACCAAAAATAACATGGTCAACACTTACCATATATGTTCTTGGCCGACACTTGCTATCCATGTGTAGAAAATTAAAAACAAAATTCATCTAGATGCTAAACAAGGGATTTGAACCTCTTCCCTCTTGCTATAACCCATGCGCCAACTCCACCATGCCATGTACTCAACTTATGACACTCATTAACACTTAATTTAACTTAAGTCTTAATGACATTTGCTTCTCTTCAATAAATTCTCAATTATTAAATTTATTCCTTATCCAAATTATGCTATACTCCTCTTTAGGACTTCAATAAGCACTAAAAATAAAAGTAAGAAATTTTCCTTTAAAGTTTAAACACCAATTCATGCAATATATAAACACTCGGATTTTTAGGGTGTTACAACTCTACCCTCCTTAAAGAAAATTTCGTCCTCGAAATTTACCTGGTTGAAAGAGGTGAGAGTATTGTTGCCGAATTGCATCCTCGGGCTCCCATGTAGCTTCCTCTACTCCGTGGTTACGCCATAGAATTTTGACCAACGGCACGGTTTTCCTTCTTAGCACCTTGACATTTCGGTCTAAGATTTCCACTGGTTCTTCTTCAAAAGACAAATCTAAATTCAGCTCCAATTCTTCTACCAGTATAATGTGCGAAGGATCCGATCTATAACGTCTCAACATGGAAACATGAAAACATTATGGATTTGATCCAATTAGGAGGTAACTCAATCGATAAGCCATCGGACCAACACGCTTCAAAGACACGATAAGGTCCAATGTATCTAGGACTTAGCTTGCCCTTCCTTCGAATCAAGATCTTTTCCAAGGAGATACCTTCAAGAAAACCCGATCCCCACATCATACTCGATATCCTTTCGCCAGTCTACATACGACTTCTATCTATCTAAGGCTTCTTTCAACTGTGCTCAAATAACTTTTACCTTATCCTCTGCTTTATATCATCTCGGGACCTAACATCATCTTTTCGCCCAACTCGGTCCAACAACTAGGAGAATGACACTTACAACCATACAATGCCTCGTAAGGTGCCATCTGAATGCTAGACCGATAGGCATTGTTATATCGAATTACGCGGTGGTAGATAATCCTCCCAACTACCCCTGAAGTCGATTACACAACCCCTTAACATATCTTCCAATATCTGAATTACCCTCTCCGACTGACCATCAGACTGAGGGTGAAATGCCGTTCTGAAATTCAACTTTGTCCCCAAGGTTTCATGCAGAGCTTTCCAGAATCGTGATGTAAACCTAGGGTCCCTATCCGATATAATAGATACAGGTACCCCATGCAACCTCACAATTTCGGATACGTACAGTTTCGCTAACTTCTGTAATGAATAATCCGTACGGACTGGCAGGAAATGAGCAGTCTTCGTCAACGGATCAACAATTACCCACACAGAATTTTTCTTAGTAGGTGTTAAAGGTAACCCACTAACAAAATCCATGGTTATCCGTTCCCATTTCCAAAGAGGAATTTTTATCGGTTGCAACAATCCAGACGGTAATTGATGTTCGCCTTCACTTGTCGACAAGTCAAACATTTTCCCACAAATTTCAAATCTCACGTTTCAACCCCGCCACCAATATCATTCACGGAGATCTCGATACATCTTATTTCCTCCGGATGTATAGCATAGGGCTACTATGTGCCTCTCAGAGAATCGCTTGCCTCGGATCTGAATCCTTAGGCATACATACTCTTCCTCGAAAGCACAACACACCCCCGTGTTTATTCCAAAATCCTCAATTTCACCATTTTCAACTTGTCAAGTAAAGGTCCCAACTTCTCATCGATGTCCTGCTTTTCCTTGATTTGTTCCACCACGAGGCTTCATCCAAGTTCGCTAACAAACCGCCATCCTCGTACAAACTCAAATGGGCAAACAAAGCTCTTAATTCGGATCGTCTTACGACTTAACGCGTCGGCTACCACGTTAGCCTTTCCAGGATGATATTCGATCGAGAAATCATAATCCTTTAATAATTCTACCCATCTTCTTTGTCTCAAATTTAACTCCTTTTGGGTAAGGAGGTATTTAAGACTCTTGTGATCCGTGTAGATTATAGATTTCTCACCATAGAGATAGTGCCTCCAAATCTTTAGAGCAAAGACAACGCAACTAACTCCAAATCATGCGTAGGGTAGTTTACTTCGTGTGGTCTCAATTGACGAGAAGCATAAGCCACTACTTTTCCATTTTGCATCAACACACAACCCAAACCCGTGTGAGACGCATCACAATAAACAGTGAATTCTTTTCGACCTTCTATTGAATCAAACCGAGCTTCCGTCGGGATCTTCTTCAATTTCTCAAAACTCTCTTGCTACTTTTCACCCAAATATCGGAGCTCCCTTCCGCAATGCTTTAGTTAGGGATGCAAAGAATCAACGAAAACCCTCTACAAAACGCCTATAGTATCCAGCCAAACCCAAGAAACTCCGAATATCAACTACCGATGTTGGTGGTTTCCAATCCAGAATAGCCTCAATTTTCCAAGGATCCACCCTTATTCCTTCGGCTGATACTACATGACCAAGAAAAGTCACTTCCTTTAGCCAAAATTCACATTTACTAAATTTGGCATACAATTGTTTATCACGAAGTAGCTGTAATACTATCCGCAAATGCTGGTCATGTTCCTCCTCATTTCTCGAATAAACCAATATGTCATCTATGAACACTACCATGAACCGGTCTAAATATGGTTGAAAGACTCGGTCATCATGTCCATAAATGCAGCTGGTGCATTGGTTAGTCCAAACGGCATCACTACAAACTCATAGTGTCCGTAACGTGTCCGAAATGCCGTCTTATAAATGTCCGCTTCTTTCACCTTGAGCTGGTGATAACCCGACCTTAAATCAATTTTGGAGAAAACTGAAGCTCCTTTTAATTGATCAAACAGGTCGTCAATTCTCGGCAGAGGATACCGATTCTTGATCGTCAATTTATTCAATTGTCTGTAGTCAATGCACATACGCATCGATCCATCCTTCTTCTTGACGAACAGAACTGGTGCTCCCCACGGAGACACACTTGGTCGAATAAATCCCCGATCCAGTAATTCTTGAATTTGAGCTTTGAGCTCAGCCAACTCCTTCGGTGCCATTCTATAAGGAGCAATGGACACTGGAGCTGTCCCAGGCAAAAGCTCAATGCCAAATTCTACTTCCCGATCTGGAGGTATACCAGGAAGTTCTTCGGGAAATACATCGAAAAATTCCTTCACTGTCCTCACATCATCCACAGATAACTCTTTAACATCCAAAGCATAGATAAAGGCTAGGAATGCTCTATATCCTTTCCGCACCAACTTCTCCGCCTTTAATGCAGATACCACATTTGCCAAATAGTTCCTTCGCTCGCCAATCATTATGACTTCCTTATCATCCAAGGTTCTTACTGACATTCATTTTTTAGCACAATCCAATTGCGCCCAATGTTTAACCAGCCAATCCATGCCCAGAATGAGATCAAACTCGCCAAAAGGTAGTTCCATCAAGTTTGCTAAGAATACCTCTTCTTGAATTTTCAAGGGCACGTCTTTAAATATTTTATTAACCATTACCGACTGTCCTAAAGGACTAATTACTGTCATCTCACTATCGGTAATTTCAGATTCTAATTTCAGGTTTCCAGATATGGCACTAGATACATATGAATGGGTAGAGCCAATATCTATTAAGGTAATAACAGGTACATCAAAAATGAAGAACGTACCAGTTATCACATCTGGTGCATTGCCGTCCTCGTGGCGTCTAACTGCATAGACCAGTCCAGGCTGTCTTGCATCTGCATTTCCTCTATGACCATTGCCTCGACCCGGTGCACCTTGACCACGACCAGCCCCATTACCACCACGACCTCTCGGTGGCTGCTGATTACCCCTGGCCGGCTGTGCATCATTATTACGAACTTCTTGAGTCGTATCCATACGTCGAGGACAATTTTTGTACTGATGATCCATTGAACCGCATTTGTAGCATGCACCCGTTTTTCTCCAACATTCTCCAAAATGTCTTTTCCCACACTCAGTGCAATCTCGACTTCGATTATTTGCTACCGGGGTTCTACCTTGAACTGATTCATCATTCCGAGGTTTCTTCCGAATCTCTTTGAAGAACCGCATCTGCAGTTCTCTCTTGTTTCAAAATTTTTCTGCTACGCCATTCAATTCTTAGCCTCCTCGACAATTTTGGCCTTCTCCACAAGAGTGGAAAAATTTCTAACTTCATCGTGGAGCAATCGAACCCTCACTCATCATTAAGTCCATCCTCAAACGCACACAACATTCGTGATCTGTTGCTACAATTGTCCCGCATAACGGCTCGGACGTAAAACTCGACTTCATATGTTGCCACGGTCTTACTTCCTTGGACAAGATTCGAAATTCTTTCCTTCGAGCGCCTACATAACTCGTTCCAATGTATTTTCCTTGGAAGGCAGCTTTAAAGAATTCCCAATTAATCACTGCAGCTTCGGTGCCTTCTCGAACAGTGAGCCACCATCGACACGCCTCATCTCTTAACAAGGATACAGCCTCCTCTCGCTTTTTGCTCGACAAGACATTCCATGTCATCCATGATCCGTTCCACGACTTGAGCCAAGATTCACCACATTCGAGCTACACCGAGACTCCTCTAAAAACTTCGCATTATTTGACTTAAGTCGCTCAAATTGACCCACGAGTTGTTGGCCCAATTCTAGTTCCAATGACCCTTTCCAAGACTCGTAGCATTACTTGAGTCAATGCATTATCTTCTTCCATGTGATCGCGTGATCCGTCTCACTTTCAATTGACGCAGTGCGTCTACTTCCCAACATATGATTTGGTGCTTCATCAGTAGCACCTCGGCCTCTACCACGCCACGTCTACAAGGTCCATGACCACGCCCTCTAGTGCTCATGATAGCTTGTTCGTTTTTATCTGATTACAAGTTTTATGAATCAGAAAATTTGTTTCGGTGTTTATTAACGATATTTTATGAGATTTGAGATATAAAGTTGTTTTTTCCGCAACATATCCTATAGTCTCAATCTCTACGGTTTTTCACATCTAAAACTAGAAGTTCTAGAGTGTTCCTATGATTATATCATAGTAATTATTAAGCAATAAATACTTACTTGACTTGTTGCCGGATGCTTGTGGTGCCATACTGATCTTTAAAATATAATTGAATGATTTCATACAGAAATTATTTGCGAACCCAACCACAGCCGAGTTTTTGAAACTGGCTTTGATACCACTAAATGTAACACCCCAAACCCGGTCTATGCATTGAGATTAGATTTGGTTTGTTACATGAATCGAGCTATTTTTAAATCTTCAATAAGTTGAAAGCTACAATATTATTTACAGGATTTAATAAAATTAGAAGGGTATTTGAATTTGATAAATATTAGATCACATTAGTTGAAAATCATTGTATTCTCAAAAACCTTTAGGTAATTTATTAAAGAGTTAACAATAATAAAATATTTATAAAAAGAATTTCATATACTTGAAAACCCAAATTTATTTTAATAAAACATCATATAATCATAGTCCATATTTAAAAGTCCAAAGTATAGTTTAAAACCAAACACACATAAAATCCATAATTTATTTATAGAGGCCCTTATTACAATAATCCAAAATAGTGAAAATACTTATTAAAAAGTTCAGAGTTTAAATAACCCATGTTTTGCAATATGGCCTCCACGAAGTCATCCTCGGCCCAAGTCCACGTCAATTTCCATTACCTGAGATGGAAAAAATTAAAGGGGTGAGTTACTTAGAACTCAAAGTGTAACTCACTTACCACCATTATTGGGCGGATCATCAAGATATTATGCTTGGGCTTGAGCCCAATTACGTAATTCAACAATATCATAAAATGAAATAACATAATTTAAAAAAATGCATGTAAAATGAATTTTCCCAACCAAACCTAATATCCATCCGCTAACACCCCTGCACCAACCATCACACCTGGGGATCAAGTCAACCCACCCCGCCAACACACCAATCGTAGGCATTAAGCCTTTTTATAATTGTGGCAAAGCCACCGAACTAGAGGCAATAAGCCATAATTGTGGCGAGCCACCGAACTAGAGGCAATAAGCCATTTGATTATTTGTGGCGAGCCACCGAACTAGATTTTGGCAACAGCCATTCTTCTTCATATACCCCACCCCATGCAATTATGCGTATATAAAAATATAGTCATATAAAAATTTTTATTTAATTCATAACATTGGTGGGTTTATCATTAAACATTTCATTTGGCCCAAATAATTTAGCAATTTGACCATTTAGCAGTTTAGTGGGCTTTGGCCCATTTATCGAACTAGAGTATTTTGGCCCAATTTATCGAACTAGAGTATTTTGGCCCAATTTATCGAACTAGAGTATTTTATGGCCCATTTTCACGGCCCATACAATTTACATAATAACAAGTAATTTCTAGAGGCGTTTTCGTAATTTTCACGATTTAGTTGTTTTTACGTATTTTCGTCAAAATATCAATTTTACGCTTTTACCGATCTAGTCGTTTTTTACGATTTTACTTCCATACCAAATTGACATCCAACCAAGAAATAGTGTGAAGTTACACACCTCGATACCGAGGGTACTAATCCTTCTCGCCCCTCGGCACCTAAAACATATTTCGATCCGTTAGAATACTATTTCAGATAAATATTCTTAATCGATAATAGATCCAAAATCTTACCCTCTTGATTTTGAATCACTTGATTTTCGCTTCTCCTCGTTTATTGATTCGCTCGTCATGAGAATCCACCAACGATAATGGCTCTAAGTTCGTACTACTTGAATAATTGACTCCTTCTAAGATGGTCCGCAACCCGTGGAAAATCCTGAATCGCCAAAACCGCTTCTTCGCTTAAATGGGGATTTACGATCCGCCCTCTTAACGTGACTAACCACCGCCTTTTCTTCCCTATTTTGAAAGTCTTCACGATCAAAGGAATATTAATTAAATCTAAAATAATATCGAATAGTACTAGAGGCTTTAAAAGATGTGATTTCCTTACCACAAGAAATCGATTCCAACGCTTCTACGATTCTCCGATCACTTGAGTTCCGATCTTCGTTATTGCACTATATAATAACGAATGAAGCGTTATTAGAACGAACGTTTATTTCGATCCAAAAAGGCCTTCATAACACCATTAATATTCGGCCGTAACACTTTAATAAAACGAAAACGAAAAAGAAGAACCCCTTACCTATAATCCACGATCGAAAAGAAAGGATTGAGAAAAGGTGTTTGTGATGGATGAAGATTTCGCTATGTATGATCAAAGAAAAGAAATAAGATTCGCTAAGGCACTCTAGCATTCGCCAAGAGAGTGTTTGATGGAGAAACTTTGATTGAAAAGAATTAAAATATGAAAAGAGATGGTGATGATGTTGTTTGATTTCAAAGAGAAGAGAAGAAAAAATGGATTTTAAGAGCTAGTACATTCGGCCATGGTAAAAGAAAAGAGAAAGGATGGTTCTTTTGGTATAGTTGATTTCGACACTCAAAGAAAAGACAAAAAGCAATGGCTAAAGAAATAAAAAAATATGACCAAATGATCACAAAACTTGAGCTTTACCAATTGCAAAATTCGCCAAGATGAAAGTTGAAAAGAGAAAAACAAAATTCGCACAAGGTGCAAGGAATGACCAAAGAGAAAATGAAATTCTTAGCCAAAACTAACACAAAAATTCTGGCTCCTCCCTATACCAAGTTGCCATTCAACACATGGTCAATTGGCCATGATTTTGTTTCCAAAATTTTCCCTTGATATGTGCCTTATGTCCCCCCTATCTTTCCTTAAGTTTTTGATTCCGTGCCATATGTTAACTATTTCCTTAAACCTTTGATACACTAACCAAAAATAACATGGTCAACACTTACCATATATGTTCTTGGCCGACACTTGCTATCCATGTGCGTAAAATTAAAACAAAAATTCATCTAGATGCTAAACAAGGGATTTGAACCTCTTCCCTCTTGCTATAACCCATGCGCCAACTCCACCATGCCATGTACTCAACTTATGACACTCATTAACACTTAATTTAACTTAAGTCTTAATGACATTTGCTTCTCTTCAATAAATTCTCAATTATTAAATTTATTCCTTATCCAAATTATGCTATACTCCTCTTTAGGACTTCAATAAGCACTAAAAATAAAAGTAAGAAATTTTCCTTTAAAGTTTAAACACCAATTCATGCAATATATAAACACTCGGATTTTTAGGGTGTTACAATTAGAGTGTTGATGAATTCTGTATCGGGATTATCCTTATCGTTGAAAAGGATAGAGTTATCTATTCCTGAGATGATAAGTCTACACATGGTGCAATTGTCATTATTTCAGATTGAGATCTGAAACTCATATTATGATTCTGAGGGAAATTACAGTAATCTGTGAGTATGAGATTGCATTGAAATCAGGAAACGCAATTCAAATTCTCGAAATATTTATTTGTCACTGTGTTTTAAAGGTTCAAAGCAACTAAGAAAGACTGTTGCTGTTATAAGTAGTTGCCGAACTCCGTTATTTCAGGATCGAGCTTCCTGAGAAAATGATCCACGGAATTAATATCGTCAGAGAAATTGAGTAGAAATGAAAACAATATAATACAGTTATAAGCAGTATGTAACACCCCAAACCCGGCCCATGCATTATGACCGAATCTGACTTGTCACATGAGGAAAACATGTTAAATCCTTTTTATTCAAACTAAAATAGGTATTAATTCATTATAATCAAGAAAACATGTTTGATTTGAAATATTTGATAAAAATACTACTAACCACGATGGTTGACTGAAAAAAAAATCGATAATTTGAACTAATGACCTTAGAAAACCGTGACCTTTGAAAATGTCGTTGATAATTTCAAAGAAAGTCCGAGTTAAATCATTTGTAAAAGTTTATTTATAAAATCCACTTATTAATCAATTTAGAAAATCATTGATTATGCTTTTAGAAAATTCCCATTTAAAATAAATCAAGCAAAATAATAAGTACGTCAAACATAAAGCAAAAACAAAAAATTCCAGAGGCCTTATTATAACTTAAAAACCCAAAATAACAAAAGTAGTAAAGTAAACAAAAATAGAAATTTAAAGTTCAATGACTCCATTTTCTAAAGTATGGCCTCCACTGAATCACCCATGGCCCAAGTCCACATCACTGAGTTTTACCTACAAGGATTAAGAAAGAAGGGGGGTGAGTTACAAGAACTCAGTGCGTAATCCCCTTACCGTCAACCACTAGGCCTGAACCCGTTTAGTAACATCTTGGGCCTGAGCCCATATAGCATAATCTTGGCCCAAAACCCATTTACATAACAGAATATATATATGTGCAATGTATGCAACCCAACCCATCCATCCAACACGCCTCGTACCAACTATCACACCTGTGGGGATCAAGTCAAACCACACCGCCATCACACCAAAACGTAGGCAAATTGCCATTTATAATATTTTATTATGGCAAAGCCACTAGAAACGCTACAGTAAAACTACTTTTTATAATATTTGTGGCTGAGCCACCAGAGTCATAAGCACATTAATGAACAAATTGTGGCAATGCCACCAGGCTACACTTCTCTTCATTCAATTTGTCCTAACCCATGCGATATGTAAAATGCAACATACATAATAAAGCATAATATCCACATATATGTACAACAATCATTAATCCAATAATTTATTACGGCAAATCAGCCAATTATAAAACTTTACAATTCGGCCTACTAAAGCATTCTAGCAATTCGGCCCATAGGGGCATTTTCGTAATTTGGCCCATAGGGGCATTTTCGTAATTCAGCCCATAGAAGCATTTTTGTAATTTCAAAACCCAAAGGAATTTCTATAATTTAACCATTGAGGGTATTTTCGTAATTTCTCAACCCCAGACTTAACTACTAATTTAGGGCATAAAAATTGAAACTATCCATCCGCATCATTTTGACTAAATTGACTATAACTCGATTTAGGAAACTCAAAATTTAGATCCGTAAATTTTCTTTGAAACTAGACTCATATATCTTCTTACTACAATTTTTCCAAAATTTTTCCCTTATCCATTTAGTACAGTTTATTTATAAAATTTTCCCCAGTTTCACTAACCAATGGTTCTGACCTCTCTTACCCTAAATTCAAATATCTCCTTGTACAGTTTTCATGTGTTGCTCCCACTTGTATCTATTGAAAATAGACTCACTAAGGAATCTACACATATAAATTATAACTCATAATTCACTTTGTAAAATTTTGAATAATTTTTCCAGGACAGAACAGGAAACCACAAAGTCCTTCAGAATCAGTCTCACTAAAATTAAAATATCTTAGAATATAGAATTCCTCTTCCTTCTATATTTCTTTCATATAAAAATAGACACAATAAGCTTTAATTCTATATCTTATTCACTTTCTAATTTTCTTTCTCCTATTTTTCATGATTTTTCAAAATCACGTCACTGCTGCTAACCAAAAACTGTTTCATTGCAAAATATGGTTTCTACTACGAACATACGCACGCCCGAGTGACCACAGATGCGGTTCCCAATTTTTTTATCTTTCCACCAAATCACAAAATATTTCATGCAAATATTCAGAGAGGTGTGAGATTACACACCATCTCAAACATGTATTCGGAAGGGGTATGAGATTACACACCTTATTGAATTTCCTAAAGAACCACTCTTCGTTGCCCCCACAATCGTGATCCTTCCCTACTAGGTTCTAAAATCCAGCATTGCACTTTGGCTATTGCAATGAGTTCCTAAATAAATAAGTGATGTACCAAAGGGGTTAGCCTTCATCCAATATTTGGCCCTTCCACAAGAGCAAGAAGTTGATATCATCACCATAAAATAGAATCACATGAGCGTGTAAAACATCGAAATAAAGAGTAACTTATTACCACCAATATTCGGCCTAATAACCCACTTACCAATCAACTTCCGAAACCAAGGCTAATAGAACGATAAGTAGTAGCAAAGAATGGCTTGAAAGTTTCGGCAAAACAAAGGAAGAATGAATAGGATGGATTGAGGGTTACGGCACAACAAGGGGACAAAATGAACAATGACTAGGTATTTCGGCCAAAACAAGAGAAAAGTAATTGGTAAAGAAAATGCCAAAATGAACAAAGCTTTGCAAAAATCGTCAAGAGAAATTCGGCTCTCCCTTTTCTCTCCCTACCAAAACCTTGTATCATCTTTACCAAAAAGATGAGTGTTGATCCCAAAATATTCTTTCCAAAACATCCTCCACATAATAGACCAACATGTCTCCTTCTCTTGCCTTTTTCTTTTGATTCTTTCCTTCCTTTTCCCTTATCTTCCTCCTTACCATATTCCTTAGCCTCCTTTCCATAAATAAAAAGTTTTCCTTGCCTTAATTAAGACCATGGCCGACACTTACCTTAAAGCACAAAAAAAATTAATCCAAAACAAGTGCACTAGGTGGGATTCGAACCCAAGCTCTCCCAGCAGCCAATTCACACCACTTGCCACTAAGCCACAAGCTCCTCTTATGCTAGCAAGTTTCCCAATTATTCCCTTATGCTTGACACTACTTGTCTTCTCCCCTTTAAATGCTTCAACACTAAAATTTTCCTATGGCCTAACTTGAGGTCGGAACTTCCTAGAAACCCCGTAACTTTCCAAAATCACCTTCCTAATAAGTCCAACTTGAAATAATGCCTTCTCTTATTCTCAAAAAATTTTAAACACTCCTTACGTCCAAGGACAATTGGGCCCAATTCTACTAGGCCCAATTTCGAGATGTTGCACAATCTCAGCTAGAGATGATGTATAGCGAAAGTCAGATAAGAATTTCAGTTGTGAGATTAAAGAGATTTGAAATCTGAAGCTATGTGTGAATTTGAAATGTACTGTGTGGAAGCAAATCCTTAATCTAATTTCTGGTAAGATTTTCTGGGACGAAAATCCCTAGGGGAGAGTTGTAATAGCTCGATTTAGACCTTAGTCAGAACAATGGTTTTGGGACCACAAATTCAAGTCAAAAAAATATGTTATTATGATTTTTCGTATTTACAATATGTGAATTAATATTTGTGAAAGTTTCGTATGAAAATTTTACCGTTTGTGTGCCAATTTGATAAAAAGGAATTAATCGCAGAAAATGCAAAAGTTGGGTGCTACATGATATCCGTGTCAAATTGACATAGTATATTAAATGTGAGGTCCTTATGTTATAAATGGACCATTGAATTTATGAACAGACATATATGCCAAGGGTTAGTGGATTTTAAATGTGTTTAATAAGGCTATTTTGGTAAATGTTGAATTAATGTTTATTAATTAAACAAAACATGATTTTTTTGCTTCATATTTTCATCATTTTGCCAAAAATCAAAAAGAAAACAAAGGTTCAAAGCTTTCAAATATTCGGCCTTGTTCAAGCTTAATCAAGGTATGAGTTTTGTTCGATTTTTAATGATTTTTACGTTTTTGTGATCGTTGCTTTGTGTTCTATCAAGCCGTGCCTAAATTTTAGAAATATTTGATGATTGTGTGATGTGCCATTGATGATTTTGTGAGCTTAATGATGTTATTTGGTGAAATATAAAATTTTGGTGTTAGATACACATGTTTTGTATTGGGATTTTTGATGAATTTGTTTATTGTGGACTAAATTGAAATGAGGGGTTAAAATGTGTAATAAATGAAAGATATGGGCTTATATGGACTAATGGAATATTTTGCCAAGCATGTGTATAAGGAAATTATGTATATTTTGTGATTTTATGAAATAGGGATTAAAATGTCAAAATATGAAATTTTAGGGGCTAAAGTGCAAAATGCCCTAATTATGTGTTTATGGATTGAATTGAATGAAATGTTGAATAAGTAAGTTAATTTTGATATTAATTAGATTGGAAAAAGCGGAATTCAGATCTAGATCGAGGGAAAGTCAAAATATCGGATTAGTCGACTTAATTTGTCATTACTATGAACGAGGAAAGTTCCTATTTTAATAGACATTACAAAATTATATTATAAATGCATATTATTTGTATGATTGAATTCAATGCTGAATGGTAATGAAAATGTATGTATTTTGAATAAGTTATATATATATATATATATATATATTATGATATTGAATTGTTCGAGAAGAAAAATATATGAATACGAGAAAGTTCTAATAACGTGACGACATCCGAAAAGCCTCGTACAAACCCTAGGAATAGTAGCGGATACACGTGTCATGATATAGGATTCCGAGATATGATTTCATGTAAGACTACATCTGGGACGTTGGCAACGATTTGAGATATCGTGTAAGACCGTGTCTAAGACACTGGCATCGATTAGAGATTATGTGTAAGACCATGTCTGGGACATCGGCATCGTATATGGTTTCGTATAAGACCCTGTCCGAGACAGTGGCATCGATATTTGATTACATGTAAGACCACGTCTGGGATGTTGGCATTGTACGAGCTTTACGAGCTATCCGAGTATCTTTATTGATTCCAAACGGTTCAACTGGTGTTCCGAGAAATAAGTGAATAAGTGAATGACATTCTGATTCAAGTACGTTGAAATGTATACAATATTTGATAATGAAAGGTAAGTATATATGTGGAAATATTACGATATTTATACCCTTTATGACTTGGTTATATGGCATGTATAGGCTATGGTATTTGATATTATGGTTGGAATTGTATTTGGCCATTTTATATGGCCTATTAATGACTTATGTTTGATGTGTAACTTGCCTTGTGTAGTGACATAATTTCGTATGGTTGGTGATGATTCAAGTTGATCATTTGGTCATTTGGTATACGACGAGTATTTATTTATGAAAAGCATGATTTTAGACTTGATAAGTAAATGGCTAATAGATGATTTATGAGTCAAGCTTTGAGTGTGATTTATGGTAGTAAAAATACATATTGAAATAGGTTGTATTGATGAGTATGATATGTACTTTGGTATATGATTGAATAGGTGAGAAATGAGGAATGAATCATGCTAGTTTGGTATGTGTTTTAAGTTGATGAAATAGATAGAACTGGTATTGTAAGTTTGGTACAGGAAATAGCATTGTTTGGCTACTTAATAATGTATTGAAATGGCATGAAATGTGGTGTCTTAGGTATGCTTGAGAAGGGTGAGAAATGTGGCTTCAACCAAGCCTATTTTCACTCCACACGGCCAAGCACACGGGCATGTGACTTGACCATGTGTGACACATGGCTGTGGTACACGATCGTGTGTCCCCTGGGGCAGCCCTTCGAATTATGTCAGTATACCCTACAGGTTTGGCACGGCCTAGACACATGGGCGTGTCTACTGGCCGTGTGTGGCACACGAGCTAGCACATGGGCGTGTGGCTAGCCGTGTCACCCAAGTCAGTAACCCCTCTAGATTTCACACGGCCTGGCACACAGGCGTGTCCTCAGCCGTGTGGTACAAGCCAGATGTATGCCCTTTTTTCACACGGCCTATGACATGGGCATGTCTGGTGGCCGTGTGAGGCACACGGCCTATTCACACGGGCATATAATCTTTGAATGCTTGAAAGTTTTAAGTGATTCCTAAAGCTTGCAAATGTGATCGGTTTAGTCCTGAACCTTCTCCAAAGCATGTTTAAGGTCTCATAGACCTTCTAAAGGGACTATATGGGTATGAATTATTATGAAATGATGTTGTATGATTGATGTTGTGAATTAAGCATAAAATGTTTCGATATGTCTGGTAATGCCTTTTAACCCTAAGCCGACGACGGACACAGGTTAGGGGTGTTACACTAAAAATACCTTTTGTACAATATTGGTGATCTCACAAAGATTGAGTTTCGGTGAATTCTCATTTACTGATCCCATCTTTTACAGATCAATCCCCTACAAGAATATGTGGAGCTTGGCATGTTTGGAAGCAGAGGAGAACGTTCTTTTTTTTATATTATTACCAATATTCGATATTGGTCATTAATAGTATTACTATGCCTTCTCTATTCACAAAGGGTTGGTTATTTGTCAACACAGGTTTAACTTATGATGTGTTTGAAGCCCTCGTCTAAACAGGTATTTTACAAAGAGCCAACAAGGAATTCCATTAATAACTGACCATTTTGATTCTTTGGAACAATTTGATGAATTTAGTAGATCTTTTTAGATGGACCCAATGACAATAGATCAAACCTACCGTTTCTTTTTTGGGGTCAATATCAGCAATGCAATTCATCCAACAACAAACCTAATTCGAATTAATAATATAGCTGTGACATAATCAAACCTGAACAAACAAAATGTTGAATTGAATCGTACCAGTCTTATAACACCCTGAATTTGGGCCTAGTAGAATTGAGCCTATTGGGCCTTAGGCATGGGAGCATTTAAATTTTTTTAGAACAAGAGAATGGCACTAATGCAAGTTGGACCTATTAGATGAGTGATTTTGGAAGGTTAGGGGGCTTCCATGAAGTCTTGGGTTCAAACTTCGGCTTTAGGAAAAATTTTGGTTTAGGTGAATAAAACCCTGGATGTAAGTGAGTAAGCTTTAAAAATGTTGTTGGGGAAATCCTGAGACAAGGAGCTAGTTGGTAAGGTGGCTAGCGGTGTGGATTAAGTTACAGGGAAGCCTGAGTTCGAAACCCCTTGCATGCGAAATGTGACTATTTTACGAATTTGGGACGATTTTGGAGGATTGATGGAGGGATCCCACATCGGGAAGCTAGCATGAGAGTAGGCAAGAAGCTGGATTTAAATAGAGCGATCTATGAGGAGAGTAAGCATACCTTGGTTGGCGTTTAAGCATAGGAGTGTTTGGAGCACGGATTAAATCCAAATCCCTATCAGGTGTGTATTTCTCACTACTCTAGCTGTAGAGTGGTAAATGCCGAAATGCCGGTCACACGGCGATGGTAGTCACACGAGCGTGCAAGCACACATGTGGGAGCTTCGACGCGATAGTTGAGGCCATCATAAGTGTTCTTGTAGGTTTAGGTTATTTGGGCCATGATGGGCCAAAAGGGGCCATGTGGGGCCAATAGGCCCGTGGGCCCAATCGGATAAGTTGTATGATTGTGTAGTAAACATTGGACTGGACTATGTGAATCTCATATATATGGCTAGATTTGGGCTAAATGGGCCACACAAGCGTGTGGGCCCACTTGGGTTGAGAATGGGCCTTAGGCCCATTCGCATCGTTATCTCTATTTAGAATACCCCGATTTACGAAATTATTGAAATATCTCCGATTTACGAATTTAACAAAATACCCTCAGCTTGTGAAAGTACCAAAATACCCCTATTTTTTGAAATTACTAAAATACCCCCAGTTTAAAAAATTATCGAAATACCCCCAGTTTGTAAAATTACTAAAATACCCCCGATTTACGAAATTACAAAAATATTGTCCATTTGCAAAATTATTGAAATACCCTAGTTTAAGAAATTACCGAAACACCCACGATTTGTGAAATTACTAAAATACCCTCAGTTTGAAAAATTACTGAAATACCCCTAGTTTACAAAATTACTGAAATACCCTCGATTTGCAAAATTATCAAAATACCCCCGATTTGTGAAATTATCGAAATACCCCTGTAGGGTAACCAAAATACCCCTGTAGGGTAGAATTATCGAAATACCACCGAAGGGTAGGATTACCGAAATACCCTTATAGGGTAAAATGACAATTTTGCCCTTGTGGGTAAATGACTGACTTAGACTATGAATTTGACTGATTTGACTGTGATCGTATGACTGTGTTTAAACTGACTTGATTGTGGTTGTGTGACTGATATGCTTTTAATATATGTCTTAATGATTGTTAGTGAGCATGGTCATTTTGCATACACGTGAAATGATTGAGCATGACATACACGACATATTGCATGGGGTTGGGACATTAATATGGAGGAAGTTCTGATAGGGTCACACGGGTCGCATGACGACTGTGGATCTAGTATTGATCTGTTAAGGTCGCACGGGTCGCATGAGATGACTGTGGACTGATGGACCGCTTAAAGCCGCGTAATCTGATTTTGGCTCTATGCCAACCTAAATATGGCTCTGTGCCATCTTGATTATGGCTTTGTGCCAATCGTATTTGCCCGTGGCTATGTGGCTAACATATATATTGATGAATCTGTGTCGATCATATTTACCCAAGGCTGTGTGTCGATTATATTACCGTCGTTGATGGCTATATGCCAAACATAATACAGTTATTGATGGCTTTGTGCCAATTATAATACCGCTACTGAAGGCTTAGAGCCATATATATTAGCAGCTTTACTGCGATTTTGGTTAGGGCTGCAACTGGTGCTAACATTGGTGTGCTGGCTGGGTGGGTCGATTTTATCCCCACGTAAGTGTAGGGTTGGTACAAGTGGTGTGTTGGTTGGATCGGGGTGGGATGCATCCTCATACTATTGCATATCTGTTATGAGATCTGTCACTGTACTGGGTTTAAGCCCACTTATTCTGTAAACAGTTTGGGTTGGGCTCAATTGATTCTTGTAACACCCCAAACCCGGCCTACACGTTACGATTGGAGCTAGTGTGCTACATCAGGTGATGTTTGAAACCACATGGTTGTTTGGAAAACATATCGTTAAAAACACATTCATAAGTTCAAAATTTCATTCTTCCTTTACTCATTTTAATACTCTTCCAAAATGCGTGTTTTGTCTTGTTTAATAAAATTGAGTCGATTGCAAAGAATTTGGTCTTATCATTTACTAAAATGAGTTATTTAAAAATAGTTGTTTATTGTTTTAAAAACTTCGCGTTGATTAAATTTGTAATATTTAAAGAAAATCCCAATAAAAAGTTAAAATAGTTCCAATGGCCTTATTACAACAATTATAAAACCCAATAATTAAAATAAAGATATCCAAATTTAAAATACTTAGTTCACCCCCATCTCTGAGTCCCTCGCAGCATCAAATCCACTATGGCTGGGGATTACCTGTATAGTTAAAGCAAAGGGGTGAGTTACAAGAACTTAGTGTGTAATCCCAGTTACAGTTACAATATAGGCTCAAGCCCATGCAGTATCAGTTCGGGCCTAAGGCCCCAAAATCATGGTAATGCAAATAGAGAAAATGCAACCCAACCCAATCCAACCAGCAGACCTCTCGTACTAGCCCTACACTCTTGTAGGGTCCAAGTCAACCCACCCAAATTTCTATACACTAAGAATGCAAATGAGCTACCGGATATCGCAAAGAAAGTCGCCAAGATATGATTTGTGGCTGAGCCACTAAAATCAGTATATCGTCGTAGAGCCACTGAATCAGTATAATATGGCATAGCCACTAGTATAGTACTTCTTCTAATATATATAATTATATATATTTAATCATCCCATCCCAATGCAAAATGTCGTGACATAATAATTCAATGTATGCGATAATGCACCATCATAACAGTTAAACAGAATATACACAATCATACTAATCAACCTTTAAGGGTATAATAATAATTTTACCCACCAAGAGTATTTTTAGTAATTTTACCCACCAAGTGTATTTTAGTAATTTTACCCACCAAGGTTATTTTAGTAATTTAACCTACCAAGGGTATTTCAGTAATTTGCCCTCCAAGGGTATTTTGATAATTTACCCTCTAAGGGTATTTCAGTAATTTAGCCCTTTAACGGCCTTTCCGGAGGCCTATTGTCGCCTCGAGCGACTCAGACCCCTTTTTGGGTCTCTACGGTGCAATTGGGCCAAAAATCCATTTTAGGCCCAAATGGGCCCACACGCTCGTGTGGCCTATTTAGCATGTTTTTGGTCTCGGTTTTGCAGACGTCGCAGTCGCATCTATCATTTAGTAGTTCTCTATCGATTTGGCTATGTGGGCCCGTTAGCCCATTAGGCCCATTTAGCCCGTTTCAGCTCGATCAGGCCCGTTATAGCCTCAGTTTCGCAAAAGAGTGCTAGTGACACTCTCCACGACTTACCGTCATCATAGTAACTCAGTTAATCACTACGAATGCTCGTACGCTCGAGTGGTCACAGTTGTTGATTTTTTGGCTTTTCGGCTTTTGGCTGAAATACAGATCAAAACATGCTCTCATCGATGATTGGTGTGAGATTAGACATCTAATTACGAGTTGTGCTAACCACCAATTCCAACACCTATAATGATAATTGAGAAATCACGTTAGTTTCCCTCGATAAACTTAACTTGAAACACTATACCCATTGCCCCTACTTAACAGAGATCAACCACTCCTTGCTGAGTAAGAGTATTTGGTTTACTGCCCTTGATCACGAAAACGAGTCCCTAAAGAAGAGCACGAATTAGCAATGTTTCTTTAAAACAACATAGAAACGGCCTTTTGGCCACAAGGAACTCAAAAATTAATAAAGAGCCACCAACCATCCTCCATTCGACCACAGTTATACTTACCCACAAACGCACGACAACGATTGACAAATGGCTAACCACAAGATTCGGCTCTCAACACAGAAGACAAAAAGATCTCTAGATGGAAGAGGATGAGTAAATTCAGCCTAGACCATATAGAGTTAAAAGTTGAGTGTTTCGGTTCTTGAAGAGAGGAAAGAGAAGAAGAAACTAAAAAGAAAAGAAACCATTACCTTGCAACTAAAGAAGAACAAAATAAGAAGGAAGATTCGGGGGACAGAAGAGAACCAAGTTTCCTACTACTAGATGTTCGGCTAAGGGAAAACAAAATGGAAGTAAAGGTGATTCTTCGACTTTACAAAAAGAGAAGAAATAGATGCCACAAGAGGATAGATGAGTAAGAGAAGTTTCGGCTATTAGTAAGGGATAGAAGAAACAGTTTCCAATTGAAGAAGAGAGGAGAGATTCGGCTTAGGGAGAGGAAGGAGCAGAAAAGAAATGGAAAGAAAAGAGGAAGAAAAGAATTCGGCAAGAAGAAGATTGTAAAAAAAAACTGACCCAAATGCTTAAGGAAAAGAAAATGCCCAAAACACAAAAACACCAAAAGCAACTAGGGAATTTTGGCACCCTTACCATGCAAGGTCGAAAATGCTCCACAAGACCTCTCTAGCCGAAACTCTTCCTAACTCGCACTCCCACCCACGGCCAACAATTCCACACTCTCTGATTCACTCCACGATATTCTCTTTGAATTTCTCTCCTCCACCCATTCAGACAACTTGACTGAGTCTCCACTCTCCCTTACAGAGTTCTAACTGAACTCTACTTCTTCCACCCACCTAGCACAAAATAAAACCTTTTTTTTTGGCACTTGTAGGATTCGAACCCCATCCCACCATGCTATCATATTAATGCCACCACCACCTTGCCAAATGCTCACTTGTGTTGAACAAACACATTCTAATAAATATAAGTCCTGCTTCCAGCGGTCCTCGCCCCTAAAGTGCCTAAAAACCAAAATTTTACCAGGGCTCGAACTTGACCCCATGCCTCCCTAAAGCCCCTAAACACCCTTAAACAACCCACAGAGCAAGCACAACATGCAATTACACAAATGTTACAAACCCCTAATTTGGGATGTTACAATTCCATCTCTCAACGCTTTAAGTCAGCTTACGACTTTTTCCTATCAGATGCTTCTTTTTATCTACCCCGGATCAACTTCAATTTCTCTTCAGTTTCCAAAATTAACTCTGGACCCAACAGTCGTTGCTCACCCAGTTCTATCCAACATGTAAGGGTATGACACCTACGACCATATAATGCCTCGTAGGGTGTCATCTGAATGCTGGATTGGTAGCTGTTGTTATACATGAATTCTGCCAAGGGTAAATAATCTTCCCAATTGCCCCTGAAATCAATCACACAGCTTTTCAACATGTCTTCCAAAATCTAGATTACCCTCTCCAATTGACCATCAGTTTGCAGATGAAACGCTATGCTAAAATCTAACCTTGTACCTAGAGCTTTATGTAACACTTTCCAAAATCAAGATGTGAATCTAGGGTCCCTGTCTGAGATGATAGACACTGGTACCCCATGTAGCCTAACAATTTTTTCCATGTACAACTTGGCCAATTTCTACAACGAGTAATCAGTGCGAACCGGTATAAAGTGAGCAGATTTAGTCAGCCGATCAATAATCACCCACACTGAATCTTTCTTAGTAGGCGTCAAGGGTAGCCCACTTATGAAATCTATTGTTATCCTCTCCCACTTCCAAAGTGGAATCTTTACAGGTTGCAGCAGTCCCAAAGAGAGTTGATGCTCAGCCTTCACTTGCTGGCTTGTTAAACACTTACTTACGAAATCAGTTACCTCACGCTTAAGTCCTGGCCACCAATACAGTTCATGTAGATCTTGGTATAATTTGTTCCCATCGGGATGCATAGTATATGGGCTACTATACACTTCTCGCAGAATCATCTGCCTTAATTCAGAATCCCTCAGTACACAAACTCTTCCTCGGAAACATAATACCCCTTCACCATTCAATTCAAAATCAACAGCCTCTCCCTTCTATACCTGTTAAAAATGAGAACTCAACGACTCATCCAGCATCTGTTTCTCTCCAATCTGACTAATCCAATTTGGTCTCACCTGAAGTTTTGCTAACAAACTACCATCCTCATACAGACTGAGGCGAGCAAACATTGCTCTCAAGTCAGATACCACGTTGCGACTTAGCGCATCAGCACCACGTTGGCTTTTCCCAGGTGGTACTCAATCAAGAAATCATAATCCTTCAGCAACTCTATCGACCTCTGTTGCCTGAGATTTAACTCCTTTTGGGTAAGGAGATACTTAAGACTCTTATGGTCAGTGTAAATGATTGACTTTTCCCCATACAAGTAGTGTCGCCATATCTTTAGTGCAAACAATGCCATGGCTAATTCCAAGTCATGCGTGAGGTAGTTCACCTTGTGCGGCCTAAGTTGACGAGACACATACGCCACCACATTCCCTTCCTGCATCAGCACACAACCCAAACCCGTGTGTGATGCATCACAGTAAACAACAAATTCTTTTTCAGCCTCAGGTTGTACTAATACCAGAGCTTCAGTTAAAATCTTTTTCAACTTCTCAAAACTTTCATGTTGTTTATAAGTCCAAACAAATGATACCCCTTTACGCAGTAACTTAGTTAGGGGTGCAGCAATCAATGAAAACCCCTCAACAAACTGTCTGTAATACCCGGCTAGACCTAGAAAACTTCAGATCTCTGATACTGACTTCAGTAGCTTCTAATCCAATACAGCTTCAACCTTCCGAGGATCAACCCTAATCCCTCGGCAGACACAACATACCCCAAAAATGTCACTTCCTTCAGCCAAAACTCGCACTTACTGAATTTGGCATAAAGTTGCTTTTCTTTCAATATCTACAAAACAACCCGAAGATGTGCACCATGCTCCTCTTCAGTTCTTGAATACACTAAAATGTCATCTATAAATACCACTATGAACCGGTCTAGATAGGGTTGGAAGACCCGGTTCATCAAATCTATGAAAGTAGCTAGTGTATTCGTTAATTCGAATGGCGTAACCCAAATTTGTAATGCCCATAATGAGTTCTGAAAGCAGTCTTATATATATCTGACTCCTTGACTCTTGGCTGATGATACCCCGATCTGAGATCTATCTTAGAGAAAACCAAAGCTCTTCGCAAATGATCAAACAGATTATCTATCCTTGGTAACGGGTATTTTTTCTTAATTGTTAACTTGTTCAATTGACAATAGTCAATACACATAAGCATCGACCCATCCTTCTTCTTTACGAACAATACCGGTGCTCTCCACGGTGACACACTTGGTCGGATAAACCCTCGATCCAGGAGCTCTTGAATCTGAGCTTTTAGTTCCACCAGCTCTTTCGGTGCTATCCTATAAGGGGTGATGGACACCGGAGTCGTTCTCGGTATCAGCTCAATACCGAACTCAACCTCATGATTTGGTGGCAACCCTAGAAGCTCTTCAGGGAATACATCAAAAAATTCCTTTACATTCCTGACATCCTCAACAGACAATTCCTTAGCATCAGATGTGCTGACAAAAGCTAGAAATGCCTCACACCCCTTCTGAACTAGTTTCTCGGCCCTTAGTGCTGAGATTACATTGGTTAAGTAGTCCCTTTGCTCTCCTATCATCACCACTTCCTTATCTTCTAAAGACCTCAGTGCCACATGCTTAGCAGCATGTGCAAATTTGCACGATGCTTCACTAACCAGTCCATGCCCAGAATGAGATCAAACTCGCCAAACGACAGTTCCATCAAGTCCGCCAGAAATACAACCCCTTGAACCTCTAAAGGCATATCTCTAAACAGCTTATTCACTATGATAGACTGTCCTAAATGACTAATCACCGACATTTCTTTATCCACAAATTCAAATTGTATACCCAAAGTTTTGGACACATTATAAGTAATATACGAGTGCGTCGACCCAATATTAATTAAAGAAAAATACGGTACATCATGAATAAGGAACGTACCAATTATAACGTCAGGTGCGTTGCCATCCTCTCGACGCCGAGCAACATAAACCAACCCTAGCTATGGCCTCCCGGTGGCTGTTGACCACCTCCCCCTGGCTTAACACATCCTTGACCCACAACTGGCATTGGACCCGATTTCTATTAACAGTCTCTAATCTTGTGGTCTCTTGACCCACATCTAAAACACGCCCCATTTCTCTTTCAACATTCACCCTAATGAGATAGCCCACACACTATGCAGGGTTGCGATCTGCGAGCAACAAACAGAACTCCAGTTCGAACCAACCCATCAAAACTAGGCCTCTTATGAAAACCATCTGAAGAACAGGAAGGCCTAAAATCTCTCTTATTCCTGCCCCTTTCTTTTTCCTGGTTTTGACGCTCAGAGCGTTTCACCTCTTTTGCAATCTTGGCCTTCTCCACCAAGGCAGCAAAATCCCTTTCTCTTTGCGGAGCTATCAATACCCATAATTCATCCCGAAGGCTATCCTCAAATTACACGCAGCGCTCATATTCAATTACAACTATACCTCGAGCGTATAGGCTTAAGCGTAGGAACTCTGCCTCATACTCTGCTACTAATTTATTCCCTTGAACCATATTTAAGAATTCCTTTCGCCGAGCGTCTACGTAACTATCCGCGACACATTTTCTCTAGAAAATCATTTTAAAGAAATCCCATGTTAATCGATCCGCCTGTGTGCCTTCCCTCACAGTGAGCCACCATTGGTATGCTTCATCCCTCAGTAATGACACTGCCCCTTTCAACTTTTGCTCCACTGTGCAGCCCGGGTCATCCATAATCTGCTCAACCGCCTCCAACCAGTATTTAGCTACATTCGGGGCTACACTAGAAATGCCCTTGAAGATTTCAACCCTATTTGCCCGAAGTCACTCAGAAATAGATCCTCTAGCTATCGACTCAGTACTTGCCCCAGCAACCCGTTCTAAAACCCGCAGCATCGCTCGAGACAAAGCATCATCCCCACCAGTACACTAGATCCACTATGGCTGGGGATTACCTATACAGTTAAAGTAAAGGGGTGAGTTACAAGAACTCAGTATGTAATCCCAATTACATTCACAGTCTAGGCTCAAGCCTATGTAGTATCAGTTCGGGCCTAAGTCCCCAAAATCATGGTAATGCAAAAAGAGAAAATGCAACCCAACCCAATCCAACCAACACACCTCTCGTACCAGCCCTACACTCCTGTGGGGACCAAGTTAACCCACCTAGCCCTGCACACCAAGAATGCAGTCGAGCTGCTAGTATATCACAACAAAGTTTCCAGTAACAGTATTTGTGGCTAAACCACTAAAATAAGTATATCGTGGCAGAGCCACTGAATCAGTATAATGTGGCATAGCCACCAGTACAGTACTTCCTCCAATTTATATAATAATTCAATATATGCGATAATGCACCATCATAACAGTTAACGTAACACCCCAAACCCGGTCAACACACCACGATCGAATCTGGTATGTTACAGGGAAAAAGGATTTTGAGAGATTTAGGTTTAAGTTTAAAAGTTTGAGGAAAACACTTCACTAAATTGTGTATTTGAAGAAAAACTTGAGTAGGCTTGATTAAAATCTGTTGGCGTATTTGAAAACCCAGGAATTTGAAGAACTTAATCAGATGTGTAGGTAAAACTAGTTTATTTCTTTCAGAAGTTTAAGTTGTTTCTTAATATTGCTAAAACATTTTGACTTAGTGGAAAAATCGTGTTTAAGTTAGAAAACATTTGAGTTCACTTTCCCAAATCATAGTGTGATACCCGATGGTATAGGTTAAAATATCATTTTTGTGGTTTTGAAAGCGTTGTCTTTTCAAGTTTTAGCACATTTTAACCCAATTAATTTGTTAAGGCATATTATAAATCCACTTTAAACATAAACATAGCAAAACATAATTTTAAAAGGCCATTTACAAACCCAAATAAAACCAAATAGTAATAAATAAGCTTAAGTACCAAATTTTATAAAAGTCTATGCAATTCCTTATTTAAGCATGGCATGAGCACCTCGAGTCCATCCCGGCTCCATGTCCGCGCTTAAGTGTCACCTGAAATGATAAGGGAGAAGGTGAGTCGCAAGACTCAGTGCATAAATCCCTCTCCCGATATAACATGCTAACACACATCAAAACAAAGCAATGCAAGTAATGCACCCGATCCTAACCATCCATATCACCTTTTCTACCCCGTGTGGTACCAAACCACCGGTGGTGCTAAACCACCGGTGACCCAAAGTCACGATATCCATAACGTGGTGCCAAACCACCGTGACCAAGTCACGAATAATCCAATGATGGGGCCAACCCATCGTGTGATACCAAATCACTAGCGACAATCCCAGATCTCATAAGTGGGGCCAACCCACGGTGGTGTCAAACCACGTGGACGAGTCGCAATGAGGTGCCAAACCTCCGTGTCCCAAAGACACAAGCAGGATACTAAATCACCGTGACCGTAGTCACAAATCGATGATGGGGCCAACCCATCGTGTGATACCAAATCACCGGCGTCAATCCCAGATAATCAACTGTGGGGCCAACCCACGGTGGTACTAAGCCATCGGGACGAGACGCCGAGGTGCCAAACCTCCGTGACCCAAAGTCACAAAATATGTGGTACCAAACCACCAGAGGTGCCAAACCTCTGGTGTCCCAAAGACACTGTGTCCCAAAGACACGGATATCATACTCCCCCTCCTCTCATATCACCCAATCACATAACATACTAGATGCAAAATCGTGCAATCATGCTATCATGCTCACATGCTCAACATGGCATCTCAATAAATATACACCCATAATCATGATATCGTATATCATCACATATTTCATAGTGAAACGGACTTACCCGAATCCGTATCCATACCTCAATGGGTATCAAAATAGTCAACGACACTGTTTCATTTACACAACCAGGTTATCACATTACTTAGTTAAGAAAGTGTGTTGGTTTACACACCTGGTATATCGCAAGCCTTAATCCCAAAGAACCCGATCTAAATTCTCAATCCTCTTGTTCCTAAGAAAACAATCAGCCAACCATGGGTTAATTACTTAAACCATTCGGCCATAACCAAATAAATCAAAGGGTATAACCGTAATTTTACCTACTAAGGGTATTTTTGTAATTTACCCACCAAGGGTATTTTCGTAATTTACCCACCAAGGGTATTTTTGTAATTTACCCACCAAGGGTATTTTTGTAATTTACCCACCAAGGGTATTTTCGTAATTTCGTACCTGGAATGGCCTTTCTAAAGGCCCAGTGTCGCCTTGAGCGACTCAACTACCATTTTCGGTCTTTACTGGACTGTTGGGCCTAAAACTCAATTTCGGCCCATTCGGGCCCACACGTTCGTGTGGCCCACCTAACACAAATCTATCCACGTATATAAGTTCCACCTAGTCTAGTTCACTATATACTATATCATCATACAATTTATTCCAATTGGGCTACGGGCCCATTGGGCCCACTTCTACCATCGCATTCAAGCAACCCCAACCCACAAGAATACCACCGATGGCCTCAACTATCGCGTCGAAGCCCCACATGTGCGCTCGCACGCTCGTGTGGCTACTATTGCCGTGATCGGCACTTTGGCATTTGCCACTTATAGGTAGAGTAAAGAGAGAGTTACACACCGACAGACTCGGTGCTAAATCAGCTGCGACCACTCCTGTGCCCAACGCCCACCAAGGTATGTTAACCCTTCTCCTGGCATGCTCTTTATATAGCTAGCTCTTCACCTTCATTCCTTGTATCTTTTCGATGTGGGATCCCTTCGTTAGTAGAGTTTAAATTCAACTGAAACTCTTACCGTCCACTCCGCAAAATAAATACTCTATTGCTTGTCATGAGATTCGAACCCAGGCTCCCTTACAACATAATCCACGCCGCTAACCACTTGGCCACAAGCTCCTCTTGTGTCTTAACCATGCGCAACTAAATATAAATCTATAGCCAAATTCTAAGGTCCAAGTAAAAAGAAAACCAAAATTTCCCCAAAGCTAATATTTGATCCCGGACTTCTTAGAAGCCCCCTAACCTTCCAAAATCACTTGTCTAAAAGGTCCACCTTGCACTTAAGCCGATCTCCTGTTCCCAAAAATTTTAAACGCTACTATGCCTAAGGCCCATTGGGCTCAATCCTACTAGGCCTAATTTCAGGATGTTACAGTTAAATAGAATCTACATAATCATACTAATCAACCCTTAACGATATAACAATAATTTTACCTATCAAGGGTATTTCAGTAATTTACCCTCTAAGGGTATTTCGGTAATTTACCCTCCAAGGGTATTTTGATAATTTAGCCCTTTAACGGCCTTTTTAGAGGCCTATTTTCGCCTCGAGCGACTCAAGATCCCTATTTGGGTCTCTACGGTGTAATTGGGCCAAAAATCCATTTTAGGCCCAAACGGGCCAACACGCTCGTGTAGCCTATTTAGGATGTTTTTGGTCTCGGTTTCGTAGATTTCGCAGTCGCATCTATCATTCAGTAGTTCTCTATCGATTTGGCCATCTGGGCTGTTAGCCCATTGGGCCTATTTAGCCTGTTTTGGCTTGATTAGGCCCATTATAGCCTCAGTTTTGCGAGAGAGTGCTCG
Organism: Gossypium rotundifolium; assembly: GCA_025506655.1. NCBI lineage: Eukaryota > Viridiplantae > Streptophyta > Magnoliopsida > Malvales > Malvaceae > Gossypium > Gossypium rotundifolium. Next base: position 44,753,792 of record CP106725.1, on the reverse strand, counting down.
TGACACTCTCCACGACTTACTGTCATCATAGTAACTCAGTTAATCACTGCGAATGCTCGCACGCTCAAGTGGTCACAGTTGTCAGTTTTTCAGCTTTTCGGCTTTTGGCTGAAATATAGATCAAAACATGCTCTCATCGATGATTGGTGTGAGATTAGACACCTGATTACGAGTTGTGCTAACCACCGATTCCAACACCTATAATGATAATTAAAAAATCACGTTAGTTTCCCTCATTGATCAACTTAACTTGAAACACTATACCCATTGCCTCTACTTACTAGAGATCGACCACTACTTGCTGAGTAAGAGTATTTGGTTTTCTGCCCTTGATCACAAAAACGAGTCCTTAAAGAAGAGCACAAATTAGCAATGTTGCTTCAAGACAACATAGAAACAACCTTTCGGCCACAAGGAACACAAAAATTAATAAAGAGCCACCAACCATCCCCCATTCGGCCACAATTATACTTATCCACAAACGCACGACAACGATTGACAAACGGCTAACCACAAGATTTGGCTCTCAGCACAGAAGACAAAAAGATCTCAGGATGGAAGAGGGTGAGTAAATTCAGCCTAGACCATATAGAGTTAAAAGTTGAGTGTTTCGGTTCTTGAAGAGAGGAAAGAGAAGAAGAAACTAAAAAGAAAAGAAACCATTACCTTTGAACTAAAGAAAAATAGAATAAGAAGGAAGATTCGGGGGACAGAAGAGAACCAAGTTTCCTACTACTAGATGTTCGGCTAAGGGAAAACAAAATAGAAATAAAGGTGATTCTTCGGCTTTACGACAAGAGAAGAAATAGATGCCACAAGAGGATAGATGAGTAAGAGAAGTTTTGGCTATTAGCAAGGGATAGAAGAAATAGTTTCCGATTGAAGAAGATAGGAGAGATTCGGCTTAGGGAGAGGAAGGAGCAGAAAAGAAACAGAAAGAAAAGAGGAAGAAAAGAATTCGGTAAGAAGAAGATTGTAAAAAAAATTGACCCGAAATGCTTAAGGAAAAGAAAATGCCCAAAACGTAAAAACACCAAAAGTAACTAGGGAATTTCGGCACCCTTACCATACAAGGCCAAAAATGCTCCACAAGACCCCCTAGCCAAAACTCTTCCTAACTCAAACTCTCACCCACGGCCAACACTTCTAGAGTCCCTGATTCACTCCACGATATTCTCCTTGAATTTGTCTCCTCCGCCCATTCAAATGACTTGACTAAGTCTCCACTCTCCCTAGCAGAGTTCTAACTGAACTCTACTTCTTCCACCCACCTAGCACAAAATAAAACCTTTATTTTGGCACTTGTGGGATTCGAACCCCATCCCACCATGCTCTCATATTGACGCCACTACCACCTTGCCAAATGCTCATTTGTGTTGAACAAACACACTCTATTAAATATAAGTCCTGCTTTTAGTAGTCCTCTCCCCTAAAGTGCCCAAAAAGCAAAATTTTACCAGGGCTCGAACTCGACCCCAGGCCTCCCTAGAGCCCCTAAACACCCTTAAACAACCCATAGAGCAAGAACAACATGCAGTTACATAGATGTTACAAACCCCTAATTTGGGATGTTATAATTCTGTTATGGGCTGTGATCCAAATGATATTGTAGTGGGCTTTGGCCCACGTATACGCTAATCTTTACTATACTATTTCTGTTAAAGGGCTTTGGCCTAGGCTGTTTAGGTTTCTATTTCTGTATACTAACTGTTACCCTAGTAAGGGCATTGCACACTAACTTTTAGTAAACTCACCCCATTTTTAACTATGTAGGTAATCCCCAGCCTTAGACGAATCGGTGCTGCGAGGGACTCGAGAGAAGGCCACACACTGCTTATGGTTTCCATTTTGATTATTTACATTCAAGTATTTTGATTAGGGTTGTAATAAGGCCTCTTTAAGTTTTAAATTTTAACTCCGGCTCTTTTTTTACTTTGGTTTATATCGGTTAGAAGTAAGTCACGGTTTTCCAAAATGATTACTGTTTTCAACAACACTACATTTTCGCAATATTTTCAGAATAGTTTTGCGACATAAACTTTTTCGTAAATCGATTACTTTCAAAATTAGCTTCAATAACTAAAAAGTTATTTTGGGAATAAAATTTATAATCTTTCAATGTACAAGGGTTTTTCAACGAAAACATAGTTTTCGAAAAACACTTCAATGAGACACGCCAGATTCGGGCCTAACTTCTAGGCCAGGTATAGGGTGTTACATTTAGTGGTATTAGAGCCAAGTTGTAAAACTCAACTGCGGATTGGGTCTTTAAAATTGAATTTCTAAAAGAATTGTTTCAAAAAGGTTTGGAAAGAGTTGAAGTTTTTGAAATGTTGTATTGGCTATTTTTCTAGAAGAGTGGTTCATCGAGTCTCCGACACTGAATCCGTAAGTTTTCTGTTAGATAGTATTTAAAAATAGATTTTGTATGTATTTAGTGTATATTCTAGAAATCAAATTATTTTTTAGCTAGCAACAGTACTGTGATGGATTTCGAAAGCAAACAAGGTCGCGAGGAGTTGCCCGTCTCTCCAAAACATAAGATGGCTCAAGAGATGGTGGTCGAGGTAAGTCTGCCAACTTCGGGTAGCAATAACCCGAAGCTTGGTATGGAGGCACTAACCTGGTTGGTAAGGAAAGTGCTAAAAGAAGTGTTTGAGGCAGGAGTTAAGGCGTATGGTGAAACACTTCAGGCTAGGTGCTTGGAGTGCAACAGGAAGAGGGATCATAGTCTTCTGAAGCAGGTGCCTTATTCTGTGAAACACATTAAGACGCATCTAAAATTTTTGATTTGCAAGCATTGCAAAAGGTGCCATCCGGGTGAATGCTGAAAAAAGTCAAGAGCGTGTCTTAGATGCGGGTCTAAAGAGCATCGGGTTCGAGATTGCACAGTCCCTTTTAAGTCAGGTGTGTTTTGTTTGGATATGATGTTTAAATATAGAAATTGTTTCCATGTGTGATAAATATCTATTTACTTCTGTGGTTAGATGTTTGATTATGTGTAAGAGGTTTCAAGATTAAGTTAAAAGTGTATTAGTGTTATTGGATGAGAGTGCGTAGTGGCAGCGTAGTAGGGTAGTCTGTGTTAAACGACTGTTAGATAGTTAGAAATTTAGAGGACGAAATTTCTTTAAGGGGGTAGAATTGTAACACCCTGAATTTTGGCCTAGTAGAATTAAGCCTATTGGGCCTTGGGCATGGGAGCGTTTAAAATTTTTGAAAACAAGAGAACGGTAATAGGCAAGTTGGACCTATTAGGTGAGTGATTTTGGAAGGTTAGGGGACTTCCATGAAGTCTTGGGTTCAAACCTGGGCTTTAGGAAAAATTTTTATTTAAGTGAATAAAACCTTGGATGTAAGTGAGTAGGCTTTAAAAATATTGTTGGGGAAATCATGACACAAGAAGATAGTTGGTAAGATGGCTAGCGACGTTGATTAAGTTACAGGGGAGCTTGAGTTTAAAACCCATTGCATGCAAAATGTGACTATTTTACTAATTTGGGACAGTTTTAGAGGATTGATGGAGGGATCCCACATCGAGAAGCTAGCATGAGAGTAGGCGAGAAGCTGGCTTTAAATAGAGCGATCTATGAGGAGAGTAAGCATACCTTGGTTGGCGTTTGGGCATAGGAGTGTTCGGAGCACGGATTGACTCCAGATCCCTATCAGGTGTATATTTCGCACTACTCTAGTTGTAGAGCGGCAAATGCCGAAATGCCGGTCACACGACAATGGTAGCCACAGAGCGTGCGAGCGCATGTGTGGGAGCTTCGACGTGATAGTTGATGCCATCATGAGTGTTCTTGTAGGTTTAGGTTGTTTGGGCCACGATGGGCTGAAACGGGCTATGTGGGGCCAATGGGCCTGTGGGCCCAATTGAATAAGTTGTATGATTGTGTAATAAATATTGGGCTGGACAATGTGAATCTCATATCTGTGGCTAGATTTGGGCTAAATGGGCCACACGGGCGTGTGGCCCATTTGGGACGAGAATGGGCCCTAGGCCTATTCGCATTGTTATCTCTATTTAGAATACCCTGGTTTACGAAATTACCAAAATACCCACGATTTGCAAAATAATCGAAATACCTTCGATTTACGAAATTACCTAAATATCCTCAATTTGTGAAATTACCAAAATACCCCTAATTTGTAAAATTACTAAAATAACCCTAGTTTACAAAACTACGAAATACCCCCGATTTACGAAATTATCAAAATACACCTATTTACAAAATTACCAAAATAACTCGATTTGTGAAATTATCGAAATACCATCAATTTATGAAATTACCGAAATACCCCCGTTTGTAAAATTACCAAAATACCCCTGGTTTACGAAATTACCAAAATACCCTCAGTTTGCAAAATTTTTTAATACCCCCGATTTGTGAAATTATCAAAATACCCCTGATTTGTAAAATTACCGAAATACCCCTGATTTATAAAATTACCAAAGTACCCTTGTAGTGTAGAATTATCAAAATACCCCTGTAGAGTAGAATTACCGAAATACCGCTGAAGGGTTGGATTACAGAAATACCCTTATAGGGTAAAATGACTATTTTGCCTTTGTGGGTAAATGACTAACTTAGACTATGAATTTGATTGATTTGACTGTGATTGTATGACTGTGTTTAAACTGACTTGACTATGGTCGTGTGACTGATATGCTTTTAATATATGTCTTAATGACTGTTACTGAGCATTGCCATTTTGATACACGTGTAATGATTGAGCATGACATACATACCATATCGCATGGGGTTGGGACATTGATACGGAGGAAGTTTTGATAGGGTCGTATGGGTTGCATGACGACTGTGGATCCATTATTGATCTGTTAAGGTCACACGGGTTGCATGAGACGACTGTGGATCGTCGGATAGCTTAAAGTTACGTAATCTGATTATGGCTCTATGCCATCTTGATTATGGCTTTGTGCCAATCATATTTACCCATGGCTATGTGTCTAACATATATATTGATGACTCTGTGTTGATCATATTTACCCAAGGCTGTGTGCCGATTATATTACCGTCGCTGATGGCTATGTGCTAAACATAATACAGTTATTGATGGCTTTGTGCCAATTATAATACCGCTACTGAAGGCTTAGAGTCGTATATATATACTAGCAGTTTTGTTACGATTTCGATTAGGGCCGCAACCGTTGCTAACATTGGTGTGCTGGCTGGGTGGGTCGATTTTTCCCCACGTAAGTGTAAGGTTGGTATGGGTGGTGTGTTGGCTGGATCGGAGTGGGATGCATCCTCATACTACTGCATATCTATTATGAGAACTGTCACTGTACTGGATTTAGGCCCACTTATTCTGTAATTGGTTTGGGCTGGGCCCAATTGATTCTATTATGGGCTTTGATCCAAATGATATTGTAGTGGTCTTTGGCCCACGTATGCGCTGATCTGTACTATATTGTTTCTGTTAAAGGGCTTTGGCCCAGACTGTTTAGGTTTCTATTTTTGTATACTGACTGTTACCCTAGTAAGGGGATTGCACACTGAGTTTTCATAAACTCGCCCCGTTTTTAACTGTACAGGTAATCCCTAGCCTTAGATGGATCGGTGCTACAAGGGGCTCGGAGAAGGCTACACACTGCTTATGGTTTCCGTTTTGATTATTTACATTCAAGTATTTTGATTCGAGTTGTAATAAGGCCTCTTTAAGTTCTGGATTTTAACTGTGGGTCTTTCTTTACTTCGATTTATATCGGTTAGAAGTAGGTCACGATTTTCCAAAATGATTATTGTTTTCAACAACACTACATTTTTGCAACATTTTCGGGATGGTTTCGTGACTTAAACTTTTTCATAAATCGATTACTCTCAAAATTAGCTTCTGCAAGTAAAATGATATTTTGGGAATAAAATTTATAATCTTTCAATGTACAAGGGTTTTTCAACAAAAACATAGTTTTCAAAAAACACTTCAATGTGACACGCCAGATTCAGGCCTAACTTCTAGGCCGGGTATAGGGTGTTACAAGTGTCTACTAGGGGTTATCACTCATTTTTTTACTTGTTTTATTTTCCAATTATTTCTTCAATTAAGAAAAAAAAGAGTAGTAGAAAACTAAATAATAGTAGGAATTACTCTTATCCCATTCAGAAGGATCGAATCTCATAATTACCTATAGTGGTTTATCTCTTTAGCATGACCACTTGATGAAATGCAGAGGGAAGGGGGATAAATGGTTGATACTACTGGAAGGATTCCTCTTTGGATAATAGGTACAGTAGTTGGTATTCCTATGATCGGTTTAATAAGTACTTTCTTTTATGGTTCATATTCTAGATTGTGTTTGTCCCTGTAATATAGAATAATGGATAATGGGATGAACTAAGTTATAGGCATGAAAGTGTAAGAACTCAACAGGACCCACCTCCTCTTTCTTTGTCTGATTCACGAGGAAGGGTCTGGTTGAATTCTTAATGATCATGATCATAATATTTTGGTCATATAAATGACAACAAATAGATCATTTTTTGCGATGATATTTTTGAAAAATGAACTCAATTTCAATTAATTGATTCATAGCATCTGTTCTTCAATAATATCTATCGATACTTTCATGGTTAAAGGAAAAAAATGAATCACTTAATTGGATGACACAATAAAATATATATTTAATATTTTTTTTTTCGTAACACCCCAAACCCGGCCTAGAAGTTTAGACCAAACTCAGGATGCTACATTGATCATCGAAGTGATCATGGGAAAAATTTTACAAAACCAGTCAATCTTAATCTCATTTCCAAAAACCCTTCATATCTTTACACACCAAAAATATTTATTCGTTAAAAGTCCTTATGATAAAGTTATCGTTAAGTAAAATAAAAAAACCAGAATATATGTACGGATGAAAATCTGAAGTGATAACTGTACCAAATTGTTATAACACCTTACAGTTCAACATTTAACTGAATAATAAAATCGTGATAGAAAATAAAATCCGACGTTTCATAGCGCTGAAACTATCCGAGACCTCCACCTATTGAGTCCAACATCCAAAATTTTGAAATGTACCTGAGAAAGGGATACGGAAGAGAGGTGAGCTACTTGAGCTCAGTGTGAGTTCAAAACCAACTACTCTAGAATCAGAAACAGAAAACACATAGCATTTCAGAAGCGGGACATACTTATAGAATTTGACGATAACTTCGAGAAAGAAGTCTCGAATAGATAATCACAGTTCACAAATGAGTCACCAGTTCTATTCAGTCAGTCGGATACAATCGGAGTTACAAAGTACGTAGAACCACAAAAGTTCTTTTTAGTCAAACAGCTCAATCAGATATCGTAGCGCATAGAACAGTCAGACAGATGCTTATGAATGCAATTAAGTTATAGAACCCACCCATCCAGCCAATACACCACTCTGTCCCCCATCACTCCACATAAGAGCTGTTTGAGCTCATCCAACCAATCACACCACATAGGACCTCGTAAGGCCCATCCATCCCTGTACTCCAATAATGTCCATGACCCTTTAGGGTATTGGAACTACCTACGACCCTCTGGGTATTAGGGGCTATCAGTAAGCTATACAGTGCCATGTGGTAAATCGTGATACAGACATGCAGTATGAACTGCAAAATCAAATAGTGATGATACGCAGTAAAGCTGACGTATAAGCGGTACAGTGCAATATGGTAAACTGCTATACTGGTAAAGTGTAGTTAAATTGTCAGCAAGGTGGACATATGCATTGTACGGTGTAATGCGGTAACCCGCTAAAAGCATAGTCCACGACCCTAAGGGTATTGGGACTGCCCACAAATCTCTAGGTACTAGTGGCTGACAACCAGCAGATCAGCTGCCAGTTTAGTTCAGTTCAGTTTCATTCTTCCTTCTCCTCACAATCCCACCCAAAAACATTATATGTATATGTATGTATGCAAACAAATAAACAGAAATAGAGTACAAGACTATAGATAGTCATTCACATCCAGTCAGATAATCAAACAAAAGCATGTTGCACACACACCCCGTCAACCAGGTTCAAAAACAAACATGTACGCAACCAATCATGAATCTCACCTAAAACAAAGTCAAAACAGAGTCATAATTACCCTCACTAAAGCTTAGCCAAGGGTTGAAATACACATAGTCATAAATACGTTTAAATTGACCTAGAACCAAAATCTGGCTAGAGAGGGCCACACGTCCATGTACTCCAGCCGTGTAGAGCAGTCCCAGCTGTGTAGGGGTCCAAACACCCGCGTGAAAGGTAGCACACGGTCGTGTGATAGAGGCACATACCTATATGGCACAGGTACACGGCTGTGTGACCAGGCCGTGTAACTCACTGCCCAATTTTGCTAAGGTCAAGTGAAGAGCAGACACGACCGTGTGAGAGTCTCACTCGCCTGTATGCCACCAGACATGGCCTTGTGTTTTGAAATACACGTCCATGTGGGATTCCTAAATCCCCAAATAAGCCACAGGATCATGTGGCTAGGTCGTGTGACACCAAATCTCTGAAACCCTAATTCTCAAACCTACACATCTATATGCCTAGGAGACATGGCCATGTGAAAAATTGACAAAATCTCCAAACCAGCCACACGGCCATGTGGCACCCAATTTGGCTTGAAAACCCTAACGCCCAATTACACACGGTCGTGTGGGTTGACACACTCCTGTGTGGCCATCAAGGTGGCCACGAAACCACCTTAAAAAAGCCCTAAAACCATCGTTTCAGCCACCAGATCCATCCCAACCTTTGTCCTATCAACATATATCAAAAAGTGATAATTTTCCCAACAATTCCATCGACTAAAAACCTAAAACCAACGGTTTAGCCTACAGTCAAGAAAAAGCTAAACATGAACTTTGCAAAAAGAAAAAAATAAAACAGTATAGTAAAAGTTTGAATCTTACACCTGTTTCGACGATGAAGGAAACGACAGAGGAGCAAAAATTAAAATTTTTCGAGCACCACCACCATTGTGATGCCCAAAAATTTAGGGGCTTTAATTTTTTCATGTTCAGACACAATTTGCTTGTTTTCCTTAATGGCTAGGTGATTCGGGTGTGTTTGGAGTGTGTGAGAAGCCTGGGTTCAAGTCTTGGCTTTTACAGAATTTTTAAATTTTGCTCTTAAAAGGATCTGGACGCTAGCACCTAGGTCTTATTAATTATTGTGCTTACCTTAAGTCACAAAAAGCCTATTTGTGCAGTGGTAGTGACGTTGCAAGTGTGGCAAAGGGGTCTGAGGTTTGAGTGTTGGTGCAACATAGGGGGCATTTATTTTGCAGCTGGGACGGCTAGAGTTTGTGTTATAGTGGAAGTCTGATGGATGAGAGGAGTTTGAATTGGTCATAGAGAGATTTTAGGAACAAATCATAGAGAGGATTATGGAGAAATTGGTGGAGTGAATCAAGGAAGTTGGAGTGTGTGGGAGTGTTTGTGCCGAATGGGTATAGGGAAGCCTAGAAATTTCAACTGAGGAGTTTTTTCCTCATTTTTGGCAAGTTTTTTCACTAGTTTTTGGACTTTTCTCCCTTTTCTCTCTAGTGCCAAATTTGTAACTTAGCACTTGTGCATCTTTGCTTTTCGGTTCCTGTTGTTCTTTCTTTTACAGTTGACCATTCCTTCCTCTCTTGTATCAACCTCTGTCAAAACTCTCTTCTTCTCTGTTACTTTCAAGTTTTGGTCCACTGCCTTTTCATTTCTCTGGCTTATTTTGTTTCAGCAGAACCCCACCTTTACCTCTCCTTTTGTTTCTTTTCTTTTTCGATAGTTGGTAGGTTGTGACCGAAAGTCCCTCCCTTCCCTTCTTAATTGGCTTTTCTTCTTACTTGGGCTGAAACCCAAGTGCTGTTCCTCTCTGTTTCAATTTTGCAACGGCTCTAACAATTAGTAAGTGCTCAAAATCCATCCTCTGATTTACTTTTAAAACCAAATACACCTATGCTCTTCTTTTCTTTTCCAAAACTGAATAACCCCATTAACTGATTATTATTTCATTCTTCTTGTATTGCACCCTTTGCGATTCTAAGGTCTTCCTCAAGGAGTGGGGAAGTGTGAACGGCTTGGAGAAGTCACACTTTCATCCTTAAAACACCCGATAAGGTAATAAGGTTACCTCATATCTATTGGGGTTGGCCGAATATGCCCTACCACTTACTAATCAGTTTTTTACTGTACTTTAGGAAAGCAGTGAAGGTGAGTGATTGTTTTGAATAATGTTTGTTGAGGGATTAAGGTCATCCTCATTCAAATAAGGTAAGAAAGGTATTTTGGATTAAGTGTTATTAAGAGGGTGTTACCCTAACAATTAAAGATTAACATCGGATCTCAGTGATTCTAGGTTGGGTGCTCGTAGATCTTGGAACGACTCCGTAAAAAGGTGTGTAATCACACTATCTCCGCTATGAATCGGTAAAAGCCAAAACTTTGGCATTTGAGGCCTCACGAGCATGCGATTGCTCGTGTGGAAAAACCAAGCCCACAACCGAGGGTGGTAGACTGAAGAGGCCACTACAAGTGTTCTTGTGCACTTGGGCCATTATGGGCCTCATTGGGCTGAAATGGGTTGTGTGGGCCTAATGGGCTTGTGGGCCCCACACGGATAAAATTTGTGAAAAGTGGCAGAAAGTGGATTGGGCTATGTAGATAACATAGTCGTGATTGAATTTGGGGCAAATGGGCCACACGAGCGTGTGGGCCCATTTGGGCCGAATATTAAGTTTTGAGCCCATTTACACTGTTTCGACCAAATGGATTATCTGTGTCGCTCGAGGCGACGGTATGCCTTCGAAAAGGTTGATAACCGTATCGAGACCCTAATGAGTAAAATAACTAAAATACCCTTAGGGAGTAAAATGACTGAAATACCCTTAATGAGTAAAATGGCCAAAATACCCCAAAATGGCAAAATTACCATTTTACTCCTAATACATGAAAATGACTATTTTACCCCTAGATGTAGGTTGACAGATGAAAGTATGTATTGTACGATTGTACTGAGTAGGACATGTTGCATACACGAAATTTTAATGACATGGCATACTGCATGGGGTTGGGATTCTGTTATGGAGGAAGTACTATTACTGGTGGCTCTACCACACATACTGATACTGGTGGCTCTACCACAATTATCACATCGTGGCTTTGCCACATATCTCAGATCTTGGCACTATGCTTTGTAATATTGGTGTGTGGGCTGGGTGGGTCGACTTTGTCCCCACATAGTGTATTGGTTGGTATGGGTGGCGTGCTGGCTGGATTAGGGTGGGTTTACATACTTGCACCATATTGATACTGTATTGGGCTTAGGTGCACACTGTTACTATATTGAGCTAAGGCCCACACTGCACTATTATCGAACAGGTTCGTGCCTGCATCATATCGCATGTATTCTCGATTGAGTGATAGGGGATTAGACACTAAGTTCTCGTAACTCACCCTTTTCTTTTAACTGTACAGGTAATCCCAGCCTTAGGTGATTTGGAGCTGCGAGTGACTCAGAGGGGGCCACACTATCGAGGATGTTTGTTTAAATGTAATCATTTAAATATTTTATATTAGGTTGGTACTTTTGTAATAAGGCCTCTGGTGATTTTCATTTTCTTTTAATTGGGTTTTTAATTTCTTATTTTGAACTGCAAAACGATTCACAACTAATAACTGTTTTACAAGGCAAACCCATATTTTCAACTTAAAGATAACTGGAAATAGAGTAACTTTCGCGAATTTAAACCAACAGTAACAAACATGGTAATCGTTTTACTAAGTGTTGTTTTTATAACTTACCAACTGCTTCCCAAGAAATAAGAACTAAATGGATTTTTACTCAAATGATTTCTCCCATCAACCTTGATTTCGAAAAACACTTCGATGTGACACGCCAGATTCGGCCGTAACGTCTAGGTCGAGTTTGGGGCGTTACAATCACCATTTCTCCCATTTTCAGTTGTGTTGTTCCCATTTTCTTTTCCCTCAAAGAAGCCGAAGCCGAATTCTCTTCTCTCCCTCTCATTTTGTGCCAAAACTAAAATCTCTCCTAAACATCTTCTCTTCTCTTTTTCTTTATTTCCATTGGTATTTGGCCGAAACTAAGCCACCCTCATCTCATATTATTTCTTTATTCATCTTTTCTTTCATTCACTCAACCCGAATGCTGTAACATCCTAGATTAGGGGTTATGCGTTTGTGCATAATTCAGGAGTAGTAGGATTTGGCAGTGTTTGGAAGTGAATTAAGGGTTTTTAAAATCCTAGGATGGAAGAGAAAGCTTTGGACAATTATTGGTTTTTAAGTTAAAGAGGAGGAGCTAGGCTAAGGTAGCCTTAAGAAAAGTTTTGGGGAGTTTAGGACACAAGAAGTGATGTGGAAAAGTGGCAAGGGACGCCACCTAAGGTGCAAGGGTTATGGCATCAAGTGAAGTACTTTGAGGGAAGAGGTTCGAATCCCATTGTGTGCATTTTTAGAACCTTGGAAATGTATGGAAATGTATGGAAATGTATGGAAATGTAAGGAAATGTATGGAAATGTATGGAAATGTAAGGAAATATATGGAAATCTAAGGAAATATAAGGAAATGAAAGGAAATGTAGGGACATGTCCTGGAAATGTAAGGAAATGCTTTAGAAATGATAAGTTTAAAGGAGGGAAACGAATGTTTTTGGAAACTAGGAAATATAAGGAAATGATTTAGAAATGATTCAAAAGAGGAAAGTAAACATTTCGGGAAACTTGGAAATGTAAGGAAATGTTAGGTTAAATGAGGGAAACGAACGTTTTTGGAAACCTGGAAATGTAAGGAAATGTCAAGTTTTAAAGTTTAAAAAGAGGAAACTAAGGCAAGGTGGCCTTAAGAAAATTAATAGGAAGAATTTGACACCCAAACAGCTTGGAAAACGTGGCTCAAGATACCACTTAAAGCCCAAAGGAGGACGCCACTTAGGTGGATAATTTGGGCCTCGTGATGGCCACAAGGAGTCCAATAGAATAAGTTTAAATTCGGCTCATCAAGGGAAGGGTGGACGGCATCTAGCTAAGACTTTAAGTAATTTTATTTAATTACTTAGAGAGGAAGCAATGGATGACAATAGGGACTCTTGAGGGAAGAGTTTTATTCCCTTTAGAATTTCGGGTAAATAAGAGATAAAGCTATCAAAATAGAAGAGTGATGGCCAAGTAAGGGATTCTAAGTTAGTAATTTAATTATAAAAGGAAAAGAGGCCATTCATTCATTTACTCTTCCTTTGTCAATTTCTTAAGCGATTCTCCTCTCTCTAAATTTCCTACGCTTTATTCTTCTTTTGTTAGCCAAAGCCAAAATATCTTGTGCTCTAGTCGAATCCTCCATCTTTATTCTTCCTTCTCTTTCCTTCTAATCCTCCAAAAGCCTAAGTAAGCCTTTTAAGGCCATAGCGAATATATCAAGTGGCTTCAAGCTTAGGTCTTTGTCATTAATTCAATATTAAGGGTAAGAATTTTATGGCCATTAATTTATTCTCTTCTTTAAGCCGCAACATAGGAACTAATATCATTAATATCTTGTTTGCCAAAATTTGGAAAGATCATTCGGGATTTGCTAGTGTTGACTACAAGGAAGGTGAAATTCATTTCCCGAAGGTACACCATAGGTCGCGTGTTCCCTAGTTATTTGGTGAGTTTCGGGATTTAAAATCCACAAGGTAAATGTCCATAGCATTCGGCCAAAGGCCATGTTTTATGTTTTAATGTTAGATTAAATCTAACATATGGTTATAGGAATTTCGACTACTCAAGGAATAAGTATCAGCTTTTCGGGATTTAAGATTTGGAAGGTAAGCACATAGGTATATTCAACCAAGGCCTTATTTTAGAACATAGATCTATTTCTTATTATCTTAAAAGACGAAAACTAACCTATGTAGAGATTTAGGATTTGGCCGAATACAAGGAGGAGAAAAGTAAAGTTTTCGGGATTTGAGTGATAAGCAAATCGGCATTAAGGTAAGTTTTAGTGCACAAATCCTACTAGGATTTGGTTTTATGGCCAAATGAGTTTGTCATTAAATATTTAATATGGGCTGAATGTATGGAGTTAAAGATCTAAGATCGAAAATTCGGGATTTCAAGTGAAATTGTTAAGCGAATCAGGTGTGTACCCTACCCTAAGTTTTAATATGTTCATGGCAATGTTTTAAATTAAATGTGTTATTAAGAATGTGAAAAGCATGGCTAAGGTACCATGTGTACCCCACACTATATCATAATATGTTTTATGGCTATGTTTAATTAATATATGTGATATTAAGAATATGAAAGTGGCTAAGGTACCATGTTATGGTACAAAGTACTCAGGTACGTTTCATAATCCTAGTCCTACTAGGATTATGAAATATGTTAATTGTAACATGAGAATAAGAATAAGAATGTGAACTCTGGCATATTTATGCATATTACTATTACATGGGGCATATGGGTTTATTTTTTTGGAGAAGTGAATGTGGTGACCTAAGACCACAAACACGGTGACCTAAGACCGTGATATCTGAATATGGTGACCTAAGACCACAGTAATCTAAATGTGGTGACCTAAGACCACAGAATCTGAACGTGGTGACCTAAGACCACGAATCGCGTGACCTAAGACCGCTATATGGAGTGTAGCGAAGAGGGTCGACTTAGTAGTCCCCACTGTACAAAGTTGGTACGGGAGGTAGCGGATGGCTTAATAGGTTTGGGTTTTGGGAATGCATAATAATTTGTATACTATGATATGAATGTGTAAAAATTGTTATGCCTGATTCGATTATGATTTAGTGCTGTGTACACATTGAGTCTGTTGACTCTCCCCATTGTGGGATTATTTTTCAGGTGACGACCAGTGATGGACCGGGCCGAAAGATGCTTAGTGGAGGCCATGTGAAGTTCAGATTTCTTTTATTTGGACTATTTTATTTTAAGTATTTTGAATTTAAATTTGGGAATTATTTGATGTAATAAGGCCTTAGTAGAATTATTTTATTCTGTTTTTATTTTGTTAAGCTTACAAACCTCATTTTATTAAAAGATTAAGTAAATCTATTTTTAAAAACAAAGCCCAAATGTTTTGTCACCTAAAGTAAAGGATTTTTAATAATGAAATAAACTTGTTTTCATCTCAAGCCCAACCCAAAACAATCTTTCTTCCAATCACACAAGTTTTTCCTAAGTAACAAAAGAATTTGAAACGGTTTACACCAGGGAACATACCAGATCCGGTCAAGGCTCGTGGGTGTTTCAATTTGGTATCAGAGCCCAGTTTTAAACTCTCGGCCTTGGGTTTAAGGCCCAAAACGTTTTCCAAAGTAAGCCCAAAAGTAATTTTCTAAAAATTTTAGGCTTTTTTTTGGCATGGCCCACTAAGTCTCCGACCCGAAGTCCACCAGGTAAGTACTTCTATCCATTGTGTGATTTATATTATGATTTGTAGAAGGGTAGAAATGGAATGGAACGTAGAATAGAGATTTAGTACTGGAACCCTAGGACTAGTGTACCCAAACAAAAACATAAGACTTAAATGCCTAATTGAACAAACCTATGGCTAAGTCGCCGAGTTAGGGTGTGGCAACCATGGTGCACATGTCTAGGATTGGTTTCGGTGGGAGCTTGGTATTTAACCAGTCCGCGTGACTCACCTCCTCTCCACTTGAATCCTACCTGGTACGTAGCCTCGGTTCACCCTAACCAAGAGGACTTATACACGGGCAAAACCCCTAACTAAAACCCGAAAGTGACTAGCCGTATTTTATGGAAACCCTAGTTTTAAAATTTCTAAATTATTTTCTTGATTTGAAAAAGATTATTTTTATAAATTTTTCTTGAAATATTTTAGATTTATAAAATTACAAAAACAACCCTCAAGTTTTGTAAATCCCAAAATATCTGTGATTTATTAAGATTTACAAATTCACCCAGGTTAATTACCAAAATACCCTCGAATTTCAAAATTTTCCAAAATACCCCCGGGAATGCAAAATTTCCAAGATACCCTCATTGACAAAAACACCAAGGAACCTTGTTTCGATAAATTGCAAAAAATACCCCTATAGGATAAATTACGAAAATACCCCTAGGTAGTGGAAAAACAACAACAATGAAAACTACAACATTTCTCTGAATGAACGAAAGTTCATAATTGATTGATGAATGTATGAATGTAAAGACTGTGTGCATGTATGAATACGAAAGAACCACTTCTAAAAATTCTTTCCATAAAACTTCTTCGCGGTTAATCAGTGAAACAAAATTTTTTAATACATAAAACTTCTTAATCAGATTAAATCGCGACGTTAGAAATGAGTTCTAAGGGACGTTAACTTAGAGATTGTGCCTGGAAAGTATGATGGTTCTATTAAGATCAGAGTGCACAGCATAAGCATAGTGCGGTGAGAATGATTGTACGACTGTTAGTAAGTAATTTCGACGACGAAATTATTTTTAAGGAGGGTAGAACTGTAACATCCTAGATTAGGGGTTATGCGTTTGTGCATAATTCATGAGTAGTAGGATTTGGCAGTGTTTGGAAGTGAATTAAGGGTTTTTAAAATCCTAGGATGGAAGAGAAAGCTTTGGACAATTATTGGTTTTTAAGTTAAAGAGGGGGAGCTATGCTAAGGTAGCCTTAAAAAAGTTTTAGGGAGTTTAGGACACAAGAAGTGATGTGGAAAAGTGGCAAGGGACGCCACCTAAGGTGAAAGGGTTATGGCATCAAGTGAAGTACTTTGAGGGAAGAGGTTCGAATCCCATTGTGTGCATTTTTAGAACCTTGGAAATGTATGGAAATGTATGGAAATGTAAGGAAATGTATGGAAATGTATGGAAATGTATGGAAATGTATGGAAATGTAAGGAAATGTATAGAAATGTAAGGAAATGTAAGGAAATGTAGGGACATGTCCTGTAAATGTAAGGAAATGCTTTAGAAACGATAAGTTTAAAGGAGGGAAACGAATGTTTTTGGAAACTAGGAAATATAAGGAAATGATTTAGAAATGATTCAAAAGAGGAAAGTAAACATTTCGGGAAACTTGGAAATGTAAGGAAATGTTAGGTTAAAGGGGGAAACGAACATTTTTGGAAACCTGGAAATGTAAGAAAATGTCAAGTTTTAAAGTTTAAAAAGAGGAAACTAAGACAAGGTGGCCTTAAGAAAATTAATAGGAAGAATTTGACACCCAAACAGGCTTGGAAAAAGTGGCCTGAAGATACCACTTAAAGCCAAGTGAGTGACGCCACTTAGGTGGATAATTTGGGCCTCGTATGGCCACAAGGAGTCCAATAGAATAAGTTTAAATTCGGCTCATCAAGGGAAGGGGGTGGACGGCATCTAGCTAAGACTTTAAGTAATTTTTATTTAATTACTTAGAGAGGAAGCAATGGACGGTAATAGGGACTCTTAAGGGAAGAGTTTTATTCCCTTTATAATTTCGGGTAAATAAGAGATAAAGCTATCAAAATAGAAGAGTGATGGCAAAGTAAGGGATTCTAAGTTAGTAGTTTCGGCTATAAAAGGAAAAGAGGCCATTCATTCATTCACTCTTCCTTTGCCGAATTTCTTAAGCAGATGCTCCTCTCTCTGCCGAATTTCCTACAGTTCTATTCTTCTTTTTGTTAGCCAAACCCGAAATACCTTGTGCTCTAGCTGAATCCTCCATCTTTATTCTTCCTTCTCTTTTCCTTCTAATCCCTCCAAAAGCCGGAAGTAAGCCTTTTAAGGCCATAGCTGAATATATCAAGTGGCTTCAAGCTTAGGTGTCATTCAATTCAATATTAAGGGTAAGAATTTTATGGCCATTAATTTATTCTCTTCTTTAAGCCGCAACATAGGAACTAATATCATTAATATCTTGTTTGCCAAAATTTGGAAAGATCATTCGAGATTTGTTAGTGTTGACTTCAAGGAAGGTGAAATTCGTTTCCCGAAGGTACACCATAGGTCGCATGTTCCCTAGTTATTCGGTGAGTTTTGGGATTTAAAATCCACAAGGTAAATGTCCATAGCATTCGGCCAAAGGCCATGTTTTATGTTTTAATGTTAGATTAAATCTAACATATGGTTATAGGAATATCGACTACTCAAGGAATAAGTATCAGCTTTTCGGGATTTAAGATTTGGAAGGTAAGCACATAGGTATATTCGGCCAAGGCCTTATTTTAGAACATAGATCTATTTCTTATTATCTTAAAAGCCGAAAACTAACCTATGTAGAGATTTAGGATTTGGCCGAATACAAGGAGGAGAAAAGCAAAGTTTTCGGGATTTGAGTGATAAGCAAATCGGCATTAAGGTAAGTTTTAGTGCACAAATCCTACTAGGATTTGGTTTTATGGCCGAATGAGTTTGTCATTAAATATTTAATATGGGCCGAATGTATGGAGTTAAAGATCTAAGATCGAAAATTCAGGATTTCAAGTGAAATCGTTAAGCGAATCAGGTGTGTACCCTACCCTAAGTTTTAATATGTTCATGGCTATGTTTTAAATTAAATGTGTTATTAAAAATGTGAAAAGCATGGCTAAGGTACCGTGTGTACCCCACACTATATCATAATATGTTTTATGGCTACGTTTAATTAATATATGTGATATTAATAATATGAAAGTGGCTAAGGTACCATGTTATGGTACAAAGTATTCAGGTACGTTTCATAATCCTAGTCCTACTAGGATTATGAAATATGTTAATTGTAACATGAGAATAAGAATAAGAATGTGAACTCTGGCATATTTATGCATATTACTATTACATGGGGCATATGGGTTTATTTTTTTGGGGAAGTGAATGTGGTGACTTAAGACCACAAACACGGTGACCTAAGACCACAGCAATCTGAATGTGGTGACCTAAGACCACAGAAATCTGAACGTGGTGACCTAAGACCATGAATGCGATGACCTAAGATCGCGATATGGTGTGTAGGTCGACTTAGTAGTCCCCATGGTGTACAGGTTGGTACGGGGGAGTGTAGCGGATGGCTTAATAGGTTTGGGTTTTGGGAATGCATCATAATTTGTATGCTATGATATGAATGTGTAAAAATTGTTATGCCTGATTCGATTATGATTTAGTGCTGTGTACACATTGAGTCTGTTGACTCACCCCGTTGTGGGATTATTTTTCAGGTGACGACCAGTGATGGACCGGGCCGGCAGATGCTTAGTGGAGGCCATGTGAAGTTCAGATTTCTTTTATTTGGACTATTTTATTTTAAGTATTTTGAATTTAAATTTGGGAATTATTTGATGTAATAAGGCCTTAGTAGAATTATTTTATTCTGTTTTTATTTTGTTAAGCTTACAAACCTCATTTTATTAAAAGATTAAGTAAATCTATTTTTAAAAACAAAGCCCAAATGTTTTGTCACCTAAAGTAAAGGATTTTTAATAATGAAACAAACCTGTTTTCATCTCAAGCCCAACCTAAAATGATCTTTCTTCCAAATCACACAAGTTTTTCCTAAGTAACAAAAGAATTTGAAACGGTTTACACCGGGGAACATACCAGAGCCGGTCAAGGCTCGTGGGCCGGGTTTGGGGTGTTTCAAATGCTCTCTTAAACCTTCTTCTTATCTTCCAAATCATTTTTAGCCTAATCTTCTTGGTACATTACCATTCTTCTTCTTTTCTCAACCAATTCAGCAATTGCCGAAATCTCACCTTCCACTTTCTTTTTTCCTTTTTCTATTCTTGGTAGGATGAAACTCACATTACCATCCACACTCTACTTCCATTTCATTTTCTTTGCCATAAACATCAAAGCCGAAACCCTCTGAGGCCTCATCTTCTGCCGAAACTCTGGCATTTTCTTCTCTTTTCTCTCAAACACCATAGTCGAATCTCCTTTGGTAGATAGTACCTTGCTTCTCCATCTCTTTCTTTTCAAGAACAGAGTATTTCCGACACTCAGTAAGTTCTTTTTGGTCTGGCTGAATCTCTCTAAAAACTTTTACTCACTCTTTTTCTTCTCTCGATTCTTTGAAAGAAAGCCGAATTCCTCTAACATCCATATCTTTTTCTTTCGGCTTTTGTTCCAGTGGATTGCCGTTACCTGCTCTTCACCACTCTCAATCGGTTTCTTTAGTGTTGGGGTAAGTGTTTCCATTTTGGATCCAATCATCTCTTGTTGTGTTAAATGCCGAAAGTCAGATACCCTATGTTATTTGATGTTTGGCCGAATGCGGGAGGGGGTGTGTTGACGCCATCTGGTGTGAACCTTCAGGATTCGTTGGTTGTGAGTCACGTTTAGAGCCTTGGGTTCTTGCCGATCTAGGTAAGAGGTTCTAACTTTGGGTTTTAGTTTCTTACGATTCGTTTCACTACTTTAATCTGAGTTAGTGACTAAGGTGTGTTATGGACTTGAAGGCTAACCAAGCGTTGGGAGGGGTTAGATCTGAGACCCCAGCCCCTAAGTTTAAGAAGAGGGTAGTGTCGGCTATTCGGGATTGGCCACCTAGGTGTGGACGGCCATTGGAGTAAGGCAGTAGTCAGAGGAGATTGTCGTCAGTGGTTTTGACCACACTGTGGGTTGGCCCCACGAGTATTATTGTGACGACGGTTGTAACATCCTCAAAATGGGCTTATGCATTTTTTATTTAATTATACTAAATGGCATGTCTTATGTATTATGAATGTATGGTGAACATTTTTGGAAACTTGGAAATGTTAAGTCTAAAAGAGGAAAGTGAACATTTTTGGAAACTTGGAAATGTTAAGTTTAAAAGAGGAAAGTGAACATTTTTGGAAACTTGGAAATGTAAGGAAATGTTTTAGAAATGTTAAGTTTAAAAGAGGAAACTAAGGCAAGGTGGTCTTAAGAAAATTAATAGAAGAAATTTGACACAAGAACGGGCTTGGAGAAGTGGCTAGGAGGTACCACTTAAAGCCCAGTAAGTGACGCCACAATCAAGGGGGAAGGAGCCTAGGTTCGAGTCACGTAGGAAGCAAATAAAAGAGTTTTATTTTGCTGCAAGGAGCAAGGGAGTTGGACGGCACCAAGGCACTTGGGGAAGAGTTTAATTCTCTTTAAAATTCGGCTAAATAGGTGGATAATGATGGACTATTATTTTTTTATTAAGAGATAAGAGATAAATATTGGATTAAGTTTCATTAAATTGAATGGATGAATATGTGGAATGAGCTAATTTAAGTGTTAGGGGTCCAAATTGGGCTCAGGCTTAGGCAGAGGCCTTGATTAAAATTATCTGTTTGGGCATTATAGGGTTTAAAAGGTAGTGTCTATGTTTAAAATACCAAAGTGGGCTTGTGGCCCAATCTTAGGAGGTGACGCCACACACAAGGAGTAAAGGGCCTAAATTTTAGTTTCATGGAGCCCAATTCTTTTAATTTAAGTTAGCTAAATTTTGGGCATTAGGATTAGGTGGAGTGGATGGCAACAAGGCTAAAATTTAGGGTTTTAATGTTTAAAATATATGGATAATAAGCAGATAAAGGCTATTATTTAGGAATTTATTTTATGTGGATAATAAGCGAGATAAAGGCTAAGATCTAGGGATTTTTATGATTAAAATATGTGGATAATATCTTTGATAAAGGAGGGAGGAGTTAGAGATAATTAAGTCTCTTTTAGATGAGCTAGTAGATTAAGATAAAGGAGAAAAGTTAGAATTTATCTACAAAGAGAGTGATGGCCAAGAATCCATCATCGAGAGGAGTAAAGAAACCACTACTACATGGCAAAGGGTTGTCGAATTTCCTATAAATAGGGGTTGGCTCCTTGTTTCTGACATTAAATCCTCTCCCTTTTGTGTCGAAATTCCTTAGCTTCTTTTCTCCAAATTTCTTTCTCCAATTTCTCTAAAAGCCAAAAACTCCATTATTCTCTTCTTTCTTCTAAAAGCCAAAATCTCCATTATTCTCTTCTTTCTCCTAAAAGCCAAAACTCCATTATTCTCTTCTTTCTTCTAAAAGTTGAAAACTCCATTATTCTCTTCCTTCTCTAAAAAGCCGAAATCTCTATGGTTTTTATTTTATTCATCCTAATTGAGAAATTGTTCTATACTTCCAGCATTTAAATCCTCCATTGACATTGTCGAATTCTCTCTCTAGTACTAGCCGAGTCTCCTAAGTTAAGGTAAGAGTAGATTTTGATTAGTTCTCATAATCTATTCTGATTTTGAAAAGGCAAAAGTGAAAGCTAATAGTTTAATGGTTTATGATGGGCGAGAAGTTGGGATTTGAAGGAAGCCTAGTCGACTAGATCTAAAAGCCAAATTCATAAGTCTCCAATTTCGGATTTTTAAGGTAAGAAGATTTTCCTAGATTTCTATTAGATTTCATCATTATATACAAGATTTTAACTTTATAAGGAGGATTAACGATTAAATATTATTATAGTAACTTTGATAAGGATTTATGATGGAATTAAATATGGATCGTGCAAAAGAAAGAATCCTAAGTTTAAGAAACGAAAAGATGTCTGTTTGCTCAAGATTGGCCAATTGGTTGTGGATCGACCAACAACAACACCTTAGGTAGATAGCGCTTGTGTCGACTAAGGATAGCGTCGATATAGAAAGCCTTGTTTTATCGGTGTCGTGTGTAGATTCTTGACACATAAGCTTTGTTATATTATATGTATGTTATGGGCTAAAAGCGGGAAAAGGTGTGTAGATCTCTATCACACTAGTTAATCAATTATATGTATGTTATGGGCTAAAAGCCGAAAATGAGGTCAGTATGAATAGTCGATTACCCGTAAAGGGTAGGCAAGGGATGCAGTGCGTAATCATAGAAACTTCTCTATGTGCATCAAGTATGTAAAATATGTGATCTGTTTAGATAGTTTAATGTTCGATTCTTGCATGTATGCATGGGATGGGATTGATTGATTTACTAAGGGGAGCAGTCACGAGGCGATCGGTGGCTTTGCCACATAGGTCACATAGTGATCGGTATTTATGATGAGTAGCTCAAATTGTCGATATATTATTAAGGTCGATAGCGATCGGTGGCTTCGCCACATAGGTCACATAGTGATCGGTCTTTATGACAAGCAAGACAAATTGTCGATATGGTGTGTAGCGGATGGAGGGTTGATTGTATAAATCCTACGGTGTGATGGTTGGTACGGGGTGTGTAGAGGATGGACTCATAGGTTTGGGATGGGCCATGTTGCATATTTTGTTACCCTTGTATACGGGCCAAGGCTCATAATGTGTTTGTGGGCCTCAAGCCTTTTATGTATTCTCGGGATTTGCACATCGAGTCTTGGTGACTCAACCTTTTATTTTCCCAACATTTCGTGAGTAGTAGATCGTGAACATGGGAGCCGAGGCAGACTCGAGGGGCCATCAAGTTTTATTTCTACAAATTATTTCGGGATTTCTTTAAGTTTATTTTATTTTTATTTGGGATTTTTTTTAAGGCCCCTAGTTTTTATTCAACTAAGAAGTTTTTAATGTTATGCAACTTATAAATTTTATGTCAAGGTTTATTTATACTTAATAATACTAATATAAGATTTTATTTTTAAAATGTCACTTATTTACTCTAATAATGTCTAATTAACTTACGACTTCCAAAACCAACAAGGCAAAAGTTTTCAATGTACAAGCCGTGACACGCCAGATCCAGTCGAAACGCATGGGCCGGGTTTGGGGTGTTACAACGGTCACCAGTGGTTTTGACCACACCGATATTATTTGTGACTACGGTCACCAGTGGTTTTGACCACCAGTGGTTTTGACCACACGGGGTAGAAACAGGAGTACGGATGGCTAGGTTTTTGGATTGCATGACTTACATGTTGACTTATGAAATTTGTGTATGAGCATTGCGGTTTTCGGGATGGGGTTTACACACCGAGTCTCGATGACTCACCCTTTGTGTAATTTTGCGGTAACCCTTAGATTGCGAATATGGAGCCGTATGACTCGAGGTGGCCATGCTCATTATTTTTTGGGTTTTGATTTAAATTACTACCTTGGTTTACATTCTTTCAATTTGGTTTTCGAATTGTAATAAGGCCACTAACTTTATTTTGGGGTTTATTGACCTGCTTTATTTTTCACGAAAAAAATTGGTATAAGTTACCCAAAACAGCATGCCTTAAAATGAATGTTTTTTGAACTTGCACAAACTACCGGGTTTTTCTAAAACTTTACCATCGGGTAAAAACCAACAAGTAGTATCAATAAGTTAACACGGTATCTTTAAAAGCTCAATGGGGAATGGTTTTGGCAATTAAATTGAAACTATTTAGGCTATTAAACAAAAACGAAGAGCTATCTTATAATAGGAGACGACACATAGTCTTTCTAAATCAGTTTTTGGAAACAACCCGTTTTTAAATAATGACCCCCATATCTCAAAATCTGACCTACAACTCGTGTTGTTAGACATCATTTTCTCATGTGACATACCGGATTCGGTCGTGGTGTGTTGATAGGGTTTGGGGTGTTACACATTTACAGCCTACTATTTTTCCCTACATGCTATTCCACTATTTTCTGCGTACCTATTTTTTCAAGAGCGCGCATCTCACCTAAAACAGTCTCCTTCAATTCAGGAACCTATAAAGCATCTTTCACATTTTTGGGTATTTTTACATTATCAAGACACCAAACAAAGGCTGAAAGGATAAAAAGTTAGACATGAGATATTTGAAAACATTTCTCACACATTTTCTTTTAGTAATTAGAATATTTAGATCAGAAAATTCATTGGTTGGATTATGAGTTTTACCTGGACTTTTGATAAGATCTTGTGAGTCAAATTCTTGGTGATGGATCTAATGGATTCCACTTTCTTTATTTCAGTTTCTTATTGAGTAAACCAATAACTCATTTGTTTGTTCTCCATTCTTAGACTCTACACCTTCATACTCCTTTTTATTAACAACATTAACATCATTGATTTCTGTGTTAATCATAAATTTTCCTTCCCCATTTTTAGAATCCCTATGCTGTATATTTCTAGTCTTTTCTTAATCAATTATTAAATCTTCCTTCCTATTATTCCCTCCCTGAAGATTAGAATAAAAGTAAAATTGTGTTTCAACAAATGTGACATCCATGGTAACAATAGTCTTCCTATCAATTGGATCATAACATTTATAATCATTTTTATTAGAATCATATCCAACAAAGCCACATTTTTTTTTACTCTAGGATCTAATTTACCTTGGTTGTGAAGATGAACAAAAACACTACACCCAAAAATTCAAAGGGATAAATCTGTGATCAATTTAGAGTTAGGAAAGTTATCTTTAAAAAGACTTAAAGGAGTTCTATAGTTTAGAGTTTTACTGGGCATTCTACTAATAAGATATGTTGCTGTTAACAAGGCTTCGCCTCAAAGATAACGTGGTACCTGACTAGTGAACATCAAGGCTCTAGTTACTTTCAAAAGATGGCAATTTTTTCCTTTTACAATCCTATTTTGTTGTGTATTTGTACAAGAGCTTTGGAGGAATACTCCATGTTTGGTTAAGAAAACGCCTAATTGGTCACTAAAAAATTCCCCACCATTGTCACTCTGAAATACTTCTATTTTCACACCAAATTGTGTTTTCACCATAGCATAAAAAGATTGAAACACAACTTATCTTTTAATAAAAACACCCTTGAAAAAGTTGAGACTCTCGAAGGTCCCCAAACATCACTATGAATTAACGAAAAAGGTCTAGAAGCTTTATATTTTTGAGGTGGAAAGAATAACCGATGATGTTTATCCAATTCACAAAATTCACAGTGATACAAAGAAGGATTTTTTTTTAAAATAGATCAGGTAACAAATATCTTAAATAGTAAAAATTAAGCTGTTCAAACCTATAATGCCAAATTATAACCTTATCAAAACTAGAAATAGAGTTTAAACATAGAGTAGTTGTTGGTCAACTTAAATGGTCATCATCAAGAAAGTAAATTCCACTAGATTCTTTAGCATTGCCAATCATCCTCCCCGAGACCATGTCCTAAAATTTACACATAGAAGAGTCAAATATAACATGACAATTAGAAGACTAAGATAATTTATTGACCAGTATTAGATTACAAGCTAGATTTGGCACATGTAAAACATCATGTAAAACCAAGGAAGGTGAAATTTTAATAGTGCATTTCCTAGCTATTGTCGAGAACAACTCACCTGCTACTTTGATCTTTTTGTTTCCTCCACAAGGTGTGTAAGTTGAGAAAATAAAATGACTACTAGTCATGTGATCACTAGCTCCAAAATCAATGATCCATGTGTTTGTTCTACAAGGCTTGACATTGAAAAAAATAGAAAAATCAGTACCTGATTGGACAAAGGAGGAAGAAGGATTACTGGATGAGTTAGGAACAGAAGAATTCATCTGAAACTGTGGTGATTGAAAAAGCTTGTGTAGATGCTCTAATTGTTCCTTAATGAATGAAGACCCTTCCAGAGAACTTTGCTGCTCATGATTTTCATTAGTCATTTGGAAAGCTCAACTACCCTCTGATTGTGAACCATGACTATTGCCACTCGCTTTTTTTCCCATTCATTGGTTTTTAATGGAGCTTCCAACACGTTTCTCGAGTGTGCCAATATTTTTTGTAGTGGTCGCACCAAGGTTTTTTTCCCTTTTTCATTGTCATCATTATTTTTAATTGTTACAAGAGTAGAACTATCATAATTAGCTTCAAATCATGACCTTAACATTACTTTTCTCCTTGTCTCTCTCTTCTAACCTTAGAAAAAATCTCATAGAGTGTTGGAAGTAGTTTTTTTCCTAGGATCTGAGATCTCACTTCATCAAATTCTTTATTTAAACCAGCCAGAAATAAATAAGCTCGCTCATTCTCTTCTTTTCTCATAGCTTTTACACTATCTCCGAGACACTCTCATTTATCATTATAACACCGATCTAGTCCTTACCAAAGAGACATCATCTCATTATAATAAAAAGTAACTTTTTCCCCTTGTTTAGCCTTCTAGAGTTTTATTTTTAACTCAAAGATCTGTGAAGTGTTTTCTAAATCTGAATACGTGTCTTACACAGCGTCCTAAACATCTTTAACAGTCAAGAGAAAAAGAAAAGGTTTACCTATGGATAATTCCATGGAATTAGTAAGCAATGCAATTATCATAGAATTTTCTGACCTCCACTTGATAAACTTTGGATTGCCCACCTCTAGTTGCTTGACTTCTCTAGTTAAATGACCTAGCTTGTTGCACCGATCAATTGCTAACTTTACAGAATGTAGCCATTCAAGATAATTCTTGTGTAACACTCCCCAAACCCGGCCCACGAGCCTTGACCGGATCTGGTATGTCACTGCGGAAAACGTTGGAAAAGATTTTTACTTAAAAATAAAAGATGAAATTTGTTGTCGTTGGTAAAAACATTTCACATTTAAGATTCCAAGTAAAACCTTATTGGTACAAATTATCCGAATTTAAAAGCTTTATTATAAGTTGTTATAAAATAAGTTGATTCAAAATATTGCCAATTATTAGCTCAATAATAGGTTAAACTTCAAAACCATAAATAAAGTTGCAAATACTTTAAGTGGCCCTTATTACATCAAATAATTATTCCAAAACTACTTAAAATATAAAGTACGTAAAATTAAGTAAAACATCTTCGCATGGGCCACCTTTCTATCCGCTCAGGCTCGGTCCAAGCATTACTGAATCACCGCGATGTTGGTAAGAAAATTTGGGTGAGTCAAATGACTCAGTGCATAGTTATCTCACATGTCTCCACATATGGGCTTGGCCCATATCCACATAGTCCACATACATAAATATGCAAGATGAAGCCCAGCCCAACCTAGTATCCATCTGTTACACACCTACCTTGGCAGACCTGCTGCCCGAGGCCGTGGCTAAGCCACCGATCACCTAAGTGACCCCACATATCAATATCTTCGAGGTGACCCTAGGTCATCCTCAATCCACGGTGATGCACACAGCTATCATCTGCCAGGGTGAGGCACACAGCCAACATCCCACCTTGATGAAGCACATAGCTAACATCAAGCGCCAATGTAGCACAAGGCTAACATCGCACCACGTACATAAATGTACTCCCCGTCCTTCAACAAATACATCCCAAGCCCCATGTATCATGCCACAATATCATTAAAATAAGCATACATCACATGCTATCACAATTTCATTTGTACACCATAGGAAACTTATTGTCATAAAATCTTCGACTGCTTAATTGATTACCCACCATGGGTATCCACCTTTTAGCCATTATTTCGGCTACCATGCACATCATATACATATTTATATATATAACACATATACACAACAAGACAACAGTGCGATAACTATGCACCTATTTTGGCACACTCGACTAAATCTCAAAATATTTGCTTGCTCTCAAGATGTCAAGATCCCTACTTAACCATTGTTAGAATCTTTTACACCATAAATCCATGAAGATGGCCTTTGGCGAACTACATATCACTTACCACCTTACCCTGAATAGTCAAATCCAAGAGGCTCCTTACAGTTGGCTATACAAAAGAAACACAATATTATGACTCTTCATACATTCGACCATCCCTTAGAAACCAAGGCCAACCATTGGTTTCGGCATACTAAATGAAGAAGAAGAGAATTCGATTACTAAGAAAATACTTACTATACTCGAAACCGAGTGGAAGATTGATGAAAAGGAATGTTGACACCTCCCCCTCTAAAGGCTCTAAAAGATTCGGCAAGAACTCCCAAATGGAGATGGGATAATTGACTATCACAAAAATAGGTATAGAACTGAGGTTGAGAAGAAGAAAAGAAGTGTAGATGAAAGTTAAGAGAATTCGGCAATGAAGAACAAAGGTGGAGAGGTTTCGGCTTTGTTGCAAATGAGAGGATGGGTTTCAGTTTTTAGGAAGTGAGTGGAAGGAAAATAAGTTAAAAAAAAAAAAAAGAAAAAAAGATGCACAAAATGACTTCCAACTTTCAGCTTTTGGTCAAGAAATAGGGTGCAAATTTTGGCAATGGCAAGGGTGAAAAGAAAGTTTTGAAAGAGAATACTAAAGAAAGAAAAGAGAACCGAAAAAGAACTTCCAGACCTCTTATAGGAAATTCGGCTATTCCCCCAACTCATGACCGAAAATTATCACCCAAAAGAGACCCACATTCGGCCTTTACACTCAAAATTCTTCTTGCCATCAATTCAAACTAATTTTGAATTAAACTCACTCCTAAATTTCTCCTTATTTCCTCCTAATCACATTCAGAATTAAGCCAACCCCCCTAGTCCACTATACCGTCTACATTCATGGTCAAAAGGCCATAGAAAAGTTTCCAAAACAACACTCCATACTTCAAGCCTTATGTCCCCTTATCCTACCAAAATTCCTTGATACCATACCATAAATAAGCACTTGCCTTATTCCTTAGTCTACTAACCATAAAAGACAATAGTCCAACCTTACCTTAATTAGAGTTTGACCAACACATGCCATATAAATGCAAAAATAAAAGTCACCTTAAGTCCATCCATGGGATTCGAACCTGAGCCCCCTTTCAATGCTTGTGGCGTCACCTTCCAAAGCCCTAAGTGGTGCCTCCTTGCCACTTTGCCAACTAGTTACTTGTGTCATATACTCCCCCACAAATTTCCTTAAAGCCTCCTTAACTTAGCTCCCCCTTAACTAACATTTAAAAACAAAATTTCCCTAAAGCACTCTCCTATAACCTAGGGTTTTAAGAACCCCTAAAACTCATCCAACCATACACTGAGGCATGCTATCACTTGAATTATACATTAAACGCATAACCCCTAAATCTAGGATATTACAGTTCTACCCTCCTTAAAAATAATTTCGTCCTCGAAATTACTTACTAACGAACAATCGTACGTCCTAACTCACCACACTACGCTACTGCTGCACGCACTCTGATCTTAATAAAACTAGCACATTTCCCTATATACCATCTCAAGATTCACATTCAAGGTTCCATAAAATTCACTAGCAACACATGAACAAACAAGCTCTATAACAAACAAGGCTATAAAGGGTATTCCAAAAATGAGGAACGTGCCCGTTGCCACCTCTGGCACATCTTCCTCCTCGCGACCTGGCTGCATAAACCAACCTTGGCTGCCTCGCATCTATACCTTCAGCTCCTCTGCCTGGTGCTCCACGACCTTGGCTGGAACCATTTCATCCATGGTTCGGACCACGACCCCTCGTTGCTTGCTGACCATATCTGTCCGGCTACACACCACCCTGACCTACTGTCTGAGCCCTATTCGAATCCTGAGGACAATCTTTAATCAAATGATACTTACACCTAAAACACTCTCAATCCCGATTCTAGCACTCGCCAACATGATACCTTCCACACCGAGCACATGGACGGTCCGGATTTTTAGTAGCTGGCTTAGCAACACGAGCAGAATTCTCAACCCTCGGTCTTTTTGAAGGCTCCCAGACAATTTCGACGGTCCAAAACTCCTCTTATCCCAGTTCTTATCCTTATCTCTATTCTGTCTCACAGAGTCCTTAATTCCTTCGGCTACCTTAGCCTTTTCTACTAATATGGCAAACTCCCGCTCCTGCTGTGGAACTATCAATAGCCTCAGATCATCTCTCAGTCCGTTCTCAAATCAGACATATCACTCATGCTCCGTAGCCACTACTCCTCGAGCATATTGGCTCAACCTTAGGAATTCAACCTCGTACTCCGCCACTGGTTTGTTCCCTTGAACCAGCCCCAAAAAAGCCTTTCTCTGCGCATCAATGTAATGAGTACCAACATACTTCTTCTGATATGCGGCCTTGACATACTCCCAGGTGAGTTCCTCAGCTGTAGCACCATCCCGAACTGTGAGCCACCACTGATATGCCTCATCATGAAGCAGCGCCACCATTCCTTTCACTTTCTCTTGACGGTTAGATCCAAATTCATCCATAATTCGCTTTGGTCGCCTCCAACCAATACTCACCATCTTGGGTGCCACACCGATATGCCACGGAACACCTCACTCTATTGGCTCGGATTCGCTCGCACGGACTTCCTAGCTCTCATATTTCCACCGCCCACCACCATCTCAAGAACTCGAAGACAACTGCGATACAAAATCATCCCTCATCGATCTTCTCTTTGAACACCAACAGCTGGCCGAGGTTATTTTGAAAATTTTTCCAAATTAACAGTATTGCAAAAATTTCAGAAATCGGGGTTATTTCGGTAATTTTGTAAGTTAGGGGTATTTTCGTAAATTTTCACAAATCAGGGTATCTTACTATTTTGTAAAATAGGAGTTTTTGGTTTTTTTTTGTAAAGTAAGAATGTTTTTACAAAAGTCGTGGGTAGTATGGTAATTTTATAAACCAAGGGCATTTTGGTAATTTTACACCAGGGGTATTTGGGTAATTTTGTAAATCGAAAATATTTCAAAAAAAAAATTTCCAAGTATAAAATGGTTTTACAAATCAAAGGAGTAATTTTGAAAACTTAAGGTTTGTATAAAACAGTATGACTAGTCCCTTTCGGGTTTTAATTATCGAGTTTAGCCCGTGAATAAGTCCTCTTGGTTAGGGTGAACCAGTTACTACGCACTGTAGGATTTGAGTGGAGAGGAGGTGAGTCACTAGGACTGCTTAAATACCAAGCTCCCACCAAAACCAATCCTAGACATGCGCACAATGGTTGCCACACCCTAACTCGGTGACTTACTCATAGGTTTGTTTAATTAGGCTTTAAAATTTTATGCAATTTTGTGTTGGAGTAAGCTAATCCTAAAGTTCAATAACTTAATACACTAATCTACGTTCCCATCATACCCACATACCAATCATATAATAATTCACACAACAATTAGAGGTACTTACCTGGTGGACTTCGGGTCGGAGATATAGGTGCCATGCCCGAATAAACCTGAAAAATTTATGAAAGCCCAAATCTTTGAAAAGCCCACCTTAAAAAAATGTTTTTGGGCCCAAAACCCTCAAAGCTGAGTTTTAAACCGGCTCTGATACCAAATTGTAACACCCCCATACCCGACCCACGAGCCTTGACCGGATCTGGTATGTCACTGCGAAACACGTTGGAAAAGATTTTTACTTAAAAATAAAAGATGAAATTTGTTGTCGTTGGTAAAAACATTTCACATTTAAGATTCTAAGTAAAACCTTATTGGTACAAATTATCCAATTTAAAAGCTTTATTATAAGTTATTATAAAATAAGTTGATTCAAAATATTGCCAATTATTAGCTCAATAATAGGTTAAACTTCAAAACCATAAATAAAGTTGCAAATACTTTAAGTGGCCCTTATTACATCAAATAATTATTCCAAAACTACTTAAAATATAAAGTACGTAAAATTAAGTAAAACATCTTCGCATGGGCCACCTTTCTATCCGCTCCACCCACCCAAGCATTACGAATCACCGCGATGTTGGTAAGAAAATTTGGGTGAGTCAAACAGACTCAAAGGCATAGTTATCTCACATGTCTCCACATATGGGCTTGGCCCATATCCACATAGTCCACATACATAAATATGCAAGATGAAGCCCACCCAACCTAGTATCCATCTCATTACACACCTACCTTGGCGCACTGCCGCCGAGGCCGTGGCTAAGCCACCGATCACCTAAGTGACCCCACATATCAATATCTTCGAGGTGACCCTAGGTCATCCTCAATCCACTGATGATGCACACAACTATCATCTGCCAGTGGTGAGGCACACAAATTAACATCCCACCTTGATGAAGCACATAGCTAACATCAAGCGCCAATGTAGCACAAGGCTAACATCGGACCACGTACATAAATGTACTCCCCGTCCTTCAACAAATACATCCCAAGCCCCATGTATCATGCCACAATATCATTAAAATAAGCATACATCACATGCTATTACAATTTCATTCAGATACCATAGGAAACTTATTGTCATAAAGTAATCGACTGCTTAATTGATTACCCACCATGGGTATCCACCTTTTAGCCATTATTTCGCTACCATGCACATCATATACATATTTATATATATAACACATACACACAACAAGACAACTGTGCGATAACTATGCACCTGCTTTGGCACACTTGACTAAATCCTGAAATATTTGCTTGCTCCTGAAGATGTCAAGATCCCTACTTAACCATTGCTAGAATCGGCCCTACACCATAAATCCATGAAGATGGCCTTTGGCCGAACTACATATCACTTACCACCTTACCCTGAATAGTCAAATCCAAGAGGCTCCTTACAGTTGGCTACACAAAAGAAACACAATATTATGACTCTTCATACATTTGACCATCCCCTAGAAACCAAGGCCAACCATTGGTTTCGGCATACTAAATGAAGAAGAAGAGAATTCGATTACTAAGAAAATACTTACTATGCTCGAAACCGATTGGAAGATTGATGAAAAGGAATGTCGACACCTCCCCCTCTAAAGGCTCTAAAAGATTCGGCAAGAACTCCCAAATGGAGATGGGATAATCGGCTATCACAAATATAGGTATAGAACTGAGGTTGAGAAGAAGAAAAGAAGTGTAGATGAAAGTTAGGAGAATTCGGCAATGAAGAACAAAGGTGGAAAGGTTTCGGCTTTGTTGCAAATGAGAGGATGGGTTTGGTTTTTAAGAAGTGAGTGGAAGGAAAATAAGTTAAAAAAAAGAAAAAGATATACAAAATGACTTCCAACTTTCGGCTTTTGGTCAAGAAATAGGGTGCAAATTTTGGCAATGGCAAGGGTGAAAAGAAAGTTTTGAAAGAGAATACTAAAGAAAGAAAAGAGAACCGAAAAAGAACTTCCAGACCACTTATAGGAAATTTGGCTATTCCCCCCAACTCATGACCGGAAATTATCACCCAAAAGAGACCCACATTCGGCCTCCACACTCAAAATTCTTCTTACCATCAATTCAAACTAATTTTGAATTAAACTCACTCCTAAATTTCTCCTTATTTCCTCCTAATCACATTCAGAATTAAGCCAACCCCCTAGTCCACTATACTGTCTACATTCATGGTCAAAAGGCTATAGAAAAGTTTCCAAAACAACACTCCATACTTCAAGCCTTATGTCCCCTTATCCTACCAAAATTCCTTGATACCATACCATAAATAAGCACTTGCCTTATTCCTTAGTCTACTAACCATAAAAGACAATAGTCCAACCTTACCTTAATTAAAGTTTGACCAACACATGCCATATAAATGCAAAAATAAAAGTCACCTTAAGTCCATCCATGGGATTCGAACCTAAGCCCCCTTTCAATGCTTGTGGCGTCACCTTTCAAAGCCCTAAGTGGTGCCTCCTTGCCACTTTGCCAACTAGTTACTTGTGTCATATACTCCCCCACAAATTTCCTTAAAGCCTCCTTAACTTAGCTCCCCCTTAACTAACACTTAAAAACAAAATTTTCCTAAAGCACTCTCCTATACCCTAGGGTTTTAAGAACCCCTAAAACTCATCCAACCATACACTGAGGCATGCTATCACTTGAATTATACATTAAACGCATAACCCCTAAATCTAGGATATTACAGTCCTACCCTCCTTAAAAATAATTTCGTCCTCAAAATTACTTACTAACGAACAATCGTACGTCCTAACTCACCACACTACGCTACTGCTGTGCACTCTGACCTTATTAAAACTAGCACATTTCCCTAGATACCATCTCAAGATTCGCATTCAAGGTTCCATAAAATTCACTAGCAACACATGAACAAACTAGCTCTATAACAAACAAGGCAATAAAGGGTAATCCAGAAATGAGAAACGTACCCGTTGCCACCTCTGGCACATCTTCCTCCTCGCGACGCCTGGCTGCATAAACCAACCTTGGCTGCCTCGCATCTATACCTTCAGCTCCTCTGCCTTGTGATCCACGACCTTGGCCGGAACCATTTCTTCCATGGTTCGCACCACGACCCTCGCCGCTAAACTCGACCACCTCCGTCCATTGACACCACCTTGACCTCACCGTCTGAGCCCTATTTGGATCCTGAAGATAATCTTTAATCAAATGATACTTACACCTAAAACACTCTCGATCCCGATTCCAGCACTCGCCAACATGATACCTTCCACACCGAGCACATGGACGGTCCGGATTTCTAGTAGCTGGCTTAGCAACACGAGTAAAATTCTCAACCCTCGGTCTTTTCTGAAGGCTCCTAGACAATTTTGACGGTCCAAAACTCCTCTTATCCCGGTTCCTATCCTTATCTCTGTTCTGTCTCACAGAGTCCTTAATTCCTTCGGCTACCTTAGCCTTTTCTACTAATATGGCAAACTCTCGCTCCTGCTGTGGAGCTATCAATAGCCTCAGATCATCTCTCAGTCCGTTCTCAAATCAGACATATCACTCATACTCCGTAGCCACTACTCCTCGAGCATATCGGCTCAACCTTAGGAATTCAACCTCGTACTCCGCCACTGGTTTGTTCCCTTGAACCAGCCCCAAAAAATCCTTTCTCTGCGCATCAATGTAATGAGTACCAACATACTTCTTCTGATATGCTGCCTTGACATACTCCCAGGTGAGTTCCTCAGCTGTAGCACCATCCCGAACTGTGAGCCACCGCTGATATGCCTCATCATGAAGCAGCGCCACCATTCCTTTCACTTTCTCTTCAGCAGTTAGATCCAGCTCATCCATAATTTGCTCGGTCGCCTCCAACCAATACTCAGCCGTACTGGGTGCCACACCAGATACGCCACGGAACACCTCAGCTCCTTTGGCTCGGAGTCGCTCGGGTACGGACTTCCTAGCTCTCATATTTCCACCGCCCCAACCATTATCTCAAGAACTCGCAAGACAACTGCGATACAAAATCATCCCCTCTCGATCTTGTCACGAACACCAACAATTAGCCGAGGTTATTTTGAAAATTTTTCCAAATTAACGATATTGCAAAAATTTCAGAAATCGGGGTTATTTCGGTAATTTTGAAAGTTATGGGTATTTTCGTAAATTTTCCCAAATCAGGGTATCTTACTATTTTGTAAAATAGGAGTTTTTGGTATTTTTTTTGTAAAGTAAGAATGTTTTTACAAAAGTCGTGGGTAGTATGGTAATTTTATAAACCAAGGGCATTTTGGTAATTTTACACCAGGGGTATTTGGGTAATTTTATAAATCGAAAATATTTCAAAAAAAATTTTCCAAGTATAAAATGGTTTTACAAATCAAAGGAGTAATTTTGAAAACTTAAGGTTTTTATAAAACAGTATGACTAGTCCCTTTCGGGTTTTAATTATCGAGTTTAGCCCGTGAATAAGTCCTCTTGGTTAGGGTGAACCGTTACTACGCACCAGGTAGGATTTGAGTGGAAAGGAGGTGAGTCACTAGGACTGCTTAAATACCAAGCTCCCACCAAACCAATCCTAGACATGCGCACAATGGTTGCCACACCCTAACTCGGCGACTTACTCATAGGTTTGTTTAATTAGGCTTTAAAATTTTATGCAATTTTGTGTTGGAGTAAGCTAATCCTAAAGTTCAATAACTTAATACACTAATCTACGCTCCCATCATACCCACATACCAATCATATAATAATTCACACAATAATTAGAGGTACTTACCGGTGGACTTGAATTGAGATACAAAGCCATGCCCGAATAAACTCGAAAAATTTATGAAAGCCCAAATCTTTGAAAAGCCCACCTTAAAAATGTTTTTGGGCCCAAAACCCTCAAAGTGAGTTTTAAATCGGCTTTGATACCAAATTGTAACACCCCATACCCGCCCACGAGCCTTGACCGGATCTCGTATGTCATCATGAACACGTTGGAAAAGATTTTTACTTAAAATAAAAGATGAAATTTGTTGTCGTCGGTAAAAACATTTCACATTTAAGATTCCAAGTAAAACCTTATTGTTACAAATTATCTGAATTTAAAAGCTTTATTATAAGTTGTTATAAAATAAGTTGATTCAAAATATTGCCAATTATTAGCTCAATAATAGGTTAAACTTCAAAACCATAAATAAAGTTGCAAATACTTTAAGTGGCCCTTATTACATCAAATAATTATTCCAAAACTACTTAAAATATAAAGTACGTAAAATTAAGTAAAACATCTTCTGCATGGGCCACCTTTCTATCCGCTCAGGCCGGTCCAAGCATTACTTAATCACTTGCGATGTTGGTAAGAAAATTTGGGTGAGTCAAATGACTCAAGTGCATAGTTATCTCACATGTCTCCACATATGGGCTTGGCCCATATCCATATAGTCCACATACATAAATATGCAAGATGAAGCCCAGCCCAACCTAGTATCCATCCGTTACACACCTACCTTGGCGGACTGCACCCGAGGTAGTGGCTAAGCCACCGATCACCTAAGTGACCCCATATCAATATCCTCGAGGTGACCCTAGTTCATCCTCAATCCACGGTGATGCACATAGCTATCATCCGCCAGGGTGAGGCACACAGCCAACATCCCACCTTGATGAAGCACATAGCTAACATCAAGCGCCAATGTAGCACAAGGCTAACATTAGACCACGTACATAAATGTACTCCCTGTCCTTCAACAGTCACATCCCAAGCCCCATGTATCATGCCACAATATTATTAAAATAAGCATACATCACATGCTATCACAATTTCATTCGCATACCATAGGAAACTTATTGTCATAAAGTACTGACCTGTTTAATTGATTACCCACCATGGGTATCCACCTTTTTAGCCATTATTTCAGCTACCATGCACATCATATACATATTTATATATATAACACATACACACAACAAGACAACAGTGCTTGGCACACTCGACTAAATTCCGAAATATTTACTTGCTCCTAAAGATGTCAAGATCCCTACTTATCCATTGTTAGAATCGGCCCTACACCATAAATCCATGAAGATGGCCTTTGGCGAACTACATATCACTTACCACCTTACCTCAATAGTCAAATCCAAGAGGCTCCTTACAGTTGGCTACACAAAAGAAACATAATATTATGACTCTTCATACATTCGACCATCCCTTAGAAACCAAGGCCAACCATTGGTTTCGGCATACTAAATGAAGAAGAAAAGAATTCAATTGTTAAGAAAATACTTACTATACTCGAAACCAATTGAAAGATTGATGAAAAGGAATGTCGACACCTCCCCCCCTAAAGGCTCTAAACGATTCGGTAAGAACTCCCAAATGGAGATGGGATAATCGGCTATCATAAAAATAGGTATAGAACCGAGGTTGAGAAGAAGAAAAGAAGTGTAGATGAAAGTTAAGAGAATTCAGTAATGAAGAACAAAGGTGGAGAGGTTTAGGCTTTGTTGCAAATGAGAGGATGGGTTTCGGTTTTCAGGAAGTGAGTGGAAGGAAAATAAGTTAAAAAAAGAAAAGGAAAAAGAAAAAGATGCACAAAATGACTTCCAACTTTCGGCTTTTGATCAAGAAATAGGGTGCAAATTTCGGCAATGGCAAGGGTGAAAAGAAAGTTTCGAAAGAGAATACTAAAGAAAGAAAAGAGAACCAAAAAGAACTTCTAGACCTCTTATAGGAAATTCGCTATTCCCCCCAACTCATGACCGAAAATTATCACCCAAAAGAGACCCACATTCGGCCTCCACACTCAAAATTCTTCTTGCCATCAATTCAAACTAATTTTGAATTAAACTCACTCCTAAATTTCTCCTTATTTCCTCCTAATCACATTCAGAATTAAGCCAACCCCTAGTCCACTATACTGTCTACATTCATGGTCAAAAGGCCATAGAAAAGTTTCCAAAACAACACTCTATAATTCAAGCCTTATGTCCCCTTATCCTACCAAAATTCCTTGATACCATACCATAAATAAGCACTTGCCTTATTCCTTAGTCTACTAACCATAAAAGACAATAGTCCAACCTTACCTTAATTAGAGTTTGACCAACACATGCCATATAAATGCAAAAATAAAAGTCACCTTAAGTCCATCCATGGGATTCGAACCTAAGCCCCCTTTCAATGCTTGTGGCGCCATCTTCCAAAGCCCTAAGTGGTGCCTTCTTGCCACTTTTCCAACTGGTTACTTGTGTCATATACTCCCCCACAAATTTCCTTAAAGCCTCCTTAACTTAGCTCCCCCTTAACTAACACTTAAAAACAAAATTTCCCTAAAGTACTCTCCTATACCCTAGGGTCTTAGGAACCCCTAAAACTCATCCAACCATACACTGAGGCATGCTATCACTTGAATTTTGCATTAAACGCATAACCCCTAAATCTAGGATATTATAGTTCTACCCTCCTTAAAAATAATTTCGTCCTCGAAATTACTTACTAACAAACAATCGTACGGCCTAACTCACCACACTACGCTACTGCTGCGCACTCTAATCTTAATAAAACTAGCACATTTCCCTAGATACCATCTCAAGATTTGCATTCAAGGTGCCATACACTTCACTAGCACCATATGAACGAACTAGCTCTATAACAAACAAGGTAATAAAGGGTATTCCAGAAATGAGGAACGTACTCGTTGTCACCTCTGGCACATCTTCCTCCTCGCGACGCGTGGCTGCATAAACCAACCTTGGCTGCCTCGCATCTGTACCTTCAGCTCCTCTGCCTGGTGCTCCACGACCTTGGCCGGAACCATTTCTTCCATGGTTCGGACCACAACCCCTCGTCGCTTGCTGACCACCTCTGTCCGGCTACACACCACTCTGACCTACTGTCCGAGCCCTATTCGGATCTTGAGGACAATCTTTAATCAAATGAGCCTTAGACTTACACCTAAAACTCTCTCGATCCCGATTCCAGCACTCGCCAACATGATACCTTCCACACCGAGCACACAGACGGTCTAGATTTCCAGTAGCTGGCTTAGCAACACGAGCGGAATTCTCAATCCTCGATCTTTTCTGAAGGCTTCCAGACAATTTCGACGGTCCAAAACTCCTCTTATCCCAGTTCTTATCCTTATCTCTGTTCTGTCTCACAGAGTCCTTAATTCCTTCGGCTACCTTATCCTTTTCTACTAATACGGGAAACTCTTGCTCCTGCTGTGGAGCTATCAATAGCCTCAGATCATCTCTCAGTCCGTCCTCAAATCAGACACATCACTCATGCTCCGTAGCCTCTACTCCTCGAGCATATCGGCTCAACCTTAGGAATTCAACCTCGTACTCCGCCACTGGTTTGTTCCCTTAAACTAGCCCTAGAAAAGCCTTTCTCTGCGCATCAATGTAATGAGTACCAACATACTTCTTCCGATATGTCGCTTGACATACTCCGTGTGAGTTCTCACCAGAGCACCACCCCGAACTATGAGCCACCACCGATATGCCTCATCATGAAGCAAATACCACCATTCCTTTCACTTTCTCTTCAATGTTAGATCCAAATCATCCATAATTCGCTTCGGTCGCCTCTAACCAATACTCAACAGACTGGTGCCACACCAGACACGCCACGGAACACCTCACCCATTGGCTCGGAGTCGCCGGTACGGACTTCCTAGCTCTCATATTTCCACCGCTCCACCCACCATCTCAAGAACTCGACAGACACCACGATATAAAGATCATCCCTCGTCGATCTTGTCACTCAACACCAACAATTGGCGAGGTTATTTTGAAAATTTTTCCAAATTAACAGATTGCAAAAATTTTAGAAATTGGGTTATTTCGTAATTTTGTAAGTTATTTTTAGTAAATTTTCCCAAATCAGGTAATTTTTGTAAAATAAGGGTATTTTCATAAATTTTCCCAAATCGTGGGTAGTATGGTATCTTACTATTTTGTAAAATAGGAGTTTTTGGTTTTTTTTTTGTAAAGTAAGAATGTTTTTACAAAAGTCGTGGGTAGTATGGTAATTTTATAAACCAAGGGCATTTTGGTAATTTTACATCCAGGGGTATTTGGGTAATTTTGTAAATCAAAAATATTTCAAAAAAAAAAATTCCAAGTATAAAATGGTTTTACAAATCAAAGGAGTAATTTTGAAAACTTAAGGTTTTTATAAAACAGTATGACTAGTCCCTTTCGGGTTTTAATTATCGAGTTTAGCCCGTGAATAAGTCCTCTTGGTTAGGGTGAACCGTTACTACGCACTAGGTAGGATATGAGTGGAGAGGAGGTGAGTCGTTAGGACTGCTTAAATACCAAGCTCCCAATCAAACCAATCCTAGACATGCGCACAATGGTTGCCACACCCTAACTCTCACGACTTACTCATAGGTTTGTTTAATTAGGCTTTAAAATTTTATGCAATTACGTGTTGGAGTAAGCTAATCCTAAAGTTCAATAACTTAATACACTAATCTACGCTCCCATCATACCCACATACCAATCATATAATAATTCACTCAACAATTAGAGGTACTTACACTGTGGACTTGCCTGAGATACAGTGACATGCCCGAATAAACTGAAAAATTTATGAAAGCCCAAATCTTTGAAAAGCCCACCTTAAAAAATGTTTTGGGCCCAAAACCTCAAAGTGAGTTTTAAACCGGCTCGATACCAAATTGTAACACCCCATACCGACCCATGAGCCTTGACCGGGATCTCGTATGTCATCATGAAACACGTTGGAAAAGATTTTTACTTAAAATAAAAGATGAAATTTGTTGTCGCTCGGTAAAAACATTTCACATTTAAGATTCTAACTAAAACCTTATTGGTACAAATTATCCGAATTTAAAAGCTTTATTATAAGTTGTTATAAAATAAGTTGATTTAAAATATTGCCAATTATTAGCTCAATAATAGGTTAAACTTCAAAACCATAAATAAAGTTGCAAATACTTTAAGTGGCCCTTATTACATCAAATAATTATTCCAAAACTACTTAAAATATAAAGTACGTAAAATTAAGTAAAACATCTTCTGCATGGGCCACCTTTCTATCCGCCTCAGGCCGGTCCAAGCATTACGAATCACTTGCGATGTTGGTAAGAAAATTTGGGTAAGTCAAACAGACTCAGTGCATAGTTATCTCACATGTCTCCACATATGGGCTTGGCCCATATCCACATAGTCCACATACATAAATATGCAAGATGAAGCCCAGCCCAACCTAGTATCCATCCGTTACACACCTACCTTGGTAGACCTACTGCCCGAGGCCGTGGCTAAGCCACCGATCACCTAAGTGACCCCACATATCAATATCCTCGAGGTGACCCTAGTTCATCCTCAATCCACGGTGATGCACACAGCTATCATCCGCCAGGGTGAGGCACACAGCCAACATCCCACCTTGATGAAGCACATAGCTAACATCAAGCGCCAATGTAGCACAAGGCTAACATCAGACCACGTACATAAATGTACTCCCTGTCCTTCAACAGTCACATCCCAAGCCCCATGTATCATGCCACAATATCATTAAAATAAGCATACATCACATGCTATCATAATTTCATTCGTATACCATAGGAAACTTATTGTCATAAAGTAATGACCTGTTTAATTGATTACCCACCATGGGTATCCACCTTTTTAGCCATTATTTCGGCTACCATGCACATCATATACATATTTATATATATAACACATACACACAATAAGAGAACAGTGCTTGGCACACTCGACTAAATCCCGAAATATTTGCTTGCTCCTGAAGATGTCAAGATCTCTACTTAACCATTGTTAGAATCGGCCCTACACCATAAATCCATGAAGATGGCCTTTGGCCGAACTACATATCACTTACCACCTTACCCTCAATAGTCAAATCCAAGAGGCTCCTTACAGTTGGCTACACAAAAGAAACACAATATTATGACTCTTCATACATTCGACCATCCCTTAGAAACCAAGGCCAACCATTGGTTTCGGCATACTAAATAAAGAAGAAGAGAATTCGATTGCTAAGAAAATACTTACTATACTCGGAACCGATTGGAAGATTGATGAAAAGGAATGTCGACACCTCCCCCTCTAAAGGCTCTAAAAGATTCGGCAAGAACTCCCAAATGGAGATGGGATAATCGGCTATCACAAAAATAGTTATAGAACCGAGGTTGAGAAGAAGAAGAAAAATTGATTTTCAAGATTAATTAAATGGGTTTCCAAAACTTCGCACTGGGCTAAGGCCCAAAACGCTTTCAAAGCGAGCCAAATGATTTTCTTTGAAAAATAAGGTGTTTTCGGCATGGCACCTAAGTCTCCACCATGATCCACCGGTAAGTACCCCTAACTTTATGTGTGATTCTGTGATTTATGAACTCTGTGGGTAGAATAGGCATGGAACGAGAATGATAGGAACTTGAACCCTAGGATTAGACTACTCAAACACAAACACATAAGACTTAAAGCACTAAACAAACCTATGGCTAAGTCACCGAGCTAAGGTGTGGTAACCCTTGTATGCATGTCTAAGATTGATCCTAAGAGCTTGGTATTTAAGTAGTCCTAGTGACTCACCTCCTCTTCGCAGAATCCCACCGTGTGCGTAGCTTCTGGCTCACCCTAACTCGTGAGGGCTCAAGGTGTGGCAACCTCAATGCGCATGTCTAGGAATGGTTTCTGGGAGCTTGGTATTTAAGCGCCTGCGTGACTCACCTCCTCTCCACTGAATCCGCCTCAGTAGCTTTGGTTCGCCTCGATCAAGGAGGCTCTATACAAAGGCTAAACCTAATAACTAAAACCCAAAAGGAACTAGCCATCTTTCTAGAACCCTAATATAAAAAAAATTTTTAAAACCAATTGTTCTCTCTTTAATTCACAAAATTATTTCTTTTACACAAATTCTAAAAAAATTTCGATTTACAAAAATACTCGTAGTGGTAAAATTACAAAATACCCTTGGTTTATAAAATGCCCAACTACTCAACTGTTTTTGCCAAAATTTCATTATTTCATAAATGTTCAAAACCCTAAATTGCAAACTATCGTAAAAATACCTTGATTTTTTTGAAAATTACAAAATTGTTCTAACTTACTAAAATTACCAAATGACCCTAATTCCAAAATTTTTACAACTTCATCGCTTTGGAAAAAATTCTCAAAAGAACCCTCAAAATTTTACAACTCCTAAATATCCCCGATTTATTAAATTTTACAATTTACCCTTATTTATGGAAAATTACCAAAATACCCCCGTCTAAAAATTCAAATACCCTGATTTCAAAAATTTTCCAAAATACCTTGAACTTAAAAATACCAAAAATACTTCGTGACAAAATCACCAAAGAACCTTATTTTGACAAATTATGAAAATACCTCAGAGGACAAAT
Source organism: Gossypium rotundifolium (assembly GCA_025506655.1). Lineage (NCBI taxonomy): Eukaryota > Viridiplantae > Streptophyta > Magnoliopsida > Malvales > Malvaceae > Gossypium > Gossypium rotundifolium. The sequence goes on along the minus strand of CP106725.1, from coordinate 44,709,654 downwards.
TACTAAAATACCCCTTGTAGTGGAAAATAGCAACAAATGAAAACTACAACGCTTTCTAAATGAACTAAGGTTCATAATTGTTTGATGGATGTATGAATGAATGAAAAGATCGTGTGCATGTATGAATAATAAAGAACTACTCAGAATTCCTTTTCATAAAATTTCTTCATGTAATCAAGTGAAACAAAAGTACTAATTCATAAAACTTCTTAATCGATTAAATCGCGACGTTAGAAATGAGTTCTAAGCAGAAAAGCGAATAATGATAGTCGGTGAGAAGGATTGTACGATAATTAGTAAGTAATTTTTAGGAATATATTGTAACATCCTCGAAAAGGGCCTATGCATTTTGGCCTAATTGTACAAAAGACATCTTTTATGTGTTTTGGAATAAATTTGGAATGATTTTTGGAAACCTGAGAATGCATGGAAATGTTATGTTGGAATTAGGAAAGTGAACATTTTGGAAACCTAAGTAAATTAGGAAAGTGAACATTTTGGAAACCTGAACATTTTGGAAACTTGAAGATGTAAGAAAAATGGCAAGTTACAGAGCCGATCGAAAATTTTAGGAAACTTAGAAATAATGCCAGAATGAAAAATTTTAAAGTCCAAAATAGGAAATAAGGGCAAGAGGGCCTTAAAAGTAAAAGTTGGTGAAATTCGACACACAAACAAAGCTTGGAAAAGTGGCTCAAGGTGTCACTTAGGGCCTATGGAAATGGCGCCATGTGTAAGAGGAATGGGCCCAGTTCGAGTCACCGGAAGCAAATAATGAAGGTTTATTTTTGCTTCCCTAAGTAAGAGGGTGGACGGCACCTATTTTCTAGAAAGGAGGAGTTTTATTTTTATTAAAACTTGATTATTAAGTGATAAATAAGGGATTTTAAATTTGGATTATCTGAGGAGATAATTGATAGATTAAATACTTTTATTTTTAGATAAAGGAGATAATATTATCTTAAGGAGAGTGGTGGCCAAGTCAAGGACTCTTGGCCTAGCAAATTGGCTATAAAGGAGAACCCAAGGTCTTTTTCTCTCATCTTTCCAAGTAGCCAAAAATCCCTCGCTTCTCTCCCTCTTTACCGAATTTCTTTTAAGTAAAATCCATCTCCTCTTCTTCTATTTTCTTCTCCTCTCCTTTGCTATTGTCGAGCCAAAACACTCTTTGATCCCCGATTAAAACTCCATAGCCAAACTCGTGACTCTAGGCAAGGAAACAATCGATCAAAGCATTAAAGGTAAGGCTTGTTTTCTTGATATTTAGGATTATTTCCCATTATTTCAAAAGCCGAAAATCCGACATGGTTACATGGCTAGTGTTAGCCGATTTCAAGGAAATGGAATACTAGCAATTTTGGGACTTGATTTACGTACACCCAAATTCGCAAACAAGGTAAGTAATACAAATCCTACTAGGATTTGGTTTTCTTTAAGCCAAATAGGTTTGTTAATATGCTTTAATGAATGGCCGAATATAGGAGTTAAAAATCTAGATCGGTAGATCGTTCTTCGGGATCTCAAGGAACCCAATAAGCGAATCAGGTGTGTACGCACACTAACTTTTGATATTTCATATGGCAATTATTTTATTATGTGATTATACTAATATGGCTAAGTACCCTAATGTGGTACAAAAGTACTCAGGTACGTTTTCCTACTTCGATAGGATTATGAAATATGTTATTTTATAACATGTGAATATATGTATATGATTATGAAATTAAGTATGTTATGCATGATATATATTTTTGGGGCATTCGGGATTTATGTGAAAGGGGAAGAAGGTGTTGACTTCGGTCTCACCAACGTTAGAAGGTGTTGACTTCGGTCTCACCAACGTTATATGGTGACTACGGTCACAAATATTTGAATTTGGTAACTTCGGTTACATTATTTGAATATGGTGTCTAATGACACAAATTATATGGGCGATGAGCACGTCGACTGCAGCGACTGCCTTCGATGGTGTGTAGCGGATAGAGGGTTGACTTAGTAGTCCCCATGGTGTGACCGCAGTACGGTGGTGTGTAGCGGATGGACCCTTAGGCTTGGGTTGGGTTGCATCATCGTTTTTATTTGAATATGAAATTGATATGAACATGTATGCCTGATTTGTTGAATGTTAGTACTGTGTGCACATTGAGTCTGTTGACTCACCCTGCTAGGGAATTATTTTCAGTGATGAACAAAGGATTTGACCGGCCTGTAGACCTTGAGGTGGCCATGTCTCATTTGAAGATTCCGCTTAAATTTGGACTTTACTGCTTAGTTCCTTTAATTTTATTTTTGGGTTTTACTTGATGTAATAAGGCCATAAGGCCCAAAGGGATTTTCTTTACTTTGCTTTACTTTTTACTATTATATTACTTAACTAAATATGACTAAAGTTAAAGTGATATATATATATTTTTATAAACCCTAAAAATTATTTTGTCATCTTAATAAAATTGGATTTTCAAGATTAATTAAATGGGTTTCCAATCTAAGCCCAATTCACAACAACATTTTTCTAAATATTTTACAAATTTTCTCTAAGTAACAAAAATCTTTGAAACCGGTTTACTTTAGGAACCTACCAGATCTGGTTCAGGCTCGTGGGTCGGGTGTGGGGTGTTTCAGTTTGGTATCAGAGCCCAGTTTTAAACTCTCGGCCTGTGGGCTAAGGCCCAAAACGTTTTCAAAGCGAGCCAAATGATTTTCTTTGAAAAATAAGCAGGTTTTCTGGCATGGCACCTAAGTCTCCGACCCGCAGTCCACCAGGTAAGTACCCCTAACTTTATGTGTGATTCTGTGATTTATGAACTCTGTAAGGGTAGAATAGGCATGGAACGTAGAATGATAGGAACTTGAACCCTAGGATTAGACTACTCAAACACAAACACATAAGACTTAAAGCACTAAACAAACCTATGGCTAAGTCACTGAGCTAAGGTGTGGTAACCCTTGTATGCATGTCTAAGATTGGATCCGGAAGAGCTTGGTATTTAAGTAGTCCTAGTGACTCACCTCCTCTTCGCAGGAATCCTACCTGGTGCGTAGCTTCGGTTCACCCTAACTCAGAGGGCTCAGTGGTGTGGCAACCTCTGTGCGCATGTCTAGGAATGGTTTCGGTGGGAGCTTGGTATTTAAGCAGTCTGCGTGACTCACCTCCTCTCCACTCGAATCCTGCCTGGTGCGTAGCTTTGGTTCGCCCTGATCAAGGAGGCTCGGTCATAGGCTAAACCCAATAACTAAAACCCGAAAGGGAACTAGCCATCTTTCTAGAACCCTAATATAAAAAAAAATTCTTAAAACCAATTGTTCTCTCTTTAATTCACGAAAATTATTTCTTTTTACACAAATTCTCGAAAAAAAATTTCGATTTACAAAAATACTCGTAGTGGTAAAATTACAAAAATACCCTTGGTTTATAAAATGCCCAACTACTCAACGGTTTTGCCAAAATTTCATTATTTCATAAATGTTCAAAAACCCTAAATTGCAAACTATCAGAAAAATACCTTGATTTTTTTGAAAATTACAAAATTGCTCCTAACTTACTAAAATTACCAAAATGACCCTAATTCCAAAATTTTTACAACTTCATCGCTTTGGAAAAAAAATTCTCAAAAGAACCCTCAAAATTTTACAACTCCTGAAATATCCCCGATTTATTAAATTTTACAATTTACCCCGATTTATGGGAAAATTACCAAAATACCTCCAAGGTCTAAAAATTTCTGAAATACCCTCGGATTTCAAAAATTTTCCAAAATACCCCGGGAACTTAAAAATACCAAAAATACTTCGTGACAAAATCACCAAAGAACCTTATTTTGACAAATTATGAAAATACCCCTGTAGGACAAATTACGAAAATACCCCCGGGTAGTGGAAAAATAGCAACAAATGAAAACTACAACGTTTCTCTAAATGAACTAAGGTTCATAATTGTTTGATGGATGTATGAATGAATGAAAAGATCGTGCATGTATGAATACGAAAGAACTACTCCTAAATTCCTTTTCATAAAATTTCTTCATGGGTAATCAAGTGAAACAAAAGTACTAATTCATAAAACTTCTTAATCGATTAAATCGCGACGTTAGAAATGAGTTCTAAGGGCGTGAACTTAGAGATTGTGCTGGAAAGTATGATGGTTCTATTAAGATCGAGTCTTGGCGTAAGCATAGTCTTGTGAGAAGGATTGTACGACTATTAGTAAGTAATTTGAGGACGAAATTATTTTAAGGGGTAGAATCGTAACATCCCGAAAAGGGCCTATGCATTTTGGCCTAATTGTACAAAAAGACATCTTTTATGTATTTTGGAATAAATTTGGAATGATTTTTGGAAACCTGAGAATGCATGGAAATGTTATGTTGGAATTAGGAAAGTGAACATTTTGGAAACCTAAGTAAATTAGGAAAGTGAACATTTTGGAAACCTGAACATTTTGGAAACCTGAACATTTTGGAAACTTGAAGATGTAAGAAAAATGGCAAGTTACAGAGCCGATCGAAAATTTTAGGAAACTTAGAAATAATGCCAGAATGAAAAATTTTAAAGTCCAAAATAGGAAATAAGGGCAAGAGGGCCTTAAAAGTAAAAGTTGGTGAAATTCGACACACAAACAGGCTTGGAAAAGTGGCCTGAAGGTGTCACTTAGGGCCTATGGAAATGGCGCCATGTGTAAGAGGAATGGGCTGAGTTTGAGTCACCGGGAAGCAAATAATGAAGGTTTATTTTTGCTTCCCTAAGTAAGAGGGTGGACGGCACCTATTTTCTAGAAAGGAGGAGTTTTATTTTTATTAAAACTTGATTATTAAGTGATAAATAAGGGATTTTAAATTTGGATTATCTGAGGAGATAATTGATAGATTAAATACTTTTATTTTTAGATAAAGGAGATAATATTATCTTAAGGGAGAGTGGTGGCCAAGTCAAGGACTCTTGGCCTAGCAAATTCGGCTATAAAAGGAGAACCCAAGGTCTTTTTCTCTCATCTTTCCAAGTAGCCAAAAATCCCCTTGCTCTCTCCCCCTCTTTGCCGAATTTCTCTTTAAGTAAAATCCATCTCCTCTTCTTCTATTTTCTTCTCCTCTCCTTTGCTATTGTCGAGCCAAAACACTCTTTGATCCCTGATTAAAACTCCATAGCCGAAACTCTGTGACTCTAGGCAAGGAAACAATCGATCAAAGCATTAAAGGTAAGGCATTTTTCTTGATATTTAGGATTATTTCCCATTATTTCAAAAGCCGGAAACTGACATGGTTACATGGCTAGTGTTAGTCGATTTCAAGGAAAAGGAATACTAGCAATTTTGGGACTTGATTTACAGACACCCAAATTCGGCAAACAAGGTAAGTAATACAAATCCTACTAGGATTTGGTTTTCTTTAAGCCAAATAGGTTTGTTAATATGCTTTAATGAATGGCCGACTATAGGACTTAAAAATCTAGATCGGTAGATTGTTCTTCGGGATCTCAAGGAACCCAATAAGCAAATAAGGTGTGTACGCACACTAAATTTCGATATTTCATATGGCAATTATTTTATTATGTGATTATACGAATATGGCTAAGTACCCTAATGTGGTACAAAAGTACTCAGGTACGTTTCCTACTTCTGATAGGATTATGAAATATGTTATTTTATAACATGTGAATATATGTATATGATTATGAAATTAAGTATGTTATGCATGATATATATTTTTGGGGCATTCGGGATTTATGTGAAAGGGGAAGAAGGTGTTGACTTCGGTCTCACCAACGTTAGAAGGTGTTGACTTCGGTCTCACCAACATTATATGGTGACTACGGTCACAAATATTTGAATTTGGTAACTTCGGTTACATTATTTGAATATGGTGTCTAATGACACAAATTATATGGGTGATGAGCACGTCGACTGCAGCGACTGCCTTCGATGGTGTGTAGCGGATGGAGGGTTGACTTAGTAGTCCCCATGGTGTGACTGGCAGGTACGGGTGGTGTGTAGCGGATGGACCCTTAGGCTTGGGTTGGGTTGCATCATCGTTTTTATTTGAATATGAAATTGATATGAACATGTATGCCTGATTTGTTGAATGTTAGTACTGTGTGCACATTGAGTCTGTTGACTCACCCCGTTGTGGGAATTATTTTCAGGTGATGAACAGTGACGGACCGGGCCGGTAGACCTTGAGGTGGCCATGTCTCATTTGAAGATTCCGTTTAAATTTGGACTTTATTTCTGTTTAGTTCCTTTAATTTTATTTTTGGGTTTTACTTGATGTAATAAGGCCATAAGGCCCAGTGGATTTTCTTTACTTTGCTTTACTTTTTACTATTATATTAGGAACTAAATATGACTAAAGTTAAAGTGATATATATATTTTTGTATAAACCCTAAAAATTATTTTGTCATCTTAATAAAATTGGATTTTCAAGATTAATTAAATGGGTTTCCAATCTAAGCCCAATTCACAACAACATTTTTCTAAATATTTTACAAATTTTCTCTAAGTAACGAAAATCTTTGAAACCGGTTTACTTTAGGAACATACCAGATCCGGTTCAGGCTCGTGGGCCGGGTGTGGGGTGTTTCATATATTGTATATACTTTAGGCTTATATTTAGGAATATATTATATATCTTTCCTTTTCCTACGTGACTACAGTTGTATAAATATTATGTATAATATTGAGGTCTAATCAATAAGATTAAAAGGGATTACCCTATTCTTGTCATGGCATCTAAGTCAGGTGTTTAACACAAATTATAATTTTTTCAATGGCTAGCATGATTCTACTTCTCCACCACCATTATCATCACTACCACTATAACATCCCAAAACCGACCTAGATGCTATAGCTGAATTGTGAAAGTCACATTGGTCACCTAAGCAACGAACCTACTCTATCGATAGTTGAAACCTCAAAAACATTCTCTTTTTATAAAATCGCAGTTGTCTTCATTAATTTTGGAAAATGTTCATTTAATTATTCCAACCATTGTTAAGTCAAGATAGCAAATTAGGTGTGGATTTTTGAAAAACTCAATACACATCACTGCCTTTGAAAACTATTTTGTTTAACTCGGATACAACTGAAAATATACCATACTATCCCAATTATTAACTTAGCCAAATAACATGCATAGTTCAATTTCTATTCATATAAAAATCTGAAAATCCATCCTAAGAATGAAAATCATGCATGCATGAAAATCCCCAAAACAAAAACAATCCCAAACTATAGTTTTAATTAATTTTACAGTCCAAAAACCAAATAATAATAGAAAAGAAAACTAAATAAATAAAATCATAATGGTGTTTCGAGTCCGAAGTCTGTCATACATTGCATGCCAATTCCGATCCTAAGTTCTTTTATTACCTGAGAAGTTGAAGAAATGGATGAGCTTAACAAGCTCAGTGTGAGTCTAAACAATCAAGCATATTACATACTTTCAAGCATTTTCTCATAGAACCAAATAACACAATCAATATTCATATCAACATTCTTATGTAACGTGATCATGACATGATGCACATATGAATTCCTACCCAAACTATCCACTACACACCACGAGTTCCCCAGAACTTGTCTGTCTAACTCTAACATATGTGAGTAAAGCTCGATGTGGTAGAAACCACCACACAACATAATGTGATAAAATCGCCAATCCCCTCAGTACTCCAAGTGCAGTGCACTGACTATGTATAAATGCTGACTTAATATGCAGCCAGAACTCCACGGAACTCCTCCGTCGTCCACATAATCTCACCCATGCACATGCAATATGTCATGCTATCTCATACATAGCCATATATCAATATTGATCATATTTAGCTGAAATTTTCAATACAGCCCTCAATTATCACATACTTTCAGAATATGGAATCAAAAATCCAACTTTTAAACTGTAACACCCCTCACCACGTTCCATCACCGGAATAGGGTACGAGGCATTACCGGACATGATTCAGGCAATTGTACAAAATTTAAAATGTAAAATCCATATAAATTAAAACTTTTCCATACATAGTCATCACTCTCATTTGACCAATTCAAGCATTATCATAAACATATAACTTGATTAATATTGATCATTATCAATACCCATAAGCAAAATAAACCATCAAATTTTTAAAGGCCAGTATTTTAGCCCAATTCGTTACTACAAGTAACAAAACGATTAAGCCTTCTATACATGCCATAATTCCCAAAGTATTGTTTTCAAAATACCAAAAAAAATGTTGATAGTGTGGATGGATCTCCGATGATCACAGAATCCCGAGCTAGCTTGATGACACTATAGGACAAGGAAAAGAAAAGAGAGTAAGCATATAGCTTAGTAAGTAAGTATATAAATAATAAATAATGGATTTAACATGTTTACAAAATAACACAATCATATCTACATTCAAATTCACTATTTATTCAAGTTTTGAGCAAGCTTTCTATTTGACTCATTCTCACTAAATTATTTTTATCTAGAGCTAAGAATCTCCAAATTAAGATCCATAAATTTTCCCTGAAACTAGACTCATTTATCTTCTTATCATAAAATTTTCAAATTTTTTGGTTCTTCCAATTAGTACATTTTATTCATTAAAAATTCTCCAATTTCACTATTCTACTATTCTGACCTCTCTTCACTACGATCCAATTTTCTCTTCATACAAAATTCAGATGACCTTTTTGTTTAGTTAATTTGAAACTAGACTCATTTAGGATTTTAGGAATATATATTATATACCATAATTATTTTTTTACAATTTTTAATAATTTTTCCAAGGTAGAACAGGGATCACGTAATCATTCTAAACCAGTCTCACAAAAATTTAAATATCTCAAAATATACAAATCCTTTGCTTTCTCTGTTTATTTTATATGAAAATAGACTCAATAATATTTAAATAAATATCTCATACAAATTATAATTCAATTTCTACCATTCTGCTGCTGTCCAAAATAGTTTTATTGTAAATTTTTGCTCTCTCTCACTTTAGTTGTATTCATTACTTACCTATAACAATCTTTCCAATTTCCGATTACATATCGAGCATATTGCTCATACGTTACACATGCATATACCTATATTTATCACTACAAAGTTTCACATAATTTCACTTAGTCGATTTTCCCGTTGAACACTTCGGAATAATAACGAATACGCGGTGGTTTCGCATACAGCCCACCTTTAAAGTCGAAGCTCTCTTGTACACATAGTGGCCTTCACTCAGTACCACTCATATGACCTAGCTCAATTGTACTCATAATTCTGGCTCTCTTGGACATATAGTGGCCTTCACCTAGCACCATTCATATGACCTAGCCTTCTCATAGCTCTCTTGTACACATAGTGGCTCGTACTATATACCACACATGTGACCTAGCTACGTATAGCTTTCTTGTACACATGGCGTACTCTCGATACTACACATGTGACCTAGTTAAGTATATGTATATCTCTTGTAGCTCTCTTGTGCACATAGTGACCTACACTTAGTACCACTCATGTGACCTAGCTACATACCAATTACATCTTCCGATTCTGAAGGTTCAAATGGGAAGTATCTCACTTTTTAATACTTTATTTCATTCCTTCAATAGTCATTTATGATTAAAAAATCAGCTACAATACATAAAACATGTTGAAATATAAAAACATCAATAAAGATAATGAATTATTTACATACTACTTACCTCGGTGCAAAATATGGAAAAATTTGCAATTTAGTCCGTAACCTTGCCTTTACCTCATTCAAGGTCGATTCCACATTCTTCTCGATCAATAATAACACATTTAGCTTGTTTAATATTTATACTATTTAATTCAGTCCAAAAATCATATTATGGCAAAATTACATTTTTCCCCTAACTTTCACAAAATTATGAATTTGCCCCTAGGCTTGAAAATTAAACTTCATCCTATTTTCTTATATTTTATGACATGCTGAACATTTTTCCCTTCTATGGCAACTTAAAATTCTCACTTTAACATGTACTTATGAACATTAGGTATTTTTACCGATTATGTCGTTTTACTTGTTTTCACGTAAAACTACTTAGCAAAAGTTGTTTAACATAATTTAAGCCTTCATATTCTATCATAAAACATCAAAATAAACATATTTCACCTATGGGTATTTTTCCAAATATGAACCCTATATTAAAATATTGCTAGAATAAGCTAAACCAAGTTACCAGGATTTCAAAAACGTAAAGAACATGAAAAACGGGGCTTGGATTGACTTACTATGGAGCTTGGAAGCTTGGAAACCCTAGCCATGGAGTCCCCCCTTGAAGTTTCGGCCTAAGGAAGAAGATGACAACCTTTTTCCATCTTTTTCCCATTTAATTTCTTTTATTTGACATTTTTCTAAAATACCCTTCATTAAAATTTTAGTTATTTCTACCTATGCATGTCCATCTTTGTCCATGAAAATATAATGGTCTAATTACCATTTAAGGACCCCTACTTTAGATATGCACTTCAATTTAATCCTTTAGCATCTAGAACTCTCATTTATCAATTTTTACAATTAAGCCCTAATAAGCAAATTAGACATGAAATTCATAAAATTTTCTATCAATACTCTAACACATGCATCCAATCAATCGGTAAATCATAAAAATTAATCAAAATAAACTTTTCTATCTCAGATTCGTGGTTTCACAACCATTGTTCCATTTAGGCCCTATTTTGAGATGTTACATTTCTCCCCCCTTTAGGGATTTTCTCCCCCAAAAATCTTACCTATGAAGAGGTTTGGGTACTGTTTTCTCATAGCCTCTTCGGGCTCCCATGTAGCCTCGTCTACCCCATGTCTATTCCATAATACTTTCACAAGTGTGATATTTTTTGTTCCTTATTTGCTTGATCTTTCGAACTAAAATCTTAACTGGTTCCTCTTCGTAAGTCATATCTGGCTGAATCTCAACCTCTGTCTGAGAAATCACATATGACGGATCAGAACGGTAACAACGTAACATGGATACATGGAACACATTATGAATCTTCTCTAACTCAGTTGGCAAAGCTAACCGATATGCTAATGGCCCAACTCTCTCAGTAACCTCAAACAGCCCAATAAATCGTGGACATAGTTTTCCTTTCTTGCCAAATCTGAGAACTTTCTTCCACGGGGATACTTTCAAAAACACTTTGTCACCAACTTGATACTCAATCTCTTTTCTCTTCAAATCTACATATGATTCTGTCTATCTGGAGCTGCTTTCAAGCAATCTCTGATGACTTTTACTTTCTCTTTTGTTTCTTTAACTAAATCGACCCCATGAATGTGATTTTCCTTAAGCTCTGTCCAATATAAAGGTGTACGACATTTGCGTCCATACAAAGCCTCATAAGGTGCCATCTTCAAACTCGACTGATAACTATTATTGTAGGCAAACTCTACTAATGGTAAATACTTTTCCCAACTGCCTTGAAATTCTAGTACACGGTATCTAAGCATATCTTCAAGCACCTGAATTACTCTCTCTGACTGACCGCCGGTCTAAGGATGAAAAGCTGTACTAAAACTCAACTTTATGCCCAAAGCTTCCTGTAACTTCTTCCAAAATCGTGAAGTAAATCTCGGATATCTGTCTGAAATGATCGATAATGGTACCCCATGTAGTTTGACTATCTCTGAGACATATAATTTGGCCAACTTATCAAGTGAATAATCCATACGAACTGGGATAAAATGAGCCAACTTCGTTAGCTTATCAATTATAACCCATACTGCATCTTTCTTTCTCGGTGTCAACAGTAATATTATCACAAATTCATAGTAACTCGGTCCCATTTCCACGCAAGGACTAGCACAGGCTGCAATAAATCTGAAGGTACCTGATGTTCGGCCTTTACTTGCTGACAGATCAAGCATCTAGAAACAAACTCTGAAATATCTCTTTTCATTCCTACCCACCAATACATTTTCTTCAAATCATTATACATCTTTGTACAACCTAAGTGAATAAACAAAGAACTATTGTGTGCTTCCTGTAACATCTTCTGAATAAGCTCGTGATTCTTCAGTGCACATACTCTATCTCTGAACAACAAACAACCATCAGAACTGATTTGAAAATCAGACTCTACACCTGACTCGCACTGAGCTCTTTTAGCTTGCAACTCACTATTATCTTTCTGAGCTTCACGGATTTCTTCAAGAAACATCGATTTAGCTCTAAACTCAGCTATAATGAATCCTTCATCTGATAAAGCCAAGCTAGTATTCAAAGCTCTCAATGCAAATAAAAATTTTCTACTCAAAGCATCAACAACAACATTTGCTTTACCTGGGTGATAATCGATCACTAACTCATAATCTTTAATCAAATCTAACCATCTTCTTTGCCTCAGGTTCAAGTTTTTCTGAGTCATCAAGTATTTCAAGCTTTTATGATCAGTGAATATTCGGCACTTCTCGCCATACAAGTGATGTCTCCAAATTTTCAGAGCAAATACAATGGTGATAAACCGTAATATGAACATATTTTAAGCCCACATTTAGCATACTTTTGGATGATTTATCCCTTTAATTATGGAAATAGGTGCTCTTAATCCCTTGTTTTCATGTTTTATACTTAGGAGAGCACCTGAAAAGAACAAGAAGCGGGCCGAAAATGGAGTAAATGGGCCAAATTACGAAATTGACATGGCCTGGGCCCAAGACCACACGGTCGTGCCTCATTAACAGACCCGAACACGACCTGGCCTTGAATTACACGGGCGTGTCCCTACCGCAGAAAAGAAGAGTTCTATTCAGAATAGGGTACTTAGAGGCAAAGAAAGCCATTCCAAAAGCCAATATAAACACCCTAGAGGCCAACCTTCAAGGGGGCATTCAGCTAGGCCAAGGAGCCAAGCTAGAGGGGCCAAATTGTGGGATTCACTCGAAGAAAGCTAATTGATTCATCTCAAGAAGCCGGAATCATACTCAAGACTGAGGATCTCTCCTTCAATTCCTTCAGGGGGTTTTAGGGTTTTCTTTATGTTTTATTTTATATTTTCTTCTGAGATGTATTCTTTTATGATTATGAACTAAACCTCTCAAATACCTAAGGGGGATGAAACCTAAGACGGATCTTGTCATTGTTTTCTGAGCTATATGATAAATATTTGATTCGTTCTTAACTATGTGTTCTTAATTCTTGCTTTGGTATTTCAGGATATTGATTCAAGCATTTATGCTCTTAGGCAGAGGAGGAATAGACCCTGTCTAAAAGTAGATCTAGCATAGTTAAGAAGAGTTGATCGCAACCCTAGAGATAGGATGACAAAAATCTGCCGAATTAGGGTCAAACCTAATATGGGAGTCCATAGATCGAGTTAATGCAATTCTAGGGGTTTTAATTAGAAAGAGATTTCAATTAATCAACCTAGGGTTAGACGTTAGTAGCCTCGAGAGAGGTATTAATGTAAGTTAGGGAATCCTACGAATCAAGTTAAGTGAATAATTCGTCTGGTTCAGTGTTAAATAACAAGTGAAGTCTAGGTGGATTCTTCCTTGGGTAATGTCTCAATCAATTGGTTTTTTCCCACAAGTATTTCCTCAATTCAATCTTTTTGTCTTAGCACCTTTAGCTTAGTAGTTAGTTAATTTTAGATTAGATAACAATTCCCTTAATTATTAGGTTAAATAATAAAAAGAAAGTTAGTATTAGTACTTTTGGTTCCTTTAGGTTCGATAATCCGGTCTTGCCACTAAACTATACTATTTTTTTGATAGGTGCGCTTACCTCAATCATTTTCTTAGTTAGTTTTCAGGTTTGATCATTCTTTTTATAATTTTTTTAGACTCTGACACACGATCAAATGGCAGCTAGCTCTAAATCATGCGTCGGATAATTTTTCTCATGTGGTTTTAGCTGTCTAGAGGCATAAGCAATTACTTTACCCTCCTGCATAAGTACACAACCCAATCCATTTAAGGATGCATCATTGTAAATCACAAACTCTTTACTTGGTTCTAGTTGTACTAAGATAGAAGCTTCAGTCAACAATGCCTTTAACTTGTCAAAACTCTGCTGACACTTCTCAGTCCATTCAAATTTGACATCTTTCTATAGCAACCTTGTCAATGGAGTAGCTATCATGGAAAATCCTCTACAAATCGTCTGTAATAACCAACTAATCCTAAAAAACTTCTAACCTCAGATACATTCCTGGGAGGCTTCCACTCAACAATGGTTGAGATCTTGTTCGGGTCAACTCTAATACCTTCACCTGAGACAATGTGTCCAAGGAATCCGACTTCTCGGAGCCAAAACTCACATTTGCTAAACTTGGTATACAACTGATTATCTCTTAAAGTCTGTAAGGCAGTTCTCAAATGCTCTGCATGCTCAGTCTTATCATGAGAATAAATCAAGATATCATCAATAACACGACTACAAACTTATCCAAGTAAGGTCTGAAAATTCGGTTCATTAAGTCCATGAAAATGGCAGGAGCATTTTTCAAGCCAAATGGAATTACAAGGAACTCATAATGACCATACCTAGTCCGGAAAGCAGTCTTCGAAACATCTGACTCTTTAACTCGCAACTAGTAGTATCCGGTTCTCAAATCTATCTTAGAGAACACAGTGGCTCCCTTCAATTGATCAAATAAATCATCAATTCTAGGAAGTGGATACCTGTTCTTTATTGTTACCTTGTTAAGTTACCGATAATCTATGCACAATATCATCGAATCGTCTTTCTTTTTCACAAATAGGACTGGTGCACCCCAGGGTGAACAACTAGGTCTTGCAAAGCCTTTATTATTTAATTCCTGCAGCCGAGCTTTTAATTCTTTCAATTCCAATGGGGCCATTCTAAATGGAGCAATAGAAATGGGTGTGGTACCTGAAATCAACTCAATACCAAACTCAACTTCTCTAACAGAAGGCAAACCTGGTAATTCTTCTGAAAACACATCTGGATACTCGCATACCACTGGCACTGACTCAATTTTTAGCTTTGGATCTTTAGTGTTTAACACAAAAGCAAGATAAGCTTCATACCCTTTTCTCAAACATTTCTGAGCATACATAATTGAAATCATAGAAAATGAACTATCTGACTCATCTGAGTTAACCCGAAGAATTTCACCAGTTTCACATTTCAGCTCAATGAGTTTATTCCCACAATTCACTATCACATGTGCAGTCAGCCAATCCATACCAAGAATCACATCAAACTCGTCAAATGGCAATAGCATGAGATCGACCGGAAAATAATGACCTCTAACATTAAAGGGCAATTTATACATACTTTATCTACTAACACATGCTTGCCTAATGGATTCTATACTTTAATCACAAATTCTATAGATTCTATAGGCATACTTGTACTAGGCATCAATTTTAAACAAACATAGGAATGGGTCGAACCCGGATCAATCAAAGCAATAACATTAATATCATGTAGAGAAAATGTACCTGTAATTACATCGGGGGAGAATGCCTCTTCACGAGCTCAGATGGCATATGTCCTAGAAGGTGTTCTAGCTTCTGATCTCGCAGTTGGTTCTTTCATCACACTTTTACTGCTAGCTCCACTTCCAGTATTTCTCGAAGGTCTACCTCTATTAGTAGTGTTAGTCTGTCTAGCACTCTGAAATTTTTCTTCCTTAGGTTTTTCTGGACAATCTTTAATAAAATGCTCGCGAGAACCACACCTGAAACAAGCTCGACTAGTTCCCCAACACTCACCAAAATGTTGCCTACCACAATGCTGACACTCGGGTTTACTAGACTTCAGCACTTGCCACTGAAGTAGCTTGACTTTTAGAGCCCAAATACGATTTCCCATGATCTCGATGTGAATACTCAGCTGAAGCTGTCCTTCGAGAATCCATCTCTCTTGGCCTTTTTGACTGGGTTTGGAACGACTTGCTCATCAGTCTCTTTCTTGTATCTCGGGCCTTGATAGCAACTTTCCTTCTTTCTTTGTTTGATTCCTCATCTTTAAGGGCTCGGTCGACCAATGCCAAAAATTCTTTCAGTTCCAGAATTCCCACAAACATTTTAATGTCCTCATTAAGCCCATATTCGAATCTCTTGCACATAAATAGCCTGGGTGGATATGCACTCCTGGGCATACTTACTAAGTCTAACAAATTCACGTTCGTACTCTGCCACAGACATTTTGTCTTGCTTCAATTCAAGGAACTCTTTTCGTTTCTGAACAACAAACCGCTAACTTATGTATTTTTTTTCTAAATTGTTCCTCAAAGAAATCCCAAGTAATCATTTCTTTTGGCACCACTGCTGCTAAATTCTTCCACCAATGGTAGGCCGAATCTCTCAGAAGTTGATACAGCACATTTTAAACACTCTTTCAGTGTACACGAGAGCTCATCAAACACACGGATAGAGTTTTCGAGCCAGAACTCCGCTTTCTCAGGATCATCATCAATATTTGCTCTAAACTCTTCTGCTCCTTGCTTCCTAATTTTATCGACTGGAAGCTTGTTCATTCTTACCAAATCCATGCCTTGAGGAGCTACGGGAACCGTCTGAGGTATGGGAGCGGGTGGGGGAGGTTGAGCATTCGAATTTGCTTGAATAAACTCAGTATACCAGTTACTCATCATTTGTAGGAAGGCTTCCCGAGCCCTCTCTCCCTGCCCACGCGTTTTAGATCTATCTTCTACCGGCGCGATCCCTTGCGTGGGAGCCGGCGCATTACTTTTAGCATCGTCAGTAGTAGCTCGGTCGGGATCCATTTACTATAAAAAAAACATTTTAAATTGTCAGGAGTCATCACACTCTCACGGTATATTTATGGCATGTATAGCTAGACTTTTACACACGCTATGTTAGTCCAAGAACCGACTAAACCATAGCTCTGATACCACTAAATATAACACCTCTCACTCGATTTCGTCATCGGGACAGGGTACGAGGCATTACCAGACATGATTCAAGCAATTGTACAAAATTTAAAATGTAAAATCCATATAAATTAAAACTTTTCCGTACATAGTCATCATACTCTTATTCGACCAATTCAAGCATTATCATAAACATTTAACTTGATTAATATTGAACATTATCAATAGCCATAAGCAAAATAAACCATCAAATTTTTAAAGGCCAATATTTTAGCCCAATTCGTTACTACAAGTAACAAAACAATTAAGCCTTCTATACATGCCATAATTCCAAAAGTATTGTTTTCAAAATACCAAAAAAATGTTGATAGTGTGGATGGATCTCTGAAGATCACCGAATCCTGAGCTAGCTTGATGACACTATAGGATAAGGAAAAGAAAAGAGAGTAAGCATATAGCTTAGTAAGTAGTTATATAAATAATAAATAATGGATTTAACATGTTTACAAAATAACACAATCATATCCACATTCAAATTCACTATTTATTCAAGTTCGGAGCAAGCTGTCTATTCGAGTCATAGTCACTAAATTATTTTTATCTGGAGCTACAAAACTTCAAATTAAGATCCGTAAATTTTCCCTAAAACTAGACTTATCTATCTTCTTACCATAAAATTTTAAGAATTTTTTGTCTCTCCAATTAGTACATTTTATTCATTAAAATTTCCTTTGTTTCACTATTCTATTATTCTGACCTCTCTTCACTACGAATCAATTTTCTCTTCGTACAGAATTCAGATGACCTTATTGTTTAGTTAATTTGAAACAAGGCTCATTCAGGATTTCAAGCATATAAATTATATCCCATAATTATTTTATTACAATTTTTAATAATTTTTCTAAAGCAGAATAGGGGATCACGTAATTATTCTGAACCAGTCTCACAAAAATTTAAATATCTCAAAATATAAAAGTCCTTTGTTTTCTATGTTTCTTTTATATGAAAACAGACTCAATAAGCTTCAAATAAATATCTCATACAACTTATAATTCAATTTCTACCATTTTTGGTGATTTTTCAAATTCACGTCACTACTGCTATCCAAAACAATTTTATTGTAATTTTTTGCTCTCTCTCACTTTAGTTGTATTAATTACTTACCTATAACAATCTTTCCAATTTTCGATTACATGTCGAGCATATTGCTCATACATTACACATGTATATACATATACTTATCACTACAAAGTCTCACATAATTTCACTTAGTCAATTTTCCCGTTGAACGCTTCGGAATAATAACGAATACACGGTGGTTTCGCACACAGCCCACCTTTGAAGTCGAAACTCTCTTGTACACATAGTGCCCTTCACTCAGTACCACTCATATGACCTAGCTCGATTGTACTCATAATTCTGGCTCTCTTGTACATATAGTGGCCTTCACCTAGCACCACTCATATGACCTAGCCTTCTCGTAGCTCTCTTGTACACATAGTGGCTCACACTATATACCACACATGTGACCTAGCTATGTATAGCTTTCTTGTACACATGGCGTACTCTCGATACTACACATGTGACCTAGCTACGTATATGTATATCTCTTGTAGCTCTCTTGTGCACATAGTGGCCTACACTTAGTACCGCTCATGTGACCTAGCTACATACCAATTGCATCTTCCGATTCTGAAGGTTCAAACGGGAAGTATCTCACTTTTTAATACTTTATTTCATTCCTTCAATAGTCATTTATGATTCAAAAATCAGCTATAATACATAAAACATGCTGAAATATAAAAACATCAATAAAGATAATGAATTATTTACATACTACTTACCTCGGTGCAAAATGTGGCAAAATTTACAATTTAGTCCGTAACCTTGCCTTTACCTCGTTCAAGGTTGATTCCACGTTCTTCTCGATCTATAATAACACATTTAGCTTATTTAATATTTATACTATTTAATTCAGTCCAAAAATCATATTATGGCAAAATTATATTTTTCCCCCTAACTTTCACAAAATTACGAATTTGCACCTAGGCTTGAAAATTAAACTTCATCCTATTTTATGACATGGTGAACATTTTTCCCTTCTATGGCAACATCAAATTCTCACTTTAACATGTACTTATGAACATTAGGTATTTTTACCGATTATGCCGTTTTACTCGTTTTCACGTAAAATCACTTAGCAAAAGTTGTTTAACATAATTTCAGCCTTCATATTCTATCATAAAACATCAAAATAAACATATTTCACCTATGGGTATTTTTCCAAATTTGAACCCTAGATTAAAATATTGCTAGAATAATCTAAACCAAGTTACCAGGATTCTAAAAACATAAAGAACATGAAAAACGGGGCTTGGATTGACTTACTATGGAGCTTGGAAGCTTGGAAACCCTAGCCATGGAGTCCCCCCTTGAAGTTTCGGCCTAATGAAGAAGATGACAACCTTTTTCCATCTTTTTCCCATTTAATTTCTTTTATTTGACATTTTACTAAAATACCTTTCATTAAAATTTTAGTTATTTCTACCTATTCATGTCCATCTTTGTCCATGAAAATATAATGGTCTAATTACCATTTAAGGACCCCTACTTTAGATATGCACTTCAATTTAATCCATTAGCATCTAGAACTCTCATTTATCAACTTTTACAATTAAGCCCTAATAAGCAAATTAGACATGAAATTCATAAAATTTTCTATCGATACTCTAACACATGCATCCAATCAATCGGTAAATCATAAAAATTAATCAAAATAAAATTTTCTCTCTCTGATTCATGGTTTTTCAACCATTGTTCCATTTAGGCCCTATTTTGGGATGTTACATAAACTACCATAAAGGTGGTATTATTTCCAAAACACAATTTCATGTACTTTTTTTTTTCTGTGTTCATGTAAAGGTCTTTCAAACATATCATAGCAATTCACTTGTATGAATACATGATGCATAAGCCTTGTTTTCATTCATAAACATTTCATACAAACAAAAAAATCATACATTAAATTAACCAAACATTCATGACAATGTCAATCATTCATCATTCCATCAAACTAGTAATAATGCTACCATGCCAAATAGTTAAGGCTCAAAACGTACTTGATTCGGCCACTTACAAATTTAATTTATTAGCCATTAATCCAAGCTTAATTAGTAAGATAAATCATCAATTTAATCATAATATAAATCATCAATTTAATCATAATATTTATTATTATCAAACAAGTTATTGAATTTAGGTCCCACACCTTATTTACACTCTTTTGTAGTACACTAGCGAATCTTGCGGCTTCTTTAATAAACTTTAAAACGAAAAAAAATTAAATTTTAAAAAATCAGTATATAACTCAATTAATTTACCTATTAAATAGCACCCAAACACCCACTTATGGGTTCAATCCAATCTTCATAATTACCATTATTTTTCGAATCCAAACTAGTTAGATTTCTTACACTAGTTGAGAGGAATGAATACACAGTTGACATTATCTGATGATGGTTCAATTTTAGCTGAGTTAAAAGCTAAACTAGTATTTCTACCACAAATTTACGAAGCTTAGAAATGTGATAGTGAAATGCAAGCTAAAAGAGTGCAATACGAGTCGATTAATGATTCAGAGTACAAAATTGGATCTGATGATTGTTTAATGTTTCGAGATAGAATTTACGTACTGAAAAATCCAAAGTTGATTCAGAAAATTTTGTATGAAGCACACAGTGAATGCCTATCTATTCACCCAATGAGTACTAAAATGTACATTTATTTGAAACAATTGTATTGGTGGTCGGGTATGAAACTAGACATTTCTGAATTTGTAGTGAAATGTTTAGTGTGTCAGCAAGTCAAAGCTGAACATCAGGTACCTTCGAGTTTACTTCAGCCTGTGATGATACTAGAATGGAAATGGGACAAAGTTACAAAGGATTTTGTATCGGGATTACCTTTGTCTCCGAAAAAGAAAGATGCTATTTGGGTTGTCATTGATCGATTAATGAAATCAGCACATTTTATTCCGGTACGTATTGATTATTCACTGGATAGATTAGCTGAATTGTACATTGCTGAGATCGTTAGATTGCATGGGGTGCCAGTTTCGATTATTTCAAATAGAGATTCGAGGTTTACGGCGCAGTTTTAGAAGAAATTGCAAGAGGCTTTGGGTACGAAATTGAATTTCAGTACAGCTTTTCATCCACAAACCGACGGTCAGTTTGAGAGAGTAATTCAAATTCTCAAAGATATGCTCCGATGTTGTGTATTAGAGTTTGAAGGCAATTGGGAGAAATATTTACTGTTGGTTGAATTTGCGTATAATAACAGCTTTCAATTGAGCATAAAGATGGTACCATACAAAGCATTATATGGTCGCAAATGCCAAACTCCATTGTATTAAACCAATCTTAACGACAAATAGATTCACGGGGTTGATTTGGTTAGAGAAACCGAAGAGAAAATAAAAGTAATTCGCGACTGTTTGAGAGTAGCTTCAGATCATCAAAAATCGTAGACGGATTTGAAACGAAAAGATATTGAATTTCAAATCGGTGACAAAGTGTTTTTGAAAGTATCTCCGTGGAAGAAAATCCTTAGATTTGGTCAGAAAGGCAAGTTGAATCCGCGTTTCATCGGGCCGTATGTGATCATCGAAAGAATAGGGCCAGTGGCATATTGACTAGTGTTACCTATTGAATTAGGAAAGATTCACAATGTGTTTCATGTATCGATGTTGCGTCGATATAGATCTGATCCATCTCATGTGATTTCTCCGTCTGAGATTGAGATTCAGCCTGAAAGGACTTATAACGAAGAACTGATCAGAATTTTGGCTCGAGAGATCAAAGAGTTGAAAAATAAACTATGGCTTTAGTGAAAGTTTTGTGGAAATGCCATGGAGTTGAAGAGGCTATGTGGGAGCCCGAGGAAGCTATGAGAAAACAGTACCCTAACCAATTTACTGGTAAGATTTTTAAGGATGAAAATCCCTAAAGGGGGAGAGTTGTAACAGCCTGTTTTTAGTCAAATCAAAATAGTGGTTTCAAAACCACAAATTTGAGGTTGAAAAATTATTTTAATATTATTTTATGTGTTTACAGCATGATAGAATGTATGTGTGAAAGTTTCGTGAAGAAATTTTATCATTTAAATGGTCAATTTGAGAAAAAGTACTAAATCGCGTAAAATGTAAAAATGAAGTTCTATTAGCTAAAAGTATCTAATAGATATAGAACCTTATAGTTAAGGTTATAAAGTGGTAATTGGACAATTTATATGATAGTGGACATTTATGAGAATGGTATTTTTGAAATTTGTGTGATTAATTAAGGTTATATTAGTAAATTAGTATTTTTAACTTAAAACAAAAACAAAAACAAAAACAAAAACAAAAACATTACCTATTATCATCTTCTTCACCGAATTTAGGGCAACAAGGAAGCTATTTTTCTCTTTTACATTCGACCAAGACATTTAAGCTCAATTAGATCAAGAAAAACAGAATTCAGACTTAGATCGAGGGAAGAACAAGGTGTCGGATTAGTTGATCCGTGTTATCATTTTTACGTCTGAGGTAAGTTTGTATATAATAAGCATTGTTACAATTATGCTTTAAATGATTTGATGTTGTATAAATTGTGTATATGAGATTATAGTCATGTTTGACGATGATTCGGATATATACGGCACTTAGTGTGCGATTCGAATAGCTTCGGCTATATATGGCACTTAGTGTGCAAGACCGAGATGGCTTCGGCTATGTAAAGCACTTAGTGTGCGAGATTATAATAGCTTCGGCTACATATTGGCACTCAGTGTATGAAATATCGAGTATTCGACAGTATTTCAAAAAGGTATGAGTTCATTATGAATTTGTACATGTATGTACATTTAAAGTATGTGATTCAAATAGAAGAAGTTATGAATTTGCATATAAGCATATGATTTAGCATGAGGAAGGTTTGTTGTTATCATGAAATATATGTTAAATAGTTCAAGTTGATGATTTGTGTATTATGATTTGTTGAACATATGTTAAATAGCTCAGACTCGGGGATCGTCAGAGACATCATCACACTATCCAACCGTCACTTTGGTGCTTTTGAACTTATGGTTTGGACATATGGCATGTATAGGGACTTTGAGTCATTTTGGTTATATTTGGTAAAGACTTTGGCCAAATGAATTGGCCTGTAAATGTTTATGTTTGGTATGTATATATAGCCATGTATGATGGATCATTATGGTTTATTTGGTATGTTTGAATCATATGCATATATATATGCTTATGTCCTATGTATATTGAGTTAGTTGTGATGATTGATGATAATAGGTACTATGAATGGCAAATTGATGATTTGTGAATATAGGTGTGCTTGTGAAATTAGGCCAAATAATGCACCTTTGATAATGGTTATTTTGATGATTTGAGGTTATAAGGATTGGTATGAATTTAGACAGCATATTGTGGTACTTATGTGCTTTGAATTGGTTAGTATTGAATTGGTAAGATTTAGACTTGGCTTGGTTGTTTTGGATCGTATACTATGCTATGGTTTGGTGTCATTTGTATAGGTAAAGATATATACCAAATGGGGTGGAAAAATGGCTTGGTAAATAGCCTATTTTTGTCCATATCGACAGAGACACGGGCATGTGTCTCAGCCGTGTGTGACACACGGTCATGTTACACGGCCGTGCATCCCCTAGTGTTGAAATTGAAATGAAGTCAGTATGCTCCACACGGGCGTGTGATCGGTAGTGTGGCATAAGTCAGTATACCCCTTAATTGGAACACGGCCTAGCACACGGCCTGGCACATGGGCGTATGTGGCCATTTCGAAGGGCACACGGGCTAGACACACGGGCGTGTGGTTAGCCATGTGACCCAAGTCAGTAGCCTCACTTGTTTGGACACGGAGAAGGATACGGGATGGGGCACGACCATGTGCTCTCATTTCGAATGCCCACACGGCTTGTGACATGGGCGTGTCTGGTGGCCATGTGAGACACTCAGCCTGACCACAAGGGCGTGTGTCCCCTATTTTGAGAAAAAAATTTCTAAGTGTGGAAAAGCTTCCTGAGTTATCGATTTAGTCTCGAACCACTCCCAATGCAAGTGTAAGGCCTAGTAGGCTCGTATTAGGGACAAATTGATTGAGATAGACTGATAATTGTATGTATTCATTAAATGTATGAGAAAAGTTTGTTTAAGTGTGTTGTAAGTCCGGTAATGCTCAGTAACCCTATTTCAGCGTTGAATACGGGTAAGGGGTATTAAAATATGGATTCTAAAAAGTTTTTTGTGTCCCTTGATGTGAACTTGATCGTGTCAAAAAATTGAGTTTTAATATTTATAAAAAAGAATGATCGAACCTGTAGACTAACTATGACAACGATAGAGGCAAGTGCACCTATCGAACAGTAGTATAGTTTAGGCAAGAATATCTTATAGAACCCAAAGGAACCTAAAAGTACTACTACTCACTTTCTTTCAATTATTTAACCTGAAATATAGAGTGATTGGTTGATTTATCTAATACTAAATGAAATACTTAAACTAAATACAAAGACAAAAGAATAAATTGGAGAAAGACTTTAGGAAAACTCAGTTGATGAAGACGATACCCTTAGGAAGAATCCACCTATGACTTCACTTATTATTTTTTCCGAAAACCATATGATTTCTTTACTTAGCTTGATCCGTGAGACTCCCTAACCTATATTAAACCCTCTCTCGAGGTGAATAATGTCTAATCTTAGGTTAATTAGTGAAACTCCGTTCTCTTATAATAACCCCCTAAGGAAGCAGTAAATCGATCAATGGATTCCCATATTAGGTTTCACCTAATCTGACAAAATCTCGTAACCCTATCTCTAGGCGCCCGATCAACTCCGCTCAATTATGCTAGATCTACCCTTAGGCAGGGTCTATTCCTCCTCCATCTATGCACATCAGATTAAATTAAGTAACATAATTAAGAACAAACTAAGTACTTATCATATAATTTAGAGATTAAATAACAAAATCCATCATAGGTTTCATCCCCTTCAGGTATCTGAAGGGTTTAGTTCATAACAAAATAAGAAAACATCTCAAGAGAAAAGATAAAACAAAACATAAGAAATCCGTAAAACCCCTTGAAGGAATTGAAGAGCAGATCCTATGTCTTCAGTAGAACTCCAGCTTCTTGAGATGGATCAACTGGCTATCTTCGAGTAATTCCCTGAATAAAAGCTCTAGCAGAAAACTCTACCTCCTATTTTGGCTTTTACCGAACTCCCTTTTTTAGTTGCTACCTTGGGTGTTTACATAGGCTTTGAGATGCTTTACTTGGCTCCTAAGTATCCTAATTCAAGTAGAACTCCTCCTAGGATGTTTAAGTGGACTTAGGAATATGTTTCTTTGGCTTCAAACATCCAATTCTGAGTGAAATTGCTCATTCCTGCGGTAGGGGCACGCCCATGGCACACGCCCGTGTAATTTGGGGTTGGGTTGTGCCTTGATTTTGTCATTTTGGGCACGACCATGGCACGGCTGTGTAAGTCGAGATTCAGGCCGTGCTTCAGGTCTGTCGATTGGGACACGGCCATGTAGATCGCTTGACACGCCTGTGTGTGGTAATGAGATGATGCGCGGCCGTGCAACTCATGAGTTAGGCCGTGCTCTAGGTAGTCGACGAGACACGGCCATGCAAGCTTTGTGCCAGGCCGTGTTGGTTTCTTGCTAAGGCCAAATTGCTCTATTTTAAGCCCGTTTTGTGTTCTTTTTATCCTCGAGTGCTTTCCTGAGTATATGACATGAAAAGAAAGGATTACAAGCACCTTTTATATAAAATCAAGGGCTAAATCATCAAAAAAGCATACTAAATGTGGGATTAAAATATGTTACTTTTATGGTTTATCAAATACCCCCACACTTAAGCTTTTGCTTGTCCTCAAGCAAAATTATCAACTTACAATTAAAATAAACTTTCCATAATTCATAATTCCTATCGAAAATGTCTCATCATAATTCATAGATAATTTATACATGGATAATTTAACTCAAAGAACCCTAAAGATTCAATCAAGATAAGCCATACTTTTGTAGTACGAAAACATAGGTGTCTCCCCTTATCTAAATAATTACCTTTAATTCAAAACCGACAAGGATTGACATCCTCACAAAAGATTCACTCAAATCACTCGAAGTGTTTAAGGTTCAAGAATAAGCACTCTAAGTCGAACACGAAAAGTTAATCCCATAGGCTTGCCTAAAATCAAATCTCCACCATCAGATATGAGATGATACATGATCAAAAGGTCTTTATCAGGGTTGTAACGAGGCTAAGGTTAAAGGTGTGGATACAGGCTGAATTAGAAGGTTAGAATCGAGATTGACTTGACAAATTACCTAACTAGAAATAATGAACTAATATAAGTACTTACATCAATTGAAAGCCAATAATACCTACTATTGATAATTACTCTATAATAACGAGTATTTCCCTCACTTGAAATTTGATAATACTTTAATACGAGCTTTTTCTTTAACAATTGTAGTTTAAATGCTCGAAGCTCTTTTGTATACTACTAATATTGAATAAAATTGGATATTTTTTTAAGAACAAACTAAAAACATAATAGAATGAACTTTGATAATTGAAATAACCTAATTCGGCAATTGATTAAATCAATTCTCGATAAAGGGATAGTCAAAAAAAAATGTTGATAACAAATACAAAGGGTTTTGGGTCAATATCAAACAGGTAATTCAAAAAAGGGTTGTTAGGATCAAATGGGTTCACTAGAGGTTATTTATGTAGGTAGGCTTTTTAGTGGAGTGAATGGGTTAAAACCTAGGTGCCTTTATCATCTCAGTATATCAAATCATTAATGTGGTCTCGACATGTATAAACGAGGCAAATTCTAGAATAACAGTTCAAAGTTGACACACTCATAATTAATAAAGTGAGCATGAAAAAGAATATATGCTCTATAAGGCTCAAAATCTCACAAAAATTATGGGTGATTTTGACCTCAATCCCTGTAAATTTCAAACTTCAAAGTAATATTCAAATTCAGTTCAACGACCTATTAATTTTTAATTTTTAGAAAGTAGACTTATCATGCTCGATTCTCTAGTATCCTTCAAATTTAATCATCAATGCACAATTAACTATGACTTACTCTAAAACATATCAATTAAAATCATACATCATTAGAAATTTCATTCTAATTAGTAATATGAGAAAAATACTTTCGAACAAGACTAAATTCAGGATTTTGAGATTAATGCAAAAAGTCAGGTACTTTTACCCCCCACACTTAAGATGTACATTGCCCTCAATGTACAAAGATAGATAAACAATTATGTAATGATAAAATCAAAAGAGAAGGGGAGAAGTAACACTTCCTGAATTTTTGGATGAAGTCTATGAAAAAAATCGGATAAGATTGGAGGTGAACGTGGGGAAGCGTCTCGAACCGTTTGAAATTGAATCCTTGAAGTAACTGGCTTAGTTTTATTGTATCCTAAGCTAAATCTAAATATCATAAAGAATAAAAGGAAGAAAATAAAATAAAATAAAGTAAAAAATAATGATGAAATAAAATAAAAACAAAAATAAATAATGGAAAATGAAAGACAACTAGAAAAATGGAGAATGAGGTTTAAATAGAGATGTAGCCCGTGTTTTGGGATTTTGAATTTTGAACGCATTCAGGGTGTTCGGGCATGGCCGTGGGTGTCGTGGCACGCCTGTGTCTTTCTTCACATGGTCATTCAATACGAGCATGCTCCTTCCGTGTTTGATAAGTCAGAATGTTGGCACGATTAGGAGGCACAGCCATGTTTAGCCCGTGCTTGACAAGTCAGTAACCTCGCACGGGGCGTTGGCACAAGCGTGGACTATTATCCCCACTCGTGTTGGGAAAAGAAATTTTTTATGTCGTGCACGACTACTAGCACGCCCATGGTTCATCCACTGGCTTTCACACGACCACGGGCATGCCCGTGTGTAGGGCCATGTGGCCTAGAAATCTGCTCTTTGGTTAGTTTATGGTCAGATGCTAAAAAGAAAAAGAAAAGAAAGAAAGAAAAAAATAAAAAAATGTAAAAATGGGGTTAGTCCCGAGAAGTGCTCATTTATAGTTTCAGCTAGACTTTACCTCTCATTAGTATGGTCATGGTGGTTTGAGGAGCTGAAAATCCTTTCTCATACGATCATTTCGGTTATGGATATATAGTTTAAGTCGAGTAATGTTTACCTCAAATGTGTCAAATTTAGGATTGCTGACCTCAACTGTACCGTATAGGAAGACATTTAGTACCTCAAAAGTGATTTCTTCGTTTGCCTTGAGTTCTGAATTGGTAATTCGAGGGTCTTCCTTATTCAACAATACCTGATCCTCTATTTTGATGTGATTTGTTGTTCCTATCGGCTCATTTGGGGGCTCCTTCGGTTTCACTTCGTGCGGTTTCTATTCCTTTTTTATTTGTGTTTCCTGCTCTTTTAGTTTGTCAACCCTAAGGCTTTGTTCCTTATGTATTTCTTCTTTGTTGGCACGAGGTCTAAGATCTAGCTCAGCTAGGTGATTTCGTGATGCTTCCTGTAAAGAAGGTTGAACCAAATGATTATCAATAGAATTAATGTTCGTACCTTTATTACTCGATGTCCTAGCTGAGTTAAGAGCTTGAAGAGTGATTGTTTCGTCGTCTACACGAAGTGTGAGTTCACCGAATTCTTCCTCTATGTGGTCTTTCCTTATTACATCAGGATATGGCACACAAGGTTGGTACTCTGTAATTTTCAATTTTGGTAAATCATGGTACACCTCAACCTTACCTTTTCTTACCACAGGTTCTTCCCTTGGGTTTGGATCCATTAACAATTCACTGTTATGAGCTTGTACGGCTTGGGGCCCATGATTCGGCTCAAGTTGTAGCCTTGTGGTGTTTCCTATGGTGAAAGTTGAACAATTTGATTATCAACTGACTTTACTTTCTCACCTTCATCACTTGATGTCCTAGCCGAGTCAAAAGTTTGTAGACTAATTGATTCGTCACCTACACGAAGAATGAGTTCTCCTGTACCAACATCAATTTTAGTCCTGGCAGTTGCTAGAAAGGGTCTTCCTAAAATTAAGGGGATCATATTGTCCTCATTCATGTCTAAAACGACAAAGTCTACTGGGAATACATTTATCAATTTTGATTAGAACATTTTCTATTATACCCCTAGGAATTCCTATAGTTTTATCAGTTAATTGAATGCTCATCCTAGTTTGTCTGGGTTTCCCTAGACCTAGTTGTTTAAACATTTTGTAAGGCATAACATTGATGCTTGCCCCTAAATCCACTAACGCATTATCAATAGATAAACTACCAATTAAACATGGAATTGTAAAACTCCTTGGATCTTTTAATTTTTGTGGCAGTTTATTTTGTAAAATTGCTGAGCACATTGCGTTTAGCTCCACGTGGTGTTCTTCGTCTAATTTGTGTTTGTTGGTTAAGAGCTGTCTTAAAAATTTCCTCAAGTCTGGTATCTAAAAAAGAACTTCAAGGAGAGGAAAGTTAATATGTAATTTCTTTAAGAGTTTAAGAAACTTACTGAACTGTTCCTCTGAATCGTCTCTTTTCATTGCTTCGGGATAAGGTATGTGAGGTTGGTACTCCTTGATTACCGGTTTCGGCTTTTCTTGTGCTACCTCTATTTTACCTTTTTCTTCCTTGGTTTCTTGTGCTGATGTGGGCTTGTCTACCTTTGTACCTTCTTGAGATTTGATGGCTTGGATCTGTTCTTTTGGGTTTATTTCAGTGTTGCTTAGTAGACATCCTTGTTGACGTTCAGAAATTAGCTTTGTACTGACCTAGTAAGTTCTCCAACTTGATTCTCGATCCCTTTGATCGATTTTTGTTGTTCATCAAGTGTTGCTTCAGTCTTTTGGAGACGATAATCTGTAGCTGCCATGAATTTCGTCAGCATCTCTTCAAGATTTGGCTCCTCTTCTTATTGGTGTAGTGGTTGTTGAAAATCTGGAGGAAATTCCGATCTTTGGCTATTTTGATCATCCCATGAGAAATTGGGATGGTACTTCCAATCTGCATTATAAGTGTCACTATAAAAATTATTTTGATATGTAGAATAGTTACCTGTATAGTGAGCTTGCTCGTTTTCCATGCAATATCCGTAGGGTGGGTACTAAGGATTTGCCACGCCTCTTAGATTCAAATCATATTGTATTTCTGGATGTACCTGTGAGGGGCTATACCAATCATCAATTTTTTTATTCATCATCTCTAACTAATTAGATAACCTGGTGACCACGTCGAGGTTGAAGACACTGGCTATTTTAGTAAGAATTGTCCTCATGACTTGCCACTGATAATTATTCAGTGCCATCTTTTCCATAGACTAAAATTTTCTGCCAAAATCAAAATAGAGGAAAAATTAGCAAAGTAAAAATAATAATAATAATAAATAATAAATTGTAATAATAATAAAAATTGGCTAAAGTAATAAAAAATAGAGCTTTCTTAATATTTTAATGTTCCCCGGCAACGACGCCAAAAACTTGATCGTGTCAAACAGTCGAGTTTTAATATTTATAAAAAAGAATGATCGAACCTGTAGACTAACTATGACAATGATAGAGGCAAGTGCACCTATTGAACAGTAGTATAGTTTAGGCAAGAATATCTTATCGAACCCAAAGGAACCTAAAAGTACTACTACTCACTTTCTTTCTATTATTTAACCTGAAATATGGAGTGATTGGTTGATTTATCTAATACTAAATGAAATACTTAAACTAAATGCAAAGACAAAAGAATGAATTGGAGATAGACTTTAGGAAAACTCAGTTGATGAAGACGATACCCTCAGGAAGAATCCACCCATGACTTCACTTATTATTTATTCCCTAAACCATATGATTTCTTTACTTAGCTTGACCCGTGAGACTCCCTAACCTATATTAAACCCTCTCTCAAGGCGAATAACGTCTAACCTTAGGTTAATTAGTGGAACTCTCGTTCTCTTATAATAATCCCCTAAGGAAGTAGTAAATCGATCAATGGATTCCTATATTAGGTTTCACCCTAATCCGTAAAATCTCATAACCCTATCTCTAGGCGCCCGATCAACTCCGCTCAATTATGCTAGATTTACTCTTAGGCAGGGTGTATTCCTCCTCCACCTAAGCACATCAGATTAAATTAAGCAACATAATTAAGAACAAACTAAGTACTTATCATATAATTTAGAGATCAAATAACAAAATCCATCATAGGTTTCATCCCTTTCAGGTATCTGAAGGGTGTAGTTCATAACAAAATAAGAAAACATCTCAAAGAAAAGATAAAACAAAACATAAGAAATCCCTAAAACCCCCTGAAGGAATTGAAGAGGAGATCCTCTGTCTTGAGTAGACTCCGGCTTCTTGAGATGGATCAACTGGTTATCTTCGAGTAATTCCACGAGTAAAGCTCGCGAAAAACTCGCCTCTGTTTGACCTTCAGAACTCCCCCTTTTAGTTGCTACCTTGGGTGTTTATATAGGCTTTGAGATCCTTTACTTGGCTCCTAAGTATCCTAATTCAAGTAGAATTCCTCCTAGGATGTTTAAGTGGACTTAGAAGTATGTTTCTTTGGCTTCAAGCATCCAATTCTGAGTCAAATTGCTCATTCCCGCGGTAGGGGCATGCCCATGGCACACGCTCTTGTAATTCGGGGTTGGGCCGTGCCTTGATTTTGTCATTTTGGGCACGGCCATGGCACAGTCGTGTAAGTCGAGATTTAGGCCGTGCTTAAGGTCTATCGATTGGGACACGACCATGTAAATTACTTGACACACCCATGTGTGATAATGAGATGATGCGTGGCCACACAACTCATGAGTTAAGCCGTGCTCTAGGTAGTCGGTGAGACACGGCTGTGTAGGTTTTATGCCAGGCCATGTTGGTTTCTTGCTAAGGCCAAATTGCTCTGTTTTAAGCCCTTTTTGTGTTCTTTTTATCCTTGGGTTGTTTCCTGAGTATATGACATGAAAAGAAAGGATTACAAGCACCTTTTATGTAAAATCAAGGGCTAAATAATCAAAAAGCATACTAAATATGGGATTAAAATATGTTACTTTTATGGTTTATCAGAACTTTTTTAAGGATATCTTTATGCATTTAGATGGGAATGTTGTAACCATTGAGCCTAACAATGTTGTTATGCCATATAGGAGTGAAGACACAATTTGTGATACATATTTGGTGAGTTAGAGGTGTCATAGCCCATGAAATATCCTCCACTTGTCACTCCGTAGTATGGATTCTTTGCCACCTATGGTGTCTTCTTCTTCCTCCGATGACACGATGGTACAGGGGGCTTTAGGTAATGATGATCATGAATTGGGATGAGGGCATAAAGAGAAATTTCCCTCAATGAAGTTTTGAAATTTTTCACTCATACCACCATAAAGAAAAGTTCATCTATCACCTCACCTACTTCAAAGCCTTCCTCAAGCACTCCATTTCCTATAGCATATTATGTTGATTGATGGTGGTGGAAAAAGTCTTAAAATTTATATAATGAATGATCGAGCCTAGAAACTAACTATCACCACGGTTGAGGCAAGCACACCTATCGAATAGTAGTATAGTTTAATGGCAAGACCGGCTTGTCGAACCCAAAGGAACCAAAAGTACTAATACTAACTTTCTTTTTATTATTTAGCTAAGGGAATTATTGTTTAATCTAAAATTAACTAACTACTAAGCTAAAGATGCTAAGGCACAGAGAAGGAATTGGGGAAATACTTGTGGGAAAACCAATTAATTAAGATAATACCCGAGGAAGAATCCACCTAGACTTCACTTGATATCTAACTCTGAACCAGACAATTTATTCACTTGACTTGATCCATAGGATTCCCTAATTTATATTAATACCTCTCTCGAGGCTACTAACGTCTAACCCTCGGTTGATTAATTGAAATCTCTTTCTAATTAAAACCCCTAGAATTGCATTAATTCGATCTATGGACTCCCATATTAGGTTTGACCCTAATCCGATAGATTTTTGTCATCCTATCTCTAGGGTTGCAATCAACTCTACTTAACTATGCTAGATCTACTCTTAAACAGGGAATATTCCTCCTCTGCCTAAGCACATCAATACTTGAATCAATATCCTGAAATATCAAAACAAGAATTAAGAACACATAATTAAGAACAAATCAAGTATTTATCATATAGTTCAGAAAACAATAACAAGATTCGTCTTAGGTTTCATCCCCCTCAGATATTTGATGGGTTTAGTTCATAATCATAAAAGAATACATTTCAAAAGAAAAATAACAAAACATAAAGAAAACCCTAAAACCCCCTGAAGGAATTGAAGGAGAGATCCTTAGTCTTGAGTGTGATTCCGGCTTCTGGGATGGATCAATTGGTTTTCTTCGAGTGAATCCCACAATTCGGCCTCTTTGGCTCGGCTCCTTGGCCTAGCTGAATGCCCCCTTTAAGGTTAGCCTCTAGGGTGTTTATATAGGTTTTTGGAATGTCTTTCTTTGCCTTTAAGTACCCTAATCCGAATGGGACTCTTCTTTGCTGTGGCAAGAACACGCCCGTGTGGCATGGTCGTATGATTCGGGGCTAGGCCGTGGTCAAATCTGCTAAGGAGCCACGGCCGTGTGTTTTAGGCCCAAGCCGTGTGTAATTCGTACTTTGGCCCATTTTCTCCGTTTTTGGCCCGTTTCTCGTTCTTTTCATCCTCTGGTGCTTTGCTAAGTATAAACCATGAAATTAAAGAATTAAGAGCACCAAATTCCACAATTCAGGGATAAATCATCCAAAAGTATGCTAAATGTGGGATTAAAATATGAACATATTACGGTTTATCAAATACCCCCACACTTAAGCATTTGCTTGTCCTCAAGCAAAATTCTTAACTCACAATCAGAATTAACTTCCCTCAATTCATAATTTCCGTTGATAATGTCTCATCATAATTCATGGATAACTTATACATGGATAATTTAACTCAAAGAGTCCTAAAGATTCAATCAATCAAAGTCATAAGTTTGTAGCACGAAAACATTGGTGTTTCCCCTTATCCTAATAATTACCTTTAATTCAAAATCAACAAAAGTTGAAATCCTCACTAAAGATTCACTCAAATCACTCAAAGTGTTTAAGGTTCAAAATTAAGCTTTCAAAAGTCGAACATGAAAAGTTAATCCCATAGGCTTGCCTGAAAATCAAATCTCCGCCACTATAAAATGAAATGATACACAAATCAAAAGGTCTTTTAAGGGTTGTAATAGGGCTATGGTTAAAGGTGTGAATATAGGCTAAATTAGAGGGTTAGAATCGAGATTAAATTGATAATTTACCTAACTATGAATAATTACATCAATTGAAAACTAATAATACGAGCTTCTTCTTCAAGATGTTGAATTTAAACGCATAAGCTCACTTAATTATAGAATTAATAATGGATTTTTTTTAAGAACAAATCAAGTAAATACATAATATAATATGAATTCAGCTACTAACTAAAATAATTAGGCAACTGATCAAATCAAGTCTCAATAGAAGGGTAGTCAAGAGAAATGGTGATAACAAATACAAGATGGGTTTTAGGTTAATATTAGTGGGTGAGTCAATAAAAGGGTTGTTAGGATCAAAGGGGTTCACTAGGGGTTAATTGTGAAGGTAGGCTTTTAGTGGAGTAAGTGGGTTAAATCTTAAGTGCCTTTATCATCTCTGTATATCAAATCAATGATGTGGTCTTGACATGTATAATCGAAGTAAGTTCTAGAATAACAAATCAATATTAACACACTCATAATAAAAAAAATGAGTATGAAAAGAATATATGCTCTAAAAGGCTCAAGATCTCACAAAAATTATGGGTTTTTTTTATATCAACCTTATAAATTTCAAACTTCAAGGTAATATTCGAATTTAGGTCAACAACCTAGCAAATTTTTACTTCTGAAAAATAGACTTATCATGCTTGATTCTCTAGTATCTTAAAGTTTGAATTATCAATGCACAATTAACTATGACTTAATTCGAAACATATCAATAAGAATTATAAATCAACAGAAGTTTCATTCTAATTAGTGATATGAGAAAATTACTTAAGAATAAGGCATAATTAAGGGATTTTCAAATAATACTATAGTTGACCCCCGCACACTTAAGACGTACATTGTCCTCAATGTACAAAGATAGATAATAATTAGTAAGAAAGTCATAAGAGAGGAAAGAGGTGAAACTTCCTGAATTATGGATGAAATCTTTGGAAAGATCCTAAAACCCTAAAACCCCTGAAGGAATTGAAGGAGAGATCCTCAGTCTTGAGTGTGATTCCGGCTTCTGGGATGGATCAACTAGCTTTCTTCGAGTGAATCCCACAATTTGGCCTCTCTGGCTCAGCTCCTTGGCCTATCTGAACGCCCCCTTTAAGGTTGGCCTCTAGGGTGTTTATATAGGCTTTTGGAATGTCTTTCTTTGCCTTTAAGTACCCTAATCTGAATTGAACTCTTCTTTGCTGCGGCAGGGACACGCCCCTGTGGCACGGCTGTGTGATTCGGGGCCAGGCTGTGGTCGGATTTGCTAAGGAGGCATGGCCATGTGTTTTGTGCCTAGGCCGTGTGCAATTTGTACTTTGGCCCATTTTTTATGTTTTCAGCCCGTTTCTCATTCTTTTCATTCTTCGGTGCTTTCCTAAGTATAAAACATGAAATTAAAAGATTAGGAGCACCAAATTCCACAGTCCAGGGAATAAATCATCCAAAAGCATGCTAAATATGGGATTAAAATATGAACATATTACGATTTATCATTGATTGTGAAAAATTTAGTGTGAAACACCAAAAGTTTCTTGCAGCTATTACTGCAAGGATGGAGCCATAGTCTTTTAAAGAGGCTGTGAAGGATACAGGATGGTGTAATGCTATACAATAGGAGATTCATGCTCTAGAAGATAATGGCACTTAGTCTGTAGAGACACTTCTTCTCGGAAAGAAAGCTTTGGGTAGTAAGTGGGTGTACAAGATTAAATATAAATCCAATTGAAGTATTGAGAGACTTAAAGCTCATCTTTTTGTTTTCTCTAATCACCATGTAAAAGGTATTGACTATAATGAAACTTTCACTCCTGTAGCGAAAATGGTGACTGTTCATGCTTTCTTAGCTATTGCAACTTCGAAAAATTAGGAGCATCAGATGGGTGTACATAATGCCTTTCTACATAGTGGTCTTGATGAAGAGGTTTACATAAAGCTTCCTCTAGGTTTTTCCCCTGATAAGCCTAGACTGGTTTGTCATTTGCGCAAGCCTTTGTATAGGTTAAAACAGGCTCTTCGGTCTTAGTTTTCTAAGTTGGTTACTGCACTAAAAGGTTATGGGTTTCTTCAATCATATTCTGATTATTCTCTCTTTACATACACTAAGGGATTTGTACACATTAATGTACTAGTTTACATTGATAATTTGATTATTTTTTGGAATGATTTCGCTACTTTGAAAACTTTTAAGAGGTATATTAGTTTTTGCTTCCATATGAAAGATCTTAGTGTTTTGAAATATTTTTTTGGGGATAGAGGTAAATCGTAGTTCTTTGAGCATAGTTCTTTGTCAAAGGAAATACGCACTTGATATTATTTAAGAGATAGGTTTTTAGGTAGCAAAGCCCATAGGATCCCCAATAGAGTAAAATCATAGAGTAACGCTTGCTACAGGGGTAGTTTTGACTGATCATGAGTTGTACAGACAGTTAATGGGTTGTTTGAACTATTTGGCAGTGGCCAGACCTGATTTAGCACACTCGATTTATGTCTTATCTTAGTTTATGCATGAGTCGAGGTAGAAGCATTGGGACATGGCACTACAGGTTGTCCAGTACTTGAAAAGCTCTTTTGGCTAAGGAATTCTATTGAGATCTGATTTGTCCTTAAAATGGTGGTATGATTCGGATTGGGTTGCTTGTTCGTCAACTCGGTGTTCGCTTACTAGCTGGATTGTCTTTCTGGGACAATCTCATGTTTCTTGGAAAACTAAGAAAAAACATATTGTCTCTTATTCTTCCATTGAGGCTGAATATAGGTCTATGGCTTCCATCACTTGTGAGTTCAAGTAGCTGAAGGCCTTGTTATTAAGCTTAGATGTTCATCATCCTAAAGTTATTCCTTTATTTTGTGATAGTTAATCTGCGTTGCATATTGTTGGCTCTAGTGCCCTAGTGTAGTATTTTTGTCTAAGTACACTTTTTTCGAACAGATTGGTTAATAAAATTATTCATAAATTACATTAATATACTTTGTATTATTGCCCTCAAATGGTTTTTGCGCGCAAAGCAAAATAGAAGCAAATTTTTGTTCATTGGTTGTCTATTGTTTAAACTGATACTAAGCGGTGTTACAAAGTCGGATCTTAGTACAGAAAGACAACTTATATTGGTAAATGAACCTAAACATGTCATTAGTCTAATAGAAAATGAGCAGACCAATAAAAAGACTAATATGTCATCTATCAAGCCCAATTGGGGAGATGCCTTGTCTTGGGCATCGAAGCGGATAACTTCTTGAAGATAGAGACATAGATGTGATTGACTGGATTGACAGTACATCGAAAAGACCCAAGCAGAATAGATTCTGAATCTGTTTATCTATTTATTCAGTTGTGACGTTCATAGTGGCATACCTAAATCCTAAGTGGATGGCAGACTATGTATGCGTGACTCGTATACTTTGATGTAAGTAAAAGCCTGAGTTCAAATAAATAAGGAACCGAAAGCTAGTGCATTGGGTATATGACTTTCATAGTATGTAATGTCATTCACAATAGTGGAATTCATATCCCAAAACATGGGTAAATGATATCCTCTCATTGGCATTACATGGTTGATAAAAAATAAACGTGGCCACGGGTCGTCCATCTTTGTGATGGATGACTTGATCTCAATTTGATAGTGATTGATTTTTCATGAAGAAAAATATAATGGTTATCATGAGATAAAATAGGGTCATATTGGAAGAATAGATATTATCCCAAAGAAACCAAGGATAAACTATGAGGGTAACACACTTATGACAAGGTTATTGGACGAGCACTGAATAGTTGCTTTCGTAATGGTATGTCATTGGGGAGAGCTCAGTCATGATACTTTTTAAGTCTAATCAGTAAGATTGAAATAGATTAACCTATTCTTGTCAATTCAACATATGATACAATTCTACTTCATGTAACTAATGCGAAACAACATTATTTAAAAAAATAACTAAATAAAATAATTAAATAATAGTAATATTTTTTAATCATTATTAAAGCATTTGTAAAAGTATAAAAAGTTATATAGAGTAAATTAAATTCTTCACTAGTATAAATAAAATATATTAGATTAATATTATAAAAGTTTATTATTTATAAAATATGGGCAATTTACCAAAAAAAGCCCTAAAATTTCAAAAATTACGGAAATGGGCCAGTTTGTAACGCGTCCACGTCAGCGCGTTTTTGGGGGAACTGACCTAAAGCGCACCCTTGGGGACGCGTTTTTGTCCACCTCAGCAAAAACGCGTCCCACGTAGGCGCGCTTTTTTGAGGTGGACAAAATCGTCCCTGTGGGCGCTTTTAGCCAAGAATTCATATTTTTTTGACCGTTGGCTCCCAACGCCGTAAAAAAAAAGTATAAAAGCCCCCACCCTTTATTTTTTCACATTTCAATCCTTTCTCAATATTCTCTCAATATTCTCTCGCTTTTCTCTCAATTTTCTCTCAATTTTCTCTCAAGGTCCTTGAAATTTACTCTCAAATTTCAAAAATAGTCCATTACTATTTACTTAAAAAGCCCTTTTATTTTTTAATATATCTTTTTGGAAAATTTTAAAATTTTTATCGGATTACAATGGTCGGGAATTACGTCGCCTAGACGACAAGCACATTCCGTCGAGCAAATGAAAATGGTAAGTTTTGATTTTAATTTTAATATAATTTAATTTTTTCAATTATGCAATTTTAATTAATTGTTAGTTTTATAATTTTTAAATAGTCATGTAGATCGGTGTTGGAATGTTATATTCGCAACATGCATGGTCCCCATCGCCTTGATCGAGAATTACTGCGGAAGCGGGTTTTTGGCACGTGGCCACGATAGGTCGGGGTTCAAGTTGGAGCCGCTTTTGATCGGTAGCGTTGATTGAGAGGTGGAGACCGAGACCCACACTTTCCATCTGCTATGCGGAGAGTGTACCATCACTCTAGAAGATGTGCAATTGCAGTTGGGATTACCGGTGGACGGGTCGGTAGTCACCGGGTCCGTAACATCTACCGATTGGATGGTCGTATGCTACGAGCTTCTGGGTGCCATTCCGGATAGAATTCAAGGAGCTCGGATCGATATGGCTTGGTTACAAGACGCATTCCCGGAGCCGAACGAGGGTTCGACCGAAGTAGAAAGAATACGGTATGCTCGGCATACATTCTTCAAATAATCGGAGGCTATCTGATGCTGGACCTCTCTAGAAACCTCGTCCACCTGAGATGGCTCCTGAAACTTGTTGATTTCAGAGCAATCGGTGAATTGAGTTGAGGGTCCGCCGTCTTTGTCGAGGTTGTACCGGAGATGTCTTGAGGCGACGCAGTCGAGTAAAGCAAAAATCGGAGGTTGCCTATCATTACTGCAGTCATGGGCATGGTTTCGATTTCCATTTTTACGCCCTCGACTCGACCACCCATATTCATTCCCACTGATAACGAGGTAAATTTAATATTATATTTTACAATTATTTCGTAGATTTATAGTATAATTGCATGCTAAAAGTTTATTTATAATTGCATGCTAAAAGTTTATTTAATTAGGTGGAACCATTCAGCGAGTCATGTTGGAATACCTAACTCACTTGAGGATATACTGGCTCCTATTGGACCAAAGGCTCAATCACAAGTAAGTTTCAATTTTGTTATTATAATTTAGTATTTTGTATGTAGTGTCTAATATTAGGTATATAACTAATATTTTGGTAATGTTAATATAGTTTCAATGGACACCGTACGAGGATCCAGAAATTCGGGTAGTAATTCTGGAAGAGTTCCTCCAAAATCCGAACGGTTAGCACGTAAAGGTCCCATTGATCACCTACGCGACCGTGGAGATGCACCAGGCAGATCGGGTTCTGCGGCAATTTGGATTTTGGCAACCGATCCCCGTGCCACCGGAGGTGCTCGATTATGAACACACAGTAGACTTACGGCAGCCGCACACGAATTGGCTAAGATTTTGGTCGAGTCATATCGAGATGTAGGAGAACCGGTATGACTATATACCTGACCGGGAACCGATAGTCATTCCGGAGTTAGCGTGCGTGCCGAAGTACTTGCCATGGTTTAGGATCCATGGTAAGCCGTATATGTTGTCAGAAGAAGAGAGGCGACGGTAACTTCGCGAGTGAAGGGAACGCCGGGCCCCTTTAAATCCAAGGAGAAGGGTGATGAGGCGAGGCCATCATCAGCGCCGACACAGTCACCGGGCCCAACAACAGCGCCTACACAGTCACCGAGCCCATCAGTTCAGTCGACAACACCGATATCGCAGCATCTACCGTTCATGCCAGGTGCGTACCCTTCCCCTTATATGTATCCTCCTAACCCATATATGTTTCAGTTTCCTAGTACTAGCCCAGGTTGGAGTGCATGGCCGGGTTCGAGACCGTTCCCGACTACTTTCGCTGGCCAGCCGATGGTGAGGCCGACGTCGCATGTGGGTTCAGAGGAGGCGCCGTCGGGGAGCACTTCTTTCTGCCAGGCTCCTTCTCCATTCGGATGCGATCACCCCGCCGTGGTTTATGCAAACACCTCCGGTCATTATTTTATCGAGTGGGTCACCATCGCAACATCCGAACTGGACTCACCGCCACGAACCCGATTCCCAGAGGTTCCACGACCCGTACCAAAGCCGAAGAAGGAGGAATCCAACAGTAGTCGTCGATCGCCTCAGTGTACTGGGTTCCCACCCCAAGATCAAGACTAAACCCTAAACCCCTAATTTGAGTAATTGTAAATTAATTTATAATTTGAGTTTAATTTTTTTGTAATTAAGGTTTAATTTTTGTAATTAAGTTGTAATATATTTAATAAAATTTGAGTTTGTTTTTTATTGTAATTTAATTTTTTAATTTATTCAATTTTAATAACTTTGCAAAATAGAATTGGTTTAATTTTTTTTTGTAATTAAGTTGTAATATATTTAATAAAATTTAAGTTTGCTTTTTTATTGTAATTTAATTTTTTAATTTATTCAATTTTAATAACTTTGAAAAAATAGAATTGGTTTAATTTTGTTTTGAATTAAGTTGTAATATATTTAATAAACTTTGAGTTTGCTTTTTTATTATAATTTAATTTTTTAATTTATTTAAATTTTAATACCTCGACAAAATAGAATTGGTTTAATTTTTTTCTTGTAATTAAGTTTTAATATATTTAATTTTAACTTTTTCTTTATAATTTAATTTTTTAATTTATTTTAATTTTTTAATAAAATAAAAGTTATTGTACAAAAGTTTACCATTTTCCTCCAAAAAATAGATATTACATAGTCAATATGAGACAAAAGACCTAAGAACACGGTCAACTATTTCGATTTGGACACGAGCGAGATGTATGGCTCGGTTCCTACACCATCCAGACAAGACTTTGGTTGCTTGTTTCTGATACCATATTGTTATGTATTCTAGTCGAGCAAGGTCGACCTTTTGGTTTGCGCCTCAATTGTCTATCCGCAATGCCTTATACTGGTTAAGCGATACCGATGGCCACTTACGCTCATCTGGGATC
Source organism: Gossypium rotundifolium (assembly GCA_025506655.1). Lineage (NCBI taxonomy): Eukaryota > Viridiplantae > Streptophyta > Magnoliopsida > Malvales > Malvaceae > Gossypium > Gossypium rotundifolium. Next base: position 44,668,014 of record CP106725.1, on the reverse strand, counting down.
GTGGAATACGTGTCTCCACACGTTGTACATGTTTTCTAATTTATACACTTCATCGACATATCTCATTGGATCAAGATGGAGATTCGACAAGCCGCAATTACATGGGCGCATGGGTAACGGTGCATCAAATATGCCACGATCGCAGTCCTATTTGTCAAATGTACATGATAATGGCCGCCAACAATACCTTGGTTCGGTCAGTCAAACTCCGTGACACGAAACCATAGGTTGTCGCGATCGTGACACAATGTGTGCATGGTGTTCGCCCGTGCCTTCCCACGGTTTATTTCTTGCAAGAACTTCGGGCTCCATACATGGCCTCCTTGCATCTGCCCTCTATAACTCGCTGCTCTCATTGAAAATAGTGCCGCTAATCGAAAATATGTCTCTCACACAACTATGTAATCGGCAGATGACGGGTTCCTTTCAGAACATAATTTATGCATTCGGCCAGGTTTGTGGTCATATGCCCATATCGTAGGCCGCCGTCATATGCTTGTGTCCACTGTTCGAAAGGAATATTGCACAGGTACCTTGCGCCTTGCGTGTTATCTGGCGCAAACCGCCCAAAGATCTCGTGAAAACGGTCTTTATTGATCTCATACCCTGCCAATATACGTTGATAGCAAATATTACATACCACTCTTCAATTAAGAATAAATTGAATATTACAAACGAAATTATATCAATAGGCATTTCATACCCATATCAGTCACTTGCTATTTCTGTCTTTTAGATCGATGTTGCCCATAGTAGTTGGATGAAACATGCCTCAGGCAATATCGATGGTGTGTGCGATGCCACATGCTTCCCTGGCGTTCTATTGCCGCAAGTATTCCAGGGCCCCGATCCGATATAACGCATATGTCAGGTTGGGGGCAAACATGCCTCCTTAACCTAGATAGGAAGAAGTCCCAGTCATCAGCTGACTCCCCCGGTGTTATTGCGAACGCAATCGGAAGGATTCTCCTACAGCCGTCTTGTGCCATAGCTAGTAATAGCCGATGCGTATATCTACCATACATAAAGGTACCGTCAATTTGTACCAATGGCTTGCAGTATTTAAAGGCATCTCGGCATTGCTTAAATGTCCAAAACAGACGCTTGAACACTGCGCATCCACGGAGCAAACGATGTTGTATTATGCAGGTTCCGTTTCAAGGTCTGTCGTGCTGCCTGGGACATATCTCTCCAGCACCTGACACCACTGCCACACTTCATTATATAAAGTGTCCCACCCACCATGTAACTTTTCTAACGCCTTCTGCTTGGTTATCCAAGCCTTTCTGTAAGAGGGCGTGTACCCCAATTGGCTACGAATACTACCAATTAAGGCCGACACCATAGTCTTGGGATCGGCCTTCACCGTCGGCATTATTAGTTCAGCCAATATGTCTGAATCCATCTTCGGATGATCTTGTGTTACACTTGTCAATGAAGTACGTTAAACAATGCAACATTACATATTATTATTGTTATTCGAAATCACTGAACACATAGTGGTACTGTACCGGCAAGATATGTATGTCGACCTTTGTACTTTTTTTATCTCCCACAACCCTGTTCTTTTCCTCAAAGACGCCATGATTTTCCATGAACATGTGCCATCTTGCACTGCACACTTCGCCTCGAACTTATCGAGCTTTGATTTAACCATATTGTAGTTAACCCCGTTCTTAATGCTGAACTGTTTCAATGCAGCAAGAAAAGTATTCTTGTTGGAAAAATGGTTACCCACTTCTAATTGGTCCGAATCCAACGAAGAATCTGTACGGTCACGCGTCCGGTGTGGTAGTTCAGGAAACCCAATACATCATCTTGAGATAGATCGACATTATGCATGTGGGCTGGAGGCGAGTACACCCTGAATAGCGGATCTTCTTCTTCTTCGTCTGAATCGCCCTCAACGTCTTCAGGTACAATTGGAACGGGCCCGGTTTAGAAAATAATCCAACTTCTGCACCGTCGGGCCCTGCCTCCCGAGGTGGATCCACATCGGATTCATCGTCCGACCCTCCATAACCTGCAACAAACGAGGGCCCCTCGCCGGTGGATGTCGTCGGGAGTACATCATCCCTCCTTAAACATCTTTCGTAAAGATTCCAATTGTATGTGGATTGCCAACCACTAGAAGTTGACGACGTCCCCCAATACATATTTCTATCATCAGACATCGAATGACGGATATGCATGTCCCATCCACCAACCGAGTGTCATGCAGGGGTTATGTTTTCCATACTACTACCGCACACGGGCACTTCTGTGTTTTGCCTCCCACTTACAGAGTGTTGGCTTGGGGTCGTGTATTCCCCTCGAACGGCAGTAGATGTCGAGGTCACAGAAAGATCACTTAGAGATGAAAATTCTACATATACCTCGATATAGGGTGATCCACTGGCAAGATGAGTCTCCACCATTGCCTCAAAGCTCCGATCACCTTTGATGTCGAACGACTCATATCTCACCGGATCAACCGAGGCACAAAATCTATACTTAATACACTGAACTTTCATTGGCGTTGTTCCGAATATTTTACGCCTAATTCTTTTGCGAAGTTCTACTAAATCGATGTTCCGATTAAAACTCAGTCGCGCTGTGTTTTCCGATAAGAATACAACGCCATTTTCGGTGTCACGAACTTCACCGTCGTAGTAAATAACAAAGATTAATATGTTCACTCATTTTCATTTTTTTTCCTTTTGCCTCAATTTCCTTATGCAACCTCGTAATGAAATTTGACCGATTTATAGCCTAATTTTGCCGGAGACTCATCAGAGCAAAAGCGGCGTCCACGTGGAGCGCTTTTTGAGACGATGTCGACAGTGCACCCACCGGAAGCGCTTTTGGCCACTATTTGTTCGAAACATCTCCTCAAAATTATTTTGTCGGAGATCATCGTAGTAAAAGCGCGTCCACGTGGGGCGCTTTTAAAGACGATCTCGACATCGCCTACCAGAAGCGTTTTTGGCCACTATTTGTTCAGAAACTTCTCATCAAAATTATTTTGCCGGAGACTATTGGGCCAAAAACTTCAAAAACAATTTCATAGGGAATTTCCCCAAAAACGCGCGTCCACGTCGGTAGCGTTTTGGGGAAATCGACTTAAAGCGCCACCGGGACGCGTTTTGTCCACTTTAGCAAAGCGCGCCTACGTGGATGCGTTTTTGTTTGAGGTGGACAAAACGCCCCCAGAGGCGCGCTTTAGGTCGATTCCTCAAAACGCTACCGACGTAGACGCTGCTTTTGAGGAAATGACCCTTTCCGTAAATTTTCTACAACCGCCCATTTCGTAATTTTTGAAATTTTAGGGCTTTTTTGATAAATTACCCATAAAATATTATATATGAAATATAAGTTTACTTGCTATATAAATAATTAAATTGCACTATTTAAAACAAAACTAATATCTCTTTTTCTTTTTGGTTGATGAAAACATAATCATGTAAATATAAAATAATTTAATATAAATTTTATTTTTATTTTTATATAAATTATAAGAATTTATTTAATATTTCTTTAATAAAATTAAAATTCTTATTTCTAAGTATGATAAATTTTAATTAAATTGGAAGTCTTATTTTTAAAAATAATAAAATGACAAATTCAATAATATATTAATCAATTTAAAAGTTTATTCATGCTCAAATTCAAATTCGTGCTTGTATGATTTATGTATATAGTCTGAACCCTAAACACACTCACATAATCTCTCTTTCTGCTTAGGGCTTTAGCCGGTCTCTCTATCACTCTTTTTCCAAGGTCCGATTACCACTTTTCTCTTATTAATTTAATTCCCTCGTCCTTTAAAATCTTTGTTTTTCCTTATTTTTAGCTTATCCAGATCTTATTTTCTTTTTCTACCGTAATTTCCTATCCATTTGGTGCCTTTTTTCTGGAATGAGTTCGTTTTTCTTTTGTTTTCCTTTAACTCATTTGTGTTTTGTATCTGTCGTGATGATGATATCTCGTATGCTTTTTTTTTTTATGAAAATTGTTTTTTTTGGATCAGGGTATTTTTTTTTATATGAATGAATTATGATTTTTATAAGTCAATTTCAATTTTTAATTTGTGAATATTGTTTATGATTTTGTTGTGATTTGTGAATTACTCTATGTTTCAATCACTTTTTTTTCTAATTATGAGACTAGAAAATTTCTACATATTTATTTGGTAGGTTTGATATGATTTTATTGTATGGAATTAGTCTATAATCCAGTTTTCGTTTTGGCTTTTTGGATTTAAAAATTTGTTAAAATTATTCTTTCTTTAAAAGTTGTAGGTATTTTTATCGGTTGTTCTTACATCCCTTTGTTGCTTTTAGTACTAGCTTTCACTTTGGATATTCTTAATTATTTTTTTGGCTGCTTTTTCTTTTTTGCTTTGAAAGCATGAAGTAGAAAGGGCCTTCGGATGAAATAGCAAACATAATTTTGATTTGATAGGGAACTATGGTATTGGATCGGATGTTAAATTTTTTATGACTTTTCCACAACTTTAAGCCCGTGGTGAAGCTCAAGTAAATATTGGGGACGGGGGTAAATCTGCACTGGGTTCAACATGTTCATTGTTTTTCTTGTTGCTCTTTTTGGCTGATCATTATGTGTAGAATTCTAGTTTGACTTTGTTGATATGTATGTTGGTGCAGCTTGAAGGGAATACTGCAGAATGGGTAAGGAAAAGACTCATATTAACATTGTCGTAATTGGCCATGTTGACTCTGGAAAGTCAACCACCACTGGTCACTTGATCTACAAGCTTGGAGGTATTGACAAGCGTGTCATTGAAAGGTTTGAGAAGGAAGCTGCTGAGATGAACAAGAGATCATTCAAGTATGCTTGGGTGCTTGACAAGTTGAAGGCTGAGCGTGAACGTGGTATTACCATTGATATTGCCTTGTGGAAGTTTGAGACCACCAAATACTACTGCACTGTCATTGATGCCCCTGGACATCGTGACTTTATCAAGAACATGATTACTGGTACTTCCCAGGCTGACTGTGCTGTCCTTATCATTGACTCTACCACTGGAGGTTTTGAGGCTGGTATTTCCAAGGATGGACAGACCCGTGAGCATGCTCTGCTTGCTTTCACTCTCGGTGTCAAGCAAATGATTTGCTGCTGCAACAAGGTAGGTCATTGCATTCAGGCTTTTATATTCAGTAGTTTCTAATTGGTTGCCTTGTAATTAGTAATTATTCTTATGCATGACATATCTGTTTATTTCATTTACAGATGGATGCCACAACCCCCAAATACTCAAAGGCTAGGTATGATGAAATTGTGAAGGAAGTGTCTTCCTACTTGAAGAAGGTTGGTTACAACCCTGAGAAGATTCCTTTTGTCCCCATCTCCGGTTTTGAGGGTGACAACATGATTGAAAGGTCCACCAACCTTGATTGGTACAAGGGTCCAACTCTTCTCGAGGCTCTTGACCAGATCAATGAGCCCAAGAGACCCTCTGACAAGCCACTCCGTCTTCCACTTCAGGATGTGTACAAGATTGGAGGTATTGGAACTGTCCCTGTGGGTCGTGTTGAAACTGGTATCCTCAAGCCTGGTATGGTTGTAACCTTTGGTCCCTCTGGATTGACCACTGAAGTTAAGTCTGTTGAGATGCACCATGAGTCTCTTCCAGAGGCTCTTCCAGGTGACAATGTTGGCTTCAATGTCAAGAATGTTGCTGTGAAGGATCTGAAGCGAGGATATGTTGCTTCAAACTCGAAGGATGATCCTGCCAAGGAGGCAGCTAATTTCACTTCCCAAGTCATCATCATGAACCACCCAGGGCAGATTGGAAATGGATATGCACCTGTCCTTGATTGCCACACCTCCCACATTGCAGTCAAGTTTGCAGAGCTGGTGACCAAGATTGACAGGCGTTCTGGTAAAGAGCTTGAGAAGGAACCCAAGTTCTTGAAGAATGGTGATGCAGGATTTGTTAAGATGGTTCCCACCAAACCAATGGTTGTGGAAACCTTCTCTGAGTATCCCCCACTGGGTCGGTTTGCTGTGAGGGACATGAGGCAGACTGTTGCTGTCGGTGTTATCAAGAGCGTGGAGAAGAAAGATCCATCTGGAGCCAAGGTGACCAAGTCTGCTGCCAAGAAGGGTGGCAAGTGAACCGTGCGGGTTTTAGTTGATCCAACCAAACTATATCATTACAATATAACTTTTGTTATGTCCATCATAGTCAGTTGTTTCAATAGTTATAGTTTCAAGTCATCACCGTCTTGTCGAGGATATTGTTCGCAGAACTGGGTTCTTGATAGGCGGTGGTGAGTCCGTTGTGTAGTTTCAAACTCTTTAAAATGTGTCCATGTTAAATACAGGAGATTTTAGGTGGATTCCTGGACTCTTATTGGCTTTGAGTGTTTGTTATACTTAGCATTTTGATATCTAAATTTTGGCACATTTTCTTTGTTTTGGAGACGTAGCTTATATAAGATAAATATTATTTTCTTCTCATTTTCTTGGTTTTATATTAAAGGTTTGTACTTGCAGCCAAATAACTTTAAATATTCTAATTTTACCACTCATTCATTTTAAATTTTTAATTTAAATTATTTAATTTGAAAATTTTATATTCCCCAAAAGGTTTAAAATTATAAAATTATTAAATACATAAATACCCTTATAATAAATTTTTTATATATAAAATTTTAAATTTTAAATTATTAAAATTTTGAATTTTAATTAATTTTGAGTTGAACTGATAAGTATCATTAAATCACAAACTTATAATTAAGAGTTTAATGATTAGACTTAAAATATATAATTTAATGAGGCTAAAATATGTCATCCCTTATACTTTTTACAAATTTAAAATTCAATCTTTGTAATTTTTATTTTCAATAATTTAGTCTATTTATTTTAGGATTTCAAAATTTAAGTTCAATTATTAATATTGTTAAATTTTTTGTTAAATTTATTATAGTGACATTTTAAAATAAAAAATTACTCACTTATGTAATATAACTAAACAAATGATATTGTAATAAACCTAAAATTAATAATATAATTTTAATAGTGTTAAGAGTTAAACTTGAATTTTGTTTGAAATATGAGTAGAGAAACTAAGTTATTAAAACAAAAATATAAAGACTAAATTTTAAATTTATAAATAGTACAGAGACTTATGACAAAGTTTAATCAATTTAACCACATTTACATTAATAATTGATTGTATGACATGATCATAATATTTGTGATGTAACAGAATACAAAGGAAAACGGCATCGTTTCCCTCTGGTGGAGACAAAATAACCATAAGAGCCGAACACGCATCGCACCCAGAGCAGTAGAAACGCGACGGCCGACTAGTCCTTTGAAACTTGAAAGCGAAACTCTCCCTTCAATCATTTTTCATTTACCATTTCCTTTATAAGCGGTTTTTCATTTCCTCAATTGAACTCCCCCCTCTTCTCTGGTAACTTTCTCACTACGTTTCTACGTTTTCTTATGTTTATCCATACCTTATATACATATTTGAATGTGTTTCCACTTGTTCTTCTCTTTCATGTCTTCAAATCATTCTTTTTTTTTGGAAGTTTGATTAGTTTTTGTGCTCTTTTGGGGTTGATTTGATAATGGGGTTTACTTGAAAACCTTTGGTTTTTTATCTTTATGTTGAACCCCTCCAAAAGGGAAAAAAAAAAAAGAAAAGAAAAGAAAAAAAGTGGTTAAAATGTCCCCCCCTTTTTTGGGGTTATTTTTTACTTGTTTAGTGTCTCTGTTTTAAAAGAACATCAATCTTTCTTCTAATTCTTTTTAGTGGGGGGTATTGAAGTTGAAATGTAAGACCTATAGACTTGACTGAATGAGTTTGAATAGGTGGATATGCATTAGGCTTTTTTGAATTTTGGGTTCTTGTTTTTCTTCATTTTAGGAATGATGGGGATGTTGGGAATTTTGAATTTTGATTCGCAAAATTGTGGGGAAGTTTGCCTTTTTATCTAATGGCTGTACAAATTCGAAAACGGTGTTTCCTATGATAATTGTAAGAAGTTTGAATTTTTTGTCCTTCAAAACTATAGTGATATATGTCCTGTGTAGTTTTTCCTTAAATTTTCCTGTTTCCTTTTGGTATTGCTGCTGTATGTATTCTCATTGTACTTCCATGATTGCATATGTTTCTACTGGTATATGCTTATGATCTAACAGTTACATGGCATTCATTAGTTTTTCCTCTTCCATTTTATGGTTAGATGGAACAGGTAATGGCATCAATTCCTGATTTTGAAATTACTGAAACTGGAATTTCGAAAGATAATAGTGCGGAAGCGGAGCAGTTCAAATTCCGGGTTGATGAAATCTTTCAAAAGGTTGACGAGGTAAGTGATAAATTAGGACTTTATGACATCTCTTTCCTCTTGAGTTTATTTAATGGTTTACAATTAAAAGACGGACTACTAAAAATAATTGTATAATTGCACTTGTTGGTATCTGTTTAACTGTTATGTAGGAATATAACCTTCAAAATAGAAGTATATAATGAATAGGGTAGGGAATGTACTTTTATATTGCATATGATATGGTACCGTATTAACTTCTATTGAATATTTCCATAAATTTTGTAAATACAATGCTGATCTTAGTGCTTTAGTTTCAAAAAGGAAAAAGAATGCTGTTTCTGGATTCTCAGTTTCTGGATTTTTTAATTTAATTGAACTATTGGTTAATTTTTTTTTCCTTCTTTTAGCTTGAGCAAAAGGTGAATGAAGTGGAACAATTCTACTTGAATTCAAGTAAAAAGCAACAGAGCAGTTCTAAAGGAAGCTCCATGGGAAAGGAACGAGATAAGGAAAGACAAGCTCCAAGCATTAAAAAGCAGCAACAAGATGCGTCCCGACGGGAAGCTGCTGCTGCAAAGAGAATGCAAGAGCTTATGCGCCAATTTGGCACAATAGTGCGTCAGGTAACCACTTATTCTCTGCAAGTGCTTGTTTGATTTCAGTTACCTTATGCTGTAAATGGTATCTTAATCAAAATGATCTTGGCTTTTAAGTCTTCTGCCTAGCATGTACTTCATTGGTAGCCGGGCTGCTTTAAGTCTTTGACGTCTTCAATCAAGCTAAACATTAGTATTGAGTGAATTAGAAATTATAGCAGTTATTTGAAGTTTGTTTCGAGCATTTATAATTAATTTAAAATTTTGGTTTAAGATTATTGAAAACTCCATTACCATCTTCATATCTGGTTCGATTAAACTAACTAAGCATTTCATACAAGGGTGATATGATATTTCAAACATGATCTTTTTCCAATTTCATGACATTTTTTATTTGCTGATGTAATCGTTGCTTTTATTCTGAGTTAAATCATGCAACATAGAGGAAGTTATTTATGTTGTGATATATATTGAAGACTGCTGGTCGTGCTTCTACTAGTTGATAACAATTGCTCTGTGCCACTGCCCACATCCACCCCGCCAAGATTATATAAAAGGAGCTAAACCGTAAATGTGGAAATGTGCTTGTTAACTCTATCATGTGATAGGTTCGAAGTAAATGCTTTTGATGTGTGTGTGTGTCCCCTTTCAGATCACACAGCACAAGTGGGCATGGCCGTTTATGCAACCTGTAGACGTCAAAGGTCTTGGTTTACATGATTACTATGAGGTAATTGTATTGCATTTTTTTTATCCCTTCATTTTTCCAGAATACATGCTTTTAACTTCTTATTTTTCTGGTTTGAGCTTAGGGATGAGCATAATCTATGAATTTGAATGGTATTTGACATGTTTTTTGACACAAGACTGTTATAACTTGAGCCATTTTTAAAGGCATGCGGCGCTTGCCCCTGCATTTCTTGACCATATCAACTTCTTTTCAAGCAATATTGAAAGATGAGGCCCATTCTATCATCATGACAAATAAGAATATTATTTCTTTATGGACTTTACCTCAGCTTAGGTGATAAAGATGCATAAACTGGATCATCATATTGGCGTTTCTAAGTTAGTATATTATGATGCTTTTTTGAATTTGTGAGGTAGAAGTATTACAGACTTTTAGTGTCCCATTTATAGGCATGTCAAGCTGTAGTATCCACTTGGAAATATTGCTGCAGATACCATTGTTGCTCTGACTCTTCATCTTGTTTGAAGTACCTATGTCCAACACATATTCAAATATGGGTATGGAGATATGAGTATGACCTGCCAAAGATCTTTCAAATACATGGAAGAACTTGGAAAAAATTAAACATCATATTGGACACGCATCCATATTTGAATTTTACAGCCAAGTCCAAGTTACATACGAGGATGCCGATAGTGTTCTGAATCTTTTTAGATGATTTTCTGAATTGCTTCGTGTCCTTTCATTGATCAATTTGTTTAATATTTTCTGTGCTATAGATTATTGAAAAGCCAATGGACTTCAGTACGATAAAAAACCAAATGGAGGCCAAAGATGGTACCGGTTATAAGAATGTTCGAGATATATGTGCTGATGTAAGATTGGTTTTCAATAATGCAATGAAATATAATGATGAAGGAAGTGATGTTCATCTAATGGCCAAAACTTTGCTGGAAAAGTTTGAGGAGAAATGGCAGCTTCTTCTTCCTAAAGTCACTGAAGAGGTAAAGCTCATTTGGGCTTTATCCCAATACGACTATCTCGGGATTGGATTTCATGGCTTTTATTCAATAACTTCCCTGGATTCAGTAGCATATATTTTGCTCAAGAAAACCGGTAAATATTTCCTATTTTTCCTGACATTTTAAATGGAAAACCTGTATTTTGTGCTCATAGGAGAAAAGACGAGATGAGGAGGAGGCGGAAGCACAGCTAGATATGCAGCTTGTGCGAGAAGCTGCTCATGCGAAAGTGGTCCGGGATTTATGCAATGAGGTATCTTAAAGTTCAGCAACTCGCTTTTAAAGATATTTCAAAATGTAATTAGCACTGTAAACACAACTTGTCAATATCTTCTGGACTGTTGGCATCAGTTTTCGTAGCCATACTGTAGTTCAATCACCTGAATATTTAAAAAAATATCAAATTCTTTTCAGCTTTACGAGGTCGATACACATTTGGAACATCTCAGAGAAACTGTCGTCCAAAAGTGCAGGTTGGTTTTAGACCTCAAAAGATTTTGCTATCTAGTGTGATGTGTATTCATCTGTTTTTGAGTCTAGCAAAAATTTATATGATATGATAGTATTTATCTTTGTTTATACTTCCCTGTCTTTTTCGGTACATGTTCGACTATCCGGAGTGCATATGTTGGTTATTTTTCTGTAAACAAGTGAGAATGACAATAATTCAGATGAGTCAAATGATCTGTATGTTTTTGATCGTTGCCTTTTGAATGGTAACATTTGTTGTTTATTGTTATGTACGATTGACTAGCATTGTCCACAAATACTTGCGGTTAGGATTGCCATTATAAGTTTGGCTTCTGAAATAAAAGAAGGAACCAGGTTAAGGTTGATGAGTGTTCTTTTGTGAATTGCCTTGTATATATACACTTATAGATGTTTATGTAGATATAAAAACCGGATTTGGGAACAATATATCAAGTTCTGTAAATGATGTTTTAGGAAAATGTCAACCGAAGAGAAAAGAAATCTTGGGACAGCCATAGCCCGATTGTCTATGGAGGATCTTAATAAAGCATTGGAGATTATTGCTCAAAGTAATCCTGCGTTTCAAGCAATGGCTGAAGAAGTGGAGATTGACATTGATGCTCAGGTATAATTAGATAATCCCGATAATTATATCTTTTGATTTGATCAATCAAGGTTTCGACGATATGGAATTGTTTGAGACTTGGGGAATTACTTTATTGCTTGTGCAGAGTGAATCTACCCTATGGAGGTTAAAATTTTTTGTGAAGGATGCTTTGGAGCTTCAGAGTAAGAGTGCAATGAGCACAGGTGGCAACAACAACAACAACTATAACAACAAACGGAAGAAAGAGATATGCGATGCAATTGCGAAAACGGCCAAGAAAAAGAGTAAAAAGACTTCCTCTTGATCCATATGATGAGTGTAGCATAAGAGAAGATTTTGCAATTGCTTGCATTCCATTTCATATTTGTACAGTGAGATTTTAGCTCATCTCTTTATTATAATGAACTATTGATGTTTGGTTTCATCCTTTTTCTTATCGATAAATTTAATCCCTAATATTTACATTTCTATCACTTTGGGCCTTATTCTTTTTTCTATCCCTTTGGTCCTAAACCTTCAAAATTTAATCAATTTTTTGTTTTTCCAATGGAAAATTTCGATTGGACTCTTAAAATTTTAACAAGGTTGCTGGCCACCTGTACTTAATTGCTGGATAATGTTATTATGAACTTTTTTTTCATCTTTTTTGAATTTTTTTAATAATTTTTATGTATTTTTATTAAGTAAACCTGAACTCCTAGTAGGTTGCCATATTAGTGGTCTAGTTAACTTTTCTGAAAAAAAAAAAGTTTGACTAAAATTTAAATATTGAGAGTTTAAGTGAAAAAAAAAAAAAATAAAAGAAAAGAGGAGCAAAGTTACAAAAGAAGTGATTAAAATCTAAAAGTTGTACTTTTATTTTTGTTTTAAGTAATTTAGTCTCTTTAATTTTTAATTTAAGAAAACAAGTTTAATTGTTAATATCATTAAAATTTATTAATTTACATATTTTTTCCTTATATGTCTACTAACTAATTGAGTATTTTTTTCTCAAACTGATTGAGTATTTTTTTCTCAAAATGTCACCGTGAATATAACATGAGAATTTTAACAATATTAGCAATTGGATTTAAATTTTTAAATCCAAAAGTTAAAATGACTAGATTCATAAATATAAAATTAGAGAGATTAAATTTTAAATGTACGAAAAGGACTATATATAAAACTAATAAAATTTTATATACTTTAAATTTTATATGATAAATATTTTAACAATCTAATTATTAAATCGATATGATATTTCTATTATATTTTGGTCGAAAGGGTACTGGATTTCATAAAAAGCAAAATTAAAATATTGTTCGAGGCGTACCCTTACATATTAGCTACCACCAAAAGCTTTACATAACTAGGAGTACCACACAAATACAAAGCAAATTCTACAAATTAAGAACATCCGAAGGAGAGGTAGTTTGAAAATTGCTCCTAAACCAAGTTAATGCTTCGCGCATTTGTTCTCTTTTTAAAAGTAGCGTCAACGTTTGATCGAATTAAGTGAAAAATTTTGAGTTAATCGAGTTAAGTGAAATGAAATTCAAGTTGAATCGAATTAAGTAAAATTGTTCAAGTTAAATTAAAAAATTAAACATGTCAAATTAAAATATTGTTACAAAGATAACTAATTCTATGTTATAGCACATAAAGTAACAAACTGAAACCATATATGTTTGAAAACTTTTAAAGTAAAATAAGAAAAAAAAGATTCTTTAGTATGATAAACTTAAATAATTTATTATTTTAAAAATTTTAAAATTTTAACTTTTTATATATTATTTAGAATTTTTATAAATTTTAATTTTTTAGAATTTTTATAAATATTCTGAATTTTATAAATTATTTTGAATTTTTGGAAAATGTTTTGAATTTATTTTTTGTGATTTTTGTTGAGAGATAGTAATTTGTTTATTTTAAAATTGAAAGGGACTAAAAGGGTATTTAGACCGATCTATTATTCGAGTTATTCGAATTGTAAAATTCAACTTGAAACTCAAATTGTTTATTTGAGTTTACTCGAAAAAATCAAATAACTCGATTCGATTAACTCGGAATTTGATTTTTTTTTTTGAATTTTTCAAATTAAATCAAGTTTTGCTCACCTCTTCCTAAAAGCTATGCTTCAATAAACTAGCAGTCATAAGTCAGAAGAGAAACTTGCACTCTTCAATCAAGGGAAAGGATTATATGAAACAGTAACGCCACGTCATCTGTATCATTTCCTAATAATTTAATGACATGTCAATTGATTTTTACATGTCATTCACACCTCATTTAATTAATTTCTTTAATAATATATCCCTAAAATCCCAATTAAAAATTACTCAACCCTAATTAAAATTCTCTCTTCATGTCTCTGCAACCCCCTACTGCTATTATTTTTATAACACCCCTCACCCGTGTCCAACTCCGGGACAGGGTTCAAGGCGTTACTGGACTTAAGCATTCACAATTGTACAAAATCGGGTTACCAAACTTTGCCCAAAATTAAAAATTTTCAAACACATGCATATAGTCCCTTATATAGGCCTTCGAAGCCTATAACATACATCCATCATAGAAAAAAAAAAATTAGTCCCTATACATTGCCACTCACTTGAAAACATTTAACATTCACATGTCAATACTCCAAGGAAAATGGCTCGATAGTGTGATGTTGCCTCCGACGATCTCCAACCCTGAGCTGACCTGACAAAACTAAAAGAAATGGAAAGGAGGGAGTAAGCTTTACGCTTAGTAAGCTCGCATGAAAATAATAAGTAATGCGATAACATACTATTTTCATATTCTTTCAATTTATTCAAATTTCAGTTAAGCTGTTTCCTCGAGTTACAGTCATTAAATCATTTATATCTGGAGCTACGAAACTCCAAACTAAGTTCCGCTAATTTTTCTTGAAATTAGACTCATATATATTTTTACCATAAAATTTTCATAATTTTTGGTTTATCCAATAAATACAGTTTATTCATTAAATATTCCCCTGTTTTGCTGTTGGATAGCTCTAACACCTCTTCACTAAAATTAAAATTCCTCATTATACAGAGTTTGGATAACCTTCCCATTTGTCTCTCTCGAAAGCAGACTCACCAAGGATTCAGAGAATATAAATTACACACCATAACCATTTTTATACAATTTTTAGTTATTTTCCAAATTTGGTATAGGGGATTTCTGAAACCATTCAGACCCTGTCTCACCAAAATTTAAATATCTCATAATAAAAAATTTATTTACTCACATCATTTCTTTTATGTGAAAATAGACTCAATAAGATTTAATTTCATCTCTCATTCAGAATATAATTCAATTTATACTATTTATGGTGATTTTTCAAAATCACGTAACTGCTGCTGTTTCAATCTATTTTACTGAAAATTTTACTCTCCCATGTTTTCTTTATATTACTTCCATATATGCACACATAACACCGAGCATGTTCAATACTAGCCATACAAATGAATAATCATCACCAATATTTACGAGTACTTATAATGGCGCTTACACCATATCAGACTTTCCACAATTTCAATCACGTATCACATATCAAACAAATTATGCACATACACACATGGTCACATATGCACCTTTGCTCACACGTACATTTGCCACATTTCTCAATTGGTCACATTCACACCTGCACTTATTCATAACATGATCGCACCAATCACCATTAGTAAGTTATCTCGTTGAACCCCTTCGAAAAACGCCCGATACTCGGTGGTCTCAGCACATAGCTCCACCTACACATAATTCGGCTTTCTTGTACACATGGTGAAGGCCCTGCTCACCCATGTGACCTAGCCATTCCATCTCATAGCTTTGTTGTCTACATGGCGTCCAACACTAGGAACCACTCATGTGACCTAGCTACTCAAAACCTATAGCTTTCTTGTACACATGGTATACACACAATATTACACATGTGACCTAGTTATATATGAAATTATTATCCCGTAGCTTTCTTGCACACATGGTGAAAGTTGTAATATCCCGGATTCGGGGTTATGCGTTTGGAGCATAACTCAAGTGTTAGTAGGCTTTAAGGGTGTTTGGAGGTGTTTTAGGAGTTTTTAGAACTCTAGGATGAAGATGGAAGCTTTGGGAAAATGTTGGATTTTAAGTATAAAAGGGGGAGCTGGGTGAAGGAGCCCTTAAGGAAAAATTTGGGAGTTTTTGGACACAAGAAATGGGCTTGGTAAAGTGGCTGGAATGCGCCACTTAGGGCCTTGGAGAATGACGCCAGGAGCAGTGGGGAAGGGCCTTGGTTCGAATCACCTTGGCAGCAAGTAGTGTGATTTTATTTTTCTTTTGGCGCTAAGACAAAGAGAACTGGGCTAAGTAAGTCTTAAAAGAAATTCTGGGTGCATTATGTCACAAAAAGCGCCTTGGCAAAGTGGCCTGGGACGCTACCTAAGGTGCTAGGAGAATTGCGCCAGCAGGGGATCCAAGGGAAGGAGTTCGAGTCTTGTAGGCAGCAAGGGGAGTGTTTTTATTTTGCTTTTGGCGTTAAGACAAGGGGGAGTTAGGGAAGAGGCCTTAAAAGAATAAGTGGTGGAGTGATGGCATAAAACCCGCTTGGTAAAGTGGCTGCAAGGCGCCACTTAAGGGCCTGGGAATGACGCCACAAGCTTGGTGCAGGTCTGGAGTTCGAGTTGCGTGGGAAGCAATATTTTAGTGTTTTATTTTTGCATTTGCATGTGACGTCAAGGGAAGGGAGAAGAGTTGGACGGCACATGGGGTGTTGCAAGGAGGTGATAAGCTTTGTTTTTTTTTTTTTTTTTTTCGCTAAGGGCAAGATATAGGTGAATTTATTTTTAATTTATTTTGTGTGGGAAAGATAAGAGTTAATATAATAATGTGGTGGATTATTTTATTAAAGAGATAATATGGGAGAAAACTTTGGGATGTGATAATGAATTGATAAGGTGGCCGAATGTGGGACTCCTTGGGGGGTGCTTAGTCAGCTTTTGAAGTGTGTTTAGGGGAGAGTGCCGAAAGTTCATAGTTATAGTTTTGATATTCTCCTTGTTCTCCAAGTTTTGGCCAAGGGGGTTATAGGTGAGTTATTTAAATATTTTATGTATTATAGTGTGGCCGAATCCCTCCAGTCTTCCTTTTCATCTCTTTTTCTTTCTTGCAAAACTCGATTTTACAACTTTTTCCTTGTAGCCGAATACCTCTTGTAATTAGCCGAATCTCAATTGAACCTCTCCACTTTTATTCACTTATTTTCTTCAAAGCCGGAAGTTGGAGATCTAAATCTATTTCTTGGTTGTGGCCGAACCTAGGAGGGTGACTCGGGAAGTTGATCGTTAGTGGTAAGCAACGATAGTGGTAAGTATTTCTTTAGAAATTAGTTTGGGCTCTTATTCTTTGGGGTGCCGAAATAAAGTGTTTTGGCCTTGGTTGTAAGGTTGGCCGAATCTTCATAGGTCATAATGATGTGTCTTTTGTTTGTAGCCGACATTAAGGAGCATTGAAGGGGTCTTTTGGGTTTTACGAGATCAAGGTAAGTGTCATGTTGAATTCGGCTAAGGGCCACTTTTCATAGATTTGTGTATAGTCGATTCTAACAAAGGCATATAGGGATTTCGGCAACAATAAGAGGAAGTAGTGGTTTCTGGATTTAGTAAGCAAGGTCAGTGATCTAGGACTTTCGGCCTAAGGCTATATTTTGGGTTTAAGTGTGATCGATTTTTATTATGGTTATTTAGGGGGCAAATCGACAGGCATAAGGGCAAGTTTCGGGATTTGATCGATTGTGCCAAAGAAAAGGTGCGTAGTTATCGCACTATTCTCCTGTTATTTGTTTGTTGTTATGTATGTATGTTTATGATGTGTATGTTAGCCGGAAATAATGGCTAAGACGGTGGATACCCGTAGTGGGTAATCAATTAATCAGGTCAGTGCTCTATTTTGCCTATGATATATGTGTGATATTTGTGGTGAGCATGTGATGAATACCTACTCTAAATGTTAATCTGACATGATACACGTATATGCATGGGACTTGGGATGTGAAAATCGAAGGAAAGGGTGTACATATTTATGTACGTGGTCTAATGTTAGCCTTGTGCTACATTAGCGCTTGATGTTAGCTATGTGCTTCATCAAGGGAGGTGTTGGCTAGGTGCCCATCTCGGCGAATGATAGCTGTGTGCATCACCGTAGACCGATTGATATGTGGGATCACTTAGTTGATCGGTGGCTTCGCCACGGCCTTGAGCAACAGGTCTGCCAAGGTAGGATATGTGGGATCACTTAGTTGATCGGTGGATTAGCCACGGCCTTGAGCAGCCGGTCTGCCGAGGTAGGTGTGACGGATGGATATTAGGTTGGGTTGGGCTTCATAATTGCATAATTTATGTATATGGACTGTGTGGATATGGGCTAAGCCCATATGGGGAAACATGTGAAATAACTATGCACTGAGTCTGTTTGACTCACCCAATTTTTTTTCCAACATCGCAGGTGATGCATAAAAGCTTGGACCGGGTTGGAGTGGATACGAGGTGGCCCATGCAGAAGAAGTTTTACTTGTTTTAAGTTATTTTATAATTCAGTACTTGGAATATTTAATTATTGTAATAAGGCCACTATAAATGTTTAATTTTTATTATTATGTTTTAAGGTGGATTGATGATTAAGTTAATATTCGGGAATGTTTCTTTTAAAGAGTAAATTTATACTTTGATAAATTATTTTAAAGTCTTAAATTTAATAACTTAATTTTATTTTGGAATTTTACATACCCAATATTTTATTAAAGGCATACAAAATTTTATGTTTTACCGTAAGTCAAAATATTTTTCAAACGTTTTCCGCAGTGGCATTTCAAATTTGGTCGTAGTGAATGGGCCGGGTTTGGGGTGTTACAAAAGTCCCTTATCATCCATGTAGCCTAGCTACACATCAAATTTTGCCATCTTGTAGCTTTCTTGTGCACACGGTGAAGGTCCCTTATCACTCATGTGACCTAGCTACATATTGCCTGTATCTCTCGATTTTTTGAAGGTTCAATCGAGAATTTCACATTCTATACATTTTCATATTATAGTTATCACCCAATGATTTCCATAATATCTAGCAAAATAATTATTGAACAAATAAAATAAATGCATTATTTACATACAAACTTTCCATTTCACATAATAACCATAGTCATAGAAAACACCTTTAAGCACAACATTTCAACCCATTTTCCATGTCACCTATGTCACCTTTTATCATAAACATAATATTAAATCAATCACCAACATAATATACTAAAAATGTAATTCAGCAAAATCAATTTAATACCACAATTTAGGTTTCAAACATACATTACGACATTATTGCATTATTATTTACACACCAACTTACATCGAATGCCGAAACAGTTAATTTTCCCGACTTAGCCCACAACTTTGTTCTTCCCCGATCTGTAACACCCATAACCCACATCCATCACCGGACTAGAGTTATGAGGCATTACCGAACTAGACTCAGACCATCATAGGCATTTATAGCAATTTATACATTTATTAAATCCCAAAATTTTAAACTCAACTTTTCAATGTCCAACAAATAATTCATACCAAAAATTTAGATTAAAACAAATAATCACTCAACTCAAAGTTCACATTAATTCATTTGCATGCATATAAATGAATCTAAGATGTTTATACTGGTACATATATCACATACCTATATGATCATATATTACATTTATAATCAAATAGAATGATCTTAACATACTAATTTCGTTTACTTTAAAACAAATCATCATACATATACCATTTCATTCCATTACCAAATTATCATATAGTTTATAATCATTTTAAACATTTATACATAATTAACAAATACAAATACACATAATTCGAATAACTAAATAGAATAGTTTAAAATTCACACGTTGAACTAATAAATAACTACCTATTCGGTTACATTCATTATTTCCAACCAAATTTAATCATACCAAATTTCCTATAAATATATATATATATATATATAAACCAAAATTCTACATTTACCAATTACAAATGTTATTGCACGTTTTACCACAGTGGTATTAAAACTTCATTAAACATACTTGAATACCAATTATAAACATAACAAACATATCATCCTTATATCCCTTGACTAATTTCATATGAATAAGACATTTATATTAGCCTGTGGTGTCATTACTCACAAGACCAAATTGTATCTATCACAAATATCTAGACCATGGCCGAATATAAAGTAAGAAAATCCTTACAAATTTTGCATCACAATGACATATCCATATACATCATCTAGTCATTTAAAAAGAAAATCATATATATATCCTCATTATAACACAAAATAAAAGCCATGTTCATATGACTATAATACCAATGACTAAACTTCATATTCATTTGTAAACATATTGGACTTAAAAAAAACATGAAATCATTTTAATCGTAAACATACTCTCTATGCATCATACAACAAACTAAATTAGTAGATAGCAAGCCAAGAATAAATTTGCCAAGCACCGAGCATGTCAAGCATTCAACCATTCATGCATATTTCCAACTAACATATCAAAGAGCACAATAACTAATATTAATCAAAGAAATAAGCCTTTTTCGCAAGGCTAAGTTATGCTTATAAACAAGTCCCAAGTTCATTGATTTAACAACTTAGTCTAACCTATACATGCCTTTTTTTATCCAAAAACCACATATATAAATACCAAAAAAAAGGAGTTGATAGTGTGGATGATTCTTATGATGATCCTTTGAGCCCGTAGCTTGAACAAAATCTATAAAACAAACAAGGGATACACACAAGGTAAGCTTACTAGCTTAGTAAGTCCAAGGCAAATTCGGTACTTAACTAAACATTCAAACAATATTATGCATACCACCAAATATCCATTCGAATAGGATTTTAAATACAATATTTTATCACATAAATGCTACCAAAGTCGTAAGTCACGAATCTCATTTAGCAAATTAGCTAACCATCTATTATAAGCATGGAAGCTCAACAATTAAATACCTTAAGTATTTGCATAATTCGAAACTATTAATATAACATATTTTAACCACATATGATCTGTTATTCACTTATACCAATTATACATATGCCGAATCTAAATTTCATAATCAAACTCATACTTCAATACACATATCATATTCATATTTCAATATGAATGAAAGTGCCCTTAAACATTTCAACAAAAGCTTCAGCCATACCTCAATTTACTTGATTCGAAAGGGAATTTATATATATATATATATATATACCTACCTATTTACTTACATTTTAAGTACAACTTAGGCTTACCCGAACCTTTACCTTATTGTCGTAGTTATAACCCACCTTGTAAATAATCCATGGCTTTTCATTTATAAATGTCACCGGCATTAAGCCTACTAGGCATCAAGGCCCGAAGTACACACCGGCATTAAGCCTGCTAGACCCAAGGTCTTAAATTCATTCCACCAGCACAAGGCCTGCTAGGCAATAAGCCCGAAATAATTCATCGGTACTAGGCCTGCTAGGCAATAAGCCCAAATCAAATCACCGGCACAAGGCCTGCTAGGCAATAAGCCCGAATCAAATCTCCGGCACAAGGCCTGCTAGGCTTTAATGATCGAAATAATTCATAAACCAGTCCATCAAATTACATTTCTTAACAGTATCATCACTAACTAAATATATACACAATTCACATTCACATATCACAACGAATGTACAAATTCTTATCACATATACAAAAACACATCTAATCCATTTTAAAGCCTTTACATTCGACTAACACATATATTCATACTCAAATTTATCAAATAATTTCATTGAACCTATTCATAAATAATTCTTTAACATACTTTAGCTTAAGGACTTACCTCGACCGTCGACAAACCGCGTAGACCGACTATTCGATAACCTTCGTCTTTCCCCGATCCAAATTCGTTTTTCTTTGTTCTTGATCTAAACACATTAAAACTCAACTCATTCAAGTACATTTCATCTCAATTTAGTCCTATTTGCATAAAACTCAAAATACACAAAATTTCACTAATCAACTCAAGGGCCGAATATCCATAAAGACTATACAAGTCCATATTTTTCATTTATTTTGTAAATAAATCCCTCTAAATTTTTATTTTTGTAAGTTAGCCAAAATCATTCAAAATTACTAAAATTTCCATTTCAAAACTTGTAGATTTCTAACATAACTTTAATATTTTTCCATCAAACATCATAAAACATCAACATTTAGCCATAGCCGAATATTAAACATGCTCAAATATAAAAATTCTAACATGGGTCAGCTACCGATCGAAGCAACAATCTCAAAAACGTAAAAATTTTCAAAAACCGATTGAAAACTAACCTTTAATTCAAGCCAACACCATGACCGAATGCTTAAGCTCTCAAACCTCTCTTTTATTTTTTTTATTTCGGTAGCCAAAAGATAAGAAAACCATTATTTCATGTTTATTTTAACATATATAATGGTTTTAATCTAATTACTAATTTAACCTTATGTTATAAAATTATATAATAATAAACTAAAGGTTAATCTTGTCATATAGCATCCACTAACTTAAAATGGGTTATTTACCCATTTAACACCTCACATTAAGAAACCATCATCATTCTAGCACTTTACACTATAGCATGCAACTTTTACACTTTACGCGATTTAATCCTTTTTGTTTAATCGAACACGCAAACGATTAAAATTTTCCACGAAACTTTCACACACCTTATTTCACATATAATAAACACAAAATATAATATTTAAATATTTATCAGACTCGGATTCGTGGTCCCGAAATGACCATTCTGATTAGGGTCAAATTTGGACTGTTACAACTCTCCCCCTTAGGGATTTTCGTCCCCGAAAATCTTACCGTTAAACAAAGTTGGATATTGTTGCCTCATTGTGTAACATCCTAGATTAGGGATATGCATTTGGTGCATAAATTCATGAGTTAGTAGGCTCAGTGAGTGGTTTGGATGTGTTTTAGGGGTTTTTAAAACTCTAGGATAAAAAGGGAGTGTCTTAGGAAAATTTTGTTTTAAGTGCTTAAAAGGAGAAGCTAGGCGATGGAGGCCTTAAAGGAAAATTGTATGAGGTTATGGACATGAACTTGGGCTTAGTAAAGTGGCTTGGGACGCTACTTTCAAAAGGGAGTGCAGGGGGGAAGAGGTTCGAGTAACGCGGGGCGCATCAGAGACTTTTCTTTTTGCGTCTGGAAGGGGAGCAAGGTCAGGGAGGCCTTAAGGAAAACCTTAGGCGTGTTTGGACATAAAAATGGGCTTGGTAAATGGAGATAAGGTGGCAGATTGTAGGACTCTTGAGGTGTGCTTTTCGGTTTGAAGCTTTTAAGAAGGGGGTGCTGAAATTTGATTTTCTTTTTCCATGTGGGTGCCGAATTTTATTAAGAGGGGGTTCATCTTTTATTTCTTTCTTAATTTCTATTGCCGAATGCTCCTAAGTCTCTAACAATCTCCCAAATTTCTTCCTTTAATTAGTTTTAGCCGAATCCTATAAGCTTCTTTTCTCCTTTCTTTGCTTGGCACCCAAAAGAAACATCATAGCCGAATACATCTTTTCCTATTGTGGCCGACTTTTCCATCATTATTTTATAAGGCTTAGCTGAATCTTCAAGTGGTGTTATTCTCCTTATTCTGACGCTAGTTTGAGAAACCGAAAGTATTGTGGGTGGTAAGTATTTAAGTATTCGGTTTGTTTCTTTTTATTTGTGTGACGAAATTAAGTGAGTGAGGCCTTGGTTAGTCAGGGCCGAATGTTCATAGTGTCCTTATAGGTGTTTCTTTGTGTAGCCAACATTAAAGAAGCATCGAAGGAGTTTCGTGGATTCGATCCGTTAAGGTAAGCAAATATTTCGGGATTTTTGGTAAGTAAGGTAAGTGATTCATGGTATTCGGCCATAGGCCATTTGGGTTATTAATATTAGCCGATCTTGACTATGATGTTTAGGGCCAAATCGACAAGAATTAGCAAAGTCTTTGGGATTTGGTAGGAGACCAAATCGGCAGTAAGGGAGGAGGGAAAACTCTATTCATCCAAGTAGCTAGGGATTTCGCTGAATAGTCAGATGTGTGATTAACCCACCGTTTTTCGGGTTTTTACTATATTTGCATGTGTGAATTATGTGCTAACCAATGCAGTGGCATTTATGTGGTGATTACCCTAAAAAAGGGTATATCGATAATCAGGTTAGTATTATCTGTTGATACAAATGTGAAAGTGCCGATGTGAATGTGACTATGCCTATGGAAATATGATAGTCTGCCTTAATAACATGTGCATGAATTTATTATTATTATGCCACTATTACATGTTGCATTTGCATGGGTTGGGACATGAAAGAAGGTACGGGTGTACTTCGAGTACGTGGTTTGATGTTAGCCTTGAGCTACATCGTGGATTGACGTTAACTGAGGTCACGTTGTGGATTAATTGTGATTTAGTTCGCGTGGCTTGATGAGTGGCTATGTGCCTCATCGTGGTTGATATCAGCTGTGTGCCATATCGTGGTTGATGAGTGACTATGTGTCCCATTGTGGTTTTGGTGTTAGCTATGGCTACATCGTGGATTGGCGCTGACTGAGGTCGCGTTGTGGATTATTGTGCTTAATTGCACGTGGACGGCATTGATTGCCTTTTGGAGTGAAAAGGAGAGGGTGATTTGTTAATCCCCTGGTGTGTGGTAGGCTGGATAAGGGGGTGTGTAGAGGATGGACCCTAGGTTTGGGTTGGGTGCACTTTGCATAATTTTATTTGATATGTGGATTAATGTGGAAATGGGCCAAGCCCAGTATGTGAATGTGGATTTGAATAAGAAATGGGCTAAGCCCAGTATGTGGAAATTATGTGGTTAATTACCTTGTTACTTGATAAGTGATTTGAATATGGGCCAAGGACAAAATGTGATAATATGGGAATATAATAATTATTATCTGATATATATGTTAATATGTGGTTAACATGTGGGTGGAATCCAGTGGATTAGTTACACACTGAGTCCGTGTGATTCACCCAAATATTTTATCAAACATCGCAGGTGATATGATGATCGGACCGGGTTGGAGTGGATACGAGGTGGCCCATGCAAAAATACTTTAATTAATTAAGTAATTATAGTTTCAGATTTTGATTAAGTGTTTATTGTAATAAGGCCCATTAAAGTATTTAAGCATTTTTATTAAGTATCTTTATTATTATGTTCTATTATGGATTGATAATTTAAATATTAATTGCAAATGATCTTATTTTTTAAGTATATATAATAAAGTTTTAATCCGGGAATTTTGTAACAACTTAATTTATTTCAAAATTTTAAATACACAAGGTTTTCTTTCCTAAAGACAATAAATTTTTATATACTTTACCTACAAGTCAGATTATTTTCAAACGTTTTTCTGTAGTGGCATTTCAAATTCGGTCGTAGTGAATGGGCCGGGTTTGGGGTGTTACACATTGAATCCTCAGGCTCCCATGTAGCCTCTTCAACTCTGTGCCGATTCCATAAAACTTTCACTAATGGAATTCTCTTGTTTCTCAATTCTTTCATTTCCCGAGCTAGAATACGAATTGATTCTTCCTTTTACGTCATATCGGGTCGAATCTCAACCTCTGATGGAGTGATCACATGTGACGGATCTGATCTGTACTTACGAAGCATCGAAACGTGAAATACATCATGTATCTTTTCTAATTCAGCGGGCAACTTCAATCTATAAGCAACAGGCCCTATACGTTCGATGATTTCATACGGTCCGATGAATCTTGGACTTAGTTTGCCTTTTTGACCAAACCGAAGTACTTTCTTCCACGGGGAAACTTTCAAAAACACTTGATCTCCAACTTGAAACTCAATGTCTTTACGTTTCAAATCAGCATAAGACTTTTACCGATCCGAGGCAGCTTTCAAAGTATCTCTGATCACAATCACTTTCTGTTCAGTCTCTTTAATAAAATCAACCCGTGTATCTTGCTTTCACTAAGTTCGTTCCAATACAATGGTGTACGACACTTGCGGCCATAAAGAGCTTCATAAGGTGCCATTTTGATACTCGATTGAAAAATGTTATTATAAGCAAATTCAATCAAAGGTAAGTATCTTTCCCACATACCTTCAAACTCGAGGACGCAACATCTCAACATGTCCTCAAGTATCTGAATGGTTCGCTCATACTGACCATCTATCTGCGGATGAAAGGCTGTGCTAAAGTGAAGTTAGTACCTAAAGCATCTTGCAGCTTCTTCCAAAACCGCGATATGAACCTCGGATCTCTATCTGAAACAATGAAACTTGGCACACCATGCAATCTCACAATCTGTGATACATACAACTCAGCAAGTTTATCAAGCGAATAGTGTGTACGAACTGGCACAAAATGAGCTGATTTGGTCAGTCTATCCACTATAACCCAAACTGCATCTTTCTTACTCGGTGTCGTAGGCAATCCGGATACAAAATCCATAGTGATTCTATCCCATTTCCATTCAGGTATCATGATCGGCTGAAGTAACCCTAAAGGCACTTGATGTTCTGCTTTTACTTGTTGACAAACTAAGCACTTCGAGACAAATTCAGATATATCCCGTTTCATGCCAGGCCACCAATAGAACTGTTTCAAATCATTGTACATTTTCGTGCTACCCGGATGTATCGATAATCGACTATCATGAGCCTCGCTCAAAATCATCTAAATCAAGTCCACATTCTTCGGAACACATATTCAGCCTTTGAAATTCAAACAATCATTTGCATCAATTCGAAACTCTAACTCTGCATCATTTTCACATTGAACTCGTATAGCAATCAAGTCTTTGTCAATTCTTTGTGCATCAAAAATTTGTTGAATAAACATCGGTCTTGCTTTTAACTTGGCTATGATCGAGCCATCACCAGTCACAACCATATGTGCGTTCAATGCACGAAGAGTAAACAATGATTTCTGTCTTAAGGCATTCGCAACAACATTGGCTTTTCCCGGATGGTAATCAATTACTAATTCATAGTCTTTCAACAGTTCTAACCATCTGCGTTGTCTCAAGTTCAAATCTTTTTGAGTCATCAAGTACTTCAGACTTTTGTGATCCGAGTAAACATGACATTTTTCACCATATAAATAATGATGCTAAACTTTCAATGCGAACACAATAGCTACGAGTTCTAAGTCATGTGTCGGGTAATTTCTTTCATGCGGCTTCAATTGTCTTGAAGAGTAGGCTACAACTTTGCCTTCCTGCATCAAAACACAACCCAAACCATTCAAAGAAGCATCAAAATAAACAACAAATTCTTTACCCAATTCAGGCTGAACTAACACTGGAGCTTCTGTTAAAAGGGCTTTCAACCAATCGAAGCTTTTCTGACACTTTTTTGACCACTCGAACTTGACATCTTTCTGCAATAGCTTTGTCAACGGGGTAGCTATTATAGAAAAACCTTTCACAAATCGTCGATAATAACTCGCAAGTCCTAGAAAGCTTCGAATTTCAGAAACATCCTTTGGTGGTTTCCAATCAAGAATAGCCGATATTTTGTTCAAATCAACACGAATACCTGATGCTGAAACAACATGACCCAAAAAGCTAACTTCCTTCATCTAGAATTCACACTTACTAAACTTTGCGTATAGCTGTTTATCTCGCAAAGTTTGTAGCACCAATCTCAAATGCTCGGCATGCTCGATTTCATCTTTGGAGTAGATCAGTATATCATCAAAAAACACTACTACAAACCGATCCAAATACTGGCTGAAAACCCGATTCATCAAATCCATAAAAATAGTAGGTGCATTAGTAAGTCCAAAAGGCATAACCAGAAACTCAAAATGTCCATACCTCGTCCAGAATGCAGTCTTTGGCACATCTGTATCTCTGACTCGCAACTGATAATAACCCGATCTTGGATCAATCTTTGAAAATACTGAAGCCCCTTTCAACTGGTCAAACAAGTCATCAATCTGAGGTAACGGATACTTATTCTTTATAGTCACCTTATTCAGCTGCCGATAATCAATACGCATTCGCATCGTTCCATCTTTCTTTTTCACAAAAAGAACTGATGCAGCCCAAGGAGAGAAACTCGGGCGTGCAAAACCCTTATCTGTCAACTCTTGCAACTGTGCTTTTAACACTTTCAACCCAGTAGGTGCCATCCGATACGGAGCTATCGAGATCGGAGTCGTTAAAACACCCCAAACCCGGCCCACGAGCCCTGACCGGATCTGGCATGCTTCTAGAGAAAAACCATTCAAAACTTATTTGGACTTTGCCAAATTTTGTGTGTTTTTGTAGAACAGTTGAGTTGGTGTCAAAACATTTAACATTTATTTTTAAGAAAAGCTACTTAAACTTTAAATTGATAAAAATCATATCCTACTAAAATAATTTTAAAATGCATGCATAAACAGTTTCATACTAGTGGCCTTATTACATTAAAGGAAACTAGAAATAAATCCAAAACTTAAATAATAAAAACTAATAAAAATAAAATAGTCTCTGAGCTGAGCATGGCCACCCCTGAGCTCCTGCCGACCCGGTCCATTACTGAGTGTCACCTGAAAAATATCCCACAACGGGGTGAGTCAAACGGACTCAGTGTATAACCACCAACACAAACTCTCAATCAATTTAGGCATGTCAAATCATACATATAAAACATATATAATCAATGATGCAAACCCGAACCCAAACCTAGATAACCATCCGCTACACATCACCCGTACCAACCATCTCACCGTGGGGACTACTAAGTCGACCCTCCATCCACTACACATCATCGAAGGCAGTCACTGCAGACGACATGCTCATCGCTCTTATATATATATTGTGGCATAACCACCAGATAATTATTTGTGACATAAGTCACCACATTCGGATTTTGTGACATGAGTCACCACATTCAGATATTGTGGTATAAACCACCAGATCACTTCCCCATAAAATAATTTCCCATATGCCCCATGTCATATAAATCATGCCACATCATGCCTTATGCCTTATTTCACATTTTTATCAAATTTCACATATGTGCCATATTCCAAATATTCATATCATTTATTAACATAATGTTAAGGTTACGTACCTGAGTACTTTGTACCATTGCATGGTACCTTTGGCCACATTTCACATCATTATAAACACATATATTAAATTGATGCCATAAATCCATTAAGAGTTAGCGTGGGGTACACACCTGATTTACTTAGCGAGTTCACTGAAATCCCGAAAATCCCAATCTAATACTCTAGATCCTTAGTTCCTACATTCGGCCAACACTTAGTATTTAGCAAAAAGCCATTCGGCTAGATAATCAAATCCTGAAGGATTATCACAACTTAAATCCTTACCTTGCTGCCGACTTGATTACTAATCAAATCCCGAAACTTCGTAGTGTTTCTCCCTTGCAATCGGCTAACACTAGATCACTTTAACTAGTTAGTTTCGGCTTTTGAATAATTAAGACATATATCGAATCACTAAATATGACCTTGGCCAAATGTACATGTACACTCACCTTGTGATTTTAAATCCCGAAAGTAGTCTCTTGCTTTGAAGTTGTCGAAATCCCTACTTGTCAATTGTTAGAATCGATTTTAATACATGGAAACTATGAAGATGGCCCTTGGCCGAATTCACTTACCTTGTTTGACTAGATCCCGAATTTAATCCTTACTCTTGAAGATGCCAAAATTCCTATAGGCATGTGTTAGATCCAAACCATCATTTAAACACAATAAATGGCCTTCAGCCCAAAACCACACTCGTTTACCTTAGATCTAGAAATCCCGAAGAACTCCTCCTTGTAGTCGACAACAACCAAATCCCGAAACCCCTTCATTATTTCGGCCAAAGAATAGTAAAAGAGATTAGATTCCAAATTTCGGCTAAAAGAAAAGGGAATAAACAACAACAATAGAATCCTTACCCTTACTAAAATCGACAGCACTCCTGCTTGACACCACAGAAGGATTCAACTATAGGCTAAATGTTGATCAACAAGTTTCGGCTTTTGAGAGTTTAATGAACCAATCGGCTAGGAGTCCCTTGAGTATTCGACGTTTGATTGAGTTTGAAGAAAGAAGAAGAAGATTGAGGATGGAGATTTGGCTAGAACACAGGGTATTTCGGCTTTGACAAAATAAAAGAGAAGAGAGGATATTTGCTAGAGAATTCGGCAGAGGCACAAAAGAAAGAATAATGGCCTTACTCTCCTTCCTTGGCCGAAAATCACCTCAAAAGAGTCCCTAGGCCGGCCACCTCTCTTCCCTCTCTCCCTTATCCCTTGATCCCCTCCTCCTTAGCCGAATCATCAACACTCCAACCCCATCTATACTTCCTCCCTCCAGAGTCCACATGCCGTCCACTACCTCCCCTCCTTGCTGTAAAATAAAATTCCAAAAGTTCTCTCTTTGCTACTCGAACCTAGGCCTCCTTTGAACTACTTGTGGCGTCACCTCCTAGGGCTTTAAGTGGTGTCTCCTTGCCACTTTAACAAACCCATTTGTTTGTCTAATTTTCACTACAATTGTTCTTAAGGCTTATCAAGCTTAGCTTCCCTTTAATACTTAAAAATCTGATATTTTCTAAGGCATTCACTTACACTTTGAAGTTCTCAAAAATTCATACAGCACATTCAAACATACATAGTCATGCTACTTCATACAATTAAGCAATAATGTGCAAGCCCAAAATCCCGGATGTTACAGTTCTACCCCCTTAAAATAATTTCGACCTCGAAATTACCTGGCTAGAATAGGTGGGGGTATTGCTGTTGCATTGCTTCTTCCGGCTCCCAAGAAGCTTTTTCCGATCCATGGTTACGCCACAACACTTTGACCAGAGGAACTGATTTTCTCTGAAGCACCTTCACATCTCGTTCCAGAATCTGAATTGGCTCTTCCTCATAAGACAAATCTGGTCTCAGCTCCACCTCCTCAACCGGTATTATATGAGTTGGATCCGATCGGTAACGATGTAGTATCGAGACATGGAATACATCGTGCATCCGCTGTAATTTTAAAGGCAACTCCAACTGGTATGCCACTGGTCCAACTCGCTTCAATACCCGATAAGGTCCTATAAACCTGGGGCTTAACTTTCCTTTGCGACCAAATCTCATCACCTTCTTTCAAGGCGACACTTTAAGAAACACATAGTCTCCCACAGCAAACTCAATCTCCTTCCGCTTGAAATCTGCATAAGACTTTTGCCAGTCAGATGCCTCCTTCAACCTGTGTCCGAATTACCTTAACATTTTCCTCCGATTCTGCCACAATTTTTGGACCAAAAATCTAACGTTCTCCCAATTTCGTCTAACATGTGGCAGTGCAAAACTTCCGTCCATACAGTGCTTCATACGGTGCCATCCGAATACTTGCCTGATAGCTGTTGTTGTATGCAAATTCTGCTAAAGGTAAATATTCTTCCCAACTTCCTTTGAAGTCTATCACACAACCCCTCAACATATCCTCTAACACTTGGATCACTTGTTCAGACTGCCCGTCTGACTATGGATGAAAAGCCGTACTGAAGTCTAATCTAGTGCCTAAAGCTTGATGTAGCGCTTTCCAAAACTGAGATGTGAACCTCGAATCCTATTCGAGATAATCGACACCGGCACTCCGTGCAACCTCACAATCTCAGCCACGTATAACCTTACCAATTTTTATAGGGATTAGTCAACCCGCACGGGAATGAAATGTGTGGACTTTATCAATCGGTCCACTATCACCCATACCGAGTCCTTCTTAGTAGGCGTAAGGGGAAGCCCACTAACGAAGTCCATGGTAATTCTCTCCCACTTCCACTGCGAAATCTGTATCGGCTGAAGCAACTCTGACGGAACTTGGTGTTTAGCCTTAACTTGCTGACACGTTAAGCACTTTCCTACAAATTCTATAACTTCCTATTTAAGACCAGGCCACCAAAACTGTTCCCTTAGATCTCTATACAACTTACTACCTCTAGGATGCATAGCATAAGGACTACTATGCGATTCCGGAAGAATTCTCCGCCTTAACTCCTCGTTCTTTGGCATACATACCTTACCCTTGAAACACAATACTCCATCGCCATTAATACTATAATCCTTCAACTCCCCGCTTTGCACTTGCCGAAGCTTAACACTTAGATCATCATCCACCAACTGACCCTCTTTCACCTTATTCAGCCATGTCGGCTTCACTTGCAATTCTGCCAATAAACTTCCATCATCGTAGAGGCTTAAATGTGCGAACATTGCCCTTAACTCCGTCACTACTTTCTGACTTAGGGCATCTGCCACCACATTCGCCTTACCCGGATGATACTCTATGGAACAACCGTAGTCCTTCAATAATTCCACCCACCTTCGCTGTCTCAGGTTCAACTCTTTCTGAGTCAGCAGATACTTAAGGCTCTTGTGGTCAGTATAAATCACTGACTTTTCTCCATACAAGTAGTGCCTCCACACTTTAAGAGCAAAGACCACTGCTGCCAATTCCAAATCGTGCGTCGAGTAGTTAACCTCATGTGGCCTTAGTTGTCGAGATGCATAAGCAACTACCTTTCCGTCTTGTATAAGGACACCTCCTAATCCTGTATGGGAATCATCACAGTACACCACAAAATCCTTCCCTGCCTCAGGCTGAATTAAAACTGGAGCTTCAGTCAAGACTCTCTTAAGCTTCTCAAAGCTCTCCTGTTGCTTATCAGTCCATACGAAAGGTACTTCCTTTCTTAACAACTTCGTCAGAGGTGCTGCGATCGACGAAAACCCTTCTACGAACCTTCTATAATAGCCTGCTAAACCCAAGAAACTCTAAACTTTCGCCACGAACTTAGGTGGTTTCCAATCCAACACCACCTCAATCTTCCTAGGATCCACCCTTATTCCTTCTACAGACACCACGTGCCTTAAGAATGCGACTTCCTTAAGCCAAAATTGACACTTGCTGAATTTGGCATAGAGCTTCTTCTCCCTCAACACTTGCAACACAACCCGGAGATGCTCATCATGTTCTTCCTCTGACTTGGAGTACAGTAGGATATCGTCTATGAACACAACAACGAACCGGTCCAGATAGGGTTGGAAAACCCGGTTCATCATGTCCATGAACGCGGCTGGGGCGTTGGTTAATCTGAATGGCATTACTACGAACTCATAATGCCCATATCTTGTCTGAAAAGCTGTCTTATGGATATCCACTTCCTTCACCTTGAGTTGATGATATCCAGACCATAAATCTATCTTCGAGAATACAGCCGCCCCCTTAAGCTGGTCGAACAAGTCGTCTATCCTTGGCAAAGGGTACTTGTTCTTAATGGTCAGCTTATTCAACTGACAATAATCTATGCACATGCGCATAGTTTCGTCCTTCTTCTTCACAAACAAGACCGGTGCTCTCCATGGAGACACACTGGGTCGGATAAACCCACGGTCTAGCAACTCTTGGATCTGAGCCTTGAGCTCAACCAACTCCTTTGGTGCCATTCTATACGGGGCAATTGACACAGAGTCGACACAGCAAGACAAGTCAATTCAAACTCCACTTCCCTATCTTGGGGTATTCCAGGTAACTCCTCTGGAAAGACATCCACAAATTCTCTTACGGTTCTAACTCCACTAACTCCCCCTTCTTTTGCATCCAATGCACTAACGAAGGCCAAAAATGCCTTGTACCCTTTTCGAACCATCTTATCAGCCTTTAATGCCGAAACTACGTTAGACAAGTAGTTTCTTCTTTCTCCTATCATAATTACCGTCTTGTCCTCTAGGGTCCTTAATTCCATTCGCTTAGCTGCGCAATCTAATACAGCCCGATGTTTCACTAGCCAGTCCATGCCAAGGATGAGATCAAATTCTCCGAAGGGTAGCTCCATCAAGTTGGCAGGAAATACCACCCCCTGAAGCTCTAGAGGTACACTCCAAAATATCTTATTCACCACTACAGTTTGACCTAATGGGCTTACTACAGTCATCTCCCTATTAGACAGTTCAGAGGCTATGCCTAGTGTTTCAACTATTCTACATGCAACATAAGAGTGGGTAGAGCCAACATCAATTAGAGCAAAGTAAGGTTTGTTAGCTATAAGGAACGTACCGGTTATGACGCCTGGTGCATCACCATCCTCCCTCCGACGAATCAGATATACCAAATTTCCCGTGCCTCGCCTCTGTGTTACCAACACCTCTGCCGTGTTCCCGTCCTCTACTGAACCATTACCTCTCGCCACCAACCACGACCTCGCGATGGGTCTTTGTCCTCCTCTTCTAGCTGATTAGGACCACGATTCTTCGGTGGCCCCTTCATTCTTATAGGACAGTCCTTAATCATGTGGTCCTTGGACCCACACTTGAAACATCCTCCCGTCTTCTTCCAACACTCTCCTAGATGCATCTTCCCACATTGGCCGCAAGTACGGTACTGTCCTCCCGTAGCAGCCTGCTGACCTCGTGGCCCATCACTTCTAGGCCTCTTTTGCGCATTTCCCGATGACCCTAATGATCCAAAACCTCTCTTTTGCCTATTTCGGTCCTTATTCTGTCTCACCGAATCTTAATCCCTTCGGCTACCTTAGCTTTCTCCACTAATACGGTAAATTCTCGCTCCTGCTGTGGAGCTATCAACAACCTCAAGTCATCCCTTAGTCCGTCTTCAAATCGGACACACCGTTTATGCTCCGTCGATACAATACCTCGAGCATATCGGCTCAACCTCAGAAATTCTGCCTCGTATTCTGCTACGGTCTTATTCCCCTGAACTAGCCTCAAAAATGCCTTCCTCTGTGCATCCACATAACTAGTTCCAATGTACTTCTTCTGCTATGCCGCCTTAAAGTATTCCCATGTAAGATCATCAGCAGCAGCACCATCCCGAACTGTGAGCCACCATTGATATGACTCATCGCGGAGTAGCGACACTACCCCTTTTAGTTTCTCCTCAGCAGTTAGGTCCAAGTCGTCCATAATCCGCTCCATCGCCTCTAACCAATACTCAGCTGTATTGGGTGCCACACCAGATACTCCACGAAAAAACTCAGCTCCATTGGCTCGAAGTCGCTCAGGTACTGACTTTCGAGCTCCCATGCCTCCTCCTACTGCAGCCACCCTTTCCAAAACTCGCAAACATCGCAGTTGATCTCAGATTATCCCCGTCGATCCTCGATATTCCACATCGGTAATGGTGGTGGTGGCATTTCATTTTTAGACCCTTGTCCG
Source organism: Gossypium rotundifolium (assembly GCA_025506655.1). Classification (NCBI taxonomy): domain Eukaryota; kingdom Viridiplantae; phylum Streptophyta; class Magnoliopsida; order Malvales; family Malvaceae; genus Gossypium; species Gossypium rotundifolium. The sequence continues at coordinate 44,633,129 of CP106725.1, read as the reverse complement.
GACCTAACGGGCTCCGACACGGTTATTCGGCCTCTACCACGGCCACGCACGTTACGACCACATCCCCTAGAATTCATGCTTCCGAATCGCGTTTATCTGATTAAAGAATTTTATGAATTAGTTTTGTTCCACTGATTTATCACGAACAGTCTTATGTTTAATAATTCTAAGGAGTAGTTCTTTCGAATTCACACACATACAGTCTCAATTCATTCATTCAATCACATTCATGAACTTGCGTTCATTACAGAAAAATGTTGTAGTTGTCATTGTTTGTTGTTTTCCACTACCCAGGGGTATTACCGTAATTTTATCCTATAGGGGTATCTCGGTAATTTTCCAAATTAAGGTATTTGAAAATTTCACAAGGTAGAGATTTTGGCATTTCCACAAAATTGAAATACTTGGTAAGAAAATTCCAAGGGTAAAATGGTAATTTTATAAAATGAGGGTATTTTTGTAATTTTTCAAACTAAGGGCATTTCGGTAATTTTTTTGCAAAATATGGTTCCTGGTGACTTTTCAAAACAAGGGTATTTTAGAAATTTTAATTTTGAGGATACTTTGGTAACTTTCCACACTGAGGGTATTTTGGTCATTTGTACAGGTTAGGGGTAATTTGGTCAATTTGCAAATTAGGGGTATTTTGGTCATTTTTAAATCAAGGGCACTTGGAATTTTAAAATCATGGTTTGAATTTTGAGTTTCACAAAACAAGGTGATAGTCCCTTTTGGGTTTTAATTATTGGGTTTAGCCTGTGTTTGAGTCCTCTTGGCTAAGATGAACCATCACTACGCACCAGGTAGGATTCGAGCGGTGAGGAGGTGATTCACTAGGACTGCTTAAATACCAAGCTCCCACTGAATCCAATCCTAGACATGCGCTGTGGTTTCCACACCTTTAACTCGACTTCGACTTGCATACGTGTTTGTTTGGTTTGACTTTAAGTTTTATGTATCTTGGTGTTGAAGTAGGCTAATCCTAGGGTTTAATTCCTAGTCTACTAATCTACGTCCCTATAGTTTTCCACATACAAATCACAAAAGAGTTAGGAGTACTTACCTGGTGGACTTCGGGCCGGAGACTCAGGTGCCATGCTAGAAACTTGCTCAATTCTTAGAAAAATCCCATTTGGTCTCGATTTTGAAAACGTTATGGGCTTTAAACACAAGGCTGAGAGTTTAAAACTGGGCTCTGAAACCAAGCTAAAACACCCCAAACTCGGCCCATGAGCCCTGACCTGATCTAGCATGCTTCTAGAGAAAAACCATTCAAAACTTATTTGGACTTTTCCAAATTTTGTGTGTTTTTGAAGAACAGTTGAGTTGGTGTCAAAACATTTAACATTTATTTTTAAGAAAAGTTACTTAAACTTTAAATTGATAAAAATCGTATCCTACTAAAATAATTTTAAAATGCATGCATAAATAGTTTCATACTAGTGGCCTTATTACATCAAAGGAAACCCGAAATAAATCCAAAACTTAAATTATAAAAACTAATAAAAATAAAATAGTCTCTGAGCTGAGCATGGCCACCTCTGAGCTCCTGCCGACCTGGTCCATTACTGAGTGTCACCTAAAAAAAATCCTACAACGGGGTGAGTCAAACGAACTCAGTGTATAACCACCAACACAAATTCTCAATCAATTTAGGCATGTCAAATCATACATATAAAACATATATAATCAATGATGCAAACCCGAACCCAAACCTAGATAACCATCCGCTACACATCACCGTACCAACCATCACACCGTGGGGACTACTAAGTCGACCTCCATCCGCTACACATCATCGAAGGTAGTCAAGACGACATGCTCATTTATATGCTATATATATATATATATATATATATATATATTGTGGCATAGCCACCAGATAATTATTTGTGACATAAGTCACCACATTAGGATTTTGTGACATGAGTCACCACATTTAGATATTGTGCTATAAACCACCAGATCACTTCCCCATAAAATAATTTCCCATATGCTCCATGTCATACAAATCATGCCACATCATGCCTTATGCCTTATTTCACATTTTTATCAATTTTCACATATGTGCCATATTCCAAATATTCATATCATTTATTAACATAATGTTAAGGTTACGTACCTGAGTACTTTGTACCATTGCATGGTACCTTTGGCCACATTTCACATCATTATAAACACATATATTAAATTGATGCCATAAATCCATTAAGAGTTAGCGTGGGGTATACACCTAATTTACTTAGCGAGTTCACTGAAATCCCGAAAATCCCGATCTAATACTCTAGATCCTTAGTTCCTACATTCGGCCAACACTTAGTATTTAGCAAAAAGCCATTCGGCTAGATAATCAAATCCCGAAGGATTATCACAACTTAAATCCTTACCTTGCTGTCAACTTGATTACTAATCAAATCCTAAAACTTCGTAGTGTTTCTCCCTTGCAATCGGCTAACACTAGATCACTTTAACTGGTTAGTTTTAGCTTTTGAATAATTAAGACACATATCCGAATCACTAAATATGGCCTTGGCCGAATGTACATGTACACTCACCTTGCGATTTTAAATCCCGAAAGTAGTCTCTTACTTTGAAGTTGTCGAAATCCCTACTTGTCAATTGTTAGAATCGGTTTTAATACATGGAAACTATGAAGATGGCCCTTGGCTGAATTTACTTACCTTGTTTGACTAGATCCCGAATTTAATCCTTACTCTTGAAGATGTCGAAATTCCTATAGGCATGTGTTAGATCCAAACCATCATTTAAACACAATAAATGGCCTTCAGCCCAAAACCACACTCGTTTACCTTAGATCTAGAAATCCCGAAGAACTCCTCCTTGTAGTCGACAACAACGAAATCCTGAAACCCCTTCATTGTTTCGGCCAAAGAATAGTAAAAGAGATTAGATTCCAACTTTCGGCTAAAAGAAAAGGGAATAAACAACAATAATAGAATCCTTACCCTTACTAAAATCGACAGCACTCCTGCTTGACACCACAGAAGGATTCAGGTATAGGCTAAATGTTGATCAACAAGTTTCGGCTTTTGAGAGTTTAATGAACCAATCGGCTAGGAGTCCCTTGAGTATTCGGCTTTTGATTGAGTTTGAAGAAAGAAGAAGAAGATTGAGGATGGAGATTTGGCTAGAACACAGGATATTTCGGCTTTGACAAAATAAAAGAGAAGAGAGGATATTTGCTAGAGAATTCGGTAGAGGCACAAAAGAAAGAATAATGGCCTTACTCTCCTTCCTTGGCCGAAAATCACCTCAAAAGAGTCCCTAGGCCGGCCACCTCTCTTCCCTCTCTCCCTTATCCCTTGATCCCCTCCTCCTTGGTCGAATCCTCAACACTCCAACCCCATCTATACTTCCTCCCTCCAGAGTCCACATGCCGTCCACTACCTCCCCTCCTTGCTGCAAAATAAAATTCCAAAAGTTCTCTCCTTGCTACTCGAACCTAGGCCTCCTTTGAACTGCTTGTGGCGTCACCTCCTAGGGCTTTAAGTGGCACCTCTTTGCCACTTTAACAAGCCCATTTGTTTGTCTAATTTTCACTACAATTGTTCTAAAGGCCTATCAAGCTTAGCTCCCTTTAATACTTAAAAATCTGATATTTTCTAAGGCATTTACTTACACTTTGAAGTTCTCAAAAATTCATATAACATATTCAAACATACATAGGCATGCTACTTCATACAATTAAGCAATAATGTACAAGCCCAAAATCTCGGATGTTACAGTCGTCCCCGGCATTAATTCAATCCCAAACTCAATCTCTCGTACTGGTGGTAAACCCGGTAATTCTTCAGGAAACACGTCTGGGTATTCACCCACAACCGATACTGATTCAATCTATTTTTCCGACACTTTATTATCCAAAGACATAAGCCAAATAAGCTTCAGATCCTTTTCTCACGTACTTCGGCTAGCATCGATGATATTATCAGGGTAACCCGTTTAAATCATTAGATTCAACTCGGATGCTCTCACCATTCTGATATCTCAAATCAATAATTTTTCTTTTGCAATTCACCACCACATCGTGCAAAGTTAACCAGTCCATTCCCTAAATTATATCGAACTTGTTAAAAGGCAACAACATTAAGTCTGCTGGAAAGCAGGAATCCCGAATCATCAATGGGCAACCTTTACACACTTTATTGAAAAGTACACATCGACCCAAGGGGTTGGACACACGGATCACAAACTCAGTAGACTCAACAGGTAGAGTCTTACTGGATACTAAAGTTTCACACACATATGAATGAGTCGAACCAGGATCAATCAATGCAATCACAGTAGTATTATAAAGTGTGAAAGTACCGGAGTTGGATTATTCGGGGGTGGAGGTTGTTGTACAGCCAGGTTATTTTGAACAAACTGGGTAAACCATTCATTCATCATCTGGTAGAAGGCTTGTTTAGCCTCCCCCTCATAGTTACCCGAGATAGGTCTAGAGTTTAACGGCGTTGATCCGTGTGCGGGATCAGATGCTACACTGTCAACATCATCTGCTACGGCTCTATCGAGATCGGAATCCATTTACTATATATAAAACATAATTCAGAATGTTAGAAGTCACCACACTATCAAATGTACAATAAAAGGCATGTATATCTAGACTCACACGCTCTACGGTAGTCCCAGAATCGATTAAATCGTAAGCTCTAATACCAATAAAATGTAACACCCATAACCCACATCCGTCACTGGACTAGAGTTATGAGGCATTACCGAACTAGACTCAGACTATCATAGGTATTTATAGCAATTTATACATTTATTAAATCCCAAAATTTTAAACTCAACTTTTCAATGTCCAACTAATAATTCATACCAAAAATTTAGATTAAAACAAATAATCACTCAACTCAAAGTTCACATTAATTCATTTGCATGCATATAAATGAATCTAAGATGTTTATACTGGTACATATATCACATACCTATATGATCATATATTACATTTATAATCAAATAGAACAGCTTCTTAACATACAAATTTCGTTTACTTTAAAACAAATCATCATACATATACCATTTCATTCCATTACCAAATTATTTATAATCATTTTAAACGTTTATACATAATTAACAAATACAAATACAAATAATTTGAATAACTAAATAGAATAGTTTAAAATTCACACGTTGAACTAATAAATAACTACCTATTCGGTTACATTCATTATTTCCAACCAAATTTAATCATACCAAATTTCCTATATATATATATATATAAACCAAAATTCCACATTTACCAATTACAAATGTTATTGCACGTTTTACCACGTGGTATTAAAACTTCATTAAACATACTTGAATACCAATTATAAACATAACAAACATATCATCCTTATATCCCTTGACTAATTTCATATGAATAAGACATTTATATTAGCCTGTGGTGTCATTACTCACAAGACCAAATTGTATCTATCACAAATATCTAGACCATGGCGAATATAAAGTAAGAAAATCCTTACAAATTTTGCATCACAATGACATACCCATATACATCATCTAGTCATTTAAAAGAAAATCATATATATATCGTCATTATAACACAAAATAAAAGCCATGTTCATATGACTATAATACCTATGACTAAACTTCATATTGATTTGTAAACATATTGGACTTAAAAAAAAAATATGAAATCATTTTAATCGTAAACATACTCTCTATGCATCATACAACAACCTAAATTAGTAGATAGCAAGCCAAGAATAAATTTGCCAAGCAAGAGCATGTCAAGCATTCAACCATTCATGCATATTTCCAACTAACATATCAAAGAGCACAATAACTAATATTAATCAAAGAAATAAGCCTTTTTCGCAAGGCTAAGTTATGCTTATAAACAAGTCCCAAGTTCATTGATTTAACAACTTAGTCTAACCTATACATGCCTTTTTTATCCAAAAACCACATATATAAATACCAAAAAAAGGAGTTGATAGTGTGGATGATTCTTCCGATGATCCTTTGAGCACGTAGCTTGAACGAAATCTATAAAACAAACAAGGGATACACACAAGGTAAGCTTACTAGCTTAGTAAGTCCAAGGCAAATTCGATTAACTAAACATTCAAACAATATTATGCATACCACCAAATATCCATTCGAATAGGATTTTAAATACAATATTTTATCACATAAATGCTACCAAAGTAGTAAGTCACAAATCTCATTTAGCAAATTAGCTAACCATCTATTATAAGCATGGAATCTCAACACTTAAATACCTTAAGTATTTGCATAATTCAAACTATTAATATAACATATTTTAACCACATATGATATGTTATTCACTTATACCAATTATACATATGACTTAATCTAAATTTCATAATCAAACTCATACTTCAATACACATATCATATTCATATTTCAATATGAATGAAAGTGCCTTTAACATTTCAACAAAAGCTTCAACCATACCTCAATTTACTTGATTCGAAGGGTATTTATATATATATATATATATATATATATATATATACCTACCTATTTACTTACATTTTAAGTACAACTTAGGCTTACCCTAACCTTTACCTTATTGTTGTAGTTATAACCTACCTTGTAAATAATCCATGGCTTTTCATTTATAAATGTCACCTAGCATTAAGCCCGCTAGGCATCAAGGCAAAGTACACACCCAAGATTAAGCTCGCTAGACCCAAGGTCGAAATTCATTCCACCAAGACAAGGCACGCTAGGCAATAAGCAAAATAATTCACTCATAGGCATTAGGCAATAAGCCTGAATCAAATCACTAGCACAAGGCACGCTAGGCAATAAGTCTGAATCAAATCACCAAAGACAAGGCACTAGGCTTTAATGCCCAAATAATTCATAAACCAGTCCATCAAATTACATTTCTTAACACTATCATCACTAACTAAATATATACACAATTCACATTCACATATCACAACGAATGTACAAATTCTTATCACATATACAAAAACACATCTAATCCATTTTAAAGCCTTTACATTCAGCTAACACATATATTCATACTCAAATTTATCAAATAATTTCATTGAACCTATTCATAAATAATTCTTTAACATACTTTAGCTTAAGGACTTACCTCGACCGTCGACAAACCGCGTAGACCGACTATTCGATAACCTTCGTCTTTCCCCGATCCAAATTCATTTTTCTTTGTTCTTGATCTAAACACATTAAAACTCAACTCATTCAAGTACATTTCATCTCAATTTAGTCCCAAACACATAAATGAGCAAATTACCATTTTACCCTACTATTTTACATTTTTGCAATTTAGTCCTATTTGCATAAAACTCAAAATACACAAAATTTCACTAATCAACTCAAGGGCAGAATATCCATAAGGACTATATAAGTCCATATTTTTCATTTATTTTGCAAAGAAATCCCTCTAAATTTTTATTTTTGTAAGTTAGCCAAAATCATTCAAAATTACTAAAATTTCCATTTCAAAACTTGTAGATTTCTAACATAACTTTAATATTTTTCCATCAAACATCATAAAACATCAACATTTAGCCATAGCCGAATATTAAACATGCTCAAATCTAAAAATTCTAACATGGGTCACCTCTGGATCAAGCAACGATCTCAAAAACGTAAAAATTTTCAAAAACCGATTGAAAACTAACCTTTAATTCAAGCCAACACCATGACCGAATGCTTAAGCTCTCAAACCTCTCTTTTATTTTTTTTTATTTCGGTAGCCAAAAGATGAAGACGACCATTATTTCATGTTTATTTTAACATATATAATGGTTTTAATCTAATTACTAATTTGACCTTATGTTAAAAAATTATATAATAATAAACTAAAGGTTAATCTTGTCATATAGCATCCACTAACTTAAAAATGGGTTATTTACCCATTTAACACCTCACATTAAGAAGCCATCATCATTCTAGCACTTTACACTATAGCATGCAACTTTTCCACTTTACGCGATTTAATCCTTTTTGTTTAATCGAACACGCAAATGATTAAATTTTTCCACAAAACTTTCACACACCTTATTTCACATATAATAAACACAAAATATAATATTTAAATATTTCTCAGAATCAGATTCGTGGTCCCGAAACCACCATTCCAATTAGGGTCAAATTCGGACTGTTACACGATCTTAGTCCAAATTTCATAATTTCTTGATCTAACATGTCAAATAACACTCATTTAACACATTTTATCAAAACACTAATCAACTCAATTCACATATCAAATTATGGAAAATTTATAACTTTGCCCCCTAACTTTTTAAAAATTACACTTTTATCCCTAGGCTCGTAAATTAAACTTTATTCCTTTTTCTTATGTTTTATGACATGCTGAATATTTTCCCTTCTATAGAAACATCAAATTCTTGCTCTAACATGCACTTATAAACAATAATAATTTTTACTGATTATGCCGTTTCACTTGTTTTTACTGAAAATCGCTTATCAAAAGTCGTTTAACATAATTCTAAGCTTCATATTCTGTCATAAAACATTAAAATACACACTTTTCACCCATGGGTAATTTTTCAAATATAAACGCTAGCTCGAATGAATGGTAGAATTAGCTTAATCGAGTTACCGGGATTTCAAAAATGTAAGGAACATGAAAAACGTGACTAGAACAGACTTATTATGAAGTTTGGAAGATGAACAAACCCTAGCCATGGTGTTCCCTTGCTACATTCGGCCATGGAGAAAAAAAAATGAATAAGATGATAGCTTATTTCATGTTATTTTGTCTTTATTCATTAATTAAGGCATTTTACCAAAATGCCCTTAAATACCTTACTTACTAACCATGTCTATTCTTGTCCATCAAAATTTAATGATCTAATTACTATTTAAGGACCTCTACTTTAAACCCCCATTTCAATTATGTACTTTATGAACTAGAACACATATTTTGCAACTTTTGCAAATAAGCCTAATAGACAAATTAAACATGAAATCTATAAAATTTCTTATCGGTTGTCTAACACATGCATCCAATCAATCGATAAATCATGATAATTCATCGTAATAAACTTTTCTATTTCGGATTTATGGTTTCACAACCACTGTTCTGTTTAGGTCCTATTTTAGGATGTTACAATTTTTTTCGGCAACTACTTTGCTATTCAATTGTTGGCTCTTCACATCTCTGTAACTGCTTCCTACTGCTATTATTTTTTTTTTGTTTTCGGCATTTGGTGGCTACTACAATTGGTTCTATTCAATTTTTGGCTCTTCAAGTCTTTGCAACTATTTCCTGCTGCTATTATTTTTTATTTTTTCGACAATTGGTGGCTATTGCAATTGGTTCTATTCAATTGTTGGTTGCACCCAATTCGAAGTGGGTTTAAAACCATCTGATTTAGAGATGGGGTAGATGCAGCTTACGTATGAGAAGAATGACCAAAAAGAGGATTTTCTTTCAAAGGCTGAAAAAAAAGCTTGCCAAGGAACTTAGCCACGTAGTTGCCTCCAAACCCCAGGTAATTCAATTTTTTTTGTGATGGCTACTGCTATTGTAACATCCCCAAACCCGGCCCACGAGCCTTGACCGGATCTGGTTATGTCACTGTGGAATGACGATTGAAAATCTTTGTCTTTAGAATAAAACTTGAAAATTTTGTTTATTTTCGGGAAGTAATTCCATTAAAAATTATTAAATAATAAGCTTGGTTTGAATTAAAACTTTATTATATTTTATTAAAAGATAAATCATTTGTAAAAATATTTCTAAGTACGATATAAATTCTGTCATCCATAAAAAGAGTACTTTAAACAAAAGTGGCCCTTATTACAACCAATATTAAACAAAACACTTAGTATTAAAATTGCTTAAAAATAATTAAATTAATCTCCTTCTGCATGGGCCACCTTGCATCCTCTCCAACCCGGTCCGATCATTCTGTTACCTGCGATGTTGGATAAATAATTGGGTGAGTCACACGGACTCAGTGTGTAATTAAACCACTGGTATCCACCCACATGTTAGCCACAAATCAACCCAATTATCAAATGCAACATATAAATATAATCATTTAAACATTACCACAATCTGGGCTTGGCCCACATTCAATCTGCATTCAAGTACTAGGCTAGGCCCTTTTCTCATTAATTCACTGATTACTGGGCTTGGCCCATTTCCACGTATGTTCTCAAAACATACCTATTCATATTCCATATTGGGCTTGGCCCATTTCCATATCAATTTATAACAAAACCATGCAATATGAAACCCAACCCAATCCTAAGGTCCATCCGCTACACACCCCCTTAACCAGCCTACCACACACCAGGGGACTATCGAGTCACCCTCTCCTTTTCCCTCCAAAAAGGCAACCAATGCCATCCACGATGTAGCGTATAGCTAACATCAAACCACGATGGAGCACACAGAATCCATCAAGCCACGATATGGCATAAGCGATATCATCAAGGTAACCACGCGAACTAAATCGCAAAGATCCACAACGCGACCTCGGTCGGCGCCAATCCACGATGTAGCACAAAGTCGACATCAACCACGCATCAAGTACACCGTACCTTCTTTCAAAAACCCACCCATGCACATGTAACATAATATAATGCGGAGATGATGCATGTGCATGATATTCACAATTATAGGCATACTCACATATTAAAAATCAATTATCACATTTTAACCAATTTGCTACTAACTCGGTCATCACCATACCCCTTCAAGGGTATCAATTTCACATTTATCGCACTTGTTAGCAAACATATTAAACAGCAAATATCACGCAAATCCGAAACAATGGCTAACTACACACCTTATAACCTCAAGCTCTAAACCCTCAATCCCGACGCTATCGTTTAGCGAGACTACTCATTATCGCCTATCGTTTTCCGTTATGCGCCCACACCCCGTGGCCAATCTCGTCTGCAAAAACCGATCTCTTTTGAACTTCGAATGGGAGCTTTCCTTTCTCCTCTTGGCCTTTTCGCATCCATCGACGATACTTAATCGTAACCACACGATTAATCAACAAAGTCATAATCTACTATTATTGAATTTAGATCACCTAATAACATCCTTATCAAATATCGAGATCCCAAGGCTCCCTTTGCTTCATCGATTTGGCCCTAAAAGATCATAGCCACCACTCGGTCAACACAAAAACATAAACAATGGCCTAAGGTCAATTCCAATGGATCACTTACCCTTTCTACTTGGATCCCAAAATACCACTGATCCTCTGAAGTTGCCAAAAATCCCTGTTACACGCTATTAGAATCGGCTAATACCAAAATCCATGGAAAAAGGCCCCTTTGGCCGAATACTTACCACCACTTTGATGATTTAAAACCCGAATTCCCACTGGTCCAAGGAGCTGTCGAAATACCCTTGCTAACAACTGTTAAAATCGGCATCAAGCATTAATCTAGAAAAATGGCCCTTGATCGAATGTTGTAGTGGCTTACCTAGAGTAGTCGAATCTCAGAAGACCCCTTAGCGTCGGCTACAACAAACAAAACACATTACTACGGCCTTAAAGAGCATTCGGCTCTTCCAAAAACTTAAGGCCAACCACTCGATTTTGGCCAAGAACCAAAATAACTAGAATACTTACCTACAATCTTAGATGTCGACAGCACCCCACTTCACCGGTTCGGCTTCAAACTTGATAAAATAAAAGAGAGGTGGAGGGCTAAAGGTTTCGGCTAGGCTTCCAAATGAAGATGAAGCATTCGGCCAAGGTAAGCTTTTAGGGGTGATTTCGACTTGAATGAAGTGGAGAGAAACAAATGGAATATTCGGCTAAGTGACCCTGTAGTTTCGGCCACATAAACAGGTGAGAAGGAGGGACGGTTTTGGTGAGAATAAAGTATGAGAAGAAAAAGAAAATGAAGGTCTAGAAGAGATTAAACATTCTATTAAAGGGTCAAAGAAATTCAAGAAGGAAGCCCCATTAAATAGCAAATTCGCACCCCTCCCTAGAAGACTCCAAAGCCGATTGAACACTCCAAGCCCCCCCCATTCGGCCATGACTTCTACCAAATCCAAAATTCCTTCCTAAATTCACTCAATACCACCCAATTCAAAATAATCTACTAGCAACCATTATCACCTATTTACTAATTTTAAACTAACTAAAATAATTCTACACTTATCTAAAATAAATAAAATAAATTATCACTTACTTACCAACCGAATAAAACAACAGCATCTTAATCCAATGCAGCTCCCTGGTGCCCTCCACCTACACGCCACTTCTTCATGTCAGCAGCAAAAGAAAACCCCACCTGCAACCTCCATGGTTCGAACGCAGGACTGGGAAACCAAAGATAGCGGCGCAGAGCCATTCGGCCACTTTGATTTTATGCCATAAAGCCCCAACATTTATCTTTAAACCCTTCTTACCTCATTTCATCACCAAATAACAAAATTAAACGCCAAATGTCTGCCCCCACTCGAACCAGTACTTGCTCTCCTTCACGCTTAAGTGGCGCATGAGTGCTACTTTGCCAACCGGACTTCCATGTCCACCAAGCCACACCATTAATTTTAAGGCATACTTAGCCCAGTCCTTGACGCACAAAAATAAAACAAAATTGCTTGCCCAGCTTTCGAACCCTGCTCTCTTAGGCTCTACTTCCATTTCTTAGCGGTAAGATGAAGCCACTTTGCCAAACTTCTTGTGCCATAAATTACCGAAAAAATATACTTAAGGCCTCCTTGGCCCGCTTCCTTTTCCACTAAAAATCCAAAATTTTCCAAAGCCTTCCCCTTTCATCCAAACATTTCTAAAATCCCTAAAACTCATCCAAGCACTCCCAAAAACCTACTAACACTCGAATTACACACAACCTGCATAGCCCCTAAAACCAGGGTGTTACAGCTATTGTTTAAGGTAAGTTTTAATTTTAATCGTTTCTATTTTCACAAATCGATAATAATGATGATGATGATTGAATCATGAAAATTGAGAATAAGATACAATTATTCAAAGTTGTTTGTTGTTGTTATTGATTGAAGTTTTTTATATATTAGACATTATTAGATTAAATTAAATATGCATTACACCATTGCAAATCATGGAGATTTTTTGGTTAGTGATCAGGTACATGTTCTAGAGATATCTACATTTTTAGTTTGGTGTGGAACTGTGTTTGTTTGGGATGTCAAATATTTCCACTTTATTTTCATTTGTTTGAAATATAGTTGTATTTAGAATCTTTGAAAGAATTGTGATTTTTTAATAATAATGACTTAGCATCTTGGAAAAAAAAACTATATGATTTTCGAGCTGTGTTTTTATTAGATTTTAATTTATTTTAAAATTTTTTAATGATTTCTTGTATTATCATGATTTTTATTAGATATTAAAATTTCTTAGATTTTTTTAATTTATAATTTTCTTTTATGGAGACAAATCAAGACAAAATAGTTCATCTTGTTGAGAAAAAAATATAATTCCATTGAAGAAATAAAAGTGGGATTGAAAGTGCATTCCATAGAAGAGGCTTATTGTAACACCCCATACCCGAGTCTGATGCTAAGACTGGATACGAGACATTACCATGCTTGAACTCACTTAAAACATGTACTTACGGGCTATAAAATTTTTTTCCGAATTAAAAACTTCTTTTTCTTAGTCTAATCATACATTTCATGGGCCTACGAGGCCTTAACACGTATATCGAAACTTTCGAAACTCAAATGAAAACTTTTTCCTTAAAATAGGGGTCACACGCCCATGTGACTTGGGACACGCCCGTGTCTTCCACCCGTGGTCGACACTGACTAATTACACACAGCCTTGACACGCCCATGGATGTAAACCATGTGCTATACCTTGATATACTGACTTATTCACACGGTTTAGGGCACACGCTGATGTTCTGACCGTGTATCACACACGGCCTAAATAAACGACTGTCGGATTTGCTCGTGGCCTATTCTGATTTAAAACACTAAGGTGCAGGGTACGCATACGGCCTGAGACACTGCCTGTGTGTCTAACAAATGTCAGGGCACTTAGAGGCTATTTACCAAGCCAATTGCCACCCCGAAATCAAGACCAAACTCATGCTCAATTCAATACATTTTCATAAACATTACTACATGCTTCATTGATCTCAATAAACATACATACTTAGTCAATTTTGGCCAATCACTTAGCCATATACAAAAGAAAAATAAACTTAATAGCCAACACTTTGGCTTTTCTTAGAACATATTCTCAAAATGAAATGCCTCCTATATATGCCATAATTAGTAAAATAACTTGGCTATACCAAAATAGCGATTGATAGTGTGCTCCGAACTCCGATGACAATGATCCACGGGATTGTCTTGGCGGAACTACATAGAAACAAAGAATAAAAGACATAAGCATTTAGCTTAGTAAGTTTGCATATAATACACATAGCAACATACTTGATTAATATAAATCATTTGACATAAATAATGGTATCATAGATTTCAGCTATAAAGCTTACTTACTCATACTGATTCTTACATATCTCATGATACTTACTAGTCTCGTCCCCGTGGGATAAATAAGGTACCTGTATCACTTGATCACATCGATCAGTATACTTTAACATGATAATCATAATCTTTCCTTCATCATTCATAACATGGATAATACTCATTTCCAACTTGATAATAGCTTTGCTTACTTATCTTTCTTGTCATCTAATTATAACTTTACTCATTTGCCCGATGAATCTCTGCGAATAATCGGGGATACTAAATCTCTTCCCACGAACTTGATACCAAAGTCGTACCCTAGATACGTCTTACATGGAATATCTCATCTTGGTTTCGAGGCCATGTCTTAACATGGACTTATACGAAGCCTTTCTTGTTCTCACCAATGCCATGCTTTGGCTTGGGCTTACATGGGATCTCTTTCTCTTGATAGCTTTTCAATGCCAAGCTTGCCTTGGACTTACATGATAGATATTCAATGCCAAGCTTGCCTTGGACTTACATGATATCTATGCTTGATTGCCGATGCCATGCCTTGGCTTGGTCTTATACGGACTTTCTTATCTCATGTGGTAGATCAAGTATCCTAAGAAATTCATCTTCAATCGGGACTTGCTCATACTTAATCTCATTGATTTTTTTGTTTAACATAACATTAAACATTCCATGAAAATAGTGTACATTATACTAAGCAATTCAATGATAAAAATCATAAAGCTTAGAAATCGTACAAACTTACCTCAATATACAAAATGTATGCAGATATGCGATTTAGTCCTCGACTTTGTTCTTGCCTCGGTTTCGATCTGGGCTTTGTTTTTCTTGATCTATAATAGTAATTCAACTCATTTAATAATCACATTGACTAAATTGGCCCTTAACACATACTTTGGCAAAATTACTATTTTGCCCCTAAACTTTCTCATATTTGCACTTTTGCCCCAAGGCTCGTAAAATGATTCTCATTCAACTTTCATAAACTTCATGCTTATGTGACTTATTATCTCAACTATAGCAATAGCAAATTATCACTATTTCTACCATGTATGACCAAATCTCATAAATTAACAAACTAGTCCCTACATGCATTATTCATGAATTTCACATAGAAAAAGATGTTTATCTAACATCAAACTCTCATAAACTTCCATAAAACATCATTTAAAAAGCATGTCATTCATGGGTAGATTTTTGAAAATGCATCTTAGCTCATTTTATAGCTAAAATTAACTAATTCATAATACGAGAACTTCAAAAATACAAAGAATATTAAAAACAGGGCTAAAATGAACTTACTAACAAGCTTGAAAAAAATGAAGAACCCTAGCTATGGAGTCTTCAAATTTTCGGCAATAAGGGGAAAAAGATGAATAGATTTTTATCATCTTTTTCCCATTTTAATCATTTAAATTGATTAAATGACCAAAATGCCTTTCTCTCTAAATTTTTACAATTTACTATCTCATGTCCAATTTTGTCCAAAAATTATAATTTGGGAAAATTGCTACTTAAGGACTTCTAATTGATATTCTAAAGCTATTTGATACAAAAATTTTCTAGAAACTCATATTTTGCAACTTTTGCAATTTAGTCCTTTTGGACCATTCAACCTCAATTAACAAAATTGCTTCATGAAACTTTCACACTAGCATGCAAACATGGCATAAACCTTAAAAGCTCATAAATTCACCTCGAATTCGTGGTCTCGCACCACTATTCCGACTAGGCCCTAAATCGGGCTGTTACACTTATAATCTTTATAAGCAGTTTGCTTTGAGTAAGGGGTTTAGTATTCGAAGAGGAAATAAGAGACGAAGTATGACTAAACTTATAAGACAACTTTAATTTTTATGCTCCAAATCAGGGTATCATGAACACGAAGATGTTAGCAAAGTGAAAAGATTTAATCATCTAGAGACAAGGACAAGTTGTCAAACTAAAATTCATTTTACAATAGAAAAATGTGTTTGGGTTATTTCTTACTTTAATGATTATCATAATCACCACTTAGCAACTTCAGAAGAAAGAATTAATTTAAGATCAGGAAGAAAAATTTTAGAAGGACATGGAGATGTTATTTGTTCAATGGTTGCTTCAGGAATCAAACAAACAAGTTCATATTCGTTTCTCAGGAAGGAGATTGGGTTTGAAAATATTGCATTTACCAAACAAGATTGTCATAATTTCTTGCGAATTGAAAGAAAGAAAATGATTGAAGCAGGGGATGCACATAGCATTATCAATTTTTTCAAATATAAGCAAGTTGAAGACCTTATGTTTTTCTATTAACTGCAAGTGGACCAGAATAATCAACTAGCTTTTTTTTTTTTTTTTGGAGAGATGGAATATCAAAATTGGATTACGATTGTTTTGAGATGTTCTTGTGTTTGATACCATGTATAGAACCAATAAGTATAATTTGGTTTGTGCTCCATTTTTCAGAATCGGCAATCACTGGAATATTATTTTGTTCGGTTGTGCTTTTTTATCAGATGAAACTACTGAGTCATTTACTTGGCTATTTGAAAAAATTTTAGAAGCCATGGGCCGCGGGCAACCGAAGAGTATTTTTACTGATCAAGATCAAGCGATGATGAAAGCAGTAGAGGTGTCCTCCTAAAATCTTCTCATAGATTATACATGTGACACATTTCAAATAATGCTAAACAATATCTTGCTAGTCGTTTTGCCAATGCAGAGTTCAAAGCACAATTTAATAAATGCTTTTATAGATGTGAAAGTGAAACAAATTTTGAATCAAGTTGGGCTACCATGATTGAAAATTTTAATTTTGCATTCAGTTTTTCAAATTTTTTCGCATTCCTAACTGATTTATACTTTTCGTATCAGACGTTACCTGCATACTTATTACCAATATTCTATTCAAATAGAGCCTCGCATATATCATCATAGCACATATATCATTTTTTTTACTATGCTTCTTGCACTTACCAATTAATAGAGATATCATCGTCATTTAGATATACTTTTATTTGTACAGTACACTGATCAGCTATTTAATGCCACAGTACTAATGTGTAAGTGTACACTGTCGATGCAAGTATATTAGACAGATAATGAGTCTGTCGGATATCGATCCCACGAGGATGGTTGTCTTTTGTCTATCAATGTCAGTGCAATAAATAGATGGCAATGAGATAAATTGTGAGAGTACTTATCGAAGCAATAACTTGAAAACAATAAGATAAAATATGATAATAATAATCTGGGATCCCCCAACGTGAATAATCAATAGAATACTAAGTGCTCATTAGGTATAAAAGGGTAAGTGATTGTCGATGCATTAAATTGTAATGAATAACTTACCAAACTTAAATTCTACATTAGCCGCACCTTTCGATGATGGTAATGGAACACTATTAAGAACAAGTGGATTAAATTTCTCTAATCCTCAAGCAACTTCTGCTGTCATACTTGTTAGCTTGAATTGTCGCTGCACTTTCCAGTATCAGTGACCGCAATAACACTTCCATGCTAAAAACATTCAAACCCAAAGATTAAATAGTAGAAGCAAGATTGAATAAAATAACATTTAACTCAAAAATTATGTATACTTCCGTACAAACATGAAATAGAAAGTAATCACCATAGTTTAGAAAAGAAATACAACAGAAACAAGTGGAGAGTACTATTCCTAGAAAATCTCGACTTGATCTCTCAACTCCCTCTTGTGTCGCACTCAGGCCTCCTCATCAGGAGCTGATCTGCATCCCTTTCATGTCGGTTCACCCATAGGAGACTTAAGCTGCCATAGCCGAAAAGCTTCAAAAGATAGGTTGAAGAAGATGATACCCCCTCTTTCTTTTTTTCATGCCAATATTAATATATATCCCCAAATTGTAAAAGTTTCTTTTTTTCAGAATCATGCTGCCTCTATACATACAAGTTGGTTATACCAGACTGGATAGCTCATACGTTTTTTTTTCTTATCCGGACAACTTTCAGGTGCGACGGCAATTCTGGGCGCAATCTAAAAATACTCATGAAACTACATTAGTACCAAAACATGAAAAAATTAAGGATAAATAGGCTAAGATCCATTGACTTATAAAATGCAATTTACTGAACTAAAAATGCTAAAATATGTGCTAAAGATAACAAAATGGGTACAAATTAACCAATAAGTAGGGAGAAAACATATGTTCTTTTTAGTATTATCACACCCCCAAACTTAAGTTTTTACTGTCCTCAAGTAAAACAAAAACTAGCAAGGCTACACAAGAATTCACTAAGGTAAATGATCATTCTAGCAACTTGAATCACCTAAAATTCCAATGAATGAGTCACATTTAGATGACAGAATATTGCATCGACAATACATAAGAATGAATGAATAAGATTGTAACTTCATCAAAACCAGCATCAAGCTTTAAATCCTAAATTCTATCTACCAATACAACACTTATTGTACAATATATGTCTTTTTTTTATGTGAATAAGGGATATCGTTGTATTAATGTACTCTTGTTCTTGAGAAGTAACGATGGAGTGCAACAAACCCTAAGGATTGCATAATTGCGTCAACACACACTCATGCAGTGATAGCCCTTGGTCAAATTCATTTCCTAACGCTTGCATTGGAGAGTTCCCTCTTTAACATTTCACAATACACCCACTTTGGAGTGTCTCTTATTCATAACTATATATACATATAAGCAGTTGTTAAAAGGCAGATTCATTCAAGATTCAAGGAATGCTACTAGTCATCCATTACTAATGCAACCTAAATAATTTATCAAAGAATTGAAGATACAACATTCAGTCAAATTTATCCAACTCATTCATTGATAGTTCACAAGATTCAAGAATTAAGTATCTAATATAACAAAAATTTCAAACTCTTTTGCATTAACCACAAATAAACCTTCATGTTTCATTAAACTCAAAAAAAAAAATGTGGGTGTATTTTCAAAACCCATATGCATTCTCCCAAACTCAAAGTTTGCATTGTCCCCAATGCACTAACATTAGAATGAAATGATAATAAAAATACAAAAATAATGTGCACTGACAAAATGAAAATTACAACTACATGCAATGCATGAATACTACAACTAAAGCTTAAAATAAACTAACTCCGTTTTCCTCGGCCATCAATGTGACTGCACAATATTTCTTCTTCCTCCTTTTTCTCCTCCTTATTGCGCACTTTGGAGCGCTTTCTCTTATTTTCTTTGGGCTTCGCATGGTTTTCGGATCGTTCCTTAGTTTTCAGCGCTGCCCTAGCATCATCTGCTGCTTCTTGTGTAGGAGGGGCCACCTTGAGTGGTCTGGTATAGACCACTATCACTAATGAGTTGTGGTGCTTCTCACTTGTTACCTCTACAGCTCTTGCCTGTCTAGCTCTATCTCACTTTAGATTATCAGTAGTTGCACCCACAAACTCGAATACATTGACAATGTTTTCAGCAGATTCTTTCTCAATAGCTTCTTTTTTAGTATTTTCTTCCTCGGCCTTCTCGTTCAGAAATGCAACACGGACTTCCTCCTCTCCTACATCAACTTCCTCCTCAACAGCAGACTCCTCTTGACCAATAATGAAGTCACCCTCGACCAGGCTATCAATCTTTCGTATGCACTCTTCAATGTCCCTTGAGTCCTCTTTTTTCTCATCATCAGAGACGTGCAATGGGAGGGGATTCCACCTATCTGTCTTGGTCCCCCAAGTCATCTTCCTCGGATGAGGGTTCATAATCTCGGATGATCGGTGGGAACACTAGAAATTTTGAGAGTGGGGCCGGACTTAACTGACTTAATGAGGCTACAATAGAGTTGTTATAGGCCTTGGTATAAACGTAGAACAAATTTTGTGATCTGTCCATATCCTCTATTATAGGGACAAGCCTGGTCTGCTTATTACTATTGAATTGGCCAACTTCTCGATATCCTGCATTTTGAGCAACAATGATGTTTTTGTAGTCAGGTTTGTTCCCTTGTTTTCTGCCTTGGTTTTGCCCTTCCTTGTCTTGTTGGTCTCTGCCTCCTTCATTGTCAGTGTATCTTTTCCACGAGTAATTCTTTCAATAGAAGCTTCATTTATCAGTCCTTTATTCTCCAGGACCTCTTCATCATCACAAGGTATGATCCCTTTCTGCTAGCATAGTAACATCACCAACGATGGGGAAACCAAAATTCCAATTTTCCTTACGGCTCAGTTAGCAATTTCTTGGTAGAGTATTGCACCGACATCAATCTTTTTGCCCTTGGTAATTGAATGTATCAGGCACATTCTATCGAGGTTGACTGTGGCGCTGTGAGTAAGGGTAGTAGCCTGCAGTTGACAAAATGAAATCAGATTTTGCTTTGCAATGTTAGGAAGTGGCAGTGCATCTTATAATTATTTTGGTGTGAACCCGTCCACAATGCTCATTCGACACATAAATCCTTCACCAACAGGTCCATTTTGTTGTTTGTGATATCCCCAATAAACTCAGAATGCTTATCTACATCCACTTTAGTGTTGTACAGCTCATTAATTTATTTAGCATCCCATGGGATTAAGCCTTGTTGAACAAATATAAACTCTAACTCATGGTCATAAAGTTTAGCGTAAAACTCATATACCAATGAAGGAGAATAGCTTCCAGGATGCATGCAGAAAGTCTCCCACTTCAGCTTAGAGATGGTTTTGTAGACTTGCTTGCCCAAGTCTTGCTGTGGTGAAAGAAGAATGCCTTGTTCTAGGTGGAAGTTTCGCTTCAAAATGTTATCTTGAAACCTGTATTGGCCGCTTTTGTTAAAAAGATCATTGGCTCATTTTTCTCTGTTGGCATGGAGGATTCTGATTCACGAACTGCAGTTGCAGAATATTAGTGTTCTTCAACAGGCTTGTTGGCTTTCTTAACTGATCCTCTCATTCTTGCCATATTTTGTTTGTTTTGTGGAGTGAAGATGGTTTAAAGTTGTGAAGGCATGAGCTTGGGAAAGAGAAAGTAAATAAAAATATCTACTTCATATGTGTTACAGTCGGCACAGTGAAGAGGGGAATTTATAGCGAGTGAAAGAAAAAGATGGAAAGGGGTGACTTTTATGAAGGGAAATAAAGCTGGTGAGAATAAATACGTCCAATGAGAATTGTGCCCTCTCGGACAGATCAGATGACTAGGTGACTTTTGAACAAACGGTGGGATCTAAAATTTCTGATATGCCCTCATTCTTGATGAGCCATAAGTGATAGTACAATAGTACAAACTACGTTGACAATAAAGCCTAAGTGCGTCAACAATGGTACCTAATTATTCTGCAAAAATAAAAATAAAAAAAGTAAAACAAACTTGAATAAAAACAAAAATAAAATAAAATTACATAATAATAAATTCCATAAAAATTAAAATTTTTCGACCAATTTAATGGTCTCTGCCTACTTTTGATCAATATTCCCAAGGTAATGTTTCAATTGTTTGCCATTCACTTTGAACTGGTGTCTATCATGTATATCTCTAATTGTGACTGCACCATGAGGAAATACTTTGACAACTTCAACAGGTCTAGACCAACAAGAGCACAATTTACTCGGGTTCAGTGGTATCCAAAAGCCTTTTCTTTCCAGCAGCTTCATAGTCCATGTTCACTTGCTTAATTGCCCATATTGCTTTGTGCTCCAGTTCAACTGGCAAGTGACATGCTTTCCAAAAAACCAATTGATATGGCAACATCCCAATGAAGTTTTATATCCTGTCCACAATGCCCATAAAACATCATCCAGTCTGAAGACCAATCTTTCCTCGAAGGGTTCACAACTTTTCAAGAATGTTTTTAATTTGTCGATTTGATACTTTAGCTTTTCTATTATTTTGCGGATGATAAGTATTAGTTATTCTATGATTAACTCCATATCTCTTCAGTGCGGCTGCCACTTGGTTGCAATGAAAGTGTGTACCGTAATCACTAATCAATGCCTTTGGTGTGCCAAAGCGGTTGAGTATATACTTGTGAAAAAAATTAAGCACTATCTTTGCATCATCCTTTGGGACTGCAATAGCTTAAACCCATTTCGAGACGTAGTCAACAGCTACTAATATATAAGCATTTCTAAATAAACTTGGAAATGGTCCCCTAAAATACATACCCCAAACATTGAACAATTCAACCTCCATAATTGGCTGCTGCAACATTTCATTGCGTTGGGATATGGAGCCAGTGCGATGACATCTATCACATTGATGCAAAAAATTGTGGGCGTCTTTGAATAATAAAGGCCAGTAGAATCCTGATTGAAGAACCTTAGCAATAGTTCACATGCCACCAAAATGACCTCTATAAGGAGCATCATGACAGTGCTTTAGGATTGAAAGCATCTTCTCTTCCGGAACACAACACCGAATAATGTTGTCATTGCATACCTTGAATAAATATGAATTGTTCCAATGATACTTCACTACTTCATGAAGAAATCTTTCTTTTTTTATGGCCTGTGACACCCAATGGGAGTTTTCCACACACTAAATAATTAACCAAATCTGCATATTAAGGGGTTGCATCTACAGCAAATAACTTCTCATTTGGGAATGCATCGATAATTTGAAGTATGTTTCCATCTTCAATGCCAACTTCCAAATGAGATAGATGGTCTGCAACCTGATTCTCTGAACCCTTGCGGTATTTTATCTTAATGTCGAATTCTTACAATAGTAAGATCCAGTGTATCAGTCTTGGTTTTGCATCTTTTTTCACAAAAAGATATCTCAATGCAAAGTGATCAGTAAATACGACAACCTTTGCACCGCCAAAATAAGAATGAAACTTGTTGAAAGCAAAGACTACAGCCAACAATTCTTTCTCTATAGTGGTATAATTGATTTGAGCCTCTGTAAGAGTTTTGCTAATATAATATATGGCGTGAAATATTTTCCCCTTGCATTGTTCTAGAACAGCACCCACAACAAAGTCACTTGCATCACACATAACTTCAAAAGGTTGAGACCAATCTGGTGCAACGACAATGGGTTCATTTACTAACTACGTCTTTAATTGAGTGGATGCATACAGACACGCTTGTCAAATAGGAATTTTTTATTCTGTTCCAGTAATGAGCATAAGGGCTTTGTAATTTTCGAGAAATCTCTAATAAATCTTCGGTTAAACCCTGCATACCCAAGAAAACTGTGAATACCTTTCACATTTGTTGGTCAAAGTAATTTCTCAATGATTTCCACTTTAGCTTTGTCTACTTCAATGCCTTGACTAGAGATGCGATGGCCTAACAGAATGCCTTCAGTTGCGATGAAATGACATTTTTCCCAATTTAGAACAAGATGTGTGTCTTCACATCGCTGCAATACTTTATCCAAATTGTCAGTACAATGATCAAAATCATTCCCATAGACTTAGAACATAAAAACTTCTAAAGAATCTTCAATCATATCATAGAATATTACCATCATGCACCTTTGAAATGTGGCTGGTGTGTTACAAAGACCGAAAGGTATATGGTGAAAAGTAAAAGTACCAAAAGGACAGGTGAAAGTTGTTTTCTCCTGACCCTCTGGTGCAATAGCAACTTGATGTACCCAGAATAGCCATCTAAGAAGCAGTAGTAGGCTTTTCTAGCAAGCCTATCCAACATTTGGTCAATGAAAGGAAGTGGGAAGTGGTCATTCCTTGTGGCAGCATTAAGTTTGCAATAATCCATACAGACTCACCATCTCGTAGGAATGTGTGTAGGAATTAATTCATCTTTGTTATTGCTGTTATGCCAATTTTTCTGGGAACACATTGCACTAGACTTACCTAATTGCTATTAGCAATAGGGTAAATAATTCCAGAATCAAGCCATTTTATAATTTATTTCTTAGCAACTTCTTTCATCTTCTCATTTAATCTTCTTTGTTGCTCAATCGATTGCTTGCCTTTATCTTCCAACTTGATCTTGTGCATGCAAAAAGATGGACTAATACTTAGAATATCGGCAATACTCCAAGAAATAGCTCATTTATGTTGCTTAAGAATATTGACCAAATTCTTTTCTTAAGTTACATCCAGTGCTGCGAAGATAATAACTGGGAGAGTATTGTTATCACCAAGAAAGACGTATTTAATATGAGTAGGTAATGGTTTCAATTCCATAGTAGGAGCTTCATCGATAGATGGCTTGAAATTTGAAGCTGTTCTATTGGCTAAGTCTAAAGATTCAATTTTCCATCTACCCCGAGTTCAATATTATTAACTTCAACCATGTTGTCACAATCATCTAAGAATTCATCATCAGATGTCATTACAAACTCCTCAAAAAGTATTGTGCTTTGGTCATTAAATTCTTCCTCGATTAGATCATCTAGCACATCAACAGTATGGCATTCTTCTTTGTCCTTGCATTGAATAGATTAGAAAACACTGAAGGTAACGTGCTCATCATTAAGTCGCATGGTCTGTTCACCTTTGTAAACATCAATAAAAGTTTGTCCAGCGGCTAAAAATGGTCGTCCCAAGATTATGGGAACCTCTTTGTCTGCCTCGCAGTCAAGTATGATAAAATCAGCCTGAAAAATAAATTTATCCACACGAACTAAGATATCTTTGATTTTCCCTTGAGGTTGAGCCAAGGATCGATAAGCTAGTAGCAATTTCATAGCAATAGGTTTCATGTGACCAATTACAAACTTTTTGAAAGTAGATAGTGGCATTAGGTTAATGCTAGCTCCAAAATCACATAAAGCCTTGCCCAAATAATGGTTTCCAATTGAACATGGGATACTAAAGCTCCCAAGATCTTTCATTTTGGGGGGCAACTTATTTGTCAAAACAACACTACAACCCTCTTTGAGTGCAATAGTTTCCATATCAATGAGCTTCTTCTTCTTAGACAAGATCTCATTCATAAATTTCCCATAATTTAGAATTTGCACAAGAGCATCTACTAAAGGAATATTGACCTGAGGTTGCTTCAGTGTGTTCAGGAACTGTTGGTACTGCTTATCCTGCTCATTCTCCCTGAATCTTTGTGGAAAAGGTAAAGGTGGAGATACATCTGATTGCACCGACACCTTTAATTTCATCAACAATTTTAAGGGTCGGACATTAGGCATATAAGTGACAATTGTGGAACTTCTTTGTCTGGTACATCGACAAGTTCTTTAGATTCAACCTTCTCACCAAGGATCACTTCACCAGTATCTTGAGGTGCTACAATAGAGTTTGTAGTCAGCTTGTCAGTTTGTTTACTACTTTTGAGAATGATAGCTTTACAATGTTCTTTCCCTCTTAGACTGGGATTTTCCATGTCACTAGGTAGTGTGCCCGATGGTCAAGTATTCAAATTCGAAGCAAGTTGTCCTAATTGTGCCTCCAATGCCCGAATAGAAGATGAATTCCTTGCACAATAGCTTCTGTGTGAGTCATATGTTCCCGCATTAAAGCTTCAAGAGCGGCTAAAAGGTCAGAAGGAAAAGCTTGCATGTACTGTTGTCGTCGATGTTCTTGAACATGCTAATTTGGCATTGAAGAGTGTTGTGGCTATGTTTGATTCTGATGTGGATGCATTTGCCTTTGTTGTGGATGTATCTGAGTGTGCTGATTATAGTTCTGCTCTTGTTGATTGTAATTCCCTTGATTGAATTATAATTGCCTTGGGTAGATATATTCCCATATCAGAATGTCGCAGCATTTTGTCCAGCATTCTAATTTCTCCAAGACTGTTGATTACGTGCAGAATTATTATAAGAGGTGCCATAAGAATTGTTATGAATGTTACTGATATAAAAGGCATTCTCTGCATGTTGTGGACAATCTTCATAGCTATGGTTGTCACTATAAATCTCACAACAAAAAGTAGGAATATCAACTTGTTGAGCGACTTGTATAAGTGCAAAGTCACTAGTCCCTTCTATATTTTTTATCATATTTGCAAGAGAAGAAACTTGAGCACTAAGTGCAGATATTGCGTCCAATTCAATAACTCCCGGAGTAGCTTTTGCTTGTGCAGCTCTAGAGATAGGATATTGATAATCATTTTGACTAATTATCTCAAGAATTCCAATAGCATCATTATAAGCACAAATCCAGCAAAGGACCATTGGCTGATGTGTCGACAAGATTCCTCATGTGTGAATTTAGCCCATTATAGAAAATCTCAATTTGTGTTTCCTATTGAATGTCATGCATGGGACAATGTCGAAGCAAAGATTTATAATGTTCCTATGTGGTGTGAAGATTCTTATAGTCCAACTGATGATAAGCTGTAATATCATTTTGGAGACGAGAGTTCATTTTTGGTGGGTTAAATCACAAAACAAATTGTATTTCAATCACAAAATATACTATATTGCTAGTGCATTTCAAGAAGTAATTGATCCGGCAGGTAGCCCAAGGAACAAAGTACGAGCTCTTCCCTCCAAGGAATAAGGAAATAATTGCATCTTCAAAACGTCATCAGGAGTGCCTTGTTGACAAAAGGAAGCACAAATCAATAAAAATGATTTAAGATGTTCTCGTGCCTCTTCATGTGGTAGTCCAACATATTGCCCATTAGAATTCAGGATTTGAAACATTATTGGCTTGAGTTCAAAATTTCCAACTTGGATTACTGGCCTAACAACTCCTAGTTGTAAGTCATCCAAGATAGGTACTATAAAATCTCGTATAGTCATGTTTCGTATTTGAGCGTCTTGTGGAAATAATGGGTCATTAGCATTTTGGTTTTACAATGGGGGTATGACTTCATAGTTTCTTGATAAAGCTATATCCCTTTGTTCTCGAAGTCTCCTCTGAACAGTTCTTTCAATTTTTGGATCAAAATCAGTAGTAAACTTTGAATTGCTTTGGGTCATACAACATCTAAAATAAAATGTGAAAATAGTGACAAAAAGAAAACAAGCTAGTAACAACTAAATATTATGAAATAAAAACAAATAAAAATAAACATCAAACAAATGCCATCCCCGACAATGACGCCAAAACTTGATCGCCTGTTTAACGTATAGCAATAATGTGCAAGTGTACACTATTGATGCAAGTATAGTAGACAGATATGAGTCTGTCGGATATTGATCCCACAAGGATGGTTGTCTTTTTTCTATCAATGTTAGTGCAATAAATTGATGGCAACGAGATAAATTGTGAGAGTAGTTGTCGAAGCAATAACTTGAAAACAATAAGATAAAATATGATAATGATAAATTGGGATCCCCAACATGAACATTCAACATAACACTAAGTGCTCATAAGGTATAAAAGGGTAGGTGATTTTTGATGCATTAAATTGCAATGAATATCTTACCAAACTTAACTTCTATATTTAATCTAAGACTTAAACATGCACATTAGCCATACATTCTGATGATGCTAACGGAACACTATTAAGAATAACTGGATTAAATTTCTCTAATCCTCAAGAAACTTCTGTTGCCATGCTTGTTAGCTTGAACTAACGCTGCACTTTCTAGTGTTAGTGTCCGCAATAACACTTCCATGCTAAAAAATTCAAACCCAAAGATTAAACAGTAGAAGCAAGATTGAGTAAAATAACATTTAACCCAGAAATCATGTATACTTCCGTACAAACATGAAATAGAAAGTAATCACCATATTTTAGAAAAAAAATATAAAAGAAATAAGTGGAGAGTACTATTCTTAAAAAATCTCGACTTGATCTCTCAACGCCCTCTTGTGTCGCACTCAGGGCTCCTTATCAGGAGCTAGTCTATATCCCTTTCACTTCGGTTCACCCATAGGAGACTTAAGCCACCATAGCCGAAAAGCTTCAAAAGATAGGTTGAAGAAGATGATACCCCCTTTTTCTTTTTTCATGTCAATATTAATATTTATCCCCAAATAGCATAAGTGTGTTTTTTTTTTAAATCATGCTACCTCTGTACATACAAGTTGGTTATACTAGATTGAATCGCTCACACATTTTTGTTCTTATCCAGACAGTTGTCAGGTATGGTGACAATTCTAGGCGCAATCTTAAAATACTCATGCAGCGACATTTGTACCAAAACATGAAAAAATTAAGGATAAATAGGCTAAAATTCACTAAGTTATAAAATGCAATTTACTGAACTAGAAATGCTAAAATATATGCTAAAGATAAATAAATGGGTACAAATTAACTAATCAGTAGGGAGAAAAAATATGTTCTTTCTAGTATTATCATACATATGCAAGAATCGAGATAGAGACTTACCTGATACTCACTTACTACAGCTCAAAGCTCTAGACTTAGAAATCCTTCTCCAGTTGGTAGCAACAGCTGCTTAAAGAACATAGATCCATTATTACAACCCTCATTTATACAAATTATTTAACAGCTGAACCATTTATAACCCCTATGCAAAGCCTTGTACTTACAATTTACTATTCATATACCTCATATAGACTTACTCTTTCAAAACTTAACAAGCAAAATGGTGATACTTACCCGGAGATGGAATGACCACTGATTTTTACCAAGAACTTTAGCCTCTAGCATAATGGAGAAGAGATTCAATTAGATTTGAGAAGAAAGAATCAGAGAGTAATATATTAAAGAAAGAAGATCCTTTCTCAAAACCCTTCTCACACACATATATATAACTCAACCCCACTTAGTAAAACTCAATAAGTGTCACGTGTAACACCCCTTACCCGTATTCGACGCCGGAACAAGGTACGAGCCATTACCGGACATAAACACAAGCAAACATACATTTTCGAGTCATATATTTTCATTCAAATTAAAACTTTTCATACACATTCATATTGTCCCTAAAACAAGCCTACGAGGCCCAAAACATGCTTTGGAGGTGGTTCGGGACTAAACCGAGAACTTTAGAAATTTTTACAAAACTTAAAAAATTTTTCATGTTACAGGGCTCACATGCTCGTGTGACCTTTAGACACGCCCGTGTTATAGGCCGTGTTCAAAATAGGGTGCTCTTTGACTTGTGCCACATGGCCATTCCACACGTTTGTGTGCTAGGCCGTGTAGCACACATGGCTAAGACACACGCCCATGTCTCTGCTCGTGTGCTCAATTCTGGACATTCTGTTTTGTAACAATTAAGGTGCAGGGGACACACGGCCGGAACACATGCCCTTGGGGCAGGCTGTGTGTCACACACGGCCTAGACACATGCCCATGTGTCTACCCGTGTAGACAAAAGCAAGGCTATTTACCAAGCCATTTTGGCACCCTCACTTACATACATCAACACAACATCACATGACACAAATTTAAGCATATAAGAGCAACTAAACAACCACAACCAAGACAATAACATGTCATCCTCATGCCATTATTTATCATGCTTAGAACATCAACCTTTCCACACCAATTCATGCAAGATTCCCCATTCATGGTTAAAACATATCAACTTTATATCTTTGTCTAACATATTCACTACATATATTAAGCCCTAAATCAAACATACAAATTTCACATTCATTAGGCTTCATTAAACTACTTTTTAGTTACCAAATGATACTCAAATTCCTCATCTCATTAATAAGTCACATTTCCAAAAATCACACAATCATGCCATAAATCACAATTCCAAACATTTCACATTCACCAAGCATACCATAATCATATCACTATAGACATTGACACATATATGAATATACTTAGGCTTACAACCACGTTAGCCCAAATTAACCAATCTACATGGCCAAATAACAAAACAAACCTTTGACAATCACAAGCCAACACATTGACTACAATCACAGTGACACATTTAACGAAATGACTAAGTCCCTATACATGCTATAAACTCGAAATACTTGAATTCATTAATACCCAAATGGATAGCTTGGTAGTGTGATTAAATCTCCAGTGATCTCCAACCCGAGCTCTCTTAATGACACTATAAAACATGGGAAAGGAAGGGGGAAAGCTATATAGCTTAGTTAGTTCATATGCAAATAATACAAAAAATTATTCATGCATTTGACATATAAATAACTTAACAATTATTAACACAATTGTCATTTAAAACTTCAAAAATGTCATATGACCATAAATGTCATTTAATATCAACATAATACATAACAACATAATTGTCATATACTAATAGCTCATCATATGAACAACATAACAAATATCAACATAAATGTCATTTAAGCTTCATAAGCACAGCTTACTCAATCACAATCTTACCAATTGTTCATCATATACTGAGTTCATTTTCTTTGAGTTTTACGTACACACCTATACCATCTCATAACATATTCATGTACTTTCTCATCTTTGACATACCCGTTGAACACTTGGAATACTAATCGGATACACGAAAATTCTTGCACATATGTGCCACATACATAGTCAATGCTACCTCATATCTCATAACACATAGGGGCTTGCTCTCGAGCTAATCACGAGCTTGCTCACACAAGCTGTCAGTCAAGACGTAACTACGTAGTGCTGCTCACACAAGCTGTCAGGTATCCACAACACATTCCAGACTACCCAGCCACTGGTAGACATATGAGACCAGCACCCGGATCACATAAATCACATATATCACATGGTTTCCTAGTGACATGTCACTCGTATCCTAATCTATTCCTAAGGTTCAAACAAGATTTCTCACTTATCATTTCATCATCGAACATATCCACATTGTCATTAATACAATTCATGTATAATAAAACATGTAAAAATACAAATATAACATTGTCTTTATTTACACACGAACTTACCTTGGCATAAAAACGGCAAAAAGGACTAAATCATCAAATACTCGATTTTCCCCCGTTCTAACTTTGAACCTCATTTTTCTCGATCTATAATATCACAATTAACTTATTTAATAATTATACTATTCAAATCAGCCTAAAATCACATTATGGAAAAATTACATTTTTTCCCTTAAACTTTTAACACTTTACAATTTAGTCCCTAGGATCGTAAAATGAAATGTACTCAATTTCTTCAATTCCCATGCCTAGCTGAACCTTATACATGCTTAGAACAGCCCACAATTTTCATTTTTCACATTTTTACACCATATTTTATAACTTTTACAAATAAGTCCTTTTAGGCATTTTCACCGAAAATCACTTAGCAAAAGTCATTTATCATACACAAAACATGCATTTTCTACCATTAGACATCAAAAATACAAAAACATCCATCATAGGTAAAATTTTAGACCTTGACATATCTTCAAATTGATGGTAGAAATAGAAAGATTGAGTTACAACGACTTTAAAAATGTAAAGAGCATTAAAAACATGGTTAGAACGGACTTACAATCGAGCTTGGAAGCTTAAAAAACCCTAGCCATGTATTCTCCATGTAAAATTTGGCCAAGGAAGAAGAAGATGGACACATTTGGCTTTATTTTGGCTTTTTAATTCATTTTAATTACCAAATTACTAAAATGCCCTTAATAAAAACTTTGGAAACATACCTAACCATGTCCATTTTTGTCCACCAACTTAACCAACGGTGTAATTACCATTTAAGGATCTCTAAATTAAAATCTCATAGAAATTGGACAACTTTAACATATAGAATTCAAGTTTTTCACTTTTTGCAATTTAGTCCTTTTGACTAAATTGAGTGCCCAAACGTCAAAATTTTCGAACGAAATTTTCCAAAATCGTTCCATAAAATTGTATACCATAAAAATATAATAAAAATGAATTTTTATTCGTTGGATTTATGGTCCCGAAACCACTGTTCCTACTAAACCCAAAATTGGGCTGTTACATCATGTAATTTAGAATTTGTCTTTCGTAATGGCCTACATATTCCAAGCGAAACATAAATGAGAATCTTGCATAATGGAATTGGACCAGTCAATCCAGTTGGTTCTTAACTAGGTCACTTTACAACCCAACCTGCATAATACTAAGAAAAACAAGGCATACTACATTTGGTGATAACTCAAACCATAATTACCTTTTTAATTAAAAAAATCTTTCTCATTAAATAGAATAATAATTTGAAATAGACTCTTCACTTATTTACATGGCGGTTACTATATGTCCACACATATTCGCCAAAAGAAGCAATTAGATGGATTACACTTCGCCAAACAGATTATTTCTCTACTACACGCCTTAACCTTGGATTTGCCAGACTTGGGGTGTGACATGTAGTGTTAATTAAGTTAGTTATCACGGTAGCTTAAGTTTATTTGCACTTTCAATCCATGTACCTTGGTTGTAAGACATTTCTAGTTTTAGTCTTATGTATTTCAGTTTCTTTTACTTTAAATTGGCTAAATTTTTTTTTTCCTTTTATGTTTATTGTTTAGATTTTCTTGTTGAATGCCTTTAGTTTCATGTTCTTTAAGTTTTTTTGCATAAAAATCTAAAATTTTATATTTTCTTAAGCTTTACTTTAATGGTTTCTTTGCTTTTCATTTTCATGTCCATTAGCATTATTTTCAGCATGAGTAGCTAAACATTACAAGAGGTTGGTTGATGGAGATGTAGGTAAGTTAATTTTCCAGACAATGGACTTAATCGTAATAAACTGGACTAAATCATATAGGCCTAAAAACTTAGGAATTAATCCTCCTAAGGGAATATCTAGAAAATTGGGATTGAGAGGTAATTTTGTTGTGCACCAATTCATTAGTCCCAGATTAACTGGTGAGATCGAGAGATAAACCAGATTAATTTGTCTAAGTTGGTAAAATTGAGATCGAGAGATAAAATTGAGCCACCTAGAAATTTAAGTGATTTAAGTCCCTCATTCAAAGACCGACAAACCACCATCAAAATCAACCGACCACTGTTAGTCATTTATTGGTTAATCTCGTAGTTTTGTACTCTATAATAACCCATTTTTTAGTGTTGTCAGAAATAGTGGCTTTAGGACCACAATTTTGACCAACGAGTTAGTAAATATTATTTATTTAATATTTATGAGTCTATTATAGTGTTGTATTAAATTTTGGTTAGAAAATTTTAATTTTAAATAGTTAATTAAGTAAAAATGATTAAATTGTAAAAGCTACAAAAGTTAATAGCCTAAGTTTAATTATATTAAATGGTTATGAAATCATGAATTAAGGGCTTTATGTGGTAATTAGAACATAACTAAAATAAGTGGATGGTCATGGCTTGTTAATTAGGAAATTTTAGTTAAATTAAAAGGATAAAGTGGTAATTTAGTAAATATGGTAAAAATGAAAAGAAATTAAAACATGTCATCTTCCAAAGACCATCACCACCGAAATTAAGAGGATAAAACACCATTGTTATGAGTTGGAAGTTTGGTCAAGCTTAGCCTGATGCATGGTATATTCTTTTCAATCTGTTTTTAGTGATTTTTATGTTTTTAACATCGTTGTAGATTAATCTAGTTAACCTAGGGACCAAATCATAAAAATATTAAGTGTTTAGAATTTTACCATGGATGAATTTTTGTTGTTCTTGAATTTTATGATAGATTATTAAGCTTGATAGTTAAATAGGATTATTTTGTAAAGTGATTTTAGTTAATCTTAAAGTTTAAGGACTAAGTTGTTAAAATTGTAAAATAACATGTCATTATTGTAATTTAATAGTAAAAGTGGGCTGAATAGGGACCCTATAGAATTCGGCACAAAATTTTTTGGGCTAATTTGTGATAATTGTGAGAATTTTGATTTTAGGGAATAAATTGAAGAAAAGGTGAAAGTTTAGGGTAAATGTGTAAAATATCATTAAAGGGTTAATTGCATGAATTTAAGTGTTTTAAGATGTTTAAATTGGTTAATTGAATTAAAATGTTATATTTAGATCAAGTAACAGACAAGTCTATTGATAAACGGGGGAAAGGAAAAGTCATCAAGTAATCGTCGTCGCGTGTCATTAGCTATCGTGTTTTGGTAAGTTCATATGACACTTGTTACATTGTTTATGTTTAACTTATTACAAGTTTGATAATATGAAATTTAATGTTGTGGTGATTAATGATTCGGAAGGATAAAGTTGAGTATGTAATGTCTCAAAAAAGCAGAATAAGACCGTGTGAACTTAGTGAATAGCTAGGATACAAATGACATGTCATTAAGGCGTAGCAAACTTTGTACCGGTGTATATTTTGCAGGCATTGTGCTAGTGTTGTATTAGTACGCACTCTATGCCGGTGTTTTATTTAGCAGGTACTATTTACAGGTGATGGATATCGTACCGACGACTTGAGGTCCTGCATGTATTGTGGATTCTCTGAAGCTTGTGTGAGCAGCATCGCGTATCAGTTAATGTCCTTATGTAAGCATGTATGAGCATTACCCTCCCGCATATCCAAAGTTGATTTAATATTGTTCTTCGAGCAACACAGTTAACTATTATGATGGAAAAGGTATAAGATGATGTAATGATTTATATATTGGTACACGATTATTTGATATTGTGTTGTGATGTAATGAATCATCCAGGTTTAATTATTTCAGGTAGTTGGATTGATGGAATACGATAAAAGAGATTATTAGTTTCATTTTTATGTACGATTTATATTTAAATTGACAAGTATGATAAGTTTGATTTTACGAACTTACTAAGCTTATTTGAAAGCTTACTTTATTCGGTTTATTTCTTTGTAGATTGTCGGACTTTTTATGTCGATTGGAATGTTGATGGAGACCACACTATCTGTCAATTCATTCGGTAGTTATTTGTTAATTTTGTCCCGGTTATAAGTGTAACAGTCTAAATTTGACCCTAATCAGAACTGTGGTTTTGGGACCACGAATCCGAGTTTGGAAAAAAAATTAATATTATTTTTGGTGCTAATTATATGTGATTTATTATATGTGAAAGTTTCGTATAAAAATTTTATTGATTGAGTGCTTAACTTAAGTGAAAGGATTAAATTGAATAAGTGGAAAAATAATAGCTTTTGTGAGATTAGTAGCCAAATCAAATTGTTTTCTTTGAAGTAGGTATTGAAGTGATGAATTAACCATTTTGATTTATTTTTTATGATGGATGGTTAGTGAAATAAAATAGTACTAAGTGGATGTTTATTTTATAAAATGGAAATAATAAAGATAGTTGTATCAAATAGGAGGGTTTAAATGAATTGCTCCTTGAAAGATTGGACTTGCATGTCAAATACCCTATTTTTTTATAATAGTGGACGGCATGATAATTAAGGTTCATATTTAATTCTTTTATTATAGTTAGTGGTATGACATAGGTATTATACTTTGATTATTATAATGAAAAGATGAAAAGAAAAGAAAAAGAATTACATTCCATCTTCTTTCTCCATCTTGCCGAAATTACTAACAAAGAAAAGAAGAAAAGAAAAACCATTCAAACCTCCATGGACGGGCCTTGCATGCATTCTTAAGGTGAGTTAGCAAGCTCCAATCTTGATAATTCTTGCACAATTATGTTAGTAGGCTTGTACACTATCAATTTCGTGTATAAGTTTTGAGTTTAAAGCTTCCTTTAGATTCGGCTATTAGTAATAAATATGCCATATTTATGTTTGATAAAGAAACCTTGATCTTGGTTAGTTTATTAGCATGTTGATTAAAGAAAATAAGTATGAGTTATGGCTTGGGTATTTTGGAAGCAATCGGTTGGAAGCTAAGTGGCTAGACCGAATGGTTTTATGAACCTAGGAAATGAAGTTTAAAATTCGGCTACTAGGGGAAATAGTTGAATTTCATAAAAAAAAAAATTGTTGTGAATAATATGTTTGGGACTTATTTGAATTGGGTGAGAAATTATAGGGGTAAATTAGTAAGAACTATAAAACTTTGCAATTTGATTGAATTGAGTTAGATTAAGTGGAAATTATTTGAACCAAACCTCATTTGATATTTCATAGATCGGGAACAAAAAGAGAAGGAGCTAAACCGGGGAAAAACTAAGGTGAATGAATAGCCGAAAATTTTGAATCTATCGACTTCTAAGGTAAGTTCTTAAGTTAAAGTTCGTTAAGTTGATAATTAAAAATGTATGAAATCAAATTATGTGATTAATTTGGGTAAATAGTATGAGATAGCCGAATGTGAATGTTTAACTTTGGAATGAATATATGTTTTTGAATACAAGGTGAATTAGTATACTTGACATGACAGATGAATTGATTGTGTGAATACGATTGGATAGTAATGTATGTGTTGAGAAATGTTAATTGATGAATTGAGTTGATAAATATATCAGGCTTTGTGCCGGTGTTGTATATCAGGCTTTATGCCTACCAGGCTTAGTGCCAGTGACATATTCGGGCTTCGTGCCTAGCAGGCTTAGTGCCGGTGACATATTCGGGCTTCGTGCCTAGCAGGCTTAGTGCCGATGATGTATTCAAGCTTCGTGCCTAGTAGGCTTAGTGCGGTGATATATTCGGGCTTCGTGCCTAGCAGGCTTAGTGCCAGTGATATATTCGGGCTTCGTGCCTAGCAGGCTTAATGCTGGTGATTTATATTAAATGAAAGAATTCGTAGACCATCGACAAGGTGGAAATTATTTACTTAAAGAAACTAAATGTCCAGGTACGTGTAAGTTTTATAATTGTGAGAAATGAGGTAAGTTGTTCTACCACTATTTGGTGTTGGTAAAATTTTGTATAAGGAAAACATTTTGCATGATTATGATATGTGTATATGATCTAATTAACAAAGTGTTTTATATATATATTGGTATATAATCTTGGTTGTATTATTGAGATTGACCATTCGGTTAAGTGTAATATGTGAGGATTATGAGTATGTTTGCATAGTTAATTGATGGGAATTATGTGGTTGTTATATACATGGCATTTAAAGTCAATTCAAATAGATGTACAAATTGTATTAAAACTTTGCATGGATTCGATGAGTTGCATTAAAGGTGATATGGGTGAAATATATATATTCTTGGCGTTGAGGGACTATATTAATGTCTAAGCTTTTATAAGAACGTTTCAATATTAGTTATGAATTCATATTTATATGAATAACCATAGGTTCTAATCTTGTTGCTTAAGACTTACTAAGCTAGTAAGCTTACTTTGTGTGTATCCCTTGTTTGTTTTATAGATTTTGTCAAAGCTACAGGCTCAGAGGATTTTCGGATAAGTCAACCACACTGTCAACTCTTTTGGTACTTATAAACCTAGTTTGAACTTAAGGCATGTCTAGGCTAGCTTAAGGTTTGAATGATATTTAGTTGATGTATATAAGCCATGCGAAAATGGCTTGTCTTACTATTAAATAATCCAAGGTTATGCAAGTCTTGATTAAGGTAAGAGTATAAGTTTTGCATGAATGATGAATATGAATGTGTTTAAAATCATGCTAAGCATAATGTTTTGTATATGTATGTTTGATATGTAATCACATGTATGAATCTTTACTAGTTCTTTGGAAAGTGAATATATATATATGGGATAGCATATTCGATTATGAATAACATTGGTGCATGTGTATTTTAAATTCAATTGATGGGATTTGGTAATGAAATGATTAAATTATGGTACTATGGTTCGGTTGTATTCGGCCTTGATGCATGATCATTAAATAGGTAAAATCGGCAATGTAAGCAAGCATACTTGTCAGTTTGGTTAATTAATATGTTTATTATGTCATGCATTTGATTTAAAAAGT
The DNA here is from genome assembly GCA_025506655.1 of Gossypium rotundifolium. Classification (NCBI taxonomy): domain Eukaryota; kingdom Viridiplantae; phylum Streptophyta; class Magnoliopsida; order Malvales; family Malvaceae; genus Gossypium; species Gossypium rotundifolium. The sequence continues at coordinate 44,595,182 of CP106725.1, read as the reverse complement.
AGCCCATTTTTAGAAGCATATCTTATAGTACATTATTCATGATGGATGTTCTTAATATGACTTTAAGGTTAAGATAATTGTTGAATGTGACTAATTGTGCTTGATTGACAACTGGTCATATTACGTGTTTAAAAACATTAGGAGTTGAATTATGGAAATTGGTATATGCGCAATTGAACTTGATTTAGGTTATGAATTGATAAACGATAAATTTGATTACCAAATGAATAGTGTTAAGGTTAGTCAATGAAAAATGTTTCTTTGTAAATCTTGGTTAAATGGTTTATGAACCGTATAAAAATGTTTCACTATGCTATGAAAGCACATTACATTTATTGTATTCGATCATGTTTATTTGAGATGTTAATAATTGATATGATTTGTACTACGCTTGGTAATGCCTCATAACCCTAATCCGGCGACGGATACGGGTGGTGTTACAATAAGTGGCATGTAAATAGGGTTTTGGTTATGTAAATTATAAGCATTTTGGTTACATGTTGTGCACTTATAATTATGGTGAATGTGTCGATGTAAATCCTAGTTGGTAAATTACTTGGTTATAGTTGTGATGGTGGATGCATATGGTGATATCTAGATGCATTCAAATGGTTGTTTCGATATGTTTGGGTTAATATGAAATTTGGTATGTTTGAAGCTTGATGAATGGTGAAATTGGTTATGTTAGGTTATGCATTTGGAATAAGGTATCTAGACATTTAAAGGTTTGGTTTGTGGATGAACTTTGATATTTGCTATCTAAAGTTTAAAGGATGATTGAATTAATCTAATTTGTGTACATGTTTTGATTGAATGATTGTTGTATATATATGTTTGAATTGTGGTGCCAATGAGGGCATATTGGTTAGACACTTCGGTTCATTGTGAATAGGTATGTTTGACTTGATTTTGAAGGTAGTTTTGGGCACATATGACCTATGACACGAGCTACCACACAGCCATGTGCCCCACATGGTCTTATGAGATGGCCGTTTGATTCATAAATTTTTGGTACAGGATTGTCCACACAGTCTCAGAGAGTTATACAACCATGTGACCCTATATTTGAATTGTACACGATCTGAGAACACGGGCGTATGGAGTAACCACATGGCCATGCTTGAGACCACAGGGGCTGACCTCCTTCATACAGCCGTGTGACCTCTGTTTACACATTTTACCTAAATTTTTTGTAGAAGTTTCAATTTAATCCAAATTTGATCCCAGTCTATTTTATATGTTCCTTAAGCTCGATTTAGGTCCTAAATTGATTGAATAGCATGGAAATGTTTGCATATGAGTTATTTTAGTGATGTTTGATTAAATTATAAATAATTTTAAAGTTTTATAGGTGTAATACCTTATAGCTTGGATCGGTGACCAGACCGAGTATAAGGTTTTACATACACTTTACAATTTGGTCCCTAGATTAGTATATTTAATTTTCTTGCAAAACTTTCTTGTTATGATTTGTTGTACTATAAAATCATGCTAGTAGCCAGTTAGACTCAATAATGTCTGCTATTTTTCACTCAATCGTCATCTTCTTTAGGTTCGACCCCTTGGAATATTTCGTGTTTTATCATAACTATAAATATTACAACTGACCTAGATGCTTGCAGTAAAATTGCAATTTAAATTTGCTTTATAAAATCATTTTTTTATGCTCGTGCGTGCACGTGATCACCTTCATATGGTACCCATAGTTCTGTTATCTATTTTGGCAAAAAGGATGACATTGTCTGCAAAAAAGAGGTGTCGGAACCAAAGGCCACTTTTTGAAGCACAAATTGGTTATCACGCTTTTTGTTCCACTATTTTTAAAACCTATAGGTTTAGAAATTTCATGCACATAATAAAGAAGTATGGAGAAGGAGAAGGTCTCCTTCCCTGATTCCTTAGGAAAGGTGAAAACTTTGGAGTTTAGGTTCATTCAGGAGGACTGTAGTAGAAGTGGTGGAGACGTAGCTCATGATTAGTTTAATCCACCTATCCATGATGCTAAAAAGTGGAGGAATTTTCTACTACAGCTCCATTCTAGTTTTTCATGGCTTTCTTAAGGTCCAACTTTTTTACTATGGCGCCTCTTTTGCCTTTCATTTTTTTGAGCAAATGCATAATCTCTTGAATGATGATGACATTGTCAAAAGTTTGCCTTTCAAGAACTAAGTTTTCTTTGAAATGAGATATAGTCTTGCATAAAAAGGGTTCTCGAAACCATGATTTTGGTGATTGTAACTCTCAACTCCCGACACGCTTAGTGAAACTGGGATCCAAATGATACATATTTTGAATAAAAAAACTAAGTCCATTCAACTGCATTCACAAATCTATATTAAAACATATATTATTTAAAAATTCTCCTCCTGGTAATTCTGTTTATGCATTTAGTTGTAAACCTCAAATAATTTTTATCAAGGTTAAAACTTCGAGTTATAGTCTTTAGAAGTTCCCCTTTATACACATGTTACAATTTCTTCCCCTCATTTCTCACGATGGCGAAGTCTGGCTTAGTCTTCTGCTTAGTTTCTGTTGTTAAATTTATCTTGCAATCAAACAGATTATTTATAAGCTCAATGAACTTAGTGAGATCCTGTGAAGCTGTCAAATAACAAATTCCAGCTAAGGGATTGAGGGTTTAAAAGAAAATTGTCTACTCCTTGATAAATTCTAACATTAGGAAGATTGTATTAATGAAGCCTTTGCCCTTCCGCTCACAGTTTGGCAAACTTCTACTTCAACTGAATGTCAAACCTTTTTTTCTTCAGAGTGGTGATCCTCCAAGAGTACGGACCTAAATATACCTCAATAGAAGTTCTATCCCTCAAAACCTTAATTGGAATGCACTATACCGGTTTTGGTCATTTTGTCTTTATTTCCTCGAGTTCCAAGTTCATTTCCTCCCTTAATCCTTGGATGATTTATCCCTTTAATTATGGAAATAGGTGCTTCTAATCCTTTGTTTTCATGTTTTATACTCAGTGGAGCACCGGAGAATGAAAAGAACGAGAAATGGGCCAAAATGGAGAAATAGGCCAAAGTAAGAAACCCGCACGGCCTGGGCCTAAGACCACACGGTCGTGCCCCGTAAAGAGAGTCGACCACAGCCTAGACCCCGAAAAACACGGTCGTGCCTCATCAACAGGTTCGACCACGGCCTGGCCACGATTTACACGAGCGTGTGCCATGAGTGTGTCTCTGCCGCAGATAAGAAGAATTCTATTCAGATTAGGGTACTTAGAGGCAAATAAACATATTCCAAAAGCCTATATAAAGACCTTAGAGGCCAAACTTTAAGGAGGTGTTCAGCTAGGCCAAAGAGCTGAGCCAGAGCAGTTAATTTCAGGGATTTACTTGAAGAAAGCCAGTTGATTCATCTCAAGAAGCCAGAATCATACTAAAGACGGAGGAACTCTCCTTCAATTCCTTCAGGGGGTTTTAGGGATTTCTTATGTTTTGTTTTATCTTTTCTTCTGAGATGTTTTCTTTTACAATTATGAACTAAACCCTCAGATTATAACATCCCAAAATTTGGCCTAGTAAGATTGGGCCCATTGGGCCTTAGGCGTAGGAATGTTTAAAATTCTGAGAACAAGAGAATGGCATTATTGCAAATTGGGAGGGTCTTTTTGACCGGAATCATCATCTATTCTCTTTTAAACAAATCCCTTTCTTTTTCGTAGTGCTTTAAGTGGGAGACCATGTATTGTTCTAGCCGAATTCAAACGGTGGTAATTGGATCCAATATCGATAAGGTAAGGGGGTTCGTTTTTGGATTTTTTGTTATATCTCTATTTGGCTAAGTTGCAAATCGGATTGAAGTTTTGACTAATTGACTATATGTTTTAGGGGCAAATCACTCGATATATTTCTACCTTCGGATATAGTGGTAAGTGATTCAAGTGTAAGTGATATGAAATCTTTTGGAAATCCAAGGCCAACTTTTTGATGGTATTATTCTAGGTCAACGACGAGTGGTTCGTTAGGAAATCGAAATCAAGGTGTGTAATCCCGTACTTTCCAAAAAAATGTTTTGAAATGGTGTGTAATCTCACATCTCTCTGAAAGTTTGTATGATATGTTCTGTGATTTGGTCAAAATACAAAAGAAAACTGGAAATCGGTATCTGGGATCACTCGGGGGCCCGTAGGTTCATAGTGGTAACCATGTTTTTGTAATAAAACAGTTTTGGTCAGTGGCAGTGACATGATTTTGAAAAATCATGAGAAATGGAATTAATAAGTGAATAAGATATCAAATCAAAGATTACTGTGTCTATTTTGATAAGGAAGAAACAGAGAAGGAAAAAGAATTTTATATTCTGAGATATGTTAATTTTAGTGAGACTGGTTCTAAATGATTTTGTGGTTCCCTGATCTGTCTTGGAAAAATCGTATAAAATTATACAAAGTGAATTATGGGATATAATTTATATTTATGGATTCCTTAGTGAGCCTATTTTCAATAGAAATAAGTGGAAATAGTATATGAAAACTGTACAGTGAGATATTTTAATTTTGGGTAAGAGAGGTTAGAGTTGTTGGATAGTGAAACAAGGGAAATTTTAAGGAATAAACTGTACTAAATGGTTAAGCCAAAAATTCTGGAAAAATTTTAGTAAGGAGATATATGAGTATAGTTTCAAAGAAAATTTACGGATTTAGATTTCGAGATTCCTCACTCGAGTTATGTTCAATTTAGTTAAAGTGACGCAGTTGGACAGTTTCAATTTGTATGCCCCAAATTAGTAGTTAAAGTCTTAGGTTGCGAAATTATCGAAATACCCTTAGTGGGTAAGATTACCGAATTACTTTTACCAGGTACAATTGAAAAATTACGAAAATGCCCTTATGGGTCGAATTATGAAAATGCCCCTATTGGGCCGATTTGTAAAGTGTTAATGGGCCGAAATACGAAATTGCTTAATGGGCTAAATTGACATATTGCCTTATGGGCCGAATGGACATATTGATTAATGGGCCAATCTGATATATTTTGTTATGTGGGCCAAATTGATATATGATTATATGGGCCAATCTGATATATTTTGTTATGGGGCCAAATTGATATATGATTATATGGGCCAATCTGAAAGTATGCAAAATGGGCCAAGATGATATTTGCTTAATGGGCCAACTTTGATAAATTATTATAATGGGCCATAAAATTTGTAAAGAATATCTAAATACATCGTTGTGAATTGTTATGCATTATATACATGATTTGCATGGGTTGGGATATTTGACGAAGAGAAGTTCTGGTAGCTTTGCTACAAAATTCTGGTGGCTTGTCCACAAATTGATATATGGCTTAATGCCCAGTTTGGTATGTTGGCGGGCACAGGTGTGTTGGTTGGTACGGGTGGTGTGTAGCGGACGGAAAACTAGGTTTGGTTTGGGAATTGCATATCACATGCATATTGTATACATGTTATTATGTTATAATTGTAAATGGACTTTGGCCCAATAAATGCTTAATTGGATTTTTGGCCCAATGGACAATGGTAAGTGGGTTACACTGCGAGTTCTTGTAACTCACCCCTTCTCTTAACCCTTGTAGGTAATGCTCGATGATTTGAGGACTTGGGGCCATGGATGACTCGGTGTAGGCCATACTTCAGAAATGGTTTTATTTGGACTTTAGTTTCTTACTTCGTTTACTTTATTACTTTATTATTTTGGGTTATGTGTTGTAATAAGGCCTCTGGATTATTTTATTTTGTTTTATGTTTGACGTGATTATATTTTACTCAAATTATTTTAAATGGGATTTCCTAAAATCATAATAAAGGTTTTCCAAAATCGATTAACAAATGAATTTCAAAATAAACTTTTACAAATATTTTTAATACGAAAATTTCTCTCGAACTATCAACGATATTTCCAAAAGTCATAGTTTATAAAATTATTACTTTAAATTTAATCGATCAATCTTCAAGGTTAGTAGTATTTTATTAAATATCTCAAGTCTAACTTGATTTTCTTGATTTTAACAAATCAACATCTATTTTTGTACGAATAAAAAGGATCTAACATGTTTTTTTATCTCATTTGACATGTTTTCTTTATATGTTATCGAAAAACTTTTTAGTGTGACACACCGGATTCAGGCCTAACTTCTAGGCCAGGTTTGGGGTGTTACATTTTATGGTATCAGAGCCCAGTTGCAAAACTCAGCCGTGGTTTGGGTTCAAAAGTATTTTCCAAAGCTGTTTAGAATTTTGATTTATAAATATATGTTCTAAAGGAAGTATAGCACCACGGGTATCCAACACCAAGTCAAGTAAGTCCCTGTTATCATTATATAACTATGATTATTGTGATATAATTGTAGGAATACTTTAGAACTTTTTAGGTATTGAAACTATAGAGATTGAAACTATAGGATGCGTTTGCGAAAACAACTTTACTTCCTATACTCCATAAAACATTGTTTAATAAACATTGAACAGCATATTGATTCATAAGACTCTTAATCAGATTATATCGACTTAGTGAACATGAGCGCTAGAAGACGCGGACGCGGTAGACGTGGACGTGGTAGAGGCCGAGGTGCTAGGGCTATATCTTCGGCACCAATGCATGTGCCCGAAAGGGAGGCGCAGACATAGTTAGTGGCTGAGACGGGATCTCATGATCAAGTTAGGCTTGATGAGCTAACTTAGATAGTTAAGAAAGTATTGGAGGAGGTTAAAGGAATCAATGAGTCACTTCGAGTTGGGTGCGTGAAATACAAGAAGAAAAGAGATCGTGGTTCTTTAGGGTCACAATCTCATTTTGTGAAGTGTGTCAAGGCACGTCCAAACTTTTCGACTTGCGATTATTGCAGAAGGCATCATCCGGGAGAATGCTGGAGGAGGTTAGGAGCATGCTTGAGATACGGGTCTAAGGAGCATAAGGCTTGGGATTGTTACATCACCATCAAGTCAGGTATGTTTGGTTGGACGTGAAGATCGAATGTAGAAAATTCTAAGTATAAATGGTAAAAACCTATTGCTTTTGTGGTTAAATGTTGGTTGTGTGAAAGAGGATTCAAGATTTTGTTAAAAGTACATTGTGGTTTTTAAGATCAGAGTGCGCAGTGAAGCATAGTGGTGTGATTTGAGCGATACATTTAGTAGTTGATTGGAAATTTCAAGGACAAAATTTCTTTAAGAATGGTAGAATTGTAACATCCCGAAATTGGGCCTAGTAAGATTGGGCCCATTGGGCCTTGGGCGTAGGAATGTTTAAAATTCTGGGAACAAGAGAATGGCATTATTGCAAATTGGACTTATTAGTTAAGTGAATTTGGAAGGTTACGAGGTTTTTATGAAGTCTCGGGTTTAATTGGGTCTTAGGAAAAAATTGCTATTTTAGCACTTTAAGGAGATGGAGTAAATGACCTTAAAGCATATGGAAATAATTGATTAAACAGCTAGCATAAAAGAGCTATTAGTAGAGAGGATATGGCGCCACTTGTAGCACCTTGAGGGAAGGAGTTCGAATCACTTTGTGTGCAATTTAACTTTTATTTTTGCTTTCCTTCCTTATGTGTCATTCAAGGAATAAATATGGCAAGGGTGGACTTCATTATTTTGGTAATGTCTCTAAAAGAATAAGGCAATGTTGAAGTTGGGGAAAGGAATCATGAGAAATAGGTAAGCAAGGGGACAATGGGCTTATTTTGAGGATGGTGTTTTGGAAAGTTTGGGTAGCCAAACTCTTATCCTAGGGGGGATGAATGTGGACAGTTTGGGGCTAGGATGATAGCCAATTTGGTGCTTGATGTTTTGGTAAAAACAAAAGTGATAGTTTTGGACAAAATATCAATACATCAATTGTTTCTTTTTCTCTCAAAACTCCCTCTCCTAGCTGATTATGATCATTGGTAATTGGTAAATTTTGGTTATTTTGGCCTATTCTTCATTGACAATTTGGTATCATTTTCTTTTCTTCCCAAACTTCTTTGTCCTCTTTTTGTCGAATCCATGCAACCTTGAAGAGACTTACTCCATTTCTTTTCTTTGCCGAATGCATACAACTTGGAGACCATTTCTTTGTTCATTCATCATCCTTGAAAACCGAAACTAATCCATCATCTTTCTTCTTCTTTTCTTTTAGCAACAATCCTTCAAGCATCACTTTCACTCCAATATTTTCACCATAGTCGAATCTTTCATCTTTCATTGATCTTCTTTCCATTTGAGTTGTCATTCATCTCTTGAACAATCGGTAAGAACCCTTTCAATTCTTTTTATTTTCTTCTCTCTTTTGCCGAATCTATATTATGGCTTGGGAGGGTCTTTTTGACCGGAATCATCATATATTCTCTTTTAAAGAAATCCCTTTCTTTTTCGTAGTGCTTTAAGTGGGAGACCGTGTATTATTCTAGCCGAAGTCAAACGGTGGTAATTGGATCCAATATCGATAAGGTAAGGGGGTTCATTTTTGAATTTTTTGTTATATCTCTATTTGGCTAAGTTGCAAATCGGATTGAAGTTTCGACTAATTAACTATATGTTTTAGGGGCAAATCACTCGATATATTTCTACCTTTGGATATAGTGGTAAGTCATTCAAGTGTAAGTGATATGAAATCTTTTGTAAATCCGAGGCGAACTTTTTGTTGGTATTATTCTAGGTCAACGACGAGTGGTTCGTTAGGAAATCGAAATCAAGGTGTGTAATCCCGTACTTTTCGAAAACATGTTTGAAATGGTGTGTAATCCCACATCTCTCTAAAATTTTGTTGTGATTTGGTCGAAATACCAAAGAAAATCGAAAATCGGCATCCGGGATCAGTCGGGGCGCGTAGGATCATAGTGGTAACCATATTTTTGTAATAAAACAGTTTTGGTCAGTGGCAGTGACATGATTTCGAAAAATCATGAAAAATAGGAGAAATGGAATTAATAAGTGAATAACATATCAAATCAAAGATTACTGTGTCTATTTTGATAAGGAAGAAACGGAGAAGGAAAAAGAATTTTATATTCTAAGATATGTTAATTTTAGTGAGACTGGTTCTAAATGATTTTGTGGTTCCTTGATTTGTCTTGGAAAAATCGTATAAAATTGTAAAAAGTGAATTATGGGATATGATTTATATGTATGGATTCCTTATTGAGCCTATTTTCAATAGAAATAAGTGGGAGTAGTATATGAAAACTGTACAGTGAGATATTTGAATTTTAGGTAAGAGAGGTCAGAATTGTTGGACAATGAAACAAGGGAAATTTTAAGGAATAAACTATACTAAATGGTTAAGCCAAAAATTCTGGAAAAATTTTAGTAAGGAGATATACGAGTCTAAGTTCAAGAAAAATTTACGGATTTAGATTTCAAGATTCCTCACTCGAGTTTTGGTCAATTTAGTCAAAGTGACGCAGTGTATGCCCCAAATTAGTAGTTAAAGTCTTAGGTTACGAAATTACCGAAATACCCTTAATGGGTAAGATTACCGAATTACCCTTAGCGGGTACGATTTCCAAATTGTGAAAATGCCCTTATGGGCCGAATTATGGAAATGCCCCTATTGGGCCGATTTGTAAAGTGTTAATGGGCCGAAATACGAAATTGCTTAATGGGCTGAATTGACATATTGCCTTATAGGCCGAATGGACATATTGATTAATGGGCCAATCTGATATATTTTGTTATGTGGGCCAAATTGATATATGATTATATGCACCAATTTGATATATTTTGTTATGTGGGCCAAATTGATATATGATTATATGGGCCAATCTGAAAGTATGCAAAATGGGCCAAGATGATATTTGCTTAATGGGCCAACTTTGATAAATTGCTATAATGGGCCATAAAATTTGTAAAGAATATCTAAATACATCGTTGTGAATTGTTATGCATTATATACATGATTTGCATGGGTTGGGATATTTGACGAAGAGAAGTTCTGGTAGCTTTGCTACAAAATTCTGGTGGCTTGTCCACAAATTGATATATTGCTTAATGCCCAGTTTGATATATGGCTTAATGCCCAGTTTGGTGTGTTGGCGGGGTGGGTGACTAAAGCTTCCCACAGGTGTGTTGGTTGGTATGAGTGGTGTGTAATGGATGGAAAACTAGGTTTGGTTTGGGAATTGCATATCATATACATATTATATACATGTTATTATGTTATAATTGTAAATGTGCTTTGGCCCAATAAATGCTTAATTGGATTTTCGGCCCAGTGGAAAATGGTAAGTGGGTTACACACTGAGTTCTTGTAACTCACCCCCTTCTCTTAACCCTTGTAGGTAATGCTCAATGACGAGGACTTGGGGCCATGGATGACTCGGTGTAGGCCGTACTTCAGAAATGGTTTTATTTGGACTTTAGTTTCTTACTTGCTTTACTTTATTACTTTACTATTTTGGGTTATGTGTTGTAATAAGGCCTCGGATTATTTTATTTTGCTTTATGTTGGACGTGATTATATTTTACTCAAATTATTTTAAATGGGATTTCCTAAAATCATAATAAAGGTTTTTCAAAATCGATTAACAAATGAATTTCAAAATAAACTTTTACAAATATTTTTAATACGGAAATTTCTCTCGAACTATCAACGATATTTCCAAAAGTCACAGCTTTATAAAATTACTATTTCAAATTTAATCGATCAATCTTCGAGGTTAGTAGTATTTTATTAAATATCTCAAACTTGATTTTCTTGATTTTAACAAATCAACATCTATTTTTGCACGAATAAAAAGGATCTAACATGTTTTTTTTAATCTCATTTGACATGTTTTCTTTATACGTTATCGAAAAACTTTTTAGTGTGACATACCGGATTCGGGCCTTACTTCTGGGCCAGGTTTGGGGTGTTACACAGATACTTGAGGGGGATGAAACCTACGGTGGATCTTGTTATTGTTATCTGAACTGTATGATAAATACTTGATTTGTTCTTAACTATGTGTTCTTAATTCTTGTTTTGATATTTTCGGACATTGATTCAAGTGTAATGTGCTTAGGTAGAGGAGGAAGAGACCCTGTCTAAGAGTAGCTCTAGCATAGTTAAGCGGAGTTTCTCGCGCGCCTAGAGATAGGGTGACGATAATCTGTTGGATTAGGGTCAAACCTAATATGGGAGTCCATAGATCGAGTTAATGAAATTCTAGGGGTTTTAATTAGAAAGAGATTTCAATTAATCAACCTAGGGTTAGATGTTAGTAGCCTTGAAGAGAGGTATTAATATAACATAGGGAATCCTACGGATCAGGTCAAGTGAATAAATTGTCTAGTTCAAAGTTAGATAACAAGTGAAGTCTAGGTGGATTCTTCCTCAGGTATTGTCCAAATCAATCGGTTTTCTTCTCAAGTCTTTCCTTAATTTCTTTTCTTTGTCTTCGCATCTTTAGTTTAGTTGATTAGTTAATTTTAGATTAGATAAAAAATCCACTTAATTCTTAGGCTAAATAATAGAAAGAGAGTTAATATTAGTACTTTTGGTTCCTTTGGCTTCGACAATTCAGTCTTGACACTAGCTATACTACTGATCGATAGGTGCACTTGCCTCCATCGTTGTCTTAGTTAGTTTCCAGGTTCGATCATTCTTTTTTATAAATTTTTAAGACTCGATAGACACGATCACGTAACCTCCCCAATTTTCTAGTCTTTGAACAAGAGCATCCCTTAGCTCAACCGACATTAGAATTCACTTTACGCGGCAATCCTAACCAACCCTTCCATATCGGGTTAAGGATATTCTCCATATAAACTCTCGAATCCACTTTTCTTGGTTGAGTCTTTACAAAACCATAATCGAGTTATGGTTTTCTCACTCCTCCTTTACAAGAAACTTTTTTTAATAAATTACCTCGAGCATTTTGTCCTTAAGTATTATTCTCTACACAACGCCATAACCTGGCTATGAACTTACACTATATGTCCCTTATTTAGTGTCCTAGCTGACTTTCCCGTGTTTAATGTCTTGACGGACTTTCCTTGTCTAACTTCTAAGAAGTCTACCTTATGTTTAGTGTCTCGATGGACAATCTATGATGCCATAGTATCTTTCAACCATGGTCTTACTCATTCTTGTTGTCAACTCATCTATTGATTCCATAGCATCTTACAGCTATGGTATTAGTCAATATAACCTTGTGTTTCTTGTTCCAGCGAACTATCAAAGGATGCCATAGCATCTTTCAGCTATGGTCTTAACCCTATTTACCATGATGCCATAACGTCTTTCAGCCATGGTCTTACTCATTTTCGTCATGATGCCATAATGTCTTTCAGCTATGGTCTTACTAATTTTAAGCATATAACCTCCAATCAGTTCCATGGCCTGTTATGATCTTTAACTCTTTCCATTCCATTCCTTTCATTCCTCCATTTCACTATTCCTAACCTTGAAGCTTGAACACCACAGTGTCCCCTCCACAAGGCGCGAAACTTTGCTCATCACAGTTTGCACTCAGCAAGACCATATGGCTGTATCTAATAGAATTATCTCATTTCCCATTCCTATCTTCTTCTATTCTCATCACTACTTTCCATTTTCTAAACCAGGTGATACATGCAATTCACTTACATGTCAGCATTAACTATACCATTGCCTAAAACATGTAATCATGTCTACTTCATGCAAATTCTACTCATTTATAGCATACGTAATCAATAAGTATCTTTCATTGATTCAAATATGTGGCACAGAAACTCACATTGCTTTCTTATTCCTCACAACTTAGCTTGTATGAACGCCAAAGCCTCCTTCACCTTGACAGATAGGCATAACAACCCTTTCTCAATTAATTTTTAGGACATTTGCATTTTAAAAAAAATCCAAAATTTATATTTATATCAAAGCATAAAGGATCATTATTCTACTTTCTACCACTGACATGGTAAGGTACTTATTAGTTCCCTTTTTCGGCTTCTAGACTCAAATTCGCACGATAGTTGCAACACGTAAAACTTCCTCCATCCATGATCTCTTCTTCTTTAGGACGACTAAAGAACACAGTGCTTAGAGAATAAGATTTAGGAACCAGAATTAAGAGGCATTTTGTTCCCACGCACTCATATATATATATATATCATTGGCATGGTTTCCACAAACCTTTGCCGCCACTAAATCCTAATTATTATGTCTCCCGCTATGGAACTAACCAGTTCCATTCTAACTAAAGCAAGGTTGGAGCTTAGTCGTCCCCCAACCAACCACTCAAGTTTTAAAATAACTTATTTTGATACTCAACTTCCCTTTTCTTCCAATTTGCTCCCTTACTTATCTTTAAATTCAGGTTCTTAGGGGAAACAGGTGTGACAGCTCCCACACCCTTAAATAAAATTTCGTCTCGTGACGGGTCTAGAGTAGCCTCCAAGAACCTATCCTTCTTAAGGAAACTTTCTTCTCAATTCTGAGACAAACACCATTTTTCATCTGAGTGGTCCCTTTTTCCTTTAAATACCTAATTGTTTTTAAATTGCTCCAGTGTGAAGAGTGAATCTTAAATTTTTACATACGACGGTTATTGCTCTACACGTATGTCGAAGTCTCTAGCTTATCTATTATATTTGATCACTCCTATGGTATCAGTTATTGACCTGATTTTGTATAGGCATGTACTATCCTGGTGGATTCACGTTGCATGATTTACTTAGGCAAAGTTTTCTATTTTTTTTTTTTGGTTTATCGAGGGATTGCCGATGCCCTTTTCAAGTCGACAAGTGTCAAGAATTGGCCCAGGGACTTGAATAGTTTAGAACCCATTTTCCAATCGAATCTTCCTTTAAACTTTTGGATATTTAAACTAAAACATCGTGGGAAATCCTTTCACATAGTATCAATCTCCCCCTCCCCTAAAATTTCCTTATTTTTTGAGCTCCTTCTTAAAAACCCTAATTCGTCTACTTTTACTTCCCTTATCCTTTTTTGCTCCCTTTCTCGTGGTTACCTACCTCCTACAAGTATTCCTTACTTCCTAGGTAATTATTTCTTTCCCTTTTCCTTTAACTTCACTTCGTATTGTCATGTTCGAGTTTGCACCGCTATTTAGTGGACGAACTAGGGATTTTGATCTTTGAAGTTGGAGAGATCCTTTGAAAATTTATGTCGTCAAGAATGATGGCGGTTCTCGTCTCCTTGAACTAGCACTACATTAGGAATGTCACCATATAGGTGTTCCACCACTCAGGAGGAAATGATAAACTTTCTAGCAGCCCATGGTATTCATTTGCCCAATCGAATCTATTTGTGGCCACTTTCAGCCTTTAGACATAGAGATTGCTATAGCATAAATTGATAGGCTAAGTTTACGGTGAGTTCTGGAATTAAGAAAGCTCCTTACTCTTAGGAACATTTTTTCATTACTACTTGGAGGGAAAGAGGCCAAACGGTTAATGTGCATCCAATTGCTATCTTAGCGTGGACTTTAGCATCGTTCAATCAGCCAAAGAGGCATGGCCATTTAGGGCTAATAGCAATTTGGCTTGCGCTCTGGTAGGAAAACGGAGGGATCCCTTTGATTTCTTCTATACCGTGTGTAATATTCCACCCCGACACTAGCTTACCTCCCCACCAGAGTCTAAGGGTGAACCTTCATGTAGGGACTTAACTGAAAATGTTGTTGACCATGCTATTCCCCTTGTAGGTCCTACTCATCTCTCACTCTCAGCCCCCCTGTTTCGTCCAGGATTCATAGATATTAAGGCCTTATTTGAAAGTGCATAACAATCTATGGATATCGTTACTTCAACTACACAAGTTGGTCCTAGAAGTCGTAAGAGGCTGAGAGAAGAAAGGGGGTCCTCTAGTGCTGCGGGGAGTAGTGGCATCAAGTCACCTCATCAATGACTTGGCAAACAATTGGTCTTTCTGGAGGATGACTTCCCCACTTCTCTGTCAGTACCCACTACAACATTTTCGCCAGTCATTTCTCTAGTACATTTTTTGCCCCTATATTTGGTTCCTTTCAAGTCTCGGGTTGAGTTTGCCCATGCCATAGACCTGCTCGTTAACACTTTAGTTCCCTACCCTACCCCTATTGGAGCCATCAGTTATACTCCCTCTTTAGGGGTAGTCCAAACCTCATTCCCTTGTTGAAATCATCTCTATGCGGGCAAGTATCCGTTTTCTCCTTTTGTCATTTTACAATGACAAGACCAGGAGCTACCCCCAGAATTGAAGGAGTTAGCCTACCCTCATCTTCTTCCTCTGGTGCCCACAAGCCCACTCTCAATGAGTTGGTGGGTTCTTGTTCCATGCTATCAGTAGAGAATACCCTCGTGAACAAGGTTTTATTACAGGCATGTACCGAAATTGGGGCCAAGCTGGCTGAATCAGAAAATGTCCTTTTCAAAAGTGAAAAATCTCTTGTCCAACTCCACTAGTCATGAGGCTTTTTTTTCTAGTAGGTTGCCAAGCTAGCTAAATCCGTCTTTGGCTAGGAGACCAAGTACGAATCCTTAAAGGTCAGAGTAAGAGAGCTAGAGGAAAGGGTCTACCAATTGGAGTCCTATGAGCATAAATACCTCACCGATATGGAGCACATCTAAAGGAGAATGATAAGGAATTGAAGAAGTAGAATACAGATACCCAACAGACATTGAAAATTTACTACCTAGACTAAGGGCTAATTTGATACTGCATGCACAGGTCACCGCAGGTCCCTTTAACTTAAGTCAAGTAGACTTCGGTTGCCTTCGCCAGTTTACCAATACTAACCTCAGCTTTAATGTCTACAACCATTCAGGATCAAACTGAGAGGAATTTTAGAGGGAATAGAGGGAGTCTGGGAGGCTATTTTATAATAAAAATATGAATTTATCAGACATTGATTCTCCAAGAGAGTCCGCTTTAGAGAATAACAGAAGGGTTAACCTATTTTATAACTATTCTTTTGAGTTTTTGGATGACATTTTATTTCTTTTTCTTTCTCTCTTTGTCTTTCGTGCCTTGCCTTGTATCCCTTTCTTAGGCTTTGTTATACCCAATATTGGCCTTCATAATCCATACAGTTGCATTCACTGCCTTATTACTCAGTAGTCTCATATAATGACCTGAGGACTTAGCTAGATTTGCTCGTAACATGCTTATAGAATTAAATCTAACCTTCCTATGTCCAGACGATCGACTGAAACTAGGCTTTGATACCACTAAATTTCAATCACCTGACTCCTGATTGACTTATCGAAATCGGGATCCAGACGATACAAATTCTAAATAACAAACTAAATCTGATCAACTACACACACTAATCTAAACTAAAACATATATTATTTAAAAAATCTCCTCCTAGTAATTCTATTTATGAATTTAGTTGTACAACTCAAATAATTTGTACCTAGGCTAAAACTTCGAGTTGTAGTATCTGGAAGTTCCCCTCTATACGTATGTTATGATTTCTTCCCCCATTTCTCACGATGATGAAGTCCAACTTAGCCCTCTATTCGATTTTTGTTGTTAACTTTATCCTGCAATCAAGCAAATTATTTATAAGTCCAATGAACTTAGTGAGATTCTGTGAAGCTGTCAAATAAAAAATTCCAACTAAAGGATTAAGGGTTTTTAAGGAAGTTGTCTAGTCCTTGATAAATTCTGACATTAGGCGGATTGCATCGATAAAACCTTTGCCCTCCTACTAATAGCTGGCTGACTTCTACTCCATTTGGATGTCAAGCCTATTTTTTTCTTTAGAGTGGTAATCATCCAAGAGTACGGACCTAAATATACCTCAACAGAATTTCTCTCCATCAAAACCTTGATTGGAAAGTGCTATACCGATTATTAGTCATTTGGTCTTTATTTTCTTGAGTTCTACGTTTGTAACACCCCTTACCCATGTTCGAAGCCAGAATCTGGATATGAGGCATTACCTAACTCAAATCGCTTAAACATGATGTTTTGACTATAAAGTTTCGTTTCGTCTTAAAAACTTTCCATGCAAATCCAAAACATACTCATCCTAGGCCTACGAGGCCTTAAACATTGTAATATCCTGGAAATGGGCTTGTGCATTCATGCTTAATTATATGAAATATCATGTTTATGAATGTTGTGAATGTGATCTATGAATATCGTGAACTTTGAAATGTAGGGAAATACCTTAGAAAATTTTTAGATTTTAAGTCTTACTAAGGGAGCTAAGTGAATAGGGCCTTAAGAGAAAATGTATGTGAAATATGACATACAAATAGGCTTGGTAAAGTGGCTATAAGATGCCACTTAAAGCCTAGGTAAGTGACGTCACAAGCTATGCAAATGGGCCTAGGTTCGAGCCACAAGGTAAACAAAAGGAGTTTTTATTTTTTCGCATTAAGAGGGAGAAGTGGACGGCATTAAGGCACTAAAAGGGAGGTGTTTTATTTTGTTAAAATCAGGAAATAGATGGATAAGTGATGGATAATTTTGGTATATTCTTTTAAGTGATAAGAGATAATTGAGGATTAATTCTATTATTGAATAAAGGGATAAGAGAAAAGCTAGGAATTGGCTAGTGTTGGTAGAATAGGGATTCCTTTGGTGATAATTTTGGCAAAGAGGAGAAAATAAGGCCATTATTCATTCTTTTCTAAGTCTCTCGAAAGTCTCTAGCAAACTCTCTCCTTTCTCTTTTATTTTGCCAAAGCTGAATACTCAAGAAAGCTTAGCCGACTTCTCCATCGTTTCTTCTTCAAAGATTTTCACCATTACCGTTACTACTTCATACCTTTTCTTTTGTGACCCTTGTGGAAGCCGAATCCATAACCCTTGCTACCCTTTTCAAGAGCCGATTATATAAGGGACTTCGATTTAATTTTTCTTCAAGTTTCAAAGCCGAATAACTCAGAGGTGACTGACATAGTTGCTGTCGATTTCTTCAATAAGGGTAAGATCAAATTCGGTTTTCATTCTTCTACTCTTAGGCTTGTCGAAAACTAAAGATCTAATCCCTCATGTTGTTCTTTGGCCGAATCTATGAAGGGGTGCTTCGGGAGTTAAGTATTGTTGACTTTGGAAGAGGATCTTTTCAGGATATCAAGTTTTAAGGTAAGCAATAAAGTGATATTCGGCCATAGGCCATTATTATGTGATTTAAAGATTAGATTTAAATCTAACCTATGACTATAGGTAATTCGACATCTCCTTGGTTAGGGGGTTGATTTCAGGATTTCAAAACCACAAGGTAAGCGCTATAGACAATCAGCTATAGCCCTATTTTGATACTTAGATCTATTCCTTATTATCTTGGAAGCCGAAAAACTAACCTATGTAGAGATCTAGTGCTTGGCCGAATACAAGAAGGAGTATAGCAAAGATTGCGGGACTTGATTCTTAAGTCAATCGGCAACAAGGTAGGTTTTAAGTGTAATAATCCTATTGGGATTTGGATTTGTGGCCGAATGGGTTTTCATTAAATTTTTAATATTGGCCGAATGTAGGAGTTAAGGATCTAAAGTGTTAGATTGAATTTTCGGGTTTCAGGAAGGCATTAATATCAAGTGTGTACCCCACACTATTTCTTAATAAGTTTAAGGCACTGTTTAATATGTATGTATGTTATACGAATGTGGAAAATATGGCTAAGTACCATGTTATGGTACATAGTACTAAGGTACGTTTTTCTACTCCTACTATGAGTATGATAAGACTTGTTATGCCATGAATATGAATATGATAAGAATGTGAAATCGGGCCTAAGGCATTATGTTGCATGATTTTGTATGACATGGGCATATGGGATATTATGAAAAAGGGGAAGTGAATATGGTGACCTAAGACCACGATATCCGAATGTGGTGACCTAAGACCACGATATCCGAATATGGTGTCTCATGACACAAAGTATGTATCTGGTGGCTATGCCACGAATTTTATAAGAGCGATGAGCACGTCATTGCAATGACGCCTTCGATGGTGTGTAGCGGATGGAGGTTGACTTAGTAGTCCCCACGGTGTGCGAGGATGAATGCGGGTGATGTGAAGCGGGTGGCATATAGGCTTGGGTTAGGAATGCATCATTAAATGTAAATTATGATATGTATGAATATGATTTGTTATCTTAGAAATTTGCTAAGACTTAGCGTTTGTGTACACATTGAGTCTGTTTAACTCACCCGTTGTGGGAACCTTTTTCGGTGACGATCGAGAATGGACCTGCCTCGGCGGGAGCTTAAAGGTGGCCATGCACAAGAAGGAATTTATTTAATTTGGATTTTATTTTATTAAGTACTTTAATTTATTTTGGGATTGTTTGATGTAATAAGGCCCTAGTACGAACTATTTCATGCATGCATGCAATTTATTTCAATCGATACAAATTTTACCAAATTTAAAGTCAAGTAAATTTTATTTCAAAATAAATCTATAAATGTTTTGACACCTAAAACAATATGAATTCCAATTTTAAAGATAAAACCTAAGACAAAGGAATCGACATGTCTTCTAAGTTTGAAAGTAAAATTTTAAATAAACCCTGATTTCAAAATTAAACCAGTTTTCAACTTAAGCCCAACACAATTCGGGTTTTCTACCAAAATCACTCAATCTTTTTCAAAAAAAAAATGAATTTGAACCGTTTTTTCCTGAGGAACATACCAGATCTAGTCGAGGCTCGTGGGTCGAGTTTGGGGTGTTCAGTTTGGTATCAGAGCCAGGTTTTAAACTCTCGACTTTGGGTTTAAGGCCCAAAATGTTTTCAAAGTTAAGCCCAAAAGGAATTTTTGTGAATTAAGTAGGTTTTTCTGACATGGCACACTAAGTCTCAGGCAAAGTCCACCGTAAGTACTCAGATCTCTTGTGTGATTTATATTATGATTTATAGAAGGGTAGAAATGGAGCGTAGAATAGAGATTAAGTACTTGAACCCTAGGACTAGTGTACCCCAACAAAAACATAAGACTTAATTGCCTAACTAAACAAACCCATGATTAAGTCGTAGAGTTAGGGTGTGGCAACCATGGTACGCATGTCAGGATTGGTTTGGTGGGTGCTTGGTATGAAGCGGTCCTAGTGACTCACCTCCTCTCCACTCGAATCCTACAGTGCGTAGCCTCGGTTCACCCTAACCAAAAGAACTTAATCACGGGCTAAACCCCAACTAAAACCCGAAAGGGACTAGCCGTATTTTATGGAAACCCTAGTTTAAAAATTACTAAATTACCCTTTTGATTTGTAAAAGCTACTTTATAAAATTTTTCCGAAATATTTTTTCAAAATTACTAAAATGCCCCTAGTGGTAAGATTACCAAAATGCCCTTGGTTTATAAAATACTCATATTACCCACAGTTTTATCAAAACTTCTTTACTTTATAAAATTTCCCTGTTTTGCAAAGGTATCCATAAAACCCTAACTTGTGAAAATTCAAAATACCTTAATTTGAAAATTTACGAGATTGCCCCTAACTTACAAAATTATCAATAAAACCCTGAAACCTAAAATTTTTACAACATCATCGATTTGGAAAGCAAAATTATCAAAAAGAACCCCCCAAGTTTTGTAAATTTCAAAATATCCTTGATTTATTAAGATTTACAAATTCACCCGGGTTAATTACTAAAATACCTTTAGATTTCTAAATTTCCCAAAATACCCCCAGGAATGCAAAATTACCAGAATACCCTTATTGAAAAAAATTCCCAAGGAACCTTATTTTGACAAATTATGAAAAATACCCCTGTAAGACAAATTACAAAAATACCCTTGTAAGACAAATTATGAAAATACCCCTGGGATAGGAACGGACAGAAATGTCCAAAGAGTGAATGTGTATGGGAGATACTATGGAATGGATGTGCTTTTCTGTGAATTAAGATAGAAAACTTGAAACTTTTATTGATCGAAAGAACTGCTACTAAACTCTTTTCATAAAACTTCTTCGCGAATAATCAGTAAAACAATGGCTAATGCATAAAATTTCTTAAACTAGATTAAAGCGCGATTGTAGAAATGAGCTCTAGGGGACGTGGCCGCAATGTACGAGGACGCGGTCGAGGTAGAATGACCGTTTGAACCCGTTAGATTGGGACAAGGATCTGAGAATGAGGTACCACCGCCACCACCACCAGCTGTTGGTGTTGAGCGACAAGATCGACGGAGAAGATGTTGTATCGCAGTCAGTCCGCAAGTTCTTGAAATGGTGGTGGTCTTTGAAGGGAATATGTGAGCTCAAAATCATGCCGAGCAACTCGAGCCATATGAATCGAGGTGTTTCGTGGAGCATCTGGTGTGGCACCCAGTACAGCTGAATACTGGTTGGAGGCGACCGAGCGAATTATGGATGAGCTCGATCTGACCCCTGAGGAGAATTTGAAAGGAATGGTGGCACTGCTACACGATGAAGCATATCAATGGTGGTTAACGATTCGGGATGGTGCCACGGTGAGGATCGACACAGGAATATGTTAAGGTGGCATATCGGAAGAAGTATGTCGGCACACATTATATTGATGAAGCGAGGAAGGCATTTTAGAAATGGTTCAAGGAACAAGTCGATGTGAGTATGAAGCTAAATTTACGAGGTTAATTTGGTATGCTCGAGGAGTGGTGGCAACAGAAAGCATGGCGGTGTGTCGGTTTGAGGACGGACTAAGGGATGACACGAGGTTGGTTGTCGCTCCACATCAAGAGCGGAATTTTACATTTTAGTAGAAAAGCTAAGATAGCGGAAGGAATTAAGGACTCATGAGGCGAAACACGGACGAGAATAAGCGAAAGAGAGGATTTGGGTCGTCTGGATCATCTGGGAATGCTCAAAAAAGGCCTAGAGTTGATGGGCCGCGAGGTCAGCAAACGGGTACTAGAGGGCAATATCGTACTTGTGAGCAGTGTGGAAAGAAACACTTAGGCGAATGCTAGAAGAAGACAGGTGGATGTTTCAAATATGGGTCAAAGGACCATATGATTAAGGACTACCCGATGAGACCAGATGAAAATCGACCAGTAGCTCAGAATGTTAATCAGGCTGGTAGAGGTGGACAATGACCTCGGTGGTCGTGGTCCAAATAATGAGAGGAAATGGTGCTTGGCAGGAGGGCGTGGAACACCGGTCAAGGTGTTATTATCTTGAGCAAAGCGGTCGGGTTTGGCTTATCACGGTTCACCGTAGGGAGGATGGAGATCTGGGGACGTCATGATCGATGCGTTTCTTATATGTGGAAAACCTTATTATGCTTTGATCGATGTGGGCTCGACCCATTCTTATGTTGCCTGTAGTGTAGTTGAAACACTAGGCATAGCCTCTGAACCTTCTAGTAGGGAGATGGTCGTAGTAAGCCCACTAGGTCAAGCGTAGTGGTGAATAAGGTCTTTCAAGTGTACCTTTAGAAATTCAAGACGTGGTATTTTCTGCCGACCTGATGGAACTTTCCTTTGGAGAGTTCGATCTCATACTTGGAATGGACTGGCTAGTGGACCAGCAGGTTGTGTTGGACTGTACAGCTAAGCAAATGGAGTTAAAGACACCAGAGGATGAGGTGGTTATTATGATAGGAGAAAGAAGAAACTACGTGTCTAATGTAGTTTCGGTGCTAAAGGCTGAAAAGATGGTTCGTAAAGAGTGCACGGCGTTTTTAGCCTTCGTAAGTATGTTAGATGGAAAGGAAGAAGGTGTTGGGGGAGTTAGAACAGTAAGGGATTTCGAAGATGTGTTTCCAGAGGAATTACTAGGAATACCCCCAGACAGGGAGGTGGAGTTTGGAATTGACTTGCTGCCGGGAACAGCTTCTGTGTCAATCGCCCCTTATAGAATGGCACCAAAGGAGTTGGTGGAGCTTAAGGCTCAAATCCAAGAACTGCTTGATCGTAGGTTTATCCGACCCAGTGTGTCTCCATGGGGAGCACCAGTCCTATTTGTGAAGAAGAAGTACGGAACTATGCGTATGTGCATAGACTATCGTCAGTTGAACAAGTTGACCATCAAGAACAAGTACCCCTTGCCAAGGATAGATGACATGTTTGATCAGCTTAAGGGAGCAGCAGTTTTCTCCAAGATCGATTTAAGGTCTGGATACCATCAGTTGAAGGTGAAGGAAGTGGATATCCATAAGACAGCCTTTAGGACAAGGTACGGCCACTATGAGTTTGTTGTAATGCCATTTAGATTGACAAACGCCCCAGCTGCATTCATAGATATGATGAACTGGGTTTTTCAACCCTACTTGGATCGGTTCGTCGTTGTGTTTATCGACGACATCTTGGTGTACTCCAAGTCCGAAGAGGAGCATGATGAGCATCTCTGAGTTGTGCTGCAAGTGCTAAGGGAGAAAAAGCTCTATTCCAAATTCAGCAAGTGTGAATTTTGGCTGAAGGAGGTTGCGTTTTTAGGACATGTGGTGTCTGCAAAAGGAATAAGGGTGGATCCTAGAAAGATTGAAGCGGTGTTAGATTAGAAACCACCTAGGTCGGTGGCTGAAATTCGTAGCTTCTTGGGATTAGCAGGCTACTACAGAATGTTTGTGGAAGGGTTCTCATCAATTACTGCACCTTTGACAAGGTTGTTGAGGAAGGAAGTACCTTTCGTATGGGGAGATAAGCAATAGGAAAGCTTTGAGAAGCTTAAGAGGGTCTTGACCGAGGCTCCGATTTTGATTCAGCCTGAGGGAGGAAAGGATTTTGTGGTGTACTGTGATGCTTAACACACAGGATTAGGATGTGTATTGATGCAAGACGAGAAAGTAGTCACGTATGCGTCTCGTCAACTAAGGCCTCATAAGGTTAACTACCCGACTCACGACTTGGAATTAGCAGCAGTGGTCTTTGCTCTTAAGGTGTGGAGACACTATCGCTATGGAGAAAAGTCGGTAATTTACACAGACTACAAGAGTCTTAAGTATTTGTTGACTTAAAAGGAGTTAAACTTGAGACAGCGAAGGTGGGTGGAATTACTGAAGGACTATGATTGTTCCATAGAGTATCATCCGGCAAAGGCGAATATAGTGGTGATGCCTAAGTTGAAAAGTTGTGTCGGATCGAGGCGATGTTTACACATCCGAGTTTGTATGATGATGAAAGTCTATTGGCGAGTTGCAAGTTAAGCCATCGTGGTTGAATAAAGTGAAAGAGGACGGTTGGTGATGAGGACCTAGGTGCTAAGCTCTGCAAGTACAAAATGGAGAGTTGGAAGATTATGGCATTAATGGCGAAGGAGTGTTATGTTTGAGAACAAGGTCATATGCCCAAGGATAAGGAACTTAGGCGAAGGATTCTTTAGGAATTGCATAGTAGCCCTTATGCTATGCATCCCGAGGCACTAAGTTGTCTGAGAGACTTGAGGAGCAATTTTGGTGGCACAGTGCGAAAAAGGAAGTTCTGAAATTGGTTGGTAAGTGTTTGGCGTGTCGACAAGTTAAGGTGAACACGGGTTCCATCGGGATTGCTTCAGCCAATCATGATTCTGCAGTGGAAGTGGGAGCGAGTTACTATGGACTTCGTTAGTGGGTTTCCCCTTACACCTACTAAGAAGGACTCGGTATGGGTAATAGTGGATCATTTGACCAAGTCCGCGCATTTTATTCCGGTGAGAGTCGACTATTCTTTGCAGAGGTTGGCAAAGTTATATGTGGCAGAAGTTGTAAGGTTACATGGAGTGCCGGTGTCGATTATCTCAGATAGGGACCCAAGGTTTACTTCTCGATTCTGGAAAGCGTTACATCAGGCTCTAGGCACTTTGGATTTTACTACGGCTTTTCATCCACAGTCTGACGGGTAGTCTGAACGGGTAATCCAAGTTTTAGAGGACATGTTGAGGGGCTGCGTGATGGATTTCAGAGGAAGTTGGGAGGAGTATTTACCTTTAGCAGAGTTTGCCTACAACAACATTATCGAGCCGATGTTCGGATGGCACCATATGAAGCGTTGTATGGTCGGAGGTGTCGAACTCCTACGTGTTAGACAGAATTAAGAGAACGTCGAGTTTTGGGATCCGAATTAGTGGCGAAATCGAAGAAGGTTGAGATAATTAGGTACACGTTGAAGGAAGCATCGATGATGAAGTCGTATGTAGATCTTAAATGGAAGGAAATCGAATTTGATGTAGGAGACAAAGTATTCCTTAAGGTTTCGCTTTGGAAGAAGGTGATGAGACTTGGTCGGAAAGGGAAGCTAAGCCCAAGGTTTATAGGACCCTATCGAGTGTTGAAGCGAGTTGGACCAGTGGCATATCAGTTGGAATTGCCACCCGAGTTGAAGCAGATGCATGACGTATTCCATGTGTCCATGCTACGTCGCTATCGATCAAATCCATCTCATGTGGTACCAATCGAAGAGGTGGAGCTAAGGTCGGACTTGTCCTACGAGAAAGAGCCGATCCAGATTCTAGAATGAGATGTAAATGTGTTACGACGGAAATCAGTGCCTTTAGTCAAAGTGTTATGCAGAAATCATGGATCGAAAGAAGCTTCGTGGGAACCAGAAGAGGCAATGCGACAGTAATACCCTCACTTATTTCAGTCAGGTAATTTCGAGGACGAAATTATTTTAAGGGGGTAAAACTATAATATCCTGAAAATGGGCTTGTGCATTCAAGCTTAATTATATGAAATATCATGTTTATGAATGTTCTGAATGTGATCTATGAATATCGTGAACTTTGAAATGTAGGGAAATACCTTAGAAAATTTTTAGATTTTAAGTCTTACTAAGGGAGCTAAGTGAATAGGGCCTTAAGAGAAAATGTATGTGAAATATGACATACAAATAGGCTTGGTAAAGTGGCTATAGGGCGCCACTTAAAGCCCGTGTAAGTCTTATACAAGCTATGTAAATGGGCCTAGGTTAGAGCCACAAGGTAAACAAAAGGAGTTCTTATTTTTTGGCATTAAGAAGGAGAAGTGGACGGCATTAAGGCACTAAAAGGGAGGTGTTTTATTTTTGTTAAAATTCGGCAAATAGATGGATAAGTGATGGATAATTATTGGTATATTCTTTTTAAGTGATAAGAGATAATTGAGGGATTAATTCTATTATTGAATAAAGGGATAAGAGAAAAGCTAGGAATTGGCTAGTGTTGGCCGAATAGGGGATTCCTTTGGTGATAATTTCGGCAAAGAGGAGAAAATAAGGCCATTATTCATTCTTTTCTATGTCTCTGCCGAAAGTCTCTAGCAAACTCTCTCTTTTCTCTTTTATTTTGCCAAAGCCGAATACTCAAGAAAGCTTAGCCGACTTCTCCATCGTTTCTTCTTCAAAGATTTTCACCATTGCACACTACCTCATACCTTTTCATTTGTGACCCTTGTGGAAGCAGAATCCATAACCCTTGCTACCCTTTTTAAGAGTCGATTATATAAGGGACTTCATTTAATTTTTCTTCAAGTTTCAAAGCGAATAACTCGGAGGTGGTGACATAGTTCTTTGTCGATTTCTTCAATAAGGGTAAGATCAAATTAAACTTTCATTCTTCTACTCTTAGGCTTGTCAAAACTAAAGATCTAATCCTCATGTTGTTCTTTGGTAGAATCTATGAAGGGTGCTTGGGAGTTAAGTATTGTCGACTTTGGAAGAGGATCTTTTGGGATCTCAAGTTTTAAGGTAAGTAATAAAGTGATATTGACCATAGGCCATTATTATGTGATTTAAAGATTAGATTTAAATCTAACCTATGACTATAGGTAATTCGACATCTCCTTGGTTGAGAAATGATTTGAGATTTCAAAACCACAAGGTAAGCGCTATGGACAATCGGCTATAGCCCTATTTTGATACTTAGATCTATTCCTTATTATCTTGGAAGCCAAAAACTAACTATGTAGAGATCTAGTGCTTGGCGAATACAAGGAGGAGTATAGCAAAGATTGCGGACTTGATTCTTAAGTCAATCGGCAATAAGGTAGGTTTTAAGTGTAATAATCCTATTGGGATTTGGATTTGTGGCGAATGGGTTTTCATTAAATTTTAATATTGGTGAATGTAGGAGTTAAGGATCTAAAGTGTTAGATCAGATTTTCGGGTTTAGGAAGGCATTAATATCGGTGTGTACCCTTTATTTCTTAATAAGTTTAAGGCCTTTATTTAATATGTATGTATGTTATCTGAATGTGGAAAATATGGCTAAGTACCATGTTATGGTACACAAGACTAAGGTACGTTTTCCTACTCCTACTATGAGTATGATAAGACTTGTTATGCCATGAATATGAATATGATAAGAATGTGAAATCGGGCCTAAGGCATTATGTTGCATGATTTTGTATGACATGGGCATATGGGATATTATGAAAAAAGGGAAGTGAATGTGGTGACCAAAGACCACGATATCTGAATGTGGTGACCTAAGACCACGATATTTGAATATGGTGTCTCATGACACAAAGTATGTATCTGGTGGCTATGCCACGAATTTTATAAGGGCGATGAGCACGTCGACTACAGCGACTGCGTTCGATGGTGTGTAGCGGATGGAGGGTTGACTTAGTAGTCCCCACGGTGTGTAGGATGGTACGGGTGATGTGTAGCGGGTGGCATATAGGCTTGGGTTTGGGAATGCATCATTAAATGTAAATTATGATATGTATGAATATGATTTGTTATCTTAAATTTGTTAAGACTTAGTGTTTGTGTACACATTGAGTCTGCTTTGACTCACCAGTTGTAGGAACCTTTTTAGGTGATGATCGGTAATGGACCAAGGTTGGCGAGGAGCTTAAAGGTGGCCATGCACAAACAAGGAATTTATTTAATTTGAATTTTATTTTATTAAGTACTTTAATTTATTTTGGGATTGTTTGATGTAATAAGGCCCTAGTACGAACTATTTCATGCATGCATGCCATTTATTTCGATCGATACAAATTTTACCAAATTTAAAGTCAAGTAAATTTTATTTCAAAATAAATCTATAAATGTTTTGACACCTAAAACAATATGAATTCCAATTTTAAAGATAAAACCTAAGACAAAGGAATCGACATGTCTTCTAAGTTTGAAAGTAAAATTTTAAATAAACCCTGATTTCAAAATTAAACTAGTTTTCAACTTAAGCCCAACACAATTCAGGTTTTCTGCCAAAATCACTCAAGCTTTTTCAAAAAAAAAACAAATGAATTTGAACCGGTTTTTCCTGAGGAACATACGAGATCTGGTCGAGGCTCGTGGGCCGGGTTTGGGGTGTTTCAAACATACTTCCGGAAAGTTTCGGGAATCAATCGGAAACTCTTACGCACTTAGAAAAATTTTGCCTAAACAGGGGCCACACGCCTGTGTTGCTCAAGGGACACACCCGTGTTTTTCACCCGTGGTCGACACTGACTTATTTCACACGGCCAAACAAATGCCCGTGCCCTTAGCCCGTGTCCCTCACACGGCCTTGACACGCCTGTGTGCCAAAACATTGGCATTCTGTTTATGACGTCATCACCTCACTAAGGTCACACGGCCAAGGCACACCCCCATGTCCTTGCACCGTGTGTCGAATTAAATTCTACATTTTAAGTGTAGACTGTACACGGCCTGGGCACCCGCCCATGTCCAAGGCCATGCCTCCCATACGGCTGAGACACACGGCCATGTCTCTGCCCGTGTGTTTACTACCGAGCATCCTGACTTTGTAAACCTAGCAAACAGGGGATGCACGGTCGATCGACACGCCCATGGGCTGACCGTGTGTCTCACACGGCTTAGACACACGGGCGTGTGTCTACCCGTGTAGACATAAAAAGGTTATATCCCGAGCCAAATGCCACCCTGCATAGTAAACATACTAACTCCAACTCATATAAACATCATTCATGACCCAAAGGCACATCTAAGAAGTCAATTCAACTCATTCACACAAACATAAACTTGATAATTTCATAATCCTTGAAAATACATAAACTTAACAAGTGATGGCCAATTTCCGATGACCATTTACAAAATGACTTAGATAGCATACATAGCCAACACTTTGGCTAAAAACTATGACCTAACAAAACACCAAGTCCTATACATGCCATACTCAAAACAAGTCTAAATTGTTGTACCAAAGTGATGTTGATAGTGTGGTTTTCGAACTCCTACATCCCACGATCCCCGAGTTATCTCGGCAATACTACAAGGAAAAGGAAAATTAGATAGCTAAGCACAAAGCTTAGTAAGTTTGCATGAAAAAAAATAGCAATAATAAGCTCATAATGACATTAATCCATAGGACTAGATAACCATACAAAGTCATTAGCACTTTGCCATACTTACTTACTTATTCTTATCTAGAACATACCATGCCACATATCGTAAACATTTCTCGTGAATTTCTCACGGGTACTTGTATTCACTCATTCACATGGATTTAGTACAATTCTCATTTCTATTTTCAAAAAAATTTATTTATCCCAATAAATCACTAAGGATACTCATAGATGCATATTCATTATCATTAGCATAAACCCGAAGCCAATGCCACATCCTGGATGTGGTCTTACATGGGATTACCTTTGAGTATCGATGACATAACCCGGATATGGTCTTATACGGAACCTCACCTCAAGTATCGATGCCATATCCCAGACATGGTCTTATACGATTCTCATTTTCAATACTGAAGCCATATCCCAGATATGGTCTTATACGGAATCTAAATTCGGTGCCGAGGCCATGTCCCTGGCATGGTCTTACACGGGACCTTACCTATCCCATGTCTCGATAATATTATTCATATATTCATTAAAGTCCAACTGGGACTTCAACATCTCAACTTTATCATTCAACACCAAGTACACAATTTCATAGAATATCGTATAACAATATAATATCAATGTTCTCAAACTTACGAGCATAAATGTTGAATTTATCACATACAAACTTACCTCGATTTCAATATAAGCTAGATTTTCAATCTAGTCTGAGACTTTATTCTTGCCCCAATCAAGGTTGATTCTTGGTTCTTCTTGCTCTATAATCGCAAATTATCTTATTTCAATCATCACATTAATAAAAGCATTTTAATAACCATGCTTTGGTAAAATTACTATTTTGCCCTTACACTTTGGCAAAATAACCATTTTACCCTAGGATCGAAAATCAATTCTAATAAAATTTCTACCTTTAATGAGCCTAGGTGAACATTTATTTCTCTTATGGCTATCATCAAAACCCAACATCTCACACATTTTACTACCAATTTTACAACCTTTACAAAAAGGTTCATTTAGGTGTTTTCATGGCAACACTTTTCACAAAAAGTTGTTCATCTAATGACCAAGACTCATTTTCTTCCATACAAATGCAGCAAATCACATACAAGCTCTCATGGCAAAACCCTAAACTTTTCACCATATTGCAAATTAGTCTCCTCTTTAGAAAGCTTAAGCTCTAGGGGTTCTAAAAGTACAACTATCATCAAGAAAAACCATTAAAATCACTTACTTGAATGGAGAAGAGTTTGTTGAAATTTTGAGCTTTCAAAACCCCTATTTTGCTTGCTATTTTTGGTGGAGAAAAAGAGAGGAAAGATGATATTGTTCTCCTTTCTTTATTTTATTATAAATCCTCAGTTTATTCCACTTAATCTAACAACTTTGACCAATTTTGACAATGTTTGTCCCTTATGGCCAGCCACTCAAATTCCAAGGGTCTAATTGCACATTAAAAACCTCCAATTTATGTTCTTAAGCTATTAAACCCCCTTTAGCTTATAAAATAGAACTTTTGCACTTAATGCGATTTAGTCCTTTTTTGTGATTAAGCTTGAAACCGCTAAAATTGAAGCACCAAAATTTTCATGCACTTATATAATCATGCTCTAATTCAAAAATAACATTAAAATAAATTTTCTCTAACCCCGGATTAGTGATCCTGAGATCACTGTTTCGACTAGCCCCTAATTTGGGCAGTTACAATTTTTCCCCTTAAGGATTTTAGTCCCCGAAAATTTTACTGGTGAAAAGGTTGGGATATTAGTTTCTCATGGACTCCTCGGGCTCCCATGTAGCCTCTTCTATTCCATGTCTTTGCCATAACACTTTCACAAGAGCTACACTTTTGTTTCTCAATTGTTTGACCTCTCATGCCAAAATTTTAATCGGCTCTTCGCCATAAGTTATGTCTGGTTGAATCTCTACCTCTGATAGCACAATCACATGTGAAGGGTCCGAACGGTATCGTTGTAACATGGATACATGGAAAACATCATCAATCTTTTCTAGCTCAGGTGGCAAGGCCAAACAATAAGCTACTGGTCCTATCCTCTAGGTAACTTCATAAAGTCCGACAAAACGCGGACTCAATTTGCCTTTCCGGCCAAATGTAATACCCCTAACCCGTAACCATCACCGGATTAGGGTTAAAGGTATTACCGGACAGATAAAAAACTTTCCTAACATTTCATACATTTCATTCATCAATCATACACACACTGTCCCTTAAATAGGTCAACGAGACCTTCAACATGGTTATAACCCGGTCGGGACTAAAACGAAACATATACAAAAGTTCTCAGAAACTTAAAAACTTTTCTAAAAACTTAAAAACATATACCCGTGTGTCCTTCCCGTGGTCAAACCTGACTTCTCACCACGGCCACCAAGCACACCGTGTACCCTGACTATGGTCGATCCTGCCAAACCCACACGGCTACCAAGCACCCCCGTGTGCTAAGGCCGTGTACTACTAAGCCATATACTGACTGCCTCACACGGCTTCTAGGCATGCCCATGTGTTATGGCCGTGTGCTCTTAAGCTAGCTACTGACTTTACCCCACGGTCACTAGGCACGCCCGTGTTCCATGGCCGTGTGACATTATAGGTCATTTGCAAGACCAAAATGCCACCCACTTGGGTCATACCTACAAGCAACATTTACCATTCCATTTCATGCATATATGACAAATTCAAACCATGCATTCAATACCAATTCCAACTATGACAAATTTCAAGACTAAAACTCATCCCATTAAAAGCATAATTCATTCATTTGCTTACTTAAAACTAGACCATTTCATGTGTCATCTAGCCATACCGAAACATACTTCACATATCACTTACATTCCAACAACTTCTCAACTCAAATCTATCCAAAACACATGGCTAAGATTATAAGACAAACTTATAGCAAATACTAGCCTATATATGCCATAACTAGCTATATACATTTTCAAAGTGTACCAAAAAGAGTTTAGTAGTGTAACGACGATCCTTGACGGTCCCGAGCATTTAGTAGCTTTGACGACCTATAAAACAGATAAAACACACACAGAGTAAGCTTTCTAAAAGCTTAGTAAGTCATAATACAAATAAACTTATCAAACTAGAACATATATGCTTTGAATCATATACTTAACCATATTGCCACATTCATCAATTCAAGAATCATTTGTATACATAGTTATTTCATAACCATTCTTGCATCTCATTCACATTATCATATTTAATCTTACTTCTCTTCAAATTAAAGTCATATAGGTACTTACCTTTTTATACACACTTGTGTATACACCAAACGTACCTGAATCAGACATTCGTTCATTTAATTGATCATAGCTCGAATTTGCAATTCATAATAAGACTTGCTTGTTGAACCAATAGGAATCTAGTAGGATGCTCAGAAAACTCCAAATAGTTGTACAATGCCTACGTCCCAGAAGAGGTCTTACATGCACTCAGATATCGATGCCACTGTCCCAGACAGGGTCTTACACGAATCAATACGATGCCAATGTCCTAGACATGGTCTTACATGTAAAGCTCATATCGATGCCAACGTCCTAGAGGTGGTCTTACACGTAAAGCTCATATCGATGCCTACGTCCCAGACGAGGTCTTACACAAAATTTCAACTCAACACCAATGTCCCAGATGTGGTCTTACATGATAAAATAGAACAGATACATATGTCATGACATAGCTAATCCTATCTATTCCTAGGTTCGTACGGAACTTATTGGACATTGTTGCTATATCGACCTTATCTCATAATTCATAAGCACAACCTCTCATAAACATTCATTATCATTATTAGTCATATGAACATTTACAATTTCATACAAATACATTTATTTGCATAATGACTTACCTCGGTTCGATCTATCGGAATGGAAACGGCTACTCAGTTACTTTTGCTTTCCCGCGATCTAAGTCCGTTTTCCTCGATTCTTGATCTAAACATAATCAGAATTAACCCCTTTATTCACTAACTCATATCAATTCAATCCAAGGACACACATTTAGGGATATTTGCAAATTAACCCTCATACTTGCACAATTTATCAATTTAGTCTATTTTTCTCAAAACATCAAATTCACAAAAATATCACCCATCCATGCTTAGCCGAATGATTCTGAACATCACACAAGCCCATATTTTTCATCAAATTACAATTTAGTCCCTCAACTTACTATTTTCTCAATTTAGCCCTGATTAGCTAAATTTATCAAAAATTCAAGAACAGATTATGTTCATCTAACTCAAATCTTTCATTTAACACCATAAATCATCACAAAGCTCAACATAGCATCAATGGCATTTCTTATGAACAATATCAATTAATCAAATTGAGACATGGGCTTGATAGTAGACTAAGCAACAATCTCAAAAACATAAAAATCATCAAAATTTAAAGCCAAAACATACCTAAATTTTGCTTAATGAGTGTCAAAACCCTTGAAGCATTTGTTCTTACTCTTTCTTTTGTGTTTTCGGTAAAATAGAATAATAATGGCTTTATTAATGCCTATGTTTTTATTATAAACTCTTATAATATAATAATATTAACATAACTTATAATAATAACATATAAAAGCATAATATATATACATGTTGCCATCCACTAACCATGTTTTTGGCTTAATTGCCACATGAGTCGTTACTCTTAAAAAGACATAACAATTAAGCACCCTTTCATAAAACATGCAAATTTCAAACTTAATGCAATTCAATCCTTTTGTCAAATTAAACACACCGACGGACAAATTAACTTACAAAAATTTAGCACATGCTTAATCACATATCAAAGACACAGAAATAATATTAAAATATTATATAGACTCGAGTTTGTGGTCTCAAACCCCTGTTCCAACTAGGGTATAAACCGGACTGTTACACCAAATCTAAGGACTTTTCTCCACGGTGATACTTTCAGAAACACTTTATCACCTACTTGGAACTTAATCTCTTTCCTTTTCAAATTTGAATAGGACTTTTGTCTATCTGAGGCCGCTTTCAAACATCCACGTATCACCTTTACTTTCTCTTCAGTTTCCCTGACCAAATCGACCCATGTATCTAATTGTAATACCCTGAAATAGGGGTTATTTGTAATTGTAATGTTTTGAATGAGTACGGATTGTCGTGTTGTTAAGTGAGATGTTCTAGGGTTTAGGAATAAACCAAGGGTAGGCTCGAGCTGTAGGAAAATTTTTGTTTTAAGCTTTAGTTAGAGGGAGTTTGAAGGAGCTAGGGATTAAGTGTAATTTGTGGGAATTTAAGCACAAGAAGAGCTAGTAGCATAGTGGAAGTGGCGCATGAGTAGTTGCTTGAGGGAATGGTTCGAGTAACATGGAGTACATTTTAGAGACTTTATTTTTACGCATCTTTACATCAAGTGTCGGCCAAGCTCTATAGTTGGTAAGTTGGACTTTAAATTTTATGGCAAGATGACAAATAGTTTAGGTAAGCTTGAACTTGGGGAAAGGAATCATTTTGATTAAGGAATGATAAGGGACATAAGGCTTGGATTATGGATGCGATTTTGGAAACTTTTATTAGCCAACTTGTCCATGTATGTGGACGGTATTATGGTTTAGGGGAGGGTGGCGAATTTTTTGAAGGTTTTGGTAGCTAGTTGGTCAAATTCCTTAGCATTTTGTACATCATTTTCTATTCTCTCAAAAACTCTTTCTCCTAAACCGAATTTGAGCAATAGGTAAGCTTTTGTTTTGGTTATTCTTGACCAATTGGTATTATTTTCTTCTCTCAAACTCTTTTTCTCTTTGTGCCGAAAATATTCTACCATTGAAGGGAGGCATTTTTCTTTCATCTAGTTCTTTTTCTTCCTTGATTGAATCTCTTTCTCCATCTCTCTCTTTTTCTTTTACATTTTTGCTTAAAACCGAAAGTGTCCATCTCCTCCCTCTCATCTTTTTCTTTTCTTCTCCCAAACTCTTGTGCCAAAATCCTCTCCACCTTTCATTGTCGAATTCCCTCTCTTGTATTTCCCTTTATTTTTTCTTTCTTTTTCCCCACTCTAACCGAATCTTCTTTCTTTCTTCTAGTTTAATTTGGTCGAATATCAAACAAGGGTGGATCTTCTTTGGGTTCTTCTCTATTCGGTTTTAAAGAAGGGTAAGTGTTCTTGGCCAAAACTCTATTCTTACTTTCTCTTTCTCTCTATTGACTCTCATGGGACGAAAGTCGAATTTCGGTATTTGTTAACAAGATTTCTAATCATCTCCAAGATTCTTCGGGACTTTGGAAGCAATCGATCTAAGCCTCTATTCTCTGACAATCGATTTTGGTAAGTCAAGTGGTAAGGATTTATGTTGGTTCATCATTCTTTAAGTGGTGGAAAAGCCGAAGGCTATTGAGACTAAAGTTTGTTATTAGCGAATGGTCTATGTTATTAATCTAAGTGTTGGCGAATGTAGGGCAAGGAGATCTAGTCACGATGAGATCGGGTCTTTGGGATTTAAAACTTACGATAGTAACAGTGTGTAACTTGCGCACTTTATAACTTGGTAATATTTTAATAACCTAATCATGTTTTCTTTAAAAGCCTAAAATTATGAGATCTTGATATGATGCCTTATGGGTATGAGCAAGGTTTCGGGTAAGTCCATTTCGATATGGTTTTGCTATATGGTGCATAATAATATGAGTTATGATACATTTGCTTAATGTTGCATATTAAAGTATGATGGCATGATTTGCACTTGTAATGCATTGGTATGGGTGATATGAGAGGAGGGAAGATTTGATATCCGTGTCTTTGGGACACGAGGTTTAGCACCTCCAGTGGTTTGGTACCACGTTTATTTTGTGACTTTGGGTCACGGATGTTTGGCACCTCATAGCGACTCGTTCGGTTGGCTTAGCACCACGATGGGTTGCCCCACATTTGTTATATCAGGATTGTCGCTAGTGATTTGGTATCACAACGTGGGTTGGCCTCACAGATGGATTATTCGTGACTTTGGGTCACCAGTGGTTTGGCACCACATTATTATTGGATATCGTGACTTTGGGTCACCAGTGGTTTGGCACCACCAGTGGTTTGGTACCACACGGGGTAGTAAAGGAGTTATGGATGGCTAGGTTGGGTGCATTATCTATATTGCTTGGTTATGAATTGTGTAAGTATGTTGCTTTAGCCGGGAAGGATTTATGCATTTGAGTCTTGGTGACTCACCTTCTCCTTATCTTTTCAGTGATTAAGTAGATCGCGGATGAGGAGTCGGGTAGGACTCGAGGTGGCCATTCAATAAATAAACTCAATTTTATATGGACTTTACTTTGGGTACTTTATTTTATTTAAATCTGGTTCATTTATTTGGGTTTGTAATAAGGACTTTTAAGTTATACTTTTGGACTATTTATATACTTTGGGATTGTTTTAAACATGGCTAAGTAAATTACTTGACAAATTTTAATTTTATGAACGCAATGGTTTTCAAAACTTTACCGTCGGGTAATACAAATCATTTAATAACAAATGACAATTCAAATGTTTTCGACAACTTAAATGATTTTCAAATTTAAGTTTTCACACTCAAATGCAAACGGTTTTCAAAGTAATCATTCAAATTTTTTTTGACATAAATGATTTCTAACCTATGGATCGATAACTAAATTTTAGAGATTGATTTCCATGATTTATAAGTAAGCTATCAGTTTTTAACTAATCATGCACCTGATTTCTAAAAACATTAGACATCTAAAGAATTTTGTCTAAAACTAAACCGACAACCCGATTTTCTTCAAAACTTTTTTCCTGTGACATGCTAGATTCGATCGTGGTGTATTGACCGGGTTTAGGGTGTTAGAATTTTGGTATCAGAGCCAAGTTCAAAGGCTCGGCTGTGGGCTCGAGGCCCAAAATGTTTTAAAATATGGTTTTGAATATTTTTTTTAGATTATATGGTTTGAGAGGCATGGCACCGAGTCTCCGGCACCAATCTGCCCAGGTAAGTACCCCTAGCCTTTGATTGTGATTTTTGGATGTTATAAACTTTGAATGACTAGTGATAGTGGACTATCTTAGAGATTGACATTTATAGGACTCTATGGACTCGCGAAAACAAAACTCTTTAAAGAATTATTCATAAAACTGTGCTTTAAAGATAGTGGAATAATAACTAAAGCATAAAACTTTTAAAAATAGATAACCGAGACTTTAGACATGAGCACTCGAGGTCGAGGTCGTAATACGCGTGGACGCGGTTAGGGTAAGATGGTCGTATCTCGAGCCAATGAGGTCTGGTCGAGGTCGAAAAATGAGATACAGCACCACCACCGATTGTAGGTGGTGAGTTCGAGATCAAGCAGGGGATGGCGCAGATGTCTCGAGCGATCTTGCGAGTTCTTGAGAGGGTAGATGGAGTAGGTGGGCGTGGGAGCTCGAAATCATGCTGGCGACTCCAAGCCAATAGACTGAGGTATTTCGAGGTGTTTTGGTGTGGCTCGATCTGGTGAATATTGGTTAGAACAGCGGAGTGAATCATGAATGACTTGGATCATTCTTGAGGAAAAAGCGAAAGGGATAGTGTCGCTTCTTCGGGATGAGTCATATCAGTGGTGGCTCACGGTGCGGGATAGTGCTGCAGCGAAGGATCTCACTTGGGACTATTTTAAAATAGCGTATCAGAAGAAATATGTTGGGTCTAGTTACATTGATACGCAGCGAAAAGCATTTCTGAGATTGGTTCAGGGGAGTAAGTCCATATCAGAGTATGAGGCAGAATTTTTAAGATTGAGCCGGTATGCTAGAGGTATCGTGGCTACGGAGCACGAGCGATGTGTCGAGTTCGAGGACGGTGAGGATGAGTTGAGATTGCTGATTGCTCTGCGCAGCAGAGAGAGTTCTTGTGCTAGTAGAAAAGACTAAGATAGCTGAAGGGATAAAGGAATTTGTGAGGCAGAATCACGACAAGAATAGACATAAGAGAGGTTTTGGATCATCTGGGTCGACCGATAATTCTCAAAAAAGGGCTAGGCATGGTGGGCTGAACCAAGGCTATTCGCTAATCGAGGGACCAAATAGCGATTAATCGGTGTGGGAAATCTTATTGGGCGAATGTTGGACCGGTGGGAAAGGATGTTTTGAGTATGGCTCATTTGGATCATCGTGTGAGGGATCGCCCACGTAAGCTAGCGAGAATCGACCGAGGGCGTGGTCGTGCTCGGTTCGAAATGAGGACCGCCACCACGGAGGGTCGTGGTAATGGTAGAGAGATAATGGTTCTAGTCGGGTCACGAGCACCGGATGAGGTCTGAACAACACCGAGGCAAGATAGCACAGGTTGGTATATGCAATGAGGCGTCGAGAGGAGGCGACGCGCGGACGTCATCACCGATGCGTTCTTAATCTTTGGTTTACCATATCTTGCTTTGATAGATGTGGGTTCGACGCATTCGTATGTTGCTAGTAGCATAGTAGAAACCATGAACTTAGACTCTGAGACTACTTCTAGGGAGATGACAGTACTTAGCCCTCTAGGTCACTCTATAGAAGTGAATAAGCTGTATAAGGATGTACCCCTAGAACTCCAAGGGGTAGTGTTTGTAGCTGATTTGATGGAACTACCGTTTGGAAAGTTCGATCTGATTCTTGGGATGGACTGGTTGGTCAAATACCAGGCAAGTTTAGATTGTGCTTCTAAGCGCATGGTTTTGAAGACAGTTGAGGGTGAAGAGGTGGTTATGATAGGTAATAGAAGAGATTATCTATCCAACGTGGTATCTGCGTTGAAAGCTGAAAAGTTGGTCAGGAAGGGCTGCGAGGCATTTATGGTTCATGTGTGTGTGTTAGAGGCTAAGGAGTCCACTGTAGGGAATGTCCGAATGGTAAAGGAATATGCTGACGTATTTCTAGAAGAACTTCTGGGACTGCCTCCGGATCGTGAAGTTGAATTTGGAATAGATCTGTTACCCGGAACTACGCCAGTGTCTATCGCTCCGTATAGGATGGCGCCGAAGGAATTGGTGGAATTGAAGGCTCAGATTCAAGAGTTGTTGGATCGAGGTTTTATCCGACCAAGTGTTTTACCTTGGGGAGCACCGGTACTCTTTGTCAAGAAGAAGAATGGTATGATGACGGATGTGTATAGACTACCGCCAGTTGAAAAAGCTGACGATCAAAAACAAGTATCCATTCTTTGAGGATAGATGACTTGTTTGATCGACAAGAAGCGATGGTTTTCTCAAGATTGATTTAAGGTTTGGGTATCATCAGCTAAAGGTGAAAGAGGCTGATATCCATAAAACGGCATTTCGCACTCGGTATAAAAACTACGAGTTTTTGTTAATGCCGTTTGGGTTGACTAATGCGCCGGCAGCATTCGTGGACATGATGAATCGGGTATTTCAACAGTATTTGGATTAGTTTGTAGTGGTATTTATAGACGATATCTTAGTATACTCAAGGTCAGAGGAGGAGCATGATGCGCATTTGCGAGTAGTATTGTAGATTTTGAGGGAAAAGCAGCTATATGCCAAATTTAGTAAGTGCGAGTTCTGGCTTAAGGAGGTGACTTTCTTGGGTCACGTGGTATCAGCTCAGGGAATTAGAGTAGATCCTCGAAAGATCGAGGCAGTGTTGGATTGGAAGCCACCTAAGTCAGTGGCAGAAATTTAGAGTTTTCTAGGTTTGGCAGGGTATTACTGAAGATTTGTGGAAGGATTTTCTTTGATCGCAGCACCAATGACCAAGTTATTGAGGAAAGGAGTTCCATTTGTGTGGTGAAAGCGACAAGGAAGTTTCAACAAGTTGAAGAAGATTCGATGAAGCTCGGTTTGATTGACTGAGGCGGGTAAGGAATTCACGGTATACTTTGATACATCACATCTTGGCTTGGGATGTGTCTTGATCTGAGAAGGGAAGGTAGTGGCTTATGCATCTCGGCGATTCATGACCACATGAGGCAAACTATCGGCGCATGATTTGAAATTAGCTGCAGTGGTTTTTGCTTTGAAGATATGGAGACACTATTTGTAAGGAGAGAAGTAAATAGTCCACACGGATCACAAGAGTCTAAAGTATCTTTTGACTCAGAAGGATTTGAACTTGAGGCAGCGTAGATGGATTGAGTTGTTGAAGGACTACGACTGTTCGATTGAGTATCATCCGGGCAAGGTAACGTGGTAGCAGACGCGTTGAGCCGTAAGGTTGTATCAGACTTAAGAGCGATGTTTGCCCATCTTAGCTTGTATGACGATGGGAGTCTTTTGGCAGAATTGTAGGTTAAGCTGACTTGGGTTGAGCAGATCAAGGAGAAATAGTTAGTGGATGAGGGCTTGAATGCTCGGAGGGTGCAAGTTCAGAATGGTGGAGTAGAGGGTTATAGTGTGTCTAGTGATGGAATATTGTGTTTCCAAGGGAAAGCTTGTATGCCGAAGGATGACAAGTTAAGGCGGAGGTAGCAAGATGTACCAAGATTTGCGAAAATAGTTCTGGTGGCCAGGGTTGAAGCGGGAAGTGACCGAGTTTGTGGGTAGGTGTCGGCGTGCAAGAGTCAAAGTCGAGCATCATTGCCGTCGAGTTTACTTCAAATAAAGATTCCTCAATGGAAGTGGGAAAGGATTACTATAGACTTTGTCAGTGGATTACCCCTTACACCTAGTAAAAAGGACTCAGTTTGGGTGATTGTGGATTGTCTGACTAAGTCAGCTCATTTCATTCCGGTAAGGGTGGATTACTCACTTCAAAAGTTAGCTAAGTTGTATGTGACGGAGATAGTAAGGTTATACGGTGTGCGAGTGTTGATCATCTCGGACAGAGATCCTAGATTCTGTCGAGGTTTTGGAGGTGTTACATCGGGCTTTGGAGTGCGCGTTGGATTTCGATCGACATTTCATCCACAAATCGGCGGGCGATCGGAAAGGGTTATCTGATTTTAGAGGATATCTTTGAGAGGTTGTGTTTTGGACTTGAGGCGGTGGGAAGAGTTTTACCATTAGTGAGTTCGCATACAACAATAGTTATCGAGCAAGCATTAAGATGGCACCATATGAGGCGTTGTATGGTAGGAAGTGTCGCACACCTACATGCTGGACAGAGTTGGGTGAGCGTTAGATGTTAGGACCAGAGTTGGTTGTAGAGACTGAGGATAAGGTGAAATTAATTCAAGCTCAGTTGAAGGAAGCTTCGGACAGGCAGAAGTCATATGCCGATCTCAAGCGAAGGGATATAGAGTTTGCCGTGGGTGACCAAGTCTTTTTGAAGGTCTCGTCATAGAAGAAAGTGTTATGATTTGGGAGAAAATGCAAGTTAAGTCCAAGGTTATTGGGCCATATAAGGTGTTGAGACGAGTGGGACCAGTAGCCTATCAGCTCGAGTTGCCAGTAGAGCTGAGTCAGATACACGATGTGTTCCATGGCTCCATGCTTAGACGCTATCATTCTGATCCATCGCATGTCGTGGCAGTGGAAGAAATAGAAGTGAGTCCAGATTTGACGGTGGAAGAAGAACCAGTGAAGATTTTAGATTGAGATGTGAAAGTGTTGCGCAGGAAGTCAATTCCATTAGTGACGGTATTATGGCGAAATCATGGCGTGGGAGAAGCTACATGGGAACCGGAGGATGTGATGAGACAGCAGTACCCTCAACTCTTTTGACCAGGTAATTTCGAGGTCGAAATTATTTTAACGGGGTGGAATTGTAATACCCTGAAATAGGGGTTATTTGTAATTGTAATGTTTTGCATGAGTACGGATTGTCGTGTTGTTAAGTGAGATGTTCTAGGATTGGGAATAAACCAAGGGTAGGCTCATTTGTAGGAAAAATTTTTTTAAGCTTTAGTTAGAGGGAGTCAAGGAGCTAGGGATTAAGTGTAATTTGTGGGGAACTTAAGCACAAGAAGAGCTAGTAGCATAGTGGAAGTGGCGCAT
The DNA here is from genome assembly GCA_025506655.1 of Gossypium rotundifolium. Classification (NCBI taxonomy): domain Eukaryota; kingdom Viridiplantae; phylum Streptophyta; class Magnoliopsida; order Malvales; family Malvaceae; genus Gossypium; species Gossypium rotundifolium. The sequence continues at coordinate 44,553,252 of CP106725.1, read as the reverse complement.
GAGTAGTTGCTTGAGGGAATGGTTGAGTAACATGGAGTACATTTTGGAGACTTTATTTTTACGCATCTTTACATCAAGTGTCGGCTAAGCTCTATAGTTGGTCAGTTGGACTTCAAATTTTATGGCAAGATGACAAATAGTTTAGGTAAGCTTGAACTTGGGGAAAGGAATCATTTTGATTAAGGAATGATAAGGGGACATAAGGCTTGGATTAAGGATGCGGTTTTTGGAAACTTTTTATTGGCCAACTTGTCCATGTATGTGGACGGTATTATGGTTTAGGGGGAGGGGTGACCGAATTTTTTGAAGGTTTTGGTAGCTAGTTGGTCAAATTCCTTAGCATTTTGTACATCATTTTCTTTTCTCTCAAAAACTCTTTCTCCTAAACCGAATTTGAGCAATAGGTAAGCTTTTGTTTTGGTTATTCTTGACCAATTGGTATTGTTTTCTTCTCCTCTCAAACTCTTTTTCTCTTTGTGCCGAAAATATTCTACCATTGAAGGGAGGCATTTTTCTTTCATCTAGTTCTTTTTCTTCCTTGACCGAATCTCTTTCTCCATCTTTCTCTTTTTCTTTTACATTTTTGCTCAAAACCGAAAGTGTCCATCTCTTCCCTCTCATCTTTTTCTTTTCTTCTCCCAAACTCTTGTCCAAATCCTCTCCACCTTCCATTGCCGAATTCCCTCTCTTGCATTTCACTTTCTTTTTCTTTCTTTTCCCCACTTTAACCGAATCTTCCTCCATCATCTAACACTATTGCGAATTTTCTTTCTTTTTCTAGTTTAATTTGGCCGAATATCAAACAAGGGTGGATCTTCTTTGGGTTCTTCTCTATTCGGTTTTAAAGAAGGGTAAGTGTTCTTGGCCAAAACTCCATTCTTACTTTCTCTTTCTCTCTGTTGACTCTCATAGGACGAAAGTCAATTTGGTGTTGTTAACAAGATTTCTAATGATCTCCTAGATTCTTTGGGACTTTGGAAGCAGTCGATCTAAGCCTCTATTCTCTGACAATCGATTTTGGTAAGTCAAGTGGTAAGGATTTATGTTGGTTCATCATTCTTTAAGTGGTGGAAAAGCCGAAGGCTATTGAGACTAAAGTTTGTTATTGGCCGAATGGTCTATGTTATTAATCTAAGTGTTGGCCGAATGTAGGGCAAGGAGATCTAGTCGATGATCGGGTCTTTGGGATTTAAAACTTGCGATAGTAACAAGTGTGTAACTTGCACACTTTATAACTTGGTAATATTTTAATAACCTAATCATGTTTTCTTTAAAAGCCTAAAATTATGAGATCTTGATATGATGCCTTATGGGTATAAGCAATGATTCGGGTAAGTCCGTTTCGATATGGTTTTGCTATATTGTGCATAATAATATGAGTTATGATACATTTGCTTAATGTTGCATATTAAAGTATGATGGCATGATTTGCACTTGTAATGCATTGGTATGGGTGATATGAGAGGAGGGGGAAGATTTGATATCCATGTCTTTGGGACACGGAGGTTTGGCACCTCCAGGTGGTTTGGTACCACAGTTTATTTTGTGACTTTGGGTCACGGAGGTTTGGCACCTCATAGCGACTCGTCCCAAAGGGCTTAGCACCACGATGGGTTGGCCCCATATTTGTTATATCGGGATTGTCGCTAGTGATTTAGTATCACAACGTGGGTTGGCCCCACAGATGGATTATTCGTGACTTTGGGTCACCAGTGGTTTGGCACCACATCATTATTGGATATCGTGACTTTGGGTCACCAGTGGTTTGACACCACCAGTGGTTTGGTACCACACGGGGTAGTAAAGGAGTTATGGATGGCTAGGTTGGGTGCATTATCTATATTGCTTGGTTATGAATTGTGTAAGTATGTTGCATTAACCAGGGGAAAGATTTATGCACTTAGTCTTAGTGACTCACCTTCTCCCTTATCTTTTCAGGTGATTCGTAGATCGCGGATGAGGAGCCGGGTAGGACTCGAGGTGGCCATTCAATAAATAAACTCAGTTTTATATGGACTTTGCTTTGGGTACTTTATTTTATTTAAATTTGGTTTCATTTATTTGGGTTTGTAATAAGGACTTTTAAGTTATACTTTTGGACTATTCATATGCTTTGGGATTGTTTTAAACATGGCTAAGTAAATTACTTGACAAATTTTAATTTTATGAACGCAATGGTTTTCAAAACTTTACTGTCGGGTAATACAAATCATTTAATAACAAATGACAATTCAAATGTTTTCGACAACTTAAATGATTTTCAAATTTAAGTTTTCACACTCAAATGCAAACGGTTTTCAAAGCAATCATTCGGATTTTTTTTGACATAAATGATTTCTAACCTATGGATCGATAGCTAAATTTTAGAGATTGATTTCTAGGATTTATAAGTAAGCTATCGATTTTTAACTAATCATGCACCTGATTTCTACAAACATTAGACATCTAAAGAATTTTGTCTAAAACTAAACCGACAACCCGATTTTCTTCAAACTTTTTCCCTGTGACATGCTAGATTCGGCCGTGGTGTATTGACCGGGTTTGGGGTGTTACAATAATTCTCCTTAAGTTCTGTCCAATACAAAGGCGTTCAGCACTTACGCCCATATAATACCTCATAAGGCGCCATTTTAATACTTGACTGAAAACTATTGTTGTAAGAGAATTCCACCAACGGTAAATATTTTTCCCAAATACCTTGGAATTCCAAAACACAACATTGAAGCATGTCTTCGAGTATCTGTATTACTCTTTCTGACTACCCATCAGTTTGTGGATGGAAAGCTGTACTGAAGCTCAATTTTGTGCCTAAAGCCTCTTGCAACTTTTTCCAAAATTGTGACGTGAATCTCGGATCTCTATCCGACATGATCGATAATGGTACTCCATGAAGTCTATCTCTATCACGTACAGATTTGCCAATTTATCAAGTGAGTAGTCAACCCGCACTGGTATGAAATGGGATGACTTCGTGAGTCTATCAACCACGACCCATACCGCATCTTTCTTTTTTGGTGTCAACGGTAAACTCGTCACAAGTCCATGGTAATACGGTCCCACTTTCACTCAGGAACCATAATGGGCTGAAATAGACCCGAAGGTACTTGGTGTTCAGCCTTCACTTGCTGACAAATTAGGCATCTCGGCACGAACTCGGAAATGTCTTTCTTCATACTAGGCCACCAATACCACTTCCTCAAGTCATTGTACATTTTCGTGCTACCAGGGTGCACAGTTAAACATCCGCTATGTGCTTCATGCAAAATCTTTCGAATAAGCTCTTCATTTCTGGGTACACAGACCCTACCTCAGAACATTAAACATCCATCAGGACCTATCCAAAAGTCTGACTCAATATTTGACTCACATAGAACTCTTTTGGCTTGTAAGTCGTTGTAACCTTTTTGAGCTTCACAAATCTCTTGGAGAAACAATGGTTTAGCCCTCAGCTCGGCTAGAATAGAACCATTATCTAACAAAACCATCCAAGTATTCATAGCTCTCAGCGCAAACAATGATTTTCTGCTGAAAGCATCGACGACTACGTTCGCCTTTCCTGAATGGTAGTCAATCACTAAATTATAATCCTTGATCAACTTCAACCACCTTCGTTGCCTCAAATATCATTCTTTTTGAGTCATCAAATATTTTAGGCTTTTATGGTCGGTAAATATCCGACACCTCTCACCATATAAATGGTGTCTCCAAATCTTTAATGCAAACACAATGGCAACTAACTCTAAGTCATGGGTCGGGTAATTCTTCTCGTGCAGCTTTAACTGTCTAGAAGCATATGCTATCACCTTGTCCTCTTGCATAAGTACACAACCCAACCCATTCAGGGATGCATCACTGTAAACCACAAATTCTCTTCTCGGCTCAGGTTGCACCAAAATAGGAGCCTCTGTCAATAACGCCTTTAGTTTCGCAAAACTCTATTGACACTTGTCTGTCCAATCAAACTTTACATCTTTTTGTAAAAGTCTCGTCATTGGGGTAGCTATCATGGAAAACCCATTGACAAAATGCCTATAATAGCTGGCTAGGCCTAAAAACTCCTTACTTCAGTTACGCTCCTTGGTCGTTTCCAATCTACGATTGCTGAAATCTTACTCGGATCACTCTAATTCCATCTCCTGAGACAATGTGCCCCAAAAATCCTACTTCCTTAAGCCAAAATTCACTCTTGCTAAACTTGGCATACAATTGTTTTTCTCTCAAAATCTGTAGAACCATACTCAAATGCTCGGCATGTTTGTCCTTATCTGGAGAGTAGATCAGTATATCATCGATAAAGACCACGACAAATTTATCCAAGTATGGGCAAAAAATATGATTCATCGAGTCCATGAAAACGGCAGGGGCATTCGTTAGACCAAAAGGCATGACCAAAAATTCATAATGCCCATACCTAATCCTGAATGTGTTTTTCGGTACGTCCGAGTCCTTGACTCTCAACTGATAGTACCCGGGCCTCAAATCTATCTTGGAAAATATCGTGGCTCCCTTTAATTGATCAAATAAATTATCGATTCTCGGCAAGGGTTACTTATTCTTTACAGTTACCTTGTTAAGTTGCTAATAATCTATGCATAATCTCATAGAACCATCTTTCTTCTTCACGAATAAAACGGGAGCACCCCACGGAGAAAAACTCGGTCTTGTGAAACATTTATCCGTTAGTTCTTGCAACTACTTTCAACTCTTTTAACTCAGTTGGGGTCATTTTATATGGAGCAATAGAGATGGGGGCAATATCCGGAGTTAACTCAATCCTGAATTCGATCCTCTAGTCGGAGATAACCCTAACAATTCTTCCGGGAAAACATCTGAATACTCACATACTATAGGTACCGACTTAATTTTCAACTCAGTCTCTTTAGTATTTATCACAAAGGCAAGGTAAGCTTCGTACCCCTTTCTTAAATACTTCTGAGTCAACAAGGATGACACCACTACTGGTGATCTGTCTTGCTCGTCTGATTTAACACGAATAAAATCCCCATTTTCACATTTTAACTCAGTAAACTTCTTTCCACAATTGACGATTACATAATGAGTAACTAACCAATCTATCCCAAGGATGACATCAAACTCATCAAACGGTAATAACATAAGATCAACCGGAAAGCAATGACCCCTAATTATCAAAGGGCAACCTTTGCATACTCTATCAACCAACACATACTTGCCTAGGCCATTAGACACTCTTATTACAAATTCAGTAGACTGTATAGGCATGCTCATGCTAGAGACTAATTTTATGCATATATAAGAGTGGGTAGATCTCGGATCAGCTAAAGCTATAACACGAGTATCATAAAGAGAAAATGTACCCGTGATTACGTCAGGGGAAGATGCCTCTTCATGAGTACGAATGGCATATGTTCTCGCCAGTCTCTACCCTCGACTCTAGCAGTCTGCTATCTAGATGGATTCTTGTTGCTCATTTCCTTTCCCGGGTTTATCTACGGTCTTCCTCTAGCGGCACTTCCCAGTCTTGTATTCTGAGACTTCTCTTTCTCCCCGCCTCAGGGCAATCTCTGATAAAATGGTCTAAGGACCTACATTTGAAACAAGCCTTCTCATTTGCCCGGCACTCACCAGAATGATGCCTACCACACTGCGGACATTCTGGTCCACTCGGTCGAACATTGCCCACACTAGCAACTGATGTGGTCTGCGCTTTAGACCTTGAAAACTGTTTGCCCCTTACTTCGGTTTGAAAACCCGACCGAAGTAGCTGGTCGAGTAGCAAAATCCCTCAATTTCTTAGATGAAGATTGAAGTGACTTATTCAACTGTCTTTTCCTCAAGTCACGAGACTCAATCTCAGCTATTCTTTTCTCCATAGCCAACTATTCAGCCTTGCATACTCTATCTACCAACACTACAAATTCTTTTAATTCGAGAACTCTGACGTATAAACAGAAATGCTCATTAAGCCCGTCCTCGAATCTCTTACACATGATAGCCTCGATAGACACATATTTTTGGGCATACTTGTTAAGTCTTACGAACTCCCATTCGTAATCGGTCACCGTCATTCGGCCTTTCTTTAGTTCCAAGAACTTTTTCCTCTTATGGTCGATGAATCTTTTGCTGATATACTTGTTCCAAAATTCCTCTTGGAAGAATTCCTAGCTAACTCTCTCCTTTGGTACCACCGACACAAGGGTGTTCCACCACCGATAAGTCGAATCTCTCAAGAGAGATACCGCACACTTTAGGCACTCATCAAGTGTACATGACAATTCATCGAATACCCTAATTGTATTCTCAAGCCAGAATTCTTCTCTTTTCGGATCATCGTCCGTACTAGCTCGAAATTCCTCGGCTCTTTATTTTCAGATCTTATCGACCGGAGACCTTTTTTTTCTCACTACCTCAACCACTTGAGGAGCTACCGGAGCGGGTTGAGGAATAGGTGGGGCTGGAGGGGGTTGAGCATTAGGATTTGCTCGAACGTACTAAGTGTACCAGTTACTCATCATATGGAGAAAGGCTTCTCGGGCCTCTTCTCCCTGACCAAAGGTCTTGGGTCTACTTTTTACTGGTGCGGTCTCTTGCGTGGGAGCCAGTATTACTCGCAACATCATCAGCTGCAGTTTGATCAGGATCCATGACTATATATAAAAACAAAATTTAAAACGTCAGGAGCTGTCACACTATCATTACACAAGTTCTCTTACGTATGGCATGTATGGCTAGACACATGCTTACGCTACGTTAGTCCTAGAATTAACTAAGTTGTAGCTCTGATATTACTAAATGTAACACCCCTTACCCGTGTTCAAATCGAATCCGAATACGAGGCATTACCTAACTCAAATCGCTTAAACATGACGTTTCGACTATAAAGTTTCGTTTCGTCTTAAAAACTTTCCATGCAAATCCAAAACATAATCATCCTAGGCCTACGAGGCCTTAAACATACTTCTGAAAAGTTTCGAGAATCAATCAGAAACTTTTACGCACTTAGAAAAATTTTGCCTAAATAGTGGCCACACGCCCGTGTTGCTCAAGAGACACTCCCGTGTTTTTCACTCGTGGTCGACATTGACTTATTTCACACGGCCAGACAAACGCCAGTGTCCCTCACACGACCTTGACACGCCCGTGTACAAAAACCTTGGCATTCTGTTTATGATGTCATCACCTCACTAAGGTCACACGGCCAAGGCACACGCCTGTGTCCTTAGACCGTGTGTTAAATTAAATTCCACATTTTAAGTGCAGACTTCACATGGCCTGGGCACACGCCCATGTCCAAGGCCGTGCCTGCCACACAGTTGAGACACACGGCCATGTCTCTGTCCTTGTGTTTACTACTGAAAATCCTGACTTTGTAAACTTAGCATGCAGGGGACGCACAGTCGATCGACACGCCCATGGGCTGACCGTGTGTCTCACATGGCCTAAACACACGCCCGTGTGTCTATCCGTGTTGATATAAAAAGGCTATATTCAAACCCAAATGCCACGCTGCATAGTAAACATACTAACTTCAACTCATATAAACATCATTCATGACCCGAAGGCACATACAAGAACTCAATTCAACATATTCACACAAGCATAAACTTCATAATTTCATTATCATTGAAAATATATAAACTTAACAAGTGATGGCCCATTTTCGATGACCATTTACAAAATGACTTAGATAGCAGACATAGCCAACATTTTGGCTAACAACTACGACCTAACAAAATACTAAGTCCTATATATGCCATACTCAAAATAAGTCTGAATTGTTATACCAAAGTGATGTTGATAGTGTGATTTCTAAACTCATGCATCTCACGATCCCCGAGATCTCAACAATACTACAAGGAAAAGGGAAATGAGAGAGGTAAGCACAAAACTTAGTAAGTTTGCATGAAAATAAATAGCAACAATAAGCTCATAATGACATCAATCCATAGCATTAGACAACCATACAAAGTCATTAGCACTTTGCCATACTTACTCGTACTTGTTCTTATCTAGAACATACCATGCCACATATCGTAAACATTTCTCGTGAATTTCTCACGGGTACCTGTATTCACTCATTCACATGACTTTAATACAATTCTCATTTCTATTTCCAAACAAATCTATTTATCCCAATAAATCACTAATGATACTCATAGATGCATATTCATTATCATTAGCATAAACCTGAAGCCAATGCCACATCCCGGATGTGGTCTTACATGAGATTACCTTTGAGTATCGATGCCATATCCCGGATATGGTTTTATACGGAACCTCACCTCAAGTATCGATGCCATATCCCAGACATGGTCTTATATGATTCTCATTTTCAATATAGAAGCCATACCCCAAATATGATCTTATATGGGATCTCAATTCGGTGCTGAGGCCATGTCCCTGGAATGGTCTTACACAAGACCTTACCTATCTCATGTCTCGATGATATTATTCTTACATTCATTAAAGTCCAACCAGGACTTCGACATCTCAACTTTATCATTCAACGCCAAGTACACAATTTCATAGAATATCGTATAACAGTATAATATCAATGTTCTCAAACTTACGAGCATAAATGTTGAATTTATCACATACAAACTTACCTCAATTTCAATATGAGCTAGATCTTCAATCTAGTCCGAGACTTTATTCTTGCCCCGATCAAGGTTGATTCTTGGTTCTTTTTGCTCTATAATAGAAAATTAGCTTGTTTCAATCATCACATTAATAAAATCATTTTAATAATCATGCTTTGGCAAAATTACTATTTTGCCCTTACACTTTGGCAAAATGACCATTTTATCCCTAAGCTCAAAAATTAATTCTAATCAAATTTTTACCTTTAATGAGCCTAGGTGAACATTTATTTCTCTTATGGCTATCATAAAAACGCAACATCTTACACATTTTACTACCAATTTTACAACCTTTACAAAAATGTTCATTTAGGTGTTTTCATGGCAACACCTTTCAAAAAAGTTGTTCATCTAACAACCAAGACTCATTTTCTTCCATAAAAATGTAGTAAATCACATAAAATATCTGATGGAAAAACCCTAAACTTTTCACCATATTGCAAATTAGCCCCCTCTTTAGAAAGCTTAAGCTCTAGGGGTTCTAAAAATACAACTATCATCAAGAAAAACCATTAAAATCACTTACTTGAATGGAGAAGAGTTTGCTGAAATTTTGAGCTTTAAAAACCTCTATTTTGCTTGCTATTTTCGATGGAGAAGAGGAGAGGAAAGATGATATCTTTCTCCTTTCTTTATTTTATTATAAATCCTCAATTTAATCCACCTAATCTAACAACTTTGACTAATTTTGACAATGTTTGTCCCCTATGGCCGACGACTCAAATTCCAAGGGTATAATTGCACATTAAAGACCTCTAATTTATGTTCTTAAGCTATTAAACCCCCTTTAGCTTATAAAATGGAACTTTTGCACTTTATGCGATTTAGTCCTTTTTCGCGATTAAGCTTGAAATCGCTAAAATTGAAGCACCAAAATTTTCATGCACTTATATAATCATGCTCTAATTCATAAAATAACATTAAAATAAATTTTCTATAACCTCAGATTAGTGATCTTGAGATCACTGTTTTGACTAGCCCCTAAATCAGGTTGTTACAAAGTTCATTTCCTCCCTTATTCCTGGTAAATTATTCGCCCTGGAATAGTTTTTGGTGGGCTCCTATTTATGTCGTCTTGGGCTTTTAAGCCTTGTATAATCGTAGTGGACATAACAGCTTCTAATTTCCTTTTATGTCCGCAGAACCTCTCCAATTTCCTACTTTTTTAACAAGAGCATCCCTTGGTTCAACTAGCCTTAGAGTTCACTTTACTCAGCAATCCTTACCAACACTCCCACATCGGGTTAAAAATATTCTCTATATAGACTTCTGAATCCACTTTACCTTATTGAATCTTGAAAAAACCATAATCGAGTTATGGTTTTCTCACTCCTCTTTTACAAGCAACTTGTTTAAACAAATAGCCCTGAGCATTTTGTCCTTAAGGATGCTCTACACAATGCCATAACCTGGCTATGAACTTACACCATATGTCCCTTGTTTAGTGTCCTGGTTGACTTTCCTGTGTTTAGTGTCCCGACAGACTATTCGTGATGCCATAGCATCTTTCAACCATGGCCTTACTCATTTTTACTGTCAACTCATCTCTTGATGCCATATCATCTTTATTCTATGGTCTTACTCAATATAACCTCATGTTTCTTGCCCCAGTGGACTATCAAAGGATGCCATAGCGTCTTTCAGCTATGGTCTTAATCCTATTTACCATGATGCCATGACGTCTTTCAGCCATGGTCTTACTCATTTTCATCATGATGCCATAACATCGTTCAACTATGGTCTTACTCATTTTAGACATATAGCCTTCGATCAGTACCATGACCTCGCCATGATATTTACTCTTCCCGTTCCATTCCTCTATTTCACCGTCTCTAACCTTGATGTTCAAACATCGTAGTGTCCCCTTTGCAAAGCTCAGAGTTTTGCTCATCACGGTTTGCACTCAGCAAGACTGTATGGCTATATCTAATAGAATTATCTCATTTCCCATTCCTATCTGATTCTATTCCCATCAATACTTTCCAATAAACTAGGTGATAAATGCAATTCACTTACATGTCAACATTAACTATACCATTTCCTAAAACATTTAATCCTGTCTACTTTATGCAAGTTCTACACATTTATAGCATACATAATCAATAAATATCTTTCATTGATTCAAAAATGTGGCACAAAAACTCACTTTGCTTTCTTATTCCCGACAACTTAGCTTGTACGAACGTCGAAGCCTCATTCACCCTGGTAGATAGGCATAACAACCCTTTATCGATTAGTTTTGAGAACATTCACGTTTTAGAAAAATCCAAAATTTATATTTATACCAAAGCTTAATGGATCCTTACTTTACATTTCTACCACCCACAAGGTAAGGAAACTTACCAATTCCCCTTTTCCCGACTTCTAGACTCAAATCCGCACGATAATTGCAACATGTAGAACTTCTTCCATCCATAATCTCTTCTTCTTCAGGAATAGTGAAGATACAATGCTCAGAGAATAAGAATCGAGAAGCAGGATTGAGAGGCGTTCTGTTCCTCGCACTCATATAGATATATATCGTTGGCACGGTTTTCGCAGACCTTTGCCTATGCTAAATCCTAATTATTATGTCCCCCACTATGGAACCAGCCGATTCCAATCTAACTAAAGTAAGGTTGGAGCTTAGTCATTCGCCAACCAGCCACTCAAGTTTTAAAACAACTTATTTGGATCCTCAACTTCCCTTTTTCTTTCAATTTGCTCCCGAACTTATCTTTAAATTTGGGTTCCTAGGGGAATTGGTTGTGATAGTGATAACCTTATAGACTATATTCATAGACTAATTAGTCAAAATTGGGAGATAGAGAAAGCCTCTATAGGCTTTGGAATAAGGGTTATTAGAGTCTCATTTAGGGTTGTGGGACTAAACAAACTCTAGAAAACCTTTGAGATCAACATGATAACTTCATGCTTCACTTGAGGTCAACATTTCTAGTAGAAGAAAGGTGAAGACCATTTGGCTCGAGGGCTTTAATAGGTTTGAAGGACCAAATTACCTTGGCTATATCAACACACGAAACTTGTAATAAAAGAGATTGTGATTTGAACTTTGAGAAACAGGGCCAGGTAAGTTCAACACCCCTAGATGAGACTACAGAGAATTCCTCAAATGTTGAGAACAATTTGGAGAAGTGCTCTTGAGCTAAGGCCTAAATATTTGTTCTCATCGTGATCCACCTATCGCTCGCATAAAAGGGACTCACAATTTTATTGAAATTTCTCTTGATCATGGTAGATAGATGGAAAGATCTCGTTTTACACTCTCATTCGATAATCCAATTAACTCTAGATTTTAGAGCCCAAATGGATTCCTTTTTGGAGAAGAGCTCATGGAATTCATTCATGAGTGACTTATGAAGATTTATAACGAAATCATTCAGCTCTTTAGTTAACGCTCTTTCCGCTTCAGATATTTTAACTAGCAAACTCCTCTTTTTCCAAAACACATTACGAAAGGTAGATTTATTCCACTCTAATAGAAAGGTAGTGATGAATGAGATGATATTAGCCAAGGAATTGATAGGGATAACCTAGAATCTTTCAAGGATATGCTTAAATTTAGGATGATCAAGTCACATTGTAGGAGTCTAAAGGGTTCTTCTAAATTTCCGAACATCATTATGAAAATTGAAAGTTTTTTACAATTGACATGTATGTGAACTATTAAGGATAAAAAAATAAAAAAAGAATTATGAAAGTGTTCAAGTGTAAGTAAATCCATCTTCAAAAGTTGAAATATTTCACCATTGCTTAAACTTAAATGAAGTTTATGATTAAGTCTTATATGTAAATGAAGCTTAATTTTAATTCATCTTAGTTTTAAAAATAGTCCATCATTTGTGTTTTTGTCAAAATTTGTATCATGTAGTCATTGTGAATCTATTATGTATAGTTGATGAAGAACAAAATTTAAGAAAAATATTAATAATGTAAAATATTGAATTAATTTTTAAATAAAACATTTTAAACTTGGTTAAAATAAAGAGAGCATAATTTGACTAAATGAAAAACGAAAAAAGCGGATGCTGTAAAGGGAGAATTGTGTTCATGTTTATTTGATAGAAGTATTTTAGCTATTTTCAATTAAAAGCTTGGTTAGTTATTTGAGAAAATTTACTATTTTGAATTTTTTTTTTTTTGAAAGATTGAACTAAAATCAAATCTTAGTTAAGTTAAAATTTTAAACTTGAGAAATACATATTTTTAACGTTTCATTCTTTTTCTAATTTAAAAATAAAAATATAATTTCACCTTATAAAAATATTAATATTAATTAAAATAAATTAATTTTAATTAGAATAGTTACGATTTTTAATTTATAAATAGAATATCATAATAAATATATTTAATTATTACTTAAATTGAAAGTGAATAAAAAATAGACACGAAATGAAATCAGATAATTTTTGCAGCATCTCAGAATCCACTTTTAAGAGTTAAGACAGGAAAAAAAAAAAAAAAAAGAGAGGTAAAAGGAACAGAGATCGAAGAAAGGCAAATTTCATTAAAACGGCAACGCTTTAGAAGGGTTTTAGCATCTTCTTCATCTCTGGTATACTCCCTTTTATTTCATCCCTTCCTTGTTACTGTGTTTTATTTATTTGTTGTTTCATTGGTGTTTTAAAAGTTAAAATCTTAAAAATCATCGGCAAAATAAAATAAAAATGGAGCTTTCAGCTTTTTATAATGAAAACCCAGATTCATTATGATCTGAGTTTTTTTTATTTTTGTTTATTAAGTGACTTTTCATTTTTTTGGGTAGAAAATGGAAAACCCAGAAGCAAATCATCTTCCTGAGGTGGATTCATTACCAGATGGCTTTGTTGAGAGTCCTACAGATTCATTGGCTCCAAAAACTCCAATTTTGGAACAAGAAAAGCCTTTGCAATCTGATTATAAAGAAGAGGATTTAGTTTCCACCGAGTTTGGAGCAGGCAAGGGCCAAAAGCAAAGAACATTTCCAGTTCCATTGTCTGAAGGGGACAGTTTTAATGGTTCTTTGGGCTCTGTAGATGGTAAATTAGAATGCACTGAGGTGAAAGTTGATCTTGAAGGGGAGTATCAAAGTATAGAAAGATGTAAATTTTCTTAAATTTCAATTTGTTTATGAAATTTTGTCTTTCCATAAATGAAACTTAGGTAGATTCCCTCCGCCCCCCCCTTTCAGTGCTCATCGGTTGATTTTTGCAGCAGTTGAAGGTGTATCAGAAGCAAGTTTGACTCCTTTGACAGAAACATCTTCATCAGAAAGTGTCAATTCGCTGAAAGATAAAAAACCAGTTAGTATATCATAGTGCATTACTAAGTTCTTGCAAATTCTTATGCTTTTGTGTAGTTTGGTATGCACATTGACTTGAGTAGTGGCATTTATTGCTTATTTATGTGGAAAGCATATTTTGTCTCCTTGCTATACTGAGAATCATGTCTGATTTTCATAAGGATTACAATACGATAATCGGTTTTAAGAATTTGAATGTTTCACTATGTTAGTCTATTTCACAAAGTGTTTCTAGATATCTCCATTCTTTTTAAATTGCTTTTTTATGTTGGATAAGCTCCTGAGTTGCAACATTGATAATTTATAACTATACTAAGTTGCTTTAGTTTCAAGAATGTGATAGTCTGTTCACTGAGTTATGTTCGGTTTATTCAGAGGTTATTTTCACTAGTCTTAATTGTGCTGTTTATTCCTCAGGAAACCACCGAAACAAAACGCAAGAATGCAAAACGTACATTCAAATCTGAAAAGGAATTCCTTGAGTTCTCTTTGAAATATCAACAAATTCTTGCAGAAAGAGATGCAGGTAAGTTGAAATAATATTTATGATGTCCAAAAAGTCTTTGTCATGTATTGCTATGAACAAATTCGTCTAATTGCCTAAGACTCTTTCAAGTTTTACCTAACACTTTTAGATCGGATACTAGTTTCTGCCTAGTGCTATAGCCTTATGAGTCTTGGATATGGATATGTGTCCAACACAGGTATGGTCAGATTTTTCCATTTGTATGAGGATCCTTGGAGGTCATATCTCCATATCCATGTGGACATGAGTTTTAGATATAGTTACTTCAACCAAAATGAAGAGTTGGAGTGATGTAGGCTACAGGCCAGACATATGCAGTTTCTGACTGCATGTTAGGTGTCAGAAACTTGAAGAATGAATAAGTTAAGATTTATATATCCAATGAAGAAATTGAAAATCAGTTGGTTCATTTGGTCACTTCAGTTTGTCATGGAATGAGATTGGTGATAACTGTTATGATTTCTCTCAAAAGATTATAACCATCTCGCTTACTATAGTGCTGACTTAAACAAATAAATTTTAACCTAATGTTGTCTCTTGGAAAGAATTATTATTGTATGAGTTGTTTTGCAGTTAAGTGTTGTTAGAAATAGGCTTTTTCTATTATATTTTCTCACAAGGAATTACACTAATATTTATATACATAGTGAGCCTAACTTAGGAAACTCTATACTAGGAAACAGACTAATTCTAAGGATTACATCCCTTAAAACAGCCTTAAAGTTAGGGATAGCAATTAATAAAATATTTACGAAATCCTATCGATGCACTCAAGATTCCTTATTAGGAAGCGTAATCGACACTCCCTTCAAGTCGGGAAGTGGATATCATCCATTCTCGACTTGCTTACTAGTTTCTGAAAGATATTCCCAGATAATCCTTTGGTAAGTATGTCTGCCAGTTGTCCATCAGTGGACACAAATGGAGTGCAAATTAAGCCATTGTCAAGTTTTTCCTTTATAAAATGTTTGTCAATCTCAACATGCTTCGTACGATCATGTTAAACTGGATTATGTGCAATATTGATAGCAGACTTATTATCACAATACAACTTCATTGGACATTCCCACTTGATCTTCAAATCTTCCAAAATAATTTTCAGCCATAAAAATTCACAAATTCCAAGAGACATCGCCCTAAATTCAGCTTTTGCACTAGATCTAGCCACAACATTTTGTTTTTTATTTACTCCTCCCAAGTCACAAGGTTGCCTCCTAGAAAAGTGCAATAGCCTGAAGTTGATCTTCTTTCAACCATTGACCCTGCATAATCTGCATCAGTTTAGGCTTCAAGGGTTAAATTCTCCTCTTTCTTAAATAGGATTCCTTTGCCTGGAGTGCATGTGATTCTTTGGGGTTGTGCATGAACTGACTTACAACACCAACTGCATAGGCAATATCCGGTCTAGTATGTGACAAGTAAATGAGCTTCCCCACAAGTCTTTGATATAAACCTTTATCAATTGCTGCATCTTCTAGTGCATCTCCAAGTCTGTGGTTCACCTCTATGGGTGTCTCTGCTGGTTTACATCCCAACTTGCCTGTCTCTGTCAACAAATCAATTATGTATTTTTGCTGAGATATGAAGATTCCTTCCCAAGAGTGTGCCACTTCAGTACCAAGAAAATATTTTAACTTACCAAGCTCTTTGACTTCAAATTCTTTTACTAGGCATTTCTTTAAATTTTCTATTCCTTCCAGATCATCACCAGTCACTATAATGTCATCTACATAGACTAATAAAACGGTCATTCCCCTTGAAGATGAGTGCTTTACAAACAGAGTGTGATCTCCTTGACTCTGTTTATACCTCAGTTTGAGCATTACTTTGGTAAATCTTCCAAATCAAGCTCTCTGCAAAATACCTGTCCTGTATTTGGACTGAATCTTGGTGGAACATCCACATAGACTTCCTCCTCAAGATCACCGTGTAAAAAGACATTTTTGATGTCAAATTCTTTGTAATTTCCAAATCGGTTGGCGTGGTGACAACAACACTCACAGTGTTCATCTTTGCAACAGGGGCAAATGTCTCAAGGTAGTCTATTCCATACATTTGAGTGTACCCTTTAGCAACCAATCTTGCTTTGTACTTCTCCAAAGAACCATCTCACTTATATTTTGTGGTTATGGGACAAATTTTTGTAAGACATGAATAAGTACAAGGGATATTTTGTACAGGCTCTAGTTCCTTTTCTAATAGCAATGGGAAAATCATAGTCTCTCTGATCTGAATTTTCATTAGAATTCAAAGTAGGTTCAGTTACCTCGGGTTGTAGAGTAGCAGGTTATATAGCTTGAAGATGATTGAACTTGCACTGGTGCCTTCTTCCTTGAGTAAACCAGTAAAGGACGAGTAGTGTCCTGAATCCCTTTTTGTGATTTGGGTGTATTAGGCTCTATTTCAGGTTGCATAGGTTCAAGTTAAATTTGGTGGTTGGTAGGCAAGGATTGACTGTTTGGTCTGGACAGAGCCGGAAAATCAAGAATGTTTGGTCACCGGACGAGAGTCGGAAAATCAAGAAGAAAGAATTCTCTATCCTTATCTTACGTGAATAAGATCTCCCCAAGATAAGGACGAGTAAAAAAATTCTCTCGTTCTGCAAAAGTAACATTTTTAAGAGTAAGAGTCTTGTTTATAACAATATCACCCTGACTAGCCACTGTGATCACATAACCATCAGCTACTGTTATCTTTCTATTACTAGGACAAGGTGTATATGAAACAAATTTTTGTGAGGAGTGGGTCATGTGGTGCAGAGCTCTGAGTCAATGACCCAAGACACATTGGTGGATCAGATCCAGAGACTTTAGAATCTTGAGAAGAGGATATACCTAAAAAAGGCAAACTACAAGTACCTGTTGAAGAAAATTTTTCCAATGATCCTAGCAAATTCTTCAACTTCTCAATTTTGTCTTTATTAAATGCAACAGGTGATTCTTGAGAATTCTTTTCTCCATCCAGCTGTCTTGCTATATGTGCTTGCCCTTGTTCCTTTGGTTGTCCACCGGTTTCTGATTTTTTTTTTAATTGTTTGTGGCTTCCCATGGAGCTTCTAGCATTTTTCTTTAGTGTGACGGGATTTTTTACAGCAGGTGCACCATACAGACTCCCTTTTAATAGGCCTTGTAAGTTCTGTCTGCCTACTATCTTCGCTAGTTGGCTACTCCAGACCAAATCTCCTTTCATGTACATCTTTTGTAGCTAAGGCGAAACTATCCACTTGACTATTCTCAATCATAACTCCTTTTCTTCCATCTTTAGCACGAACAATCGCGATTGTCTCATTAGTGATGGTAGCTCCTCTTTTCCAAGTATTTGGACTCTTCGCATCAAACTCAACATTTAGTCCAAAGAAGAAAATCATAAATTCGATCCTTTGCAATGAACCTTTTCGAGTCTTTGCATCTGCGATTACACTTCATCTGAATGCACTGGTAATGATCCATCTCTTGCCATAATCTTTGCAATAGATTAGAATACTCCGTGATTGACCGACTTCCTTGCTTGGTAGATGAAATCTTAGTCTTGATTTCATAGATTTGAGCAGCATCTCGAACTTTAGAATAAGTCTGTTTCACAGCCTCCCAAGACATTACCATAGAGTCTTGTTCCTAGTAAGTGACTCAGCTTTCCTCTTCCCTTCAAGAACGGGCGAACCAGCTGAGACCACTTTAGGTAATTCTTCCCATTTAACCTGTATGCTACTTGGATGTTTTGCAACTCACTTGTTGGGTTGGAGTTGTTCATAGAGACTTCTGAAATATCCCCATTGGTATTGGTTTGGACAATTTCAGCTATATTTCTTTTGACCAAAATATATCGGATTGAGGGTTGAGCGGGAGTAAAAAAAAAATGCCAAACAAAAGAAAAAATCCCCAGAAATCAGGCTAATCTGATACCATGTTAGAAATAGGCTTTTTCTATTATATTTTCTCACTAGGAAATATTTATATACATAGTGAGCCTAACTTAGGAAACTCTAAACAAGGAAACAGACTAATTCTAGGGATGTTGTCCCTTAAAAACAACCTTAAAGTTAGGGATAGCAATTAATAAAATATTTATAGAAATCCTATCTGATACACTCAAGATTCCTTATTAGGAAACTGTAATCTGACAAGTGTTACAGAGGTTCTTCTGTTCTTTTGTGGTATTGAAGAGAAAAGTCTTTGACTTCTCTCTCCTATTTTGTTCTTTTCCTCTAGGTTGTTTCAACACTTCGTTTTTCTTGAAGTACCTATGTTTGAAGTTTGTGTCCAGCCCATACTAGGACATGGCGACATGGGTATGGGAATATGATCCTCCAAGGATCCTCTAAATACATGAAAATCTTGAAAAAAATGGAACATATCCATATCCAACACTCAAACCATAGTCCTAGCAATGTAGCTTTTCCTTGAAAACTTTGACCAGTTGAACTTTGAAGCTATAGGTGAATGTTAAGAGTTTAGCAAGTCTTGTATGATATAGATATTTAAGAGGCACATATGACATATTGAAATATATTATAATGTCTTTATGTATCTTTAGCTTTATGGCAGATTAATTTTTGTTTCTTTCCTTTTGCTTTGCCTTTGTCTGTAGCTATTGCTGTTCGAGATAAACTTGGATCACTTTGTAGGGAGTTACAACGTCAAAACAAAATGTTAATGGTATGCTTTTCTTTGGATTTTTTTATCAATTTTTGATTAATGACATTTGACATTTTGTATTTGTTCTTGATGCACTTTGTTCCTAGTATTTTTGGGCTTTGGATAATGTTACATGTTGCAGATTAGCCTTCAAATTTGTCCCCTTTTCTTATCCTTCCTCTTTTCTGGTTTGGGTCATTTACCCTGCCATCAAAGATACCATGTTGCTAAATTTCAGAGAGGGTGGTAGAGTAAGCAGCTAAAATGCAGAAATGTAGGAACCTCATACTAAGTTAAACAAAAGTGTACTTAATTTTGAAAAGGCCATCAACGATACCATGTAGATAAATTTTCGAGAGGGGGTGAGAGTAATCTGCTAAAATATAGAAACGTAGGAACCTTCATGCTAGGCTAAACGAAGTGAATTTAGTTTAGTAAAGGCCATTGTTGACAACCAACACTTAGTTTTGGATACGAGTACATGTTCTACATGGGTGTGTTCGATTCTTTTTTCAAGTTTTTCCATCTTTGGAAGGTCCTTGGAGGCTCATATCCTCCTACCTATGCCCATGTGCATTGGATACCAGCACTTAAAGAATAATGAAGATGTAACCTTGCACAATCATGGGTTGTGATTTTTTTTTTCAATTTCACATGATCAGATATAAAATGAAATAAATAAAAATTCTCAACTACTCTTCCTTGGTAAAGTTGTTCATACAAATTTTATAGTAGTACTTGCAGTGATAAAACTTTATAGTATTTGTATAACAATTTTGCAGAATGGGAAAAGCGCCTTTCTTTTATTTTACTGTTCATAATGTCTATTCTACATTTTGATATATTAAAGAGATCATTGATCGCCATTTCTGTTTTAAAATCTTCAACTTCCATGACAAATTTCTGCTTTGTAACTTCCAAGCTATTTGTTTGACTTTCTTTTTATGAAAACTGTAGAGAATTAGAGAAATTTCTTATGTATATTCTGCTGGTTAACTTACAAATATATAGACAGAGATTATCCTAAGGTAGGAAATAATCGCAAGAAGATAGTGACTTCCTAAGAATCAGTAATTAGGACTAGTTTCTATTTACGTAAGATCTCCTAATATTCTATCCTTAATTTAAAGGATTCTAACACTCCCCTCAAGTCAGTAGTGTAGATGTTTATCAAACCCAGTTGCCAACAAGTTCTTCAAACATATTCTGTTCGTGCTTTTGTTAACACATCAAGAACTTTGTTGTCCAGCGGTAGATAGGTAACAATCACTTCTCCTGAGTGTATTTTCTCTTTTATGAAATAACTATCTATCTCAACAAGTTTATTACGATCGTGTTGCACAGGATTGTGAGCTATACCGACAGCAGCTTGGTTGTCACAAAATAGTTGCATAGGCCTATTATAAGGAACTTTTAGTTCCTTCATTAGTCTTTGTACCCAAACTCCTTCGTAAATACCATGCGCTAGTGCTCGATATTCTGCTTCTGCACTGCTGCGTGCTACCACAGACTGCTTTTTACTCTTCCATGTCACTAAGTTACCCCAAACATAGCTACAATAGCCACTAGTAGGCGTCGTCGTTGATAGATCCCTTGATCAAGATCCGTATAAACCTCCACATTCTGTTGTCATTTTTCTTGAAGTATAGGCCTTTACCAGGAGTCTCTTTTAAATACTTTAGTATTCGATATGCAGCTTCCAGGTGTTTCTCCTTTGGAGCATGCATATATTGACTTATGACACTCTCACTGAAGGCTATGTCTGGACGAGTGTGAGCTAGGTAGATAAGCCTACCTACCAGTCGTTGATATCTCCCCCTGTCAACTTCTTCTCCATCGTGATCAGTACCCAACTTGAGATTAAACTCCATAGGAGTTTCAGCTGGTTTGCAACCCATCAACCCAACTTCAGAGAGTAAGTCGAGGACATATTTCCTTTGGGAGATGGAAATGCCTCTTTTAGACCTTGCTACCTCCATGCCAAGAAAGTACTTGAGATTCCCCAAGTCTTTAAGTTCAAATTCTGTTCCGAGAAATTCTTTCAATCTGTCAATTTCTCTAGTATCATCTCCTGTCACGATAATATCGTCTACATAGACAATGAGAATGCAACATCTTCCTTCCTCAGAGTGCTTGTAGAACATGGTGTGGTCTGCCTGTCCTTGAGTATACTGTCTGCTCATCATAGCCTTTGTAAAACGACTGAACCATGCCCTTGAAGACTGTTTCAGTCCGTACAATGACTTTTTCAACTTACAAAATTTGTCTTTACTTTCTTCAAACCCCGGAGGAAAAACCATGTATACTTTTTCATTTAGCTCACCATTGAGAAAAGCGTTTTTAACATCCAGCTGAGTCAAGTGCCAATTAAGATTGACAGCGAGAGATAGGAGAACTCTAATGGTGTTAAGTTTCGCAACCGGTGCAAATGTCTCTTCATAGTCAAGCCCATAGGTTTGGGTGAAGCCCTTAGCCACAAGTCGAGCCTTGTATCTATCGATATTTCCATCAGGTTTGAATTTTGTAGTAAAAATCCATTTGCAGCCCACTGTTTTCTTCCCTTTAGGCAGATCTGAAACTTCCCAAGTTCCATTATTCTTGAGGGCCTCCATCTCTTCCATGACAGCTTGTCTCCATTCATCTGATTCAAGTGCTTCTTCTATATTTTTGGGAGTTTTTACTGAATCAACATTAGTCACAAATGCTTTATAGGACTTAGATAAATTACCATAGGATACAAACCGAGAAATAGGGTGTTGAGTGTAGCTCCTTGTGCCCTTTCTCATTGCGATTGGAAGATAGATGGATGGCGATGGAGGTGAGACCTCAGTTTCAGTAGCTTCAGAACAGTCCTCGGGGAGAGATAGGATCGGCATTGCTATATCAGTTTCAGGATGTCGATTTCTTCTGGAGTAAACTCGCAGTTAGGAATCATCCTTCTTTTTCCGTGATTAGAAGGCGCCTCTCGATGTGGTATTAGGATCAGGTAGGGTATTAGGATAAGGAGAAACAGTATCTGTATTGAGGGTAGTGACAGGATCTTGAGGGGGTATGATAAGAAGGGTATTAAGGTTTTCATCTTCATTTAAGGTCTCCCCCTGAAGATGAGAGGCTCCAAAATATGGTTCATCTTCAAAAAAGGTCACATCCCGAGAGACAAACATTCGGCGTAAAAGAGGGAGTAACACTTATAGCCCTTTTGGGTGGAAGAATAACCAATGAATATGCAGGTGTGAGCCCGAGGGTCAAGTTTTGACTGATTAGGGTGATGATTATGGACAAAGGCTTTGCAACCAAATATTCTGGCTGGAAGGTTAGTAACCTGGAATAGGGGAAAGGATTTTAGAAGGGTATTTAGAGGTGTTTGAAAGTTTAATACCTTTGAGGGCATTCGGTTAATGAGGTAGCAAGCAGTAAGAACAGCCTCTCCCCAAAGATATTTAGGGACATTCATGGTGAACATAATGGCTCGAGCCACAGCTAGGAGGTGTCGATTTTTTCTCTCGGGAATCACATTTTGTTGAGGAGTGTTTGGACAAGAGCTTCGGTGTATAATGCCATGGTCAGAAAGGTAAGGACTTAGGACAGAGTTGAAGTATTCTCTTCCATTGTCAGTGTGGAGGGTATGTATGGTGGAGTTGAATTGGGTTCTAACCATAGAGTGAGAATTTTTAAAAACATTGGGTGTTTCAGATTTGTCTTTTAATAGATACACCCAACATACTCTAGTATGATCGTCAATAAAGGTTATAAACCACTTCGCACCAGTAATGTTTGTCACTCGGCTAGCTCCCCATAAGTCACTGTGAATTAATGAAAAAGGTTTAGATTGGGTATATGGTTTCAGAGGATATGACACTCGGGTATGTTTGGATAACTCACAAATTTCACATTTTAAAGAATTTATTCTTTTATTTCTAAATAGCAGCGGAAGATGCCTTTTTAGATACAAGAGATTTGGATGTCCTAACCTACGGTGCCATAACATAATGTTATCTTCTTTTGAAGTAGATAGAGCCAATCCCCTTGTAATCGTTTTTATTCCACACATATAATCCATCATCAACTTTAGCGAGGCCAATCATCTTCCTCTATTTACTTCTGCGGTACATAACCAAGATTAGAAAATTCAGCAAGCATATTTTCATCTTTTGTAAGTTTACTTATCGAAAGTAAATTACAAGACAAGTTTGGGACATATAGAACATTATCAAGGGAAAAATTTTCTGCTATTTTTACTTTCCTACTCCAACCACGGTGAGTATGAACTATCGACTATTCGGATTCGACTTGTTATGACAAGTGGTATAAGTCCAAAGCAGTGAAGTTACATCATGTGATCCGAGGCTCCGAATCTAGTATTCAAGAGGTTTGGTTATTAGATTCAAGAGCGATATTAAGAGCGATACCTTGAGCAGCTAGAGTCCCATGTCCAGTAGAAGCACTCAGAATCTTATGGAGATTCGCAAGCTGAGTCTTGGTTAGGTGGACATCAAGTACTTCATCTGCATTAGTGGAGGATATCATGGCAGTTTTCTTTTCTCTCTGTTTTTTATCCGGATAACCATGAAGCTTAAAACACTTTTTCTTAGTGTGACCAACACGGTTGCAGTGGCTACATACCGGTTTGTTTGATCCAGAATCACTTCCAGCACGCAACTTTTGTGTTGATGGACCTTTGGAGACAAGAGTAGAAACTTCAGTAGGCTGTTTTTCAGACGAGATCATTGGTTTAGGTTCTCCATGACGAGACGCCGTTTTTCTTCTCGTCTTACTTCAGCAAATGCTTCACCAATGGTTGGAAGGGGTGATCTACTCAGAATTCTGCCCCGAACTTCATCTAATTCACTCCTTAGTCCAGCTAGAAACTCATAGAGTCGTTCTTTGTTGAGATGAGTCATGAACTTAGACTGCTCTAAGCCTTCACCCCAATCTGCCTCGTAGTACATGTCTAACTCCTGCCATAATATTTTCAGATTATTATAGTAGTGAGTTACCTCTAGAGTCCCTTGTCGAATATCCTTCAGTTTGAGTTTTATCTCAAAAACTTGAGAAGCGTTCCCAAATCGAATAATTCTCACTAATTGCATCCCACATGTCTTTAGCGCTTTGAAGAGAAGGTAGGTTCGACTTATGTGGCCTTCCATCGAGTTAATCAACCACGCCATAACAATAGAGTTGTTGAGTTCCCAAGTAGCATAAGTCGGGTTGAAGAACATTTGGACGGGAGGTCTCCATTAATATACCCTAACTTGCCACGACCACGAATTACCATGAGGATGATTGGGACCATTGCAGAAATTTTTCCATCTAGACGATGACTAGTGATCATTAGAGAAGAATTGAGGTCACTTTGATTGATCCTCGATTGCCATTCCGAGATATTTGTGAGATCTCGCTTTGGACATGGCATCATTGAGGTCACCCATGGGGAAAAAAATCGGAGGAAATTTTAGGAAGGGATTTTTCGAAAAGAAAGAGAGATCGAATGATTCCTAAGGCTCTGATGCCATGTAGAGAATTAGAGAGATTTCTTATGTATATTCTACTGGTTAACCTACAAATATATAGACAGAGATTATCCTAAGGTAGGAAATAATCGCAAGAAGATAGTGACTTCCTAAGAATCAGTAATTAGGATTAGTTTCTATTCACAGAAGATCTCCTAATATTCTATCCTTAATTTAAGGGATTCTAACAAAAACACTGATGATTTGTTTGTGATTTTGCAGGACGAATGCAAACGGGTATCGAACGAAGGACAGAACTTAAGATTAGATTTATCAGCCAGGTTCCAGGATGCAATCAAGGTTTAATGACCATATTTTGATATAGGCGGACTTATATAAGAACTCATCCTTGATTTTATAGTCCAACATTTTAGATAGCATATAACTATGAGGAGATTTATGATACAACTCTTTCACTAAGTATGATTGATCCTGAAACATGGGCTTAAATAAATAACATACATGTAGCATAGATCAATGGAGCTGATATGCCAAAAGCTAGAGAAATGGAAATTTGAAAAGTCATCTATTAGTTGAAGCAAGAGTTGGAACTTCATCTATTGTTGGATGAATACTTCACAATGATTCCATTTTAGCATATCACTATAGAATTATGATATTTCAGCTCTTTGAAGTCTCTCTTTCTATGATTTTGTGTGCTTGTACGTGTGTTTGTGTTTTCTTCCTGACTTTTCAGTTTTAGCATGAAAGGAAATGTAAATATTTCCTCAACATCCGTATAACATCCTGAGAAACCTTATTTTAATAGTCTAACTTTAGTTCTTTTTCCCCATTTTAACATATTTTATGAGTAACTTCTTAAGGGTTTTGTTTTTGATTTTTTTTTTTTTTTTAGGACGTGAGCAATAAGCTGGAAGAGCAGAAGGATGAATGTCTATCTCAACTGAAGGAGAATGAGATGTAAGAGCATGTAAATGCTTGTCTACATCTTATATGTTTTTCCTATGTTGCTCAGACTCTTTTGAGTTTTTTTTAGGTACTGGTGTTTGACACCTTTTTTTGACATGGGGATGGAGATACGACTCTCTGAAGACCCTCCAAATAATACATGAAATGCTTAGAAAAATTGAACATACTTGTGTTGGACACGTACATGTATCCAACACTTGTACGTACATGAGTCTAAGTAACATAGCATTTTTCCTTCGTGATTGGTAACATCTAAATACACCAAGTATGTGCTTGTGTTTTTGGTAGGGTGGAAAATTGGAAGGATGGATAGAGGAGGGTGGTAAAGCGGAAAGAAAAATAAATGTTAGGTGTGTTTGATAGGAGAGAAAAGTGAGATGAGAGCAATAGGAAAGATGATTTTCTCCATGCTTGTTCACAGAAACAAATCACTCTATAAATTGACAAGAAAAGAGAAAATGAAGAGATGCAAATCATGTTGCATATTACAGGATTCTCGATATTTAACCTTTTCATCTCACCTTACAAAGGTTAACTGTAAATTTTGTTTTTCTTTTCCAAGCCATGTATGGAGGAGAACTTTTTTTTTTCCCCTCAACTTTTCCATATTTCCTACCTATATTTACTCGAATTTGGGAGTGATTTGAACTTGGTTATATTCCCTTGTCTTTTATTTTTCTTTTCATGCATTTGGAGGACCATTGTAAGATCATTTTCATATCCATGTTCTGATATGCATCGGACATGGGTGCTTTAAGAAAAATGAAGAGTTGAAGCAACATAGTTTCCTTCAAAGCACGCTGTTGAAAAGAAAAAAAAAAGTATTTTCCATCTTTTCACTTTCGTTCTCCAATTTTCTATCCACTCTACAAAGCAAACTCTGAAAGTTATTTGAATGACCATGTTGCATCTATTCTGCATTCCGAATTTTTGAAATTTTCCAACTTAGAATCTTTAAATTGGGCTTTTGATCTTTCTTACATTAGTAGTTCCCGATATGTTGGATATTTTGAGTAAAATTTCATAGAATTTAAAGCATCATCCTCACTTATATTGTTTTAGTGCTTGTTCTTCATAATTAATTGAAATTTTGGAATTCTTCATGTATAGGTTAAGAAATAAGTTGAAGGAGTTTGCCGATCAATGTGCCCTTGCTGAACAGCAATATGCACAGAAGGTATAGATTCAGATTTCCTGGTATATCTAAGGAATTCTCTCTCAAAATAATAATTGGTTCCCATTGTCGAGGACTGAACTTACTTTCGCTGTTTTGGATTTTTGATACAGTTAAAGCAGAAAACACTAGAACTGCAACTTGCCAATCTGAAAATTAAACAACATGAAGAGAAATTGGTCGAGGAACAAGCGCAGATGAAAGTATACGCAGAACAAGTGTCGCAGTTATTGGCTACTGAAAAGAATTTACGCTTGCAATTGACGGCTGATGGAGAAAAATTCCAGCAGTTTCAGGTTCGATTCTTCCCATGTCATTTATTGTATTGGTTTTGTTGGCATTTGTTCTCTTTTAGGTTGATGAATATAATATTCTGTTCCGAGTGCTTGAGTCCTTTGTATTGGATGGCTTGATGGATAATCCATGGACTTATTCTCTTACTTTTTTTCGGTAATTGACTATGTTCTTGTACTCGGATGTAACTAAGTGTTGGATATGAGTATATGTCCGACACGGATCCCTTATATTTTTCTAAGCTTTTTCATGTATTTTGATAGTTTGGAACCTTTCATTCTCGCCTACCTAATGCCAAAATTATGGCATAATAATTTAGTAGAAGGCTACATCTAAGCGCCATTGTTGATGGAAAAAATTGTGGACGTTTGAAATGCTATTATATACAGAACAGTTGGGGAATGCTTTTTTGATACCTTTCTCGAGTGACTAAGGGATAAACCAACCGTCTTTATGTTTGAAGTGTTTTGCTTTGGAAGTGCTTCAACCTCA
Source organism: Gossypium rotundifolium (assembly GCA_025506655.1). NCBI lineage: Eukaryota > Viridiplantae > Streptophyta > Magnoliopsida > Malvales > Malvaceae > Gossypium > Gossypium rotundifolium. The sequence goes on along the minus strand of CP106725.1, from coordinate 44,525,793 downwards.
CTATTGAATGCATTTATCAGACGTTCTCTGCATATTAACTGTCTAGAGGCCGCAATGCCGAAGCCAGATTAGTATTTCCAGTGTTGCTTGAAGGATAATCGTACCTATCTCATTATCTTTGTGATTTGCAGGATGCATTGTTTAAGAGCAACGAGGTCTTTGAAACATTTAAGCAAGAGATTGAGAAGGTACATGTGCCTTAATCTTTGAGAGACATTTCCCTCAATGCGCTACATTTCAAATTTTCCTGTTGCTCCATTTTATGATAGCTGGTCACTTGGGGCTGTCAGATATGGGCAGGGTGTATGATATGGGTATCTTCAATATTTTTGAAGATTTTCTTATGTTTGGAGGGTTAGTGGAGGATCATATCTCCTTACTCATGTTCAAATATGCATTGGACCCGAGTGCTGGAAAACGGGTACTTAGAAAAAAGAAGTAAAGAATTGGATTTTATTATGAATTATGTAGAAGTTAATGACTATCTCCGTTTTTTGTATGTAAAAGTAGATGGCAAAATCGATAAAGGAACTGAAGAAAGAAAATGCATTCATGAAGAGCAAATGTGAGAAATCAGATGTTACACTTATAGAACTAGTGGAAGAGGTATGATTGACATATATGAATTTTGAAGCTTTCAGTCTTTGGAACTTATCATGTATTTGAAGAAGTGGGTACTGAGAACTTATTCTTTGGATCTGAGTAGCGGGAGCAAATGAAGAAACAATTACAGAAGACAAAAAATCAGAAAGATAAGCTTGAATCATTGTGTCGATCACTTCAAGCCGAGAGGAAGCAGGGTTCTGCCACAGGCAATAGCTCCTCTGAACTCCCGGTCACAGATTAAAGGTAAACTTATATTTAACCTATATATATATATATATATATATATATATTTTGTGATTAATATATAAAAATATTATCGTATTGTCTAGAGAAGTGGAGCCACGGAAGAAGGTTGTGGTAATGGAGTGTAGCATCCCACCCAGCAATTATTATTGTAGTATATATAACTTGTTTGTCTTTCATTGTAAGGATATTTATGGCAATTTTCTGTTAACTTTCATTTTGAGCTAACGAGTGTTCTTTTAATCCAATATGAAAGCAATACGCTCTGATTTTGCATGCTTTAATAATAAAGCATTTTGGAATCTTTATTTGATTGATTTCGTGTTATATTTAAATCAGATATAATTCAATTATAAAAGGGTAAATTGCACCGTTAGTTACTAAATTATGGGTATGTTTTCGATTTGATCATTTAACTAAAAAAGTTCTAATCTAGTCATTAAACTATTCAAAAGTTTTTATTTAAGTCATGATGTTAAAAGAGATGTTATGACTTGTATCAATTGAAAGTTTTTTTCTTATTATCTTTTGTAAAATTTTTTTTATGAAATAATTTTAGATGTCATAAATTTGTAAATTAAAATTTAAACAATTTTTTTTATCTCGAAATTAACTGTTAGATCAATGTGGATTTAATGTATGTTTTTTATTTATCGGTGGATATTGGTTTATCATATTGATTGTTGCATTGTCGCTTGAGTCCGCTAGCAAAACACTTGAAAAAATATTAACAACAAATTGACTTAAATAAGATTTTTGAATAGTTTTGTAATTTAAATAAAATTTTTGAATAATTTAATGATAAAGTTATAATTTAGTGATTAATAGTGTAGTTTATCGATTATAAAAAGTTTATAAAATCCTTTTCTTTTAACAAACAACAAAAATTATTGTAAGGGTTTTTATATTTTTAATAGTTTATATAATTTTTTAAAAAAGAAAAATATTTTAAATTATAGTAGCAAGGGTTAAAAATATGTATTTAAAACAAGCTATAATTGCTGGTTAAAAAAAAAAGAAAAAGAAGTTATCAAGTTTTGAAGGAGATCAACCTTTACCCATTAGAAAGCCTTGAGTGGCCTAGTTTACCACTTCTGGTGGACTTAAAAAGAGCCACGAAAAGATGATGTTGGTAGTGAGGACCAAGAGATGGGGGATGGATCTAAAACCTTGAAAGCCTCCTTTAAGGAAATGTGAATGAATAACACCAAAAGTTGTGGAGAAGATGATGTTGGTTTGGAGGGTGAGGATATTTTACTTTTAGAAGATGATGTGTAAGTGACTATGGAAGGATTGTATCTTGAGATCAATTTTTCCAATGTGTCAGACGGTTATTGTTGGACTTTTTGCTGTGCTATTAGTTACAAAGCTCTAGTTACTAGATTCAAAAGCATGTGGGAAATTTCTGGTGGTTTCTAGATTGTCGATCTAGACAACGATTACTTTCTTGTCAAGTTCTCTAAATTGGAATATTATGGATGGGTGTTGTCGAGGGGTCCTTGGATGATCTATGGTCAATATTTGGTAATGTTGCAAGATGGCCAACCGTGCAACACCTTGTACAAGTGACAGACAATCCAAGTGCAAGCCAAAGTGGCAGATAACCTAAGCGGAAGAATATTGGCAGATTGTCCAAGTGAGAATAAGCTTGCGGGAACATAAGCTACGAAGAGCCTGGAAAATTGATCACATGCGAAGTATATCCGCGAAGTATGATTGCAGATTGTATCCGTGGATTCATAAAAATATTTTGGTGCATGTTGCACAAGTTATGTTACACGTGTTTGATAAAACCAATCTTAGTTGGTAGGATTTTTTATGTATTTAGGTGCTGAATGACATGTTTAGGTTTTGTATGTAACAGCCCGATTTAGGGGCTAGTCGGAATAGTGATCTCGGGATCACTAATCCGAGATTTGAGAATTTATTTTCATGTTATATTATGAGTTAGAACATGATAGCATGTGAGCATTAAAATTTTAGTACTTTAATTTTAGCGATTTCATATTTAATCGCGAAAAAGGACTAAATCGCATAACGTGCGAAAGTTCCATTCTTTTTGTTAAAAGTACCAAATGGCCATGGAATATTAATGGGAGGTCTTTAAAAGGCAATTTAGCCTTTGGAAAAAGCTTGGCCAGCCATAGGAGAACATGGGAGACAAGATTTGTCAATTTTAGTCAAAGTTAGTAGTAGTAGATGGACTAATTTGACTTGTATTAATAAAATAAGGAGAGAAAAGTTATCATCTTTTCTCCTATCATCTTCCACTGAAAATTAGCAGCAAATAAGGGGTAGAAACCTTCAAAAATTTGAGCAAGCTCTCATCTATTCAAGTAAGTGTTCTAGTCAACTTTTCTTGAAAATAATTGTACTTTTGAGGCCCCTAGAGCTTAAGCTTTCAAATGAGGGGACTATTATGCAATGTTGTGAAAAGTTTAGAGTTCTACCATGAGATCTACCTTAGTTAATTGCTGCATTTTTAAGGAAGAACTTGAGTCTTAGTTGTTAGATGAACAACTTTTGAAAAGAGTGTTAGCATGAGAACACCAAATAGGACCTTAATGATAAGGTTATAAATTTTGTAGTATGTATGTGAAATGTTGATTTATGATGATAGCTTTAAGAGCATTAAATGTTTACCTAGGCTTGTTGGGGATAAAAATGTGATTAGAATTAATTTCCGAGCCTAAGGGCAAAAAGGTCATTTTGCCAAAATCTAGGGGTAAAATGGTAATTTTGATTAAGCATGATTATTGAGATGCTTATGTTAATGTGGCAATTAAAATGAGTTAATTTGCTATTATAGAGCAAGAGGAGACGAGAATCCGCCTCGATCGGGGAAATGATAAGGTTGTAGACTAAACCGAAGAACTAGCTCATTTTGAAAACGAGGTAAATTGTATGTAAATTAATGCAATATTATGTTAGCATAATTGGGGATGCATGATACTTCAATAAATTGAGAAACTTATGTGAATATGATATTGAAGTCCTAATGGACTATGACGAATACGAAGAATGTTATCACCACATTATGAGGGTCAGTGTAAGACCATGTCTAGGACATGGCATCGGCCACATTATGAGGGTCAGTGTAAGACCATGTCTAGGACATGGCATCGGCCACATTACGAGAGCCAATGTAAGACCATGTTTAGAACATGGCATCGGCATTGAGATGAGAGCTAATGTAAGACTATATCTGGGATATGGCATTAGCACCGAGGGGTAATCCCATATAAGATCATGTCTGGGATATGGCATTATTACGTAGAGGAGTCTCCATGTAAGACCACCCCAAGAGTGTGACAATGGTTTTACACTTATCGTAGTGATTATAAAAACATGTCTTTGATTATTCCCTATGCATGGTGGGATAAGCGGATGAAATTAAAAGTAGAGATGTGAATGATATTTAGGTCCTACGAATGAATGAATACAAATACTAATGATTGAGTCACGGGAAATTGGTTCGATATGTGGCAGGGTATGTGCTGGAGAAGGGCAATCGTAAGTTTTGACTTGTGTATGGTCAGCTAATACCATTGATTAATTATTTTTATGAGTATGACAATTGCTATTTATTTCCATGCAACTTACTAAGCTTTATGCTTACCCTTTTTTCATTGCCCTTCTTCTTTGTAGTATTGCCAAGAAAACTTGAGGATCGTGATTGCAGGAGTTCAGAAATCACACTATCGACAGCACTTTGGTATAACAATTTTAGACTTGTTTTGAGTATGACATGTATAGGACTGGAGTATTTTGTCAATTCATAATTGTTAGTTAAAGTGTTTGTTTTGTAAATCATTTTGTATATGGTTTTATAGGTTAGGCAAATACTTGGCAAACTTTTTCTTTCAATGAAGATGATATTCATGAAGTGAATGCTTCTTTTTTACCTTGTATGATGGAAATAAGTTCTTAGACTTGCTTATGAGATAGAAATTGATTATTTGAGATGAAGTATGAGAGTGTGCATTTTAGGGAAGCAATGGCTTGATATATAGCCTGCTAATTTATCCACCTAGTGTGACGCACGGGTGTGGATCAAACCGTGTGAAGGCACGGCCAACACATGGGCGTGTACCCAGGCCGTGTGAAGTCTGCACCTTGTCCATGAAATTGTAAAACCTCCACGGCCAGGATACACGGGCGTGTGCCCCAACCGTGTGATCAAGTCAGTATATTAAGGAATAATACACGGTCTAAGCCCACGGGTGTGTCAAGGCCTTGTGAATATAGTCAGTAACTCCCCACGGTTAGAAGACATGGGTGTCCCCAAAGGTACACGGGCGTGTCCCAAGTCACATGGGCGTGTGAACTCTGCTTCAAAGAAGAGTTTTCGATTAAGTCCAGAAAGTTTTTGGATAAGGGCTTAAGGCCTCGTAGGACCATGAAATGTATGATTAGTCTAAGAAAGAGAAGTTTTTAAGTCGGAACAAATTTTCACAGCTGTAAGAGTATGTCTAAGTGAGTCATGTATGGTAATTTCTCGTATCCAGTCCTAGCATCGAACTTGGGTATGGGGTGTTACATTTAGTGGTATCAGAGCTACGGTTTAGTCGATTCTAAGACTAACATAGCGTAAGTACGCGTCTAGCTATTCATGCCACATGTAAGAGTGTCTGAGTAATGATAGTGTGATGGCTCCTGACATATAAAATTGTGTTTTATGTAGTAGATAGATTCAAATACAGACCGAACTGCAGCTGATGATGCTGTGAGTAATGCACCGGTTCTCGCTCAAGGGACCACGCCAACTAATAGTAGACCCGAGACCTTGGGTCAGGGAGATGAAGCTCGAGAAGCTTTTCTCCACATGATGAACAACTGGTATACTGAGTATACCCGAGCAAATCCCAATGCTCAGCCCCCTCCATCCCCACCTATTCCTCAACCCGCTCTAGTAGCTCCTCAAGTAGTTGAGGTAGTGAGAAGAGAAAGGCCTCTAGTTGATAAGATTCGAAAACAGAGAGCCAAGGAATTTCGGGCGAATAAGGATGATGACCCGAAGAAAGCGAAATTTTGGCTTAAGAACACCATTCAGGTATTCGATGAGTTATCCTGCACGCTTGAGGAGTGCTTAAAGTGTGCAGTATCTCTCTTAAGAGATTCAACCTACCGATGGTGGAACATATTGGTGTCGGTGGTGCCAAGGGAGAGAGTCAGTTGGGAATTCTTCCAAGAGGAGTACCGGAAGAAGTATATTAGCCAGAGGTTCATTGACCACACGAGAAAGGAGTTCTTAGAATTGAAACAAGGCTGTATGTCAGTGACCGACTACGAATGGGAGTTCGTAAGGCTTAGTAAGTATGCAAGAGAGTACGTGTCTACCGAGGCCATCATGTGTAAGAGGTTCGAGGATGGATTAAATGAAGATATTGGCCAATACGTGGGAGTTCTCGAATTAAAGGAGTTCGTAGTGTTGGTGGATAGGGCCTCTAAAGCGGAAGAGTTGGCCAGGGATAAGAGAAGAGCCGAGTATGAGTCTCGTGACTCGAAGAATTGACAACTGAACAAGTCTCACCAATCCTCAACTAAGAAATTGAGGGATTGTACTACTCGATCAGTCCCTTCAGTGGGGTTTTCAACCTGAAATAAGGGCAAGCGATTCTCAAAATCAAAAGGGCAAACTACATCAGTTGCTAGTGTAGGCAACGTCCGACCAAATAGACCGGAATGCCCTCAGTGTGGCGGGCACCATTTTGATGAGTGCAGAGCTAATGAGAAAGGTTGTTTCAGATGTGGGTCATTGGACCATTTTATCAGAAACTATCCTGAGGTGGATGAGAAAGGAAGGCCTCAGAATGTGAGATTGGGAAATACCACAAAGGGAAGACCATTGAAAAACCCAGGGATGGAGATGGGAACAAGAATCCACCTAAAGAGCGAACTGCTAAAATTGAGAGTAGAGCACCGACGGACATATGCCATTCGTGCTCGTGAGGAGGCATCTTCCCCCGACGTAATCACGGGTATATTTTCTCTCCATAATACTCGTGTTATAACTTTAATTGACATCGTATCTACTCATTCGTACATATGTATGAAATTAGTCTCTAGCATGAGCATGCCTATCGAGTCTACTAAATTCATTATAAGAGTGTCAAATCCCTTAGGTAAGTGTGTGTTGGTTGATAGAGTTTGTAAAGGGTGTCCTTTGATGATTAAAGGTCATTGTTTCCCGGTCGATCTTATGTTATTACCATTTGTCGAGTTTGATGTCATTCTCGGGATGGATTGGTTAGTTACTCATAAGGTAATTGTGAACTGTAGAAAGAAGCACATTGAGTTGAGGGATGAAAACGAAATTTTATTCGTGTTAAATCAGATAAGTCGGATGGATCACAAATAATGATATCAACCATGTCGTCTTAGAGGTACCTACGGAAGGGGTATGAGGCTTATCTTGCCTTTGTGTTGAACATTAAAGAGACTGAATTGAAAATTGAGTCAGTACCCATAGTATACAATTACCTAGATGTTTTCTCGGAGGAGTTGCTAGGATTACCTCCAGATAGAGAGATTGAATTGGGGATTGAATTAGTTCCAAGCACTGCCTCTATTTCTATTGCCCCCTATAGAATGGCTCCAACCGAGCTAAAAGAGCTAAAAGCACAGTTGCAAGAATTAACGGATAAGGGTTTCGTGAGGCTAATTTTTTCTCCATGGGGCATTCCCGTCTTATTCATGAATAAAAAGGATGGTTCCATGAGACTATGTATAGACTATCGACAACTCAACAAGGTGACAGTGAAAAATAAGTACCTGTTGCCGAGGATCGACGATCTATTTGACCAATTGAATGGAACTACAATATTTTCTAAGATAGATTTGAGGTCGGGGTATTATTAGTTGAAAGTTAAGGATTCAGATGTGCCGAAGACCGCATTTAGAACTAGGTACGACCACTATAAATTTTTGGTCATGCCTTTTGGTCTAATGAGTGCCCCCACTATCTTCATGGATTTGATGAACCGTATTTTTCGACCATATTTGGATAGATTTGTTGTGGTCTTCATCGATGACATACTAATCTACTCTTGAGATGGGAATGATCATGCTGATCACTTGAGTATAGTTCTACAAGTTTTGAGAGAGAAACGATTGTATGCCAAATTCAGTAAGAGTGAATTTTGGCTCAAGGAAGTGGGATTTTTGGGGCACATTGTTTTTAGAGATGGGATTAGAGTTGACCCGAATCAGATTTCAGCAATTGTTGAATGGAAACCACCGAGGAACATAACTGAAGTAAGGAGTTTTCTAGGCCTAGCAGGCTACTATAGGCATTTTGTCAAGGGGTTTTCCGTGATAGCTACACCGATGACAAGACTTCTACAGAAAGATGTGAAATTCGTTTGGACAGAGGAATGTTAACAGAGTTTCAAGAAATTGAAGACACTATTGATTGAGGCTCCTGTTTTGGTGCAACCTGAGCTGGAAAGAGAATTCGTGGTTTACAGTGACGCGTCCTTGAACAATTTAAGCTGTGTACTTATGCAAGAGGGTAAAGTGATTGCATACGCCTCTAGACAGTTGAAGCCGCACGAGAAGAACTACCCAACTCATGATTTAGAGTTGGCCGCAATCGTATTTGTGTTGAAAATTTGGAGGCATCATTTATATGGTGAAAGGTGTCAGATTTATACCGACCACAAGAGCCTAAAATATTTGATGACTCAAAAAGAACTAAATTTGAAGCAACGAAGATGGTTACAGTTGATTAAAGATTATGAGCTAGTAATTGACTACCATCCGGGAAGGCAAATGTAGTAGCCGACGCTTTGAGCAGAAAATCATTATTTGCACTAAAAGCTATGAGCACCCAGATGACCTTGTTAGATGATGAATCTGTATTAGCCGAGTTGAGGGCTAAATCATTATTCCTTCAAGAGATTTGCGAAGCTTAGAATGATGATAACAATTTGCAAGTTAGAAGAGCTTTATGTGAGTCGAACGTTGAGTCAGGCTTTCGAGTAAATTCTGATGGATGTTTGACATTTCAAAATTGGGTCTGTGTACCCAGGAATGATGAGCTTATTCACAAAATTTTACAGGAAGCTCATAACGGATGTTTGAATGTGCATCCAAGCAGCACAAAGATGTACCAAGATTTGAAGAAATGGTACTGGTGGCTAGGTATGAAGAAAGATATTTTTGAGTTTGTATCAAAATGCCTGATTTGTCAGCAAATGAAGGCTGAACATCAAGTACCTTCGGGTTTACTTCAGCCTATTATGGTTCCTGAGTGGAAGTGGGACCGTATCACTATGGATTTCGTGACGGGTTTACTGTTGACTCCCAAGAGGAAAGATGCAGTTTGGGTAGTGGTTGATAGACTCATTAAGTCAGCCCACTTTATACCAGTGCGAGTCGACTATTCACTTGATAAATTGGTGGACTTGTACTTGTCGGAGATAGTAAGACTTCACGGTGTACCATTTTCAATCATTTCAGATAGAGATCCGAGATTCACGTCACTATTTTGGATAAAACTGTAAGAAGATTTGGGCACGAAATTAAGTTTCAGTACCGCCTTCCATCCATAAACTGGCGGACAGTCAGAGAGAGTAATTCAGATACTTGAAGACATGCTTAGATGTTGTGTTTTGGAATTCCATGGTAGTTGGGAGAAATACTTACCATTGGTGGAATTCGCTTACAACAACAGTTTTAAGTCAAGTTTGAAGATGGCGCCTTATGAGGCATTGTATGGACGTAAGTGTTGAACACCCTTGTATTAGTCAGAACTCAGAGAGAAACAGATACACGGGGTTGACTTGGTTAAGGAAACTGAAGAGAAAGTAAAAGTGATTCGTAACTACCTGAAAGCCGCCTCAGATAGACAAAAGTCCTATTCAGATTTAAAGAAGAAAGAGATAGAATACAAAATCGATGATAAGGTGTTCTGAAGGTATCACCTTGGAGGAAAATCCTCAGATTTGGCCGGAAGGGCAAATTAAGTTCGTGCTTTATCGGACCTTATGAAGTTACTGAAAGGATAGGACCGGTAGCATACCAATTAGCCTTGCCACCTGAGCTGGAAAAGATTCATGACGTCTTTCATGTGTCTATGTTACGTCAATATCGTTCAGACCCTTTACATGTTATAGAGCCTACAGAGGTTGAGATACAACCAGACTTGATTTATGGTGAAGAACCAGTTAAAATATTGGCTCATGAAGTCAAGTAGTTAAGAAATAAAAGCATATCCCTAGTGAAAGTCCTATGGCAAAGGCACGAAATGGAAGAGGCTACATGGGAGTCCGAGGAAACGATGAGAAACTAATACCCCAATCTTTTCACTGGTAAGATTTTCGAGGACGAAAATTCATAAAGGGGGAGAATTATAACAGCCCGATTTAGGGGCTAGTCTAAATAGTGATCTCGGGATCACTAATCCAAGATTTGAGAATTTATTTTCATGTTATATTATGAGTTAGAACATGATAGCATGCGAGCATTAAAATTTTCGTACTTTACTTTTAGTGATTTCATGTTTAATCGCATAACATGCGAAAGTTCCATTCTTTTTGTTAAAAGTACCAAATGGCCATGGAATATTAATGGAAGTTTGGAAGAAGCTTGGATGGCCATAGGAGAACATGGGAGACAAGATTTGTCAACCTTAGTCAAAGTTAGTAGTAGTAGGTGGACTAATTTGATTTGTATTAATAAAATAAGGAGAGAAAAGTTATCATCTTTTATCCTATCATCTTCCACTAAAAATTAGCAGCAAATAAGGGGTAGAAACCTTCAAAAATTTCAGCAAGCTCTCATCTATTCAAGTAAGTGTTCTAGTCAACTTTTCTTGAAAATAATTGTACTTTTGAGACCCCTAGAGCTTAAGCTTTCAAATGAGGGGACTATTATGCAATGTTGTGAAAAGTTTAGAGTTCTACCATGAGATCTACCTTAGTTAATTGCTGCATTTTTAAGGAAGAACTTGAGTCTTAGTTGTTAGATGAACAACTTTTGAAAAGAGTGTTAGCATGAGAACACCAAATAATACCTTAATGAAAAGGTTATAAATTTTGTAGTATGTATGTGAAATGTTGATTTATGATGATAGCTTTAAGAGCATTAAATGTTTACCTAGGCTTGTTGGGGATAAAAATGTGATTAGAATTAATTTTCGAGCCTAGGGGCAAAAAGGTCATTTTGCCAAAATCTAGGGGTAAAATGGTAATTTTGATTAAACATGATTATTGAGATGCTTATGTTAATGTGGCGATTAAAATGAGTTAATTTGCTATTATAGAGCAAGAGGAGACGAGAATTCGCCTCAATCTGGGAAAGAATAAGGTCGTAGACTAAACCGAAGAACTAGCTTATTTTGAAAACGAGGTAAGTTGTATGTGAATTAATGCAATATTATATTAGCATAATTGAGGATGCATGATACTTCAATAAATTGAGAAACTTATGTGAATATGATATTGAAGTCCTAATGGACTATGATAAATACGAAGAATGCTATCACCATATTATTTTGAGGGTCAGTGTAAGACCATGTCTGGGATATGGAATCGGCCACATTACGAGAGCCAGTGTAAGACCATGTTTGGAACATGGCATCGACATTGGGATGAGAGCTAATGTAAGACCATATGTGGGATATGGCATTACCACCGAGGGGTAATCCCATATAAGACCATGTCTGGGATATGGCATTATTACCTAGAGGAGTCTCCATGTAAGACCACCCCAAGAGTTTGGCTATGGTTTTACACTTATCGTAGTGATTATAAAAACACGTCTTTGATTATTCCCTGTGCATGGTGGGATAAGCAGATGAAATTGAAAGTAGAGATGTGAATGATATTTAAGTTCTGCGAATGAATGAATACAGATACTAATGATTGAGTCACGGGAAATTGGCTCGATATGTGGCAGGGTATGTGCTAGATAAGGGCAATCGTAAGTAAGTAAGATCAAGTAGTTTTGACTTGTGTATGGTTAGCAATACTATTGATTAATTATTTTTACTAGTATTACAATTGCTATTTATTTCCATGCAACTTACTAAGCTTTATGCTTACCCCTTTTTCATTGCCCTTCTTCTTTGTAGTATTGCCAAGATAACTTGAGGATCATAACTGCAGGAGTTCGAAAACCACACTATCGACAACACTTTGGTATAAAAATTTTAGACTTGTTTTGAGTATGGCATGTATAGGACTGGAGTATTTTGTCAAGTCATAATTGTTAGTTAAAGTGTTTGTTTTGTAAGTCATTTTGTATATGGTTTTATAGGTTAGGCAAATACTTGGAAAACTTTTTCTTTCAATGAAGATGATATTCATGAAGTGAATGCTTTTTTTTTTTAACCTTGTATGATGGAAATGAGTTCTTAGACTTGCTTATGAGATAGAAATTGATTATTTGAGATGAAGTATGAGAGTGTGCATTTTAGGGAAGCAATGGCTTGGTATATAGCCTACTAATTTATCCACCTAGTGTAACGCACGCGCGTGGGTCAAATCGTGTGAAGGCCACGGCCAACACATGGGAGTTTACCCAGGCCGTGTGAAGTCTGCGCCTTGTCCATAAAATTGTAAAACCCCCCGCGGCCAGGATACATGGGCGTGTGCCCCGACAGTGTGATCAAGTCAGTATATCAAGGAATAATACACGGTCTAAGCCCATGGGCATGTCAAGGCCGTGTGAATATAGTCAGTAACTCCCCACGGTTGGAAGACATGGGTGTGCCCAAGGGTACACAGGCGTGGCCCAAGTCACATGGGCGTGTGAACTTTGCTTCAAAGAAGAGTTTTCGGTTAAGTCCAGAAAGTTTTCGGATAAGGGCTCAGGGCCTTGTTGGCCCATGAAATGTATGATTAGTCTAAAAAAGAGAAGTTTTTAAGTTGGAACAAAATTTCACAGCCGCAAGAGTATGTCTAAGTGAGTCATATATGGTAATGTCTCGTATCCAGTCCTAGCATCGGACTTTGGTATAGGGTGTTACATTGTACAAGTTAAGTTTTTATATTTTCAAGATTGTATTAGTGGGATTAGTTGAGTTTTATCATGAATCAACTAATATATATTGTATTATTGTATTTGAAAAACTAATTTGAAGAAATATGGTAAGTCAAATTGGATTGCTAGTTCTTTATTTTAGCTTTCTTTGTTCATAACTCCAACAATTGGTATCGAGAGCCATTGATCTTTAAGGACCATTTCTTTTTTATGTTTCTGCAAAAATATCTTTAACAAGTTTTTCACCTCCACCACCATCTATGTTCAATGGTGAAAACTATCATATTTAGGTAGTAAAAATGAAGACCTAGCTTCAGACTTTTGACTTGAGGGAGGTAGTGAATGCCGATATTGAGCCACCACCGTCGAGGGTGAATCCTACCATAGCATAAATCACGTATCATAATGATGATTGTGCTAAGAAGTACAAGGTGATGTCGTGCATACAAAGTGGTGTTTCATATGTGATATTCACCAAGATTATGACATGTGAGACTTCCAAAAAAGCTTGGGGTAAACTAAGGGAGGAGTTTCAGGGTCAGACAAGACTAGACATCAACAACTTATTAATCTTAGAAGAGATTTTGAGAACTTGAAGATGAGGGAGGCTGAAATAGTAAAGCAATATGGAGACATGATAATAATAGTGGTTAACAACATTAGATTGTTTGGAGACCATGTAATTCCTTCAACCTAATCCGATCTTGAGTGTTATGCTTTCTTACCATCTTTAATTAAACTTGTTAATACAAAATTTTCAAACTTATACATCTTATTAAGTAATGATGCCCAGCCAACAAATCATTTGAGTGTACAATGTATACTTACAACCATTTAACAAAACATTTCAACCAACAAAAACTTACAAGTACAAATATATATATGACACTTATCTTGCCCGTAAACGGTATCACTGGCGACACTTATTTGGACAACACATTTTATCTACATTGGTTGGCTTGCGAATAGTTTGCTTAGCCTAATCACAGTATTCTTGTCATACTCAAACATATCGCCTCACTCACTCTGTATGCATAATAGCCCAACGTGCCCCTCCTTGGGTGTAGCCTTGGCGTCTTCCCTCCTGGCTTAGCCTTAATCGATTTACCTATGACATAAGAACATAGAGGTAAGTTCAATAGAACTTAGTGAGTAAGCCCTTATTTACTTGAGTCTCATCTGAGAACTCTTTTCTCTAACTCATTATCTTTTATTCTTCAACTTAACTCTAAGAGATACATCCTTTAGATTCTATTCATTATACAATGGATGTCACGCTTCTGAGGGCATATCTTACCTTTCATATCTTCTGTACCACTCTTGTGTTCTTCGTCTTATTCTTTTTTGGTTCCTTAACCATTCTCGTTGCAGAGGGCCTTTCAAACATAATGTTCTAGGTTCGCCACATACTCTGGCACACTCTAGTCTCGTCATTCTTACCATGTTACTATACTGGGTTAGCCATAACACTTCTTACAGAGCTTTTCTTTCAGAGTTTGCCATACTTATCGTTCCTTCAGAAGACTTCTATGTCGTTTTATCAAACTTCGCCATAGGTTTCTTTCTTTTCGTTCAAACTTCACTACAGAGGCGTTTCTTTCAAATGATTTTTTGCAAGGTTCATTCTTTAGATGGCGTCACGAAGGCATTCCTTTTCAAAGATAGCCACAAATGCTTCCTTATCCAGAGATTTCCATAAAGGTGTCATTTTCATTAAGTATTTGCCATAAAGGCTTTCCTTTCAAAGTCTCGCTATAACGACATCTTTTAAGAGGTTCTCCACGAAGGCTTACCCTTCTAGCGTTTTGCCACAAATGCTATCTTTTAATAGGTTCACCACAAAGGCTTGCCTTTCGAGAGTTTTGTCACAAAGGCTATCCTTTAATAGGTTCGCCACCAATGCTTGCCTTTCCAAATTTTTTCCTTAAAGGCTATCCTTTTTCTGGTGTTTTAAATGACAAGGATTTTTCTAAACCCACACTTAGTGAGGTTTGCCCCTCATCATTCTGGGATAGACAGCTAACCATGTTAGGTAATAACATTCCTTTATTCCTCAGGATATGATGCCATAACCCACTAGTTTACGGTCTTACACGATATGGTCCTTCTGCACCATGGTCATGGACTTGTCCTTTTAGAGATTCATGTTTTTAGTCCCGACGAACCCTTTTGACGAATCCGGATACAGACGCAGACTCATTATGCATCGACTCACTCATAACAAACATTCTTATGTTTACTAGACACATATGCACTTCCTATCAGACTCGTTCTTACTTTTAGACATAAGTACACCATAGTTATTCAGATTTATAAGTCTTACATTTCTTATCAAATTCGTCACATCATACTTTCCTATTTTCAACCTCATGCTTTGTCCACTTAGCACAGAAACTTCTAGATAAGCATAATACACATGTAAGAGTCAATCTAAGAACTCACCTGTTAAAGATGTTTATCAACTTGGGCTTCAGGCCTAAGGTCTTTTTAGAGCTGCAGCGATCACTACCTTGTAAAAATAGAAAATTTTCCATTAACACCCATCCAGATAACCTTTACAATCATCGTACCCAAATAATTCTAAAATAGAGCCTTATTTCTTCTTGCACTCACATAGATATACTTTTTCAGAGCAATAAAACTTACCTTAGCATGGAGAAATCATCGATAACATTCAAGGTCTTAATGAAATACTTTCATTTCCTCCAGCTTTAGATTTCAATATTTTTGTAGAGAGAATAAGAGAGCTCTCTTTATTCAAATTTGAAGACTTATTAATATAATCTAAGTCTTTATTGGAACTTGACAAATGTCACATCACTATTGAATTGTTTTATCAAGGTCTACAACTTTCGAGAAATCTATTTGAGTATTTCCCCTTATTTTTCAACTTTCCTGATTCATGTTCGGTTAGTTCTTAACCAGCTTACCTTGTAATTTAACTGGTACGGGACCACAGTTACGGGGACACTATACCACTAGTGTGACTCATGTTAAAAAAAAAATCATTTTACTTATCCACAATTCCCATTCCTTTAACCTTAGTAACCTATCATGGAAACCTTTATTCTCTTGTACTCATTACGGAGTTTGCCCACATCACATACCAAAATGTATTTGGATGAATACCACTCTGCCAATTATACTTCTATAAGACTATACGTCAGGTCTTGTGTCTGCCAGGATCAAAACATTTTAGATGTATTCATAAAGTTATTGTACATCATCCAATTTTAAAACTTTACATTCCCAAGATCTACTTTATATGCCTTACTTTCATAAATAGTATTCGTACAGTTGGACTTCAGCGGGCGGGATGTTACAGACCAGTTCAGTGATAGTAGGGTGGTTGAGAAGGTCATAACCATGCTTCCAAAGAGGTATGAGTAATAAATTTCCTCTCTTGAAGATTTGAGGGGCATTTCATCTATCTCACTACCAAAGTTGATCAATGCGTTTTATGCTCAAGAACAGAGGAGAGCATTAAGATAAGAGGAGCGTACTGAGGGAGCCTTTCAAGCAAGAGGTAAAGAAGGCTCGAGCTCCACAAAATATAAAGGAAAGAAGGTCTCGAGAGAGAATAGAGAAAATTCAAAGAGATATAGGGGAAGGAAGAAGTGTCCACCATGTTTTTATTGCAAAAAGATAGGTCATTCAGAAAGGTTTTGTTGGTTCAGACCTGATGTTCATTGTAGAGCCTATAAGTAGCTTGGTAATACTGAATAGGTATGCAAGAGTAAGGGGCAACCAAAAAAGAAAAATGTTCAGGCACGGATAGCTGATGGAAACCAAGCTCTAGAGGAGCTTATGTTCATTGCCTTGTGCCTTGCTACTAGCAACAGATCACAAATTGATCAAATTTGGAAATGGTTGACACAAGTATCTTCAAGAGTATTGACAAAAGTGTCAACTCAAGGATCAAAGTTAGAAATGGTTAGTACATCAAGGCAGAAAGGAAAATAGATGTTTTAATCAACACTCAATCATGTGTAAAACTTGTTTCAGATGTTCTTTTTGTACCCGAAATCGATTTGAATATGCTAAGTGTAGGTCAGTTGCTTGAAAAGGGCTATTTTGTTGTGCTTAAGAATACAGAACGCTTGATTGCTAATTCATGTGGGTGTAAGCTTATATCAGTTTCTATGTCTGATAGAAGCTTTTTTTTTTGGATTGGAACTTAGTAACATCTAAAGCCTATATAAATTCAGTAGATGAATCTGAGTTATGGCATAGGAGAATGGTTCATGTTAATTACAGGTCATTATCTCAGTTGTTTAAGGATGAGTATGTTGAAAACTTGTCAAAAATGGTTGAGCATGAAAATGTTTGTGAAGTATGTCAATTTGGAAAGCAGAGTAGTTTGTCGTTTCCTATGAACAAGGCCTAGAAAGCTTCTAAAAAGCTTCACTTGGTTCACACCAATGTGTGCGAACCTATAAGAACTCATTCATTAAGCGACAATAGATATTTTGTTTTGTTAATTTATGATTGTACAAGGTTTTATTGGGTTTATTTCTTAAAAATAAAGTCTAAGGTTGTTCAAGTATTCTAGAAGTTCAAGTTAGTAGTTTAAACTCAGTCTAGGTGCAAGATCAGAATTGTGAGGTCTGATAATGGAATTGAATACACCTCAAGGAAGTTTGAGAAGTTTTGTGAAGATTCATGGATTGGAAACCAGCTCACTAACATTTATACACCTCAACAAAATGGTGTAAATGAAAGGAAAAATAGAACCGTGATAGATATGGTCAGGTGCCTCATGTTTAAAAAAAAATTGCCTAAGATTTTTTGGGCTGAAGCTATAAGTACAGTTGTTTATCTTCAGGATAAGTTGCCAACCAAGGCTATGAAGGAGAAGAATTAATTTGAAGCTTAGTTTGGCTTCAAACCTTTAGTTGCTCACTTGAAGATTTTTTGATGCATCTTTTATGCTTATATTCCAACTATTAAGAAGGTCAAGTTGGAGAAGAAGGCACAGCTTGATATTTTTTGTGGGCTCAGCAGCAACAAGAAAGACTATAGAGTTTTTGATCTATTATCCAGCAGGTGTTTGCAAGTAGAGATGTTGTGCTTGTTGAAAATGCAATATTGAATTGGGACAAATTAGAACGAGAACAAGACAATGGAAGTTGGATGGTTATAATTGATGAAGATGAAGTGTATAAAGAAGATGAGATTGATGTTTATGATTTTCCCAGTAACGGAGACTTGACCTATTAGTGACATTTATGAAAGGCCTGATATGACAGTTTTTGAACCCGTCAGCTATGAAGAGGCTGCATTAATAGAATACTGGAAGGAGGAAATACAAGTTAAGCAGGAAATGATTCACAAGAACCAGCCTTCGCAGCTTGTTGATAAGCCACCACACAAGAGATTTATTAGTGTCAAGTGGGTGTATAGAACCAAGCTCAATGCTGACAGTTCACTCAACAGGATAAAGGTAAGGTTGGTTATGAAGCAGTTCAGTCAGCAATATGGGGTTGATTACATGGAGACCTTTGCACCAGCAGCAAGACTGGATACATCCAGGCTACTTTTAGCTTTGGCAGCATGGATGGATGGAAAATTCATTAGTTGGATGATAAATTAGCTTTTTTGAATGGGTACTTACAAGAAGAGATTTATATGGAACAGCCACCTGGTTTCATAGTTAGAGGAAGTGAAGAGAAGGATTTCAGGCTTAGGAAAACCTTGTATGGGCTAAAATAGGCTCCAAGGGCTTGGTATGCAATGATCGATGAGTACCTACAAAATTTGGGATTTTAGAAAAGCTGAAGTGAACCAACTCTGTATGTAAAGGTAGTGGAAAAGGTCACAACATTAATAGTTTCTTTATATGTTGATGACATATTGGTAAGTGGGAGTAGTGATAACTTGTTGATGGAGTTTAAGATGCAAATGGAGAAAGTATTTGAGATGTCAGATCTAGGAGAAATGAGGTATTTTCTTGGGATGGAGGTACTACAAGTCTAGGAAGGGATAATTATCAGCCAATAGAGTTTTTCCTTAAAGATTTTAAAGAGGTTTTGCATGGAGAGGTGCAAATCTGTCAGTGTGCCAGTGGCACTTGAAAAAAAGTTTAGCAACAATGATAAGTTTGAGATGGCCGATGAGAAAGCTTACAAAAGTCTCATTGGTTGCTTGTTGTATTTAACTGTAACTCAACCTAAAATTATGTATGCAGTGGGCTTGTTATCAAGACTTATGCACTGTTGCAACACCTCACATTTTAAGGCTACTAAGAGGGTGCTGAGATACATCAAGGGATCCGCTAATCTTGACGTATAGTTTGAAAAGAAAGAAGAATTAAAGCTAGTTAGGTACACGGACAATGATTGGGCAAGATCGGTGGATGACATGAAAAGTACCTCTGGTTATTTCTTTTCACTTGGATCTAGCATATTTTCATGGAGCTCCAAGAAGCAACAAATTGTTGCTCTGTCGTCAGCTAAGGCAGAGTATGTAGCTTTAGTAATAGCGATAAATCAAGTTATTTGGCTGAGAAACTTCTTAGCGACTTGAATCTTTTTTAGGCTGAAGCAACACATATTCTATGTGACAATCAATCCACCATTGCAACTGCGAAGAATCCCATTTTTCATGGGAAGACAAAACACTTCAAGATAAAGTATCTGTCACACCTAAATTTCCAAAAACCAAAACTCAAGGAGTCGGAGAGTTGATTAAGTAGTAATGGAAAGTTGGGGGTACTAGTGAGAAATTTAGAAAATTTAGTGGGTGGCGGGGAGAAAGTTCTGTAAGAGTATGCCCAAAGATCAATCATGAGATGATTGTAATAACATACTTGATTTATCATGTTTATTAATATAAAGCGTTGTCATTATTATTTCAGTTTTTCCTTCTGTGTGTACAAATAAACTGTTTTATAATAATGTCCTGAGAATAATATGATTATTCTTAAAAGATCCTTAGTCAAGTATTATTGTTGACTAGGACAACTATAATGCATTAAGACTAACATGTAGTTGATTGATGATAAAGAGTTGTCATTGATATGGAGTGTCAAAATCAATGCATGAATATGTGTGTTAGAGAACAACATATTGGACTGACCCGCTATGAGTATGTTTCTTGGATTATTATGTAATTGTCACAACATTACTCATAGTGATTAATATGTATATGATCCTTAGACTTGAGATAATCATTATCCCAACATCGTGAGTCGATATTTTGATATAGTCAAACGTACATCAGAATCGGTTGTTCTATAAAGGTGATGTTGGATATACCACAATCTATGTAGAGGATATTGTTGATCAATATAGGATAAGTCCCTCCCACATAATGGGAGTAATATCTTAGGCCATTTGATTGAGTGAGACTAGAAATGCATAACCATGCTCAAATAAGTTGACATGAGATGTCATACTAATTTGTATATCATAGTCTACTCAAGATATCAAGAAACATGGGATGGACTATACAAGTGTGACTATTCCATGACTTGTATCCATTCCGAGATAAAGGACTTAAGGATTAATGCATGAAAGGTTAATCACAAAAAGTTATGTCGAGTCATGACTTCTTGTAACTTAGGTAGCAATGATGCATTGCTAGATGCCATTCATTTTTGTGACATTAGAATCGTTCTAGTATTACTGCTAACGTTACAAGAACCTCTGAGGTCACACCACGTGGTTGAAATGAACGGAATAAAACATAGTTGGTATTGTGTTTGATTGTTATATGAATTAAATTAATTAAAGAATTAATTTAATTGGGTAATCAAATATTGAATATATTATATGTACAAGGATGTTGTACACATAATGAGAATTAATATATTTGGTTCGTATATAAATTTAAATAAATATAGTTTACCGAAATCCATGTTATAATTAATGTAATTATAAATTTTTTTGGTATAATTAATGTAATTATAATTTTCGGTTAAAATATTATTATATTTATTTAATTTTATAATTCATAAAAGATATACTGATTATAAAAGGTAATTAGTGATAAAAAAACTTATTAAGAAAAACCCTAAGAATTTGCTTGAAAAGGTCTAGCAGCCATCAAGCAAATAAAACCTCTAAAACAGTTTTGGAGATTTCTATCATTCATAATCAAACCGGGTGGATTACGTAGAGGCCGACATCGTAAAGGTTGCGGCTTGGTTCGATAGTAGATCAGAACTTTTGTTGCCGAGGCATCGCTGTTTACTCAGATTGAAATTTTGGTAACTTCTAAACCTTTATTTCACCCCGATTCGTTCCTCACACATGGATTCATGGTTTGGATCGCCGGGATTAATTTTATTTTTCTGCGCCATGGGGGTGCCGGCGTTCCAACAAGTTCGACTCCAAATTTGGTTTGGTTAGGTAGGAAACATAATAATTAGGATTGTGTGATAGTGACGGTCTGTGAAGATTGCGCCATGAGAATATATATATATAGGTTGGAGGATGAGAGAAGAGGGGGGATTCCTTAATCTTAGTTACACATTCTTCTCTTCAAAGTTATCATCATACTCTTTAGTCGTCTTGAAGAAGAAAAGACTATAGCCGTGAGAGGCTCTGTATATTGCCGTAGTCATAGGCCTAGATATCTAAGAAGGAGAAAAATTGAGGGACTGCTGCCATGTCTAAGGAGACACTAGCATTCGGGCAACCACGATAACAAGGATAGGGAAATAAGGTAAGTTTTTTGCACCTTGCTTCTGGACGATAAACAATGATATGTTGCTTGCATGAATTAGTGAATGCATGAGTAATCTGTGCATGAATAATGTTGTTGAGTCATAACAAGTTGATTACTATTGTTTTAACATAGCTAATAAATAGATGCATGTATTGTATGATAACTGGGGTTAAACCTCAATGGGATAGACAAAGTTAAGAGGGGAAATGGGGAGTGAACCTATTAGTTACCACCATAGGCGAAGCTCTCAAGCCTTGTTGTAACAGCCCAAACCCGAACAAGTAGTTTCAACCCGGATCTGGCGAGCTACATTAGCCACCGAAGTGACTCTCCATTAACTCCTAACCTAACCTCCAACACACCACTTACTTGTGATAATAATGCGTTAAATAAAAACACTACAATGAAATTATTTTCATACACATAATGTAAACATACGAGCTTACTAAACATCAAAGGAAAGGTTTGCATCTCAAACAACAGAAAGTCTTAAGCGTTCGCATACATCGAATAACATAAGCTCACTTAGAAGCATTCAATACGAGTTCAAACACACAAAGTATGAGTTCATACAACAACATAGGTTCGCATACAATAGTATATGTTCG
Source organism: Gossypium rotundifolium (assembly GCA_025506655.1). Lineage (NCBI taxonomy): Eukaryota > Viridiplantae > Streptophyta > Magnoliopsida > Malvales > Malvaceae > Gossypium > Gossypium rotundifolium. The sequence continues at coordinate 44,503,678 of CP106725.1, read as the reverse complement.
CTAGATACCAATAGTTCTCATAGTACCTAAGTTCGCAACATGCAGTATAGTTTCACAAACAAACAATCTTTGCAACGAGAGGTATCATACATTTATGGGTTTTCATACTTTAATTGTAATATCCTAAAATTTGAGTATCTTTTGTGTTGGCATGGGTATGAATTTTTGTGTGTTAGCATAGTCTTGTGAAGGCTTGATTTTATTTAGGAAGCTAGAATAATTTTTAGTATGGTTTATTTAATGAAGTGGATTAAGTGAGTTTGACACTTAAGATAATTTAAGTGTTAAATTAAAGCACAAGAGGAATAAGTGGCAAGATGGTTAAGGCTCTTGAAAGGGTGCTTGAGGTTAGTGGTTCTAGTATCAAAGAAAGCATATTGAGGATTTTTATTTCATCATAGCATTTATGGACGGTCAACCTATGTTTATGATAGGTTGGGCTTTCATCTTTTGGTAAGTTGAATTTTGGTTTAAGGAAAGCATGAATTGGGGATAAGATTCTTAAGGTTAAGGAAGGTTGGGGAGACATAAGGCTAGACTTTAGGATGATGTTTTGGAAAATTTTCCTAGCCTTTAGTGCATGTATGTGGACGGCATGTATGGCTAGGGGGTGGCCGAATTTTGATAGGAGGTTTGGGGGATAGTTGGTCAACCTTTGCTTTTGTGCATCTTTTGCATTGTTTTCTTTCTCCAAAACTTCTCCTATGGCCGAAAGTACCTAAGCACTTTTGTGCAAATTTTGCTTGTGTTTTAGCCTTCATTTTGTTGAACCAAAATGCTATTCTCTTCTTTTCATTTTTCTCTTGAAACCAAACAACTTATGAATTTTGTGCACTTTTCTTTTAGGCAATTAGGTGTTGGCCGAATCTCATCTCTCCCACATCTCTTTTCTTTGTCTTCTTTAACATTGGTTCATAATCACATTTCTCCTACACTCTCTTGGCCGAATCTTTCTTTTTCTTAATACCATTTCTTTTTCATTTGTTCAAAGACAAAACATCTACTTCCATTCTATTTCTTCTTTTCTTTTTCACTTCACCATAGCCGAATCTTCTACTTCCTTTTAGTATTATTTTGGCCGAATATTCAAGGGTAGACTCTCCTTGGGTTTCTTCTATCGATTTTGGATTAAAAGGGGTAAGTGTTCATGAACGTTTTTCTTCTTTTTCTTTCTCGTTTCTATGATGTTTTCTTGTGGACAAAGGCCAAACCTTTGGACATTGTTTTGCAAGGTTCTAACCATTTTTAGGATTCGATTATTCTCTTAGGCTCATTGGGATTTCGGAAGCAATCGATTTAAGCCATTCCTTTAGCAAATCAAAGTTGGTAAGTCAAGTGGTAAGGATCCTATACTCTTAAGTTGGTTGAGGAAGCCTAAGGTTATTTAGATTTAAGATATGTTGTTGGCCGAATGGTTTTCATTAAAATATTGTGATATGGCCGATTGTAGGACAAGGATCTAGTGCGGTGGATCGGATCTTCGAAAGTTAGTTTTGTTTTGGTGAAAGGTGTGTGCATCTTACACACTTTATAACTTGGTTTATATATATATATATATATGTATTTATGTGTATTATAACTAATCATATTATGAAAGTGGGAAAAACGATGAGATTTGCATATGATACCATGATGGTATGAATGATGATTCGGGTAAGTCCGTTTCAATATGTTGTTAATACATGTGGATTGAAATCATGATCAATGATTTATGGTATTTGATATATGATTCATATTAAAGTGTATTAACATGATTTGGACATCTATTGCATTGGTATGGGCAATATGAGAGGAGGGGAAGATTGTGACTTGGTCACCAAAGATTTGGTATCACATTTGTGTCTTGGACACCGTAGATTTGGTATCTCCAAGGTGATTTGGTATCACATTCGTGTCTTCGACACTAGAGGTTTGGCACCTCATAGCATCTCGTCCCCTGTGGTTAATACCACCGTGGGTTGGCCCCACTTTTGAGATATGGGATCGCCGCCATGATTTGGTATCACACGGGTTGGCCCCACAGATGGATTATTCGTGACTTTGGTCACCAGTGATTTGGTATCACATTTATATCGTGACTTGGTCACCGGTGGTTTGGCACCACCAAAGGGTTTGGTACCACACGGTAGAAAAGGAGTTAAGGATGGCTAGGTTGGGTGCATTATGCATATATGTTGCTTTGTTATAATTTGTGTAAGTATGTTGTATTTACCCGGGAGAGGGAATATGCACTGAGTCTTGGTGACTCACCTTCTCCCTTATCTTTTCAAGTGATTCATGAGATCGCGGATGATGAGCCGGATGAGCTCGAGGAGGCCATGCAATAAAAGTTGGTTTTATATGAACTTCCATTTGGGTATTATATTTTAATTTGGTTTTCATACTTTATGGATTTGTAATAAGGCCTGTTTAATTATGTTTTGGATTATTTTTATGTTTTGAATATGTTTTAAATATGGTTTATAAATTTCATGATTATTATAATAAAATGAGCACCAAGTTTTCTAAACTACAAAATGCGTTGGTTTTTAAAACGTTACCATCGGGTAACATAAATCATTCGATAATTTAAAATATCTTCAAATAATAAGTTTCTACATTCAAATGCAAATGGTTTTCAAAGTAATAATTCGAGTCTTCTTAAAATGATATAAATGTTTTCTAACCTATGATTTATCGAACTAAGTTTTAAAGTTTTATGTAATTTCAAAGTAAATCTTCAGTTTTAACTTATTAAACATGTAATTTCTACAAATATAGAATTTCAAAGAGTTTTTCACAAAAATTTAATTGTTAATTCGATTCTTTCAAAAATATTTTCCTCAGTGACATACTAGATTCGGTCGTGGCGTATTGACCGGGTTTGGGGTGTTACATTAATAAGGTTTGTATGCATGCATGGGTTCGCTAAATCAGGGGAAATCATGTAATTTTTGGAATTGCAAACATACAGGGATCGAAGAAAATGATACTTGGTATTAAATTTGACTCGCATATTTTAATAGCATATCAACGTAACAGTCATGCATGAAAAACATTGATTTTATTCATAACAAAAGATAATCAAATATTCTAAGTCATGGTTCGCAAAACAAAATAACTACAACTTTAAAGGAACTATTTAGATAACAGAGTCAAAATATAACAAGTCTAAATCCCTCATAAAAATAAACCCCATCGCCAATATTTCTAGGTTCGTGAATATCTAGTCAAGAGTGAGCCATACCAAGTCATCTACCTCACCACTATTATCCCCTACCTACTTATTTGTGAGGGAAGAGAGCAGTGGGTGAGTTCATTGAAAACTCAGTGAATAATCATGAATAAACAAGGTATGTTGTAAAACTGATCTTTAAAAACAGAAAGAAAACTTAGTCTTAAAATCGTTTCGTGTGCTGAATTCACGAGTGAGGCTGTGAAACCTAGTTCATAGATCCTATCAAAAAAATATAGTTGTAAAATAGTTTCGCATGTGTTATTGAAAATCATATTTAAAAACCTAGCTTGTTCTTTTTTAAAAACAGAACTTATACAACATGAAATCATGCTCACATACTTATCTTATTAGAATGGCTGAAAAACATAAAATATGTTCTCACACTTAACACACTTATCAGGATTTTTGCCTTGTGGATATTCAGATCTCCTTATAATGCCTCAGAATGACTCAAAGAGTCATTTTAACATGTCCCATAAGTGTAGGCAAAGCAATACACTCTCATATACACCAACATGTCTCAACATGTCCTAGGGCCTCAGCACCCAAAATCACAAAAACAAAGAGGTGAGTACTCAAAATCCTTTGGTATACCAATATGTCCAACATGGCTCGCAAATGAGCATGCACAGAGACATATCACAGAGAGTTCACATAGGAAGCTTGCTTATCACAGAGAGCTCGTACAAAAGCTCATAAAAATACAATTTATAAAATTGTTCTATAAAACATACTTAAAAACAATGGCTCACTTAGGAGCTCGCATAAAACATATTTTTGAAACATAGCTTAAAAAAAACATATTTTTAAAACAGATTCTTAGAACTTGAAAACATGGCTTTGTTGAAAACTTACTTTTTAAGCTTAGTTTAAAAAACAAAGTTCTTGAAACCATCACAGTTTGCACACAAGATACAAACTTTAAACATTCATCGTGAAAATCATGATAGTGAACATACTTATGACGATTTGAATCATTCACTGAAATAATGAGAAACTAGACAAGCTTGGCTTTGCTTTTATCCTTTCTTGAAACACCCCAAACCCGGTCCCACGAGCCTTGACCGGATTTGGTATGTTCCCCGGTGTAAATCGTTTCAAATTCTTTTGTTACTTAGGAAAAACTTGTGTGTTTTGAAAGATAAATCGTTTTGGGTTGGGCTTGAGTTGAAAACAAGTTTATTTCATTATTAAATTCCTTTACTTTAGGTGACAAAACGTTTAGGCTTTGTTTTAAAATAAATTTACTTAATCTTTTAATAAATAAAAGTTTGTAAGCTTAATAAATAAAAGCAAGAAAAGTAGTTCTACTATGGCCTTATTACATCAAATAATTCCCAAAATTTAAATTCAAAGTACTTAAAATGAAATAGTCTAAATAGATGAACTTCTTGCCGAGCATGGCCATCCCTAAGCATCTCTAGGCCTGGTCCATTACTTGTTAAATCACACCGAAAAGTAATCCCACAAAGGGTGAGTCAATGACTCAATGTGTTACCAACACTAAAATTTAATAATTCGCATACATTATCATACATGTTCATAAACAAATAAAAAATAATGATGCAACCCAACCCAAACCTAGATAGCCATCCGTTACATGTCCCCATACCAACCTCGCACACCGTGGGGACTACTAAGTCAACCCTCCATCCGCTACACACCATCGAAGGCGTCATTGCAATGACGTGCTTATCGCCTCTATAAAATTCGTGGTCTTAGGTCACCACATTCGTAAATCGTGGTCTTAGGTCACCACATTCAGTTATCGTGGTCTTAGGTCACCACATTTAGATTTCGTGGTCTTAGGTCACCACATTAACTTCCCCTTTTCATATAACCCATATGCCCCATATCATACATATCATGCAATATCATACCTTAATTCACATTCTTATCACTTTTCACATGTTAAAAATAACATATATTCATATTCCTAGTAGGAGTAGGAAACATACCTTAGTACTTTGTACCATTGTATGGTACCTTAGCCATGCTTTTCACATTCTTAATAACACATTTAATTTAAAACATAGCCATGAACGTATTAAAACTTAGGGTAGGGTACACACCTGATTCGCTTAACAATTTCACTTGAATCCCGAAAATTCAATCTAAAGCCTTAGATCTCAAGTTCCTACATTCGGCCAACCTTAATATGTTAGCATAAAGCCTATTCGGCTATAAAACCAAATCCTAGTAGGATTTGTACACTAAAAACCTACCTTGTTGCCGATTGACTTAAGAATCAAGTCCCGAAACCTTGTTGTATTCCTTCTTGCATTCGGCCAAACATTAAATTATACCACAGGTTAGTTTTGGCTTTTTATCAATTATGGAATAGATCTAGTTATCAAAACAGGCCTATGGCCGATTGTATTTAGGCACATACCTTGCAATTTTCGAATCCCAAAACTCACCGAATAACTAGGGAACACGCGGCCTATGGTGTACCTTCGGGAAAAGAACTTCTCCTTCCTTGTAATCGGTTGATCCTTAGATCTATTAACTTGTTAGTTTCGACTATTTTGAATAAATATAAACTAGATCTAAACACCAAAAATAGGCCTTGGCCGAATATTCCTTACCTTAGATCTTGGAAGATTTCTTCCTTATGGTCGACTTATGGACAGATCCCGAAGCCTTCTTTCCAAGTTTCAACTAACACAATAATGGGGTTAGATTTCCTGGTTTCGGTTAATCTTAAAAGAAAAATGATGAATTTGAATGAGATCTTACCCTTACTTTGAAGAAATCGATAACCCTTTTGCTTTAAGTCCTTCAAAGATTCGGCCTGAGACTTAAAGAATAGTTGGCTATGAGCCCCTTGTATATTTGGCTTCAACAAGAGTAAAAAGAGAAAGGTATAAGGCCTTAGGGAGAATCGGCAATAGTGGTCCTTTAGGAAGAGATTTCGGCTAGAATAAGTTAAAAGAAAGAGGAAAGAAAGTGACAGGTTTTTGGAGAGAAAAGAGTAATGAAGGAGAGGCTAAATGATGTTATGAAATTCGGCTACTCCTCCCTCCTATTTTTGGCCGAAAATACCAACCCAAGGAGTCCCCCAATCGGCCAACTCTCCATATCTTGATAAATTTATCTTTTAATTATCACCTTAAGAAAATAATCCCAACAATCTATCCCTTGTCTAGCCGAATTTTAGTAAAAATTAAACTCATCTTGTAAGTGTCCCTCTTGCCGTCCACCTCCTTTGCTTCTTGTAGCAAAAATAAAATCCTTTATTTGCTTCCCACGTTGCTCGAACCTAGGCCCATTTGCATAGCTTGTGGCATCACCCCAGCTGGGCCTTAAGTGGTGCCTCCAAGCCACTTAAACAAGCCTATGTTTGTGTCAAATTTCTTCTATTAATTTTCTTAAGGCTACCTTGTTTTAGTTTTCTCTTTTACTTAACATTTCTAAATCATTTCCTTACATTTCCAGGTTTCAAAAAATGTTCACTTTCCTATTTTAACTTAACATTTCAAAGTTTCCAAAATGTTCACTTTCCTCTTTTAAACTTAACATTCCCAAGTTTCCAAAAATGTTCATCATACATTCATAATACATAAGTCATGCCATTTCGCATAATTAAATCAGAAATACATAGGCCCATTTTCAGGATGTTACATTTCTAGTGGATGGTCCGGCTAGTTCACAATATAAACAAACACACAAATTACTTAAAGAGACCATACTTATAGAATTCATACATGTACGTGAACCTAGCTTTTATGAAAATCACCTAACAGGATAGAGACTTACCTTGGATGCTACGAACTGGACTTAGAACATAGACTTAACGATAGGATATTCAAAGAGATAATTCTCATGAATTAAGGGTCGTATTTGTAGACCTAAGTGTCTTGGAATTCTTAGGATACCCAACTTGACTTAGGAAATTTATTACTTGGACATAAAGTTTTCCTAGATACACCATATCTTTATTTTCTAACTCGAGTTGGCTCACTCTTTGACTGGCGAACCCCAATTCAAAACTTACTTGGTGAACTCTAGCTTGCCAAACATACTGGCGAACACTATTGCAATAAATCTGGCAAACCCCTTACTACATCTTTTAGCGTATACTGCTTCACCGAAACACTTGGCGAACTCCTTGCTGATACTATTCTAGCAAACTTCCTAGTTTGTCAAAGCACTAGCGAACACTTATTTCACTGAAACATTGATGAACCCATACTTGCAAGGCCAAAACTTCCAAGCCCGATGTAACACCCCTAACCCGTGTCTGTCGCCAGAATAGGATTATGGAGTATTACCAAAACATTCAGAACAATTTCAGATAAATCGTGTCAATCACTATTCATTAATCAAGATCATTTGTAACGTCCCTTAGATAGACTCTCGAGGTCTAATACGAGCATTAGAATCGATTTGGGACTTAATACAAAACTCTAAAAAATTTCGTGACATTTTAAAAATTTTCCAAGGTTCAGAGCTTACATGCCCGTGTGGTCCAAGGGACACGCCTGTGTGACCCTTAGACATGCCTATGCCTCAGGCCATGATTGATTTAGGTTGCTCTTTGACTTATGCCACACGGCCATACCACACGCCCGTGTGCTAGGCCATGTGGTTATTTAATTCAATTCAAAAGAGGTGCAGGTTTCACATGGCCAAGGCACATGCCCGTGTTCAAGGCTGTGTCACCCACATAGCTGAGACACACGCTTGTGTCTCTGTCTGTGTGCTCAATTTTGAGCATTCTGTTTTCTTAATTTTAAGGTGCAGGGGACACACAGCTAGATCACATGCCCATGGGGTAGGCCGTGGGGACAAAATAAAGCCATTTTTTAGCCTCTTTTGTTACCCAAATTTACCATTTTCCTGCACCAAAACATACCAATGATAAACCATAAAAGTAACATATTTTAATCCCACATTTAGTATGCTTTTGGATGAATTTATCCTTAATTTATGTAAAAAGGTGCTCTTAATCCTTTCTTTTCATGTCTTATACTCAAGAAAGCACCCAAGGATAAAAAGGATGCAAAACAGGTTTAAAACGGACCAAAGTGGGCCAACCCAAGAAGTCGGCACGGCCTAGACTTCATGCCACACGGCCGTGCCCCAATATTTAGATTGCACACGGTTACACCCTAATTTACATGACCGTGCCTTGTCAAAAAAATCCCAACACGGCTGACCCCGATGTACACGGCTCGTGCCCCAATTGGTAGACCCGAAGCACGGCCTCTACCAGATATTGCATGGGCATGTCATAGCCATGCCTAAATCGATAAGATGGAGACACGGGCTGGACCACGATTTACACGGGCGTGTCAAGGGCGTGCCCCTGCCGCGGGAAAGAGCTATTTCACTCAGAATTGGATGCTTGGAGCCCAAGAAATGCAATCCTAAGTCCACTCAAACACTTATGACGAATTTCACTTGAATTACGAGTACTTAGGAGCCAAGTAAAGCATCCCAAACGTCTATATAAACAATCCAAGGTAGCAATTCAAAGTCGTTAGGTTTTAGCAGAGTTTTCTGCCAGAGCTTTACTCGTTTAGGGAATTACTCGAAGATAGCCAGTTGATCCATCTCGAAGAGTCAGAATTCTACTCAAGACGAAGGATCTCTCCTTCAATTCCTTCAGGGGGTTTTAGGAATTTCTTATGTTTTGTTTTATCTTTTCTCTTGAGATGTTTTCTTATTTTATTATGAACTAGATCCTTCAGATACTTGAAGGGGATGAAACCTATGATGGATTTTGTTATTTGATCTATTGGTTTATATGATAAATACTTAGTTTGTTCTTAATCATGTTGCTCAATTTAATCTGATGTGCTTAGGTGGAGGAGGAATAGACCCTACCAAGAGTAGATCTAGCATAATTAAGCGGAGTTGATCGGTGCCTAGAGATAGGGTTACGAGATTTTGCAGGATTAGTGTGAAACCTAATATGGGCGTCCATTGATCGATTTACTGCTTCCTTAGGGGGTTATTATAAGAGAACGAGAGTTCCACTAATTAACCTAAGGTTAGACGTTATTCGCTTCGAGAGAAGGTTTAATATAGGTTAAGGAGTCTCATGGATCAAGCTAAGTAAAAGAAATAATATGAATTGAAAGTTAGATAATAAGTGAAGTCATAGGTGGATTCTTCCCGAGGGTATCGTTTTTATCAACTGAGTTTTCCAAAGTCTTTTGCCAGTTTATTCTTTTGTCTTTGCATTTAGTTTAAGTATTTCATTAGTCTTAGATAAGTTAATTAATCACTCCATATTTAAGGTTAAATAATAGGAAGAAAGTGAGTAGTAGTACTTTTAGGTTCCTTGGGTTCGATAAGATATTCTTGCCAAGGCTATACTACTGTTTGACAGGTGCACTTGCCTCTATCGTTGTCATTGTTAGTCTACAGGTTTGATTATCCTTTATAAATCTTAAAACTAGACTGTTTTGCAGCTATCAACCAACCATTCCAAGCATTCAAATAAGCAAATTTCATCATTCAACATGGCCTATCGTTGCATACATACATGTTTACTAACTTACCTTGGTTCAATTCATGTGTTAAGCATGATTTGATCAACTACTTGACATACATATATAGTTACCATAGCATAACATTACAAGTATAACAAAACATCCATTTCTAGCCATTCCAATGGCTAGATTTCAAGCATTATTTACATTTACATGCCAATATGGCCAATATATCCTATACATGCCATTACAACCGTAATTGATTTACCGTATTGTACTGTTATGGGCCGACCGATAGTGTGAGTGATCTCCGCCAAGCTTCCAATCCAACGAGCTTTCGATCCAACGAGCTTCTATTTTACTCTAAAACAGGGAAAAATAAAATGGGGTAAGCATTGTATGCTTAGTAAGTTCGTATAACATGGTACTTAACTTACCGTTAATTCTATTTTGAGGTAACTATGTAAGGCACATTCATTCAATTTGACTTCAAGCCCTAAACATATCCTCATTGCCCTTGTTAGTAATATATTTCATAATAACCTCAAAACATGTTTGGGCTCAACAACAATCAAGTTTCCATGCACATTTGCATTCCATAACAATTGTTCATTTAACATGTATAAATCATCTTTTTATATTACAAGTTTAATTTCATAATAGTTCATCTCAAGTTTATATTATTTCATATCGAACTTTATTCATATTTCTAAATATCAATGTCACACAAGTAGTAGTACACTCAAAGTATACAAGTCTATAATCAAGGATGACATATTCATCAAATGAATTTCATGTACAAGTATCATCATCTCATGTTTTCTTATATCACTCGTCACGTATCATCATTTTCATGTATTTTAGACATATACATGTAATAACTCATTTCTTATTCATATTCATCTCATGTCAAGAGTTTTACCTGTTGGATTTATTTAGAATATCAATGGATACACCCGTAGTACACTCGAGGTGTGCAAATCAGAATCCGTCAATTCATACTCAGTAGTACCTTGTAGGTACACTCTCGAGGCACATATCATACAGCAGAATTACCAGTCCAATCTAAATTCTAGCTGTAACATATCCTCTAAGGGCTTTGTCGGATTACCAGTGCAGGCTAAATCCTTTATATGACAAAGAATTCCCTATAGAGTCCGATCTGGATTACCAGTCCAGGCTAAATCCAGTCTATTAGGATTACTAGTCCTGGCTAAATCATAATTGAAACATATACTCGAGAGACTCATTTCGGATTACCTGTCCGGGCTAAATCCATTCTGCAACACATGTAGTTTTATCAGGGAAATCACATTTATCCATCGACTTCCATTTATTCAAACGAGATTAACATTTATCAGGCAATTGTCGGGTATATGTTCAATCTCATAAATTTATGCTTTCATACAATTCAAGTGTTCACATTCAATTCAAGTATAAAATTTACATTTTTTATCATTTTTTATTTATTGAGCATTATTGCTGATCGAGCACATTTCATTTATCGGGCTTTGACGTATATGTGACCATTTCACAAAATTAAGGCATTTATACAATTCACAGCACAACATTTAATTCAATCATAAAAATATATACAATTTAGTTACACGGACTTACCTCGACAAAGGTTCGTGTTCAAACATATACTAATCTGACATTTTCCTCTTTTTCCCTTATTTTAACTCCAAATTTGGTCTATTCGTATCTATACGAGTAAATTTTACATCAATTTCACATATTTCATATTTATTTGGACTCAATTTATATTTTAGGAAAAATTACCATTTTGCCCCTAACTTTTCCATTAATTCCATTTTTGTCTCTAAGCTCGAAAAATGAAACTTGTGTAAATGACTCCCTATTCCAAGCCTAACCGAAGCCCCATTACAAATTTTACAGCACATGTATTCATAAAATTTTAGAATTTTTCATCAAATTTTATAACTTTTCATTTTAGTCTCTAAATCATGTTTTCATAAAAAACCACTTTGTAAAAGTTGTTTATCTATCAATATTCTTTCATTTCAATATTCTTTCATTTTCTGCCATAAATTTCAAATTTCCAGCATATACACCCATGACCCATTTTCATACTTTGATAACTTTTCAAAATAATCCCCTAAATAGAGAGATTAAGCTATCTCGATTCCAAAAATATCAAGATTACTAAAAACGGGACAAGGAAACTTACCCAATTTGGCCATGAAAGTCTATTCTCTCTCTCCTAGGGTTTCCATGTTTATTTTAGGGAAGAAGATGAAATAAAATAAGATAATATCGATTTTATCATCTTTTAATTAATTAAAATTTTCACTTTCCAATTTAGTCCCTAGGCTTTTTCTCATTTTCCATGGATGAGTCACCAAGAAAAATCTACATACTTTTGTAATGGTCTAATTTCCATATAAGAACATTTAGTTTTGAATTCCATAGCTATTTAATCCTTATACCTACTAGAATTCAAGTTTCACATTTTATGCGATTTAGTCCTCATAATTGGGCACCAAATCGATAAAATTTTCATGTCAAAATTTTCACATGTCACATATATTATATTATGGAGCATATAATAAAATAAAAATAAATTTTATTTTCGGCTTGGATTTGTGGTCCTAAAACCACTGTTCCGATTTCATCGAAATTGGGCTGTTATAACTCTCCGCCCTTAAGAAATTTTTGTCCTCAAAAATTTTACCAGTAAGAAGATTCAGGCATTACTTTCTCATGTTTCTATCCAGTTCCCAAATAGCTTTCTCTGTATCATAGCTTTGTCCAAGAACTTTCACTAAAGATACCTTTATACTTTTCGTTTCTTTCACTTCACATGTCAGAATTTCAACCAGTCACTCGTTGTAAGTCATGCCAAGCTGAATTTAACATTTATCAAAGCAATAACAAATGATGGGTCTGATCGATTCTGTCATAACACATACACTCATAAAAACATTATGAATTCTGTAGAACTCTGATAATAATATTAATCAGTACACAACAAGTCTAATTATTTTCAATGATCTCATATGACTCAGTAAGTCATAGCCTTATTTTTTCCTGAACAGCCAATCTGAATAACTTTCTTTCATGGTAAATTTTTAGAAATGCTTTGTTGCCATTAGAAACTCTATTTTTTTCATTTCAGATCTACATTTGATTTCTGACGATCAATTACTACTTTTAAACTGTTTCAAATCATTTTCATCTTTCTATAGCCTCAAAGAATCAAACCTACTACATGTATCCTTTCTCACTGAACTCCATCCAAAACATCGGAGTTTTACATTTGTGACCATATAAAACCTCGTACAGTATAATTTTGTACTTGACTGTTGACTATTATAATAAATAAATTCAACCCGAGGCAAATACTTTTCTCAGTTACCTTCAAATTCAAGTACTCTACATTGAAGTATACCTTCCAAAATCTGAATCATATGTTCAGATTGATCATTCGTCTGAAATGAAACATGGTACTAGAATGTAACCGTATACCCAGAGTTTCTTGTAACTTGTTTCAGAGTTGGAATATGAACTATAGATCTCTATCAGAAATAACATAAGCTAGCATATCATAAAATCGATAATCTCCAAAAATAAATAGTTCGGGCAATCTACCGAGTGAGAAACCCATTCATATCAGGATAAGATATGCTGGCTTCTTCGAACAATAAAAAATTACTCAATTCGTATCTTTCTTTTTCATGGTCAGGGAGAATCCTGATATAAAATTCATAGTAACTTTGTCCCATTTCCATTTCGGTATTTTCACTAACTATAACCATCTTGAAAGTATCATCTCTATCTTGCTGATACATCCAACATTTAAATATAGATTAAAAAATACCACCTTTCATTCCGAGTTACTAATACATCTTTTTAAATTGTTGTGCATTGTATCATTCTCTGATAAACAGGCGTAGTACCACTGTGATCATTAATGTAAAATTTTCTATAAAAGTTCCAAATTCTTCAGTACTCGAACTTTGTTTCTGAATAACAAGAATTTATCAGTTCTACTTTAAAATTATGAATCAAAAATTATTTCACACTATACTCATTTAACTTACAACTCATTATCACTTTTCTGAGTTTTACTGATCTGTTGTAGAGACACCGGTTTAGCTCTATACTCAGCTTAAATTAAATTATTATCAGTCAATCATATTCAATACCCATGGCGTGCAAAATATAAAGAGATTTTCTACTCAAAACATCTGTAACCACATTCGCTCTTTCTGAGTGATATTCAATTATCAAATCACAACCTTTCAACAATTCAAGCCATATACGCAATCTCAAGGTCAAATCTTTTAGCAACATCAGATACTTCAGAATTTTATGATTAGTACTTATATGATATTTTCACCATACAGATACTGTTACCAAATTTTTAGTGCAAACACAATAATTGTCAACTCAAGATCATATTTTGGGAAATTCTTTTCCCGTAGTTTTATCTGGTTGGAAGTATAGACCATTTCTTTACCTTTCCTCATCAAAACACAGTTTAATCCATTCAATGATGTATCACTGTAATAATAAATTCCTTACCCAAATCAGACTGAACCAGAACTGAGGCTTCGATCATCAAGGCTCCCAACTGATCAAAACTTTGCTAATATTTGTCAGTCCATTCAAATCTTACATCTTTCTATAATATCCATATCATTGATGTAGCTATCATAGAAAACACTTTCACAAAACTTAAAAATGATATCGAAGCTTTTAATTATTCTAAGGTCACAATCATTAGACAGGTTAAAACCATAATACTATAATAGATCTAACGTTTCGACAATATAAATGGAACAATACCTCAACCTCAATACTATTTTTCAAATAAAAGAGGAATACCAAGGTGGCTCAAATATCATCTAGTGCAATGATACAGTTTCTATAGTCTATGTTCCATATTACCAAATTCCCATGATCAAGTCAGAATTCATAACGATAATAAGTATAATTACCACTGACCAATGAATATTTATCACAAATAAACCATGCTTGAATAATAAAGAAATTGATGACATTTCGGAGAAAATTCAGAAAAGCAATATTACACATACTCAGTAGAAACAACTGTGAAAAAGATAATATAATTTTGCGTATTAGAAATACAGGGCTTCAGTCAGTAGAAGTAGAGGATGATATCATATGAAACTTATCATCAAATCTTATATCAATCATGATGAATTAGCAACCCAAGTTAAATAGAGCAATACAACTCATGAATCAACCAGACTTTCAGTAATTTCATTTATCATGATTTTCTAGCTTTTCAATACGATAATTATTGCATCTGTACATGCACAATTTCATATGCCTCTGAGAATAATAGAACTTATAGAGTACTCATGAGATGTTGCTGTAATATACCCAATTATCATTGTAACACCCCTTACCTGTATTCGACACCAGAATAGGTGCGAGGCATTACCAGAACACATACACTTGTAAACGTATTAAACCAAGTCATAAAATTCCATCCAAATTAAAACTTTTCAAATTTTTATCTTTGAGTCCCTAAATAGGGCCTACGAGGCCCAATACATACTTTGGAAGTGGCCCGTGTCCAAGGCCATGTCCTTCACACAGCCGAGATACACACCCGTGTGTCAGGCCGTGTGGCGTTTCGAATTTCCAAAAATCAAGTGCAGACTTCACTCACCTTAGGCACATGGCCGTGTGGCTGCCCGTGTGACCATAAGTAAGGCTATTTACCAAGTCCTTTGCCACCCCAAAACACTTATACACTTATACAAATTTATCATCACACAACATGGTATTATTAAGCATTCAAACATCTACACTAAGACATCCACATACCATTTACAAACCATATTCATCATGCATAATCACACACACTTAACCATTCACATCATGCAACTTACACAACCAATCACATTTACCACTCATAATTATCACACATTTACTCATCCAACACATGCAAGCATACACATCCTTGAAATGAATCATCATAGACTTATAACATAATAATTATTAGCCACATTAAACGGCCTTATACAACAATAACCATCAAATAGCATAGGCTAACATTCTAGGCCAACTCATAATAACATATACACACATAATCAAGTCCCTATACATGTCATAGACTTAAAAATACTTGAAGATCGTTGATACTATACCAATAAATAACTTGTTAGTGTGATAGAATCTCCAACGGCCTCCAACTTGAGCTAGCATCTGTGACACTATAGGAAAAAGAAAAGGAAGAAGGGATAAGCATTATAGCTTAGTAAGTGTAACATCCTGAATTAGGGGTTGTTTGCAATTTAACTATTTTTCCCTTGTGTGTGCTTGAAGAAATATGTATGCTTGATTGCTTGACATATTCTAGGGTCTAGTCATAACCCCGGGCTAGGTCTGACTTAGGGCTAAAAATTTCTTTTTAGTGCTTAAGAGGAGGGAGTTAGGTGAGATAGGGGTTAAGAGAAATTTTGGGAGAAGCATGACACAAGGAGCTGGTTGGTAGAAGTGGCGTTGGGCATCAGTTAAGGGCCTGGAAGTGACGCCTAGCGCAGGTCTTGGGTTCGAGCTACTGGAGTGGCGCTTGGGAGTTTTACTTTTTGCGTTATGTATAGGGTGATGGGCTAAGGAAGGCCTTAAAAATAAAATGGTAGGGGTTATGGACATGAAAGTCAGATAGGTAAAGTGGCTTGGGGCGTGATAAGGGGCTGCGGCATGGGGTCCCATGTTCGAGTAGCATGGGTAGCTTATGGGAGGTTTATTTTTTTTTGGCATGCTGGTGTGAGGGGAGAGAGCTGGTGGCCTGCACATGGACTCTCAAATGGATGAGGATAAGCTTAATATTTGCTTCTAAATTCGGCTGGAAAAGTAAGTGCTATTAGTTTTATTTTTTTTTATTTATTTGAAGAGGTGGTTAGGAGATAAAATAGAAGATAAATCTTATTTTATTTCAAATGGGTGATAATTGAAAGATAAAGAATTATCACCAAAGGGATGAGTGTTGGCCGAATGCAGGACTCCTTAGGGCCATCCACAATCAGTTTTGAGTATAGCAGGGAGGTGCCGAAATTCATCTAATTGATTTTTCTTTTTCTCCCCAATTTGTTCTTGGCCGAATTCTCTCTAGCCCCATTGCTCAAAATTCTTCAAATTCTTCTCTTCTTTTGTTCTACTTGGCCGAACCTATCACCCCTTTCTACTCAAAATTTCATCTTTCATTTGGTGATAGCCAAATATCTCATCAACACTTGGGAGCCATAGCGAAATTTCTTCACTTTTAGTCTCTTCAAGAAAACAATAGAGGTAAGTGTCCCTTTTAAAAAGATCGGGTTCTTTTCTCTTCCTTTGGTGTGCTGAAAGCATGTGTAAAGGCTTTGGTAGGGATTGGCCGAATGTGTATAGGCCATATTAACATGTAACTTTTGTGTGTAGCCGACACTAAGGAGCATTTTGGGATTTGATTCTTCAAGGGAGCTCGACAAGACAAGTGACAACTTCGAGATTCCGGTAAGAGTGGTAAGTGGTTAGGCATATTCGGCCAAAGGCCATTTTTGGTATCTATGTATAACCGAATGTGCACTATGGTTTTAGGGGCTAATTGGCAAAGGAAAACAGAGGCTTCCGGGATTTTGATTTGCTTTGGTAAGTGATAATAAGATTCGGCCTAGGGCCATATTTTGGTTATGGGCGCGATTAGTCCTTCGGTATTATTAGATTTAGTCTATAAGGCTTTTTGGATACTAACCTATAGTGGCCGAATGTAGGGCAATACGAGAATACGTTTCGGGATTTCTCTTTAGATCTTCGGTTAAACAGGTATGTAAAACTCTTACACACTTATTAGTTGGCATTGCTTATTATGTTACACTTAACTATTTTGATAGTGATTTGCCTTGTGGGCTTGTGCATGGATCCCGGGTAAGTCGCTTGCGATTTTAAATATGTCATATGAATGATATGATGAGTAAGATGCTATGCCATGACTTATATGCATGATCTATGATAATATGTTAAGCATGTTATGAGCATGTTGGTATCCGGATTGAAGAGAGGAGGGGGATTATTCTCTATGGACTGTCACCAGTGGTTTTGACCACAAGATGGGTTGGCCCCATCAGTTTAATTGTGACTTCGGTCACCAGTGGTTTTGACCACACCGTTGATATAAATTGTGACTAAGTCCCAGTGGTTTGGTACCACCAATGGTTTTGACCACATATTGATAATTGTGACCTATGGTCATCAGTGGTTTTGACCACAAGATGGGTTGGCCCCATCACTTGATTTGTGACTCCGGTCACCAGTGGCTTTGACCACCAGTGGTTTTGACCACACGGGGTAGTTAAAGGAGTATGGATGGTTAGTTTGGGTTGCATGTTTGCATGTTTTACTAGTATTCTGTGTATGAGTTTGTACTTCCGGGTTGGGGATTTATACACTGAGTCTTGGTGACTCACCCCTTCCCATATCATTTTGCAGATGAGTAGATCACGGAGATGGAGCCGGAGAGGACTTGAGGCGGCCATGCTTGATTCCTTGGATTTAAAATTTTATTTAGCACAGTTTACGTTTATTATTTACTAAATTTTTTATTTAGGTTGTAATAAGGCTGCTAGTTAATATTTTGGATGTTTAAGTAGTTGTTTTACTTCATTTCTACTATATTACTCATGAATTAATAAATTGTTTAAATAAATCGGTTAAATATGACGTTTTCAAAATGGAAATCTTTACGAGTTTTCAAGGATGTTACCATCGGGTAGCAAAGTTCACCAAGTTAACAATAACTCTGATGATTTTAAAATTCAAATGACCAAATGTTTTCAAAGGTTTTCAACTCAACCATGTTTGTAAAATCAACCCCACTTGAAGTTTTTATCAAGACACCGTTTTATAACCTTAACAACATTTTTTTTAATCAGATTTTCACCAGTTAATCAGAATCTTTCAAAACGTTTTACTCTGTGACATACCAGATCCGGTCGAGGCTCATGGGCCGGGTTTGGGGTGTTACAGTAAGTAGGTATGTAAATAATAATTTATTTATTAATAGGATTTTATAAATCTTCACAATATGTTCTCAAGATAATACAATAATAATTGCACTTAGTTCCACTATTTACTCATGTTCATCTCCAACTATCTACTCGAGTCACAGTCACTAAATTATTTATATTTTGAGCTACGAAACTCCAAATTAAGATCCGTTAATATTTCCTCAAACTAGGCTCACATATATTCGTACCATAAAATTTTTAGAATTTTTGATTTAGCCAATAAGTACAATTTATTCATTAAAGTCAACCCTATTCTGCTGTCTGACAGTTCCGACCCCTTTCACTAAAAATTAATTATATCCTCGTACGGGATTTGGATGATGTTCTCATTTGTTTATTTTGAAAATATGCTCATAAAGGATTTTAATCATATTAATTATAACCCATAATTATTTTTGTAAAATTTTTAATGATTTTCCCAAGTCAGAATAGGGGATTCTGACATCATTTTGACCCTGTCTCACAAAAATTTGACTATCACAGAATATGAAATTATTTTGTTTACACCATTTCTTTTATGTGAAAATAGACTCATTCAGATTTAATTTCATATCTTATTCAACCTATAAATTAATTTCCACCATTTTTGGTGATTTTTCAAAGTCACATAACTACTGCTGTCCAAAACTGTTTTGTTGCTAAATTTACTCTTTCATAATTTCACTTCTCCATTTCATCTTACCGAAGGTTCGATCAAATATCAAGCACACTGTTCATAAATTTTCATACTTATACCTGTACTTATTCATCACATAGTCATATTCAATTATACTTAGTCGTTACATGATCACATGTATTTTCACTTAGTCAATTTCCCGTTGAACTCATCGGAATAATAACATATACACGGTGGTCTGTACATAGTACTACCCTTGTAGCCGAAGCTATCTGGTGCACATAGTAGCCTAAACTTAGTACTACACATGTGACCAAAACCATCACTTACACATAGTGGCCTACACTTAGTACCACACATGTGATCGAAGCTATCGGGTATACATAGTAGCCTGCACTTAGTACTACACATATGACCTATCCATTTGGTACACGTAGTAGCCTGCACTTTGTACTACACACGTGACCTAAAACCATCTCGTAGCTCTCTTGTACACATAGTGGCCTACACTTAGTACCACACATGTGACCTAGCTACCTCGTTCATATCTTTTCTATTCCGAAGGTTCAATCGAGAATTCTCAATTTTCAACATTTTACCAATTCATCCATAATCAATCACAATTCATAATTTACTTCAAATAATTACTCCATATTCAGCTATATCTCATATAATATAACAAAATGTTAAAACATAAATAAAAAAATGATGTATTATTTACATACAAACTTACCTCGATAGCACAATCAGTGGAAAGGGCTTATTCGTCATATTCTTTGTTTTCCCCCGTTCCAAGTCCGAATCTCATTTTCCTTGATCTATAACAACACATTTAACTCATTTATTCATCTTGCTACTCAAATTAGCCTAAATTCACATTTTGGAAAAATTACATTTTTGCCCCTAAACTTTATCATATTTACACTTTTTCCCCTAGGCTCGTAAAATAATTTCTATTCAATTTCCTTGTATTTTAAGCCTAGCCGAACCATTTTGATAACTATAGCAGTCCACAATTTCCATTTATTCACACAATTACACACATTTTACAACTTTTTACAAACTAGTCCTTTTTGACAATTTCACTGAAAATCACTTAGTAAAAGTCATTTATTACACACCGAGCATTCATATTCTACCATTAAACATCAAACATAAGCATTTCTCATATGGGTAAATTTTCAAACATCAACCCTAGCTCAAATAAATGGTAGAAATAGAGAGATCGTGTTACAAGGATTTTAAAAACGTAAAAATCATTAAAAACGAGGCTAGAACAGACTTACAATTGAGCTTGGAAGCTTGAAAAACCCTATCCATGGTTTCCCCTTGTGAAATTCAGCCATGGGGTTGAAGATGAACAAAATTGGCTTTTAATTTTGTTTTTAATTCATTTTAATTACTAAATGACCAAAATGCCCATAACTTAAAATATTCTATTTCACCTATTTCATGTCCATTTTTGTCCAAAAAATTAACCAATGGTCTAATTAACATTTAAGGACCTCCAATTTGAAAATTCATAACAATTGGACACCTCTAACATTTAGAACTCAACTTTTGTACTTTTTACAATTTAGTCTTTTTGACTAAATTGAGTGCCCAAACGTCGAAATTTTTGAATGAAATTTTCACGAAATCATTCTGTAAATTTTTAGACCATAAAAATATAATAAAAATAAATTTTTTCTCGTCGAATTTGTGGTCCCGAAACTACTATTCTGACTAGGCCCAAAATCGGGCTGTTATAATCACAACTGTATTCAAATATCTTTACAGTATTATCACTATTCCACTGACCCATAAAGTCATCAAAAATCTTATATTATTCAGCTCACTAAAAGAGTCAATTTAGAAGAATTTTCAGCTAATCCGTTCTATAATTATCATATCTGGATAAGTCAATTACTTATGAATAACTTCTTCCTTAACAATGACATCACATATTCAGAATAATCTTCAGAAAAATATGATATCTCTTTAATACCATCTTTACTTATTAACCCGTTCTCATTCTGACTACATCATTAGTCATTCAGCCTTTGAACTCTTTGGTTCCACATTCATGAACTTAATCCATAAAAATCTTGTGAATTTTATTATATAACACTATACTGGTAAGGGAGTAGAGATCGTAACCCTCAAAAATTAACTTTCATATATATACTCATATAACATAAAACTTATCATTTTCATGTAACATAAAACATAATACCTTTTCAAATTCTATTCCATCATCAATAACATTTTACTCAGATACTTGAGTATCTCTTTCGGAATCATCAGAATTAGCTCGATTGGGAATCATCTCTGTCTATTAGTAAAACAATTTTTCATCAGAGTCAGGATATATCACACTATCACAGGTTAAATAATGGCATGTATTTCTAGACTTCACATATTCTACATTCAGTCTGAGAACTGACTAAACCGTAGCTCTGAAACCACTAAATGTAACACTCCTAACCCTTGTCCGTCACCGGAACATGATTACGGAGTATTATCAGAACATTCAGAACATTTTCAGATAAATCATGTCAATCACTATTCATTAATCAAGATCATTCGTAACATACCTTAGATGGACCCTCGAGGTCCAATACGAGCATTAGAATTGATTCGGGACTTAATCGAAAACTCTAAAAATTTTTCATGACATTTCAAAAATTTTCCACGGTTCAGGGCTCACATGCCCGTGCCTCAGGCCGTGATTGATTTAGGTTGCTCTCTGACTTATGCCACGCGGCCATACCACACGCCCGTGTGCTAGGCCGTGTGGTTATTTAATTCAATTCGAAATAGGTGCAGGTTTCACACGGCCAAGACACACGCCTGTGTTCAAGGCCGTGTCACCCACACGGCTGAGACACACGCCGTGTCTCTTCCCGTGTACTCAATTCTGAGCATTCTATTTTCTCAATTTTAAGGTGCAGGGGACACACGGCCAGATCACACACCCATGGGGTAGGCCGTGTGTCACACACGGTCTAGACACATGCCCGTGTGGACAAAATAAAGCCATTTCCTAGCCTCATTTGTTACCCAAATTTACCATTTTCCTACACCAAAACATACCAAGTACAATCAAACCATTCCAAACATTCAAATAAGCAAATTTCATCATTCAACATGGCCTATCGTTGCATGCATACATGTTTACTAACTTACCTTGGTTCAATTCATGTGTTAAACATGATTTGATTAACTACATGACATACATATATAGTTACCATAGCATAACATTACAAGTATAACAAAACAACCATTACTAGCCATTCTAATGGCTAGATTTCAAGCATTATTTACATTTACATGCCAATATGGCCAACATATCCTATACATGCCATTACAACCGTAATTGATTTACCATATTGTACTGTCATGGGTCGATGGATAGTGTGAGTGATCTCCGCTGAGCTTCCAATCCAACAAGCTTTCGATCCAATGAGCTTCTAATTTACTCTAAAACAGGGAAAAATAAAATAGGGTAAGCATTGTATGCTTAGTAAGTTCGTATAACATGGTACTTAACTTACCATTAATTCTATTTTGAGGTAACTATGTAAGGCACATTCATTCAATTTGACTTCAAGCCCTACACATATCCTCATTGCCCCTGTTAGTAATATATTTCATAATAACCTCAAAACATGTTTTGGCTCAACAACAATCAAGTTTCCATGCACATTTGCATTCCATAACATTTGTTCATTTAACATGTATAAATCATCTTTTTATATTGCAACTATAATTTCATAATAGTTCATCTCAAGTTTAGATTATTTCATATCAGAACTTTATTCATATTTCTCGAAATATCAATGTCACACGAGTCGTAGTACACTCAAAGTATACATGTCTATAATCAAGGATGACATATTCATCAAATGAATTTCATGTCCAAGTATCATCATCTCATGTTTTCTTATATCACTCGTCACGTATCATCATTTTCGTGTATTTTAGACATATACATGTAATAACTCATTTCTTATTCATATTCATCTCATGTCAATAGTTTTACCCGTTGGATTTATTTGGAATATCAATGGATACACCGGTAGTACACTCGAGGTGTACAAATCAGAATCCATCAATTCATACTCAGTAGTACCTTGTAGGTACACTCTCGAGGCACATATCATGCAGTAGAATTACCAGTCCAGTCTAAATTCTAGCTGTAACATATCCTCTAAGGGCTTTGTCGGATTACCAGTGCAGGCTAAATCCTTTATATGACAAAGAATTCCCTATAGAGTCTGATCTGGATTACCAGTCCAGGCTAAATCCAGTCAATTAGGATTACCAGTCTAGGCTAAATCATAATTGAAACATATACTCGAGAGACTCATTTCGGATTACCCGTCCTAGCTAAATCCATTCTACAACACATGCAATTTTACTAGGGAAATCACATTTATCCATCGACTTCCATTTATTCAAATTGGATTTAACATTTATCAGGCAATTTTCGGGTATATGTTCAATCTCATAAATTTATACATTCATACAATTCAAGTGTTCACATTCAACTCAAGTATAAAAATTACATTTTTATTGTTTATCATTATTGAGCATTATTGCTGATCGGGCATATTTCATTTATTGGGATTTGATGAATATGTGATCATTTCACAAAATTAAGGCATTTATACAATTCACATAACAACATTTAATTAAATCATAAAAATATATACAATTTAGTTGCACGAATTACCTCGACAAAGGTTCGTGTTCAAACATCTACTAAACTGACATTTTCCTCTTTTTCCCTCGTTCTAACTTCGAATTTGGTCTATCCGGATCTATACGAGTAAATTTTACATCAATTTCACATATTTCATATTTATTTGGACTCAATTTACATTTTTGGTAAAATTACCATTTCCCCTAACTTTTCCATAAATTTCGTTTTCGTCCCTAGGCTCGAAAAATGAAACTTGTGCAAATTACTCCCTATTCCAAGCCTAACCAAAGCCCCATTACAAATTTTACAGCACATGTATTCATAAAATTTTAGAAATTTTCATCAAATTTTACAACTTTTCATTTTAGTCACTAAATCATGTTTTCATCAAAAATAACTTTGTAAAGGTTGTTTATCTA
Organism: Gossypium rotundifolium; assembly: GCA_025506655.1. Classification (NCBI taxonomy): domain Eukaryota; kingdom Viridiplantae; phylum Streptophyta; class Magnoliopsida; order Malvales; family Malvaceae; genus Gossypium; species Gossypium rotundifolium. The sequence goes on along the minus strand of CP106725.1, from coordinate 44,479,252 downwards.
TCAATATTCTTTCATTTTCTACCATAAATTTCAAATTTCCTTTATATGACAAAGAATTCCCTATAGAGTCTGATCTGGATTACCAGTCCAGGCTAAATCCAGTCAATTAGGATTACCAGTCTAGGCTAAATCATAATTGAAACATATACTCGAGAGACTCATTTCGGATTACCCATCCTAGCTAAATCCATTCTGCAACACATGCAATTTTATTAGGGAAATCACATTTATCCATCGACTTCCATTTATTCAAATTGGATTTAACATTTATCAGGCAATTTTCGGGTATATGTTCAATCTCATAAATTCATACATTCATACAATTCAAGTGTTCACATTCAACTCAAGTATAAAATTTACATTTCTATTGTTTATCATTATTGAGCATTATTGTTGATCGGGCATATTTCATTTATTGGGATTTGATGAATATGTGATCATTTCACAAAATTAAGGCATTTATACAATTCACAGAACAACATTTAATTTAATCATAAAAATATATACAATTTAGTTACACGAATTACCTCGACAAAGGTTCGTGTTCAAACATCTACTAAACTGACATTTTCCTCTTTTTCCCTCGTTCTAACTTCGAATTTGGTCTATCCGGATCTATATGAGTAAATTTTACATCAATTTCACATATTTCATATTTATTTGGACTCAATTTACATTTTAGGCAAAATTACCATTTCCCCTAACTTTTCCATAAATTCCATTTTCGTCCCTAGGCTTGGAAAATGAAACTTGTGCAAATTACTCCCTATTCCAAGCCTAACCAAAGCCCCATTACAAATTTTACAGCACATGTATTCATAAAATTTTAGAATTTGTCATCAAATTTTACAACTTTTCATTTTAGTCACTAAATCATGTTTTCATCAAAAATCACTTTGTAAAAGTTGTTTATCTATCAATATTCTTTCATTTTCTACCATAAATTTCAAATTTCCAGCATATACACCCATGACCCATTTTCATACTTTGATAACTTTTCAAAATAATCCCCTAAATAGAGTGATTAACCTATCTCGATTCCAAAAATATCAAGATTACTAAAAACGGGACAAGGAAACTTACCCAATTCGGCCATCAAAGTCTATTCTCTCTCTCCTAGGGTTTCCATGTTTATTTTAGGGAAGAAGATGAAATAAAATAAGATAATATTTATTTTATCATCTTTTAATTAATTAAAATTTTCACTTTCCAATTTAGTCCCTAGACTTTTTCTCATTTTCCATGGATGAGTCACCAAGAAAAATCTACATAGTTTTCTTATGGTCTAATTACCATATAAGGACCTTTAGTTTTGAATTCCATAGCTATTTAATTCTTATAGCTACTAGAATTTGACTTTCACAATTTATACGATTTAGTCCTTCTCGTAATTGGGCACCAAATCGATAAAATTTTCATGTCAAAAATTTCACATGTCATGTCTATTATATTACAGAGCATATAATGCAATAAAAATAAATTTTATTTTTGGCTCGAATTTGTGGTCCCAAAACCACTGTTCCAATTTCACTGAAATTGGGCTTTTACACCCGATCTCGAGATGTTACAACTCTCCCTTTCTTAAGACAGTTAGTCCTCAAAATGTTCAACTTTAAATAGTTGAGAGTATTGTTGTTTCATTGATTCCTCTATTTCCTACATAGCTTCAATAGTATTGTGGTTTCTCCACAATAGTTTGACTATGGGAATCCTCTTGCTTCGCAAGACTTTCACTTTGTGAGCCACAATCTTTAGTTGTTCTTCCTTATAACTCAAATCAAGTCATAATTCTTTTTCATCTACTGCCATCACATGGGATGGGTTTGTATGACACTTTCTTAACATAAACACATAGAACACATCATAGATCTTATCAAGTTCATAGGGCAACTTCAGTCGATATGCTACAGGACCGATTCTTTCTACTAGTTCATAAGGACCAATGAACCTTAGCTTTCCTTTGTGCCCAAACCTTAGGACATTTTTCCATGGTGATACCTTTCGAAACACTTGCTCGCCCACTTGATACCCAACATATCATCGTTTCAAGTCAGCATATGACTCCTGTTTGTCTGAAGCACCCATAAGCCTTTCACATATTAACTTTACTTTGTCTTCAATTTTGTGAACCAACTCAGGTCTAACAATTTGTTTCTCATCCTACTTAGCCCAACACAGAGGTGTTCGACACCTCCTTCTATACAGTGCTTCAAAGGGTGTCATCTGAATACTTGCTTGATAATTGTTGTTATAGGTGAACTCAGCCAAAGGTAAATAGCATTCCCAACTTCCTGTGAACTCCAAAACACAAATTTGCAGCATGTCTTCGAACACTTGTATCACTCACTCAAATTGACCATCTGTTTGAGGGTGATAACCAGGATTGAAATTTAACTTCGAACCCAAAGCTTTTTGTAAACTCTTCCAAAATCTCAAAGTGAATCAAGGATCTCGATTAAAAGTTATGGAAACTAGTACGCCATGCAGTCGTACTGCCTCGATAACATAAAGTTAGCCTTTGCAAAGAGTAGCTTGTGCGAATAGCAAAAAAATGTGCACCCTTCATAAGGCAATTTACAATCACCCAAACAACATCTTTCTTGGTTGTAGTCAGTGGAAAACCCGTTAAAAAAAATCCATGGTGATCCTTTCCTACTTCTATTATGGAATTTTAAGTGGTTGAAGCACTTCACCACAAACTCTGTAACAGCTCATTTCAATCTAGGCCACTAACAAAGTTCGCGATCCACCTTCTCTGATGTAGATTTAGCTCATTCTATGTGAGCAAATACTAAAGACTTTTGTGGTTTATGTAGATGGTGCACCTTTCTTCATATAAGTTGTGTCACTAAATCTTGAATATGGACACCACTATTGCTAGCTCCAAGTCTTGAGTTGGGTAGTTTCGCTCATGAACCTTTAGTTGCTTGGAAGCATAAGCTACCACATTTCCTTCTTGTATCAGCACACATCCCAGCCTTATGTGAGAGGTGTTGTTGTAAACCTCGAATTCCTTTCCTGGTTCTAGCAGGATCAATACAAGTGCTTTGGTAAGGATCTCTTTAAGCTTGTCGAAGCTTTGCTGCCTTTCTTCATTCTAGGCGAACTCCTCTTTCTTTTGAAGCAACTTTGTTAAGAGTGTTGCAATAGTTGTGAACCCCTCAATAAGCCTACGATAGTAACCTGTGAACCCTAAAATGCTTCGCACTTTAGTTACACTCCTAGAAGATATTCACTCTCCAATAACTTTTGTAATAACCCATTTTTTAGTGAAATCAGAACAGTGGTTTCGGGACCACATATTTGACCCAAAATATAAATTATTTTTATTTTATTATATAGTTTGTAATATGATAGACGTGACATGTGAAAATTCTGACATGAAAATTTTATCGATTTAGTGCCTAATTACGAGAAGGACTAAATCGCATAAAATGTGAAAGTTGAATTCTAGTAGCTGTAAGGATCAAATAGCTATGGAAGTCAAAAATAGAGGTCCTTATGTGGTGATTATGCCATTAAGAAAAATATGTAGATTTTTCATGGTGACTCATCCATGGAATTATAGAAAAAGGTCAAAGACTAAATTAGAAATAGTAAAAATTAATTAATTAAAAGATGATAAAAGAAAATATCATCTTATTATTGTCATCTTCAACCTAAAATTCTATGGAAACCCTAGGAGAGAGAGGAGAAACTTTCAAGGCATAATTGGGTAAGTTTCTTTGTCCCGTTTTTAGTAATTTTGATATTTTTTAAAATCGGGATAACTTAATCTCTCTATTTGAGGTATTAATTTGAAAGTTATCAATGTATGAAAATGGGTCATGGATGTATTGTGCTGGAAATTTGAAATTTATGGTAGAAAATGAAAGATTATTAATAGATAAACAACTTTTACAAAGTGATTTTTGATGAAAACATGATTTAGGGACTAAAATAAAAACTAGTAAAATTTGATGAAAAATTCTAAAATTTTATGATACATGTGCTGGAAAATTTGTAATGGGGCTTTGGCTAGGCTTGGAATAGGGAGTAATTTCCACAAGTTTCATTTTCCGGGCCTATGGACAAAATCAGAATTTATAGAAAAGTTAGGGGCAAAATGGTAATTTTTCCTAGGACATAAATTGAGTCTATTTAAATATGAAATGTATGGAATTGATGGTTAAACTCATTTATATAGATCTGAAAAACACTAATTCGAGGTTAGATCGAGGAAAAGAAAAGGTTTCAGATTATTAGATTTCTAATGCAAACAAGTGTCAAAGTAAGTTCGTGTAACTTAATCGGGTATGTAATTATGTTGTGTTGTGTGTAATGTGATTTATGTTGATGTGCTTACTTGTATACTATGATGGTAAATTAATATATGCTTAAAATGTGAAAAAGGGTTAAGTCCTGATTGAATATTGGATTTCGATGATTATATACGTTACCCGAAATTAATAAGGTCTTGCATTTGTTGCAGACAGGATTTAGCTCGGAGGAATAATCCCATTGACCTTGTTATATAAATTATTTTGCTTGAATGGGTAATCCTGGTAAAATACCTCTCGAGCATACGTTACGATTAGGGTTTAACCCAGACTGGTAATCCTAAGCGAGTTCCTCTGAGCCTACGTTATATAAAGGATTTAGCTTGGACTAGTAATCCTATTATATGATATGTGGCTCGAGAGAGTGTTTCTTGGTTAAGTTCCCTATTGGGTACCCTTGAATAAGAAATTGAAGAATTATTGAATCGTACACTTCGGGTGTACTACTTAAGCATCCATCGAATTTAATGATTTGACGGACATATAACTACTGACATGGCATGAAAATCTTGAGATGATATGATAATGATTCGAAAGAATATTGCTTGATGAGCTCATTTATGTTACTTGATTGATATGAAGATTTTGGTGACTAACATGTTTGATTGAATGTATGTGATTAGGCAATTTAGCCAAATGGATGGAAACATAACATTGCATGCCTAGATTTTAATAAGTAAGATTGGTAAGTTTAGTTTCTGTTATACGAACTTACTAAGCATGTAATGCTTACTCCGTTTATTTTTCCCTTGTTTTATAGTGCTCAGAAGCTTGCGAGGGTTGGTTATCATTGGAGCATCGTCAAACTATCAACTAGCATTTTGGGTATATTTAATGAAGTCATTTTGGGTATAATGGCATGTATAGGACAACTTGGCCAATAGTGGCATGAAATGTTATTTTGTAACCTAGCCATTGGAATGGCTAGTAATGGCTCATTTTGGTATGACTAAGTAGATTATTATGATATATTCACATACGTGTGTTATGTTAAGAATGTGTGATGAATGTTGTGAATGCCTAAGATGTTCCAAGGTAAGTCTATAAACACTTATGCATGTAGTGATATGCTATGTTGAATGATAGAAATTGCCCAATCTGAATGCTTGAATTGGTTGGTATTGGATGTGTGTTTCAAGTGTAGATCTTGGGTGAAATTTTGGGTGAGAAATGAAGCTAGAAATGGCTTCATTTTGTCCACTTGGGCAGATACACGGGCATGTGTCTAGACCGTGTGTGACATATGGCCTGGTAACACGAGCATATAGCTAGGCCATGTGTCCCCTGCACCTTAATTTTGAAAAATAGAATGCTCAGAATTTTGCACATGAGCAGAGACACGGGCGTGTGTCTCAGCCATTTGTTCCACACGGTCTAGTACACGAGGGTGTGTCTTGGCCGTGTGAAACCTACACTAATTCAAATTAATTTAATTAACCACACGGCCTAGCACATGGGCGTGTGGCATGGCCGTGTGGCACAAGTTAGAGAGCACACTAAATCGAACACGGCCTATAGCACTGGCATGTTTCAGGGTCACACGGGTGTGTCCCTAGGACCACACGGGCGTGTGCCTGTACCTTAGAAAAATTTTGTAATTTTGTGAAAAATTCTTAGAGGTTCCGATTAAGTCTCGATTCGATTCTAATGCTCGTATTAGGCATCGAGGGCTCGATCAATGGACATTTTGGATGATCTTGATAAATAAATAGTAAATTTTTGTAGTTTAATAGAAAAATATTTTGAATGTTTTGGTAATGCTCTAAAACCCTATTTTGACTACAGGTACGGGTTAAGGGTGTTACATTTAGTGTTATCAGAGCTACGGTTTAGCCAATTCTTGAATTTGACGTAGTAAACATGAGTTAGCTATACATGCCATTATATAAATTGTGATAGTGTGATGACTTTTGATTATTTTAAATGTGTTTTTCATTTAGTAATGTTATCCAACCGAGCTAGAGCTGAATCCGAGGAAGCTAAGAGCATTGCTTCAGCTTCAGTACAAAGAGTTGTGTCCGCGTCTGGTAGTGAAAGGCCTGCGTCTGAGGGCCAAAGTGAAGTGGCAAAACAAGCCTTCTTTCAAATGATGAATGAATGGTTTACATAGTATCTGAGAACAAACCCTGCTGTACAACAACCTTCCCTACATGCTCCCCAACTGAATCCTGAGGTACCACAGGGTGCCAAATCTGTTAGAATTGGTAAGCCTCCGATATATAAAATTCGCAAGCATGGGGCAGAAGAATTTAGAGCTACCGCAGATGATGATCCAGAAAGGGTTGAGTTTTGGCTAGAAAATACCATCCAGGTTTTTGATGAACTATCTTGCATGCCTGCTGAATGTTTGAAATGTGCGTTATCTCTACTTAAAGATACAACTTATCATTGGTGGAATACCATAACTTCAGTAGTACCAAGGAAAAATGTCACATGGGAATTTTTCCAAGCTGAATTTAGGAAGAAGTATGTGAGTCAGAGATTTATGGATCAGAAAAAGAAAGAGTTTCTCGAGCTCAAACAAGGAAACATGAATGTATCTGAATATGAACGAAAATTTATTCGGTTGAGCAAGTATGCCAGAGAATGGGTTTTAACCAAGGCTAAAATGTGTAAATACTTTGAAGAGGGCCTAAATGAAGATATCAAGTTACTGATTGGAATTTTTTAATAAGGGAATTTACGGTGTTAGCCGATCGAGCCCAAAAAGCTAAGAACCGAGTAAGGAAAAACAACAAGCAGAAAGAGAGGCTCGGGTTTTAGGAAAAACAACAATGAGTATGTCACAATCATTTGCTTCTAAGAAATTAAAGAAGTATTATGATCGTATTACTACCTCTACGGGGTATTTTGGAAGAGAGCGGGGCTCTCAACGTTCTAACCTTAGGTCTTCATCTCCATCTGTGACCTGTGTGCGTAGTGTTGGTAATCCCAAATCAAAATGTAAACATTGTAACAAATTCCATCATGGGGAATTTCAGTCCAAAAGTGGAGCTTGTTTCGAATGTGTTTTACTTGAGCATTTTCTCAGAGATTGTCCCGAAAGAGTTAAAAAAGAGATAGAACCAGCTCCAAAGCCTAGTAATCCTGCCTCGAGAGGCAGACCACTCCGTCATCCCGATAATGTTGGTAGTAGTTGAGGTACTACCAAGGATACAACAGTTAGATCTGAGGCACGAGCGCCTGCAAGAATATATGCTATTCATGCTAGAGAAGATGCCTCTGCACCAAACTTCATTACTAGTACATGTTCTCTACTTGATACTGATATTACTGCATTGATTGATCTTGGTTCCACACATTCATATATATGCACGAACGTAGTGACTGTTAAAAAATTACCTATTGAATTCACTGAATTTGTGGTTAAAGTTTCAAACCCCCTGGGCCAGTGTGTTATGGTGAATAAAGTTTGTAAGAACTGTCCATTGATGGTAAAAGGATATTGCTTTTTGGATGACTTGGTGTTATTACCATTTGATGAATTTGATGTGATTTTGGGAATGGATTGGTTAACACGATATGATGCAGTGGTAAATTGTAAGCAAAAATAAATCGTATTGAAATGTAAGAATGATGAATTGCTTCGTGTAGAGTTTGATAAACTGGGTAGATTACCGAATGTGATTTCAGCAATAGCAGCATAGAAATATATCCGAAAGGGTTATGATGCTTACCTTGCATATGTGTTGGATACTAAAGTGTCTGAGTCAAAGATTCAATCAGTACCAGTTGTATGTGAGTTTCTTGATGTATTCCCAGAAGAATTACCTGGTTTACCACCGGATAGAGAAGTGGAATTCTCTATAGATCTTGTTTCGGGAACGGCACCGATATTTATAGCACCGTATAGAATGGCTCCTATAGAATTGAAAGAACTGAAGGTACAATTACAGGAGTTGATTAACAGAGGTTTTGCTCGACCTAGTTTCTCACCTTGGGGTGCACCGGTTCTATTTGTAAAGTAGAAGGATGGATCGCTGAGGCTGTGTGTTGATTATAGACAGCTTAAAAAAGTCACAATAAAGACAAGTATTCATTGCCTCGTATTGATGACTTGTTTGACCAGTTAAAAAGTGCCATTGTATTTTTGAAGATTGATCTCCGTTCTGGTTATTATCAATTACGGGTAAAAGAATCTGATGTGCCTAAGATAACTTTTAGAACCAGATATGGACACTATGAGTTCCTTGTGATGCCATTCGGCTTGACAAATGCACCTGCAATGTTTATGGATTTGATGAACAAAATTTTCAGCCAGTATAGGTTTTTGGTGGTCCTTATAGATGATATTTTAGTCTATTCTCGAGATGATAATGAACATGCTGAGCATTTGAGAATAGTGTTGCAAACCCTGCGAGAAAAAAACCGTATGCCAAGTTCAGTAAATGTGAACTTTGGCTATGAGAAGTTAGTTTTCTTGGGCATATAGTATCTGCTAAAGGTGTCAGAGTAGACCCGAATAAAATTTTAGCCATTGTTAATTGGAAGCCACCGAAGAATGTGTCTAAAGTCTAAAGTTTTTCGAGACTAGATGGTTACTATCAGAGATTTGTAAAAAGTTTCTCAATGATAGCTTCTCCGATGACTCGTTTACTACAAAAATATATAAAGTTTGAGTGGACTGATAAATGTCAGCAGATTTTTGACAAAAGCTTTATTGACAGAAGCTCCAATATTAGTTCAGCCAGAATCGGGTAAAGAGTTTGTAGTTCACAGTGATGCATCATTACATGGTTTAGGCTGTGTTTTGATGCAAGATGGTAAAGTAGTAGCTTATTCCTCACGACAACTAAAGCCATATGAAAATAACTACCCGACACATGACCTTGAACTGGCAACTATAGTGTTTGTACTAAAAATCTAGCGGCATTACTTATTTGGTGAAAAATGTCACATGTTGATCATAAAAGACTGAAATATTTGATGTCACAGAAAGATTTGAATTTGAGACAACGCAGATGGCTTGTGTTATTGAAAGATTATGATCTTGTTATTGACTACCATCCGGGAAAGGCCAATGTAGTGGCAGATGCTTTGAGCAGAAAATCCCTGTATGCTTTACGAGCAATGAATACTCGATTGTTGTTGTCTAATGATCGTTCAACCCTAGCTAAGTTAAAAGCTAGATGTAAACGGAAAAATATATAGGATTTTTCCTATGTAATTTATCACGTTTTTGCTTAAATCCACTGTTAAAACTAAGTAATGGGTTAATAAATTAATGGAATATGTAAAAATATGAAATTTGGACATATAAATTATTAAAATATGATTTTATGCTTTATTATATAATTTTCATGCAATAAATGGCTTATTTTATAGTAATTTGAATATATTATATTTTTAAGACATAAAGTAGGACATGCATGATTAAATTAAATAATAAAATATAAAATTATATTTAATAATTAATTTTAAAATATTTCATTAATAATTTGGGTTTTAATTAATTAATTAAATTGGATAAATTTTATTCTTTGGTCCTCTAACTTGTTGATTTATTCTGGACAAGTCTGATAGCTTTGCTGGATTACAAAACCATCCAAATTGGAGAGCAAGTCAACCCAATATTCGACTACACATGGCTGTCCATTTAAACCATTCTTTGGTTTAATTACACAAGGTCCTTGCAAAGTCTTTGAAGAAATTAGAGATTTGCCCAAAGATTTATGATTGACCGAGTCTCAGTCCTGAGTTGTGTGGCATCTAAAATTGCTTAAAAATCAAGGAAAAATAAAGTCAAAAGCCACTTAGCATGGCCGACCACAATTTGAGGAGATTTGAAGAGATTAACATCCACTATTTTTAGCAAACTATCCCCCTCTCCTCACATATAAATAAGACCCTCTCATTCCCTTATTCATCTTCCCTCAATCATTCCTCATTCATTCTCATCATTCATCATTCTCTCTTCTCTCCAAATTCTCTTAGCCTTTTCCATTCCCACGCCTAGCATCATCTCTTCATAGAGATTTTAGCAATTAAGCCTCTTAAAGAACCCTTGGTCGATCACCTTGGAGAGCCATCAGCAAAGGAGCAAAGCAAAGGAACGAATGAGCCTCGTCAGTCAGAGTCTTGGGTGACAGCCACTCTGAATTGGGTTTAATCTTTCTTTTCTTTAATTTAATCTATAGATGTTTGCTGTGCTCTTTGTTCTTGTTTACAAAAATGTTAGCTTAATTTTATTTAAGCTAGGATGATTGCTTTGATTAAATACTATTTATTTGATTCATGCTTATAATGTTTGTGCCTCAATCGATCATGTTTTCAATTAAAATCAAGTTTGTATTTCGTTCATACGTGATTGAAATGCACCTGAATTAGCTGAGAAAATCCTGACCAGACGACGGCTAATGGACACATAATTGAAATGTGCATGCTCAATTTAGATCCTGACCTAATTAAATTGCAGGTTGCATAACAACTCTAACCAAGCTCTGTTATCTACATAGTTTTTAGATTTGTGTGATTAAACTATTTCAAACCTGACACGTCCCTATTACCTCACATGAATTCTAAGAAACCCTTAGTAAGTAAGGATCAGTAAAATGCGTATTTACTAAGTAAAGGATTCTGAAAGGACCTAATGTGGTTTCCAAACTCATGAAAGATCGAGTTGCCATGGAATGTTTTTCCGAATGTTATTAATCATGTTGATAATAAATTGAGTTTAATTAAAGTAATTGTCCTAATTTATTTATGTTATAATTGTTGCAAATTGTGTTTAATTTTGCTAAAGTCTATTTCATTCATATAGTTTGCATACTTAGGATAATTTGCATTAAGGATCATTGCATTTAGTTTAATATATTTTAATCACCACTTCTCAACTATATTGTGTTTTTATTTACCAAATTATTAATATAATTTTACAAATTAAGTGACTTAGCACAAATACAATCTCTGTAGATACGATAACTCGATACTTACTTATTACTTGATAACGACTGTGTACACTTGCACAAACCTACGCGTTACACTAGACCAATGTTTTTATAGCAAATTTTTAAAGCCCAAAAAAATGATAGTAAGTTGCAAGCAAGACGCGTACAAAGTGGATCGACTCTTGACTCGCACTTTCGGATCGGGATCGGTGGTTTTTGTTATTCAGAGGCAGAGTATGTGTGCCAAAAAGTTCATAACTGATACAGAAGATTTTGAATGAAGCTCATAATGGTAACATTTCTATGCATCCTGGTAATAATAAAATGTATAATGATTTGAAAAAGATGTACTAGTGGCTGGGAATGAAACGGGATATTTCTGAGTTTGTATCTAAATGTTTGATATGTCAGCAAGTAAAAGCTAAACATTAGTTTCCTTCTGGACTATTACAGCCAGTTACAATACCAGAATGGAAATGGGAAAGAATTACTATGGACTTTGTATCAGGATTACCCCTGTCTCCAAAGAAGAAAGATGCCATTTGGGTAATTATTGATCAATTGATAAAGTCTGCACACTTTATTCCAGTATGTATGGATTATTCCTTGGATAGATTGGTGAGTTATATGTTTACGAGATTGTTAGATTGCATGGAGTGCTGTCTCCATCATTTCAAATAGAGATCCTTGGTTTACATCTCGATTCGAGCAAGTTTCAAAAGCTCGGGTACTTAGTTACACTTTAGCACCGCATTTCATCCCCAAATAGATGGTTAATCTGAGCGGGTAATGAGATCTTGGAAGATATGCTTAGGTGATGTGTACTTGAGTTTGAAGGTAATTGGGAAAGGTATTTGCCTTTGGTTGAATTTTCTTATAATAACAGATTATCGGTCTAGTATTAAAATGGCACCGCATCTGAAGCCTTGTATGGTCGTAAATGTAGGACTCTATTATCTTGGATAGAACTCAGTGAGAAAAAGTTAGATGGAGTTGACTTGGTCTAGGAGACCGAGGAAAAGTGAAGGTAATTCGAGATAGCTTGAAAGTAGCCTCGGATCAACAAAAGTCTTATCTTGATTTAAAAGAAAAGAGATAGAATTTTAGGTTGCTAAGTTAAAAGTTAGATGTAAACGGAAAAATATATAGGATTTTTCCTATGTAATTTATCACGTTTTTGCTTAAATCCACCGTTAAAACTAAGTAATGGGTTAATAAATTAATGGAATATGTAAAATATGAAATTTGGACATATAAATTATTAAAATATGATTTTATGCTTTATTATATAATTTTCATGCAATAAATGGCTTATTTTATAGTAATTTGAATATATTATATTTTTAAGACATAAAGTAGGACATGCATGATTAAATTAAATAATAAAATATAAAATTATATTTAATAATTAATTTTAAAATATTTCATTAATAATTTGGGTTTTAATTAATTAATTAAATTGGATAAATTTTATTCTTTGGTCCTCTAACTTGTTGATTTATTCTGGACAAGTCTGATAGCTTTGCTGGATTACAACCATCCAAATTGGAGAGCAAGTCAACCCAATATTCGACTACACATGGCTGTCCATTTAAACCATTCTTTGGTTTAATTACACAAGGTCCTTGCAGTGCTGAAGAAATTAGAGATTTGCCCAAAGATTTATGATTGACCGAGTCTCAGTCCTGAGTTGTGTGGCATCTAAAATTGCTTAAAAATCAAGGAAAAATAAAGTCAAAAGCCACTTAGCATGGCCGACCACAATTTGAGGAGATTTGAAGAGATTAACATCCACTATTTTTAGCAAACTATCCCCCTCTCCTCACATATAAATAAGACCCTCTCATTCCCTCATTCATCTTCCCTCAATCATTCCTCATTCATTCTCATCATTCATCATTCTCTCTCTCTCCAAATTCTCTTAGCCTTTTCCATTCCCACGCCTAGCATCATCTCTTCATAGAGATTTTAGCAATTAAGCCTCTTAAAGAACCCTTGGTCGATCACCTTGGAGAGCCATCAGCAAAGGAGCAAAGCAAAGGAACGAATGAGCCTCGTCAGTCAGAGTCTTGGGTGACAGCCACTCTGAATTGGGTTTAATCTTTCTTTTCTTTAATTTAATCTATAGATGTTTGTCAGCTTTTGTTCTTGTTTACAAAATGTTAGCTTAATTTTATTTAAGCTAGGATGATTGCTTTGATTAAATACTATTTATTTGATTCATGCTTATAATGTTTGTGCCTCAATTGATCATGTTTTCAATTAAAATCAAGTTTGTATTTCGTTCATACGTGATTGAAATGCACCGAATTAGCCGAGAAAATCGACCGATTTACGGCTAATGGACACATAATTGAAATGTGCATGCTCAATTTAGATCCCGACTTTGATTAAATTGCGAGTTGCATAACAACTCTAACCAAGCTCATTATCTACATAGTTTTTAGATTTGTGTGATTAAACTATTTCAAACCCGACCGTCCCTATTACCTCACATGAATTCTAAGAAACCCTTAGTAAGTAAGGATCAAGAAATGCGTATTTACTAAGTAAAGGATTCGAAGGACCTAATGTGGTTTCCAAACTCATGAAAGATCGAGTTGCCATGGAATGTTTTTCCTAATGTTATTAATCATGTTGATAATAAATTGAGTTTAATTAAAGTAATTGTCCTAATTTATTTATGTTATAATTGTTGCAAATTGTGTTTAATTTTGCTAAAGTCTATTTCATTCATATAGTTTGCATACTTAGGATAATTTGCATTAAGGATCATTGCATTTAGTTTAATATATTTTAATCACCACTTCTCAACTATATTGTGTTTTTATTTACCAAATTATTAATATAATTTTACAAATTAAGTGACTTAGCACAAATACAATCTCTGTAGATACGATAACTCGATACTTACTTATTACTTGATAACGACTGTGTACACTTGCACAAACCTACGCGTTACACTAGACCAATGTTTTTATAGCAAATTTTTAAAGCCCAAAAAAATGATAGTAAGTTGCAAGCAAGACGCGTACAAAGTGGATCGACTCTTGACTCAGACTTTCAGATCGGGACTGGTGGTTTTTTGTTATTCAGAGGCAGAGTATGTGTGCCAAAAAGTTCATAACTGATACAGAAGATTTTGAATAAAGCTCATAATGGTAACATTTCTATGCATCCTGGTAATAATAAAATGTATAATGATTTGAAAAAGATGTACTAGTGGCCGGGAATGAAACGGATATTTCTGAGTTTGTATCTAAATGTTTGATATGTCAACAAGTAAAAGCTAAACATTAGTTTCCTTCTGGACTATTACAGCCAGTTACAATACCGGAATGGAAATGGGAAAGAATTACTATGGACTTTGTATCAGGATTACCCCTGTCTCCAAAGAAGAAAGATGCCATTTGGGTAATTATTAATCAATTGATAAAGTCTGCACACTTTATTCCAGTATGTATGGATTATTCCTTGGATAGATTGGCTGAGTTATATGTTTCTGAGATTGTTAGATTGCATGGAGTGCCTGTCTCCATCATTTCAAATAGAGATCCTTGGTTTACATCTCGATTCTGGAGCAAGTTTCAAAAAGCTCTGGGTACTTAGTTACACTTTAGCACTGCATTTCATCCCCAAATAGATGGTTAATCTGAACGGGTAATACAGATCTTGGAAGATATGCTTAGGTGATGTGTACTTGAGTTTGAAGGTAATTGGGAAAGGTATTTGCCTTTGGTTGAATTTTCTTATAATAACAGTTATCAGTCTAGTATTAAAATGGCACCGTACGAAGCCTTGTATGGTCGCAAATGTAGGACTCTATTATACTGGATAGAACTCAGTGAGAAAAAGTTTGATGGAGTTGACTTGGTCTAGGAGACCGAGGAAAAAGTGAAGGTAATTCGAGATAGCTTGAAAGTAGCCTCAGATCAACAAAAGTCTTATGCTGATTTAAAAAGAAAAGAGATAGAATTTTAGGTTGGTGATAAAGTATTCTTGAAAGTGTCACCTTGGAAGAAAGTACTCTGATTTGGTCATAAAGGGAAATTGAGTCCACGGTTCATGTGTCTATGCTACGGTGGTATCGATCCGACTCTTCACATGTTATCTCTCCGACAGAGGTAGAGATTTAACCTGATATGATATATGGTGAAGAACCAATCACAATCTTAGCTCGGGAAACAAAAGAGTTAAGAAATATAAAGGTAGCTTTGGTAAAAGTTCTTTAGCAACGATACGGTATAGAAGAAGCTACCTGGGAGCCAGAGGAAACTATGAGGAAGCAATATTCGAATCTTTTTACTGGTAAGATTTCCGAGGACGAAAATCCCTAAATGGGGAAGAGTTGTAACATCCTATTTTTCCAGTGAAATCAGAATTGTGGTTTCAGGACCATAGATCCGACCCAAAATATAAATTATTTTTATTTTATTATATGACCCATAATATGATAGATGTGACATGTGGAAATTTTGACATGAAAATTTTATCAATTTAGTGCTTAATTACGAGGACTAAATCGCATGAAATGTGAAAGTTGAATTATAGTAGCTATAAGGATCAAATAGCTATGGTTGAATTCTAGTTACTATAA
The DNA here is from genome assembly GCA_025506655.1 of Gossypium rotundifolium. Lineage (NCBI taxonomy): Eukaryota > Viridiplantae > Streptophyta > Magnoliopsida > Malvales > Malvaceae > Gossypium > Gossypium rotundifolium. Next base: position 44,463,449 of record CP106725.1, on the reverse strand, counting down.
GGATCAAATAGCTATGGAATTCAAAAATAGATATCCTTATATGGTAATTAGAACATTAAGAAAAGTATGTAGATTTTTCATGGTGACTCATCCATGGAATTATAGAAAAAGGTCAAGGACTAAATTGGAAATAGCAAAAATTTAATTTGTAACATCCTGAATAGGGCCTATGCATTTCCAGTTTAATTGTATGAAATGACAAGTTTCAAGTACTATGAATAAATTTTTGATACTTTTGGAAACCTAGAAATGCATGGAAATGGAAATGAAAAATGGAAATGGAAATGGACATTTTTGGAAACTTAGACATTTTTGGAAACTTAGACGTTTTGGGAAACCTGAACATTTTGGGAAACCTGAACATTTTGGAAACCTAAACATTTTGGAAACCTGAACATTTTGGAAACCTAAACATTTTGGAAACCGAACATTTTGGAAACCTAAACATTTTGGAAACACGAACATTTTGGAAACTCAAGATGTAAGAAAATGGCAAGTTCTGAGCCATGAAAATTTTAGGAAACTTAAAATGACCCTAATGTCGAATTTCAGAGCCCAAAGGGAACTTAGGGCCAAGTGACCCTAAAATATATAGTACATGACATTTGCCCCAATAACGAACTTGGAAATGTGGCTCAAGATGCCACCTAAGGTCTTAGGAAATGGCCCAAATACAAGAGGTTTTGGGCTGAGTTTGAGTCATCCAGAAGCAAATAATGAAGGCTTTATTTTTGCTTCCGGAAATGAGTGGACGGCATGGGTTTCTAGAAAAGGAAGAGTTTTATTCACATAAATATGTGAATAATAAGAGAGAAATAAGGAGTTTTATTCACATAAATATGTGAATAATAAGAGATAAATAAAGGAGTTTTATTCACATAAATATGTGAATAATAAGAGATAAATAAAGGAGTTTTATTCACATAAATATGTGAATAATAAGGATAAATGAAGAATTATTCTTTAATTAGGAAAATAAGGAAGAGTGGTGGCCAAGTAAAGGATTCTTGGCCTAGTAAATTCGGCTATAAAAGGAGGGGACTAGGGCCATTCATTATTCATTCTCTCTCTTTTCCTCCGCCAAATATTCTTCTTGAGCATCCATTCTTTTCTTCTTTTCTTTTAGCCTCCTAGCCGATTTCCTTCTAAGCCTATTATTCCTCTCTTCTTTCATCTTTGAAACCAAATACATAAGGAATCATAGCCGATTGTTCATCAAGTCTCTAAGTAGAATCTCTCAAGGTTGAAGTGAAGGTGCAATCGATTCCTTCAAATAAGGGTAAGATCCAAGTTTAGTTTTCCATTCTTTTATATTCTAGACTTATTGAAATTTAGAGACTAATTTCGATTATTAATCTTGGCGAATCATGGAAGAAGAAATTCTTTTCCGAAGGTACACCATAGGCCACGTGTTCCTAGTTATTCGGTGAATTTCGGGATTTAAGATCCACAAGGTAAGTACCTAAAAGTATTCGCCAAAGCTTGTATGATTATCTAGATCAGGTTCTTTAATTATTAAAAAGCCTAAACTAACCTATATTGAGATTCAAGGTTGGCGAATATCGTAAAGGAAAAATAAAGTTTTGGATTTGTGTAAACACCAAATCGGCAAAAGGTGAGTTCTTTTACAAATCCTACTAGGATTTGGTTTTGTATAAAAGGGTTTATTAATGTGTTTTAATTGGTGGGCGAATATAGGGATTAGTAGATCTAAAATTAGATCGGGATTCTCGAGATATCAAGGAACCTATTAAGCGAAAAAGGTGTGTACCTTACTATCCTTCGATATTGTATGGCTAAATATTTTAATATATGACATGAATAATAATGTGAATGTGGCTATGTACCACAAATGTGGCAAAAGTACCTGTGCGCTTCCTACTTCGATAGGATTGTGGAAAAAATGTTATTTAATAACATGCGAATATACTGAATATGAACATGAAATTAAGTTATGCTATATATATGTTGTGGGGCATTCGGGATTTATGTGAAAGGGGAGAACAGTGTTGACTTGGTCTCACCAACGAAGGTGTTGACTTCGTCTCACCAATGAAAATGTTGACTACGGTCACATTGCGAAATTTGGTAACTTCGTTACAATAAAGGTCAAATGACACAACGTTTAAATTTGATTATAGTGTCTAATGACACAACGTGGAGAGTAGCGGATGGAGGGTTGACTTAGTAGTCCCCACGGTGTGAATGGCAGGTACGGGTGGAGAGTAGCGGATGGACCATTAGGATTGGGTTTGGGTTGCATCATAATTTCATTATTATATGGACTTGATGATTTAAAAATGATTGCCTGATTTATTGATTGATAGTATAGTGTGCACATTGAGTCTGTTGACTCACCCCATTGTGGGAATTATTTTTCAGGTGATGAGCAGTAACGGACCGGGCCGGTAGACCATGAGGAGGCCATGCATCACTTGAAGAATTCATTCAGAATTTGGACTTTATTTAATTTTAATACTTTTAAATTTTATTTTGGGTTTACTTGATGTAATAAGGCCATAAGGCCCAGTGGATTATTCTTTGTTTTTACATTACTTTTTAATATTTGCTAAGAACTATTTTGGGACATGTTACATCAAATTGGATTTACAAGATTAAATAAATGGGTTTTCAATCTAAGCCCAACTCAAAATGGTAGTTTTTCTAAAAATCTACAATTTCCTTTAAGTATCGAATGATTTTGAGATCGGTTTACTTTAGGAACATACCAGATCCGGTTCAGGCTCGTGGGCCGGGTGTGGGGTGTTTCATAATTAATTAAAAGATGATAAAAGAAAATATCATCTTATTATTGTCATCTTCAATCTAAAATTCTATGGAAACCCTAGGAGAGAGGGGAGAAACTTTCAAGGCCTAATTGGGTAAGTTTCCTTGTCCCATTTTTAGTAATTTTGATATTTTTGAAACCGAGATAGCTTAATCTCTCTATTTGAGGGATTAATTTGAAAAGTTATCAATGTATGAAAATGGGTCATGGATGTGTTATGCTGGAAATTAGAAATTTATGGTAGAAAATGAAAGATTATTGATAGATAAACAACTTTTTCAAATTGATTTTTGATGAAAACATGATTTAGGGACTAAAATGAAAAGTTGTAAAATATGATGAAAAATTCTAAAATTTTATGAATACAGGTGCTGGAAAATTTGTAATGGGGCTTTGGCTAGCCTTGGAATAGGGATTAATTTGCACAAGTTTCATTTTTTGGGACTAGAGACAAAATCAGAATTAATGGAAAAGTTAAGGGCAAAATGGTAATTTTTCCTAAGACATAAATTGAGTGTATTTAAATATGAAATATATGAAATTGATGGTTAAATTCATTTATATAGATCCAGACAACACTAATTCGAGTTTAGATTGAGTAAAAGAAAAGGTTTCGAATTAGTAGATTTCTAACGCGAACAAGTGTCGAGGTAAGTTCGTGTAACTTAATCGGGCAAGTAATTATGTTGTGTTGTATGTAATGTGATTTATTTTGATGTGCTTACTTGTATACTATGATGGAAAATTGATATATGCTTAAAATGTGAAAAAGGGTTAAGTCCCAATTGAATATTAGATTCTGATGATTACATGCGCTTCCCCGAAATTAATAAGGTCCTGAATTTGTTGCGGATGGGATCTAACTCAAAGGAGTAATCCCATTGACCTTGTTATATAAAGGATTTAGCCTGGATGGGTAATCCCAGTAAAATACCTCTCGAGCATACGTTACAATTAGGGTTTAGCTTGGACTGGTAATCCTAATTGAGTTCTTCTGAGCTTAAGTTATATAAAGGATTTAGCCTGGACTGGTAATCCTGTTATAAGATATGTGGCTTGAGAGAGTGTTTCTTGGTTAAGTGCCCTATTGGGTACCCTTGAGTAAGAAATTGAAGGATTATTGAATCGTACACTTCGAGTGTACTACTTAAGCATCCATCGGAATTCAATGATTCAACAGACATAAAACTCCTGACATGGCATGAAAATCTTGAGATGATATGATAATGATTCAAAATAATATTGCTTGATGAGCTCACCTATGTTACTTGATTGATATGAAGATTTTGGTGACTAACATGTTTGATTGAATGTAAGTGATTAGGCAATTTAGCCAAATGGATGGAAACATAACATTGTAAGCCTAGATTTTAATAAGTAAGATTGGTAAGTTTAGTTTCTGTTATACGAACTTACTAAGCATGTAATGCTTACTCCGTTTTATTTTTCCCCTATTTTATAGTGCTCAAAAGCTCGCAAGGGTTGGAGATCATTGGAGCATCGTTACACTATCAACTAGCATTTTGGGTATATTTAATGAAGTCATTTGAGGTATAATGGCATGTATAGGACAACTTGGCCAATAGTGGCTTGAAATGTTATTTTGTAACCTAGCCATTGGAATGGCTAGTAATGGTTCATTTTGGTATGACTAAGTAGATTATTATGATACATTCACATACATGTGTTATGTTAAGAGTGTGTGATCAATGTTGTGAATGCCTAAGATGTTCCAAGGTAAGTCTATAAATAGTTATGCATGTAGTGATATGTTATGTTGAATGGTAGAAATTGCCCAATTTGAATGCTTGAATTGGTTGGTATTAGATGTGTGTTTCAAGTGCAAGTCTTGGGTGAAATTTTGGGTGAGAAATGAAGCTAGAAATGGCTTCATTTTGTCCACACAGGAGTGTGTCTAGACCGTGTATGACACACGGCCTAGTGACACCAGCATATAGTTAGGCCGTGTGTCCCCTGCACCTTAATTTTGAAAAATAGAATGCTTAGAATTTGGCACACGGGTAGAGACATGAGCGTGTGTCTTAGCCGTGTGTGCTACATGGCCTAGAACACGAGCATGTGTCTCAGCCGTGTGAAACCTGCACCTAATTCGAATTAATTTAATTAGCGACATGACCTAGCACATGGGCATGTGGCATGGCTATGTGGAGCAAGCCAGAGAGCACGCTAAATCGAACATGGCCTGTAGCACGGGCGTGTCCCTTGGACCACACGGGCGTGTGAGTCCTGCACCTTAGAAAAATTTTGTAATTTTGCAAAAAATTCTTAGAGGTTCCGACTAAGTCTCGATTTGATTCTAATGCTCGTATTGGGCCTCGAGGGCCCGATCAAGGGACATTTTGGATGATCTCGGTAAATAAATAGTAAATTTTCGTAGTTTAATAGAAAAATGTTTTGAATGTTCTGGTAATGCTCTAAAACCCTATTCTGGCAATGGGTACGGGTTAAGGGTGTTACAACTTTGATCTTCTTTGGGTCCACGCAAACCCCTTTATCTAAAACAATGTGCCTAAAATCCTCCACTTCTTTTAGCCAAAACTTACACTTTTTGTACTTCGCGAACAACTTCGTTCATAGAATTTGCAACACAGTTTGTAGATGGGTGATGTTCTCTTCCTCAGTTCGCGAATACACGAAGATGTCATCAAGAAACACTATCACACAGTGATCTTGTTCATTAGGTCCATGAAAGTAGCAAGTGAATTTTTCAAACCAAAAGGAATCACCAAAAACTTGTAGTGCCCATATCTTATTCTAAATGCTGTCGTCAACACATCAGATTCCTTCATCTTGAGTTGGTAATAACCAAATCACAAATCGATCTTTGAAAATACAGTGGCACCTCGCAACTGATCAAACAAGTTGTAAATTCTTGGCAATGGCTACTTGTTTTTAACAGTTTGCTTATATAAGTATCTGTAGTCTATGCACATCCTTATGCTACCATCTTTCTTCTTCACAAACAACACTGGCGAACCTCAAGGCGATATGCTTGGTCGAATGAAACCTTTATCAAGTAGTTCTTGTAACAGCCCGTTTTTTGGGTCAAATCATAACAGTGGTTTTGGGACTACAAATCTGAAGTGAAAATGTTTATTTTATTATTTTAATAAGGTCTACAACATGATAGATTAATTATGTGAAAGAGCGTAAATAAATTTTACCGTTTAAATGCTTAATTTGATAAAAAGGACTAAATCGCGTAAAGTGTAAAAGTTGTGTTCTATTAGCTAAATGTGTTTAATAGCTATAGAACCTTAAAGTAAGGGTCATTAATTAACCCATTTGAGAGTTAGTGGATGATAGTGGCATGGCATTTGGTGTAATTAATAAATGTCATTGAGGTTAAATTTGTAATTAGTTAATAACGGTTAATAAATACAAACAAAATCAAATTTTGTGTCCATCTTTCTCCCAAATTGTTGAAAATTGATGATAGAAGAAACCATTTTAGGGTTAAAGCATTCAACAACTTCAAGTTTAAATTGGTGAGTGATTTTGACTCGGTTTTTAATGATTTCTATATTTTGTGATCGTTGCTTTGTATCTAGCTAGCCTGTACCCTAGATTTTGAAATTGTTAAAGATTTATCATGTTTCCATTGTTGAATGCATGAGTATTTTTTTAGTTGATGATGGAAAATAAATCATTGTTGTTAGATATACAAGTTTTGTAAAGTGAATTTTTGGTAAAAATGTCAATTTTGGATTAAATTGTGAAATATGAAAATTTAGTGTATGATAGATGAAAAATATCCGCAGATATCAGAATGGGTAATATTCGGCCAACATGAATTTTTATTAAATTGAATGAATTGTGATTTTATGTGATAATGACTAAATTGCAAAAATGTGAAATAATAGGGGCAAAAATGTAATTTTGCCAAAATTGTGTAAATTATGCCAAATTGAATGAAATAATGATTAAATAAGTAAAAATTGATATTATATAGATTGAGATAATCGAGATTTGGATCTAGAACGGGGAAAAACAAAGTATCGGATTAGTTGACCTAATTCGTCGTTACAACGAACAAGGTAAGTTCGTATGTTTAATAAGCATTAAATTATATATGTATAAATTCTTAATTGATATAGTTGTGGTAAATACTATATTGTTGAAATGAAATCTGAATGCTATTGAGTACGATACTACAGAAATGACCGACAGAGATTCGATACAGCGAAAGTCCCTGTTGAACCTTAGGAATAAATAGGATACAAATGTCATGACATTAGGGTTACTGAGATTATGTGTAAGACCATATTTGGGATATGGCATCGATATGAGACTTCGTGTAAGACCATAGCTGGACTATTAGCATCGATACTAGATTACATGTAAGACCATATCTGGGATATGGCATTGGTACGGTATTGTGTGTATGAGATTCCCGAGTATCCTTTTATATTCCTAATGGTTCAATGCGAAATGTTGACGAAACGTCATTACAAATGATGGTATGACTAAGTCAAGGTACTCGTGATAGAAATCGATAAGTAGGTGTTAAAAGTGAATTTCATATTATGAGTAAGTGGAAAATTATGAGAATTTATATGGTTCAATTGAATATATATAAATGTGATGGCTATTGAATTGAATATAGTTTATTTCTATTTGCTTATGCTTATGTAAATGTGAATGAATTGATAAGAAGTATTCAAACCATATAAGAATTGAAATGAATAAACTTGTGAAATTCTTGGTTAACTATGTGAACGGATGCATGGTATAAAGGTGGAATTATACAAGTTATATTATAGTATTTATAATGGATTAAAATGTGTTTATTTGATGAGATGAGTTATTATCATACGAGCTTACTAATTTTTATAGATTACTTTGTTATCTTTTCTATGTTTATAGTAATTTAGAGGCTCGCTTGTGTTGGAAGTTATCAGAGATCATATCACACTATTCAGCTATGGTTTGGTACTTATAAGCTTTGTGATATTGGTTATATGGCATGTATAGGTTTGGTGGTTATTTGTTGAGTATAAGTAATTTTGGTGATTGATGCATATATGCTTGATATGTATTTACCCATGAGATTTGGTATGATTAAGTTATGTGGTTTAAAGTATATATATTCCCATGTGATATGAGTTATTTTGGTAAGCTTAATGATGGTTTAAGATATTCAAATGGCCAGTTGGTATGTGTTGTGTAATAGCTTGAGATGTGCTTGGTTTTGAGTTTGGTACTTGACTTATATTGCGTGAATGAGGTAGAATTGATAATGCATGTTTGAAATGGTTTAATTAAATGAGTTATATATGTGAATTATGTCTAGTAAAGCAAGATGAGTTGATAGGTACTTGATTTGATAAATGGCAATGAATTGAGTATTAAAATGTTGAAATAGATAAAGAATGATTGTGTATTGATTGATGACTTTTGGCTGCATATTTGTGTCTTAAAATGGTACCGTTTGAGCTTGTGTAGATATGCGCAAAAATGGGTGGCAAAATGGCTTGGTAAATGGCCTATTTTTGTCCACACAGGCAGAGACACGGGCATGTGTCTCAGCAGTGTGTGACACACGGTCATGTTACACGGCCGTGTGTCCCCTGGTGTTGAAATTGAAATGAAGTCAGTATGCTCCACACGGTCACACACACGGGCGTGTGATCGATCATGTGGTACAAGTCAGTATACCCCCTAATTGGCACACGGCCTAGCACACGGGCGTATGACTTGGCTGTGTTGCATAAGTATACCCTACAGGTTTGGCACAGCCTAACACATGGCCTAGCACACGGTGTGTGTGGCTACTTTGAAGGGTACACGGGCTAGACACATAGGCGTGTGGTTGGCCGTGTGACCTAATTTAGTATGTACCCTCTGTTTTCACATGGGCGTGTCTGGTGGTCGTGTGAGACACACAACCTGGCCACATGGGCGTATATCCCTTGTTTGAAGAAAAATTTACTAAGTGTTGAAAAAATTCTAGAGTTATCGATTTAGTCTCGAACCACTCCCAAAGCATGTTTAAGGCCTCGTAGGCTCTTAATAGAACAAATTGATTGAGATTAAATAATGAAAGATTGAATTTAACAATTTTATGTTAAATAGTTGTTTAATTGTTTCGTAAGTTCGGTAATGCTCTATAACCCTATTCTGGCATTGAATACATGTGAGGGGTGTTACAATTCTTGAAGTTATATTCCTAGTTCCTTAAACTCCTTGAGTACCATGCAATACGACGTAATCGAAACTGGCATACTACTGAGGTACAACTCAATGGCGAACTCCACTTCGCAGTCTAGAGGTAACCCGTTAAGAAAATCATCAGGAAAGTCTTGCACAGTTCACATCTTGCGAACCCCTTTTGATACATCCTGTGAACCCACTACAAAAGCGAGATATGCTTGTATCCTTTAATCAACATATTATCTACCTTTAGAACTGAAATCACTTAGGACAAACACTGAACTCTCTCACCAACCACTACAACTTCCTCACCTTCACTACTTTGCAAGGCAACTCTTTTCAGCTCAAATTCGATCTTGTCTTAATGCTCAGTCAGCCAGTCCATTCCCAAAATCATGTCAAACCCATAGAAGGGAAATTCCATCAAGTTCACATAGAAAACTTGACATTAAATCATCAATGGAAACCTACAGTACATTTTATTGACCAACACACTATCCCCAAATGAACTAGTAATAGTCATACATTTATCTATGGTTTCTATTAAACTTTTCAGTTCATTAGGTAGTTTGCTCAGAGCATACAAGTGTGTGGAACCAGAATAAATTACGAAAAACAAAGCAATAGTTCGAGAGGAAAGGTACTTGTATTTACATTTGTGGCACCTTGCTCATGGGGTTCTCTTATAACATAGACTCGTGTAAGGCCTCCTAACTCTTCTTCTTGGGTCGCAAGAGTGTAAGCTAATGTTCATTGCCCAACTAGCCTTGTTTTACCACCTCTGCCTCTTCCTCAACCACAAGTGTCAGCTCACACTTGAGTAGGGTTCGTATTTTAAACTTGTGAACCCTCACGAAATTCTAGATAGTATTTAATCAAGTAGCCTTTAGAACCACACTTGAAACAACCTCTAGTCAACTTACGGCACTCCCAAGGATGCTTCCTCTTGCAGTACTCATGGAATTGCTCCTAAAATTTTAAACTGTGATAGTGTGATGAATCCTGACATTTTAAACTGTGTTTTCATATAGTAATGGATCCCAATCGAGCTATAACTGATGAGGTTAAGAGTAATGCGACTGCTCCTGTGCAAGGGATAGTGTCGTCTGATTCTAGACCTGTGACGGGTAGCCATGGAGGAGAGGCTAAAGAAGCCTTCTTCCAAATGATGAATGAGTGGTTCCTTCAATATATTCGTACGAACTCAACTGCTCAACAACCTCCACCCCCTCCTATTCCCCAACCTGTACCTGTAGCTCCTCAAGAAGTTGAGCTTTTAAGATTGAACAAGCCTCCAATAGATAAGATACGTAAACATGGGGCTAAAGAGTTCCCGGCTACTATTGATGATGATGTGAAGAGAGCTGAGTTCTGGCTCGAAAATACAATTCAAGTATTCGATGAATTGTCTTATACTCCTGATGAATGTATTAAATGTGTTGTATCTTTGCTGAGAGACATTGCGTACTAATGGTGGAACACGTTGATATCTGTAGTTTCAAAAGAACAGGTTACTTGGGAGTTCTTTCAATCCAAATTCTAAAAGAAATACACCAGTCAAAGATTTCTCGATTAGAAGCATAAAGAATTTTTAGAGTTGAAACAGGCCAAAAACTATAATAGAGTATGAAAGAGAATTTATATGGTTGAGCAAGTATGCTCGGGAATATGTTTCCACTGAAGAAATTATGTGCAAGTGATTTGTAGATGGATTGAACGAAGATATAAAACTACTAGTCAGAATTCTAAAGTTGAAAGAATTTGTCGTTCTTGTTGAAAGGGCTTGTAAAGCCGAGGATCTTAGCAAAGAAAAGAGAAAGGTAGATTCAGAAGCTAGAGACTCGAGAAAAAGATCGATGAGTAAGTTGTATCAATCTTCATCGAAGAAATTCAGAGACTATTTTAACCGATCGACAGCTTTAGTGGGATATTCTAATCAGGATCGTGGAAAGCAGTATACCAGCCCTAAAGCTCAAACTACATCGGTATTAAGTGTTGGCAATGTGAAAGATGTTAAACCCAAGTGTCAACAATGTGGAAGACGACATTTTTTAGGGTGCTGGATGAAAAATAATAATAGAGCTTGTTATAGTTGTGGTTCACGAGATCATTTTATCAAGGATTGTCCTGAGCTAAATGAAAAAGATAAATCTCAGAATGCAAGATCGAGCAATACAGCTACTCGAGGGAGGCCGCCAAGAAATGCGAGAAATGCAAGTGGTAATCGTGGTACAATGAGAGATTCTACAATGAGATCTGAGGCCAGAGTACTTGCTAGATCTTACGTTATTCACGCCCGCAAAGATGCGTCATCACCTGATGTCATTACCGATACATTTTCTCTTTATGAAACTAATTTTATTGCATTGATTGATCCTGGATCTACTCATTCGTATATATGTATGAATTTGGTGTCTAATAAGAGTTTGCTGTCGAGTTTAGTATCGAACCCCTTAGGCAAGTATGTTCTAGTTGACAAAGTATGCAAGAAATGTTCTTTAATGACTCAGAGTTACTATTTTCTGGCTGATTTGATGGTTTTTCCATTTGATGAGTTTGATGTAATTCTGGGAATGGATTGGTTGACTTTGCATGATGCTGTTGTGAATTGTAGACAAAATACTATAGAACTAAAATGTCATAATAATGAAATTCTCCTGATTAAATCTGATGAGTCGGGTGGTTTACCGATAGTGATTTCATCGATGACAGCTCAGAGGTATGTGAGAAAAGGTTGTGAAGCTTATCTCGCTTATGTTTTAAATACTAAAGTGACTGAAAAGAAGGTTGAATCAGTGCCAATCATTTTTGAATATCCGGATGTATTTCCTGACGAATTACCAAGATTGCCACCTATTAGAGAGCTTGAGTTTGGTATTGAATTAGTATCGGGGACAATGCCGATACCAATAGCTCCGAACTAAATGGCTCCGATAGAGTTGAAAGAGTTGAAAGCCCAATTATAAGAGTTAACGGATAGAGGTTTTGCGCGACCTAGTTTTTTGCCCTGGGGTGCGCCTGTATTGTTCGTAAAGAAGAAAGACGGGTCAATGAGAATGTGTATAGACTATCGTCAGCTCAACAAAGTTACGATAAAGAATAAGTATCCGTTACCGAGAATAGATGATTTGTTTGATCAGTTGGAAGGTACAACAGTGTTTTCAAAGATTGACTTGAGATCAGGTTATTATCAATTGCAAGCAAAAGACTTAGATGTGCTGAAAACTGCATTCAGAACGAGGTATGGACATTATGAATTCATTGTTATGCCTTTAGGACTGACTAATGCTCCTGCCATTTTTATGGATTTGATGAATCAGATTTTTAGACCGTATTTAGACAGATTTGTTGTTGTGTTCATTGATGACATTTGGTTCTATTCACGAGATGAGTCTTAGCATGCCGAGCATTTGAGGATTGTATTGCAAACCTTGAGAGATAATCAACTGTATGATAAATTCAAAAAATGTGAGTTTTGGCTCCGAGAAGTTGGATTGTTGGGACACATAGTCTTGGCGAATGGTATTCGAGTTTATCCGAGCAAGATTTCTATAGTTATTGATTGGAAACCACCTAGAAATGTATCCGAGGTTAGAAGTTTTTTTGGGATTGGCTGGTTACTATCAAAGCTTTTGTAAAGGGTTCTCGATGATTGCTACGCTGATGACCAAATTACTACAAAAAGATGTGAAGTTTGAATGGTCCAAAAAATGTCAACAAAGTTTCGATCAATTAAAAGCATTATTGACAGAGGCATCGGTGTTAGTTCAGCCTAAGTTGGGTAAAGAATTCGTAATTTCAGTGATGCATCGTTAAATGGCCTGGGTTTTGTTTTTATGCTGGAAGGCAAAGTTGTAGCTTATGCCTCGAGACAGTTGAAGCCGTACGAAAAGAATTATCCAACGTACGATCTAAAGTTAGCCGCGATAGTGTTTGCATTGGAAATTTGGCGCCATTATTTGTTTGGTGAGAAATGCCATGTTTATACCGACCACAAAAGTTTGAAATATCTGATGACTCAGAAAGATTTGAATCTGTGACAGCGAAGATGGTTAGAATTGCTAAAAGACTATGAATTAGTGATTGACTATCATCCAGGAAAAGCTAATGTAGTTGCTAATGCGTTGAGCCGAAAGTCCTTATTTGCTTTACATGCTTTGAACATACAATTAGCTTTGTCTGACGAAGGTTCGATAGTAGCCGAGTTGAAAGCAAGACCGTTATTTCTACGGCAGATTTGTGAGGCTAAAAAAAATGATAATGATTTGCAAGCAAAACGAGCACAGAGTGAGTCAACTTTTGATTCAGAGTTTCAAATAGGGCCTGATGATTATTTGATGTTTTGTGATAGAATATGTGTACCAAGAAATTTTGAACTAATTCGGAAGATTCTAAACAAAGCACACAATAGTTGTTTATCAGTACATCTGGGAAGCACAAAAATGTATAACGATTTGAAACAACTTTATCGGTGGCACTGTAAGAGTATGCCCAAAGATCAATCATAAGATGGTTGTAACAATATACTTGATTTACTATGTTTATTAATATAAAGCGTTGTCATTATTATTTCAGTGTTTTTTCCTGTGTGTACAAATAAACTGTTTTATAATAATGTCTTGAGAATAATATGATTATTCTTAAAAGATCCTTAGTCAAGTATTATTGGTGACTAGGACAACAATAATGCATTAAGACTAACATGTATTTGATTGATGATAAAGAGTTGTCATTGATATGGAGTGTCAAAATCAATGCATGAATATGTGTGTTAGAGAACAACATATTGGACTAACCCGCTATGAGTATGTTTCTTGGATTATTATATAATTGTCACAACATTACTCATAGTGATTAATATGTATACGATCCTCAGACTTGAGATCATCATTATCCAAACATCATGAGTTGTATATTTGGATACAGTCAAACGTACGCCATAATTGGTTGTTCTATAAAGGCTGATGTTGGATATACCATAATCTATGTAGAGGGATATGGTATAGGATAATTCCCTCTTACATAATGGGAGAAATATCTTAGGCCACTTGATTGAGTGAGACTAGAAATGCATGGCCATGCTCAAATAAGTTGATATGAGATGTCATACTAATTTGTATATCATAGTCTACTCAAGATATCAAGAAACATGGGATGGACTATGCAAGTGTGACTATTCCATGACTTGTGTCCATTCCAGAGATAAAGGACTTAAGGATTACTGCATGAAAGGTTAATCACAAAAGGTTATGTCGAATCATGACTTCTTGTAACTTAGGTAGCAATGATGCATTGCTAGATGTCACTCATTGTTTGTAACATTAGAAACATTCTAGTACTACTGCTAACGTTACAAGAACCTACAGGGTCATACCCTATGGTTGAAATGAACGGAATATAACATAGTTGGTATTGTGTTTGATTGTCACATGAATTAAATTAATTATAGAATTAATTAATTGGCCAATCAAATATTGAACATATTATATGTACAAGGATGTTGTACACATAATGAGAACATAGTTCTGTTAATATATGAATTTTTTCGTATATAAATTTAAATAAATAATGTTTTAACCAAAATTTATAATTACATTAATTATAACAAGGATTTCGGTAAACTATAATTATATTTATATTGAAATTGAGGACAAACTGGATGTAGCTATCTGGCAACGATTGCAAAATAACATCAATGGCCAACTTTTGGCTCAATGGAAACCCAAGCTTAGATAGGCTTTCAATATAGCCAATCATCTTAAGGACATGAGGTCTTACTGGGCTTCCTTTAGCTAGCTTACATTGGAATAGGGCCTTAGAGGTATCGAACCTCTCTTGCCGTACTTGCCCCTGATGAAGTTCTTTTAGGTGCTCGATCATATCATAAGCAACCATGTCCTCATGTTGCTTCTGAAGCTCAGGATTCATAGCGGCAAGCATAAGACATCCAACATCCACCATGTCATCGAGATGCTTCTTGTAAGCATCTCTATCAATCCTCGAGGCATTGGTGGGTGGTTCATTAGGAAGTGGTTGTTCAATGACATATAATTTCTATTCTTGTTTGAGGACAATCCTCAAATTATGGAACCAGTGAAAAAAGTTCAAACCATTCAATTTGTCCTTCTCAAGGACCGATCGCAATGAGAGTGTGTATTAGTGTTTGCAGCCATAATATATCTACAACAATTAAATATGCGTGTGAGTAAATTTACCAAGTTTATATCAATCATTAAAAAGACTTTATTAAATGATGTTCCCACTATTTTATTTCAAAATTAATAACCCTTATATATTAATTTTGGAATGACTTTCTCAAAAGTATTTCTAGTGGGTTAAGGATCCATATTTCACCTCCCCTTAAGTCAGCTTTGGCTTTACTCTCAAGACTATGGTTATTTAGGTAAGCAACATTTGCTAATTACATCATATGTAACTCCTAATATTTGGTGAACAACTCTTGTTCTAATCATCTTATGATTTATCCAATTTACTTGCCTCTAGGTTTATAATCCTATTAGAGTAACCTAGTTAAGTCATTAACCAATTTTTAACCAGCGAATATGACTTGTTTATTCTTCACGTTTAACCAAGATAAATACTAGTACTTCACTTTACCAGAACCTACATGGTATTGATTGAGGCCTTAACGAGGTCAAAATTGGAAGGCTATGTTGACTTAATATTTTAATAGAGGGATTTTATTAAGGTTGTTGCATCTCACCAATTATGGTCTACTTTAGTCCATTTAGTATTTTAATTGATCTCATCAATTAATGGGGTTTATTATTATCAAATTTTAATATATTTAAAATTGGCATGCTTTAGACATCCATAGCATCTCATACATGAATAAATAAAGCAATAAATAAATGCAATAGTTATAGCCCATAAACTAAGGTGGTTCACCCAAGCCAATGGGAGAACCAAAAGAAAACCTAAAGGTGTAAGTCGTTTCACAAGCTATCGGTCTATAGTACTTGTCTCATCTTCCTTCTCTTCTAGCCCACAGCAACTCTTGCAAATTACAATATGTAGAAACTCGTTTTACATACGAGAGAGTAATATGAGAAGAGAAATACAAGAGAATAGTAGTAAGGCACGACACGCAGGCCATATTTATGAAAAAAAATACAACCTTTTATCAAATGGGTCATCGGGCTATAACTATGCATTTCAAACATCATGCATGTCAAAAATAGCATACATAATTCAATGTTTTACTAAGGTGAATTATAAAATATCCTTTCAACCTTTTGTGGCCCACCAAGTTTTATTAACAAAACATACTATAAGGAGATGGGGTCTAAGGCGGTCGGAGGAAGCAAGTCGAAGGCCTGCGACCGGAGCCGTCCTCAAATCCTCATCCCCAAAATATGAGAGGGAATAGTCATGGTAGAAGCCGGGAAAGTGGGAGGAGCCCCGACACTGGCTGCATACCCTAGTCAAATAAAACCTCACGATTTGATAACTTTTATCAACATAATCGTGTTTTAAGGATTTTAGTCCTTGAGGTTTCATATCAGAACAACCCTTGTTCCACTAGCCAGTTAACTCTTACTGGAAACTGTAAATAACACCGTCGCATCATTACAGATTTTTTAATAGTTAATAGTACTAACATAAAATCAAATAGGCTACAACACCATGATTAACATTTAATCAATTATCGAAAGGAACAGTTATCAGGTTATGCTTAAACGATTTAAAAAGTCAAAAACGTAATAACATTAGAGCATGCATCTCATACAATTGCATCACCTAAGTATTCAAACCCGAGTCCATATCACACATGTGGCTCTGATACCACTGTTAGAGCATCGGTACCCCATGGTGCAGCAGAAAAATTTTTTGGCAATCCAAACTATGGATCTATGTACGAGGAACGAATTGGGGTGAAATAATGGTTTCAAAATTGCCGAAACTTTAATCTGAGTAGATAGCGACGCCTCGACAACAATAATTCTAATTTTAATTATGATTCGTTATATATAAATATACCAATTATAAAGGGAATGTAGTAGAGACAGAGCTTTTAAGAAACCCTAAAAGTTACTTGTGAGGTTTAGCAGCCGTCAAGCAAAGAAACCTTCAAAACAGTTTTGGAGATTTCTCCCATTCATCGTCAAACTGGGTGGATTACATAGAGGTTGAAACCATCAAGGTTACGGCTTGGTTCGATAGTAGATCAGAATTCTTGTTACCAAGGAGTTGTTGTCTACTCAGATTAAAGTTTCGATAATTTTGAAACCATTATTTCACCCCGATTCGTTCCTCGCACATAGATCCATGGTTTGGATCGTCAAAATTATTTTTTTCTACTGCGCCATGGGGGAAGCTCCAACAGGCACGGCATGAAACGTGATATCACAAAATTTGTTTCGAAATGTTTTATTTTTCAGCAAGTTAAAGTTGAACATCAAGTGTCGTCAGGTTTATTACAGCCTATTATGATTCCTAAGTGGAAGTGGGACAGAGTAATAATGGATTTTGTATCGGGTTTGCCTTTATCTCCAAAAAAAAGATTCTATCTGGGTTGTTGTTGACAGATTGAAGAAATCAGCTCATTTTATTCCGGTACATATAGATTTTTCTTTTAATAAATTAGTTGAGCTGTATATTTTTGAAATTGTGAGATTACATGGTGTTCCCCTATCTATTGTTTCGGATAGAGATCCAACATTTACTTTGCGATTTTAGAGGAAATTAGAAGAAGCTTTGGTTTCAAAGTTGTATTTTAGCACTACGTTTCATCCGCAAATCATTGGTCAATCCGAACGAGTTATTCAGATACTTAAGGATATGTTGCGTTGTTACATTCTTGAGTTTGAAGGTAGCTGGGAGAAATATCTGCCACTAATTGAATTTGCGTATAATAATAGCTTTCAATCGAGTATTAAGATGGCACCATACAAAGCTCTATACAGTAATAAATGTTGAACACCATTGTACTGGATTGAGCTTAGCGAGAACAAGATTCACGGGGTTGATCTGATCAGAGAGATTGAAGAAAAAGTGGAAGTAATTTGTGATAGTTTAAAAGTAGCTTCAGATCGATAGAAATCATACGTAGACTTGAAAAGGAAAGATATTGAGTTTCAGATCGGGGACAAAGTGTTTTTGAGAGTGTCGCCATGGAAAAATATATTATGGTTTTGGTCGAAAAGGGAAATTGAGTCCACGATTCATCGGACCGTATGAGATTACTGAGCGAATTGGATCAGTGGCATATCGACTATCTTTACCGTCTGAGTTAGAGAAAATACATAATGTGTTTCATGTGTCGATGCTTCAACGATACTGATCCGACCCTTCACATGTCATTTCCCCGACCAAGGTTAAAATTCAGTCTAATATGTCATATTCTGAAGAACCGATTTGAATTTTAGCTCGTGAGATCAAAGAGCTGAGAAATAAGAGAATCACATTAGTAAAAGTATTATGGCATCGACACGGGGTTGAAGAAGCTACATGGAAAACTGAGAAAGCTATACAAAAATTGTAACACCCCTTACCCGTATTCGAAGCCAGAACAAGGTACAAGGTATTTCCGGGCATAAACACAAGCAATCATACTAAAATTGAGATGTGAGTCTCCATCCAAATTTAAAACTTTTCATTTATATTCATATCGTCCTTAAAATGAGCTTACGAGGCCCAAAACATGCTTTGGAAGTAGTTCGGGACTAAACCGAGAACTTTAGAAAGTTTTACGGCACTTGGAATTTTTTTGCTAAAATAGGGGTCACACGCCCTTGTGACCCTAAGACACGCCCGTGCTACAGGCCGTGTTCAAACTAGGGTGCTCTCTGACTTTGCCACACGGTCAAGCCATATGCCTATGTACTAGGCCGCGTGGTCAATTTAATATTCATAATTTTTCATAAAATAGGTACAGACTTCACACGACTAGGGTACACGCCCATTTCCAAGGCCATGTAGCACACGCTGAGACACACGCCCGTGTCTTTGCCCATGTTGTAACAACCTAATTTAGGGCCTAGTTAGAATAGTGGTTGCGAAACCATAAATCTGAAGTAAGAATATTTGTTTTATGATTTTCATGAGGTTTATGATGTGCTTACATGATGGTGTGAAAATTTCATGAGGAAATTTTATTAATTAGTGATCAATTTGTCCATTAGGACTAAATTGCAAAAATTGGAAAATATGAGATGTTAGAAGATTTAAGTATAAAATAGCATTATGAAAATTATTAGAAGCCCTTATTTAGCAATTAGACCATTATATGTTAAGATGGAAAAAATAGACATAGGAAGGAAAAATTTCAAGAAAGGGCCTTAAGGGCATTTTTATCATTTGGTTAATAAAAGAATTAAAAAGGGAAAAGAAGTCAAAATTCATGTCCATCTTCTTTCATAGTGCCGAAATTTTCAAGCTCTCCATAGCTAGGGTTTCTTCATCTTTCAAGCTTGATTGTAAGTACCTCTTAGCCCCGTTTTTAATGTTCTTCGTATTTTTTAAATCCTCGTAGCTCGATTTAGCTATTTCTAACTATATGTTGAGCTAGGGTTTATGTTAAAAATTTTACCCAAGTATGACATGCATATATTTTAATGATTAATGGAGGAATATGAAAGTTTGATGTATGATAAACATCTTTTTCTAAGTGATTTCCATGAGAAATTCATAAAAAGGACTAAATTGTAAAAGGCATGAAAATGGTCATACATAAGTGAATTAGTGGAAATTAAGGGCTGTTGTAGTTAAGAAAGTAATTTGACTGGGCTTAAAATGGAAAGAAATGGAATGAAAATCATTTTACGAGCCTAGGGGCAAAAGTGTAATTATGTAAAAGTTTAAGGGCAAAATTGTAATTTTTCCAAAGTATGATTCATGGGTCAATTTAGTCAATGTGAGTATTAAACAAGTGAAATTGTTATTATAGATCAAGAAACACAAAACTCGGATCAAAACTGAGGCAAGAACTAGGTTGTGGACTAAATCGAATATCTACACACATTTTGAGTATCGAGGTAAGTTTGTGTGAAATTAAAGCTAAAAATGATTTTATATTTTTAATTGCCTGATATTATGTGAAATGAATATTGTTTCTATGAAAATTGACTATTGATGCCTTGATGAGAGTATGATGAAAATATGTTAAGTTGAATATTCGAAATAGCAAGGATACTAATGTCACGACATAAGATAAGGAGGTCCTGTATAAGACCATGTCTGGGACATGGCATCGGCATCGAATATAGGTCCCGTATAAGACCATGTATGGGACATGACATTGGCACCGAATAAAGGAGGTCCCGTATAAGACCATGTTTGAGACATGGCCTCGGCACCAAAAGAAGATCTCGTGTAAGACCATGTCAGGGACATGGCATCGACATCTATTTACGATCTCGTATAAGACTATATCTGGCATATGGCATCGACATCGAGATAAGAGATCCCGTGTAAGACCATATCTGGGATATGGCATCGGTATCAAGAGGAGAGCCCATGTAAGACCATAACTGAGATATGGCATTGGCATCATAATATATGTATGGTGAGATTGAGTATCCTTCGATATTCTGAGTAGTTCAACGGGCAAAGAGCTAAGTTTTTATGTAGATGACAAAGATCTAAACCTATGTCTAAAATGTATAAAAAAGCTTAGATTATGTGATGAAGTGATACAGGTACCCATGAGTAACTTATGAGAAATGCATGCGATATGTGATATGCAATTTGGTAAGAGTATACATGAGTAAATAATGTTAATGTGTTTGAGAATTTATGTATCATTCGATGCGATGAATAGATGCTATTATAAGTTTTAATGTTGCTAGTTATTTCATGTGAACTTACTAAGCTTTATGCTTACCCCTCTTTTCCCTTTTCCTTGTAGTATCGCCAAGCTAGCTCGGGGATCATAGGATGTTGAAGCTCGGATAACACTATCGACCATTCTTTTGGTATAGTAAAGTCGATTTATTTTGTGTATGGCATGTATAGGAACTTGGTCATTTTGTTATGTCATATTTGTTAGCCAAAGTGTTGGTTATTATGTATACTCATTTATTTTGTAAATGGCTATTGGGAATTGGCCAATACTTGCTAAGTTACATACAATTCATGATGATGAGTTTTATTAAGTGAAAGTTCATGCAATTGATTGAGTAAAATGTGAAGTGTTTGCTAATGAATTAGTGATCATTCATAGTGTATTATTGTTATGTTATGAGTTTCTTGTGGTGGTATAAGTGTGTTTATTTTTTAGGGTGGCAATTGGCTTGGTAAATAGCCTTATAGTTGTCCACACGGGTTGACACACGGTCGTGTGTCTATGTCGTGTATGACACAGGGTCAGCCCCATGGGTGTGTTGATAGGCCGCGTGTCCCCTACATCCAATTTGCAAGAATTCAATTCATCACACGGGCCAGCACACAGGTGTGTGACTAGGCCAATGATATGTTTTTCACACACAATGAGGACACAGACGTGTCTAGGCTGTGTGAGGAACACGGGCCATAGACACGGGTGTGTATTCGACCTTGTGAAATCCTCTGTAGGTTCGAAATGAAAAATAAATTCAGCACAGGCTAGGAACATGGGAGTGTGTGACCACACGGCCTGCCCACACGGGCGTGTGGACCTATTTTAAGCAAAAAAAATTTTAAGTGAGCAAAAGTTTTTGGTTTAGTCCCGAACCCTTCCGTATGTATGTTTTGGGCCTCGCAGGCCCATAATAGAGATGTTATGTATATGAATGAAAAAGTTTTAAATTAGAACTAAATTTTATGGCCTAATAGTTTATGTTTGAGTGAGTTAAGTTTGGTAACGCCTCGTATCCGATTCTGGCATTGAATACGGGCAAAGGGTGTTACATTTAATGGTATCAGAGCTACGATTTAGATGATTCTTGGACTAATGTAGCGTATGCATGAGTCTAGCAATACATGCCATACATAATAGTATTTACATAATGATAGTGTGATGACTAGTGATGATTTAAATTGTGTTTTTATATAGTAAATGGATCCCGATAGAGCTGTGATGTTGAAAGTAACACGTCGGCTCTGCGGAAGGGACATTACTGAATGAAAATGAGAATAAACCAACGACTGTAAGCTAAAGAGGAGGAGAAGAGGCTAGGGAAGCCTTTCTCAACATGAAGAATGCATAGTATACGGAGTTCATTCGTACGAACACGAATGTGCAACCCCTTACCCCCACCTATTCCTCAGCCTACCCCTGTAGCTCCCTAAGTGGTAGAAGTGGTAAGAAGAGAAAAGCCTCCGGTTGATAGAATCCAGAAACAAGGAGCCAAGGAATTTGGTGCTAGTAAAGATGATGATCTGGAAAGAGCCAAATTTTGGCTTGAAAATACCATCAGGGTATTTGATGTATTATCTTGCACACCTGTAGAGTGCATGAAACGTGTAGTTTCTCTTTTGAGAGATTCTGCTTATCAGTGGTGAAACACCCTTGTGTTGGTTGTACCAAGGGAAAGGATTACATGGGAGTTTTTCCAGGAAGAATTTCGAAGAAGTACATTAGCCAAAGATTTATTGATAAGAAGAGAAAAGAATTCCTTGAGCTAAAACAAGGTCGAATGACAGTAACTGAGTATGAACATGAGTTCGTAAGGCTCAAAAAATACGCTCGAGAGTGTGTATCTACTGAAGCCATTATGTGTAAACGGATTGAGGACAAATTAAATGAAGATATCAGGTTATTTGTTGGTGTCCTATAATTGAAGGAATTTTTTGTGCTAGTGGACTGGGCTTGTAAAGCCAAGGAGTTGGTTAAAGAGAAAAGAAAAGCTGAGATGGAGTCTCGTGACTCAAGAAAGAGACAACTGAGTAAGTCGTTTTAGTCTTCATCCAAGAAGTCAAGAGATTTCCCTACCCGGTCAGCTACTTCAGTCGAATTTTCAAATAAAAGTAAAGGTAAGCAGTACTCGGGATTAAAGCTCAGACTACTTCAGTTGCTAGTGTTGGGAATACTTGACCTAATAGACCAGAATGTCCAAAGTGTGGTAGACGTCATCTTGGTGAATATCGAGCACATGAGAGAGCCTATTTTAAATGTGGTTCTCAAGATCATTTTATTAGAGAATGCCCTAAGATGGTCGAAAAAGAGAAAAATCAGAGTCCAAGGTCAGGACGCACTACTGGAGGGAGACAACAGAGAAACCCGAGAAGTGGAACAAGTAGTAAGAGTACACCCAGAGAGTAGGCTGCGAGATCTGAGGTTAGATTGCCTGCGAGGACTTATGCCATTCGCGCTTGCGAAGAGGCTTCATCCCCTAATGTAATTACGAGTACATTTTCTCTTCATGATAATAATGTTGTTGCTTTAATTGATCCCACTCATATATTTGCATGAAATTAGTATCTAGTATGAGCATGCATGTAGAGTCTACAGAATTCGTGATAAAAGTGTCAATCCCTTAGGCAAATGCGTAATAGTTGATAAGGTATGCAAAGTTTTCCCATTGATGATTATAGGTCATTATTTTATGGCAAATCTCATGCTATTGCCATTTGATAATTCGATATAATACTTGGTATGGACTGGTTAACCGCTCATGATGTGATAGTAAATTATGGAAAGAAATACATTGAATTTAGATGTGAAAACGGGGACACTCTTCGTGTTGAATCAGATGTACAAGACAGATCACTAGTAGTGATTTCAAATATGTCTGCCTAAAAATATGTAAGAAAGGGATAAGAATTGAATCAGTGCTGATAGTGTGTGAATATCCAGATGCATTCCCCGAAGAATTGCCAGGGTTGCCTCCCGTTAGAGAGGTTGAATTTGGCATTGAGTTAGCCTCTAGTACTACACCTATATCAATTGCTCTATATAGAATGGCTCCAACCGAGTTGAAAGAATTAAAAGCATAGTTACAAGAGTTGATAGACAAAGGTTTCGCAAGATCGAGTTATTCTCCATGGGGCGCTCCAGTATTGTTTGTGAAAAAGAAAGATGGTTCCATGAGGTTATGTATAGATTACCGGTAGCTTAATAAGGTTACCGTGAAGAACAAATACCCATTTCCAAGGATTGATGATTTGTTTGACAAATTGAAGGAGCCATTGTGTTTTCCAAGATAGGTTTGAGGTCAGGATATTACTAGCTGAGAGTAAAAGACTCAGATGTGCCAAAAACTGCATTTCGGACAAGGTATGGTCATTATGAGTTTTTAGTCATGCCCTTCGATTTAAAAAACACCCTTGTTGTATTTATGGATTTAATGAATCGCATCTTTCAGCAATACTTGGATAAATTTGTCATGGTTTTTATTGATGATATACTGATTTATTCTCGTGATGAGAATGAGCATGCCGAGCACTTGAGGATGGTTTTACAGATTTTACGAGATAATCAATTGTATGCCAAGTTTAGTAAAAGTGAAATTTGGCTTAAAAAAGTTGGGTTTTGGGGGCACATAGTCTCGGGAGATAGAATTTGAGTTGACTGAGCACGATTTCAACTATTATTGATTGGAAACCACCGATGAATGTATCCAAGGTTAAAAGTTTTCTAGGCCTAGTTGGATATTATAGACGGTTTGTTAAGCGGTTTTCTATGATAGCTACACTAATGACGAGGTTGTTATAGAAAGATGTAAAGTTTGAGTGGATAGAAAAGTGCCAACAGAGTTTCGAGAAACTGAAGGCATTGTTGACTGAGGCTCCAGTTTTAGTGCAATCTGAACCGGGAAAAGAATTTGTGATTTATAGTAATGCATCCTCGAATGGATTGGGCTATGTTCATATGCAAGAGGGCAACGTGTAACATCCTAGATTAGGGGTTATGCGTTTGTGCATAATTCATGAGTAGTAGGTTTTGGCAGTGTTTGGAAGTGAATTAAGGGTTTTAAAATCCTAGGATGGAAGAGAAAGCTTTGGACAATTATTGGTTTTAAGTTAAAACAAGAAGTGATGTGGAAAAGTGGCAAGGGATGCCACCTAAGGTGCAAGGGTTATGGCATCAAGTGAAGTACTTTGAGGAAGAGGTTCAAATCCCATTGTGTGCATTTTGCTTAATTTTATGAAATAGCATGTTTACTATGATATGGATGTGTGGTGTGCATTTTTAGAACCTTGGAAATGTAAGGAAATGTATGGAAATGTATGGAAATGTATGGAAATGTAAGGAAATGTATGGAAATGTAAGGAAATGTATGGAAATGTGAGGAAATGTATGGAAATGTATGGAAATGTAAGGAAATGTATGGAAATGTAAGGAAATGTTAAGTTCAAAGTGAACATTTTTGAAAACTAGGAAATGTAAGGAAATGATTTAGAAATGATTCAAAAGAGGAAAGTAAACATTTCGGGAAACTTGGAAATGTAAGGAAATGTCAAGTTTAAAGAGCCAAACGAAAATTTTTGGAAACTTAGAAATGACTTAGAAATGTCGAGTTTTAAAGTTTAAAAGAGGAAATTAAGGCAAGATGGCCTTAAGACAAAAAGTATGTGAAATTTGACACACAAACAGCTTGGAAAAGTGGCTCAAGATACCACTTAAAGCCCAAAGGAGTGATGCCACTTAGGTGGATAATTTGGGCCTCAGATGGCCACAAGGAGTCCAATAGAACATGTTTAAATTCTACTCATCAAGGGAAGGAGGTGGACGGCATCTAGATAAGGCTTTAAGTGATTTTTTATTTAATTACTTAGAGAGGAAGCAATGGATGACAATAGGGACTCTTAAGAGAAGAGTTTTATTCCTTTAGAATTTTGGCTAAATAAGAGATAAAGCTATCAAAATAGAAGAGTGATGGCCAAGTAAGTGATTCTAAGTTAGTAATTTCACTATAAAAGGAAAAGAGGCCATTCATTCATTCACTCTTCCTTTGCCAAATTTCTTAAGCATTCTCCTCTCTCTCGAATTTCCTACGCTTTATTCTTCTTTTGTTAGCCAAAGCCAAATACCTTGTGCTCTAGCCGAATCCTCCATCTTTATTCTTCCTTCTCTTTCCTTCTAATCCCTTCAAAAGCCGTATAAGCCTTTTAAGGCCATAGCCAAATATATCAAGTGGCTTCAAGCTTAGGTGTTTGTCAATTCAATATTAAGGGTAAGAATTTTATGGCCATTAATTTATTCTCTTCTTTAAGCCGCAACATAGGAACTAATATCATTAATATCTTGTTTGCCGAAATTTGGAAAGATCATTCGGGATTTTCTAGTGTTGACTACAAGAAGGAGAAGTTCTTTTCCCGAAGGTACACCATAGGCCGCGTGTTCCCTAGTTATTCGGTGAATTTCGGGATTTAAAATCCTTAAGGTAAGTGACTATGAATATTAGATCAATACCCTATTTTAGTAGTAGATCTATTATAATGTGTTTTAAATCGAAAAACTAACCGATTCAAGGGATCTAGTGATTAGCCAATTTCAAAAGAGAAGAATACAAGTTTCCGGGATTTGATTAATCATCAAAACGGCAACAAGGTAAGTTTTAAGAATACAAATCCTACTAGGATTTGGTTTTATAGCTGAATAGGCTTTATGCTAATATATTAAGGTTGGCCGAATGTAGGAATTGAGATCTAAGGCATTAGATCAAGCTTTTCGGGATTTAAGTGAACCGCTAAGCAAATCAAGTGTGTACCCTACCCTAAGTTTTAATACGTTCATGGCTATGTTTTAAATTAAATGTGTTAATATGAAAGTGTAAGAATATGGATAAGGTACTGTGTGTACCCCACACTATATCATAATATGTTTTATGGCTACGTTTAATTAATATATGTGATATTAAGAATATGAAAGTGGCTAAGGTACCATGTTATGGTACAAAGTACTGTGCACGCTTCCTACTCCTACTAGGATTATGAAATATGTTAATTGTAACATGAGAATAAGAATAAGAATGTGAACTCGCATAATTATGCATATTACTATTATATGGGGCATATGGGTTTATTTTTGGGGAAGTGAATGTGGTGACCTAAGACCACAAACGCGGTGACCTAAGACCGCGATATGGAGTGTAGCGGAAGGAGGGTTGACTTAGTAGTCCCCACGGTGTGCAGGATGGTACGGGTGGAGTGTAGCGGATGGCTAACTAGGTTTGGGTTTGGGTTGCATCATTATTTTTACCTGTTATATGAACATGTATGTGATATGATAATGCATGCCTGAAATGTTAATTCTTAGTGTTGGTTACACATTGTGTCTATTTGACTCACCCCGCTGTGGGACTATGTAACATCCTAAAAAAGGCCTATGCATTTTGGCCTAATTGTACAATAAGACATGTTTTATGTGTTTTGGAATAAATTTGGAATGATTTTGGAAAATAAAGGATGTATGGAAATGTTACGTCGAAAATAGGAAAGTGAACATTTTTGGAAACCTAAGTAAATTAGGAAAGTGAACATTTTGGAAACCAAGCCAAAATAGGAAACTAAACATTTTGGAAACCAAACCAAAATAGGAAACTAAACATTTTGGAAACCAAGCCAAAATAGGAAACTAAACATTTTGGAAACTTGGAAAATAAACATTTTGGAAACTTGAAAATACTGAGTGCTGAAAATTTTGGAAACTTAAAATGACCCCTAATGTCGAATTTTGGAGCCCAAAGGGAACTTAGGGCCAAATGACCCTAAAATATAAAGTACATGAAATTTGACCCAATAACGGACTTGGAAATGTGGCTCAAGATGCCACCTAAGGTCAGAGGAAATGGCCCAAATGCAAGAGGTTTTTGGGCCTGAGTTTGAGTCATCTAGGAAGCAAATAAAAGAAGTTTTATTTTGCTTCCATGAGCGGGAGTTGGACGCACAAGGAATCTAAGAAGAGGAGTTTTATTCAATAGAATTTTGGCAAATTAGGAGATTTGATGGAATTTCATAGTTGATAAAATTAAAACTTATCACAAATGAAGAGTTGGCGGATTTAGGGACTCTAAGGCTAATAGTTTGACCAAAGAGAGAAAAGTAAAGAGCCATTCTCTTCTCTTCAACCTCTTGTCAAATCTCCTAGTCAAATTAACAACAATCTTTTCTCTTTTCTTTAGTCGGATCCTCATTGTCAAAATTCTCTCCATCTCTTTTCCTTTCTTTTTCTTTTCTTCTACCATCCCTCCACAAAAGCCAAAACTTTGAGATCCAAAATAGTGCCATAGCCGAATATTATAAGGGATCATCCGGGATTCGAAAACGAGGTAAGTACATCAATGTACATTCGGCAAAGGTTCCTTCCATAATTGAATAGTAGTTCAAATCTAACAAGTGATTTCGGCAGGAATTAAAAATAAAGATCAACTTCGGGATTTGAGAAATTCAAGGTAAGTAAGTTTATACATTCGGCCAAGGCCAAATCTTAGTCAATTAGATCAAATTGATCAAAAACTAACCTATTCAGAGATCTAGGTTTTGGCCGATTACAAGGAAAAAGGGAAGGTGAAGTTTTCAGGATTTAAATCCATAAGGTAAGCCCCTAAAAGTATTCGGCCAAGGCTTGTGTGATTACATAGATAAGATCTGTAATTATTAAAAAGCCGAAAACTAATTTATGTTGAAATTTAAGGTTGGCCGAATATCAAGTGAAGGAAAATCAAGTTTTCGAGATTTGAATAAACATCAAATCGGCATTAAAGGTAAGCCTTTTTACAAATCCTACTAGGATTTGGATATCATAGACAAATAGAATTTATGCTAAGTAATAAATGATGAATCAAATGTAGGAACTAAGGATCTAAACATTAGATCTTGCTTTTCGGAATCTCAAGGAATCGCTAAACAAACCAGGTGTGTACCCTACACTAAATCTTGATAGATTTACGGCTTTAATTCATTATATGTGTTAATATGAAAGTGTAAGAATATGGCTAAGGTACCGTGTGTACCCTACACTAAATCTTAATAGATTTATGGCTTAAACTTGATATATGTGTTAATATGAAAGTGTAAGAATATGGCTAAGGTACCGTGTGTACCCTACACTAAATCTTGATAGATTTACGGCTTTAATTCATTATATGTGTTAATATGAAAGTATAAGAATATGGCTAAGGTACCGTGTGTACTCCACACTAATCTTAATAGATTTATGGTTTAAATATGTTATATATGTTAATGTGAAAGTGAAAGAAAGTGGCCAAAGTACCATATTGTGGTACAAAGTACTCGTGCACGCTTTTCCTACTCCTACTAGGATTTCAAAAGATGTTATATTTAACATGTGAAAAGTGATGTGAAAGTGAAATAAAATATGATATGCATGATATTTATAATTTGAGGCATTCGGTCAATTGAAGAAGGGAAGTGAATGTGATGACTTCATCTCACTAAGTGAATGTGATGACTTGGTCTCACTAAGTGAAAGTGATGACTTCATCCGACTAAGTGAATGTGATGACTTGGTCTCACTAAGTGAAAGTGGTGACTTGGTCACATTAAGTGGTAACTTTGTTACATTAAAGTGGTGGCTATGCCACAATATTATCGATGGGTGATGAGCACGCCGACCGCAATGATCGCCTTCGATGGAGTGTAGCGGATGGAGGGTTGACTTAGTACTCCCACGGTGCACAAAGTTGGTACGGTGGAGTGTAGCGGATGGCATATAGGTTTGGGTTCGGGTTTGCATCATTACCTTGAAATTTTTATATATGATATGTATGATGTGCCTATTTCTATTACGTTTAGTGTTGGTTACACATTGAGTCTATCGACTCACCCCGTTGTGGGAATATGTTTCAGGTGATGAGCAGTAATGGACCGGGACGGCAGAACTTGTGGTGGCCATGTTCGACTTGAAGTTCAATTTAATTTGAATATTTATTTTATTTTAAGTACTGTACAATTTATTATTTTGGGTTTCGTTTTATGTAATAAGGCCACCGTGACGAATTTTTATTTCTGCTATAATTACTACGTTATGAATTTAGGGCTTTATAAAGAGTAAGCCCACTTAATATGAAATAAGTTTAAATATTTTGTCACTTGAAACAAATGGGTTTTTGTTATAAAAATAAATTTGTTTTCAACTCAAGCCCAACCCACAACAAACTATCTTCCAAAACTCATAGTTTTCAAAACATTCGAATGAATTTGAACCGGGTTACTTCGAGGAACATACCAGATCCAGTCCATTCTCGTGGGCCGGGTGTGGGGTGTTTCAAACTATTTTCAGGTGACGAACAGTAATGGACCGGGTTCGGCAGAAGCTTAGGGATGGCCATGCACAGCAATAAATTTACGACTTGGACTTTTATTTTATTTTAAGTATTTTGAATTTGAATTTTAGGAATTATTTGATGTAATAAGGCCTTAGTAGGAATATTTTATTCTGTTTTTATTTGTTAAGCTTGCGAATTTTTATCAATTAGAGATTAAGTAAATCTATTTTAAAACTAAGCCCAAACGTTTTGTCACCTAAATCAAAAGCACTGTTACTAATGGAATAAACCTATTTTCAACTCAAGCCCAACCCAAAACAAACTTTCCTTCAAAACGCTCAAGTTTTTCCTAAGTACAAAAGAATTTGAAACGATTTTCACCGGGGAACATACCAGATTCGGCCAAGGCTCGTGGGCTGGGTTTGGGGTGTTTTACAAGGTGATAGCATATGCCTCTAGACAGTTAAAGCCACATGAGAAGAATTACCCGACACATGATTTAGAGTTGGTTGCCATTGTGTTTGCATTGAATATTTGGAGGCATCATTTGTATGGTGAAAAATGTCGGATATCCACTGATCATAAAAGCCTAAAGTACTTGTTGACTCAGAAGGAATTGAACTTAAGGTAATGAATATGGTTAGAGTTGATAAGAGACTATGAGTTAGTGATTGACTACCACCCAAGAAAGGCGAATGTAGTCACCGATGCTTTGAGTAGAAAATCCTTGTTTGCATTGAGAGCCATGAATACACGGATGACTTTTTCAGATGATGGTTCTATCCTAGCTGAATTGAGAGCTAGACCGATGTTTCTCCAAGAGATTTGTGAAGCTCAAAAAGGAGATAGCGACTTGCAAGCCAAAAGAGTTTAGTGTGAGTCAGGTGTTGAATTAGATTTTCGGATTAATTCTGACGGATGTTTGATGTTTCGAGACAAAGTCTGTGTACAAAGAGATAAGGAACTCATTCAAAAAGTTTTACACGAGGCACATAGCAAATGTCTATCTGTACATCCAAGCAACATAAAAATGTATAATAATTTGAAGAAATTGTATTGGTGGTCGAGTATGAAGAAAGATGTTTCTGAGTTTGTATCTAAATGCTTGATTTGTCAGCAAGTGAAGGCCGAACACTAAGCACCTTCGGGTTTACTTCAACCTAGTATGGTTCCCAGGTGGAAATGGGACCGTGTTACTATAGACTTTGTGACGGGTTTGCCATTAACACCGAGTAAGAAAGATGCAGTATGGGTTGTGGTAGATAGACTTACGAACTCGACCCATTTCATACTTGTACGCGTTGATTATTCACTTGATAAGTTGGCAGACTTATATGTTTCAGAGATTGTAAGACTACATGGGGTGCCTTTGTCGATTATATCGAATAGAGATCCGAGATTCACATCGCAATTTTGGAAAAAGTTGCAAGAAGCTTTGGGCACAAAGTTGAGTTTTAGTACAGCCTTTCACCCACAAACCGACAGACAGTCGGAGAGATTAATACAGATACTTGAGGATATGCTCTGGTGTTGTGTTCTTAAGTTTTAGGGCAGCTGGGAAAAGTACTTACCGTTGGTAGAGTTTGCCTATAATAACAGTTTTCAGTCGAGTTTGAAAATGGCACCTTATGAGGCATTGTATGGGTTTAAGTGCCGAACGCCTTTCTTCTCGACTGAACTGAAAAAAATCATATTCATGAGGTTGATCTAGTTAGAGAAGCCGAAGAAAAGGTAAAAGTAATTTGTGACTGTTTAAAAGCTACTTCGGATAGAAAAAAGTCCTACTCAGACTTGAAAGGGAAAGAGATCAAATTTCAAGTTGGTGATAAGGTATTTTTAAAGCATCACCATGGAAGAAGGTTCTCAAATTTGGTCGGAGAGACAAATTGAGTCAACGTTTTATCAGACTGTATACGATCACCGAGAGGATAGGACCAGTAGCTTATCGATTGGCTTTGCCATCTGAGTTGGAAAAGATTCATGATGTATTCCACGTGTCTATGCTATGTCATTACCGATCAGATCCTTTGCATCTGATTACACCGACAGAAGTTGAAATTCAACCAGACATGACTTATGGCGAAGAACCGGTTAATATTTTGGCATGGGAAGTCAAATAGTTAAGAAATAAAAGTATAGCTCTTGTGAAAGTATTGTGGCAAAGACATGGGGTAGAAGAGGCTACATGGGAGCCCAATGAGGCTATGAGAAACCAATATCCAAACCTTTATACCGATAAGATTTTCTGGGATGAAAATCCCTAAAGGGGAGAGAATTGTAATAGCCTGATTTATGGCCTAGTCGAAATAGTGGTTGCGAAACCACAAATTCAAAGTAGGAATGTGTTTTATGATTTTTATGAGGTTTCTGATGTGCATGCATGATGGTGTGAAAATTTCATAAGGAAATTTTATTAATTAGTGATCAATTTGTCCATTAGGACTAAATTGCAAAAATTGGAAAATATGAGATTCTAGAAGATTTAAGTAAGAAATAGCATTATGAAAATTATTAGAAGTCCTTATTTAGAAATTAGACCATTATATCTTAAGATGGACAAAAATAGACATGGGAAGGAAAAATCTCAAGAAAGGGGCATTTTTGACATTTGGTTAATAAAAGAATTAAAAAGGGAAAAAGAAGTCAAAATTCATGTCCATATTCCTCCTTAGTGCCAAAATTTTCAAGCTCTCCATAGCTAGGGTTTCTTCATCTTTCAAGCTTGATTGTAAGTACCTCCTAGCCACGTTTTTAATGTTCTTCGTATTTTTCAGATCCTCGTAGCTCTATTTAGCTATTTCTAACTATATTTTGAGCTAGGGTTTATGTTCAAAATTTTACCCATGTATGACATGCATGTATTTTGATGATTAATGGAGGAAAATGAAAGTTTGATGTATGATAACCATCTTTTTCTAAGTGATTCCCATGAGAAATTCATAAAAAGGACTAAATTGTAAAAGTCATGAAAATGGTCATACATGAGTAAATTAGTGGAAATTAAGGGCTGTTGTAGTTCAAAAAATAATTCGGCTAGGCTTAAAATGCAAAGAAATGGAATGAAAATCATTTTACGAGCATAGGGACAAAAGTGTAATTATGTAAAAGTTTAGGGGCAAAATTGTAATTTTTCCAAAGTATGATTCATGGGTCAATTTAGTCAATGTGAGTATTAAACAAGTGAAATTGTTATTATAGATCAAGAAACACGAAGCCCGGATCAAACCTAGGCAAGAACAAGGTTATGGACTAAATCGAATATCTACACACATTTTGAGTACCGAGGTAAGTTTGTATGAAATTAAAGCTACATAATGATTTTATATTTTTAATATCCCGATATTATGTGAAATGTGTAGGTCCCGATAAGACCATGTATGGGACATGAATTAAATAAAGGAGGTCCGTATAAGACCATGTCCGAGACATGGCCTCGACACTTAATGTGTGTGGTTGTGCTTGTTATGCTTGATAGAATGTTTTAGGGTCCGTAATGGGCTCAAGTTGGGCCGAGGCCTTAGTCAAATTTTTTGTTTGGACACTCTAGTGGAAAGTAAGTTAGACAAGGCTTAAAAGACATTACCGTGAATTAAGACACAAAATGGGCTTGTGGCCCAAAGGGTCAATGGCGATATATGCAGGACTAGGAGTGGCGGTCAAGTCATAAGGAGGTCCAAGGTTCGAGTCGATAAAGCCCAATTCTTTTAATTAAATTCAGCTAATTTTTGGCATTTAAGTGGATAGAGTGGGACGAATAATAAGGCTTGGAAATAGGAGGATTTATTTGAGTGGATAATGCAGATAATATGGCAGATAAAGGGAGGAAGAGGTAGTGTTATCTAGGATTCTTTTGGAGGTGTGATCGATAAAGATAAGGGAGGAAATTTAGATTTATCTCATGGTCACAAGGTGGCCAAAATTCCAACACTAAGGGGGAGGAGAAATCGGTTCTGATATGATCAAGGGGTGCCAAATTTCCTTGATTAGTAGCTTAGTTTTAGTTTTAAAAAGGGGCATTTTCGGTTTTAGGCAGTAGGTGCCGAAATTTTGCTTAAGTAGGGGGGATATCTCTTCAATTTTGGCATTTGACCCTATTCTCTTTTTTCTTTCCTCTCATCCCCACTTCTATGCAAAAGCCAAAAATTTCATTGTTCTCTTCTCTCATCTTTTCCTCCAAAAGTCAAAACTCATAACTCTTCTCATCTCCATTCTTTTCCTATAACCGAATGATCATTGTTCTTTCCTTTATTCTCTCTTTTTTCGATTTCGTCATAGCCAAATCTTCATAGATCCTATTACATTGTCTTTCTTTTGATCTTCTCGTAAGTCAAATCATCAGAGAAGTCAACCTATTGGTAAGTGCCAATTTCTTTTGATCTTTTCTCTTTCAGTTTTGGGGGCCATGGCCAATTGGCTAATGGGTTGTAAGGCCATCATTAATTCGATATTTTATTCATTGATCTAGTGTCCTATTTGGGCTGCATTCCAGGATTTAAAGGAGATCTAACCGCCTAAAAATCGGTAACATCCCAATCCTATTGTCTTCTTTCGGGATTTCAAGGTAAGGATTTCAATTCTCCCTAAGTTGATCCATCGGTTTCCTTTCTTTATTGTGCCTTAACCTAATGCCTCATTAAGCAATCATTATAGTATCCTCTGACTAAGGTCATTCATGGACTCGAATGTCAGCAAATCGAAGGAAGGGGTTGGATCTGTAGTCCCAGCCCCAAAGTTCAAGAAACGCACTGTCGTCAAGAAGACGATTGGCCACCGGTTGTGGACCGCTTCGTAACAAAACCTTAGAAAGTTAGCAATGATCGACTTCTAATAGTGTCGACATAGAAAGTATCGTCCCTGCTTGTAATCGTGTGTAGATCTCTATCACACTAGTTAATCAGATTATATGTATGTTATGGGCTAAAAGCCGTAAAATGAGGTCAGATGAATAAATGATTACCCGTAAAGGGTAGGCAAGGGATGCCAAAAGCGTAATCATAGAAACTTCTATGTGTATCAAAGTATGTGAAAGTTTGTGATCTGCTTAGATAGTATAATGTTCGATTCTCGCATGTATGTATGCATGGGATGGGATTGATATGATGAAGGGAAGAAGGTCGATGGCGATCGGTGGCTTTGCCACATAGGTCACATAGTGATCGGTCTTTATGACAAAAGACAAATTTCAAAATACTACAATGTATTATTAAGGTCGCATGGCGATCGGTGGCTTTGCCACATAGGTCACATAGTGATCGGTCTTTATGATGACATAAACACAAATTGCCGATATGGTGTGTAGCGGATGGAGGGTTGATTGTAGAAATCCTCACTGTGTGATGGTTGGTACGGGGTGTGTAGAGGATGGACTCTTAGGTTTGGGATGGGCCATGTTGCATGTAAATATATATTCTGCTGCCATTGTGTATGGGCCTAGGCCCATAATGTGTTTGTGGGCCTCAAGGCTTTTATGTGTTTTCGGATTTGCACACTGAGTCTTGGTGACTCACCCTTTCATTTCTCCCAACTTTTCGATGAGCAGAGATCGTGGACATGGGAGCCGAGGCAGACTCGAGGGGCCATCAAGTCTTTTATCTTCATAGACTATTTTTGATTTTTCTTTAAGTTTCAATTTTGGGATTATTTTTGTAATAAGGCCTCCATAACTTAGGTTATCGAACTATATTTTTTATGTTACATCTTATAAACTTATGTTTTCAAAGTCTTAATTATAAAGTGAAAGGAAAATGGGTTTTTCCAAAGATGTTCAACGAAATGTTAAAGTTTCTTCAAAATGTCACAATTAATGATTAATCGGTTAAAATAAACCGAGATTTTCAAAACCCTTCAAAGCAAAGTTTTCAACATTCAACCCATAGCATACCGATCCAATCCATGACGTATGGGCCGGTTTGGGGTGTTACATTTTTGTATCGAGCCCAGCCAAAAACTCTGGCTGTGAAATGGGTCCAGTAGTGATTTGTAAAAGTGATGTAAGTTTGAGAAAAGTTCGGTTGAGATATGGCCTTCGAGTCTACCAAGACGATCCATGCAGTAAGTATTCTAAACTCATTAGGTGATATGCATGTTGGGCTTGATGGGCTCTATAGGACGTAGGCTAGTATGCTAGAGTTTATGGACTTTAGGTTTAGTATAAACAATTCTTCAAATCTCATAAGACTTAATTTCTAATTAAACATGTCTGTGAACAAGTCACAGGGTTAGGGTGTGGTAACAGGCATACGCATGTCTAGGATTGGATCCAGGGAGAGCTTGGTATTTAAGCGGCCCTAGCGGCTCACCTCCTCTTCACTAGAATCCTACCTAAAGGTAGTGACTGCTCACCGTAGCCACGGGACTTGTTGACGGGCCAAAATTTATAACTAAAACCCGAAAGGGACCAACCACCCTATTTCACAAAATTACTAAAATACCCTAGTTATGTAAAATTTCTAAAATACCCTCGATTTGTGAAAATTTCCCAAAATACCCTTGGTTTGCAAAATTATCAAAATACCCCTAGATTGTAAAATTACCAAAATACCCTATTTTGTAAAATCACCAAGATACCCTATTTTGGAAAATTACGAGAATACCCTGGGTAGTGAAATGACAAAATACCCTTATGTGATGAATGTGAGTTCATGGATGCTACTTGTATGTTGATGTGTGATGGTTGAATGTATGTGGATTCTAGAGCTAGGAAATACAGACCTGAGAACTGAACCTTGTAGATAGAGTTCGAATTCGAAAGAACTACTGTTAAAACTACTCTCCATAAGATTGTTCGTTATTAATCAGTGGAAGAAATTAATAATTCATAAAATTCCTAATCAGATAAACGCAAATCGATAGAATGAGCACTAGAGGACGTGGTGTGCGTGGCCGAGGTAGAGGCAGGATTGCTGTGTTAGAACCAGTAGGGTTTAGTCACGAGTCGGGGAATGAGGTACCAGTGCCACCAGCTGTGGAGGCAAAATT
This sequence comes from Gossypium rotundifolium, assembly GCA_025506655.1. Classification (NCBI taxonomy): domain Eukaryota; kingdom Viridiplantae; phylum Streptophyta; class Magnoliopsida; order Malvales; family Malvaceae; genus Gossypium; species Gossypium rotundifolium. The sequence goes on along the minus strand of CP106725.1, from coordinate 44,426,396 downwards.
TTAGGATCAGATAACCGGAGATGATGTGGTATCTCAGGCGATGTTGAGGGTTTTAGAGAGGGTTGTTGGGGCAGGCATGGGCACAAGAGCCCGGAAATCTGTGTCGGAGTGACTTAGAGCTAATGGGGCAGAAGTGTTTAGGGGAATTTCTGGGATAGCCCCGAGTACAGCTGAGTATTGGTTGGAGGCGGTCAAACGATAATGGATGATCTAGATTTCACCAAGAAGAGAAGTCGAAGGAGTAGTGTCCTTCTCCGGGACGGCTTATCAATGGTGGCTTACGGTTAAGGATGGTACAAAGTCGACCGTATCACCGGGGATTACTTCGTAACGGCGCCCGAGTAAGTACATTGGAACGAAGTTATGTGGATGCGCAGTGAGAGCATTTCGAAACTGTTCGTGGAAGTAGGTCGGTGGCGGCGTATGAAGCGAAATTCTTACGCTTGAGCCGTTATGCTCGAGGGATAGTGGCCACAGAACATGAACGGTGTGTTCGATTTGAAGATGGCCTGAAGGATGATTTACGTGTTTTGATAGCTCCACAGCGGAGAGGGAATTTGCTGTGCTTGTGGAGAAGGCTAAGATAGCTGAGGAGGTAAAGTGAATGGAAAAGTTGAATCGGGATAAAGATAGAAGTGGAAGTAGGAGGAATTTTGGATCGTCAGAGCAAATGGGCGATTCGTAAAAAGACCTAGGTCGATGGGCCAAACCGGTGGAGAGACTCATCGCTAACTGCATACGGAGGTGTGTTCGCTGTGGTAAATTCCATGTAGGTGAGTGTTGGGCAGGCAGTGGAAAGTGCTTTAGGTGTGGATCTTTGGACCATCAGATTAGAGACTGTCCACAGCCACGGAGCGATGTAGGACCCGCAGGTAGGGAAATGCTCAGCCAGGTAGAGGAGGTCAGCAGTCGCAGAGGGGTCGTGGTCCAGCTAGAGGTGGTAACGATTTTGGTCGGGGCCGTGGAGCACCAGGCCGAGGGGCAAGAAACACTGAGGCGAGACAGCCGGTTAGTCTATGCTGCCAGACGTCGAGAGGAGGCTGACGCACCGGATGTTATAACCGATACATTTTTAATATTTGGTTTGCCTTACACTGCATTGATTGACATTGGGTCGACACATTCATATGTTGCTAGTAGTGTGTCTGGAACTTTAAGTTTAGATTCCGAGATTACCCCTAGGGCGATGACTGTAATTAGCCCATTAGGACAATCTGTGGTGGTAGATAAACTCTATCGAGAGGTACCCTTAGAAGTTCAGGGAATAGTTTTTCAGACGGATCTGATGGAATTACCGTTCAGAGAGTTCGACTTAATATTAGGCATGGACTAGATGGTGAAGTATCAAGCTAATTTAGATTGTGCAGCCAAGCATATGGTGTTGAAAACCCCCGAGGGTGGTGAAGTGTTGGTGATAGGAGAAAGGGGGAACTGTCTGTCGAATGTAGTGACTGCCTAAGAGCAGAAAGGATGGTGAGAAAAGGATGCGAGGCAGTTTTAATGTTTGTTCGGCTCTAGAAGCCAAGGACCTAACTGTTGGGGACGTTAGGACGGTGAAGGAGTTTCCTGATGTTTTCCCAGAAGAGCTTCCGGGACTACCCCCGGATCGTGAAGTGGAGTTTGGTATCGATCTTTTCTCGGAACAGCACTAGTATCTATTGCTCCATATAGGATGGCGCCAAAGGAGTTGGTGGAATTGAAAGCGCAGATTCAAGAGTTGCTGGATAGAGGGTTTATTCGACCAAGTGTGTCACCGTGGGAGCGCCGATGTTATTTTTCAAGAAGAAAGATGGATCAATGCGTATGTGCATTGACTATCGTCAGTTGAATAAGCTAACAATCAAGAACAAATACCCGTTGTCGAGGATCGATGACTTGTTCGATCAGTTGAAGGGAGCCTCAGTCTTTTCAAAGATAGATCTGAGGTCAGGATACCATCAGCTTAAGGTCAAGGAGGCAGATATTCATAAGACGGCTTTTAGGACTCGCTATGGTCATTACGAGTTCATGGTAATGCCATTCGGATTGACCAATGCGCCAGTAGCATTTATGGACATGATGAACCGAATATTCCAACCCTACTTGGATCGGTTTGTCGTGGTATTCATAGATGATATCCTGGTTTATTCAAGATCAGAGGAGGAACATGACTCACACCTTCAAGTGGTTTTGCGATCTTGAGGAGAAGAATTGTATGCCAAATTCAAGAAGTGTGAATTTTGGCTAAGGGAAGTTACGCTTTTAGGCCATGTTGTGTCGGTAGAGGGATTAGGTTGACCTCAAAAATTGAAGCGATATTGGATTGGAAGCCGCCTAAGTCCGTGGTGAAAATTTAGAGTTTTCTTGACCGCCGGTACTATCGAAGGTTTGTTGAAGGATTTTCTTCAATAGCGGCACCATTGACTAAGTTATTATGGAAAGGAGTTCCGTTTGTTTGGTCCAATAAGCAGCAAGAGAGTTTCGAGAAGTTAAAAGGATTTTGACGGAGGCTCCAATATTGATTCAAATGGAGGCTGGAAAGGAATTCGTAATTTACTGTGATGCGTCACACACGGACTAGGATGCGTGTTGATGCAAGATGGAAAGGTTGTTGCGTATGCATCTCGACAGTTAAGACCGCACGAAGCAAATTATCCCACCCATGATTTGGAGTTGGCAACGGTGGTTTTTGCTTTAAAGATTTGGAGACATTATCTGTACGGGGAGAAATCTATTATTTACACCGATCATAAGAGCCTAAAATACCTTTTGACCCAGAATGAGTTGAATCTAAGGCAGAGGAGGTGGATCGAGTTGTTAAAGGATTATGATTGCTCGATCGAGTACCATCCGGGTAAAGCTAATATGGTGGCGGATGCTTTAAGTCGTAGAGTAATCTCTGACTTGAGAGCAATGTTTGCTCACCTTAGTTTATACGATGATGGGAGCTTATTGGCTGAACTTCAAGTGAGACCCTCTTGGGTCAGTCAGGTTAAGGAGAAGCAGCAGACCGATGAGTTGCTAAAGGAGAAGTTTCATGTAGGATCAAGTGATGGATCGACGGACTTCAGTATGAATGAGGAAGGACTGTTATGTTTTCAAGGGAGAGTTTGCATGCCAAAAGATCCGAAATTGAGGCATAGGATTTTGCAAGAAGCGCATGGAAGTTCATACGCTATGCACCCTAGAGGGAGTAAGATGTATCGATTTATGGATCGCCTCGTGGCCGGCTTGAAGCGAGAGGTAATCGAACCGGTGAGTAAGTGTTTGACCTATCAAGCAGTAAAGGCGAGCATCGCTACCATCGTGGTTATTGCAGCCAGTGAAGATTCCACAATGGAAGTGGGAAAGGATCACAATGGACTTTGTTAGTGGGCTACCCCTCACGCCTACTAAGAAAGATTCAGTCTGGGTGATTGTTGATCGCTTGACGAAATCTACTCATTTCATACCAAGACGGGTCGATTACTCTCAGGTCGGGCTAGGTTATGTATAGTGGAGGTAGTGAGGTTGCATGGGGTACCAGTATCAATCATATCGGACAAGGACTCGAGGTTCACGTGGTGATTCTGAAAGGCTTTGCATCAAACGTTGGGTACGGTTGGATTTCAAGATAACGCTTTCATCCTCGCATGATGGACACCGAAAGGGTAATTCAGATCTTAGAGGACATGTTGAGGGGATGTGTCATTGATTTCAGAAGTAATTGGGAAGAGTTTTTACTGTTGGCAGAGTTTGCTTACAATAACAGCTAACAGTTTAGTATTCAGATGGTGCCCTATGAAGCATTGTACGGGCGGAAGTGTCGTACTCCTACCTGCTGGACAGAATTAGGGGAACGTCAAATTTTGGGTCTGGAGTTGGTTACCGAGATGAGAGAGAAGGTTGAGTTAATTCGAGCTCGACTAAAGGAAGCGTCGGACCGATGTAAGTCCTATGCGCACTTGAAGCGTAAGGACATAGAGTTTGCAAGGGGTGACAAGGTGTTCTTGAAGGTGTCGCCATGGAAGAAAGTGTTGAGGTTTGACGGAAGGGTAAATTAAGTCCCAGATTTATCGACCTTATCGTGTGTTGAAACGAGTGGGGCCGTAGCCTATCGCCTAGAGCTACCTTCCGAGCTAAGCCGATTCACAATGTATTCCACGCTTCTATGTTAAGACGCTACCGCTTCGGATCCATCCCATGTGGTGTCTATGGAAGAAATCAAAGTGAGACCTGACCTATCCTTTGAAGAAGAACCGGTAGAAATCCTGGATCATGATGTCAAGGTATTGCAAAGGAAAACGGTTCCGTTAGTTAAGGTTCTATGGCAGAATCACGGTTCTGAGGAGGCTACTTGGGAACCAGAGGAAGCGATACGGCGGTAATACCCACATCTATTCTGATCAGGTAATTTCGAGGCCGAAATTTCTTTAAGGGGGTAGAACTATAACATCCTGAATTAATGGGCCTATGCGTTTAATGTGTGTGGTTGTGCTTGTTATGCTTGATAGAATGTTTTAGGGGTCCAGAATGGGCTCGAAGTTGGGCCGAGGCCTTAGTCAAATTTTCTGTTTGGACACTCTAGTGGAAAGTAAGTTAGATAAGGCTTAAAAGACATTACCGTGAATTAAGACACAAAATGGGCTTGTGGCCCAAAGGTCAGTGGCGATATGCAAGGACTAGGAGTGGCGGTCAAGTCATTAAGGAGGTCCAAGGTTCGAGTCGATAAAGCCCAATTCTTTTAATTAAATTCAGCTAATTTTTGGCATTTAAGTGGATAGAGTGAGACGGCAATAAGGCTTGGAAATAGGAGGATTTATTTGAGTGGATAATGCGATAATATGGCGATAAAGGGAGGAAGAGGTAGTGTTATCTAGGATTCTTTTGGAGGTGTGATCGATAAAGATAAGGGAGGAAATTTAGGATTTATTCACTGGTCACAAGTGGTGGCCAAATTCCAACACCGAGGGGAGGAGAAATCGGTTCGATATGATCAAGGGTGCCAAAATTTCCTTGATTAATAGCTTAGTTTTAGTTTTAAAAGGGGCATTTTCGCTTTTAGGCAAGAGGTGCCAAATTTTGCTTAAGTAGGGGATATCTCTTCAATTTCTAGATTTGACCCTATTCTCTTTTTTCTTTCCTCTCATCCCCACTTCTATGCAAAAGCCAAAAATTTCATTGTTCTCTTCTCTCATCTTTTCCTCCAAAAGCCGAAACTCATAACTCTTCTCATCTCCATTCTTTTCCTATAACCAAATGATCATTGTTCTTTCCTTTATTCTCCCTTTTGTCAATCTCTTCATAGCTGAATCTTTATAGATTCTGTTACACTGTCTTTCTTTTGATCTTCTCAAAAGCCAAAATCTGTCAAGAGAAGCCGAACCTGTTGGTAAGTGCCGATTTCTTTTGATTTTTTCTCTTTTGGTTTTGGGGGCCATGGCCGATTGGCTAATGGGTTGTGAGGCCATCATTAATTTGATATTCTATTCACTGATCTTGTGTCCTGTTTGGGCGGCATTCTAGGATGTAAAGGAGATCTAACCGCCTAGGTTCCTAGGAAAAAAATCGGCAACATCCCAATCCTATTGTCTTCTTTTTGGATTTCAAGGTAAGGATTTCAATTCTCCCTAAGTTGATCCATCGGTTTCCTTTCTTTATTGTGCCTTAACCTAATGCCTCGTTAAGCAATCATTATAGTATCCTCTGACTAAGGTCATTCATGGACTCGAATATCAGCAAATCAAAGGAAGGGGTTGGATCTGTAGTCCCAGCCCCAAAGTTCAAGAAATGCACGGTGTCAGCAGTACGGGATTGGCCACCGGGTTGTGGACCGACTTCAAAACAAAACCTTAGAAAGTTAGCAGTCATATCGACATCCCATTGTGTCAACATAGAAAGTACTGTCCTATCGGTAATCAGGTGTGTAGATCTCTATCACACTAGTTAATCAGATTATATGTATGTTATGGGCTAAAAGCCAAAAATGAGGTCTATATGAATAATCAGATTACCTGTAAAGGGTAGGCAAGGGATGCCGTGTACGTAATCATAGAAACTTCTATGTGTATCAAGTATGTGAAAGTCTGTGATCTGCTTAGATAGTATAATGTTCGATTCTTGCATGTATGTATGCATGGGATGGGATTGATATGATGAAGGAGAAGAAGGTCGATGGCGATCGGTGGCTTTGCCACATAGGTCACATAGTGATCGGTCTTTATGATAGGTAGACAAATTGTCGAAATACTACAATGTATTATTAAGGTCACATGGCGATCGATGGCTTTGCCACATAGGTCACATAGTGATCGATCTTTATGATGAGACAAAGACAAATTGTCGATATGGTGTGTAGCGGATGGAGGGTTGATTGTAGAAATCCCACAAAGGTGATGGTTGGTACGGGGTGTGTAGAGGATGGACTCTTAGGTTTGGGATGGGCCATGTTGCATGTAAATATATATTCTATTGCCATTGTGTATGGGCCTGTGGCCCATAATGTGTTTGTGGGCCTCAAGGCTTTTATGTGTTTTCGGATTTGCACATTGAGTCTTGGTGACTCACCCTTTCATTTCTCCCAACTTTTCGATGAGCAGAGATCGTGGACATGGGAGTCGAGGCGGACTCGAGGGCCATCAAGTCTTTTATCTTCATAGACTATTTTCGCTTTTTCTTTAAGTTTCAATTTTGGGATTATTTTGTAATAAGGCCTCCATAACTTAGGTTATCGAACTATATTTTTTTATGTTACATCTTATAAACTTATGTTTTCAAAGTCTTAATTATAAAGTGAAAGGAAAATGGGTTTTTCCAAAGATGTTCAACGCAAATGTTAAAGTTTCTTCAAAATGTCACAATTAATGATTAATCGTTAAAATAAACCGAGATTTTCAAAACCCTTCAAAGCAAAGTTTTCAACATTCAACCCAGTCCGGTCATGACGTATGGGCGGGTTTACCGATCCGGTCATTTTGTTATGTCATATTTGTTAGCCAAAGTGTTGGTTATTATGGATACTCATTTATTTTGTAAATCACTATTAGGAATTGGCCAATACTTGTTAAGTTACATACGATTCATGATGATAGTTTTATGAAGTGAAAGTTCATGCAATTGATTGAGTAAAATGTGAAGTGTTTGTTGATGAATTAGTGATCATTCATAGTGTATTATTGTTATGTTATGAGTTGCTTGTGGTGGTATAAGTGTGTTTATTTTTCATGGTGGCAATTGGCTTGGTAAATAGCCTTATAGTTGTCCACACTGGTAGACACATGGGCGTGTGTCTATGCCATGTGTGACACACGGTCAGCCCATGGATGTGTTGATAGGCCGTGTGTCCCCTACATCCAATTTGCGAGAATTCAATTCGTCACACGGGCCAGCACATGGGCGTGTGACTAGGCCATGTGCCCTTATGTGCATTGCTGACGTCATAAACAGAATGCTAAGGTTTTCACATACGGGTGAGGACACGGGCGTGTCTAGGCCGTGTGAGGGACACGGGCCATAGACACGGGCGTGTGCCTGGCAATGTGAAAACTCCTGTAGGTTCAAAATGAAAAATAAATTTAGAACAGGCTAGGAACATGGGTGTAACACCCTTAACCCGTATCCGTCACCGGATTAGGGTTATAGAGCATTACCAAACATAGCACAAGTCATAATAAATATTTACTTCTCATATAGTCAAAACCGAATGTGTTGTGAGTAATGCATTATCAAATTTTACTTAAACCATCTCGAGCATATCTTAGAACCATTAGCCAAATCTCATATAAACATTTTTCACCAAATACAAAGGTTTCAATTCATGTGGTCTATAAAGATTCAATATTCGCACATGCACATGCTCACTTAAAAACTACTAAAGCAAGTCGTCAAATACTAAAATAAAACATACATATATATTTATATATATAGAATTTTATTTAACCATGATCAAAATATACCAATTGCTCTCACATCCACGCAAAACATAGATCAAAACATCTAAATGAACATAATCGCACCCAAAAATACCAAATATGTCTTCCATAATTTGAACACCTAACTTGAACTTAATATACATGCATATATAGATATATACCATATGCGAATATGTCAACTTACCTAAAACTCAACTTATAAGACTTTAAAGGATACTACAAATCAAAACATATACATATACCTGAGCATATAATGAACTCACATGACAACCATACTTTTAATCCAAGCATGACAAACACTCATAACATGATTAAGAACATTCAAGTGTTAGATCATTTAACATTAAGATCAAGCCATTTTCACATGGCTTATATTTACAGCATCAAAACATCTTCTAGTATTTAAACTAGCCTATACATGCCTTAAGTTCGAAATTCTAAACTTTAGAGGTACCAAAATAAGTCGATGGTGTGGATGACTTTATTGACGATCCCCCGAGCTCGTAGCTTGAAACTAAAATCTACAGAACAGATTAACAAAACACACAAAGTAAGCTAATTTAGCTTAGTAAGTCTTAAGCAATCATAACAATTTAATTTATCAATCTAACATCTTAAACCAATTATTTTATAACATTAATATAATTACAAAACGCGACTGAACCATCATGGCCGAATATTACCATCCTTACATAGGATTTTATTTATCACTTATCAAATCCAAAACATCACTATTTTACTTTAAGAATACAAATTCACCAAAATCATATAATTCAATATGTTTCAATATACAACCAAATTAATAGTACATGTACAATTTAATCACATTTAATCGAATGTATGTGCATATATATAATTCCACATATTCAAATATATATACATATGAATATAATCTCACATATCCGAATGTATATGCATAAAATTTCACATAACCAAATGTATACATGTATATATATACATGTACATCTATTAAACAAAGGTCCTATTTGCAAGTAAACATTATCGATCCAAATAACATTTTATCCATATATTCAAGAAGCTAAAATACAAGCACATTCATCTATTAACTTACTAACTCAACCACATCACATATACATACACATATGTAAATACATACCTTATGGCTGAATATAATTTATTTCATTTTAATAAGCTGTAGCTTGCTCAATTTTCCACTATAACCTAATCATTTCATAGGCATAAGCTTGTAATTTAGATCACCAGTATAAAACCTGCTAGGCATAAGCCTGAATCACACAATGGCACTAAGCCTGCTAGACCTGAGGTCTAATATTCAATCACCGGCATTAAGCTTGCTAGGCATACAGCTCGATATAATTCACAAGCACAAGGCTTGCTAGGCTCACAACCTGAATAATAATACTTTAAACTGTCTCACACGAATCATTTCATATATTGAATCTTTTCTACATTTCGAACTCATTGTACGAACCTTCAAATAACATATATCAATCGAATAACTTAAACAAATCCAATATTATACTTAGCCAAATTCGGCTATTCCATAATATAGTTACCATACTTCCAAAATCAACATATACTAGGTTACGTAAATAATTTATGAAGTTTATTTTCTTAGAGACTTACCTCGGATAACGTCGGACGACAAAAACCGACTATTCGATTATTTTTGCTTTTCCTCGATCCAAGTCCGTTTTCTTTTGTTCTTGATCTAAACATGTTCAAATTAAGCTCATTCAAACACATTTCTATTTAATTTAGTCCTAAAACACATAAATGGGAAAATTACCATTTTGCCCTAACATTTTACACTTTTACAATTTAGTCCTATTTGCACAAAACACAAAATACACAAAATTTGAATTAACTCCATAAGGGCCGAATGTGCCTAGTACTTATACAAGTCCACGAATCTCATTTATTTCACATTTTAGTCCCTTAAAAATTTATTTTTGCAATTTAGTCCAATATACTCAATTTCATCAAAAATTCAAAGACAAAACTTGTTAATCTAACACATATATATCATAATTCATCCTCAAACAACATAAATAACAAATTATCATCAATGGCTCAACTCAAAATACTCATCAAACTCAAAAATTAAAGCATGGGTCTTGTACATTTCATAGCAACGATCTCAAAAACATAAAAATTATCAAAAAAACTAAACAAAGTACATACCCGAATTAAGCTTCCCTAATGCCGAAACCTTAAGCTTCAAAAATGGTGTTTTCTCATCTCACATTCGGCCAAGGAAAGAGATAATGCACGCCTTTTTCTTTATTTTATGTTGTTTTATAATATTAACATATGATATAATATAAAAGTTAACTTATAATATAAATAAGTCATATTAATAATCACATTAATATCAATACCGTCCACTAAGGTTCTAAATGACTAATTTGCATCATAAGGCCACATACAAAAAAGAAGACAAATCAATTAAACCACTCCATTAAGTAAAAGGGTACTTTTATCACTTATGCAATTTAGTCCTTTTTCATAAATCGAACACACAAACGGACAAATTAGCCTACGAAATTTTAACACATGCTCAAACATATATCATAGATGTCCAATATAATATTAAAATATTTTTCTAATTAGGATTCGTGGTCCCAAAACCACCATTTCAATTAGGGTCAAAATCGGGCTATTATAATGGGCGTGTGTGACCACACGGCCTGCCCACACGGGCGTGTGGACTTGTTTTAAGCAAAAAAATTTCTAAGTGAGCAAAAGTTTCCAGTTTCGTCCTGAACCCTTCCATATGTATGTTTAGGGCCTCGTAGGCCCATAATAGGGACGTTATGTATATGAATGAAAAAGTTTTAAATTGGAACGAAATTTCATGGCCCGATAGTGTATGTTTGAGTAAGTTAAGTTTGGTAACGCCTCGTACCCAGTTCTGGCGTTGAATACGGGTAAGGGGTGTTACATGTGTGTTATCTTCTGGACATTCTGTTTTGAATCTATTGAGGTACAGGGACACACGGCCAGAACACATGCCCATAGGGTAGACCGTGTGTCACACATGCCCGTGTGTCTACCCGTGTGGACAAAAATAAGGCTATTTACCAAGCCATTTTGTCACCCTTCCATGCACATACCTACACAACAAAACATAGCACCAATCCAAACACATACACTCAACCAAATCAGCCACATCATTCACAAGCTATTTTCTATCACATACAACATCACATACTTGTCAACTCAAACCATGCAAATTCTCACATTCATGAAAGACATCATCATATGCATATATAACTAAACCAATATTAGCCAATTCCAATGGCCACTTACAAAATTAATTATCCACCATACTTAACACTTAAGAATTTGGACAAACATTAACATCATACATGCACCAATTGAACATCCTTAGCCATTCCAATGGCAAAGTCACAAAATATTACTTACAAGCCTTCATCTAAGCCAAGTAGCTTATACATGCCATTATACCAAAATGAATCATTTAGCTATACCAAAAAGGATATTTTTGGATAGTGTGATCTTGCTCCGACCGAATCCTCTAACCTTCGAGAGCCTTACGAGTAGTATAAAACAAGGAAAAGTAAAATGAGGTAAGCATTTTTGTAACACCCCTTACCCGTGTCCGATGCCGGGACAGGATATGAGGCATTACCGGACTTAAACATAAACATTTATACAAAACCGGGCTATAAAATTTCATTCAATTTAAAATCACTAATTCACATGCAAATCGTCCCTTATATGGGCCCATGAGGCCCAAAACAATCATTGGGACCTGTTCGGGATTAAACTGAGAACTTAGGAAACTTTAAGAAGACTTAGAAAAATTTTCATCAAAACAGGGGTCACACGCCCGTGTGGCTTGGGACACGCCCGTGTGGGTAGGCCGTGTGGTCACACACGCCCATGTCCTCAGCTCGTGTAACTCTCTGTCTATGATATCAGCAAAAAAATAGGGTCATACGGCCAAGTCACATGCCCGTGTGCTTAGGCCGTGTGTCAAATTAAATTACGAAAAATAGATGCAGACTTCACCTGCCTGGGGCACACGCCCATGTCCAGGGGTCGTGTCTTCCACACTGCTTTGAGACACATAGCCGTGTCTCTACCCGTATGGCCAAGAAAATTGCTATTTACCAAACCATTTGGCACCCTCATTTGCACATACTTAAACACAACTTAAATGGCATCTTTCATGGCATGATTGAGCACTTAAACATCATTAAGCAAGTCATGATCATAGAGAATTCATATAATCTTATTCATGCATAAGGCACCATACTTTGCCTAGCTTAAATTTATCAAACTTTCATGTCATGATTATCATCCTCACATCCTCAATCCATCCATACCAAACACACATAACCACATCACACGAAACCTTTAGTATAAGCACACACATATAAATAGGCATTACAACTCATTAACCAATATAAGCCACATCTCATGGCCATATACAAAATGAATCATGTAACCATTATGAACCAACACATTTAGCCAAATAAAATGACACATACTCAATTGACTAAGTCCCTATACATGCCATAAACTTAAGAGGTCTGTATTCACTTTTACCCCACAATGATAGCTTGATAGTGTGATAGCATCTCCAGCTATCTCCAACTCGAGCTAGCATAAAACCCTATAAGATATGAGAAAGGAAGGGGAGTAAGCTAAAATACTTAGTAAGTTTGTATGTAAATAATAAGCAACTTATTAACATGTTTTTCACCAATTCTCAGAATATGTTCTCAAGGTAATGAGATCATAATTGCATAAATTTTCACAATTCATTTGTGCTCATTTTGAGCTGTCTACTCGAGTTTTAGTCACTAAATTATTTTTATCCAGAGCTAAGAAACTTCAAATTAAGATCCGCTAATTTTCCTTGAAACTAGACTCACATATATTCTTACCATAACATTTCCATAATTTTTATTTTAGCCAATCAGTACAGTTTAATCTTTAAAATCTCCCATGTTTCATTGTCCGATAGTTTCGACTACTCTTCACTAAAAATTAATTATCTTGTTTTAAAGAACTCGAATGACATTATTATTTGTTTCTATTGAAAATAGACTCATTAAAAAATTTAGAAATATAAATTTTATCCCATTATTATTTTTGTACACTTTTTAATGAATTTCCCAAATCAGAACAAGGGATTCCAAAATCATTCTGACCCTGTCTCACTAAAATCCAAATATCTAATCATATGAAATTATTTTTCTTATTCTGTTTCTTTTATGTGAAAATAGACTCAATAATATTTAATTTCATATCTTATGAAACCTCTAATTAGATTTCCATCATTTTTGGTGATTTTTCAAGGTGAAACAACTGCTGCTGTCCAAACTGTTTTATTGTTACTGAAACACCCCAAACCCGGCCTAAAAAGCCTAACCGGATTTGGTATGTTCCTCGAGTAAAACTATAGCAAAATTTTCGTTTTTAAGAAAAACTTGATGATTTTATAGAAAACAGAGTAAATTAACATTTTAGGTTGAAAACAAATTTGTAAAGTAAAATTTATATCTTTTAAAAACATTATTTGTAAGAGGAATTGATAAGTTAAAAGAAAACCACATTTAAGGAAATTACTTTTAAACATATATATATATATATATATATATATATATATATATATTAGTTGACAAAACATTTTGAATTATTATTTATTGAAAACCATTTATTTATTTAATAGTTATTGTTCATGGCAAAATAAGAGAAAATCCAAACACAAAATTTAAGATAGTTTATAGTGGCCTTATTACATAAAATTGGCAAACCCATAATAAAGTCTAAATAATAATAATTAACTTAATAAGTTTAAATAGGAAAATTTCCAAACTTCATTGTTTGAGCTTTGGCCACCTCGAACTCCTTGTCACTTCGATCCATCGCACTACTTGAATTATCGAAAAGTTATCCCATAAAAAATGGGTGAGTTATAAACTCAATGTGCAACACATACATCAAAAAGCCCATTTGATTAAGCCTTTAAGCCCATTAATTACACATATGGCCATAGGCCCATTTAAGTCATATTTGGCCAAAAGCCCATTTAGCTCATATATAGCCCAAAAGCCCATTTTCATAGCAGATCAAATAATAATCATTTAATATTCATGATTATGTACATGAAATGAAATGCAAGCCCGGCCCACCTAATTATCCATCCGCTACACACCACCCGTACCAACCAACACACCGTGGGGATTACTAAATCGACCCTCCATCCGCTACACACCATCGAAGGCGATTCTTTGCGATCAACATGCACATTGCCCTTACAATATTGTGACAAAGCCACCAAGCAGATGTGACCAAAGTCACCGATCAAGTCAAATTTCAAATCGTGACCAAAGTCACCAGATTCACATATGTGACCGAAGTCACCGGATTTCAAATATGTGACCGAAGTCACCGGAGCCAAATATGTGACTAAAGTCACCGGATTTCAAATATGTGACCGAAGTCACCGGAAATGTGGTAAAACCACCAGAATACTTCCTCCTTTATCAAATATACCCATATGCCCACGCACATACATATCAAATCAGATTTTCATGCTATTTACCCCACAATTCATAATATAGTCATGCTTATTTCACTTTTATGCATATAGCAAAATGAACAAAATATTGGGGTAAACATACCTGAATATCGCATACCACTGAATGGTATCCAAAATCACAATCATATACATGGTCATATAGTCACATTTAAATATATGTAAATCTTATGAGATTTTTAATGTAAGGTTACACACCTAGTGACAGTAAGAACAATACCCTCTCGCTCGTCAACACCTAATTGATTAACACACTTGGTTAGTATACACTATTACTAATAAAATTGTACTTATTGATGAGGGATCTAAATCCTTACCCTCGGATTCTCAAACGAAAGTAATCTGTGGTTTTTCTCCACTAGATGGATCAAAACCCGCTGATATTCCACCAATGTAAAGTGGTTCGGTTGTACGCACTACTTCAAATAACCGATCCTCGTTAGCAGAGGGTCCACAACCCGGTGGAAAGTCTCTAACCACGCGATCTGACCCTTCGTTTGAAGTTTGATGGTAAAGGAATACCTCCTCTCTTCCAAACACTCCGTACGGCTCTTTTCTTACCTATCTTGTTGATCTTAAATCGCCCCTAAAAATACGATCAATTAGTAGTCTATTTAAAGAAATCGATATGATCTAAATTAATAACCTTACCTTGATGATTTTGAATGGTCACTTCTTAAGAGTTGTCTTCAACAAAGATCTTTGAAAAATCTTTTCAATGGATTCGGCCTAGGAGAGAAAATAAGAGATCATAATTCTAAATTTGCCAAAGTAAAAGAAATGATGAAAATGATTGACAAAACCTTACTTTGAGTTCTTCAAGATTGACCTTGAATAAGAAGAAAAGAAGGATTGATGATTCGGCTTTAACAAAAAGATAAAGGAAAAAGATATTGATTTTTAGCATATAATAGTTTCGATTTTCAATAAAAGAAAATGAGAAAGGAGATTGAAAAAGAATATGATTCGGCTTTGAAGAAAAATAAGAAAAGGATTGATGATTCTTGGTTTAGAAGAAAATAGTTTCTATAGAGAGAAGAAAGAAAGAAAATAAAATGAGAAGGAAAGAGAAAAGGAGAAAAAGAGAAAGATCAAAGAGAAAGGAGATTGGTTTTGGGGCTTAGGTGCATTCGGCCAAGAGGGAGAAATGAAGAAGAGAATGGTGCTTGAACTTTTGGTACTTTCGACAATGAGAGAAAAGAAAGAAAAGAAGAAAGTGTTTTCTAACCTTTTGATGCTTTTGAAAAGAATTTTGAAAGAAAGGAATTTTAACCAAATGGTCAAAATGAGAACCAAAACAAAGAGAAGTTTTACCTAATGCCCAAAGCAAGATTCGGCTAAGAGAAAAGTTATTGGAGAAAAGAGAAAAGATGGACAATTTGCTAGGATTTTTGGCCAACTAGCACCCTAATGGCTACACTAAATTTTCGGTCAACCTTAGCCAACATCCTCCCCCTTTTTCCTCCTTGTTTCTTCCCCATCATATCCAAAATTTCCAAGACAATTAATCACTCCCTTAGCCCTTCATGCCGTCTAGGTTCATGGTCAAATGACCATGAACAAACTCCCAAAACATTGCCTAATATCATGCCTTTTGCCCCCCTCATCTTATCATCAACTTATGATTCCATACCATAAGTTCCTAGCTTCCTTTTTCACATGGTCAAATAGCCAAAATTAAGAGAATACTCATCCACTCTAGAACATTCTTGGCCGACACTAAAGGGAAGGAAACAAAAGAAATAAATTTTTTTCCATTATGCTAGCTAGGAGATTCGAACCTCACTCCTCAAGCATACATCCATACATCCTAACCACTTTGCCAATTACTCAACTTATGCTTAAAACTCCTTGTCATTAATTCTTAAGGCCTAACTTGCTTAGCTCTCTCTTAATTAATATAAATTAAAAGTTTCACTAAGCATTCACTTAATTAATGAAGCTCAAATAACTTCCAAAATACACTTAATAATAATTGAGCATGCAACATCATTCAATTAAGTAAGATGCATAACCCTAATTATCGAGATGTTACGATTCTACCCCTTAAAATAATTTCGTCCTCGAAATTACAGGCTGGAATAAGTGAGGGTATTGCTTTGTCGCATCGCTTCCTCCGGTTCCCACGAAGCTTTTTCGATCCATGATTATGCCATAATACCTTGTGAGAGGAACCGACTTTCTCCGTAAAACCTTTACATCTCGTTCTAGAATTTGAATTGGCTCCTCTTCATATGACAAATATGATCTTAATTCCACCTCCTCAAGCGGCACTACATGAGATGGATCCGGCCGTGTAGCGTAACATTGAAACATGGAACACATCATGCATTTGCTTCAATTCAAGGCAAATCTAAGCGATATGCCACAGATCCGACCCGCTTCACAATCCGATAAGGTCCAATGAACACAGGACTTAGCTTCCCTTTGCGACCAAATCTCATCACCTTTTTCCAAGGTGAAACCTTTAGGAAAACTTGGTCCCCACAAAAAACTCTATTTCTTTTCGCTTAAGATCTGCGTACGATTTTTGTGCATCGGATGCTTCCTTTAACCGAGCCGGATTACCTTAACCTTTTCTTGATTCACCCACTATTTTTGGACCCAAAATTTGGCGTTCCCTAATTACATCCAACACGTAGGAGTGCGACACTTCCATCCATATAGTGCTTCATACGGTGCCATCCAGTATCTTGGCTTGGTAATTGTTGTTGCACGCAAATTACGCTAACGATAAGAATTCCTCCCAACTTCCTTGAAATCTATCACACATCCCCTTAACATATCTTCTAAAACTTGGATTACTCTTTCAGACTGACCGTCCGATTGAGGATGAAATACCGTACTGAAGTCCAATCTGGTGCCCAAAGCCTGATGCAATACTTTCCAAAACCGCGACGTAAACCTCGGATCTCTATCCAAATAATCGACAACGGCACTCCATGCAATCTCACAATCTTAGCCACATATAACTTCGCCAATTTCTGCAAAGAGTAATCAACCCGGCGGGATAAAATGTGCGATTTCATCAATCGATCCACTATCACCCATCTGAGTCTTTTTAGTAGGCGTAAGAGGAAGCCCACTAACAAAGTCCATGGTGATTCTCTCCCACTTCCATGTGGAATCTTTATCGGTTGAAGCAATCCGAAGGTACTTGATGTTCAACTTTGACTTGCGACCGTCAAGCACTTTCCTACAAACTCCGTAACTTCCGCTTAAGTCCGGGCCACCAAAATTGATCTCGCAAATCTCGGTATAACTTACTTCCTCCGGGATGCATAGCATAGGGGCTACCATGCGATTCTGAAGTATCTTTGCCTCAACTCCGATCCCTTGGCATACGGACTTTATCTTTGAAACACAATACCCTTCACTTTAATACCAAAATCTTCCACTTTCCCACTCTACACTGTCGAAGCTTTTCACTCGGATCTTCATCTACTAATCGCCTCTCTTTCACTTGACTTAACCATGTCGAAACAACTTGAAGTTACGCCAACAAGCTTCCGTCGTCGTAAAGACTAAGATGTGCAAACATCGCTCTCAAATCTAACACCACTTTTCGACTTAGAGCGTCTGCCACCACGTTCGCTTTGCCCGGGTGGTACTCGATAGAACAGTCGTAGTCTTTCAACAACTCTATCCACCTTCACTGTCTCAGATTCAGTTCTTTCTGAGTCAGTAGATATTTTAGACTTTTGTGGTCCGTGTATATCACTGACTTTTCCCCGTATAAATAATGTCTCCAGACTTTAAGAGCAAAGACTACAGCTGCCAACTCCAAGTCATGCGTCGGGTAATTAACCTCATGCGGCCTCAACTGTCGAGACGCATATGCAACTACCTTTTCGTCTTGCATCAGAACACATCCTAATCCCATGTGAGAAGCGTCACAATACACGATGAAATCCTTTCCTGCCTCAGGTTGGATCAAAACCGGAGCTTCAGTCAAAACTTTCTTGAGCTTCTCAAAGCTCTCTTGCTGCTTATCAGCCCATACGAAAGGTACTTCCTTCCTCAACAATTTCGTTAAAGGTGCAGCTATCGATGAGAATCCTTCGACAAATCTTCGGTAATATCCAGCTAATCCCAAGAAACTACGAACTTTTATTCTTGACTTAGGTGGTTTCCAATCTATACACGACCTCAATCTTTCGAGGATCCACCCTTATCCCTTCTGCCGATACCACATGGCCTAAAAATGCAACCTCTTTCAGCCAAAATTCACACTTGCTGAATTTGGCATACAGCTTCTTCTCCCTTAAAACTCGCAACACAATTCAGAGATGCTCATCATGTTCCATTTCGGACTTAGAATACACCAGGATGTCGTCTATGAATACCATGACGAAATGATCCAAGTAGGGCTGAAAAATTTGGTTTATCATATCCATGAACGCAGCTGGGGCATTTGTCAATCCGAATGGCATTACCAGAAATTCATAATGCCTATATCTAGTTCGAAAAGCCGTCTTATGGATATCCGCTTCTTTCACCTTAAGCTGATGATACCTCGACCTTAGATCAATCTTTGAGAATACCGAAGCTCCTTTAAGCTGATCGAACAAGTCGTCGATCCTCGGAAAAGGATACTTGTTCTTGATGGTCAGCTTATTTAACTGCCGGTAATCTATACACATCCTCATCGATCCGTCCTTCTTCTTCACAAAAAGGACCGGTGCTCCCCATGGAGACACACTAGGTCGGATGAATCCACGGTCAAGCAACTCCTGAATCTGAGCCTTAAGTTCCACTAACTCCTTTGGTGCCATTCTATATGGAGCAATAGAAACTGGCGCCGTTCCAGGCAATAAATCAATCCTGAATTTTACCTCACGATTCGAAGGCAAACCTGGAAGTTCTTCCGAAAAGACATCTACAAATTCCTTCACATCCGACTTCATTAGCGATTTGTCTCCTTAGCCTCCAAAGCATTCACTAACATCAGGAAGGCTTCACATCCCTTTCTAACCATCTTTTCCGCCTTAAGAGCGGATACTACATTAGATAAGTAGTTCCGTCTCTCACCCATTACTACAACTTCTTTGTCATCAAGAGTTCTTAAGGACATTCTCTTAGCAGCACAATCCACATTTGCACGGTACTTCACAAGCCAGTCCATACCTAAGATTAGGTCGAATTCTCCGAATGGTAACTCCATTAAATCAGCCGAAAATTTCTTTCCTTGAACTTCTAAAGGCACTTCCTTAAAGAGTTTGTCTATAACTCATTATGCATCATAGAGGACTAAATCAGTCATCTTCCTAAATGCGATTTGAAGTCACATGCAAAGTCCCGGATACTTCACTAGCGATATAGGAATGAGTTGACCCTATATCTATCAAAGTAATAAAGGTAACCGAAATCAAAAAGCGTACCGTAATAACATCAGTGCGTCCTTTGTCTTCTCTGCGATGATTGCATATACGGACACTGGTTGTCTCGCCTCGAGCTACCACTTGCCTCTGCTGAAGTTTGCGACCTCTACCGGAACCATTACCCTTCCATTTAAACTCGGCCCCTTATCATTCTTATCCACCTCTGTCGGCTGATTAGCACCACGACTTCTTTGGGCGGTTCTTTTACGAGTTCATCGGGCAATCCTTGATCATATGATCCTTTGAACCGCACTTGAAACATCCGTGATCTTTTCCAACATTCTCCCGAGTGTATTTTCCCACATTGAGAACAAGTACGATTTTGTCCTCCGGCGATCTGTTGACCTCGCGGTCCTTCATTTCTTGATTTCTTCTAAAATTCCGGACGACCACGAAGACCCAAAGCTTCTCTTATTCTTGCTCGGCCTCTGTCCTGTTACATCTCTCGGTCCGTTTAGCCTCTTGGCAATTCTTGCCCTTTCCACTAAGATTGCAAAATCTATTCCACGGTCTTGAGCAATCATCACTCATAATTCATCTCTAAGTCCATCTTCAAATCGATACACCGTTCATATTAGTAGCCACTATCCTCGGCATAACGGCTAAGTCGCAAAATTCGCTTCATATTCAGCTATCGACTTGTTTCCTTGTACTAGATTCGAAATGTCTTCCTCTCGAGAGTCGATGTAGCTAGCTCCAACATATTTTCCTTCAAATTTCACTTTAAAATACCCCAATCCAGATGATCCACAGGGGTACTCTCCTTGATAGTGAGCCACCATGGTAGGCTTCATCACGAAGAAGTGAAATAGCACCTTTCAATTTCTCTTCATCGGTCACGATCTATATCGTCCATGATCCTCTCGACTAACTCCAACCAGTATTCCGCTACATTTGGAGCTACTCCAGATACTCCTCTGAAAACCTCAGCTCCATTCGATCTTAGTCTCTCGACTCTAACTTTGAGACCCATTTCGAACTAGCTTCGCTACGTTCAAAACTAGCGGCCGACTTGTGATACTGCGTCACCTCCATCATTTTGCTCTTGAAAATCCACCCCAACAGCCGGTGGTGGAGCTTCATTTTCGGAACCTTGACCAGATCGAACTGGTTCCGACACAGCCATTCTTCCTCGTCCACGTCCACGACGTCCACGTCCCCTAGAGCTCATGTCTACTACGTGTCTTATCTATTTTTACGAAAAGTCTTATGTATTAGAATCTTTCCACTTCTTATTAAAAGAAAGTTTTATGAAATAGATATTCAGTGGTTTTTCCGTAGTAGTACAAAAACACCTAAGGTCCATGTCTCTAAAGTATAGTTTAAGCTTAAACTATCATACATATCACATGTCGATAAAGTGCTTACCTGATGGATCTGGGCTGAGAACTCAAGTGCCATGCTCTTATAAAACCATTTAACTTAAGAAAACTTTCAAAGAAATCATTTGGGCCAAATTTTGAAAACGTTGTGGGCTTCAAAACCTAAGGCCGAGAGTTTAAAACTGGGCTCTGATACCAAGTTGAAACACCCCAAACCCAGCCTAAAAAGCCTAACCGGATTTGGTATGTTCCTCGAGTAAAACTATAGCAAATTTTCATTTTAAGAAAAACTTGATGATTTTATAGAAAGCAGAGTAAATTAACATTTTAGGTTGAAAACAAATTTGTAAAGTAAAATTTATATCTTTTAAAAACATTATTTGTAAGAGGAATTGATAAGTTAAAAGAAAACCACATTTAAGGAAATTACTTTTAAACATATATATATATATAGTTGACAAAACATTTTGAATTATTATTTATCGAAAACCATTTATTTATTTAATAGTTATTGTTCATGGCAAAATAAGAAAATCCAAACACAAAATTTAAGATAGTTTATAGTGGCCTTATTACATAAAATTGGCAAACCCAAAATAAAGTCTAAATAATAATAATTAACTTAATAAGTTTAAGTAGGAAAATTTCCAAACTTCATTGTTTGAGCTTTGGCCACCTCGAACTCCTTCTTGACTGATCCATCGCTTTCTGAATTATCGAAAAGTTATCCCATAAAAAATGGGTGAGTTATAAACTCAATGTGCAACACATATATCAAAAGCCCATTTGATTAAGCCTTTAAGCCCATTAATTACACATATGGCCAGAGGCCCATTTAAGTCATATTTGGCCAAAAGCCCATTTTCATAGCAGATCAAATAATAATCAGTCAATATTCATGATTATGTACATGAAATGAAATGCAAGCCCGGCCCACCTAATTATCCATCCGCTACACACCACCCATACCAACCAACACACCGTGGGGATTACTAAATCAACCTCCATCCGCTACACACCATCGAAGGCGATTCTTTGCGGTCAACATGCACATCGCCTTATAATATTGTGGCAAAGCCACCAAGCAGATGTGATGAAGTCACTGACCAAGTCAAATTTCAAATCGTGACCGAAGTCACCAGATTCACATATGTGACCGAAGTCACGGATTTCAAATATGTGACCAAAGTCACCGAGCCAAATATGTGACCGTCAAGTCACGGATTTCAAATATGTGACCGAAGTCACCGAAAATGTGGTAAAACCACCGAATACTTCCTCCTTTATCAAATATACCCATATGCCCATGCACATACATATCAAATCAGATTTTCATGCTATTTACCCCACAATTCATAATATAGTCATGCTTATTTCACTTTTATGCATATAGCAAAATGAACAAAATATTGGGGTAAACATACCTGAATATCGCATACCACTGAATGGTATCCAAAATCACAATCATATACATGGTCATATAGTCACATTTAAATATATGTAAATCTTATGAGATTTTTAATGTAGGGTTACACACCTAGTGACAGTGAGAACAATATCCTCTCGCTCGTCAATACCTAATTGATTAACACACTTGGTTAGTATACACTATTGCTAATAAAATTGTACTTATTGATGAGGATCTAAATCCTTACCCTCGGATTCTCGAGCAGCGATGTCTGTGGTTTTCTCCACTAGATGGATCAAAACCGTTGATATTCCACCAACGTAAAGTGGTTCGATTATGCGCACTACTTCAAATAACCGATCCTCGTTAGCGGAGGGTCCACAACTCGGTGGAAAGTCTCTAACCACGATCTGACCCTTCGTTTGAAGTTTGATGGTAAAGGAATACCTCCTCTCTTCCAAACACTCCGTCTGACTCTTTTCTTACCTATCTTGTTGGTCTTAAGTCGCCCTAAAAATACGATCGATTAGTAGTCTATTTAAAGAAATCGATATGATCTAAATTAATAACCTTACCTTGATGATTTTGAATGGTCACTTCTTAAGAGTTGTCTTCAACAAAGATCTTTGAAAAATCTTTTCAATAGATTCGGCCTAGGAGAGAAAATAAGAGATCATAATTCTAAATTTGCCAAAGTAAAAAGAAATGATGAAAATGATTGACAAAACCTTACTTTGAGTTCTTCAAGATTCGGCCTTGAATAAGAAGAAAAGAAGGATTGATGATTGGATTTAACAAAAAGATAAAGGAAAAAGATATTGATTTTTAGCATATAATAGTTTGGTTTTCAATAAAAGAAAATGAGAAAGGAGATTGAAAAGAATATGATTGGCTTTGAAGAAAAATAAGAAAAGGATTGATGATTCTTGGTTTAGAAGAAAATAGTTTCTATAGAGAGAAGAAAGAAAGAAAATAAAATGAGAAGGAAAGAAAAAGGAGAAAAAGAGAAATATCAAAGAGAAAGGAGATTGGTTTTGGGGCTTAGGTGCATTCGGCCAAGAGGGAGAAATGAAGAAGAGAATGGTGCTTGACTTTTGGTACTTTCAGCAATGAGAGAAAAGAAAGAAAAGAAGAAAGTGTTTTCTAACCTTTTGATGCTTTTGACAAGAATATTGAGAGAAAGGAATTTTAACCAAATGGTCAAAATGAGAACCAAAACAAAGAGAAGTTTTACCTAATGCCCAAAGCAAGATTCGCTAAGAGAAAAGTTATTGGAGAAAAGAGAAAAGATGGACAATTTGCTAGGATTTTGGCCAACTAGCACCCTAATGGCTACACTAAATTTTGGTCAACCTTAGCCAACATCCTCCCCCTTTTTCCTCCTTGTTTCTTCCCATCATATCCAAAATTTCCAAGACAATTAATCACTCCCTTAGCCCTTCATGCCATCTAGGTTCATGGTCAAATGACCATGAACAACTCCCAAAACATTGCCCAATATCATGCCTTTTGCCCCCTCATCTTATCATCAACTTATGATTCCATACCATAAGTTCCTAGCTTCCTTTTTCACATGGTCAAATAGCCAAAATTAAGAGAATACTCATCCACTCTAGAACATTCTTGGCCGACACTAAAGGGAAGGAAACAAAAGAAATAAAATTTTTCCATTATGCTAGCTAGGAGATTCGAACCTCACTCCTCAAGCACACATCCATACATCCTAACCACTTTGCCAATTACTCAACTTATGCTTAAAACTCCTTGTCATTAATTCTTAAGGCCTAACTTGCTTAACTCTCTCTTAATTAATAGAAATTAAAAGTTTCACTAAGCATTCACTTAATTAATGAAGCTCAAATAACTTCCAAAAATACACTTAATAATAATTGAGCATGCAACATCATTCAATTAAGTAAGATGCATAACCCCTAATTATCAGGATGTTACAGTTACATTTACTCTATTATGTTTTCTTTGTATTAATTCTCATTTACACACACATAACACTAAAGTATGTCCATAGTTAGCCATGCCAATAGCTAGTCATCATCAAATATTTACAAGTCTTCATTGTAACACTTACTCCATGTCAACCTTACCAAAGTTCGATCACATATCACCTACTGGACTCATTTCTCGTGAGTTTTGCATATGTCCTTGTATCACTCCATCACATAACTTTAGCCCTTTTTCCTTCCTTAACACAAACCTTAATTCTTTACCCCGTTGAACCATTTGAAATATCGAAAGATACTCAGAAATTGCCATACATGTAGTAAGATGCCAATGCCATATCCCAAATATGGTCTTACATGGGATCACAGGTCGATTCCAATGCCATATCCCAGATATGGTCTTATATGGGATCTCATATCGATGTCGATGCCATATCTCAGATATGGTCTTACACGAGATCATATGTCGATGCCATGTCCCAGAAATGGTCTTACACGATTTCATACCGAAGCTAGGTCACAGACGTGGTTTTACACAGAATCACTATTCGATACCGATGTCATATTCCAAATTTGGTCTTACACAGGATCTCAATTCGGTACCAAGACCATATCCCAGATATGGTCTTATACAGGACCTCATAAGTCTCATGTCTTGACAAGGGTATCATTTCTATTCCTAAGGTTCAACCGGGATTCTCATTCTTCGATTCTTTGACAAATCATCATCAATTGGATCTGTAGGAACATATAAATACAATTCATGCAATATAAAAATTTTGAGTACATAATATAACGTTGTATTATTTATACACGAACTTACTTCGACTTGAAATGGCGAAAGTGACCGAGACGTCCAATATTAGTCTTTCCCCTGTTCTAAGTCTGAAACTCGTTTTCTTTATTATTGAGCTTGAAAGCTTGAAAACCCTAGCCATGGCTTCCCCCATGGTAAATTCAGCCAAGCAAGAAGATGGACAAGGGTTTTTGGCTTTTATTTTGTCTTTTAGTCCATTTAATTACCAAATTACCAGAATGCCCCTAACTTAAAAAATATCATATTTCACTTAGCTCGTGTCCATTTTTGTCCAACAATTTAACCAACGGTCTAATTACCATTTAAGGACCTCCAATTTAAAATTTCATAAAAATTGGACACTTCTAACATGTGGAACTCAACTTTTGCACTATTTACAATTTAGTCCTTTTGACTAAATTGATCACCCAAACGTCGAAATTTTTGAACAAAATTTTCACGAAATCTTTCCGTGAAATTTTAGACCATAAAAATATAATAAAAATAAGATTTTTCTCGTTGAATTTGTGGCCCCAAAATCGGGCTGTTACAACTCTCCCCCTCTTTAAGGATTTTCCTCCCCGAAAATCTTACCAGAAAAAGTTGCTTTCAACTCTCCTGAAACACTTTTGCTAATCTTCTCAGAATTACAAATCGATTTAATGTCATATATCTCTTTCCACTATCCTTTAAATTTTAGCACACAGTGTCGGAGTACACCGTCAAAATCTGAACTACTCTCTTAGACTTATCATTAATATAAAAACAAAATAATGTGCCAAAATGCAACTGCATACTCAGAGTTTCCTATGGCTCATCCCATAATTGAGATGTAACCTCCGGATATCTATCCGACATAATGGAACTGGCACTCTGCATAATCGAATAATCTCATAAACATATTACTCAGTTAATCTGTCAAATAAGAAATCTGTACATAATGAAATGATTATACAAATCTTTCTTTGTCAAATGATCAACCATAAACCAATTAACATATTCTTTTTCGGGGATAATGACAATCCCAATATGAAATCTATGGTAGCTCCACTTCATTATCACTCTCGCACAACCACTAACTGTATTACTCCTGAATACACTTGATTTTCGACTTTTATCTATTAACATATCGTCATCAGAATATGGGTCCAAGATATCATGTAACATACGCAATCATTAGCACATCTACTTTATATGACTGCACAGTTTATTACTCTTGGATGAACTGACGAGATACTACTGAGTCTCGTACAAAACTTCTGTACAAATTCTAGATTACCCAGTACGCGAATTATATCTTAGAACTATAATAATAATAGGAATCAGGTCCAACCTGAAATTTGGAATAGAAATTCGTTTCACACTGTACTCATTTAGTTCACCACTCTCTATCACATTTTTGAGCTTCTCAATTTACAAAGAAAGCATCTCTTAAGCTTTTAACTTAGCTAGACTAGTCCATCATTAAATAAGATCAATCAAGTAACCAGTACTCACAAAAATAAACAAAGATTTTCCATTCAAGCATCTGTAACCATACTTGCTTTCCAAAAAGTAAGTCGATAATTACTCACAGTCTTTTGATATCTCAAAACATTCACATTGTCTTAATTTCAGATCTTTCTACGAAATTAGATACTTTAACCCATTAGGATCAGGAAGCATATGAAATTTTTCGTTGAACATACAAAATCGTCCAATTCACAACACAAAAATAAAAGTGGTCGTCTCTAAATCATTAGTCGAACAGTTCTTTTTCATGCGACTTTAACCATCTGAATGTGCAAACTACTTCTTTACATTCTTGTATTAAAACATATTTCTATCTGTTCAATACTACATCATTAAAAAATCGCAATTTCCTCACTCAATTCAAACTAAACTCAGACCTAGAGCTTTAGTTGATAATACTTTCAACTTTTAGAACTTTGCTAACATGCATAGATCATTCAAATTTTCATAAATGTGATGACTTTATCAACCGGTATAGCTTTAACTCATAATAACATCATTCGATTAGAACAATCCAACAGACATATCTCTGTATCATACTTTTTAAGAATATAATTTCCTCATTCAGACTATCCGTCTATATACTCGTGGATGCACAAAATTCATTACTATACTTAAGGATACTTTAAATACACATAACTCAATTGAATTGAATAGCTGAGACTAGCTTCTTCTTTATCTGTGACATTGCATAGTCTATGTAATCTTTAAAACATTCTGATATTTCTTCTAAAGTTGATTTCACTTTCCAAACTATTCTTATCTTTGTGTACATTGCTAATTATTTCATCACTGAACTCTTTAGTTTCACACTTATGAACTTATTCAACATGGTTCTCGTAAAAATTTTGACATAAAGCATCACTGGTAAGGGGTGAGGTCTTAAAGCCTCTAACTTGACTCTCATAAATACACGCATATGACTTAGCATTCATCATTAACATAATATCATCATAATCACATAATTCACTTCATACAATTTAATATACTTATTCATTTTAAAAATGTTTCCTGCCATCCACGATTTCCAATAATGAATTTACTTACTAACATTCATCAAATTAGAGAACACCTTACGGGTTTGAGTACGTCGTTTACTTGATGCCATAGTCCAACTATGGTCTTACACAAAGTCTCATATCGATCCCATGTCTCAGACATGGCCTTACACGTAAACACATGTACTGCCATGGTCCAACCATGGTCTTACGTCCACAATGCCATAACCCAGTTATGGTCTTTTCACTTAAATGTCATAGCCCAGGTATGGTCTTACATTCCATACTTTGCCATGGTCCAACCATGGTCTTATCCGTCAATTCATCATTGAACGATTGCACTCATTCCCTGCGTTAACAAAGACGTAAAACATAACATCATATTATCTATAATTTAACACGTAAACATAAAATTCAACCACATTAACATACTGATTACACTTATTCAAACAAGTGTACATAAACAAACATTCCATCAATTTGTGTAAGTGCACTTATCATATTCACTTAATTAAATAGGTTGGGCATATATCATCATATGCATGCCAGCAAAAATGAATGGGCTTATCACCACATAAACTTTCATTTTATTCCACATTTCCACATTTCTCAACTCATGGTTATCTCACTTCGTACATTAACACATACATATCATGAACTTTTATTCGTACCTTTCTAAGTTTCATCTCATCACAAACACATTTTAATCACCTCAATATCATTTTTCAGCATTATCAAAAATAGCTCGGTTGGAAGTCATTTATGTCTTAACAAAACAATTTCGTTAGAGCCGGGATATATCACACTATCACGAGTAGTAATACGGCATGTATATCTAGACTCATACACTAGGTTAGTCCGAGAATCGACTAAACCATATCTCTGATACCACTAAATGTAACACCCCTTACCTGTGTCTGACATCGGGATAGGATACGAGGCATTACCGAACTTAAAAATTATCATTTATACAAAATCGGGCTATAAAATTTCATTCAATTTAAAACCACTCATTCACATGCAAATCGTCCCTAATATTGGCCCACGAGGCCCAAAACAATTATTCGGACCTGTTTGGGATTAAACCGAGAACTTAGGAAACTTTAAGAAGACTTAGAAAATTTTTCATCAAAATAGGGGTCACACGCCTGTGTGGCTAGGACACGCCCGTGTGGGTAGGCCGTGTGGCCACACACGCCCATGTCCTCAGCTCATGTAACTCTCTATTTATGACGTTATCAACAAAATAGGGTCACACAGCCAAGTCACACACATGCCCATGTGCTTAGGCCATGTGGCGAATGAAATTACGAAAAATAGACGTCACCTGCCCAGGGCACACACCCATGTCCAGAGGTCGTGTCTTCCATCCGGCTGAGACACACAGCTGTGTCACTGCCCGTGTGGCCAAGAAAATTTCTATTTACCAAACCATTTGGCACCCTCATTTGCACATAATTAAACACAACTTCAATGGAATCAATGGAATCTTTCATGGCATGACTAAGCACTTAAACATCATTAAAAAAGTCATGATCATAGCGAATTCATATAATCTTATCCATGCATAAGGCACCATACTTTGTCTAGCTTAAACTTATCGAACTTTCATGCCATGATTATCATCCTCACATCCTCAATCCATCCATACCAAACACACATAGCCACATCACATGAAACTTTTAGTATAAACACACACATATAAATAGGCATTACAACTCATTAACCAATATGAGCCACATCTCATGGCCATATACAAAATGAATCATATAACCATTATGAACCAACACATTTAGCCAAATCAAATGACACATACTCAATTGACTAAGTCCCTATACATGCCATAAACTTAAGAGGTCTGTATTCACTTTTACCCCACGATGATAGCTTGATAGTGTGATAGCATCTCCAGCGATCTCCAACTTGAGCTAGCATAAAACCCTATAAGATATGAGAAACGAAGGGGAGTAAGCTACAATACTTAGTAAGTTTGTATGAAAATAATAAGAAACTTATTAACATGTTTTTCACCAATTCTCAGAATATGTTCTCAAGGTAACACGATTATAATTGCATAAAATTTCACAATTCATTTGTGTTCATTTTGAGCTATCTACTCGAGTTATAGTCACTAAACTATTTTTATTCAGGTCTACGGAACTCCAAATTAAGATCCGCTAATTTTTCTTGAAACTAGACTCATATATATTCTTACAATAAGATTTCCATAATTTTTGGTTCAGCCAATCAGTACAGTTTATTCTTTAAATTCTCCCTTATTTCACTGTCTTACAGTTCCAACCCCTCTTCACTAAAAATTAATTATCTCATTGTACAGAACTCGAATGACATTCCCATTTGCTTCTCTTGAAAATAGACTCATTAAGAAATTCATGAATATAAGTTTTATCCCATTATTATTTTTTTACAATTTTGAATGAATTTCCCAAATCAGAACGGGGGAATCTAAAATCATTCTGACCCTATCTCACTAAAATCCAAATATATCATCATATGAAATTCTTTTGCTTATTCTGTTTCTTTTATATGAAAATAGACTCAATAATATTTAATTTCATATCTTATTCAACCTCTAATTTGATTTCCATCAGTTTTGGTGATTTTTCAAGGTGAAACAACTACTGCTGTCCAAACTATTTTATTGCTACATTTACTCTATCATGTTTTCTTTGTATTAATTCTCATTTACACACACATAACACTAAAGTATGTCCATAGTTAGCCATGCCAATAGATAGTCATCATCAAATATTTACAAGTCTTCATTATAACACTTACTCCATGTCAACCTTACCAAATTTCGATCACATATCACCTACCGGACTCATTTCTCGTGAGTTTCGTATATGTACCTGTATCACTCCATCACATAACTTTAGCCCTTTTTCCTTCCTTAACATAAACCTTAATTCTTTACCCCGTTGAACCACTTGAAATATCAAAGGATACTTGGAAATTTCCATACAGGTAGTAAGATGACAATGCCATATCCCAGATATAGTCTTACATGGGATCACAAGTCGATGCCGGTGCCATATCCCAGATATGGTCTTAAACGAGATCACATATCAATGTCGATGCCATATCCCATATATGGTCATATACGGGATCTCATATCGATGTCGATGCCATATCCCAGATATGGTCTTACACGAGATCGTATGTCGATACCATGTTCCAGACATGATCTTACACGATTTCATACAGAAGCCAGGTCCTAGACATTACACGGAATCACAATTTGATACTGTGCCATATCCCAGATATGGTCTTACACGGGATCTCAATTTGGTGCCAAGGCCATATCCAAGATATGGTTTTATACAGGACCTCATAAGTCTCATGTCTTGACAAGGGTATCCTTTTTATTCCTAAGGTTCAACCGGGATTCTCATTCTTCGATTCTTCGCCAAATCATCATCAATCGAATCCGTAGGAACATATAAATACAATTCATGCAATATCAAAATATTGAGTACATAATATAGTGTTGTATTATTTACACACGAACTTACCTTGACTTAAAATGGCGAAAGGGACCGAGTCGTCCAATATTCGTCTTTCTCCCATTTTAAGTTTGAAACTCGTTTTCTTTATTACTGAGCTTGGAAGCTTGAAAACCCTAGCCATGGCTTCCCCCATGCTAAATTCGGCCAACCAAAAAGATGGAGAAGGTTTTTTGGCCTTTATTTTGTCTTTTAGTCCATTTAATTACCAAATTACCAAATTACCAAAATGCCCCTAACTTAAAAATATCCTATTTCAGTTATCTCATGTCCATTTTTGTCCAACAATTTAACCAATAGTCTAATTACCATTTAAGGATCTCCAATTTAAAATTTCATAGAAATTGGACACTTCTAACATGTGGAACTCAACTTTTGCACTATTTACAATTTAGTCCTTTTGACTAAATTGAGTTCCCAAACGTCGAAATTTTCGAACGAAATTTTCACAAAATCTTTCTGTGAAATTATAGACCATAAAAATATAATAAAAATAAGATTTTCCTCGTCGAATTTGTGGCCCCCAAACCACTGTTCCGACTAAGCCCAAAATCGATCTGTTACAATTTTCATGCTTAGTAAATTCGCGTAATAGAAAGAAACTTAACGGTTATAATTATTCAAATAAGCATATATATGCATTAATTCCATCAATATTTTGACAAGTTACTTAAATACAGACACTCATTAAACAAGTTAGTCATACAAATCATGAAGTTATCAGACCAACCTAGATGAGCTCACCATAGTATAAACTTTCATATGATTTCACGATTCCGTTTTTCAGGATTTCTTTTCATTGCACTGTTGTATTTTCAATGGATACTCGGGTAGTATACTCGAGGTATACATGTCAATCGTTTGTCAATTCACATCCAAAGTTCTCCTTAAGCCCATATTCATATAGCACACTCTCAAGTAGAGGTGTGCATGGGCCGGGCCCAACTAAAAATTTAGGCCTGTTCATTGGGCTCGGGCCAGGCCGGCCCTAAAAAATGGGCCTAAAATTTTGCCCAAGCCCGGCCCATATAAAAATGCTAAAACTCGGCCCAAATAAACCCTTCCAGTATTAATTTTTATAATATTTTATATAATTTTTAAATATATATAATACATCAAAAATACTAAAAAAATAAAAATAAATATTTTTCAACAAATTGAAAATAAATTTTAAAAAATATGTAGACTTAAATAACACTAAAATAGATGCAACTTAACAAGCAAATGCCTCTAATAAAATAATAACAAAATTAACAATAAAATAAGTTTTATATAATATCAAAACAATAACAACAAAATAATAGAAACATAATAGTAAAATGGTAGTAAAATAAGGAGAAGAACAATAAGAAAATATTATTAAAAAACATTTTTTTTTCATTTAATGAATTTGGGCAGGCCCGGGCCAAAAATGCCTTACCCGAGCCCGGCCCATGCACACCTCTACTCTCAAGCCACATTTATATAACAGGATTTCCAGTCCAGGTTAAATCTTGTCTTTAACATTCGCTCCCAAGAGCTTATTCAGGATTACCAGTCCAGGCTAAATCCTTTCGATAATGTTAGCTCTAATGGGCATATTATGGATTACCCGTCCAGGCTAAATTCATTTCATAACATTTACTCAAGAGAGTGTAGCTCAGGATTACCCATCCAGGCTAAATCCTTTCTATATCATTTTGTTCATTTCAAGAAAATTATTATAATCCATCGAAATACAATGTTCAACCGGGACAGTGACATCTTATTCGTGTTTATCATCTTGTGATTATTTCATAGGGTATATCATCACATATATATTATCTCAATTACACAATTCAATTAAAAACATAATAACATACCAAATTAAATTACACGAACTTACCTCGAGAATGGTTCGTATTTGAAACTCAACTAATCTGAGACTTTTCATTTTCCTCGATCTAGTTCCGTAATTGGTTGTTCCGGGTCTATATAAGCAAATTTTACTACCAATCATCATTTTACACATACATTTACATTAATTTGCATCTTAGACAAAATTACTATTTTGTCCCTAACTTTTTGACATTTTACATTTTAGCCCCTAGGCTCGTAAAATGAGATGTGTTCAATTTCTTGGTAACCCAACCCTAATCAAACCATTTTCATGCTCATAGAGGTCCACCTTTTCCATTAATTGATTTTTACTACCCATTTTATAACTTTTTACAAGTAAGTCCTTTTTATGCATTTTCATCAAAAATCACCTAGTAAAAGTTGTTTATCACACATCAAACATGCATAATCTACCATTAAACATCAAAATACACATATGTCTAACATGGTTCAAACCCTAAACATCAACCACATCTTAAATTAATGGTAGAAATAGGTAGATCGGATGATAACGACTTCAAAAATGTAAAGAGCATTAAAAACGGGGCTAGGATGTACTTACAATCAAGCTTGAAAGTTGAATAAACCCTAGCTATGGTGACCTTCAAATTTTTGGCACAAGGTAGGAGAAGGTGAATAAATTTTGCTTTCATTTTGCTTATTGATCCATTTAATTACTAAATGACCAAAATGCCCTTTTGCCAAACTTTAAAATTTCACCTAATGATGTCCATTTCTGTCTATAAACTTAAATAATGGTATAATTATCATATAAGGACCTCTAATTTAAAATCTCATAGCAATTGGACACCTTTAACATCTAGAATTCAAGTTTTGCACTTTTTTACAATTTAGTCTTTAAAACTAAATTGAGTGCCCAAACTTCGAAATTTTCGAACAAGATTTTCACAGAATAGTTTCATAAAATTTTAGACCATAAAAATATAATAAAAAAGATTTTATTGCATCAAATTTGTGGTCCTAAAACCACTATCCCAACTAGACCTAAAATCGAGCTATTACAACTCTCCCCCTTAGGGATTTTTGTCCCTGAAAATCTTATCAGAAAAGAGGTTTGGGTACTGTTTTCTCATAGCCTCCTTAGGTTCCCACGTTGCTTCCTCAACTCCGTTTCTTTTCCAGAAAACTTTCACTGGGGCTATACTTTTATTTCTCAATTGTTTCACTTCCCGAGCTAATATCTTGATCGGCTCTTCGCCATAGGTCATATCCGATCTAATTTCAACCTCTAAGGGCGAAATCACATGTGAAGGGTCAGATCGATACCGCCGCAACATAGACACATGAAACACATCATGGATCTTTTCCAATTTTGTTGGTAAAGCCAACTAATATGCTACTGGCCTGATTCTTTCAATCACCTCATACAGCCCAATAAAACGTGGACTCAACTTGCCTTTCCGGTCAAATCTGAGAACTTTCTTCCATAGAGATACCTTCAAAAACACTTTATCTCCAATTTGAAACTCAATCTCTTTTCTTTTCAAATCCACATATGACTTTTGTCTATCAAAAGCTGCTTTCAAACTATCACGAATTACTTTCACCTTTTCTTCGGTTTCTCTAACTAAGTCAACCCCGTGAATTTTTTCTCGCTGAGCTCTGTCCAATACAGAGGAGTTCGACACTTATGGCCATACAACGCTTCATACGGTGCCATCTTTATACTTGACTAAAAAATGTTGTTGTAGGCAAATTCAACCAACGGTAGATATTTCTCTCAACTACCTTGGAACTCTAGAACACAACATCGGAGCATGTACTCAAGAATCTGAATTACCTTTTTGGATTGACCGTCAGTTTGCGGATGGAAACCGGTACTAAAATTTAACTTCGTACCTAAAGCTTCTTGTAACTTCTTCCAAAATCACAAAGTGAATCTCAGATCTCTATCTAAAATAATTGATATAGGCACCTCGTGCAATCTCACAATCTCAGCAATATACAATTTAGCTAGCTTATCAAGTGAGTAGTCAGTACGTACTGGTATAAAATGAGCTGACTTCGTAAATCTATCAACAACGACCCCTACGGCATATTTCTTTTTCAGGGTCAAAGGCAAACCCGTTACAAAGTCCATTGTGATTCTATCCCATTTCCACTTGGGAACCATCGCTGGCTGAAGCAGACCTGAAGGTACTTGGTGTTCGACTTTCACTTTTTAGCAAATCAAACATTTCGAAACAAACTTGAAGATATCTCTTTTCATACCCAACCACCAATACATTTTCTTCAAGTCATTATACATTTTTGTACTTCCTGGATGAATGGATAAACAACCACTGTGTGCCTCTTGAAGAATTTTCTGAATAAGGTTGTCACCTTTCGGCACACAAATCCTATCTCGAAACATCAAACAGTCATCGGATCAGATACTAAAATCTAAGTTATTTCCCGATTCACATAGAGCTCTCTTAGCTTGCAATTCACTGTCACACTTTGGGGCTTTGCAAATCTATTGAAGAAACATCGATCTAGCTCTCAATTCAGCTAGAATCGAACCATCATCCGATAAAGTCAGCCTCGTGTTCAATGCTGACAAGGAAAAGAAGGATTTCTTACTTAGGGCATCTGCGACTACATTCGCCTTACCCAGGTGATAATCAATCACCAACTCATAGTCTTTCAATAAATCAAGCCATCTTCGTTGCCGAAAATTTAAGTCTTTCTGAGTCATCAAATATTTCAAACTCTTGTGATCAGTAAAAACATGGCATTTATCACCGTACAAATGATGTCTCCAAATTTTCAAGGAAAAAACTATGGCGGCCAGTTCCAAATCATGCATCGAGTAATTCTTCTCACATGGTTTCAACTGTCTCGAGGCATAAGCTATCACTTTTCCCTATTGCATCAACACACATCCAAGTCTGTTCAAAGATGTGTCACTATAAATTATGAATTCTTTTCCCGATTCAAGTTGTACTAAGACCAATGTCTCAGTCAATAAAGCTTTAAATTTCTCAAAACTTTGCTGACATTTTTCAGACCATTTAAACTAGACATCTTTTTGCAACAATCTCGTTAAAGGAGTAGCAATCATTGAAAACCCTTTGACAAACCGGCGGTAGTAACCGGCTAAGCCCAAAAAACTTCTAACCTTGGATGCATTTTTCGGTGGTTTCCACTCAACTATAGAAGAAATCTTTTCAGATCAACTCGAACGCCATCACCTGAAATAATGTGCCCTAGAAATCCAACTTCTCGAAGCCAAAACTCACATTTACTGAACTTAGCATATAACTATTTTTCTCTCAAAATTTGTAAAACAGTTCTCAAATGCTTAGCGTGCTTGGACTCATCTCGAGAATAAATCTGGATATCATCAATGAACACAACCTCAAACCTATCTAGGTATGGTCTGAAAATTCAGTTCATCAAGTCCATAAAAACTGCAGGAGCATTCGTCAGTCTGAAAGGCATAACAAGAAATTCATAGTACCTTGTTCTGAAAGCGGTCTTTAGTACATCTGACTCTTAACTCTCAACTGATAATAGCCCAATCTCAAATCTATCTTTGAAAATGATGTTGCCCCTTTCAACTGATCAAACAAGTCATCAATTCTAGGTAACGGGTACTTGTTCTTTATGGTCACTTTGTTGAGCTGTCAGTAATCGATGCACAGTCTCATAAAACAATCTTTCTTCTTTACAAATAATACCGGTGCACCCCAGGGAGAATAATCAGTCTCGCGAATCCCTTATCTGCCAATTCTTGCAACTAAGCTTTCAATTCTTTCAATTCAGTCGAGGCCATCCTATACGGAGCAATTGATATCAGTAAATTACCTGGGGCTAAATCAACACCAAACTCAATTTCTCTAATCGAGGGTAACCCTAGAAATTCCTCTGGAAATACATCTGAATATTCACATACTACCGGCACTGATTCAATTTTCAATTCAGACTCCTTAGTGTTCAACACATAAGTAAGATAGGCTTCACACCCACTTCTCATGTATTCCTAAGTCGACATAGAAGAAACCACAACAGGTAGTGTATCTGACTCATCTGATTCAACCCGAAGAATTTCACCATTTTCACATTTCAATTCAATAATTTTCCATCTATAATTTACTATAGCATTGTAACACCCCTTACCCGTATCCTATGCTGGAGAAAGGTACGAGGCCTTACCTAACTTAATAACATGCATACAAATATTTCTGGGTTATGAAATTTTGTTCAAATTTAAAACTTTTCAAACTTCATCTTGAAGTCCCTAATATGGGCCTACGAGGCCCGAAACATACTTTAGAAATGGCTCGATACTAAACCAGGCACCTTAGAAAACTTTGGGAAATTTCACTGAAAATAGGGACACACGCCCGTGTTGGTAGACCATTTGATCACACACGCCCATGTCCCTAGATGTGTGGATTTTTTTAAAAAATTTGAACCTACAGGGGTTTTCACACAGCCTGGCACACGCCCGTGTCTTCACCCATGTGTTAAAACCTTGACATTCTATTTCTAACGTCAGTAGACATTTAGGGTCACACGGTCGAGTCACACGCCTATGTACTAGGCCGTGTGGTGAATTTAATTCTCATAATTGATGTGCAGACTTCACATGGTCTGGGCACATGCCCATATCCTGAGGCCATGTCCTTCACACGGCTGAGATACACAGCCGTGTCTCTGCCCGTGTGTTTACTACTGGGCATTCTATTTTTCTAAATTTGGATGCAGGGGACACACAACCTATCAACACACCCACGGGGCTGACCGTGTGTCACACATGGCCTAGACACACGCCCATGTGGACAAAAACAAGACTATTTACCAAGCCCTTTTGCCACCTTTACTTGCACCAACATAAGCCAAATCAAGTAACACCAATCCACACATAAATGTCTAACCAAACCAGCCACAACCAAGACATACACACATCAAGGCCACTACACTCCATTCACATGCAAAACTTATCACATACTTTATCAATCCAATCATGCGACTTACTCATTCATGCATTAGCACACCATATATTTCACCATGCAAATTGCACATTCATGAAAAATATCATTATTTACATATATTAATAACAAGTATTAGCCATCATCCATGGCCTTATACAAAATGAATCAATCTTCAAGACAAGCCAACACATTTGGCCAAAACAATATGACACTTGACAAAGGACCAAGTCCCTATACATGCCATACTCAAAATGATAAATCTAACTATACCAAATGTTCAGATTGATAGTGTGATCAAGCCTCCGACGTCCTTTTGATCCTCGAGCTAGCTTGGTGATACTATAAGAAAATGGAAAAGAGAGGGAGTAAGCATAAAGCTTAGTAACTTGCATGTAAATAAGTAGCAACATCAACCATGCATCTTTAAACACAAAGCATATTATAAACCAGCACAACATTCTTGATTTAGTAATGGTAGATTTACTACATATTTATACATCACAAGTATAAGTCAAAGATTACAAGATCGTCCCAAAATCATTCTTATAGATAGAACTTACCCAATTTCATCCTTACCATTAAGGCATCATAACTAAGCTCATATCTCATGAGTTTCGAGTAAGAACCTGTACCACTCACAACATCATTATATCCTTTCATATCTTTATCATAAGATTTAAATAACCCATGGAACCATTTGGAATACTAAAGGAAATTCGATAAGCCTCACACAAGAGGGTAAAATGCCGATGCCATGTCTCAGACATGGTCTTACACTGGCTCACATGTCGAGGTCGATGCCATGTCCCAGACATGGTCTTACACTAGCTCTCGTCTCAATGTCGATGCCATAACCCAGACATGGTCTTACACTGGCTCACATGTCGAGGCCGATGCCATGTCCCAGACATGGTCTTACACTGGCACACATATCACCCAAATGCCATGGCATGGATATCCAATCTATTCCTAAGGTTCAACCGGGAGTTTTTACTACATCAATTCTCATCATGCATATTCAAAACAATAATCAAACACTTTATGCCATATTAATTATTCAGTACATAATAACAATAAAGTTGTATTATTTACATACAACTTACCTCAGTAGACAAAAAGTGGGCGACTATATTGAATTAGTCTACTAGCTTGGTCTTCCCCCGGTCTGGGCCTAGACTCTATTTTTCTTGATTTATAATGACAAATTCACTTATTTAATCACTACATTAATCAAGACAATCTATAATTCATACTTGAGCAAAATTACCATTTTGCCCCTAAACTTTCACATAATTACGATTTTACCCCTAGGCTCGTAAAATAATTTTAATCAAATTTCCTCCTTTAACAAGCCTAGCTGAACCTTTATTACTCTTATAGTAGCTCACAATTTTCAATTATTTCACACACTTACAACCTATTTTATAAACTTCACAAAATGGTCCTTTTAGGTGTTTTCATGAAAACCCCTTTCACAAAGCTTGTCTATTTAACAACCAAGATTCATTTTCTTCCATAAATACTCAGCAAACATCACAAATCCTCTCATGTTAAACCACTAGACTATCAACCATTTTGCAAAATAGTCCCCTTTTTAGTTAGCTTATGCTACAAGGGTCCCAAAAGTACAAAAATAATCAAGAATGACCATTAAAATACTTACTTGCAAGGGTGAAGAGTTGCTAAAATTTCAAGCTCACAAAACCCTTATTTTTTATGATATTCTCGGTGGAGAGAAGGAAGATGAAAAGGTGATATCTTTTTCTCTTTTTTTATTTTATTTCTTGTCAAATTTGTCACCAAAACCTCACCTAACCTTTGACAATTTCATTTTCTTGTCTCTATGGCCATCCATCACTCTCTTAAAGGCCTATTTGCACATTAAGGACCTCTAATTTAACTTTCTCTAGCTATATGACACTTCTAATTAGTAGAACATAAATTTTACCTTTTATGCGATTTAGTCCCATTTTAAAATTAAGCATAAAATTGCTAAAATTATTTCACCAAAATTTTCATGCACTCATATAATCATGCTATAACACATAAAATAATATTAAAAATAATTTCTCTGACCTCAGATTAGTGGTTTTGAAACCACTGTTTCGACTAGCCCTAAAATCAGGCTATTACAAGCATCATGTAGTGTCAACGAATCCATACTGTAACATCCTTAAATCGGGGCCTTTGCATTTCGTGTGGTTGCATGTGTATGGTATGGTAGGTATGTTAGTTTGGACTATTTTAGGGTCTAGGCTTGAGTCAGGGATAGGTCAGAGTCATAGCAAAAAGTTGCGTTTTGGGCTTCTAGAGGAAGGGAGCTGTTTGAGCTGGGTGTTAAAAGTAATTGATGAGAGGTTAAGACACAAGAAGTACCTTGGTAAGGTGGCAAGGAGGCGCCACTTAAGGCTTGGAGAAGTGACGCCCTAAGGGGAGCAAGAGAGCCTAGGTTCGAGCAGTAGAATTCCCTTTTCTGCTTGTTATTTTGACGCCAAGGCTAGGGGGAAGTTGTGTTCAGGTGGGACTCTGATGGACGAGGAGTGGAAGGAGTCAACGCATTTGAATTTTGTGGTAGAGAGAAATTTGTGGATTTGACTCATTCAAATTAATTTGAATGGGTGGCCAGGAGGAATTCGTGGAGATGGGTATGGGAGCTTAGAGTTGGCCGAAACATGAATTCAAGTTGGGGAAGGGAGCAATCAGTTTTGGGCACTTGGGGGGGTGCTAAATTCTATAGTAGACTTGGGGAGCATTTTCGGCATCCTATGATTCATTTCTTTTTGGTCAAAACTGAAATAGCCATAGTATCTAAGTGTTGTTTTCTTTGTTTTCCTTTTCTCAAACCCAAAGCCGAAATCACCATTCCAATTCCTCTTTCAACTTTATCTCTTCTCTCAACCTTTTTTGTGCCAAAATCAAAATCTCTTCTCATATCCCTTACTTCTTGTGTTGGCCGAACCTACTTGTTTCTCCCTTGGCATTAATGTTTCATTCATTTTTTTATTTTTCCTAAAGAGTCAAACCCTCATTCTTCATTCCTCCTCTCCATCTTCTTCTGTCTTGATTAGCCGAAACCTTCAAGGGTCTCCTCCTTTGTCAAAATCCTTGCAACTATCCTCTCGGTTCTTCTAAACACTTTGGCCGAATACCCTTGGCCACCTTTTCTTTCTCTTTTTACGTTTCTTCCTTCTTGATTGGGGTGCCAAAATCTATTCCTCTTCTCTGGGTTCTCAAAGCTGAAACCTCAATTAATAACTAGGTAAGATCTCATTTTTCTCTTTTGTTCTTATGGCCGAATCTCCCTAGTATACTTACATCTTTATTCTTTTTCTCTCTTTCGATTGCTATGGTGTGAAATGCCGAAACCCCTAAGCATCCTGGTGATGATTGTATTTCTATTTTCAGTTTCTCATCAGATTTTCTCATGTTCCAAGATGTTGCCAATTCTTGCTAGGGGGTGATCGAATCTGTCGGGTTAAGGTAAGGGAGGAGGTGACCCCTTGTATTTTGCGTTATCTCTTTCGAGATTTTTTGATCAAAGCCGAATGGCTATTTACTTAGTAGTGTTATGCTTGGCCGAATGCAGAGGAGAGTGGTAACGCCATCTTGGGTGAACTTTCGGGATTCGTTGATTGTGAGTTACGCTTAGAGCCTCAGGTTTTTGTTGACTTAGGTAAGGGATCTATTTATTCAGGTTAAATCTCTATTCATTGTTAATCTCTGTGTTAATCCAATTTAGTGACCAAAGGTGTTATAGACCCTAATGGTAGCCGAACGTTAGGAGGGGTTGTATCTGAGACCCCAGCCCCTAAGTTCAAGAAGAGGGCTTTGTCGGCTGTTCACGATTGGCCACACAGGTGTGGTAGACATCCGAAACAAAACAGAGGCGATAGCGGTAGTGTCAGTTAATGACAGTGTCAACGTAGAGAGCATCGTATTGCGAGTAATCGGGTGTGTACGTCTTACACACTTCATATGTTAATATGTTTTGTCATGTATATTGCCAAAAGCCAGAAAAGCTGTTGAAATCGGTATGATACCCTTGTGGGTAGAAAAGCAAAATGAGGACTCTGGGTAAGTCCACTTTGATTGACTAGTGTTAAATGCCTGTGTTGAATCTGCATATGCCATACCATGATATTTCTGTATGATAAGCATGATTATTATGCCATGAAAAGTATGTTCATAAAAGCGGGTGTTGAGAGGAGGGGAAGGTATAACGGTGTCACGGTGGTTTTGACCACACGATGGGTTGGCCCCGCTTATTATAATATTGTGACTAAGTCTCAGTGGTTTTGACCACACATGTATTATTTGTGAACTCGGTCACCAGTGGTTTTGACCACATATATATTATTTGTGACCTCGATCACCAATGGTTTTGACCACACGGGGTAGACACAGGAGTTTCAGATGGTTATGTTTTGGGATGCATGATAGGCATATGCACTTATGAAACTGTGTAAGGGCTTATATCGTTGGGATGGGGACTTATACACTGAGTCTCGGTGACTCACCCCTTCCTTTCTATTTTGTAGATGATTCTTAGATAGTGGATGGGGAGCCGGGACGGACTCAAGATGGTCATGCACGTTATTTCGGGTTTTGTTTTAAATTATTATTTTTGGGTTAGATTTTCATTTAATTTGGTTTTAGTTGTAATAAGGCCATCTAAATTTTTATTTCGGGATTATTTAGTTCGTTGACAACTTTTGAATTTGCGTTAAGCATTAAAGCACGTCTAAAATGGAAAAGAGTCAATAAAATGAATGTTTTCACAAACCTTAATGGATTCTCGGGATTTTCTAAAACTTTACCATCGAGTAAAAAAAATGAACTTATAATATCAGCAAGTTAACTTGATTCTCTTTAAAAAATAAAATTTGAAACGGTTTAAGCTTTTGATTCAAACCAATTTCAGTTTCCAATCAAACAAGACGTTTTTTTTCAACTTAAGGCGACAACCGATTTTATCAAAAACAAGCTTTCTCTATGACATACCGGATTCGGTTGTAGTGTCTTGACCGAGTTTAAGGTGTTACAATTTTGATATCAGAGCCAGGTTCAATAGCTCGA
Organism: Gossypium rotundifolium; assembly: GCA_025506655.1. Lineage (NCBI taxonomy): Eukaryota > Viridiplantae > Streptophyta > Magnoliopsida > Malvales > Malvaceae > Gossypium > Gossypium rotundifolium. The sequence continues at coordinate 44,383,173 of CP106725.1, read as the reverse complement.
CTGTGGGCCCGAGGCCCAAAACATTTTCAATAAAATGTTTGCAAAATAACTTTGAAGGAAAATGCATGTTTTGGGAAGCGTGGCACCTGAGTCTCCAGCACCTATCTGCAACGGTAAGTCCCCTAACTGTTGATTGCATAGTTTAAATAGTTGTGTTATGGATGCTAGTAATAGGAATCCACTTTAGAGACTGAAGCCCATAAGATTGTATGAATTTACGAGAACAACTCTAAGTTATTCATAAAATTGTGCTGTAATAACAGTGGAAGAAAGCTAATGCATAAAATTCTTAAATTAGATTAATTCAGGAATGGTAGACGTGAGTAATCGCGGATGGGGGTGTAATACACGCGAGCGTGGTAGAGGTAGGATGATTGTATTGAAACTGGCAGGGTCGGGCCATAGGTCAGAGAATGAGGTATCGCCACCGCCAGCTGTGGACGCTGGGTTCCAGGATCAGACGGGTGGTGATGACGTGGTGTCATAGGCGATGCTACGGGTTCTAGAGAGAGTAGCTGGAGCAGGTAGAGGTACGGGGGCTTAAAAATCTGTGTCTAAGTGACTCCGAGCCAATGGAGCAGAGGTGTTCCGGGGGGTTTCTGGTGTGGCTCCCAATACACTGGTGAAATCTTGGCTTGAGGCGATGAGCGATATAATGGACGATTTGGACCTTACGGTGGAGGAAAAGTTGAAAGGGATAGTGTCTCTTCTCTGTGATGAATCTTATCAGTGGTGGCTCACGGTCCGAGATGGTGCGACAGCTGATGACATCACTTGGGATTTCTTTAAGGCAGCTTATCAGAGGAAGTATGTCGGGTCTGGTTATATAGATGCGTAGTGGAAGGCGTTCTTGAATCTGGTTTAAGGGAATAAGTCAGTATCGGAATATGAGGCAGAATTCCTTCGACTGAGTTGTTATGCTAGGGGTATCGTGGCTACGGAACACGAGCGCTGTGTCAGGTTTGAGGACGGGCTGAGAGATGAGCTACGGATGTTGATTACTCCACAGTAGGAGAGAGAATTTACGATCTTGGTAGAGAAGGCTGAGATTGCGGAGGAGGTGAAACAGTCGGTGAGACGGAATCAAGATCGAAGTTGGGTTAAGAGGAGTTCTGGGTCATCAAGGTCTACCGGGAATTCGCAAAAAAGGGTTAGATATAGTGGGTCGAATCAAGCTGCAAAACCTGCTGCTACTACCCAGTGGTCACGATGGTGTGCTCGATGTGGGAAGTCTCATTCGGGAGAGTGTTGGACCGGAAGTAGAGGGTGCTTCGAGTGTGGGTTAATGGGCCATTGGGAAAGGAATTGTTTGCAGAGGTCAACTAGGATCTAGTCTGAGGGTCAGGGACGTACACAATTCAGGAGGGATGGCCAGCAACCACCAATGGGTCGCGGTCCGGCCAGGGGAGGTAATGGTTCTGGTCGAGGTTGTGGAGCACCGGGCAGAGGTATCGAGAATGCTGATGCAAGACAGCCTGGTTGGTCTATGCTGCGAGGCATCGAGAGGAGGGCGACGCACCAGACATCATAACCAGTACATTCTTAATTTTTGGATTGCCTTATACTGCTTTGATAGATGTTGGATTGACACACTCATATGTTGCTAGTAGTATAGTGGGAACTCTGAACTTAGTCCATGAAGTTTCTTCTAGGGAGATTATTGTAATTAGCCCTCTAGGTTACTCTGTAGAAGTAAACAAACTGTATAGGGATGTACCCCTAGAACTTCAAAGGGTAGTGTTTCTGGCTGATTTGATGGAACTGCCATTCGGGGAGTTCGATTTGATCCTAGGGATGGACTGGCTAGTAAAGTATCAGGCAAGTTTGGACTGTGCGGCTAAGCGTATGGTGTTGAGGTCGGCTGAGGGTAAGGAGGTGGTGATGATAGGTGATAGAAGAAATTACCTATCCAATGTGATATCTGCTCTGAAGGCCCGAAAAATGGTGAGAAAGGGATGCGAGGCATTCATAGTTCATGTTTGTGCATTGGAGGCCAAAGAGTCAACTGTGGGGAGTGTTCGAATAGTAAAGGATTTCACTGATGTGTTCCCAGAGGAGCTTCCGGGTCTGTCTCCCGATCGTGAAGTTGAGTTTGGGATAAATTTGCTACCAGGAATTGCATCAGTGTCTATTGCCCCGTATAGGATGCCGCTGAAGGACTTAGCGGAGCTGAAGGCACAGATTTAGGAGTTGTTGGATCGAGGTTTATCCGACCGAGCGTATCACCCTGGGGAGCACCTGTACTTTTTATCAAGAAGAAAGATGGAACAATGCGGATGTGTATAGATTACCGTCAGCTGAAAAAGTTGACGATTAAGAATAAGTATCTGTTACCGAGGATAGATGATTTTCTCGATCAGCTGAAGGGGGCATCAGTTTTCTCTAAGATTGATTTGAGGTTAGGGTACCATCAACTTAAGGTAAAGGAGGCTGATATCCATAAGATAGCGTTTCGCACTTGCTATGGGCACTACGAGTTTTTAGTAATGCCATTTGGGTTGACTAATGCGCCGGTAGCATTCATGGACATGATGAATTGAGTTTTTCAGCCGTATTTGGATCGATTCGTTGTGATGTTTATAGACGACATCTTGGTGTACTCGAAATTGGAAGAGGAGCATGATGAGCATCTCCGTGTGGTTTTACAGATTCTGAGGGAAAAGCAGTTGTTCGCAAAGTTTAGTAAATGCGAGTTCTGGTTAAAGGAGGTAACTTTCTAGGGTCATGTGGTGTCAGCTGAGGGGATTAGGATGGACCCTCGGAAGATTAAAGCTGAAACACCCCAAACCCGACCCACGAGCCTTGACCAGATCTGGTATGTTCCCCAAGTAAAACACTTGAAAAACTGTTTGTCACTTAGGAAAAATTTGAATGGTTTTGAAGGAAAATTTGATTATGTTGGGTCCAATTGGAAGCTTAGTAAATTTTGAAATCGGAGATTTATTAAAACTTGGTTTTTATATAAAAAAACACATGCCGATTTTGTTTTAAGAATTTTACCTTTGAATTTAAAACATTTGTATATAGATATCATAATATTTGAAGGTTTATTTTAAGAAAATTTACTTAACTTTAAATTTTATAACATTTTGTATCGTCTTGAAATAAATGACATGCATGCATAAAATGGTTCATACTATGGCCTTATTACATCAACATAAAACCCAAATTAAATTCAAAGTACTTAAAATAAAAAGTCCAAATAAGATAAATTCCTTCTTGAGCATGGCCACCACTAAGCTCCTGCCGATACATCCATCACCGATCATCACCGAAAAATGTTCCCTAAAGGGGTGAGTCAAGCAGACTCAATGTGTGCGGCCAACACTAAGGCCCAACAGTTATGGCATCTGAATCATACATCCAAATATAAAACATAAATAATTATGCAATCCAGAGCCCAACCTAGATGCCATCCGCTACACATCACCGTACCAACCTCGCACACAAGTGGGGACTACTAAGTCAACCCTCCATCCGCTACACACCATCGAAGGCACTTCATTGCGGTCGACATGCTCATCGCCCTTATATAAATGTTGTGGCATAGCCACCAGATAAAATATTTTGTGTCATGAGACACCACATTCGAATAATGTGACCAAGTCACCACATTCAGATATCGTGACATAAGTCACCACATTCACTTCCCCTTTCATAATCACCCATATGCCCATGTTATCAAGTCATACATTAACATGCCATGATCTATGTATTCACATTCTTATAGGTGGACATAAGTGCCACAACAAATCAAATCATACTCATAGTAGGAGTAGGAAAACGTACCTGAGTACTTTGTACCATTGCATGGTACCTTAGCCTTATTTTTACACTTTCATATTATCACATGCATAAAAACAATACCATAAATCTATTAAAGCTGAGGGTGAGGTACACACCTGATATACTTAGCAAATTCACTCCAAATCCCGAAAAGCCCTATCTAAAGCCTTAGATCTCAAGTTCCTACATTCGGCCGACATGCAATATTTTAGCTAAAGGCCATTCGGCCAATTAATCAAATCCTGAAACCTACCTTGTTGCCGATTTATCTCCTAACTAAATTTCAAACTTGTAAACCCTCCTCCTTGTAATCGGCTAACACTAGATCAATTGATTTGATTAGTTTTCAGCTTTTGAACAATTAAGAAATAGATCTAGGTTCCTAAATAGGCCTTGGCCGAATGTGTAAGTACACTTACCTTGCGATCCACAATTCCCGAAAACTGCTACTTGATTATGGAAGTGTCAGATTACCTATAAACATAGGTTAGATTTAATTCTAACATTAATTCACATAGATTTGGCCTATGGCCGAATACCACATAACCTACCTTGGATGTTGAAATCCTGAATAATCCTCCTTATAGTCGACTACACTGAAAATCTTGAAAGATCCTTCCAAATTTGACAACCAACAATATTAATGGGATTAGTTCTAGATTTGACAAGTCTAAAGAAAAGGATGGAAATTAAATGATATTTGGCCTTTACCTTCTTTAAAAAAAATCGACAGCACCTTGCTTCACACCTTAGAGGAATTCGGCTTTAAAGGATACTAGAGAGATTCGGTTATAGGCTATGCAATGATCAACATGTTTTGGCTTTTGATGATTGCTAAAGAGATTCGGCCTCACAAGGATGAAAAGAGAGGGATATGAGGCTTAGAAAGAATCGGCACTAGTGGAATTTGGAAGAAGTTTTGGCTAGAACACAGGGTATTTTGGCTTTGGAAAAATAAAAGAGAAGAGAAGAGTTTTACTTGAGAATTTGGCAGAGGAAAAGAAAGAATGAAGAATAGCCACCATTTTCCCCTTTCTGCCGAAATTAGTCTACCTAAAGACCCTTATTCGGCCAACTCTCCCTATTCTGATAGGTTTATATCTTCAATTATCACCTTATTCAAATTAATAAAAATTTAATCCAACATTTATCCCTTGCTAGCCAAAATTTTAAAAGAGTTTAATCCTAACTAAAGCTCATCCTTTCAAAGTCCGATGGTCAGTCCAACACTCCCCTCTCTTTGGCGTCAACAAGGAAAATAAAACCCAAAATATTGCTTCCCACGACTCAAACCTTAAGACCTTCCCCATGCTTGTGGCGTCATTTCCAGAGCCCCTAAGTGGCGCCTCCAAGCCACTTTTCCAAGCCCGTTTGTGTGTCATATTTTCCCTTCATTTTCTCTTAAGGCCACCTTGCTTTAGTTCCCTCCTTTAAACTTTAAACTTAATATTTTCTAAGGCTTTCTCCTATTTTCTAAAGTTCACAAATTTCATTAGACACATTCACAACATACTCAAGCATGCTATTAAGCATAAATGCATAAGCCCATTTTCAGGATGTTACAGTTCTACCCCTTTAAAATAATTTCGTCCTCAAAATTACCTGGCTGAAACAAGTGAGGGTATTGCTATCCTGTTGCCTCTTTTGGCTCCCACGAAGCTTCCTCTGATCCATGATTGCGCCATAACACTTTAACTAGAGGAACTGATTTCCTTCGCAATACTTTCACGTCCCGTTCTACGATCTGAATCGGCTCTTCTTCGTAGGACAAATCTGGCCTTAGCTCCACCTCTTCAGCTGGTACCACATGAGATGGATCTGATCGATAACGACATAGCATGGACACATGGAATACGTCGTGTATCTGCTTTAATCCCGAAGGCAATTCTAACTGGTATGCCACTGGTCCAACTAGCTTTAACACTCGATAGGGCCCTATAAACCTTGGGCTTAACTTCCCTTTCCGTCCAAACCTCATTACCTTCTTCCAAGGCGAGACTTTAAGAAACACTTGATCTCCCACATCAAATTCTATCTCCTTCCATTTTAGATCAGCGTACGACTTTTGTCTATCAGATGCTTCCTTCAACTGTGCCCGGATTACCTCAACTTTCTTCTAGGATTCTGCCACAATCTCAAGACCCAAAACTCGACGCTCCTCTAATTTAGTCCAACACGTAGGAGTTTGACATTTTTGACCATACAACGCTTCATATGGTGCCATTCGTATACTGGCCTGATAGCTGTTGTTGTAGGCAAACTCTGCTAAAGGCAAATATTCTTCCCAACTTCCTCTAAAGTCCGTCACACAGCCCCTCAACATATCCTCTAACACTTGGATTACTCGTTCAGACTACCCGTCAGACTGTGGATGAAAAATCGCAGTGAAATCCAATTTGGTGCCTAAAGCTTGATGTAATGCCTACTAAAAATCGAGACGTAAACCTTGGATCCCTGTCTGAAATGATTGACACTGGCACTCCATGCAACGTTACAATTTCTACCACATATAACCTCGCCAACTTCTATAAAGCATAATCTACTCTCACTGGAGCTTTGGTCAAAACCCTTTTAAGCTTCTCAAAGCTCTCATGTTGCTTATCTGACCAAACGAAAGGTACTTCCTTTCTCAGCAACTTCGTCAAAGGTGTGGCAATTGATGAGAACCCTTCCACGAACCTTCTGTAGTAGCCTGCCAATCCCAAGAAGCTACGAACCTCTGCCACAGACCTAGGTGGTTTCCAATCCAACACCGCTTCAATCTTTCTAGGATCCAACCTTATTCCTTCTGTGGATATCACATGTCCCAAAAACGCAACTTCCTTCAGCCAAAATTCACACTTGCTGAATTTGGCATAGAACTTCCTCTCCCTTAGCACCTGTAGCACAATCCGAAGGTGCTCATCATCCTCCTCTTCAGACTTGGAGTACACTAGGATGTCGTCGATGAACACAATGAAAAACCTATCCAAGTAGGGTTGGAAAACCCGGTTCATCATATCCATAAATGTGGCTGGGGCGTTCGTCAATCCAAATGGCATTACCAAGAACTCAAAATGGCCATATCTTGTCCTAAAGGCTGTCATATGGATATCTGCCTCCTTCACCTTCAACTGATGATATCCCGACCTTAAATCGATCTTTGAGAAAACTGCGGCCCCCTTCAGCTGATCGAACAAATCGTCTATCCTTGGCAACGGGTACTTGTTCTTGATGGTTAGCTTATTCAACTGACGGTAATCTATGCACATAAGCATAGTTCCGTCCTTCTTCTTCACAAACAAAACCAGTGCTCCCCATGGAGACACACTGGGTCGAATAAACCCACGGTCTAGCAATTCTTGGATTTGAGCCTTGAGCTCAACCAACACCTTTGGTGCCATTCTGTACGGGGTAATTGACACAGGAGCTGTTCCCGGCAGCAAATTAATTTCAACTCTACTTCCCTGTCTAGAGGTATTCTAGGTAGTTCCTCTGGAAAGACATCCACAAAGTCCCTTACTGTTCGAACTCCACTAATGCCCTCTTCCTTTGTATCCCATGCATTAACGAAGGCCAAAAATGCCTTGCACCCTTTTCGAATCATCTTATCAGCCTTTAAAGCAGAAACTACATTAGACAAGTAGTTTCTCCTATCTCCTATCATAATCACCACTTCATCCTCCGGGGTCTTTAACTCCATTCTCTTAGCAGCACAATCCAAAATAGCTCGATGTTCTACCAGCCAGTCCATTCCAAATATAAGATCAAATTCTCCGAAAGGTAATTCCATTAAGTCGGCAAAAAATACTACTCCCTACATATCTAGAGGCACTTTTCGAAACATCTTATTCACCACTACAGTTTGACCTAGTGGGCTTACTACAGTCATCTCCCTATCAGAAAGTTCAGAGGCTATGTCTAGAGTTTCAACTACTCTACATGCAACATAAGAATGGGTCGAACCCACATCAATTAAAGCAACATAAGGCTTGCCATAAATAAGGAACGTACCGATTATAACGTCCGGTGTGTCTCCATCCTCCCTCCGTGAACCGCATAAACCAAACCCTACCGCCTTGCCTCGAGATTAGCACACCTCAATCGGTGTTCCACGTCCTCTACCAAGTACCATTTCCTCATTTATTGGGACCACGACCTGCTGAAATTGCATTGTCCACCTCTACCGGCTGATTAACATTACGAGCTCTTGGTCGATTCCCATCCGTCTCATCGGACGATCCTTAATCATATGGTCCTTTGACCCACACTTGAAACATCCCGGTCTTCTTCCAAAGCATTAGCCTAAGTGCTTTTTTCCCACATTGAACATAAATGCGATATTGCCCTCCATGGCGACTTAGCGACCTCGCGGCCCATCAACTCTAGGCCTCTTCTGAACACTCCCAGCTGACCCAGACGACCCAAAACCTCTCTTATTTCTATTCCAATCAGAGTTCTACCTTGCAGAGTCCTTAATTCCCTCGGCTACCTTAGCCTTTTCTACTAATCAAGAAACTCCGCTCACGGTGTGGGGCTATCAACAACCTCAGATCATCCCTTAATCCGTCCTCAAACCGGACACATCGCTCATGCTCCGTTGGCACCACTCCTCGAGCATACCGGCTCAACCTTAGAAATTCAGCTTCATACGCTGCTACGGACTTGTTCCCTTGAACCAGCCCCAGAAATGCCTTCCTCTGCTCATCAGTATAACATGTGCCGACATACTTCTTCTGATATGCTGCCTTAACATACTCCTAGGTAAGATCCTCAGCTGTGGTACCATCCCGAACTGTGAGCCACCATTGATACGCTTCATCCCGAAGTAGTGCCACCATCCCTTTCAGTTTCTCCTCAGGGGTCAGATCGAGCTCATCCATAATTCGCTCGATTGCCTCCAACCAATAGTCAGCTGTACTGGGTGCCACACCAGATACGCCACAGAACATTTCCGCTCTATTAGCTCGGAGTCACTCGGGTACAGACTTTCGAGCTCTCATATTTCCTCCAGCACCAGCCACCATTTCCAAAACTCGTAGCACAGCCTGCGATACTGCATCACCTCCCATCTGATCCTGCTGCTCAACACCAACAGTTAGTGGTGGCGGTGGTGGTACCTCATTATCGAACCCCTGACCCGATCTAACGGGTTCTGACACGGCCATTCTGCCTAGACCGCGTCCTCGCATATTACGACCGCATCCCCTAGAGCTCATTTCTACGATTGTGCTTTAATCTGATTAAGAAATTTTATGAATTAGTCCTTGTTTCACTGATTATTCGCGAAGAAGTTTTATGAAAGAAGTTCAGAGGTAGTTCTTTCGATCAATCAAAGTTTCAAGTCTTCTATCCTAGTTCAGAGAAGTTCAATCCATTCAATATTTCTACCATACATATTCCTGTTCAAACATTTGTGTGCATTCCTATCTCAGGGGTATTTTCGTAATTTATCCTATAGGGGTATTTTGGTAATAAATCGGGGTAAATTTGTAAATCTTGATAGATCAAGGGTATTTCAAAATTTGAAAAACTTAGGGTTCTTTTTGAGAATTTGCTTTCCAAATCGGTGATGTTGCAAAAATTTTGGAAATCAGGGTCATTTTGGTAATTTTGTAAGTTAGGGGTAATTTGGTAAATTTTTTTCAAATCAGGGTATCTTGAATTTTCACAAGTTAGGGTTTCATGGATACTTTTGGAAAGTAGGGAAATTTTATTGAAATCAAGGGTAATATGGTAATTTTTTTGAAACCAAGGGCATTTTAGTAATTTTACCACTAGGGGTATTTAGGTAATTTTGTAAACCGGGAATATTTCAGAAAAGTTTTGCAAAATATTTTTTACAAATTAAAAGGGTAATTTTAAGAGTTTTAAAACTAGGGTTTTTTTATAAAAAATACGGCTAGTTCCCTTTCGGGTTTTAGTTATTGGGTTTAGCAGTGAATAAGTCCTCTTGGTTAGGCGACCGTCACTACGCACTGTAGGATTCGAGTGGAGAGGAGGTGAGTCACGCAGACTGCTTAAATGCCAAGCACCCACCAAATCAATCCTAGACATCGCATAACATTGCCACAACCTAACTCAAATGACTTAACCACGGGTTTGTTTAATTAGGCATTTAAAATTTTATGTAATTGTTGGGGTAACCTACTCCTAAGGTTCAAGTACTTATCGTGCTAATCTACGTTCCATTTCTACCCTTCTACAATTCATATCATAAATCACACAAGAGATAGGGTACTTACCGGTGGACTTGAATTGGAGACTTAGGTGCCATGCCGGAAAAACACGCTTAATTCACAAAATTATTTTCAGAATACTTACTTGGGCTCGATTTGAAACGTTTTGGGCCTTAAACCCAAGGCCGAGAGTTTAAAACTGGGCTCTGATACCAAATTGAAACACCCCAAACCTGGCCCACGAGCCCTAACCAGATCTGGTATGTTCCCCGAGTAAAACACTTGAAAAATTGTTTGTCACTTAGGAAAAATTCGAATGGTTTTGAAGGAAATTTTGATTATGTTGGGTCCAATTGGAAACTTTGTAAATTTTGAAATCGGAGATTTATTAAAACTTGGTTTTTATATCAAAAACACATGCCGATTTTGTTTTAAGAATTTTACCTTTGAATTTAAAACATTTGTATATAGATGTCATAATATTTGAAGGTTTGTTTTAAGAAAATTTACTTAACTTTAAATTTTATAACATTTTGTATCGTCTTGAAATAAATGACATGCATGCATAAAATGGTTCATACTATGGCCTTATTACATCAACATAAAACCCAAATTAAATTCAAATTACTTAAAATAAAAAGTCCAAATAAGATAAATTCCTTCTTGAGCATGGCCACCACTAAGCTCCTTGAGCCACCTCATCCCATCACCGATCATCACGAAAAATGTTCCCTAGCAACGGGTGAGTCAAACAGACTCAATGTATGCGGCCAACACTAAGGCCCAGCAGATTATGGCATCTAATCATACATACAAATATAAAACATAAATAATGATGTAATCCCGAACCTAACCTAGATGCCATCCGCTACACATCACCCGTACTAACTCGCACACAGTGGGGACTACTAAGTCAACCCTCCATCCGCTACACACCATCGAAGGCACTCACCGCAATCGGCGTGCTCATCACCCTTATATAAATCTTTGTGGCATAGCCACCAGATAAAATATTTTGTGTCATGAGACACCACATTCGAGATAATGTGACCAAATCACCACATTCGGATATCGTGACATAAGTCACCACATTCACTTCCCCTTTCATAATCACCCATATGCCCATGTTATACAAGTCATACATTAACATGCCATGTTCTATATATTCACATTCTTATAGGTGCACATAAATGCCACAACAAATCAAATCATACTCATAGTAGGAGTAGGAAAACATACCTGAGTACTTTGTACCATTGCATGGTACCTTAGCCTTATTTTTACACTTTCATATTATCACATGCATAAAAACAATACCATAAATCTATTAAATCTGAGGGTGAGGTACACACCTGATATACTTAGCAAATTCACTCCAAATCCCGAAAAGCCCGATCTAAAGCCTTAGATCTCAAGTTCCTACATTCGGCCAGCATGCAATATTTTAGCTAAAGGCCATTCGGCCAATTAATCAAATCTTGAAACTTACCTTGTTGCCGATTTGTCTCCTAACTAAATTCTGAAACTTGTAAACCCTCCTCCTTGTAATCGGCTAACACTAGATCAATTGATTTGATTAGTTTTCGGCTTTTGTGCAATTAAGAAATAGATCTAGGTTCCTAAATAGGCCTTGGCCGAATGTGTAAGTACACTTACCTTGCGATCCACAATTCCCGAAAACTGCTACTTGATTATGGAAGTGTCGGATTACCTATGGACATAGGTTAGATTAAATTCTAACATTAATTCACATAGATTTGGCCTATGGCTGAATACCACATAACCTACCTTGGATGTTGAAATCCCAAATAATCCTCCTTATAGTCGACTACACTGAAAATCTCGAAAGATCCTTCCAAATTTCAGCAACCAACAATATTAATGGGAGTAGTTCTAGATTTTGACAAGTCTAAAGAAAAGGATGGAAATTAAATGATATTTGGCCTTTACCTTCTTAAAAAAATCGACAAAGACCTTGCTTCACACCTTAGAGGAATTGACTTTGAAGGATACTAGAGATTCGGTTATAGGCTATGCAATGGTCAACACGTTTCGGATTTTGATGATTGCTAAAGAGATTCGGCCTCACAAGGATGAAAAGAGAGGGATATGAGGCTTAGAAAGAATCGGCACTAGTGGAATTTGGAAGAAGTTTCGGCTGGAAACACGAGGTATTTGACTTTGGAAAAATAAAGAGAAGAGAAGAGTTTTACTTGAGAATTCGGCAGAGGAAAAGAAAGAATGAAGAATAGCCACCCTTTTCCCCTTTCTGCCAAAATTAGTCTACCTAAAGACACTTATTCGGCCAACTCTCCCTATTTTGATAGCTTTATATCTTCAATTATCACCTTATTCAAATTAATAAAAATTTAATCCAACATTTATCCCTTGCTAGCCGAAATTTTAAAAGAGTTTAATCCTAACTAAAGCTCATCCTTTCAAAGTCCAGTAGCCGTCCAACACTCCCCTCTCTTTGACGTCAACAAGGAAAATAAAACCCCAAAATATTGCTTCCCACGCGACTCGAACCTTAAGACCTTTCCCATGCTTGTGGCATCATTTCCAGAGCCCCTAAGTGGCACTTCCAAGCCACTTTTCCAAGCCCGTTTTTGTGTCATATTTTCCCTTCATTTTCTCTTAAGGCACCTTGCTTTAGTTCCCTCCTTTAAACTTTAAACTTAATATTTTCTAAGGCTTTCTCCCATTTTCTAAAGTTCACAAATTTCATTAGACACATTCACAACATACTCAAGCATGCTATTAAGCATAAATGCATAAGCCCATTTTCAGGATGTTACAGTTCTACCCCCTTAAAATAATTTCGTCATCGAAATTACCTGGCTGAAACAAGTGAGGGTATTGCTGTCGTATTGCCTCTTCTGGCTCAAATGAAGCTTCCTCCGATCCATGATTGTGACATAACACTTTGACTAGAGGAACTGATTTCCTTCGCAATACTTTCACGTCCCGTTCTACGATCTGAATCGGCTCTTCTTCGTAGGACAAATCTGGCCTTAGCTCCACCTCTTTAGCTGGTACCACATGAGATGGATCCGATCGATAACGACATAGCATGGCCACATGGAATACATCGTTTATCTGCTTTAATCCCGAAGGCAATTCTAACTGGTACGCCACTGGTCCAACTCACTTCAACACTCGATAGGGCCCTATAAACCTTGGGCTTAACTTCCCTTTCTGTCCAAACCTCATTACCTTCTTCCAAGGTGAGACTTTAAGAAACACTTGATCTCCCACATCAAATTCTATCTCCTTCCATTTCAGATCAGCGTACGACTTTTGTCTATCAGATGCTTCCTTCAACTGTGCCCAAATTACCTCAACTTTCTCCTCGAATTCTGCCACAATCTCGGGACCCAAAACTCGACGCTCCCCTAATTTGGTCTAACACGTAGGAGTTCGACATTTTCTACCATACAACGCTTCATATGGTGCCATCCGTATACTGGCCTGATAGCTGTTGTTGTAGGCAAACTCTGCTAAAGGCAAATATTCTTCTGAACTTCCTCTAAAGTCCATTACACAGCCCCTCAACATATCCTCTAACACTTGGATTACTCGTTCAGACTGCCCGTCAGACTGTGGATGAAAAGCCGTAGTGAAATCCAATTTGGTGCCTAAAGCTTGATGTAGTGCCTACTAAAAATCGAGACGTAAACCTTGGATCCCTATCTGAAATGATTGACACTGGCACTCCATGCAACGTTACAATTTTCGCCACATATAACCTCGCCAACTTCTGTAAAGAATAATCTACTCTCATCGGAATGAAGTGCGCGGACTTTGTCAACCGATCCACTATTACCCATCTCGAGTCCTTCTTAGTAGGCGTAAGGGAAGCCCAGCGACGAAGTCCATGGTAATTCTCTCCCACTTCCATCGCGGAATCATTATCGGTTGAAGCAATCTGACGGAACACGGTGTTCAAATTTCTTAACTTGTCGACACGTTAAGCATTTGCCGACAAATTACAGAACTTCCCTCTTCAGACTAGGCCACCAAAATTGTTCCCTTAAATCTCTGTACAACTTAGTGCCTCCAGGATGCATAGCATAAGGGCTACTAAGCGATTCCTGAAGAATCTGCTGCCTTAACTTCTCATTCTTCGGCATACAGACCTTACCCTTGAAACACAGTACTTTATCACTGGACATACTGTAATCCTCTAATCCACCATTCTGAACTTGCCGTAACTTAGCACTTAAATCCTCATCTACCAACTGACTTTCTTTCACCTCATTCAACCATATCGGCTTGACTTGCAACTCTACCAGTAGACTTTCATCATCATACAAACTCAGATGTGCAAATAACGCTCTTAAATCTGACACAACCTTCTGACTTAAGGCATCCGCTACCACAGTTGCCTTGCCCGGGTGATACTCTATAGAGCAGTCATAATTCTTCAGTAACTCCACCCATCTTCGCTGTCTCAAATTCAACTCCTTCTAAGTCAACAAATACTTAAGGCTCTTGTGGTCTGTGTAAATCATAGACTTCTCTCTATAAAGATAGTGCCTCCACACCTTGAGCGCGAAGACCACTGCCGCTAGTTCCAAATCATGCGTTGGGTAGTTAACCTTATGTGGCCTTAGTTGTCGAGACGCATAAGCAACTACCTTCCCATCTTGTATTAACACGTATCCCAATCCTGTATGAGAGGCGTCACAATACACCACGAAGTCCTTTCCTACCTCAGGCTGAATCAAAATCGGAGCTTTGGTCAAAACCCTTTTAAGCTTCTCAAAGCTCTCCTGTTGCTTATCTGACCAAACGAAAGGTACTTCTTTTCACAGCAACTTCGTCAAAGGTGCGGCAATTGATGAGAACCCTTCCATGAACCTTCTGTAGTAGCCTGCCAATCCCAAGAAGCTACGAACCTCCGCCACAGACCTAGGTGGTTTCCAATCCAACACCTCTTCAATCTTTCTAGGATCCAACCCTATTCCTTCTGCGGATGTCACATGTCCCAAAAATGCAACTTCCTTCAGCCAAAATTCACACTTGCTGAATTTGGCATAGAACTTCCTCTCCCTTAGCACTTATAACACAATCCAAGGTGCTCATCATGCTCCTCTTCAGACTTGGAGTACACTAGGATGTCGTCGATGAACACAATGACAAACCTATCCAAGTAGGGTTGGAAAACCCAGTTCATCATATCTATGAACGTGGCTAGGGTGTTCGTCAATCCAAATGGCATTACCACGAACTCAAAATGGCCATATCTTGTCCTAAAGGCTGTCTTATGGATATCTGCCTCCTTCACCTTCAACTGATGATATCCCGACCTTAAGTCGATCTTTGAGAAAATCATGCCCTTTCAAATGATCGAACAAGTCGTCTATCCTTGGCAACGGGTACTTGTTCTTGATGGTTAGCTTATTCAACTGACGGTAATCTATGCACATACGCATAGTTCCATCCTTCTTCTTCACAAACAGAACCACTGCTTCCCATGGAGACACACTGGGTCGAATAAACCCACGGTCTAGCAATTCTTGGATTTGAGCCTTGAGCTCAACCAACTCCTTTGGTGCCATTCTGTACGGGGTAATTGACACAGGAGCTGTTCCCCGCAGTAAATCAATTCCGAACTCTACTTCCCTGTCTGGAGGTATTCCAGGTAGTTCCTCCGGAAAGACATCCACAAAGTCCCTTACTGTTCGAACTCCACTAACACCCTCTTCCTTTACATCCAATGCATTAACGAAGGCCAAAAATACCTTGCACCCTTTTCAAATCATCTTATCAGCCTTTAAAGCAGAAACTACATTAGACAAGTAGTTTCTCCTTTCTCCTATCATAATCACCACTTCATCCTCCGGGGTCCTTAACTCCATTCTCTTAGCAGCACAATCCAAAACAACTCAATGTTCTACCAGCCAGTCCATTCCAAATATGAGATCAAATTCTCTGAAAGGTAATTCCATTAAGTCGACAGAAAATACTACTCCCAGCATTTCTAGAGGCACTTTCCGAAACATTTTATTCACCACTACAGTTTGACCTAGCGGGCTTACTACAGTCATCTCCCTATCAGAAAGTTCAGAGGCTATGTCTAGAGTTTCAACTGCTCTACATGCAACATAAGAATGGGTCGAGCCCACATCAATTAAAGCAGCATAAGGCTTGCCATAAATAAGGAATGTACCGATTATAACGTCCGGTGCGTCTCCATCCTCCCTCCGGTGAACCACATAAACTAAACCCGACTGCCTTGCCTCAGTATTAGCAGTACCTCAGCCCGGTGTTCCACGTCCTCTACCAGTACCATTTCCTATGTTATTCGGACCACGACCCCGTTGAGGCTGTTGTCCACCTCTACCAGCCTGATTAACATTCTGAGCTACTGGTCGATTCCCATCTGGTCTCATCGGACAGTCCTTAATCATATGGTCCTTTGACCATACTTGAAACATCCCCCCGTCTTCTTCCAGCATTCGTCTAAGTACTTTTTCCCACATTGAACACAAGTACGATATTGCCCTCCAGTAGTAGATTGCTGACCTCGCGGCCCATCAACTCTAGGCCTCTTCTGAACACTCCCAGCTGACCCAGACGACCCAAAACCTCTCTTATTTCTATTTCGATCAGAGTTCTGCCTTGCAGAGTCCTAAATTCCCTCGGCTACCTTAGCCTTTTCTACTAATGCGGTAAACTCCCGCCCTGGTGTGGGGCTATCAACAACCTCAGATCATCCCTTAATCCGCCCTCAAACCGGACACATCGCTCATGATCCGTTGGCACCACTCTTGAGCATCTGGCTCAACCTTAGAAATTCACTTCATACTCGCTACGGACTTGTTCCTTGAATCGACCCTTAAATGCCTTCCTCTGCTCATCAGTATAACATGTGCTGACATGCTTCTTTTGATATACCACCTTAACATATTCCCAGGTTAGATCCTCAGCTGTGGCAGCATCCCGAACTGTGAGCCACCATTGATACGCTTCATCCCGAAGCAGTGCCACCATCCTTCGGTTTCTCCTCAGGGGTCAGATCGAGCTCATCCATAATTCGCTCGGTTGCCTCCAACCAATATTCAACTGTACTGGGTGCCACACCAGATACGCCACGGAACATTTCTGCTCTATTAGCTTGGAGTCGCTAGGGTACATACTTTCGAGCTCCCATATTTCCTCCAGCACCAGCCACCATTTCCAAAACTCGTAGCACAACCTGCGATACTGCATCACCTCCCATCTTATCCTGCTGCTCAACACCAACAGCTGGTGGTGGCGGTGGTGGTACCTCATTATCGAACCCCTGACCCGATCTAATGGGTTCTGACATGGTCATTCTACCTCGATCGCATCCTCGCACATTACGACCGCGTCCCCTAGAGCTCATTTCTATGATCGTGCTTAATCTGATTAAGAAATTTTATGAATTAGTCCTTGTTTCACTGATTATTCGCGAAGAAGTTTTATGAAAGAAGTTCAGAGGTAGTTCTTTCGATCAATCAAAGTTTCAAGTCTTCTATCCTAGTTCAGAGAAGTTCAATCCATTCAATATTCCTACCATACACATTCCTGTTCAAACATTTGTGTGCATTCCTATCTCAGGGGTATTTTCGTAATTTATCCTATAGGGGTATTTTGGTAATAAACCAGGGTAAATTTGTAAATCTTGATAGATCAAGGGTATTTCAAAATTTGAAAAACTTAGGGTTCTTTTTGAGAATTTGCTTTCCAAATCAGTGATGTTGCAAAAATTTTGGAAATCAGGGTCATTTTGGTAATTTTGTAAGTTAGGGGTAATTTGGTAAATTTTTTTCAAATCAGGGCATCTTGAATTTTCACAAGTTAGGGTTTCATGGATACTTTTGCAAAGTAGGGAAATTTTATTGAAATCAAGGGTAATATGGTAAATTTTTTTGGAACCAAGGGCATTTTAGTAATTTTACCACTAGGGGTATTTAGGTAATTTTGTAAACCGAATATTTGGAAAAGTTTTGCAAAATATTTTTACAAATTAAAAGGGTAATTTTAAGAGTTTTAAAACTAGGGTTTTTTATAAAAATACGGCTAGTTCCTTCGGGTTTTAGTTATTGGGTTTAGCAGTGAATAAGTCCTCTTGATTAGGGTGAACCGTCATTACGCACCAGGTAGGATTCGAGTGGAGAGGAGGTGAGTCACATGATTGCTTAAATACCAAGCTCCCAAAAACCAATCCTAGACATGCGCACAAAGGTTGCCACACCCTAACTTAGCGACTTAACCACAGGTTTGTTTAATTAGGCATTTAAAATTTTATGTAATTGTTGGGGTAACCTAGTCCTAAGGTTCAAGTACTTATCGTGCTAATCTACGTTCCATTTCTACCCTTCTACAATTCATATCATAAATCACACAAGAGATAGGGGTACTTACAGGTGGACTTGAATTGGAGACTTAGGTGCCATGCCAGAAAAACCTGCTTAATTCACAAAATTATTTTCACAATACTTACTTGGGCTCGATTTGAAACGTTTTGGGCCTTAAACCCAAGGCCAAGAGTTTAAAATTGGGCTCTGATACCAAATTGAAACACCCCAAACCCGGCCCACGAGCCTTAACCAGATCTGGTATGTTCCCTGAGTAAAACACTTGAAAAATTGTTTGTCACTTAGGAAAAATTCGAATGGTTTTGAAGGAAAATTTGATTATGTTGGGTCCAATTGGAAACTTTATAAATTTTGAAATCGGAGATTTATTAAAACTTGGTTTTTATATCAAAAACACATGCTGATTTTGTTTTAAGAATTTTACCTTTGAATTTAAAACATTTGTATATAGATGTCATAATATTTGAAGGTTAATTTTAAGAAAATTTACTTAACTTTAAATTTTATAACATTTTGTATCGTACTGAAATAAATGACATGCATGCATAAAATGGTTCATACTATGGCCTTATTACATCAACATAAAACCCAAATTAAATTCAAAGTACTTAAAATAAAAAGTCCAAATAAGATAAATTCCTTGCTGAGCATGGCCACCACTAAGCTCCTGCCGACCCGGTCTATCACTGATCATCACCTGAAAAATGTTCCCATAACGGGGTTAGTCAAACAGACTCAATGTGTACGGCCAACACTAAGGCCCAACAGATTATGGCATACAGAATCATACATACAAATATAAAAACATAAATAATGATGCAATCCTGAACCCAACCTAGATGCCATCCGCTACACATCACCCGTACCAACCTGCACACCGTGGGGACTACTAAGTCAACCCTCCATCCGCTACACACCATCGAAGGCACTCACTGCAGTCGACGTGCTCATCACCCTTATATAAATGCTGTGGCATAGCCACCAGATAAAATATTTTGTGTCATGAGACACCACATTCAGATAATGTGACCAAGTCACCACATTCGATATCGTGACATAAGTCACCACATTCACTTCCCTTTCATAATCACCCATATGCCCATGTTATCCAAGTCATACATTAACATGCCATGTTCTATATATTCACATTCTTATAGGTGCACATAAGTGCCACAACAAATCAAATCATACTCATAGTAGGGTAAGAAAACATACACAGTACTTTGTACCATTGCATGGTACCTTAGCCTTATTTTTACACTTTCATATTATCACATGCATAAAAACAAAACCATAAATCTATTAAAGTGAGGTGAGGTACACACCTGATATACTTAGCAAATTCACTCCAAATCCGAAAAGCCCGATCTAAAGCCTTAGATCTCAAGTTTCTACATTACCAAAGATGCAATATTTTAGCTAAAGGCCATTCGCCAATTAATCAAATCCACAAACTTACCTTGTTGCCGATTTGTCTCTAACCAAATTTCAAACACGCAAACCCTCCTCCTTGTAATCGGCTAACACTAGATCAATTGATTTGATTAGTTTTCACTTTTGAGCAATTAAGAAATAGATCTAGGTTCCTAAATAGGCCTTGGCGAATGTGTAAGTACACTTACCTTACGATCCACAATTCAAAATCGCTACTTGATTATGAAAGTGTCGAATTACCTATAGACATAGGTTAGATTTAATTCTAACATTAATTCACATAGATTTGGCCTATGGTGAATACCACATAACCTACCTTGGATGTTAAAATCCAGAATAATCCTCCTTATAGTCGACTACTTTGAAAATCACGAAAGATCCTTCCAAATTTGACAACCAACAATATTAATAGGATTAGTTCTAGATTTCAACAAGTCTAAAGAAAATGGATGGAAATTAAATGATATTTGGCCTTTACCTTCTTTAAAAAAATCGACAAAGACTTGGCTTCACACCTTAGAGGAATTGACGAAGGATACTAGAGAGATTCTACTATAGGCTATGCAATGATCAATACGTTTCGGCTTTTGATGATTGCTAAAGAGATTTGGCCTCACAAGGATGAAAAGAGAGGGATATGAGGCTTAGAAAGAATCGGCACTAGTGGAATTTGGAAGAAGTTTCGGCTAGAACACAGGGTATTTTGGATTTGGAAAAATAAAAGATAAGAGAAGAGTTTTACTTAAGAATTCGGCAGAGGAAAAGAAAGATGAAGAATAGCCACCCTTTTCCCCTTTCTGCCGAAATTAGTCTACCTAAAGACCCTTATTCGGCCAACTCTCCCTATTCTGATAGCTTTATCTCTTCAATTATCACCTTATTCAAATTAATAAAAATTCAATCCAACATTTATCCCTTGCTAGCCAAAATTTTAAAAGAGTTTAATCCTAACTAAAGCTCATCCTTTCAAAGTCCTTTAGCCGTCCATCACTCCCCTCTCTTTGACGACAACAAGGAAAATAAAACCCCAAAATATTACTTCCCACGCGACTCGAACCTTAAGACCTTTCCCATGCTTGTGGCGTCATTTCTAGAGCCCCTAAGTGGCGCCTCCAAGCCACTTTTCCAAGCCCGTTTGTGTGTCATATTTTCCCTTCATTTTCTCTTAAGGCCACCTTGCTTTAGTTCCCTCCTTTAAACTTTAAACTTAATATTTTCTAAGGCTTTCTCCTATTTTCTAAAGTTCACAAATTTCATTAGACACATTCACAACATACTCAAACATGCGATTAAGCATAAATGCATAAGCCCATTTTCAGGATGTTACAGAAGCAGTATTGGATTGGAAACCACCGAAGTTGGTGGCAGAGATTCAGAGTTTTTTGGGTTTGGCGGGATATTATAGAAGGTTCGTGGAAGGTTTTTCTTTGGTTGCAGCACCGTTAACCAAGTTTCTAAGGAAAGAGGTTCCGTTTGTGTGGTTAGACAAGCAACTAGAGAGTTTCGAGAAGTTAAACAAGATATTAATAGAAGCTCCAATTTTGATTCAGCCTGAGGCAGGGAAAGAGTTTACGGTCTTCTGTGATACGTCGCATACTGGTTTGGGATGTGTACTGATGCAAGAGGGGAAAGTAGTGGCGTATGCATCTCGACAGTTGAGACCCCACAAAGTGAATTACCCGATGCATGATTTGGAGTTGGCTGCAGTGGTTTTTGCTCTAAAAATTTGGAGGCATTACTTGTATGGGAAGAAGTCGATCATCTACACGGACCACAAGAGTTTGAAGTACCTCTTGACTCAGAAGGAATTGAATTTGAGGCAGTGAAGGTGGATCGAGTTGTTGAAGGATTACGACTATTTGATTGAATACCATCCGGGTAAGGCTAACGTAGTGACTGATGCGTTGAGCCGTAAGGTGGTAGCGGACTTGCGAGCAATGTTCGCTCATCTTAGTCTATATGATGACGGAAGTCTGTTAGCGAAATTGCAAGTGAAGTCGACGTGGGTAAACCAGGTAAAGGAGAAACAGCTAGTGGATGAAAACTTAAGTACTCGGTATTTGCAAGTGCAGAATAATGGATTGGAGGGTTATAGCTTGAGCAGTGAGGGTGTGCTGTGTTTCCAAGGGAAAGTTTGTATGCCGAGAGATGTTGAGTTAAGGCAAAAGATTCTCCAGGAAGCTCATAGTAGCCCATATGCTATGCACCCTGGAGGTAGTAAAATGTATCAGGATTTGAGGGAACAGTTTTGGTGGCTGGGCCTGAAGCAAGAGGTAACGAAATTCATAAGTGCCTGACATGTCAGTGAGTCAAAGCTGAACATCAGTTACCTTTGGGTCTGTTGCAGCCAGTAAGGATTTTGCAGTGGAAGTGGGAAAGGATTAAGATGGATTTTGTCAGTGGGCTACCCCTCACGTCTAGCAAGAAGGATTCGGTCTGGGTGATTATTGATCGTCTGACTAAGTCAGCTCATTTCTTACCAGTTCGGGTTGATTACTCACTTCAAAGGTTGGCTAAGTTGTATGTAGCAAAAATCATGAGACTTCATGGAGTGCCGGTGTCAATTATCTCAGATAGGGATCCTCGTTTCACATCAAGGTTTTAGAAAGCATTGCATCAGGCATTGGGTACAAGGTTGGATTTCAGCATGGTATTTCATCCGCAGTCAGATGGGCAGTCAGAGAGGGTAATCCAAATTTTGGAAGACATGCTGAGAGGTTGTGTTTTGGATTTCAGAGGTAGTTGGGAAGAATTTCTACCATTGGCAGAGTTCGCGTACAATAATAGTTACCAGGCAAGTATTAAGATGGCACCGTATGAAGCGCTGTATGGGCGAAGGTGTCGCACTCCTACGTGTTGGACAGAGTTGGGTGAGTGTCAACTATTGGGTCCAGAGTTGGTTACTGAAACGGAGTATAAGGTTAAGCTGATTCGAGCTCGTCTGAAGGAAGCTTCGGACAGATAGAAATCTTATGCCGATCTCAAACGGAGGGATATAGAGTTTGTAGTGGGTGACAAAGTTTTTCTGAAAGTGTCCCCGTGGAAGAAGGTGTTGAGATTTGGTCGAAAGGGCAAGCTGAGCCCTAGGTTCATCGGGCCGTATAAGGTGTTGAAGCATGTGGGACCAGTAGCTTATCAGCTTGAGTTGCCAGTAGAATTGATTCAGATCCATGACGTGTTTCATGTTTCAATGCTTAGACGCTATCACTCAGATCCGTCGCATGTTGTGCCAATGGAAGAGATAGAAGTAAACCCAGATATGTCTTTTGAGGAGGAGCTGGTGCAGATCCTGCATCGGGATGTCAAAGTCTTGCGTAGCAAGTTAGTTCCTTTGGTGAAGGTTCTTTGGCAGAATCATGGTTCAGAGGAGG
The DNA here is from genome assembly GCA_025506655.1 of Gossypium rotundifolium. Classification (NCBI taxonomy): domain Eukaryota; kingdom Viridiplantae; phylum Streptophyta; class Magnoliopsida; order Malvales; family Malvaceae; genus Gossypium; species Gossypium rotundifolium. The sequence goes on along the minus strand of CP106725.1, from coordinate 44,360,073 downwards.
CCACGTGGGAGCCAGAGGATGTGATGCGACAGCAACACCCCCAACTCTTTGGACCAGGTAATTTTGAGCCCGAAATTATTTTTAAGGGGGGTAGAACTGTAATATCCTTAAATCGGGGCATTTGCATTTCACGTGGTTGCATGTGTATGGTATGGTAGATACAGAGATAGGCCAGAGTCATAGCAAAAAGTTGCGTTTTGGGCTTCTAGAGGAAGGGAGCTGTTTGATCTGGGTGTTAAAAGTAATTGATGAGAGGTTAAGACACAAGAAGTGCCTTGTTAAGGTGGCAAGGAGGCACCACTTAAGGCTTGGAGAAGTGACGCCTCAAGGGGAGCAAGGGAGCCTAGGTTCGAGCAGCAGAATTCCTTTTTCTGCTTGTTATTTTGACACCAAGGCTAGGGGGAAGTTGTGTTCAGGTGGGACTCTAATGGATGAGGAGTGGAAGGAGTCAACATATTTGAATTTTGTGGTAGAGAGAAATTTGTGGTGTTGACTCATTCAAATTGATTTGAATGGGTGGCCAGGAGGAATTCGTGGAGATGGGTATGGGAGTTTAGAGTTGGCCGAAACATGAATTCTAGTTGGGGAAGGAAGCAATCGGTTTTGGGTGCTTGGGGGTGCCGAATTCCTATAGTAGACTTGGGGAGCATTTTCGGCATCCTATGCTTCATTTCTTTTTGGTCAAAACCAAAATAGCCATAGTATCTAAGTGCCATTTTTTTTGTTTTCCTTTTCTCAAACCCAAAGCCGAAATCACCATTCCAATTCCTCTTTCAACTTCATGTCTTCCCTCAACCTCTTTTGTGCCAAAATCGAAATCTCTTCTCATATCCCTTACTTCTTGTGTTGGCCGAACCAACTTGTTTCTCCCCTTGCATTAATGTTTCATTCATTTTGTTATTTTTCCTAAAGAGCCGAACCCTTATTCTTCATTCCTCCTCTCCATCTTCTTCTATCTTGATTAGCCGAAACCCTCAGGGGTCTCCTCTTTTTCCGAAATCCTTGTAATTCTCCTCTCGATTCTTCTAAACACTTTGGCCGAATACCCTTGGCCACCTTTTCTTTCTCTTTTTGTGTTCCTTCCTTCTTGATTGGGGTGCCGAAATCTATTCCTCTTCTCTGGGTTCTCAAAGCTGAAACCTCAATTAATAACTAGGTAAGATCTCATTTTTCTCTTTTGTTCTTATGGCCGAATCTCCCTAGCATACTTACATCTCTATTCTTTTTCTCTCTTTCGATTGCTATGGTGTGAAATGCCAACCCCTAAGCATCCTGGTGATGATTGTATTTCTATTTTTAGTTTCTCATCAGATTCTCTCTTGTTCCAAGCCGTTTCTGATTCTTGCTAGGGGGTGATCGAATCTGTCGGGTTAAGGTAAGGGAGGAGGCGATCCCTTGTATTTTGCGTTATCTCTTTCGAGATTTCTTGATCAAAACCGAATGGCTATTTGCTTAGTAGTATTATGCTTGGCCGAATGCAGGGGAATGTGGTGACTCCATCTTGGGTGAACTTTTGGGATTCGTCGGTTGTGAGTTACGCTTAGAGCCTCAGGTTTTTGTCGACTTAGGTAAGGGATCTATTTATTCCGGTTAAATCTCTATTCATTGTTAATCTCTGTGTTAATCCAATTTAGTGACCAAAGGTGTTATGGGCCCTAATGGCAGCCGAACGTTAGGAGGGGTTGTATCTGAGACCCCAGCCCCTAAGTTTAAGAAGAGGTCATGTCAATGCTCGCGATTAGCACACAGGTGTGGTAAACATCTGAGCAAAGTAGTAGGCAGATAGCGGTAGTGTCGGTTAACGATAGTGTCGACATAAGAATGTCGTATTATAAGTAATCAGGTGTGTACATCTTACACACTTTATACATTAATATGTTTTATCGTGTATATTGCCAAAATCCGAATAGCTGTTGAAATCGGTATGATACCCTTGTGGGTAGAAAAGCAAAATGAGGACTCCGGGTAAGTCCACTTTGATTGACTAGCGTTGAATGCCTGTGTTGAATTTGCATATGCCATACCATGATATTTTTGTATGATAAGCATGATTATTATACCATGAAAAGTATGTTCATAAAAATGGGTGTTGAGAGAAGGGGGAAGGTATAACTTCATACTGTCACCAGTGGTTTTGACCACACAGTGGGTTGGCCCCGCTTATTATAATATTGTGACTAAGTCTCAATGGTTTTGACCACCAATGGTTTTCACCACACATGTATTATTTGTGACCTCGGTCACCAGTGGTTTTGACCATATATATATTATTTGTGACCTCGGTCACCAATGGGTTTTGACCACACGGGTAGACAGGAGTTTGGATGGTTATGTTTTGGGATGCATGATAGGCATATGCACTTATGAAACTGTGTAAGGGCTTATATCTTTGGGATGGGGACTTATACACTGAGTATCGGTGACTCACCCCTTCCTTTCTATTTTGCAGATGATTCTTAAACCGTGGATGGGGAGCCGGGACGAACTCAAGGTGGCCATGCACGTTATTTCAGGTTTTGTTTTAAATTATTATTTTTGGGTTAGATTTTCATTTAATTTGGTTTTAGTTGTAATAAGGCCATCTAAATTTTTATTTCGGGGTTATTTAGTTCGTTGACAACTTTTGAATTTGTGTTAAACATTAAAGCACGTCTAAAATGGAAAAGAGTCAATAAAATGAAAGTTTTCACAAACCTTAATGGATTCTCGGGATTTTCTAAAACTTTACCATCGGGTAAAAAAAAAACTTATAATATCAGCAAGTTAACTTGATTCTCTTTAAAAAAATAAAATTTGAAACGGTTTAAGCTTTTGATTCAAACCAATTTCAGTTTCCAATCAAACAAGACGTTTTTTTTTCAACTTAAGGCGACAACCGGTTTTATCAAAAACAAGCTTTCTCTGTGACATGCCCGATTCAGTCGTAATGTGTTGACTGGGTTTGGGGTGTTACACATACCCAATATAACATCAAACTCATCAAATGGTAACAACATTAAGTTTGTTGGAAAGCAGTGACCTCGAATTATTATAGGACAATTCTTGCAAACTCTATCAACCAGAACATATTTTCCTAAGGGGTTCGACACTTTAATCACATATTCAGTAGACTCAACAAGTAAATCTTTACTAGATACCAACTTCTTGAAAATATAAGATTGGGTTGTTCCAGGATCAATCAATACAACTACATTAGTATCATAGAGAGAAAAAATACTAGTGATAACATCGAGCGTTGAGGCCTCTTTCCTTGCACTATGGCATATGTTCTTGCTGGAGCCTGTACCTCAGATCTGGCTGCTGAATCTTTTCAAGTACCATGACTACCACTGGTATTCCTGGCGTGTCGTGGAGGTCTACCCCTCAAGGTGAGGTTACTCGACTTAGGAGTCTATTCAATATCCTTCTCAGCTCTTTCTGGGCATTCCTTAAGAAAGTGATTGAGGGAACCACACCAAAAACATGCCCCACTTTTTATCCGTCATTCACCATAATGCAATTAATTACATACATTACACCATGGCTTGGGATTTCCAACACTCCCTGCACTAGCTGCTGAGGGAGATAAAGTCCTCGATTTAGAGCATTTAGAACTTCTTTCCTTTCCTAAATGTCCAACTGATGATGTAAAACGCTCATGATAACTTCTTGATTTATTTGAAGTAGAGGGTTATGACTTACTCATGAATCTTTTACATGGAACCCAGGTTTCCCTTTCGGCTTGCTTCTTCTCTATACTTAAATATTTAGCCTTCTTGGCCCGATCGGCTAGCACGGCAAACTCTCTTATTTTGAGAATCCCAATCAGTAGTTTAATGTCTTTATTCAACCCTTCCTTAAAGTGTTTGGACATCTCAGCTTCAGTTTGAACCCATTCCCTGGCATACTGACTCAACCGAACAAATTCTCGTTCATATTCTAACGAACTTGTCTCCTATTTAAGCTCTAAAAATTGTTTTCTTCTCTGATCTAAAAACCTTTAGCTGATATACTTCTTTCGGAACTCCTCTTGAAAGAATTCCCATGTGACATTTTACTTCGATACAACTGTAGATATAGTTTTCCACCAATATTATGTTGTGTCTTTCAGTAAAGATATCGCAAATTTCAAACATTCTACGGGAGTACATGACAATTCCTCGAAAACCCAATTGGCATTCTCTAGCCAAAACTCATCTTTTTCTGAATCATCGTCGGTAGTAGCTCTGAGCTCTTCTGCTCCATATTTTCTTATTTTATCAACTGGAGCCTTTCTAATCCTTTCATGCTCAACACCCTGTGGCATCTCATAATCAGGTTGAGGGATAGGTGGGGGAGGTTGTGGAATAGCCGGGTGTGTTCTCATGTTCTCGCTAAACCATTCATCCATCATTTTGAAAAATGCTGCTTTCAGCTCTTCACGACCCTCTAACATGGGTCTCCTACTACTGCTACTAGTTGCGGCTCATTGCACAGAAGCTTGAGCAGTGCCCTCAACTTCTTCAGACTCATCTCAAGCTTGGTTGGAAGACATTTACTATATGAAAATACATTTAAAAGTGGTCACGAGTTATCACACTATCACAATTTATATAATGGCATGCATAGCTAAACCTGTACTTTCTACGTTAGTCCAAGAATCGACTAAATCGTAGCTTTGATACCACTAAATATAACACCCCTTACTCATATTCGAAGCTGGAACAGGGTACGAGGTATTACTAGGCATAAACACAAGCAATCATACCAAAATCGAGATGTAAATCTCTATCCAAATTTAAAACTTTTCATTTACGTTCCTAGCGTCCCTAAAACGAGCTTATGAGGCCCAAAACATGCTTTGGAAGTGGTTTGAAACTAAACCGAGAACTTTAGAAAGTTTTACAGCACTTAGAAATTTGTTGCTAAATAGGGGTCACATGCCCGTGTGGGTTCGGGACACGCCCCTGCGACCCTGAGACACGCCCGTGCTATAGGTCGTGTTCAAAATAGGGTGCTCTCTAACTTTGCCACACGCCCATGTGCTAGGCCATGTGGTCTATTTAACTTTCATTATTTTTTATAAAATAGGTGTAGACTTCACACGGCCAGGGTACACGCCCGTGTCCAAGGTCGTGTAGCACACACGGTTGAGACACACGCTCGTGTCTCTGCTGTGTGGACAAAAATAGGTCATTTGCAAGGCCAATTTGCCACTCATTTTACACATAACTTCATAAGTATAAATAGTATCATTTCAAGGCACAAATATGTAGCCAAATCCATCCAAACTCATACACACTTCATGCTATACAATTACAGCTATTTCACTTACTCAAATATAAACCAAAATAACATTAACAATATGATTCATTTACCATAATTCACATATATGATTCAATCAACTAAACCATTCCATATATACCTTATCAATCATCAATTCTCAAGCACATAGCTTTCCAAATTATCTGATATCATTTAGCATTATAGACTCAACTTCAACCATACAGTATAGGTCAATTACCAAACTTAAATAGAACCATTTGCACATTTATAAACATCATCAAATTTCATTACCATAAACCAACTCACATGGCCCAAAATACATGTTCATCAAACATACCAAAATACTTTGCCTTCCTACATTGAAACACAACCCAGGCCATTTAACGATGCATCACTGAAAATTATGAATTATTTACCTGACTCGAGCTGAGCAAACACCGGTGCCTCTATCAATAATGATTTCAATTGATCAAAACTTTGTTGACATTTCTTAGACCAGTCAAACTTCACATCTTTCTATAGTTATCTGGTCATCGACGTAGCAATCATCGAGAACCCTTTAACAAAGCGTCGATAGTAACCAGCCAATCCCAGAAAACTTCTAACCTCGGTATGTTTGATGTATTTCTTTCGAAACTCAGACTGGAAGAAATCCCAAGTAACCTGTTCCATTAGAACCAAAGAAATCAAAGTCTTCCACCATTGATAAGCTGTGTCTCATAGCAAATAAACAACACATTTTATACATTCTTCCAGAGTCAATGACATTTCATCGAATACTCAGATAGTGTTCTCTAGCCAAAACTCAACTTTCTCGGCATCATCATCGCTAGTGGCCCTGAACTCTTCGGCCCCGTACTTACAAATTTTATCGACTGGAGGCTTGTTCAACAAATTCAGATTCATGACCAGAGGCACAACTGAAGTCTGAGGGGATTAGTTGGGGCGGAGGTTGCGAAACAGTCGGATTATCTATTACATACTGAGTGAACCACTCACTCATCATCTGGAAGAAAACTTGTTTAGCTTCTCCCTCTTGACCGCTAGTAGCAGTCTCGAATCAGATGATGCTGCCCCTTGAGTGGGAGCAGGCGCATTGCTTTCAACGTCGTCAGCTACGGCTCTTTCGGGATCCATTACTATACGATAAACACATATTATATGTCAGGATTCATCACACTATCACATTTTATATATATGGCATGCATAGCTAGACTCTCACACGTTACGTTAGTCTGAGAATGGACTAAACTATAGCTTTGATACCAACTAAATGTAACACTTCTAAGCCATAACCATCGCTGATATAGGGTTAAGGGCATTACCAGACATATCGAAAACTTTTACGGACAATTTAAAATTTAATTGAACCATTCAAGTAAAAGATTCCCTTAACTAGGTCAACGAGACCTTAATCATACTTTAGAATAGGGCATGGACTATACCAAACACATACAGAAATTCTCATAAATTTAAAAATTTTTCAAAGTTACATAGGTCACACGCCTGTGTGGGCAAGTCGTGTGCCTCCCACGGCCTCAGACACGCCCGTGTGTTGAAGCCGTGTCAAAACAAGGCATACATACTGACTTGTCCACACGGCCATGGACACGCCTGTGTACCCCACCTGTGGTCGCTACTGACTTGCACCATGCGGCCAGTCACATGCCCGTGTGTCCAGCCCGTGTGTCCAACCCGTGGTCGATCCTGACTTGTTTTGAAATAAAACCACGAGGGACACGGTCGAGCCACACGCCCATGTGCTCAACCGTGTGGGAAAATATAGGCCATTTGCAAGGCCAAAATGCCACCCACACTTGGCTCATTCTTCCATGCACATTCAAGCATCATCCTATACACATTTGGCAACCAAAATACATCAAATTGCAGACCATATCTACTCAATTATGAGCCTAACAACCATACCAAATTAATAGCTATTTAACTCAACTTAACCACAAGCACTTCAAGACAAATCCATCACAAACTTACCATCAATAATGTGCTAGTTATTCATCAATAAACTTACCATTCATAACTCAATCATATATCTAGCCGTATCACATGGCCATATGCTTATAACAAACATACCTCAAAATAACTAATCTATACATGCCATACTTAGCTATATACACATTCAAAAGTACTAAAATAGAGATTGATAGTGTGGTGATGATCCTCGATGATACCCGAGCCTTTTGTAGCTTTGACGATCTGTAAAATAGAGTAAACACACACAAAGTAAGCTTTCCAAAAGCTTAGTAAGCCATATACAAATAAACATAACATAAAATGCACAAAATCATTTTGATACAATGTCATTAATAATTCTCATTTGTAATTTCAGAAAATATTCTTTGGCTCATTTGATTAGCCATAGGTAGCTAACATATCCATCTCAAAGCATCACTTACGCTCATATCACATTCAAACAAAAACTACCTATTATTTCATCATTTCCATACACATATTCATTTTAATAAGTTCATATGCATACACTTACCTTTCCAACACATACATAGTGTACTTTTCAAATGTACCTAACTTGTTTATATATTTCACGTAATCTTTCATATCTCAGATTTTCCTGTTGAACCGTTCGAAATTGAATAGGAAGCTCGAAATACTCAGAATGGTCGTACAATGCCAACATCCCAGATGTAGTCTTACATGTAACTAGATATCGATGCCACTATCCCAGACAGGGTCTTACATGAATCAATACAATGCCAATGTCCCAGACATGGTCTTACACGTAAATCTCAAATCGATGCCAACGTCCTAAACTTGGTCTTACACGATATCAGATATCAAAACTTCTGTCATGACATATACAATCCTATTTATTCCTAAGTTCGTACGGGACTTTTCGGATGTTAACACCATGTCGTTGCTATCTTGGATTTCATGTACTCGTCATCTCGTACACATTCATCAATATAATTTTTCATATGAACATACATATATCAATGTAAATACATTTATTTGTATGCAGACTTACCTCATATTCGGATATACGGAAATAAACTCGGCTACTCAATTACTTTCGATTTCCCATGATATAAGTATGTTTTCTTCGATTCTTGATCTATACATATTCAAATTTAACTCATTTATTCACTAATTCATTCAATTCAATCCAAAAACACACATTTAGGGTAATTTACAAATTAGCCATCATATTTTCACATTTTAACATTTTAGTCCCTATTTCACAAATTCACAAAATACACATAATTCATACAATCCATGCTTGGCCAAATGCCACCCATGCTCATATAAATCCTCAAATTTCATTTATTTCACATTTTAGTCCTTCAAAATATTATTTTCTCAATTAAGTACAAATTACTCAAAATCACCAAAACCCAAAGACAAAATATGTTAAGCTAATACATATATCTCATATTTCATCAACAATCATCATAAAACTCATGAATTCATCAATGGAACTTTTCAAAATTTTCATCAATTCTTAAAATTAAAACATGGGTTTCAAAGTGCTCAAAGCAACGATTATAGAAACGTAGAAATTATCAAACACTGAAAACAAAACATACATTAATCCTGCTTGATAGTAGCCAAAACTTAAGAACTCTTTTTCTTTCTTTTTATTTTTTTTTATTCGGCACAAATATGAGCACTATGGCTTTATTTTCATGCTATTTTTATTATAACATTACTTATTAATTCATTTACCATGTTAACCTTATAATTAAACATATAAAACATATAAATACAAGGTCATTAATGTCCATTAACCATGTCAATGGCTTAATTACAACTTAAGGCCACCAACTTTATAAAGACATGACACTTAGGTGCTTTTAACATATAGCATGCAAATTTTGCATCTTTCACAATTAAGTCCTTATGTAAAACTAAGCATACAAACGGACAAATTAATTTATGAAACTTTCACACATGCTAAATCATATACTGCAGACATAGAAAATAATATTAAAATAATTTGTGACTCAAATTTGTGGTCTCAAAACCTCTATTCCGACTAGGGCCTAAACCAGACTGTTACACCCTAGGGGTGTATATCTTTGGAATAATAAAGGGATTCACCAAGGGCAATGCAAAATGGGGCCAACGGTATTTAAAATTTACCAAACGTGACATGAAATTCGAATTGAGAGACTAAGCAAGCCATCTCTCATCAATACGGAGTAGTAGAAGCGGTATGTGTATGTAGAGTGGCACTCGCAGAAGCCTCGCCTTGGAGGTTAAGGCAAACATAAGAATTGTAGAATCATATTCAAACAGTGAAGCTGTACACAGAAACTAGGGTCATAGGAAATCATTACAATTTTTTTTTAGTGTATGATATCAGTGGCAATTAGGCCTATGTTTTCAAGTTGTTCTTATATGTAACTGAATTAATTATACTTGTATAGTAAAATTAAATGGGTTCCTGAAGCATTTGGTACTCAGACCTAGCAACCGGGTACGGTATAGGGTGTTACAGTATCAATTTATGAGAGAAGTTGAATAGAGTAAGTGACTTTGGTTTATTGCAGCACTGAAGATCAGCCAACAGATATTCTAACCAAGCCTTTAGGAAAGGTGAGGTTCATAAAGCTTAGAAATGAAATTAGTGTTCGCAGCATGGTGGCTAAGGAGGAGTGTTACGAGATGGAAAACCATGCAACAACTCGTACAAGTAGTGAGCAGTCCAAGTGCAAGCCAAAGTGGAGGATAGTCTAAGCGAAAGAATATTGGCAGGCTCTTCATACGCGACAAGCTTGGTGGATTGTCCAAGTGAGAACAAGCTTGTGAGAACATAAGCTACGAAGAGCCTGGCGGATTGATCACTTGCGAGGTATATTCACGGAGTATTTTTGCAGATTCTACCCATGGATTCATGAAAATATTTTGGTATATGCTACAAAAGTTATGTTATGCGTGTTTAATAAAACCAATCTTATTTAGTAGGATTTTTTTGATATATTTAGGCGATGAATGGAATGTTTAGGGGTTGTACAAGTTATGTTTTATATTTTCAAGATTGTATTAGTGGGATTAGTTGAGTTTTTTAATGAATTAACTAATATATTTTATTTTATTTGTATTTGAAAAGTTGAGTTGATGAAATATAGCAAGTGAAATTGGATTGTTAATTCTTTATTTTTCTTTGTTTGTTTGTTCATAACTCTAACAAGTAGTTTAACTATGGAGTAGAGACTTCTCAACAAAGGAAACTCAAGAAGATTGTGGCATGGATTTGTCTGCCTAGGTTGCCATATCGTTATATATGAAGCAACTAATGAGAGTCATTGTTTCGATCATTTGTAAGGTTGTAAAGGTAGATTACAATACTACAATTGGGGTAAGAGGGAGGTTTTCTCGTGTAGTGGTTATCATTGATTTGAAGAAACCTCTCATTCCTTCCATCTGAATTGATGGGAAACTTTAGTGAATAGAGTACGAGGGCTTCCTACAATTTGTTATAGTTGCTGATGCTTTGGACACACATACGGTAATTGTCTGACTATTATGAACAAAGGTGACAAGGAAATGAAGAATGATACTGGTGTTAATGTGCAGTCGGTTGAGTGCTTGAAGTAACCTGGTGAACAAAAGTATGGGTTGTGGATGTAAGTTTCTGGTCAAAAACGACGATCGACGGTGCAGGAAAAAGAGTTTGAAAGAATAATGCAACTTCTTAGAATAAAGAAAAACTAAGAATGTTGAGATATAAGGCTTTAAATAATATGGACGATGATCAAATTGAGGTGGGAAATGAGGATTTTGTTCCAAAAACTAGGGAAGTGAATCTTATTCCCATACATGATTCACATCCTAGGTCACATAAAAGAAGAGGAAAGAATGTGGTGATCGATGGAAACTTGATCAACTCCAACTATTCTCAAAATTCCAATTTAGCCTAATCTAACAAAGTGGGACCAAGGCCATGCAAAGGAGCTGATATGCATCCAATAGTAAAAATGGCTAACTAAAATGGGAGTTAATGATGAGTCGAATGAAGGAGAGGTGGCAGCACAACAGGTCATTGAACAAAAAAATGACTTTGGAAGAAAAGACTCACAGGGTGGTGGTTATAGTTAATCCTGAAGAATATAATACTTTGAGTCAATCCCAAAGACAAGTAAGGAAGACCATGGTTCAATAGAATAAAGATAGGTTATTGGCCATAAAGAAAGCTACTAGATGTGGTGTCAAGGTTAGGAAAAAAAATCAAAATTAGGGCGTTGCCTAGACCATTACTGGCTAAATGGGGTAACATCACTATCTCAATAGTTTAAGCAACATGAAATGATTTTGGCTCAAGGTTCAAGTAAGGGTCCACAATAAGAACAACCTATGCTTTCCATAAACTGAGTATTCTTGCTTTGCAGGACACTCAGGTTAGTGATGTTAAGGCTAACTAGGTCATTCGAAAGAGTAACTTTGATTGTTCATATCGTGTTGAGGCATGTGGTTTTTTTGATGGAGTTTGGATCCTATAGATATCGAGTATTACCATAGAGGTCATTAGCATTTTTAGTAAATTCATTCATTTGCATTGTAAAGAGGATGGTTCAGCTGGTTGTTTTTTTTCACAGTTGTGTATGTGAGTCTGTCACCTATGAAGTGAAAATTATTTGGAGTTGTTTGGCTAGGTTAGAGTCACCTCCAAATGTACCTTGGACCTTAAGGGAGATTTCAAATCTGTCTTATCTAGGAAGAGGGCAATGGAAGAGTAAGTGGTAGAGGTGGCGTTAATGATTTGTTTATTAATTTTATGTTTGATTTGGGTTTACATGATCTTGGTTACTCGATACTATTTTTTTACTTGGGCGAAAGGGCCTCTTCAACAATGACTTGATAGGTGTGTTTGTAATGATCAATGGTTGTCCACTTTCCATTCTTCTCATGTCAGGAATCTTGAGCGGTTGGAATCTGGCATCCTTTTATCCTTTGAACATAAATAGGGAAATATAGTTAATTGCCATTTTCACTTCATTACAACTTGGCAAAGACATCCTAGTTTTAATGATTTGTTTGAAAGAGAACTGACACCCTATGGAGACATTATGAACAACATTGAACATTTTATGACTAAGATTCATGAGTGGAATAGTAATGTTTTTGGTAGAATTGATAAGAGGAAGGCCTATCTAATAGCTCACATAAGAGGAATTGAAAGATGCCTTGAGTCTAGATCATCCCCTTATCTATTTGATCTTGCTCAACATTTTTAAGGTGAGTTAAAAGATGTCCTCTCTCAAAAAGAAAGCCTTTGATACCAAAAATCAAGAAGCAGATAACTAGTTGATAGGGATAGAAACACCAAGTTTTTTCAAATTTGTACTTTGAAGCGTAGGAGGGCTAATTTCATTAAAACTTTACAATTAAAATATGGTAATTAGGGTGGTGATCATGTTGTTCTTTAACAAAAAGTGGTTCAGTTTTATCAACAACTTTTTATTAAGGAAGATAGGGCAAGAGGAGGGTCTCTTATTCGTGGTGGCTTTTATAAATTCTCTGAAGCTGAGCTTAGTGTGCTTTCTTCCCCAACCATTGACTAGGAAGTTAAGAATGTTATTTTTGTATGACACCTTTGAAAAAATCAGGAATTGATGGGATTCATGTGTCATTTATCAAAAGAATTGGGTGTATATGGGGAGAAGTGTTTGCGGTTTTGTAAAAGGTACCATGAATGGAGAAAAGTTGAGTGGTTGGCTTAGCAAAACCTTAATTATTTTTTATCCCTAAATTTCATGTTAGTTTATACTTTTACTAATTCAGGTCGATTAGTTTGTGTATTGTCGTATACAAAACTGTTACAAAGGTTATTATGAATAGGCTTAAATCTTATCTTTTTAAATGGATTTTGCCTAATCAGTTGAGTTTTGTTTCAGGTAGGTGCATCATAAATAATATAATCATTTCTCAAGAAGTTATTCACTCCATGATAAGGGAGAAAGGGGAAAAGGGATGGATGGCCATAAAAGTGGATATTGAAAAAACTCATAACCGTCTTGATTAGGATTTCATAAATGATATGTTTGTGGACATTGGTATCTTATCCAGTTTATGGAGTATAATTATGCATTGTATGACTTCAATTTCATTGCCAGTGCCATGGAATGGAACCTTGGCAAAGGATTTCCAACAGACAAGGGGCATTCGACAAGGTGACCCATTATTTCCTTATATTTTTGTTCTTTGTATGGAGAGATTAACTTAGCTTATTTCTCTTGTGGTAAATCAAAGATTATGGAAACCTTTGAGACTTGCTAGAGGTGACCCACTAATTTCCCTTTTTTTTTTTTTTTTTTGGTGATTTGGTTTTGTTTTTAGAAGCTTCCATAGATGAGAGAAAGGTGATTAAGAAGGCTATGGATATTTTTCTATAAGTTATCAGGGCACAAGATTAGTTGTCAAAATACAAATATTTTCTTTTTTTGCAAATGTTGAGGTTTCATTGCAAAATGAGATTTGTAATGAGATTGGGTATACATTGAGGAAGGACCTTGGGAAATATCTCGAAGTCCACTTGCACCAATGCGTTACTAAGACAACACTTCAATTTTTTAATAGCAACATGCGAAAAAAGCTGGCAGATTGGAAACGAAGAATTTATCCCTTGTGGGGAGGTTGACATTAGCTAAAGCGGTGTTAGCTGCTATTCCTATTCATGCCATGCAATTTATGGTTATTCCCAAGGGCATTTCTTGATGTGGAGAAGATAATCCATAACTTTTTTTGTGATAGCTCGGATGAGATTCAAAGAATAAATCTTGAGAAGTGGGACACTCTACGTCGACCCATTGAACATCCAACACCCCTAACCCGTACTCTTCGCCGGAATAGGGTTTCAAACCATTACCAAAACATTCAGAACATTTTTCTATTAAACTACATAAAATTTACTATTTATTTACCTAGATCATCCATAATGTCCCTAAAATGGACCCTCGATGCCCAATACGAGCATTAGAATTGAATCGGGACTTAATCGAAACCTCTAAAAAATTTTCGCAAAATTTCAAAATTTTTCTAAGGTGCAGGACTCACACGCCCTTATAGTCCAAGGGACACGCCGTGTGACCTTGGAACACTCCTGTGCTACAGGCCGTGTTCGATTTAGGATGCTCTCTGACTTGAGCCACACGGCCATGCCACACGCCCCTGTATTAGGCCGTGTGGTTAATTAAATTAATTCGAATTAGGTGCAAGTTTCACAGGGCCAAGACACACGCCAGTGTTCTAGGCCGTGTGGCACACACGGTTGAGACACACGCCCGTGCCTCTGCCCGTGTGCCCAATTCTGAGCATTCTATTTCTCAAAATTAAGGTGCAAGGGACACACGGCCTAACTACATGCCCTGTTACCAGGCTGTGTGTCACACACGGTCTAGATACACACCCGTGTGTCTGCCCCTGTGGACAAAATGAAGTCATTTCTAGCTTCATTTCTCACCCAAAATTTCATCCAAGACCTGCACTTGAAACACACATCCAATACCAACCAATTCAAGCATTCAAATTGGGCAATCCACATCATTTAACAAGGCATGTCACTACATGCATATGTGTTTATAAACTTACCTTGGATTGACTTAGGCAATAGCCACCTTTGATAACATATTCATAACACACATGTGTATATATGTATATCATAATAATCTACTTAGTCATACCAAAATGAGCCAATGCTAGCCATTCCAATACATGCCTTTATACTCAAAATGATTTCACTAAATATATCCAAAATGCTAGTTGATCGTGTGATGATGCTCTAATGATCTTCCAACCTTCACGAGCTTCTGAGCACAATAAAACAAGGGAAAAATAAACGGCGTAAGCATTACATGCTTAGTAAGTTCATATAATGGAAACTAAACTTACCAATCCTGTTATTAAAATCTAAGCGTACAATGTTATGTTTCCATCCATTTGGCTAAATTGCCTAATCACATACATTCAATCAAACATGTTAGTCACCAAAATCTTCATATCAATCAAGTAACATAGATGAGCCCATCAAGCAATATTCTTTCAAGTCATGATTATATCATCTCAAGATTTTCATGCCATGTCAAGAGTTTTATGTCCGTCGAATCATTAAATTTTGATGGATGCTTAAGTAGTACACTCAAAGTGTACATTCCATAATCCGTCAATTTCTTATTCAAGGGTACCCCTTAGGGCACTTAACCAACGAACACACTCTCGAGCCACATATCATATAACAGGATTACCAGTCCAAGCTAAATCCTTTATATAACATAAGCTCGGAGGAGCTCGATTAGAATTACCAGTCCAGGCTAAACCCTGATCATAACGTATGCTCAAGAGGTATTATATCGGGATTACCTTTTGGGCTAAATCCTTTCAATAACAAGGTCAATGGGATTACTCATCTGAGCTAAATCTCGTCCGCAACAAATGCAGGACCTTATTAATTTCAAGTTATAATCATCGGAATCCAATATTCAATCGGGACTTAACCCTTTTTCACATTCCAAGCATATATCAATTTTCCATCATAGCATACAAGTAAGCACATCATCATAAATCACATTCCATACAACACAACATTCAATTAACATAATTACATGCCCGATTAAGTTATACGAACTTACCTCGACACTTGTTCGCTTAATAATCTACTAATCCGAAATCTTTTCTTTTCTTCGATCTAGTCTCAAGTTTGTGTTTTTCGGATCTATATAAATGAATTTAACTATCAATTTCATACATTTCATATTTAAATGGACTCAATTTACGTCCTAGGCAAAATTACCATTTTGCCCGTAACTTTTTCATAAATTTTGATTGTCCCTAGGCCCGGAAAATGAAACTTGTGCAAATTACTCCCTATTCCAAGCCTAGCCAAAGCCCCATTACAAATTTTCCAACACATGCATTCATTAAATTTCAAAATTTTTCATCAAATTTTACAACTTTTCATTTTAGTCCCTAAATCATGTTTTCATAAAAATCACTTTGTAAAAGTTATTTATTTATCAATAATATTTCATTTCTACCATAAATTTCTAATTTCTAGCATAATACATCCATGACCCATTTTCATACATTAATAACTTTTCAAATTAATCCCTCAAATAGAGAGATTAATCTATCCTGATGTAACATCTTGAAATTGGGACTAGTAGGATTGGGCCCAATAGGCCTTAGGCGTAGTAGCGTTTAAAATTTTTGGGAATGGCATTAAATGTAAGTTGGACCTATTAGATAAGTGATTTGAAAGGTTAGAGGGCTTCTACGAAATCCCGGGATCAAACTTTGGATTTAGGGAAAATTTGGTTTTAGGCAGAAAAAAACCCTGAAAGTTGGCGGGTAGGCCTTAAGAATAAAATGTGGAGGAAAATGACACAAGTGGAGTGTGTGGTGCAGTGGCAAAGTGATGCCACATAGGAGACAAGGGGGTGACGCCACAAGGAAGGAAGAAGGTCCAAGGTTCAAGTCTTGGCTTTTGCATTTTGGTTTTCTTTTTACTTGGACCTCAGAATTTGGCTATAGATTTATATTTAGTTGCGCATGGTTAAGACACAAGAGGAGCTTGTGGCCAAGTGGTTAGCGGCATGGATTATGTTGCAAGGGAGCCTGGGTTTGAATCTCATGACAAGCAATGGAGTATTTATTTTGCGGATTGGACGGCAAGAGTTTCAGTTGAATTACTGACAGAGGGATCCCACATCGGAAAGACACAAAGAATGAAGGTGAAGAGCTAGCTATATAAATAGCATCCTAGGAGGAGAGTAAACATACCTTGGAGGGCGTTTGGGCACAGGAGCGGCGAGCGCAGCGGTTAGCACCGCACTCTATCGTGTGTACTTCTCTACTCTAGTCAGAAAGCTTAAGTGTCAAGTGTCGATCACGGCAATAGTAGCCACACGAGCATGCGAGCGCACGTGTGGGGCTTCGACGCGATAGTTGAGGCCATCAGTAGTATTCTTGTGGGTTGGGGCTGCTTGGGTCGCGATGGGCTGAAGTGGGCCCAATGGGCCCGTGGGGCCAATTGGAATAAATTGTATGATGATATAGTATAGAGTGAACTAGACTAGGTGGAACCTATATACGTGGCTAAATTTGTGTTAGGTGGGCCACACGAGCGTGTGGGCCCAAATGGGCCAAAATTGGGTTTTAGGCCCAATAGTCTGGTGATGACCGAAAATGGTAGCTGAGTCGCTCAGGGTAACATTAGACCTCCGGGAGGGCCATTTCAGTGCAAAATTACGAAAACACCATCGGTGGATAAATTACGAAAATACCCTTGGTGGGTAAATTACGAAAATACCCTTGGTGGGTAAATTACGAAAATACCCTTGGTGGGTAAATTACGAAAATACCCTTGCTGGGTAAATTACAAAAATACCCTTGGTGGGTAAATTACAAAAATACCCTTAGTAGGTAAATTACGAAAATACCCTTGGTAGGTAAATTATGAAAATACCCTTGGTGGGTAAATTATGAAAATAAAATACCCTTGGTGGGTAAATTATGAAAATACCCTTGGTGGGTAAATTATGAAAATACCCTTGGTGGGTAAATTACGAAAATACCTTTGGTGGGCAAATTATGAAAATACCCTTGGTGGGTAAATTACGAAAATACCCTTGGTAGGTTAGATTGATTATGTTGTATATTATTATTCTGAATATGATGGTAATTTGTTTCATACGTTATTTGATATATGATTGCATACATGTCATAACGCATACAATTTGTAATATTATGTATGTTGCATGGGCATATGGGTGATAATGATAAAGGGAAGTGTTCGTGGTTTTACCACATTATCGGTGACCTATGTCACATATTATGAATCTGGTGACTCTGTCACATTATCCGTGGCTATGCCATAATTATAAGGGCGATGTGCGCTTGATCGCAATGATCGCCTTCGATGGTGTGTAGCGGATGGAGGGTCGATTTAGTAATCCCACGGTGTGACCGGCGGTCTGAGTGGTGTGTAGAGGTTGGATACTTAGGTTGGGTGGGTTGCATTGCATACATGCTTAATATGTTGTATTTGTATGGGTTGATACATGTTCTTACTATTGGGGTTGTACACACCGAGTTTTCGTAAACTCACCCCTCTTTTTAAATGTTTCAGGTAATCCCTAGTTTGAGGACTTGGAGCCGAGGTGGACTCTGTGGTGGTCGTGCACTGTTTTCTCGTAAACTTTCAGTTTCTATTTAAAATTACTTTTTAATTTTGGGATTTTGCAATATAATAAGGCCTTGGTATTTTATTTGGTTTTAGCTTTTAATTTGGTTACTGCTTGTTATTAAATGTTTAATATGGGATTTTCCTAAAATGTTAATAAATCGTTTCTTTTTCAAAATTACTTACACTCGATTTTTTTCACAACAAATATAACGAACACGAACTTTTTAACGAACACACAGTTTTTAGACATTCCTTTCATGTGACATGCAAGATCCGGTCGTAACGTTTAGGCCGAGTTTGGGGTGTTACACTCGATTTCAAAAATATGAAAATTACTAAAACAAAACAAGAGAACTTACCCAATTAAGCCTCGAAAGTTGATTTTATCTCTCCTAAGGTTTCCATGTATTTTTAAGGTTGAAGATGACAAAATAAGATGATATTTTCTTTTATCAAATTTTAATTAATTAAATTTTTACTATTTCCAATTTAGTCCTTGACCTTTTTCTATAATTCCATCGATGAGTCTCCATGAAAAATATACATACATTTCTTAATGGTCTAATTACCATATAAGGACCTTTAGTTTTGAATTTCATAGCTATTTGATCCTTATAGCTACTAGAATTTAACTTTCACATTTTATGCGATTTAATCCTTCTCGTAATTAACCACTAAATCGATAAAATTTTCGTATCAAAATTTTCACACGACATATCTACCACATTACGGACCATATAATAAAATAAAAATAAATTATATTTTGGGTCGGATCTGTGGTCCTGAAACCACTGTTCGGATTTCACTAAAAAATGGGTTGTTACAATTCACCCCCTTTAGGGATTTTCGTCCTCGAAAATCTTACCAGTAAAAGGATTCGGGTATTGCTTCCTCATAGTTTCCTTCGGCTCCCAGGTAGCCTCTTTTATACCGTGTCGTTGCCAAAGAAATTTTACCAAAGCTACATTTTTATTTCTTAACTCTTTTGTTTCCCGAGCTAAGATTTTGATTGGTTCCTCACCATATGTCATATCAGGTTGAATCTCTACCTCTGTCGGAGAGATAACATGTGAAGGTTCAGATCGATGCCATCATAGCATAGACACCTAAAAAACATTATGAATCCGATCAAGCTCTGGTGGTAAAGCTAACCGATATGCAACCGGTCCAATTCTTTCGGTAATCCCACATGATCCAATGAATCGTGAACTCAATTTCCCTTTACGATCAAACAGGAGAACTTTCTTCCAAGGCGACACTTTCAAGAATACCTTGTCACCAACCTGAAATTCTATCTCTTTTCTTTTCAGATCAGCATAAGACTTTTGTCGATTAAAGGCTGCTTTCCAGCTGTCTCGAATTACATTCATTTTTTCTCTATCTCTCTGACCAAGTCAACTCCGTGTAACTTTTTCTTACTGAGTTCTATCCAGTACAATGGAGTTCTACATTTACGTCCATACAAGGCTTCATAAGGTGCCATTTTAATACTAGACTGATAACTGTTATTATAAGCAAATTCAACCAAAGGCAAATACCTTTCCCAGTTACCTTCAAACTCAAGGACACAACACCGAAGCATATCTTCCAAAATCTGTATTACCCGTTCAGATTGGCCATCTGTCTGGGAATGAAATGCAGTGCTAAAGTGTAACTGAGTACCCAGAGCCTCTTGCAATTTGCTCTAGAATCGAGATGTAAACCGAGAATCTCTATCTGAAATGATGGAGACAGCCACTCCATGCAATCTGACAATCTCAGAAACATATAAGTCAGCTAATCTATCCAAGGAATAATCCATACGTACTGGAATAAAATGTGCAGACTTTGGCAACTGATCAACAATTACCTAAATGGCATCTTTCTTCTTTGGAGACAGGGGTAATCCTGATACAAAGTCCATAGTAATTCTTTCCCATTTTCGTTCCAGTACTGCAACTGGCTGTAATAGTCCAGAAGGCAACTGATGTTCAACTTTTACTTATTGACATATCAAACATATAGATACAAACTTAGAAATATCTCGTTTATTCTCGGCCACCAGTACATCTTTTTCAGATCATTATACATTTTATTACTACTAGGATGCATAAACATGTTACCATTATGAGCTTCATTCAAAATCTTCTATATCAGCTCTGAACTTTTCGGCACACATACTCTGCCTCTGAATAACAAACAACCATCAATTCCGATTTGAAATTCTGAGTCAGGAGTCGATTCACTTTGTATGCGTCTTGCCTGCAACTTGCTATCATTTTTCTGAGCTTCAGAGATCTGTTGCCAAAACATTAGTTTAGCTTTTAACTCAACTATGATCAAACCATCATCAAACAACGATAATCGGATATTTATTGCTCGTAAAGTATACAGATATTTTCTGGTCAAAGCATCTGCCACCATGTTGGCTTTCCTTGGATGGTAGTTAATAACAAGATCATAATCTTTAAATAACTCAAGCCATCTGCGCTGTCTGAAATTTAAATCTTTCTGTGACATTAAATATTTTAGACTTTTATGATCACATCGAAAAAATAATGCCGCCAGATTTTCAATGTGAACACAATGGCTGCCAATTCAAGTTCATGTGTCAGGTAGTTCTTTTCGTGTGGTTTCAACTGTCGTGAAGCATAGGCTACTACTTTACCATCTTGCATCAATACACAGCCTAAGCCATTCAGTGACGCATCACGGTAAACTATAAATTCCTTACCCGATTCAGGCTGGACTAACATAGCTACTTCTATCAATAAAGCCTTTAATCTGTCAAAACTCTGCTGGCATTTATCAGTCCACTCAAACTTCACATCTTTTTGCAGTAAACGAGTCATCAGAGAAGCTATCATTGAAATTTTTTACAAATCTCCAATAGTAACCATTAGTCCCAGAAAACTTCGGACTTCAGACACATTTTCTGTGGCTTCCAATTAACAATGGCTGAAATTTTATTCAGGTCTACTCTGACACCTTTAGCAGATACTATATGTAACACCCCTTACCCGTGTTCGATGCCAGGACAGGATACGCGGCATTACCGTACTTAACCTTACTTAAACATGCATTTTCGAGCTATAAAATTTCGTTCCAACTTAAAACTTTTCCTTCTTAATCATAACGTGTACATTATGGGCCTACGAGACCCTAAACTTACATCCGAAAAGTTTCAGAGCACATCCGAAAACTTTGGTACTCTTTGAAGATTTTTACTCAAACAAAGGTCACACGCTCATATGACATGGGACACGCCCGTGTGGGCAGGTCATGTGATCTCACACACCCATGTCCCTAACCCATGTGGAATTTATTTCTTTTTGAACCTAAAGGCAATTTCAAACGAACGGACACACGCCCGTGTCAATAGTCTGTGTCCCTCACATGGCCTACACACGCCCGCGTCCTTCACCCGTGGAGCTCTCTATTTATGACGTCATCAAAACCTTAACAGAACATGGCCAAGGCACACTCCCGTGTGGTGGCCCGTGAGACGAATCAAATTCTCGCAATTAAAATGCAGGGGACACACGGTCTATCAACACACCCATATGGGTTGACCATGTATCACACACGGCCTAGACACACGCCCGTGTGTGTAACATCCAAAATTTGAGTATCATCTTGTTATTTGTGTTAGTTCAAGTATGATTTTTATTATGTGCTCAGTATAGTTTTGTGAAGGTTTGGAATTATTAGTTAAGCTAGAAAAATTTTTAGTATTAAAAATTTAGTGAAGTGGATTAGGTGATCCTGACACTTAAGTTAATTTAAGTGTCTAAATCTAGCACATGAGGAGTTAATGGCAAAGTGGTTATGGCGCATGAAGGGTTGCTTGAGGGAAGCGGTTCGAGTAGCATGGAATACATTTTGACGACTTTATTTTTATGCATACTTACATTAAGTGTCGGTCAAGCTATACATATGCTAAGTTGGACTTTAAATTTTATGGCAAGTTGAATAATAGATTAGGAAAGCTTGTATTTTGGGATAAGAATCTTATGGATTAAGGAAGGATAGGGGGACAAAAGGCTTGAATGTTGGAGAGTTGTTTTGGAAACTCTTCTATGGCCATTAGTCCATGTATGTGGACGGCATATTGGTCTAGGGGAGGGTTGACCGATTTTTTGAAGGCTTGGTAGGTTGGTAGCTAGTTGGTAAAAATTTCCTTAGCATTTGAGCATTATTTTCTTTTCTCTCGTAAACACTCTCTCTAGCCGAATGTGTTCTTGGCAAAAGGTGAATTTTGTTCTAGTTTTGGCTTTCATTCTTTTTTTGTGTCATAACCAAAACCCTTTGAGTTTTGCAAATTTCTCCTAGTGCACCAAAGTGAATCAAAAGCCAAATGTCCATAGTTGTTTGTCAATTTTCTCTTAGGCATTTGGTCGAATCTTCATTTGAGCCTCTCTCATATTCTATTTTCTTTGTAGCCGAAAACCAACCCTCTCCCTTCATCTTTTCTTCTTTTTTAGTGGTTGGTCAATCTTCCTTCTCCTAATTCTCTTTTCTTTCTTCCACTTCGCTCAAAGTCAAAAAGCATCCTCCGCCATTCTATTTTCTTCTTCCATTCTCTTCTTTCTTCTATTATCGAATCCTCCTTCTCCTATTTTCATTTTTTTTCTTTTTCTTCCTCTTTTCCACTCTAGCCGAATCTTCTTTCTTTCTTTTGTTTTGTCTTGGCCGAATATCAACAAGGGTGGATTCTCTTTGTGTTCTTCTTTAAGTGGTTTTGAAGATAGGTAAGTGTTTTGGCCAAATTTCCTTATTCCTTATCTTTTCTCTCTATCGTCTCTCATAAGGGTAAAGGTTGAATTTTTGGGCATTTGTTAGTGAGGTTCTAACTATTCATAGGAACTAAATTCTTTCAGGCTCTTCGGGACTTTGGAAGCAATCGATCTAGGCCTCAATTCTCTGACAATCGATTTTGGTAAGTCAAGGGTAAGGATTGTGTTAGTTATACATTATTTCAATTTGGTTTTCGTCTTTATTTGAAATTGTAATAAGGCCTCTTTAATTATGTTTTTGGATTATTTATATGCTTTGGACTTGTTTTAAACATGACTAAATAAATATCATGGTTGATTTAATAATTGAGCCTAAAGTTTTCTAAAACTATAAAAACGCAATGGTTTTCAAAATCTTACCATCGGGTAATATAAATCATTTGATAGTAAAATTTCAACTTAAGTGTTTTCGACAACTTAAATGATTTCTAAATTGAAGTTTCTACACTCAAATGCAAACGGTTTTCAAAGTAATAATTGGTTTTTCTTAAAATGACATAAATGTTTTCTAACCTATGGATTGACAACTATGTTTTAAAAGATTTATTTACTGAAATTTCAAAGTAAATTATCGCTTTTAACTTGTTATACACTGCTTTTCTACAAATATAGAACAACAAAGAGTTTATCACTAAAATTTAATCGGTAACTCAATTTTCTTCAAAACGTTTTCCTCTGTGGCATGCCAAATTCGGTCATGGCATATTGACCAGGTTTGGGGTGTTACAAATTGGTATCAGAGCCAAGTTCAAAAGCTCGGCTGTGGGCTCGAGGCCCAAAATGATTTAAAGTATGATTTTTTTAAATGTTTTGTTTGAAATTATATGGTTTGAAAGACATGGCATCGAGTCTCCGGCACCGATCCGCCCAGGTAAGTATCTCAAACTGTTGCTTTTGATGATATGATTATGATGATGATGGCATGGCTGTATAGTAGTAAGAACTACTCTAGAGACTCAAAACTATAGGTTGGATGTACTCGCGAAACAACTTCTTATTAAAATTATTCATAAAATTGTGCTTTAAAGATAATGAAATAATGATTAATACATAAAACTTTTAAATCAGATAAGTAGAGACTTTAGACATAAGCACTCGAGGTCGGGGTCGTATTATGCGTGGACGCGGTCGAGGTAGGATGGCTGTGTCTGAGCCAGTGAGGTCTGGTCAAGAATCCAAAAATGAGGTACCACCAACCCCACCACCAGTGGTTGGAGTTGAGCATCAGGATCAAACGGGGGACGACGCAGTGTCTCAAGCAATGCTGCGAGTTCTTGAGAGAGTGGCTGGAGTAGGTGAAGGCGCGGGAGCTCAAAAATCTGTACCTGAGCGACTCCGAGCCAATGGAGCTGAGGTATTTCGAGGTGTTTCTGGTGTGGCTCCCAGTACGGCCGAATATTGGTTAGAGGCGACAGAGCGAATCATGGATGACTTGGATCTGAATGCTAAGGAAAAGCTAAAAGGGATAGTGTCGCTTCTTCGAGATGAGTCATATCAGTGGTGGCTCACGGTGCGGAATAGTGCTGCAGTGGAGGATCTCACTTGGGACTATTTTAAGGCAGCGTATCAGAAGAAATATGTTGGGTCTAGCTACATTGATGCGCAGCGTAAGGCATTTTTGAGTTTGGTTTAGAGGAGTAAGTCCGTATCAGAATATGAGGCAGAATTTTTAAGATTGAGCAGGTATGCTGGAGGTATCGCGGCTTGAACCTGAGCGATGTGTTCGCTCAAGATGGATTGAGGATGAGTGAGATTGCTGATTGCTCCACATCGGGAGCGAGAGTTTATGCGTTAGTTGAAAAGACTAAGATAGTGAAGGGATAAAGGAATCGTAAGGCGAGTCACGACAGAATAGACATAAGAGAGGTTTTGGATCATCCGGTCACCGGTAATTCTCGAGAGGCTAGGCGAATGGGCGAATCAATCGGGGAGGCCTATTATCGCTAATCGTGGACCAAGACTGATGTAATCGATGTGGAAATATCATTGGCACGAATGTTGGACTGGTGGAAAAGGATGTTTTGAGTGTGGTTCGCTGGATCATCGTGTGAGGGATTATCCACATAAGCTAGCCAGGAATCAGTCTGAGGGTCAAGGTCGTGCTCAGTTCAGAAAGGAGGGACCGTCATCGCAGAGAGGTCGTGGTAATAGTAGGGGAGGAAATGGTTCTGGTCGGGGCCGCGGAGCACCGGGCAGAGGTGCAGGCAACACCGAGGTAAGACAGCCTTGGTTAGTATATGCAGCAAGGCGTCGAGAGGAGGGCGATGCACTCGGACGTCATCACCGGTACGTTTTTAATCTTCTTTGATAGATGTGGGGTCGACGCATTCGTATGTTGCTAGTAGCATAGTAGAGACCATGAACCTAGACTTTGAAATTACTTCTAGGGAGATGACAGTACTTAGCCCTCTAGGTCACTCTGTAAAGTAAATAAGTCAGATAGAGATGTACCCTAGAACTCCAAGGGGTAGTGTTTGTAACTGATCTGATGGAACTACTGTTTGGGGAGTTCGATCTGATTCTTGGGATGGACTGGTTGGTCAAGTACCAGGCGAGTTTTGATCGCGCTGCTAAGCGCATGGTTTTGAAGATAGCTGAGAGTAAAGAGGTGGTTATGATAGGTAATAGAAGAGATTATCTATCCAACGTGGTATCTGCGTTGAAAGTTGAAAAGTTGGTCATGAAGGGCTGTGAGGCATTTGTGGTTCATGTGTGTGCGTTGGAGGCTAAGGAGTCTGCTGTAGGGAATGTACGAACGGTAAAGGAATATGCTGACGTATTTCCAGAAGAACTTTCGAGATTGCCTCCGGATCGTGAAGTTGAATTTGGGATAGATCTGTTACCCGGAACTGCGCCAGTGTCTATCGCTCCATATAGGATGGCGCCGAAGGAATTAGTGGAATTAAAGGCTCAAATTCAGGAGTTGTTGGATCGAGGTTTTATCCGACCAAGTATTTCGTCTTGGGGAGAGCCGGTACTTTTTGTCAAGAAGAATGATGGTTCGATGCGGATGTGTATAGATTACCGTCAGTTGAATAAGCTGACGATCAAAAACAAGTATCCTTTGCAGAGGATAGATGACTTGTTTGATCAGCTTAAAGGGGCAGCGGTTTTCTCTAAGATTGATTTAAGGTCTGGATATCATCAGCTAAAGGTGAAAGAGGCTGATATCTATAAGACGGCATTTTGCACTCGGTATGGGCACTACGAGTTTCTGGTAATGCCTTTTGGATTGACTAACGCGCCGGCAGCATTCATGGACATGATGAATCGGGTATTTCAGTAGTTTTTGGATCAGTTTGTCGTAGTATTTATAGACGATATTTTGTTATACTCAAAGTCAGAGGAGGAGCATGAAGCGCATTTGCGAGTAGTGTTACAGATCCTAAGGGAAAAGCAGCTATATGCCAAATTTAGTAAGTGCGAGTTCTGGCTTAGGGAGGTAACTTTCTTGGGTCACGTAGTATCAGCTGAGGGTATTAGAGTGGATCCTCGCAAGATTGAGCAGTGATGGATTGGAAGCCGCCTAAGTCGCAAGGCGTAAATGCGTAGTTTTCGGTCCAGCGGGTATTACCGAAGATTTGTAGAGGGATTTTCTTTGATCACAGCACCAATGACCAAGTTATTGAGGAAAGGAGTTCTATTTGTGTGGATTGAGAAGCAGCAAGGAAGTTTCGACAAGTTAAAGAAGATTCTAATCAAGCTCCGCTTTGATCCACCTTAAGGCGAGCAAGGAATTCACGCCATCGTGATGCATCACATCTTGGCTTGGGATGTGTGTTGATGCAGGGAGGAAAGGTAGTGGCTTATGCATCTCGACAGTTGAGACCACATGAGGTTAACTTTCGACGCATGACTTGGAATTAGCCGTAGTGGTTTTCGCCTTGAAGATTTAGAGACACTATTTGTACGGAGAGAAGTTGATAGTTTACACGGATCACAAGAGTCTTAAGTATCTTTTGACTCAGAAGGATTTAAACTTGAGGCAGCATAGATGGATTGAGTTGTTGAAGGACTACGATTGTTCGATTGAGTATCATCCGGGTAAGGCTAACGTGGTGGCAGACGCGTTGAGCCATAAGGTTGTATCAGACTTAAGAGCAATGTTTGCCCATCTTAGCTTGTATGACGATGGGAGTCTGTTGGTAGAACTGCAAGTTAAGCCGAATTGGTTAGAACAGATCAAGGAGAAACAGATAGTGGATGAGGGTTTGAATGCTCGGAGGTTGCAAGTTCAGGATGGTAATTTAGAGGGTTATAGTTTGTCCAGTGATGGAGTATTGTGTTTTTAAGGGAGAGCTTGTATGCCGAAGGATGTCGAGTTGAGGAAGAAAATTCTTCGGGACGCATATAACAGCCCATACGCTATGCATCCTAGAGGTAGCAAGATGTATCGGATTTAAGGGAGCGAGTTTGGTGGCAGTGTCCAGGCGGAGGTAATCGAGTTTGTGGGTAAATGTCGGCGTGTCGCAGAAAGCCAAAGTCGAGCATCGCCATCATTCTGGTTACTTCAAAGGTGAAGATTCCACAAATGGAAGTGGGAAAAGATCACTATGGACTTTGTCAGTGGATTACCCCTTACACCTAGTAAGAAGGACTCAGTTTGGGTGATTGTGGATCGTCTGACTAAATCAGCTCATTTCATTCTAGTAAGGGTAGATTACTCGCTTCAGAAGTTAGCTAAGTTGTATGTGGCAGCGATAGTAAAGTTGTACGGTGTACCAGTGTCGATCATCTCGGACAGAAATCCTAGATTTACGTCGAGGTTTTGGAGAGCGTTACATCAAGCTCTGGGTACGCGGTTGAATTTCAGTACGGCATTTTATCCACAAATCGATGGGCAATCGAAAAAGGTTATCTGATTTTAGAGGATATCTTTGAGAGGTTGTGTTTTGGACTTGAGGCACTGGGAAGAGTTTTACCATTAGGCGAGTTCGCATACAACAATAGTTATCAGGCAAGCATTAAAATGGCACCATATGAGGCGTTGTATGGTAGAAGGTGTCGCACACCTACATGCTGGACAGAGTTGGGTGAGCGTCAGATGTTAGGACCAGAGTTGGTTGCAGAGACTGAGGATAAGGTTAAATTGATTCAGGCTCGTCTGAAGGAAGCTTCAGATAGGCAGAAGTCATATGTCGATCTCAAGCGGAGGGATATAGAGTTTGCCGTGGGTGATAAGGTCTTTCTGAAGGTCTCACCATGGAAGAAAGTGTTAAGTTTTGGGAGAAAAGGCAAGTTAAGTCCAAGGTTTATTGGGTCGTATAAGGTGTTGAGACGAGTGGGACCAGTAGCCTATCAGCTCGAGTTGCCAGCAGAGCTGAGTCAGTACACGATGTGTTCCATGTCTCCATGCTTAGATGCTATCGTTCCGATCCATCACATGTCGTGGCGGTGGAGGAAATAGAAGTGAGTTCAGATTTGACGATGGAAGGGGAACCAGTGCAGATTTTAGATCGAGATGTGAAAGTGTTGCGCAAGAAGTCAGTTCCATTAGTGAAGGTTTTATGGCGAAACCATGGCATAGAAGAAGCTACGTGGGAATCAGAGGATGTGATGAGACAGTAGTTTCCTCAACTCTTTTGATCAGGTAATTTCGAGGACGAAATTATTTTTAAGGGGGTAGAATTGTAACATCCTAAAATTTGAGTATCATCTTGTTATTTGTGTTAGTTCAAGTATGATTTTTATTGTGTGCTTAGTATAGTTTTGTGAAGGTTTGGAATTATTAGTGAAGCTAGAAAAATTTTTAGTATTAAAAATTTAGTGAAGTGGATTAGGTGATCCTAACACTTAAGTTAATTTAAGTGTTTAAATCTAGCACATGAGGAGTTAATGGCAAAGTGGTTATGGCGCATGAAGGGTTGCTTGAGGGAAGTGGTTCGAGTAGCATGGAATACATTTTGAAGACTTTATTTTTATGCATCCTTACATTAAGTTTCGGTCAAGCTATACATATGGTAAGTTGGACTTTAAATTTTATGGCAAGTTGAATAATAGATTAGGAAATCTTGTATTTTGGGATAAGAATCTTATGGATTAAGGAAGGATAGGGGGACAAAAGGCTTGAATGTTGGAGAGTTGTTTTGGAAACTCTTCTATGGCCATTAGTCCATGTATGTGGACGGCATATTGGTCTAGGGGGAGGGGTTGACCGATTTTGTTGAAGGCTTGGTAGGTTGGTAGCTAGTTGGTAAAAATTTCCTTAGCATTTGAGCATTATTTTCTTTTCTCTCCACAAACACTCTCTCTAGCCGAATGTGTTCTTGGCAAAAGGTGAATTTTTGTTTTAGTTTTGGCTTTCATTCTTTGTTTTGTGTCATAACCAAAACCCTTTGAGTTTTGCAAATTTCTCCTAGTGCACCAAAGTGAACCAAAAGTCGAATGTCCATAGTTGTTTGTCAATTTTCTCTTAGGCATTTGGCCTAATCTTCATTTGAGCCTCTCTCATATTCTATTTTCTTTGTATCCGAAAACCAACCCTCTCCCCTTCATCTTTTTCTTCTTCTTTAGTGGTTGGCCGAATCTTCCTTCTCCCCAATTCTCTTTTCTTTCTTCCACTTATGTTCAAAGCCAAAAGCATCCCTCTCCCATTCTATTTTCTTCTTCCATTCTCTTCTTTCTTCTATTGTTGAATCCTCCTTCTCCTATTTTCATTTTTTTTCTTTTTCTTCCTCTTTTCCACTCTAGCT
The DNA here is from genome assembly GCA_025506655.1 of Gossypium rotundifolium. NCBI lineage: Eukaryota > Viridiplantae > Streptophyta > Magnoliopsida > Malvales > Malvaceae > Gossypium > Gossypium rotundifolium. Next base: position 44,330,206 of record CP106725.1, on the reverse strand, counting down.
GAATCTTCTTTCTTTCTTTTGTTTTGTCTTGGTCGAATATCAACAAGGGTGGATTCTCTTTGGGTTCTTCTTTAAGTGGTTTTAAAGATAGGTAAGTGTTTTGGCCGAATTTCCTTATTCCTTATCTTTTCTCTCTATCGTTTCTCATGAGGGTAAAGGCTGAATTTTTGGGCATTTGTTAGTAAGGTTCTAACTATTCATAGGAACCAAATTCTTTCAGGCTCTTTGGGACTTTGGAAGCAATCGATCTAAGCCTCAATTCTCTGACAATCGATGTTGGTAAGTCAAGGGTAAGGATTGTGTTAGTTATATCGTTATTTCACCCTTTGGGATTTAGTGGTATGGTAGAATGGTCTATGTTTTTAATCTAAGTATTGACCGAATGTAGGACAAGGAGATCTAGTGCAAGAGATCGGGTCTTGAGATTTAGTGATTTCACTAGTGACGGTGTGTAACTTACACACTTTATAACTTCGGTAATATATTAATAACTTGAACATGTTTTAAAGCCGAAAACTGTGAAAATCTCGATATGATACCATAAGGGTATGAGCAAGGAATCGGGTAAGTCTGTTTCGATATGACTTTTGCAATATGATGCGTGATGATACTATTTATGATATATTTGCTAGGTGATTCCTAATAAAGCATAATGGCATGATTTTTATAAATGTTGCATTGTGATGGGTGATATAAGAGGAGGGGGAAGGATTTGATATCCGTGTCTTTGGGACACCAGAGGTTTGGCACCTCCAGTGGTTTGGTACCACAAGATTATTTCGTGTCTTTGGGACATCAGAGGTTTGGCACCTCATAGCGACTCGTCCCAGTGGCTTAGCACCATAGTGGGTTGGCCCCACATTTGATATTACGGGATTGTCACCAGTGATTTGGTATCACACGTGGGTTGGCCCCACAGATGGATTATTCGTGACTTTGGGTCACCAAAGGGTTTGGCACCACATTATTGGATATCGTGACTTTGGGTCACCAAGGGTTTGGCACCACCAAAGGTTTGGTACCACACGGGGTAGAAAAGGAGTTATGGATGGCTAGGTTGGGTGCATTATTTACATTACTTGGTTATGAATTGTGTAAGTATGTTGCATTAATCGGGGGAAGGATTTATGCACTGAGTCTTGGTGACTCACCTTCTCCCTTATCTTTTCAGGTGATTCGTAGATCGCGGATGAGGAGCCGGATGAACTCGAGGAGGCCATGCAATAAAAATTCAGTTTTACATGAACTTCGATTTGGGTACTTTATTTTATTTTAATTTGGTTTTCGTCTTTATTTGAAATTGTAATAAGGCCTCTTTAATTATGTTTTTGGATTATTTATATACTTTGGACTTGTTTTAAACATGACTAAATAAATATCATGGTTGATTTAATAATTGAGCCCAAAGTTTTCTAAAACTATAAAAACGCAATGGTTTTCAAAATCTTACCATCGGGTAATATAAATCGTTTGATAGTAAAATCTCAACTTAAGTGTTTTCGACAACTTAATTGATTTCCAAATTGAAGTTTCTACACTCAAATGCAAACGATTTTCAAAGTAATAATTCGGGTTTTTCTTAAAATGACATAAATGTTTTCTAACCTATGGATTGACAACTAAGTTTTAAAAGATTTATTTACTGAATTTCAAAGTAAATTATCGCTTTTAACTTGTTATACACTGCTTTCTACAAATATAGAACAACAAAGAGTTTATCACTAAAATTTAATCAAGAACTCAATTTTCTTCAAAACGCTTTTCCTCTGTGGCATGCCAGATTCGGTCATGGCGTATTGACCGGGTTTGGGGTGTTACAGTGTGTCTACCCGTGTGGACACTTAGAGGCTATTCTCCAAGCCTCTTTGCCACCCTGAAACATAGACTCATTCATTTCATCACAAGTAGCACATAACATAGCAATTATTAAACTATTAAGAATCCTTAAATTATCATTCATTCAATCCATACTTTACTCGATTACTTGCATGAACATTTAATTCATCAAACTCATTAACTTTATAACATAAACTTGGCAATATTGGCCAATTCATCATGGCTATTTACAAAATGAATGTGGAACATTAATAGCCACCCTTTTAGCCTTCAAATATGACATGACACAAAATGATTAAGTTCCTATACATGCCATACTCAAAATGAATTAACTTTATTATACCAAAAGAACGGTTGATAGTATGATTCGAGCTCCGACGTTCTATGATCCCCAAGCTAACTTAGTGAAACTACAAGGAAAAAGGCAAAAGAGAGGTGTAAGCATATAGCTTAGTAAGTTTGCATGAAATTCTAAAGCAACATAATTGCTCAAACCAAATTCATCCTTTTCATGAAACAATAGTAACATATGTCTCAAATGCTTAAACTTACTTACTCACATTCATTCTTACCCATCTCATATCACATTATGATTTAGTAACTTGTACTTACTCATAGTACCTGAATCACTTAACCACATGACTTAGCACATATGCTAACATAAACATAAACTCACATCTTCATCATTATTATTATGAAATGAAACTTAAGGCCATCCATAAACGGATTTGGCTCTATACCATTTCACATACTTAACTCTTTTGCCTATGAATGAATTAGATTATAGTAAGATATTCGAACTCATCATGCATACATCTTGATGCCAACGCCATATCCCGGATATGGTCTTACATGGGATCACCCCTTGATGCCGATGCCATATCCCAAATATGGTCTTACGCAGGATCTTATAGCTCGATGTCGATGTCATATCCCAGATACGGTCTTATACGAGATCGTACTTGAATGTCAATGCCATGTCCAATACATGGTCTTATACGAGATCTTATTTTGGTGCCGAGGCCATATCCTAGATATGGTCTTACATGGGACCTTAATTATTCAATGCTAATACATGGGTATTTTCATTATTCCGAATCTTTATCTGGAATTTCACATAACTTAATTTCACTATTACCCCCATCGAGGCTTCATCACTCGAATTTTCATAGCAAAAACATACATTCTCATAACATTAAATATTTTCAAATATCAAAACATTATGAAACTCTAACTTCATACAAACTTACCTCGATTCTCAAAATTTGTATCGATACTCGATTTAGTCCTTAATTTTGTTCTTGCCTCGGTTTCGATCCGAGCTTCATGTTTTTTAATATATAACAACAATTTCACTTATTAATTACACACATTGAATAAATCGACTCATAATTCATATTTTGGAAAATTTATAATTTTACCCCTAAACTTTTACATAATTATAATTTTGCCCCTAGGCTCGTAAAATAATTTTCATTCAACTTTCTTGTATTTCAAGCCTATTCAAATCATATTTTCAACTATAGCAACCTTCAATTTCTACTATTTCACTCATGTATGACCATTTTCATAACTTTTACAATTTGGTCCTTACATGTATTTTTCATGAAAATCTCTTAGAAAAAGATGTTTATCATACATCAAACTTTCATATTCATCCATAGAACATTAAAATACATGCATGTCACAGATGGGTAAATTTTTTAATATGAACCCTAGCTCAAAATATAGCTAGAAATAGCTAAACCGAGCTACAAGGGTCTCAAAAATACAAAGAACATGAAAAACGGGGCTAGGATGCACTTACTATCAAGCTTGGAAGTTGAAGAAACCCTAGCTATGGAGAGCTTGAGAATTTCGGCTACGGTGAAGAAGATGGACATCAATTTTGGCTTTATTTTCCCTTTTAATTCTTTTATTAACCAAATTACCAAAATACCCTTAATGGTCCTTTCTTGAGATTTTTCCTTCCCATGTCTATTTTTGTCCATCATCAAATATAATGGTCTAATTGCTAAATAAAGACCTCTAGAAATTTTCATAATTCTATTTCATACTTAAATCTTCTAGAATCTCATATTTTTCATTATTTGCAATTTAGTCCTAATGAACAATTTAATCACTAATTAATAGAATTTCTTCATGAGATTTTCACACAATCATAAAATCATCTCATATACTTTATAGAAATCATAAAACTCATATTTCTACATTTGATTTATGGTCTCGCACCACTATTCCGACTAGGCCCTAAGTCGGGCTGTTACAATTCTCCCCCTTAGGGATTTTCGTCCCTGAAAATCTTACCAGTGAAAAGGTTTGGGTACTGGTTCCTCACAGCCTCCTCGGGCTCCCATGTAGCCTCTTCTACCCCATGTCTTTGCCATAATACTTTCACAAGAGCTATACTCTTATTTCTCAACTATTTGACTTCCCGTGCTAAGATCTTGACTAGTTCTTCACCATATGTCATGTCTGTTTGAATCTCAACCTCTGTCGGTGTAATCACATGCAAAAGGTCTGATCGGTAGCGTCACAACATAGACACATGAAATACATCGTGAATCTTTTCTAACTCAGGTGGCAAAGCCAATCTATACACTACCGGCCATATCCTCTCTATGATCTCATATGGTCCGATAAAACGAGGACTCAACTTGCCTTTCCGGCCAAATCTAAGAACTTTTCTCCATGGTGATACTTTCAAGAACACTCTATCACCGACTTGATACTCAATTTCTTTCCTTTTCAAATCTGAATAGGATTTTTGTCGATCAGAAGCAGCCTTTAAGCAATCTCGAATCACTTTTACTTTTTCTTCAGTTTCTCTAACCAAATCAACCCCGTGAATCTGGTTTTCCTTAAGTTCAGTCCAATATAAAAGCGTTCGACACTTACGCCCATATAAAGCCTCATAAGGTGCCATTTTCAAGCTTGACTGAAAATTGTTATTATAGGCGAATTCCACCAATGGTAGATATCTTTCCCAACTGCCTTGAAATTCAAGAACACAACATCGGATCATATCATCAAGTACTTGTATCAACCTTTCCGACTGACCGTTGATTTGGGGGTGGAAAGCCTTACTAAAATTCAACTTTGTGCCTAAGGCCTCTTACAACTTTTTCCAAAATCTGGACGTGAATCTCGGATCTCTATCCGATATAATCGATAATGGTACTCCATGAAGCCTTACTATCTTTGAAACATACAAGTTTGCTAACTCCATTTCATCTTTTTTTTTCTCTTTCACTAATTTCTCGGCCTTACAAGCCCAGTCCACTAACATAACAAATTCCTTTAACTGGAGGACACCGACAAACAATTTAATATATTCATTTAGTCCGTCCTCAAATCTCTTACACATGATAGCTTCAGAGGACACACATTTTCGAGCGTACTTGCTGAGTCTCACAAACTCGCGCTCGTATTCAGTTACCGTCATCTTTCCTTGTTTCAGTTCAAGGAATTTCTTTTTCTTCTGGTCAATGAACCTCTGACTAATATACGTCTTTCGAAGCTCTTCTTGAAAGAACTCTTATGTGATCCTTTCCCTTGGTACTACCGACACAAGGGTATTCCACCACTAATAAGCGAAATCTCTCAAAAGAGAAACCACACACTTGAAGCACTCTTCAGGTGTGCAAGATAATTCATAAAATACCCTGATGGTATTTTCAAGCTAAAATTTGGCTATTTCCAGATCATCATCTTTACTAGCCCTGAATTCTTCGGCTATTTGTTTCCGAATTGTATCAACCGGAGGCTTTTCTCACTACTTCTATCACTTGGGGAGCTATATGGGTAGGTTGAGGAATAGGCGGGGAGTGGAAGAGGTGGAGCATTAGGATTGGCTCGAATGTACTCGGTGTACCAGTCACTCATCATACAAAGAAAGGCTTCTCGGGCCTCTTTTCCCTGACCCAAAGTATCTGGTCTACTCTCTACTGGCGCGGTCCCTTGCACGGGAGATGGTGCATTACTTGCAGCATCATCGGCTGCAACTCGATCGGGATCAGGATCCATTTACTATATAAAAACAAAATTCAAATCGTCAGGAGTCGTCACACTATCATTACACAAATACTCTTACGTATGGCATGTATAGCTAGACTCATGCTTACGCTACATTAGTCCTAGAATCGACTAAACTGTAACTCTGATACCACTAAATGTAACACCCCTTTCCCGTGTCCGACGCCAGGACTGGATACGAGGCATTACCGCACTTAACCTTACTTAAACATGCATTTTCAGGCTATAAAATTTCGTTCCAACTTAAAAATTTTCCTTCTTAATCATAACGTGTACATTATGGGCCTACTAAACCTTAAACTTACATCCAGAAACTTTGGTACTCTTTGAGGATTTTTACTCAAACAGGGGTCACACACTCGTGTGACATGGGACACGCCCATGTGGGCAAGTCGTGTTATCTCACACGCCCATGTCCCTAACCCATGTGAAATTTATTTTCTTTTCGAACCTAAAGAAAATTTCACACGACTGGACACACGTCCGTGTTAATAGCCTGTGTCCCTCACACGGCCTACACACGCCCGCGCCCTTCACCCGTGGAGCTCTCTATTTATGATGTCCTCAAACCCTTAATAGCACACGGCCAAGGCACACTCTCGTGTGGTGGCCGTGTGACGAATCGAATTATCGATATTAAAATACAGGGAAACACGGCCTATCAACACACCCATATGGGTTGACCTTGTATCACACACGGCCTAGACACACGCCCATGTGTCTACCCTTGTGGACACTTAGAGGCTATTCTCCAAGCCTCTTTGCCACCCTAAAACATAGACTCATTCATTTCATCACAAGTAGCACATAACATAGCAATTATTAAACTATTAAGAATCCTTAAATTATCATTCATTCCATCCATACTTTACTCGATTACTTGCATGAACATTTAATTCATCAAACTCATCAACTTTATAATATAAACTTGGCAATATTAGCCAATTCATCATGGCCATTTACAAAATGAATGTGGAACATTAATAGCCACCCTTTTGGCCTTCAAATATGACATGACACAAAATGATTAAGTTCCTATACATGCCATACTCAAAATGAATTAACTTTACTATACCAAAAGAATGGTTGATAGAATGATTCGAGCTCCGACGTTCTATGATCCCCGAGCTAACTTGGCGAAACTACAAGGAAAAAGGGAAAAGAGAGGGGTAAGCATATAGCTTAGTAAGTTTGCATGAAATTCTAAAGCAACATAATTGCTCAAACCAAATTCATCCTTTTCATGAAACAATAGTAACATATGTCTCAAATGCTTAAACTTAGTTACTCACATTCATTCTTACCCATCTCATATCACATTATGATTTAGTAACTTGTACTTACTCATAGTACCTGAATCACTTAACCACATGACTTAGCACATATGCTAACATAAACATAAACTCACATCTTCATCATTCTTATTATGAAATGAAACTTAAGGCCATCCATAAACGGATTTGGCTCTATACCATTTCACATACTTAACTCTTTTGCCTATGAACGAATCAGATTATCGTAAGATATTCGAACTCATCATGCATACATCTTGATGCCAACGCCATATCCTGGATATGGTCTTACATGGGATTACCCCTTGATGCCGATGCCATATCCCAGATATGGTCTTACACGGGCTCCTATAGCTCGATGTCGATATCATATCCCAGATACGGTCTTATACGAGATCATACATGAATGTCGATGCCATGTCCAATACATGGTCTTAAATGAGATCTTATTTTGGTGCCGAGGCCATATCCCAGATATGGTCTTACACGGGACCTTAATTATTCAATGCTAATACATGGGTATTTTCATTATTCCAAATCTTTATCTGGAATTTCACATAGCTTAATTTCACTATCACCCCATCGAGGCTTCATCACTCGAATTTTCATAGCAAAAACATACATTATCATAATATTAAATATTTTCAAATATCGGAACATTATGAAACTCTAACTTCATACAAACTTACCTCGATTCTCAAAATGTGTATCGATACTCGATTTAGTCCTCGATTTTGTTCTTGCCTCAGTTTCAATCTGGGCTTCATGTTTCTTGATCTATAACAACAATTTCACTTGTTAATTACACACATTGACTAAATCGAATCATAATTCATATTTTGGCAAAATTATAATTTTGCCCCTAAACTTTTCATAATCATATTTTACCCCTAGGCTCGTAAAAATGATTTTCATTCAACTTTCTTGTATTTCAAGCCTAGCCGAATGATATTTTCAACTATAGCAACCTTCAATTTCTACTATTTCACTCATGTATGACCATTTTCATAACTTTTACACTTGCTCCTTACATGTATTTTTCATTAAAATCTCTCAGAAAAATATGTTTATCATACATCAAACTTTCATATTCCTCCATAAAACATCAAAATACATGCATGTTACAGATGGGTAAATTTTTTAATATGAACCCTAGCTCAAAATATAGCTAGAAATAGCTAAACCGAGCTTCGAGGGTCTCAAAAATACGAAGAACATGAAAAACGGGGCTAGGATGCACTTACTATCAAGCTTGGAAGTTGAAGAAACCCTAGCTATGGAGAGCTTGAGAATTTCGGCTATGGTGAAGATGATGGACATCAATTTGGGCTTTATTTTCCCTTTTAATTCTTTTATTAACTAAATGACCAAAATGCCCTTAATAGTCCTTTCTTGAGATTTTTCCTTCCCATGTCCATTTTTGTCAATCATCAAATATAACGGTCTAATTGCTAAATAAGGACCTCTAGAAATTTTCATAATTCTATTTTATACTTAAATCTTCTAGAATCTCATATTTTTCATTCTTTGCAATTTAGTCCTAATGGACAATTTAATCACTAATTAATAGAATTTCTTCATGAGATTTTCACACAATCATGAAATCATCTCATATACTTTATAGAAATCATAAAAATCATATTTATACTTCAAATTTATGGTCTCGCACCACTATTCGGACTAGGCCCTAAGTCGGGCTGTTACAATTCTCTCCCCTAGGGATTTTTGTCCTCAAAAATCTTTTAATTAATTATTTTTTAGCTATTTCCAATTTAGTCCTTGACCTTTTTCTATAATTCCATGGATGAGCCACCATGAAAAATCTACATAATTTTCTTAATGGTCTAATTACCATATAAGGACCTCTAGTTTTGAATTCCATAGCTATTTGATCCTTATAGCTACTAGAATTCAACTTTCACATTTTATGCAATTTAGTCATCGTAATTAAGCAATAAACCAATAAAATTTTCGTATCAAAATTTTAACAGAATATATCTACCATATAACGGACCATATTTCGAGTCGAATTTGTGGTCCCGAAACCACTATTTCGATTTTACTAAAAAATGGGCTATTACAGAACAAGGTAGTTTGGGTCTCAAACGTACTGAACAGCAAAATGGAGCTTTTCTAATTAGGTTAGTCTTTAATCTGGTAAGTCGATTGGATTAGCTTTGGGTACAAGTTTTGAGAACTAAATATAAGTGGGGTCATGACTTACCGATTACTTTTCGTGCTCGAAATTGTTCACCATTGTGGAAGGACATTGCGAAGGTTTAGGATGAGGTTAGGAAATGCCTAATTTGGAATATAGGTAATGGTGCCACAATTGATTTTTGGTATGATCCATGGATGGTGGAAGCTGGAATCTTATTTGATCATTGCGTTCCGCCTGAGAAAGTTATCAATTGTCATCGTCCGATTATGTCCATGCTCAATGCGGATGGTGATTGGAACTGGGAAGAGCTTAACGGTTTGCTGCCCCATTCTATATGTAACATTGTTGCTAGTCAAAGACCCCCTCGAGGGTAGGATATTAATAATTACCTGGGAAGGTTGTGGAACAAAGAGACGAGATTCTCTTCTAAATCGGCTTATGAAGCGTTGATGTGACGAAATTATTTGTAGGAGGATCAGAAGTGGCAGATGTTGTAGGGTTATAAGGGCCTTGCTCGGGTGAAATTGTTTCTTTGGTTTACGATAAATGATAAATTTCTCACTAACATGAATTGTGTCAAAAGACATTTAGCTAACGATGGGAGTTGTCGATACTGTGATAGGGTGGAGGAAACTACGGAGCATGTTCTTCGAGGTTGTTTCCGAGCTCTTACTATTTGGTGCAGCATCATTACTCCTACCTCCTTGAATGATTTCTTGAGCATGAGTTTGAAAGAGTAGATCGTTGAAAACCTAATAAATCCCTTGCAATTCGGGTTTAACGATGGTGACTGGGGGATTAAGTTTGACTACATTTGTCGGTTGTTGTGGCTTTGACGTAATACTCGGATATTTGACCTTGAGTTTGTAGGAAGAGAAAACATTTTGCAACAAGCTACGAGACTGGCTAGGGAAATCAATCGAGTGAGAACAAAATATGCAAATGTGGTTGCAGCAAAACAACGAATTGACAAGGCGATCTATTGGGAAAAACAAGCATGAGGATGGCTCAAAGTTAATACGAATGGAGCGTGATGCAGAGTTACAGGGGCAGACACGAATGGTGGAGTAATTCGAGATCACGAAGGTTCATGGGTGGCCGGTTTTGCGAAGAATGTTAGGACTAGCTCGATGATTGACACAAAGTTGTGGGGAGTACTTGAAGGAGGGGCTCCAACAAGCATGGAATCTAAGAGTAAAGAAAGTAATTTTGTAAAGTGATAACATGGTGGTTACAAAACTACTAAAAACAAAGTAGATGGGGCATGATGATAATGCATTTGTGAGGACCATCAATTTCTGCAGGCTCCATACGAGGTTACTCGGCTCCTTCAAAATGATGGAAACAATATTGGTGCTCTTAGAGTAGTCATCATTTAAACTATCTGTAGTTTCTTTTCAAAAAGTAAAGCATGCTTCATGATAGTGTTATACATTCAATTGAGATTCTTTCACTTGCATCGTTTTCATATACTCTATATGTTATGCATGTTATCATAGTGTCTCGTAGTGATGTTATATGGATATTTTTTTATCAATTAATCCAACCAGTTAAAAGTAAAAACTCACGAATCTTATTAATTTAATTTTCAACTAATTATTGACAAAAGTATTTTTAATTTTAAATCACATCTTTATTTTTATTTTCAGATAAATTACTCTAAAATTAACCCAAATATTTAAACTTTTGTTTTGATTACTTAATGATGAAATTTTAAAATTTAATCAGTAAATATTAATGATATATTTTTTTACACATAAACACCTCAACATCACCAATACGGCAATATAACTTCACTGATAATTTCATCGTGTATTGGAAAATACAAATATTTTAAAGCATTGTCTCCTTGTTTTAACAATGATACATTCTTATCTATAAACTCATGTTTATTAATCCTAAATCTACTTTCCTCCATCTTCCTTAAAAGCTTTCTACCTTTTATTATTATTTATTTTACTGATATTTTTGGTCAAAAGCTTTAATTCCAAGCACTAAATGCATGTGCATAGTTTACTTGCTTTGCTCATTACTAAATAAATAAATAAGTATCCCAATCCAACACTTTGTTATTATCAATGCCATACTGTTTTCTCTTTTAAAGAAAATAGTAATGTTGAAAAATATATATAGAAACCAGATGGATTTAATCCACAACTGAAGATTTATTTGTCCAGTTGTAATTATAAAAAAGTGAATCAAATTTTAATGATGAAAATTTGACTAATTCTATGTTGTACATTTAAATATTTACAACACAATCGATGCATTAAATAACCCAACACACATAGGCACGATATTTTGTTCCAGTTTTAATAATTGTTTAACTGTATTTCAAATTTAAAACTTCATTTACTTTTACTTCCAAAAAGAAAATACTTCATAATTTTATAAACTATCTCTATTTATTTTGTTAAGGAGGTACATGTGTGATTATATACTATCTAGATTAATCAAAATTACAAATAAAATCATATATAATAATTAGAATACGGATATCTAAATTAAAATAAGTCTACAACGTTATATATACTGAGATTTAAATTAAAATAAATTTGGATTAAATTTAAATTTGACAAAATTCTAAAACCTTAATTTTTTCTCATCTATTTAAATTAAAATTTTAAATATATCGTGAAAAATATCACAACATTTACTTCTTCCTCTAATTTTTAAATCGAAAAGAAAAAAGGGTCGTTGTTTTCATTGCAATAATAATAATATTAACTCACATGAAACAACATATTTCCTAATTATAAAGGGAACCCATTTAGAGACCTGGGTGTATGAAATAAATATTATGTTTCAAAAATAATTTTAAAAGTAGAAAGAGAAAATATGGATTCCTACCTTGTAAGTGTAAATATCATGGGCCACCATTGACAACCATTACCAAGGTTTTTTTTTTTTTTTAAGATTTTCAAGTTTTTATCTTTTATAAAGGAAAAAAATTGTCAATTTACCATAAAATATTAAATTTTAATAAAATTTATGGAAAATGATCTAAAAATAATAATTTACCGGAAAAAGCTATTTCCTAAAACGCGTCTACGTCAGCGCGTTTTTAAGGGATGAATTAGGAAAGCGCATCCACGAGGGAACGCTTGTGCCACATCAGCAAAAAAAAAGCGTCCATGAGGGCGTGCTTTGCTGATGTGGCAAAAGCGCTCCCTCGTAAACGCGTTTTTGCCCTGCAACAGTCTTTTTTTTTTTTACCGTTGGGCCTCTAACAGTTAAAAATAAAAAAACTATAAAACCCCCCACCCTTATATTTTTTTTTCACACAAAAGTCCTTACTCATTTTTCTCTCAACTTTCTCTCAAATTCCTCTCAAATTTCTCTCAAATTCCTTTAAATTTCCTCTCAAATTTCACAATAGTCCTTTAATATTTACAAAAAACTCTTTTTTAAATTTTTTTGAAATATATTTTTTTGATAAATTTAAAAATATTTGATCGTATTAGCAATGGCCGGAAAATTAATTCGTCTTGGCAATAAACACATCTCAGTAGATCAAATGACAATGGTAAGTTTTAATTTTAATTTTTCAATACTATTTAATATTTTTTAGGTTTATACAATTTTAATTAAATTTTATTTTATAATTTTTTAAACAGTCTGTAGATCGGGTGTTGCAATGCTATATTCGCAATATGTTTGGTCCGCCATCGCCGTTGATCGAGAATTACCTGCAGGAAGCAGGTTTTTGACACGTGGCCACGATAGGTTGGGAGTGCAAGTTGGACCCGAAGTTAACCAGTGCGTTGATAGAGAGGTGGAGACCCAAGACGCACACTTTCCATCTTCCATGCGAAGAGTGTACTATCACTTTGGAAGACGTGCATTCGCAATTGGAATTGCCGGTGGATGGGTACATAGTCACCGGGTCCGCAACTTCTAGTGATTGGGCAGCCGTATGCTATGAGCTTTTGGGTGTTATTCCGGATAACATTTACGGAGGTCGGATCGAGATGGGCTGGTTACGAGACACATTCCCAGAGCCAAATAATGATTCAACCGAAATAGAAATAATACGGTATGCTCGGGCATACATTCTTGAGATGATTGGAGGCTATCTAATGTCGAACTTGTCACGAAACCTCGTACATTTTAGGTTGCTGTTGAAACTCGCTGATTTTAGAGCAGCCGATGAATTGAGTTGGGGGTCTTCCGTGCTAGCAAAATTGTACTGGGAGTTGTGCCGGGCGACGCGGCCGAATAAAGGGAAAATCGGAGGTTGCCTATCACTACTGCAATCATGGGCACGGTTTCGATTTCCATTTTTACTTCCTCGAGTCGACCACCCATATACATTTCCACTCATAACGAGGTAAATTTAATATTAGATTTTACAATTATTACGTAGATTTAAAATATAATTGTATGCTAAAAAATTATTTAATTAGGTGAAACCATTCGACGAGTTATGTTGGAATACCTACATCGCTTGAAGATATACGGCTTCTATTAGAGTAACGGTCGGAAGCACAAGTAAGTATTAAATAAAATATATTTTCGTAATAAAATAGTCGTTTCGTATTTAGTATTTTGTATTTAATATGTAATATTTAGTATTTAGTATTTAGTATTTAGTATATAACTAATATTTTTTATCATGTTAATATAGTTTGAATGGACACCATATGAGGATTCGTCAATTTGGGCAGTAATTTCGGAAGAGTTTTTTTTCAAAATCCGAACATTTGGCATGTGAAGGTGCCATTGGTCAACTATGCCACTGTGGAGATACACCAGTCAGATCGGGTTCTGCGTCAATTTGGATTCCGACAACCGATTCCCGTGGCACCTGAGGTGCTCGATAATGAGCACAAAGTTGACTTACGACAGTTGCATATGGATTGTCCAAGATTTTGGTCAGCGTATATCGAATTGTGGGAGAACCGGTATGATTATATACCTACTCAGGAACCGATCATCGTTCTTGAGTTAGCGTGCGTGCCGGAATACATGCCATGGTTTAGGATCTATGGCAAGCCGTATTTATTGTCAGAAGAAGAGAGGGGACGGCAACTTCGTGAACAAAGAAAACGACGGGGCCCTTTAAATCCAAGGAGAACGGGTGATGAGACGGGACCATCAACAGCGCCGACACAACCATCGGGTCCATCAACAATACCACACGATTCGGACCCAAAGACTTCAATGACGACACCCACATCACAACCTTTTCAGATTATGCCAAAGGTACCTAGCCCTTATATGTATCCTAACCCTTATCTGTTTCCTTTTCCCAGTCCCATGGCAGGTTGGAATGCATGGCCCGGTTCGAGCCTGCTCCCGACTACTCTGACTAGCCAGCCGATCTATAGGCCGTCGTTGCATGAGTAATCGCACGAGGCGCCGTCGGGGAGCTCTTCTTTTTACCAATCTCCTTCGCCTTACGGGATCCAGACACATCCGCCATGGGCGATGCAAACACCTCCCCAGTTAATATTTTATCAAAGTGGGTCATCATCCCAACACGCACAACTGCACCCCGCGAGGAACTGAATCCCTTTGAGGTTCCACAACCCCGCCAAGCTAGAAGAAGGAGGAATCCGGTAGAATGTAGTAACCACTCCCATGTGGCCTGATTCAACCAAGCACCAACATTGATTCCAATAGTCATTATTTTATTTTTTATTGTAATTTTTATATATTTAATAAAATAAAAGATTTTTTAAATTTTTATTGTAATTTAATTTAATTTTATATCTTAAATAAAATAAAAGTTATTTTTATTTTTTGTAATTTAATTTTATATCTTAAATAAAATAAAATTTGTTATTTATTTTTTATTGTAAATTAATTTTTATCTTAAATAAAATAAAAGTTGTTTTTAATTTATTTTTATATCTTAAATAAAATAAAAGTTATTTTTATTTTTTTATTGTAATTTAATTTTATATCTTTAATAAAATAAAAGTTGTTGTTTATTTTTATTGTAATTTAATTTTTATCTAAAATAAAATAAATTTTTTTGTAATTTATTTTTATATCTTAAATAAAATAAAAGTTGTTTTTTATTTTTATTGTAATTTAATTTTTATATCTTTAATAAAATAAAAGTTGTTGTTTATTTTTATTGTAATTTAATTTTTATCTAAAATAAAATAATTTTTTTGTAATTTATTTTTATATCTTAAATAAAATAAAAGTTGTTTTTATTTTTTATTGTAATTTAATTTTTATATCTTTAATAAAATAAAAGTTGTTGTTTATTTTTATTGTAATTTAATTTTTTATCTTTAATAAAATAAAAGTTGTTTTTAATTAATTTTATATCTTAAATAAAATAAAAGTTGCTGTTTTTATTTTTTATTGTAATTTAATTTTTATATCTTAAATAAAATAAAAGTTGTTGTTTATTTTTATTGTAATTTAATTTTTTCTTAAATAAAATAAAATTTGTTTTTATTTTTTGTAATTTATTTTTATATCTGAAATAAATAAAAGTTTTTTTATTTTTTTATTGTAATTTAATTTTGATATCTTTAATAAAATAAAAGTTGTTGTTTATTTTTTATTGTAACTTAATTTTTTATCTTTAATAAAATAAAAGTTTTTTTGTGATTTAATTTTATATCTTTAATAAAATAAAAGTTGTTGTTTATTTATTTTTTGTAATTTCATTTTATATCTTTAATAAAATAAAAGTTGTTGTTTATTCTTTTTTGTAATTTCATTTATTTTTATATCCTAAATAAAATAAAAGTTGTAATTTATTTTTATTTTTATATATAGAAATTAATAAGAAATGTATGAATTAGGACTAAATTGAATAAGTGAAAAGTATGACGAGTTAATTTGTAATTTTATTAAGATAGGTGTTGATCCAATGTATGAATTTTGAATGAACATAAGGGAAAAATAAGCATTTAGTAAGAAAGATAATTTTGAAGAATAATGATGATGGTGATATTTTAGATTAATTGAATAACCTTTTTTTGTTTTGCAACTTAGTCCTTCTACAAAATTTCACCATTTTCATCAAGAAATTAAAAGAATTTTCAATGCCACCAATAGACAAAAAATGATAAGGAGACTATCAACTATTCCGATTTGGACACGAGCGAGATGTATGGCCTGGGTTCCTACACCATCCGCATAACTTTCGTTGGTTGGTTGTTTTTTGGATATCCATATTGTTGCGTATTCTAGTCGAGCAAGGTCGACCCTTTGGTTTCCGACACAGTTCTCTATCTGGTAACAGCTTATACGGTGCAAGCGATACAGACGGCCACTTACGTTCATCCGGGACTGGTGGGAATACGTGTCTCCACACGTTGTACATGTATTTTATTTTATACACTTCATCGACATAGCTCATAGGATCCAGATGGAGATTCTGACAAGTCGCAATTACATAAGCGCATGGATAACGAAGTGTATCAAATATCCCACAGTCGCAGGTCCTATTTCTCAAGTGTACACGATATTGCCTACCAACAATACCTTGGTTCGGTCTGTCAAACTCCGTCACACGAAACCATAGGTTGTCGCGATCGTGACACACTGTGTGCATGGTGTTGGTCCGTGCCTTCCCCTTGTTAATTTCTCGCAATACCTTCGCGCACCATACATGGCCTCCTTAGATCTGGCCTTTATAACTCGCTGCTCGCTTCGGAAATAGTGCCGCTAAATGAAAATATGTCTCTCGTACAACCGATGTTATTAGCAAATGATGCGTTCCTTTTAGAATAGAATTTATGCATTCGGCCAGGTTTGAGGTCATATAACCATATCGTAGGCCGCCGTCATATACTTGTGTCCACTGTTCGAAAGGTATGTTGCATAGGTAGTTTGGGAATTCTTCATTAACTGAGCGCAAACTCGCCAACATCTAGTGAAAACGGTTCTTATTAATCTCGTACCCTGCCAATATAAGTTGATAGCGAATATTGCATACCACTCTTCAATTAAGAATAAGTTGAATATTACAAACGAAATTATATTAATAAATATTACATACCCATGTTGGTCACTTGCCGTCGTTCATTTGTAGATCGATGTTGCCCGTGGTAGTTAGACGCAACATGCCTTAGGCAATATCGATGGTGTGTGCGATGCCACAGGCTTCCCTATCGCTCTATTGCGGCTAGTATTCCAAGGCCCGATCGGATATAACGCATATATCAGGTTGGGGGCAGACATGCCTCCTTAACCTAGATAGAAAGAAATCCCAATCATCAGCTGACTCCCCCGGTGTTATTGCAAATGCAATTGGAAGGATTCTCCCACTGTCATCCTGTGCCACAGCTAGCAATAGTCGATGCTTATATCTACCATACATAAAGGTACCGTCAATTTGTACCAATTGCTTGCAGTATAGAAATGCGTCTCGGCATTGCTTAAATGTCCAGAACAGACACTTGAACACTTGGCATCCACAAAGCAATCGATCGTTGTAGTACGCCGGTTCCGTTTCAAGGTCTGTTATGCTACCTGGGACATATTTCTCCAGCACCTGACACCACTGCCACACTTCATTATATGAAGCGTCCCACCAACCATGCACCTTTTCCAACGCCTTCTGCTTATCTATCCAAGTCTTCTAGTAAGAGGGCGTGTACTCCAATTGGTTACGAATATTGCCAATTAAGGCCGACGCTGTAGTCTTGGGATTCGCCTTCACCATCAGTATTATTAAGTCAGCCAACATCTATGAATCCATCTTCGAGTGATCTTGTGAAACACCTGTCAACGAAGTACATTAATTAATAATGCAACATTACATAATATCAGTATTATTCAAAAACCTTGAACACCTAGTGATACTGTACTGGCAAGACATGTATGTGGACCTTTGTACTTTTTAATCTCCCACAAGCCTGTCATTTTCCTCAACAAGGCCATGATTTTCTATGAACATGTACTGTCTTGCACTGCACACTTGGCCTCATACTTATCTAGTTTGAATTTAACTATGTTGTAGTTAACCCTGTTCTTGATGCTATATTGTTTCAATGCACCAAGAAAAGTATCCTTGTTGGAAAACTCTTTATCAACTTCTAATTCGCCTGAATCCAACGATGAACTTGTATGGTCACGCCTTCTGTGTAGTAGTTCAGGAAACTCCAATGCATCGTCTTGAGATAGATCGACATTATGCATGTGGGCTGGAGGTGAGTACGCCCTGAATCGCGGATCTTCTTCTTCTTTATCCGAACCGCCTTCAACATCTTCAGGTACAGTTGGAACAGGCTCCGGTTCAGAAAATAATGCAACTTCTGCCCTATCGGGGTTGGGCTCTTGAGGTTGATCCACATCGGACTCATCATCTGACCCACCATCATCTGCAACGAACGAGGGCCCGTCGTCGGTGGATGTCGTGGGGAGTACATTATCACTTCTTAAAAAACTTTCGTAACGTTCCCAATCATATATGGATTGTCAACCACTAGAAGTTGATGACGTTCCCCAATACGTATTTCTAGCATCGAACGTCGAAAGAAGGATATGCATGTCCCATCCACCAACCGAGTGTCGTGCAGGGGTTGTGTTTTTCATACTACCACCAAACATGGGCGCTTCATATTCTGCCTCCCACTAACAGAGTGTCGGCTTGGGGTCGTGTATTCCCCTCGAATAGCAATAGATGTTGAAGTCAAAAGAAGATCACTTGGCGATGAAAATTATACATATACCTCAAGATAGGGTGATCCACTGGCAAGATGAGTCTCCACTATTGCCTCCAAGCTCCGAGGACCTTTGATGTCAAATGAGTTATATCTCACGGGATCAACCGAAGCACAAAATCTATACTTAATAGGCTGAACTTTCATTGATGTTGTTCCGAAGATTTTACGCCTAATTATTTTGTAAAGTTCTGTCAAATCTATATTCCGGTTAAAAACCAGTCGCGCTGTGTTCTCCAATAAAAAAACAACACTATTTTTGGTGTCACAAACCTCACCATCATAGTAAATAACAGCACTAATACGTTCACTCATCTTCAGTTTCTATTTTACTTTTGCTTCAATTTCTGTTATGCAACCCGAAAATGAAATTTGGCTCATTTATAGACGAATATTGCGAGACTCAGAAGTAAAGAAAGCGTCCACGTGGGAGCTTTTTCAAGATTTTGCCGACAAGGCATCCTGCTTGAAGCGTTTTGGTCACTATTTGTTCGAAACGTCTTCTCGTAATTATTTTGCCGAGACTCATCAGTAGCAAAAGAAGCGTCCACGTGGAGCTTTTTTCAAGATTTTGCGATAATGCATCCTACTTGAAGCATTTTGGTCACTATTTGTTTAGAAACGTCTTCTCAGAATTATTTTGCCAGAGACTACTATAGCAAAAGAGCGTCTATGTGGGAGCTTTTTTCGGTACTCTTGCTGACAGTGCATCCTGCTTGAAACGTTTTGGTCACTATTTGTTCAGAAACGTCTTCTCGTAATTATTTTGCGAGAGATCATCAGAGTAAAAAAGCGTCCCACGGGAGCTTCTTTTGTACTCTTGCTGACAGTGCATCCTACTTGAAGCGTTTTGGTCACTATTTGTTCAGAAACGTCTTCTCAAAATTATTTTTCCAGATACTATTGTAAAAAAAATTCAAATAATTTTTTTTGCTGATATATTTTTTCCAAAACCCTAAACTTAAAATTATTTTAATTAATTAACTCTAAAATCTAGTTCATTAATTTTTCTCTAAAAACCTTAAACCCTAAGACCTTAAAAAACCCTAAACCGTAGCCCTAAAACCCTAAAAACTCATACTCTAATACTAAAAATAACTGAATAACCCATCGGAGGGAAAGGACAAAAGCGCGTCCGCAAGGGAGCGCTTTGCCACATCAGCAAAGCGCGCCTTCAAAGACGCGTTTTTTACTGATGTGGCACAAAGCGCGCCCTCGTGGATGCATTTTCCTGATTCATCCCTTAAAAATGCACTGACGTGGACGCATTTTTGGGAAAAATGATATTTTCTGATAAATAATTATTTTTGGGGTCATTTCCCGTAAATTTTATTAAATTTTAGTATTTTCTGATAAATTAACTGAAAGAAAAAGAAATAAAGAAAAAAGTTGAATTAAATAATAACTTGATAAATTTCCATCATTTGCGAACTTTAGAATATTCTAAAGTTGCTTATAACCTCAGTACAAATGCTGAACTTATTGGATTCTTAAAAGCAAAAAACACAATGATGATCAGTTTCTTCCCCTGCAATTTTTTCCCAGAATTCAATTTGTAACTTTTTAAACCTAATAAATTGTTCCTTTATTTCAATTTAATAGCAGCAAGCAAATTTGTTATTATTATTACTATTTTAAAATTGCAAAGTTCACAATATCGAAACTTGGAACAAGCCCATGTGCAGCTTTACCTGTTTAAGGGAAAAAAAAAAAGAAAAGAGAAAAAAGAAAATTCAAAGCATTTATTTGAATCTGATAAAACAGACAAACAAGAACATAAAAGCACAAAAATAAAGAAAATTGCATGGCTTATTTGGTTTCATGACTGTTTTTACACCTCATGACAACCAATCACAATCATTGGAGATTGTGAAAATTAAATGTTATAGATGTCAACACAACTACTCTCTACTTTGTAGCATTCTTTGGGAATTTCAGTGGGATCTTTTGGGATCTGAATACTGAGTGTTTTGGTTTTCTTATTTATGTTAGAATTTAGAGTGATTTGGCCTTTAATCGTCTCATTTAGTAGAACAGCTCTGTGGCTTAAGGTCATTCCTAACTGGAGTTTTGTTTTTGTTTTTTTGTCTGTTTTGTACTCTCATTCTGTCATCCTTCTCTTTTTCAGTTCAAGTTCTACATTTTTACTGAAATCCCATTTTTCCAGGAATTCCAAAAGTTTCCATCTTTGAAAATCCAGAAATATTACTTCTTGATTGGTTTACAGTTTTACTAAGCCCAATGTTCTAGTATTCACCAAAGTTTCCTTCTTTGAAAACCCAGACCTGTTTTTGGATTTCTGATTCTGGGTTTTGCTCATTTTTCTGATTTATTGATTGGCTGATTCATGGGTGAGTCAAGATCCATTGGTTTTTTCTTTCTTCTTCTGATTTTCTCCACTTGTTTTGGGGATCAAACTTTGGATAAAATCACTGAGTTACCCGGACAGCCAAAGAATGTTGGATTCAATCAATATTCAGGATACGTGACAGTGAATCAACAAGCTGGAAGGGCATTGTTTTACTGGTTGATTGAGTCACCAGTGAGTCGTAAACCCGAGTCAAGACCACTCGTTTTATGGCTCAATGGAGGACCTGGGTGCTCCTCTATTGCTTATGGAGCAGCTGAAGAAATTGGTCCTTTTAGAATTAGACCTGATGGAAAGACCCTTTACCTGAATCGTTATGCTTGGAACAACTGTAAGCCTTTTATTATGAAATGATGTTTTGCTTTTGTCCTTTTGGTTCTGTCTGAATTTCATTTACGATTGTCTTGTTTGAATTGTTGTGTAGTGGCAAATGTGCTGTTCCTGGAATCTCCAGCTGGTGTTGGGTTTTCATACACTAACACAACATCAGATTTATACACTACCGGTGACAAGAGAACTGGTAATTATATGTTAATGCATATTCAAACCGAATCACATAGATGTAGTTAGTTTTGCCTAAGTTTTTGAGGGACTTGGTTCATATGGTTTAGATTGTATGAGACTTCTTGTGAATTTACAGCTGAAGATGCATATGTTTTTCTGGTTAACTGGTTTGAAAGGTTTCCACAATACAAGCATAGAGATTTCTACATTGCTGGTGAAAGTTATGCAGGTCATTTTTTTACTTTGATACCTGTTTTTCTTTTTTACTGCAATATTTTACTTTGGTTCATAGATGAACAAAGCCTGAAGTTTAAGCTAAAGGACTAATATAATTTCAGGTCACTATGTTCCTCAATTGTCTCATCTTGTTTATGAAAGGAACAAAGGGGTTCAGAATCCTGTTATCAATTTCAGGGGATTTTTGGTGAGAATGTCTCCGATTCTTTGTTTTTCTTGAAGCATCTGTTTCCAACACTAGATTCCTATGCATTTCCAGAGATGATTGCAACTTCAATTGTTGTAATCTGTGCAAATGACTTGTGTTTTTGTTCTGTCATTATATATATAGGTTGGAAATGCTGTAACGGATGACTACCATGATTTCATTGGCACATTCGAGTACTGGTGGACTCATGGTTTGATTTCTGATTTAACTTATCGAAGTTTACGAGTTGCATGTGACTTGGGATCCTCTACACATCCATCTCTGGAATGCATGAATGCTCTTCGAGCTGCTCAAATTGAGCAAGGGAACATCGATCCATATAGCATCTTCACTCAACCTTGCAAAGATACTTCAACATTACGGCATAACATGAGGGGTCATTATGTAAGTTCTCAATCAATCTGTTCTGTTTTTTCTTCCTATGAACACTATAATGGGGCCTTTCCATTGATCTCAATTATGAATGTTTGTATCATTTCGCCATTGTTTTAGCAGTAATCTGCATAGTTTTACAAAAAGAATCAGATAAATTTGAAACTTAATCTTCACATCCAGTCTTGTGTCTCAGTGTGACTAGTTTTCTAGTGGGAATTGGCATTAAATCTGTGGGCTCATTTCGTATAACTTGTTGCAGTTGTTGAATTTCAGTTCTAAACTTTAAAGCCGTGGAGGGTCCAGGAGGCACCATTTATTTAACAAAAATTCTGCAACCACAGTTGTGGACCACATAGTACTCTCCTGTTAAAGTTTAGACTATTTGAACAAAGATATAAAAGATAAAAAAGAGTCTTGCATTCAAATTTAACCTTTGTACGGTCATGGCACAATGATATTTGAACTCATGTGTTAGTATCAGATGTGGGTATTCGGGTGTTAGTATCAAATGTGAGTATGTATCTGATACAGGTATGTTCAATTATTTCCAAGTTTGTCTATATAGGTACATTTGTTTTTACGCAGATGATAAACACAAACACTCACGAAAGAAGTAAAGAGTCAGTTTCTGTATTTACGTATATGATCACATTTCCCAAACAGACTGTTTTGAATTGAAGTTTTTCCCCAATTTTGTTCTTTTGAAATCCCTTTATAGAGCTTGGGTTGGATTGTCTCTTAAAATGCAGCCTTGGATGTCAAGAGCTTATGATCCATGCACCGAGAGACATTCGAAAGTGTATTTTAATCGTCTGGAAGTCCAGAAGGCACTTCATGCAAATGTAACTGCTCTTTCTTATCCATGGCAAACATGCAGGTATGCTATTTGATTTTATGAATCTCAGTTAATTTCTTTCTGGTATCCTGAATTTCATTTTTTTTAAGCATCTGTATTTGACACATATTCAGATAGTCGATTGCAGATATGATCACTTTCTGAATACAGCAAGAATATTTAAAATATTTGTATCGAACATATACTTTATCCGAATCTGTAAATCTTTGTTTTACAGTGATATCGTTGGAAATTACTGGACGGATGCTCCTCTCTCTATGCTTCCTATATACAAAGAACTAATTGCTACTGGTCTTAGGATTTGGGTATACAGGTTAAGTTTCTATCTTTCGTTTTTCTGTCTCCACAAATTGTCATAATGCATTCTGATAGAATTGTTTGTGCAGTGGAGACACTGATGCAGTGGTTCCAGTGACGGCAACACGGTACTCCATTGATGCACTGAAGCTACCTACCGTCATTAATTGGTATCCTTGGTACGACAATGGAAAGGTGAGTACCTATAGCATTATTATTATTATTATTATTATTATTATTATTATATGGTTGAAAATACATTTGTTGAGAATCATTACATATTTAATATATTTTTTTATTCATACCATAAAAAACTTTGACTTTTTTTCTGGATTTTTGGAATTGGATTCTATTAGATACAATCATTACATAATTTGGCTGTTAAGTTGGAAAATAACGTTGAGAAAGAAGCAAGATGAGGGAAAAAGAAAAGAGATTTGATCCTTATTTGTTGATCCGATCCAGGTTGGTGGGTGGAGCCAAGCATACAAAGGGTTAACGTTGGTAACAGTGACTGGAGCCGGTCATGAGGTTCCCTTCCACCGTCCCCGTCAAGCTTTTATTCTTTTCCGATCATTCTTGGAGAACAAACTGCTGCCAAGTTAAAAAATCTTATCGATATCCATGTTGCTCGAACTTTGGTGAGTTTGAAATATATTAAGTAGATGGTCAAACTTTTATAAGTTTTTCATATACATGAAGGGTCGTACACTGCTGGACAGAGAAAAAGAAGAATCCGGGTAGCATAGGTTAATGTTGTTATTCATTTTTTCTCGATGAATAAGTGAAAAAGAAAATATAGAAATTTTTAATACAAATTGTCAAGAAATTATGTTGAGTGATCACTAAATTGTAGAATATTTTTATGAAATGTATTCTTTATAGGACTTTGAATAATTGAAATTGCAGATGTGGTTCAAAGTAAGTTGTTAATAAATATTGTCTTGATAGTTGATGAGCAGCTTTTTCAGTTAGGTTGTTTTTGTTGCTTGAACGAACATTGGTTGTTTGGTCTTTGATGAGACATTAAATGTAGGTTAGGTTTAGAATTTGTTTTTTTAAGTTCAAACTACCATTTCTTTTTAAAATATATCAATTTTATTCTTCTTATTTCAAAAAGAATGAAAAGCATTTTATTATTATAGGAAAATTGTGTTTCTCATGGAGCAACAAATGATTTTCAATTGAGGGATCCAGTACTTAATGTAAAACTAAAACACTATTTCAATAATCCAACAGTCATTATTTTTAAAAATATTTATTTAAGTCTATTAAATATATAATATATATAATTATTTTAAATCGATATAATAGAGACATCGATTGATTCAAAATTTTATATGCATGACAAGTATATATATTTTAATGAATTGACGGTTGGATTATCAAAAAATACTAGTCATATAAAAGAAGTTCAAAATATATAGAACCACCTTAGCTTAAGGTAAATGTAAGTGGATGGATCCCTTCCCAATTTTAATTTTAAATTATGAAATTCCATCATTTGGTTTTAATTAGAAATTGTAAAAATTGTTAGAAAAAATAAAGATAATTATTCTATACATTGGTGGGTAGAAGTTTTAACTCCACAAGTCGGGTTGAGATTTTATCTTGTGTTCTTAAATTATAATTTTCAAAAAATTAAAATAAATAAATAAGACATATATCAAAATTTCAATCCCACTTGTACAATAGAACTTCGTAAATAATTACTCAAAAGCAATTAATTAAAATACTAATTTTAATTAATTTTATTCTTTTAATGAATTATCAAACAAAAACCTATATTTATTTCTTAGTTTTGGTTGAGATGCAAGTTTTATGCTTAAAAGAACCCGAGCCTCAAGCTTTGAGAAAGCGAAGGACTTCCTCCTAAACGATTATTGAATATTACATTTACAATTAAAATCAGTGAATTAATCAGGTGTTTAAATAATTAACTAAAAGTCATACCCATATACAAAATTTAATATATTGAAATATCCATTTAAGTAAAGAAATAAAATTCTTATTAAAAACTGATTTAAATTATTTAATCTATTTGGGTAATTAACTATCCTATGTGGATAGAATTAAAAAGATCCACAAGTTCATATATTATAAGGACAGATGCCAATATTTTAAATTTCTTTGTAGTTTTCTAAAATTAATTTACAATAATCATTTTATTTTAATTAGAGAAAATATTTGGATTGACATGTAGAATTGTATTTTAATTTTTACTATATTGATAATTATAGAAGGGATCCTTAAAATAAGGGTTATAAAAATAAAGAGGAAAAGTTGATAAAGAAATTGAAATGGAGGTCAACGAAGCCAACAAGTAGCCTTAATGCGAGGCGTCCGATAGGGCGGGAGAGCGGATCCCTATCGTCTGATAGAAGGAACTTTACTTTATTGGTAATCCAATAAACAAAAGGGAAAGAGTGAAATGAAATCACGCGGTCCAGAAAACTATAAATCCGACGGTGAGATTTTTCAATCCTTTGGACGGTCAAGATTAATGCTCAAGCCCTTCCATCAGTCCCATCAATGAAAAGTCAAAACATATTTTGGTCAAACCAACTAGCGCCGATCTTGAATTTTCATCCACCTCACCTTTGATCTTCTTGTCTTCTCAATTTTTACACGCAATTAATTAGTTTATTTTATTTTTTAAAAAAATGAGACTTCTTAAAATGGAAATTAATTATAATTTTCTGCTGAAAGTGGTTTTTGTTTATTTTCCCTTGAATCAGAAGCAAACCTCTCTTTCTGTATAAATATTTTAATATCAAGATTGCTAAGATAAATATATTATATTATAAACAATTCTATTTCACATATTACATGGAAAAATTAGGCTCCACAAATTAGGTTTAAAGAGTGACATTCACTTTTTTTTTTTGGATATAATAAAAATATAAAGTGTTAAATATTAAAAACGAAATATGCGGTAATATTAATTTGAATACTTTTGTGAAATTAATTTTTCTCTAACAATATATCAACTACTAACCCTTATATCATACTAGGAGTTTTTCTTTAAATTTTACAATGATATTAATACAAAGATACATATTCTAGAAAGCATATATATTAAAATAATTAAATAAACTAGGTAAACTATTAAAATAGTTACTTTTGTTTACCTTATATTATATTTTAGTTATTTATATTTAAAATGTTACGTTTTAGTCACTTACATTAACGTGTTATAACATTTTAACTACTAAGCCGTTAATTGTCATTAACAGTGTAACGCTAAGCTGACGTGGCACGTTAAATCATCATTTTAAAGAAAAATTTTATGTTAAATTATATAACTTCACAACTTATAGGTATTATATATTTATATTAATTTTAATACGTTAATGTTGGTGACGGATATCAACAAAGGAGAAGATGATGGTGTAAAGGAAGTCGATTCATCTAAACAGGCAAAAAGCTAAAAAGGATTATGAGGAGAATGATAGTTGTGAAGGTAAAGGAGATTGAATGCAAAAAGTAAGTGCTAAGGTTGCAAATGAGGAAGAATGTCCTTTTCTCATTGTTATGTTGGGTATTTATAGGGGGAATCCTCTTGTCTGATAGTTGTAATATGGCAAGTTGTTATCAATGAGTTGTTATCATGGAATGCCTGGGGAACGTATGTGGTGGAGCTCATTTTGTTACTCATTTGAGGTCATACAAGATTATTATGTTTAGGTGGGTCTCAGCGACCCCTAAGAGAGCGTTCACACTGAAAAGTGAGTAACTTGGCCATAACAACGGATGGTATGATGTAAGGGATGTTCTTGCTACCAGTGAATGGTTCTATGAGAGATATCTCGTCTAGGAAGTTGAGTAGTCTATGGTGATTCGGAGTCAAGGAAGCTAAGTAGCGGATGACGATTTAGAAGACAAAAGTGAAGAATCGTATTCAGGTGTTTCCCCGATATTCTCTTTTATATTATATAAAGTTATGTTGTGTTCATATTATAATTTTTATTGTATTATGTTTTTGTATTATTTAATATATAAAATCTTAAATTATTAAAAATAAAATATATTTAATCAATCTTCAAATTCTATTTGTTTTATACGACTCTACCAAATCCTCAGCCATTGAATAGTTACATTCAAGTTCAATATATCCAAGAAATTGGTTTAATAGCAAGGCATAGTTACATTTAAGTTGTTATTATTGTAATGATTTGATTTTGACTATAGTTATTTGGATATGAATTATTTTTATTATATTATGACACATTTTGTGATGTGGGTAAATTTTTACATATAACAACTATATTTATAAAAAATGATAATAGGAAAACAAACGAGTCATTGGTTGAAGCCTTAAAAGTTGAGATCCTAAAATTGTTGCCTTAGATGAAATCCATTATGTGCATTTTTTAGATTTTGTATAGAATATAAAATGATAAAAATATTCTCATAGTAATGTTTGTTACTTTATAAAGAAGAATGTATTTTTGTAATTTTTTAACTAATTGAATGCTGTTCATGGGTGAAATTAATTCCGCTAACCTTTTAAATAATAGTATAAATTTAAAGAATATATGGATTTAGATATTCTAAATTACTATCCGCATCTAATTAAAAACAAATATTAATATTAACTCATTAAAGATTCATTATTTGAAATTCAAGTTTAGTATTTGAATCTACTTACTAGGGATAAGAAATTTGAATTTGGATATATGGACTCACTTTTAATTAATTTTTAATTAAATTTGAATATTTTATTGGTTCTAAGTGGATAATATTATTTAATTCTTGAAATTTAAGATATACAATAAATAAATTCTAGTTTTAAAGTAATTATAGAAATTGTAAATATTGAATCCATAGGCATCAATCACTTTCAATTATACTATATGAACTAACCCTGACCATAAGCATCAAATTGGTAGAAATCATTGAAGTTTTTGATGTGGAAATGGTTCAACAAAATGTGAAGAGACAAGGTAGAAATCGTGTGTGGTTGAACAAAAGAATAAAAATAATATATATTTAAGCATCAAAAGAAGTCAAAAGATCACCAAACTTGTCTAATATTAATGTTATTATAATTATATGTGATATAAATTCTGATGCATTGAAAATGGGTGTTACGTACATTTTATGGCATTTATATATTTGGTTTATGTCTGTGCAATTATGTGACTGTCGTATTAACAACAGTGAATATGTAAGGTTTATGGATGGTGAAGATTGGTGATCAAATTAATAGATTAAAAATTATTAAAAAAGTTGCCATGCACGTTTCATTTTTTGACCTCCAAAAAGAACTTATAAATTAAAGTTAGCTTAAAAGAAGTCAATCAAAACGAGTTAACACACCAATTTAAGAGTTCAAACTCCGAAGTCTGAATCTCCAAAATTTTCCCCCAAAATCAAGTTTTTTTGGAATTTTCCAATGACCACACATCATTACATTAATTCTTCTTCGTCCTTTCGTTTGGTTTATTTTTTGGTTATCGGAAGCCTTGTTGTTTGTTCGGCGGAGGGCGGTCACCGGAAAGAACAGGAGAGAGATAGGATCGTGAAGCTACCCGGACAGCCGCGGAATGTGAAGTTCTCGCAATACTCGGGATACATTACAGTGGAGGCTAAGGCTGGTCGAGCCCTGTTTTATTGGTTGACGGAGGCGCCGGCTAAGAGTCGACCTGAAACGAAGCCGTTGGTTTTATGGCTGAATGGTGGGCCAGGGTGCTCCTCTATCGCATATGGGGCCTCCGAGGAAGTAGGTCCCTTTCGAGTTCGAGAAGATGGCAAGTCTCTTCGTTTGAATCCCTACGCCTGGAATCAAGGTCAAATCCATAATTCATTCATGCATCCAATTATCCCTTTAATTTCCAATAATATATAAAATATTATTATCAAATTAAACAAATATATATATTTGATTTTCTAGAGGCAAATTTGCTATTCCTAGATTCACCTGCGGGTGTGGGATTTTCTTATTCAAATACATCATCAGATATTTACACTGCGGGCGACAAGAGAACAGGTACATATATAAATATATATATATATATATATATATATAACATTCACGAAACGAATGAAATTGAAGTAAAAGTAAAATGAAAATTTTTGTATTAAGATTCAGATTATTTATATTTTATTCTTTTATTAAAATTGAATAAATTAATTTAAATATCTATTTTTATTAAAACTTATCTTTTACCTTAATATGAAATACACATGATACACCACTTTAATTTTAATAATATAATTAAGTATCAATTTACTTTTAATTTGATGTATAAGAATTAATTTATTCAGTCTTTTAGTAAAAAATAAAATACATTCTAACTTTTATTACAAAATTCTCTCTAATACTTTTACCATGAAAATAGTCATGCAACATAAAAAAAATTGTCAAAATTAGTTAGCCTATCCTTTAACTAATTCTTTAATTTAATCCAGGTTTAACCCTTCATAACATTAGACTTACTCGCTGGTTCGTATTTTTGTCAACTGTTTGAATATTTCATGTGTTATAACTCATAATTATGTTTTAGTATCGTCTTGAGTTGGTATTATTTTAATTTATGTTTCTTATTAATTGTGCCATGCCAAAAACTTTTTAAAAAGTAGTTTTCAGATTTGAATTTTAATATTTATATTTCTTTATTAAATATATTCATAAATTAAATGTGTTGTTTGTTCAAGTCTGAATTAAGTAAAATTGGATAACTAATTTCACTATTAAAATTTATTTTTATAATAATAACAATATATTTTTGCAACCAAATTTAAATAAATTGTTAATATAGTTAAATGTAAATAAAATAATAATAAATTATCAAAAATAATTTACTTGGAAATAGTACAAATTTAGAAAGATAATAGGACCCTTGGATTATGTTTTCTACTCACAAACAGCTAATTCGTTAATTTTAAAATGGAAATGCAGCCGAAGATGCATACACGTTTCTTATGAAATGGTTAGGGAGGTTCCCAAATTACAAGCACAGGCCTTTCTATATAGCTGGAGAAAGCTATGCAGGTTTAATTAGTTTTCCATCACCTACTCTCCCCATTAATTAATTCATTTGGATAAATATTAATTTTAATATTAATTTAAATATTTGCATTATCATTAAATTGGGTACTCTTTTGCCAACTTTTTAATTCTGTCAATTTTTAGGTCATTATATTCCTGAGCTATCTCAAATTATCGTCCATCGCAACGAAGGAGTCAAGAATCCCGTCCTTAATTTCAAAGGTTTTTTGGTTAGTCCAAATTCATTAAACATGTCATATATAAATTTCATTACTTTAATTCCTTCATTTACTTTTTTATGATCAAATCTCATATTCATCTCTATAACCTGTTCAGAAAACTTTGATATCTTAGATTCTAAATATCATATGTTCTCCTCCGTATCTATTTTGATTAGTTTATTAATTAAATAATTTAAATTTATAAAATTAAGCTTGATTTAAAATTACAATTTAAACTTAATTATAAGAATATAAATAGTAATATAGTTTTTAAAGTATTTTCTTATTTTTGAAATTGTAATTGGGGCAATGATATGTTGGGGTAAGAAGATTAGGAAAAAAAAAAAAAAAAAAAAAAACTAAACTATAACTCAAGTTGGCTCATGACCATTGAATTGAAAATTACTTTTATGCTTATAATTGACTTCAAATCATGTTAAACCTAACCAAATAAAATACTGAACATGGAGCAGTTGGGAAATCCACTTTTGGATGATTATTATGACAACATTGGATCACATGAATATTGGTGGAACCATGGTTTGATATCAGAATCAACATACAAAGAACTAAAAAGGTCATGCTCAAATGATACATTCTTATTCCCCAAGGATGGATGTAACAATGCTTTGAGTGGTGCCTATGAGGAGTTCGGTAACATCAATCCTTACAACATCTATGGCCCTCCTTGCAATGCCATTTCCACTTCTAACCATCGTTTAGCTCAACTCCCACTGGTAAGTTGACCCCCATTTCTACCTTTTATTATTATTATTTAATGTTTGGCTGAAAATTGGATCCATTAATTTTAGCTAGAATTGCATGCGTTTAATATTTTACGTTATGTATTGAATGTGTCAGCCATGGAGATTTAGAGGAAATGATGAATGTGTAGTAATGTATACCAGAAGATATATGAATAACCGACGGGTTCAAAAGGCTCTTCATGCACATCTCACTCCCCTTCGTCATCCTTGGACTACTTGCAGGTTTCATCATTATTCCACTACTTTATTGTACTCTCAAATGAAATTTAATCATTTAATCATGTTGATGGATTGGATTTGATAATGGCTCAACTTTTTTGTTTTCTTCTATTCAAATTCAATATATGTATCGCATTCGTGTTTCGATGATTTATTTCATACTAAAATGGATTATGAAAACTAAACTAATTAAGGTATATATAAAATTGCAGTTCTGCTATTAGACGAAACTGGACTGATTCTCCAAAATCAATGCTTCCTATCATCAAACAACTTATTGGAGCTGGAATTAGAATTTGGATATTCAGGTAATTTAATTATTTTCCTTGTTAAAAACATTCATTTTAATCGTCTTTATTTCACAACCTGGTATTTGATATGTTTTGAACAGTGGAGATACGGATGCTGTATTGCCTTTGACAGCAACCAGATATTCCATTAATGCACTCAGCCTCCCAACCAACATCAGCTGGTATGCTTGGATTGATGATCAAGCTCAGGTATTTTGTTATTTAACCAGTTTTCCTATAAATTTAATTTCATTTTTAGACATATTTATAGCAGAATATAATTATAACCCCCCCCCCAACACATTTTTCTAATATCGGTATATTGTATTTATTCTGATTAATATTAATAATTCATTTGGTGAAATATGAAAAAAAAAAAATATTCAGGTTGGTGGTTGGAGTGAAGTATACAAAGGGTTAACCTATGTGACAGTGAGGGGAGCAGGGCATGAAGTTCCATTGACTCAACCTCAACGTGCGTTGCGTTTGTTTAGGTATTTCTTGATGAATTTGCCCCTCCCTTCTTCACTTTCCGATTAATTAAATTATTCATCAATTAGCATTCCATTTCTTGTTTATTACATATGAATATGATCCACTTGATCATCATGTATGCACGTATATATATAGAAAATTACAGCAGAAAAAAGAAAAAAATTATTCTGTTAGGGTTCAGTATTTATATATAGTGATTTATTGTATTATTACAAATTATATATAGTGACAATATTACATTAATTTGAATATCATTGTTATACTTATGTATTAACCAGTCACAATGCGATGAAAACTGGCTTGATTTGGTGACAATGTTAATAACTAAAGTTAAACGAGGGTTAATATGCCTTTGGAATTATGTATTTGAGTGACTTGGTATTAAGAACAGAATTATGATTGGTTGTTTCTAACAAGCAATCAACATCGATTTCATTTCATCAAAGCTCATAAATTAACATATGGAACCCCCAAAAAGAAAATGCAGCCAAATCAAAAGCTAAGCATGAGGGCTACAACATCGTATTGATGGACAGAGAAACCTTATAAGGCAGCCATGTTCGAATATGGAGTTGAAAATACAAGGATTCAAATTTAAGGTCTAAATCTTGACGTAGACGTCTAATTTTGTTTTAGGTTGGGTTTCAAAATTTTTAAAATATCATGAAATTTTTTATTTTAAATTTATTTGTTAATTAATTGAAATTTAAATAATGGCTAAATTGAGTTTTACCTACCTTAAATTTTAAGATTTTAAATTGAATTAAATGAGATTGTGTTTAATTTTGATTTCAATTAAATTGAAATTAATCGTTAACTCTAACTTAATTTAATTTCTTGAAATTTTGATACTTTCTAAAAATACATATATAATACAATTAAATCTGTGCTCTATTTTAAATAAATAGGTTGGGAATAAAATGGAAATCCTGCTAAAATTTTAGAAGTCGAAGCCCGTTTTCAGAGGCGCAAATTAATTTGTAAAATTCAAATAAGTTTCTTTAAAAGAGTGATTTCATTTTGAGGCAATAGTTTAATTTAGAGCCCAATTTCATTAAAGCCCGATTTGTTTTTAACTTGCAGCTCGTTTTTTTTTTTACATAGTCCAAATCTATTAAGTTTTAGCAAAAATTTTAAGGCCGCATTTTGAAGCAGTAGTTTAGTTTAGAGCCCAAATAAATTTCATTGAAGCCCGAGTTGTTTTTAATTTTGAGCCCAATTTTTTAGTTTGCAACATGTTTTTATTAAATATAATAGTTCAAATCTATTTATTTTTAGCAAAAAAATTTCGGCCCAAAGCTCAATTTATTGTATGAGCTTGCACTTTACAGCTAACATTTGGAAACCCTATCGGGTTTCAGCCGCTAATGTGAACACACCCAACACACATTTTTCAGCCATTTCTTCAACAGGTTTGATTACAGAGATAACAAATTAATGAATTCGTTTTCACACCAGAAAAAGATCAAAGTAGAACAAAACAAGATAAGTATGTTAATAACTTGCAGGATTAAGAATAATCAAGATTAATGGAGCGATATATATATGTATGAATAAGAGCGAGAAAAGGGGTTAGTAGTCAAGCCATAGGGAAAAGCAAAAAATAGTGAGTGAATCAAAACTTAAAAAAAAAGAAATAAAAAACAGAGAGCCTTTCATTTTCTCTTCAAAGGTAAACCATATATCTTCTTTCCTTTCTTTTTGGGGTTGCATGTGAAGAATAAAAGGTTTTTGATATAGTATTTTTTTTGTTATATAAGTGATTTATTAAGTTCAAGTGATAAGATTATATGGTCAAGTAGTTTTAGAAAATGAGATATTGGGACTTCATTTCTATAAATTGAACCGTAAATATTTTTATAAATATTCATAGAGTTTCATTAAGATGGTATTAAAGTTTCGTTGAAAAATTTTAACGTTTCGATAGTTAATTAATTAAAAAAAGACAATCGTAAAAGATGTAAAATTTGACCACTATTTGATTGGAGTGATTAAATGGTTATTTGAATAAAAGAAAAGGGATTTAAATGGTAATTTGACCATTCAAAGTGTTAATGGACAATAATGTACATGAATATGATGTTTTATTTATTTGAATAAAAGTAAAACTTTAGGGTAATTTTGTAAAATTTCAAAATGAGCAAATTGCATGAAATCCATTATTTTACTGTCTAAATTGTTAAATTGAATGAAATTATTAATTTATATCAAGATCGAGTGAAAAATTGAGCAAAATGAAAAGTTACCAAAATGCCCCTGAACTTTGGTATTTCTGCAATTTAGCCAGGTAAGTTTGTATGAAGTGTATTATGTATAACTTTGATTAAATTGAATGTTAACATATGATTATATTGTGATTAAATCAATATATATGTTAGGATGCAATTTACCGTGTTATGAAACGACGTAAATCTAACGACATACGACGACTACTGAGCCCCATTTGAACATTAGGAATTCGTAAGATACAAATGACATGTCATTAGGGTTTACATGATTCGGGTGCTAGTCTTGAACGTCCTACCGATGGCTGAGGTCCGGCGTTGTAGATACTCCATAGCTTGTGTGAGTAGCATCGTGTAGCTACGTTTCGACCCACAGCTCGTGTGAGCATTTTGATTCACAGCTCGTGTGAGCATTCTGATTCACAGCTCGTGTGAGCATACATGTACAAGAATTGACAGATTATAGTAATATGAGTTAGCACACTATGTGTGAGCTATCTCGGGTATCCAACGATATTCTAAACGGTTCAATGGGTATTATTCTGATAAAAATGGTAAGAGAGTGATATGTATTATGCCATGTACATATATGAACATCTTTGATATGATGATACATGGAAATTATGTAAGTTGATATAAGTAATAAACTTAAGTGTTAATGTTGAGAATAAATGGTTATCAATGTTGAATTTATATGAAATATGTTCAAGTATGCTAACATGTGTTGTTGTTTGATGCTTAGGCATGTGCCAAGCTATTAGTTGAATGGTATTATGTTTACTTATAAGTTGTATTGTGTAACAGCCATTTTCAGTGAAATCGGAACAGTGGTTTCGGGACCACAAATCCGAGTCAGAAAGAAAATTTATTTTAATATTATTGCATGAATTGCATTATGACAGAATTGACGTATGAAAATTTTATTAAGAAAATTTTATCGATTTTATGATTAATTGTGGAAAGGGCCAAATTGCATAAAATGCAAAAGTTGAGTTCTAGTAGCTATAAGTATCAAATAGCTATGGAATTCAAAACTTGAGTTCCTTATATGGTAATTAGACCATGAAGAAAAGTTAGTAGATATTTTTGGTGAATCATCCATGGAAAATTAGAAAAAGAAAAGGACTAAATTGGAAAGTGGAAAAAAATTAAAAGATGATAATTAAATTCAATAGAAAATATCATCTTATTTTCATCACCTTCCCAAAATTAAAACATGGAAACCCTAGGAAAGAGAAAAATGTTCAAGCAAACTTTATTGGCTTGATTAGGTATGTTTTCTTCTTCCGTTTTTAGTAATTTTTATATTTCCGAGTTCGTAATAGCTTAAATTTTCTATTTTGGGAATTAATTTGCAAAGTTATCAAAGTATGAAAAATTTTCCATGGATGAGTATGCTGAAATTTTGAAATTTATGATAGAAAATGAAAGGTTGTTGATAGATAAACAACTTTACAAAGAGAATTTTGATGAAATTATAATTTAGGGACTAAATTGAAAAATGGTAAAACCTATGGAAAAATTTTGAATTTTTGAAATTTATGGGATTTTATTAAGATATGTAAAAATTAGTTAAGCTTGGAATAATGATTAAATTGCATGAATTTTATTTTTCCGAGCCTAGGGACAAAATTGTTATTTATGAAAGTATAGGGGAAAAATGGTAATTTCACTAGGAAGTGAATTGAGTTAAATTTAGTATGAAATGGATTAAATTGATGTTAAATACATTTATTTAGATCTGAAAAGATCAAATAAAGAGTTAGATCGAGGAAAAGAAAAGTGATGGATTAGTAGATTTTCATAAATGAACAAGTGTCGAGGTAAATTCATGTAACTAAATTGTGTTTATTTTTATGATTGAATTGAGTGTGGTATGTATTTATGTGAATTATATAAATGTTATAAATGTATGAAATATTCACATGTCTGATAATGTCCGGAAAATGTTAAGCTCTGTTTGAATAATGAAATTCGATGGATACATGATTTCCCATATTGAATGTGGTCCTGCATATGTTTTGGACAGAATATAGCTCAGACAAGCATCCTGTTATAAGCCCTCTCGAGCGTCTTGTTATATAGTTCCTGCGAGCATCCTGATCGGTAGTGATCCTGCATGTGTTGCGTACTACCGCAGCTCTTTGTAAGCGTCTTGTTACACGATCCGATCGGTTGTGATCCAGCATTTATTGTGGACACAAACACAGCTCTTCGTGAGTGTCCTGATATAAACTCTTATGAGCTTCCTGACATGGCTCGCTTGAACTCCCTATTATGCTATCCGAGCTCCCTGTTAATAACTCTTCAGAGTTACCTATTAAGCTCAATGAGCTTCTTGTTCTGAACTCTTATGAGTTTCCTGTTTAGCCCGGATAAGCGTCGTGTTTCACGGCTCATCTGAGCATCCTGATATATGGCTCGAGAGTGTGCTTCCTATTATATACCCCTATGGGTACCCCTGAACATGAGTTGACGAATCATTGATTTGTATACCTCGAGTACACTACCTGGGTATCCATCGACATTTCAATAATTCAATGGACAAAATTTTTGATGTGAGAAAAATGTAACACCCCTTACCCATGTTCGACTCCTGAATAGCGTACGAGGCATTACCGAAACAAAACACATACAGTCGTACTAAACCGAGACATAAAATTTACATCCAAATTTAGAACTTTTCAATTTTCATCACACACTCATTCAACCTAGTCATGCATCTCATAAATTGCATCATCATAAACATATAACTTGATCAATAATAGCCAACATCAATGGCCTTTTACAAAATAAACTATCAAATAACATAGGCCAACATTTTAGGCCAAATCAATTATGATACATAACAATATAACCAAGTCCTCTATACATGCCATAATTCAAAATATTGATTTCAAAATACCAAAAGACTATTGAAATTGTGGATGGATCTCCAACGATCTCCAAATCCCGAGCTAGCTTGGTGACACTATAAAATAAGGGAAAAGAGAAGGGAGTAAGCATATAGCTTAGTAAGTAAGTATGCAAATAATAAACAATTTATTAACATGCCTTTAACAATCCTCATAATATGTTCTCAAGATAATGCAATCATAATTACACATAGTTCCACCATTTACTTGTATTCATCTTAAGTTGTCTACTCAAGTCACAGTCACAAAATCATTTATATCTTGAGATAAAAAACTCAAAATTAAGATCCGTTAATTTTATCTAAAACTATATTCACATATTTTCTTACCATAAAATTTTCAGTATTTTTGGTTTAGCCAATAAGTACAGTTTATTCTTTAAATTATCTCTTATTCTGCTGTCTTACAGTTTTGACCCTTCTTCACTAAAAATTAATTATCTCTTCGTACGGGATTTAGATGATGTTCCTGTTTGTTTCTATTGAAGGTAGACTCATTAAAAAAATTAATAATATAAATTATAAACCATATATATTTTTATACAATTTTTAGTGATTTTCCAAATTCAAAACAGGGGATTCTGAAATCATTCTGACCTTGTCTCACAAAAATTCAAATATCTCAGAATATGAAATTTTTTCACTTACACCATTTCTTCTATGCAAAACTAAACTCAATAAGATTTAATTTAATATCTTATTCAAATTCTAATTCAATTTTCACCATTTTTGGTGATTTTTCAAAGACACATAACTGCTGCTGTCCCAAAATTGTTTTATTGTAAATTTTACTCTTTCATAATTTCTTTGTATTAACTTTCATAGTGACATTTACCCCATATCAAACTTACCAAAGTTCGATCACCTATCGAGCACATTGCTCATAAATTGACACACACATACCTGCACTTATTCATCACTTAGTCATATTCGTTTATACTTAGTCATTTCCCGTTGAACACATCGGATTAATAACGGATACACAGAAATTTGCACATAAGTGCCACACTTGTAGCTAAAGATACTTCATATCACACCTTTCACATAGACTCGCTCTCGAGCTAATCACATTCACGGGTCTACTCACACAAGTTGTCGAGTATCCGTAACACGTGCTGAATAACTCAGCCACCGGTAGAACTTATAAGACCAGCACTCGTTCCACATAGTCACAATCTCTGTCCGCTTCACACAAGTCGCTTCATCATGACAAAACTACACTGCGGTCTTTGCTTACACAAGCTGTCGAGTATCCGTAACACGTGCCGTATAACTTAGCCACCGATAGAACGTATGGACTAGCACCGGGATCATTTATTTCACTTAGATTTCACATAGGTTTCTAGTGAACATGTCACTCGTATCCATTTTTATTCCTAAGGTTCAACCGAGAAATTTCTCACTTGTCGATATTTTGTCAATTACATCAAATATTCAGCCACAATTCATACCATTTATCAATATATGAAAACATAAGTAAAAACGATGCATTATTTACATATAAACTTACCTCAGTGCTAAATATAACGAATTTGTAATCTAGTCCACAACCTTTTCTTTTCCCCAATCAAGGTCAATTCCTTGTCTTTCATGATCTATAATAACACATTTAACTCATTTAATACTCACATTATTCAATTTAGTAAAAAAATCACACTATAGAAAATTACATTTTTGCCCCTAAAGTTTCACATATTTATAATTTTGTCCCTAGGCTTGTAAAATGAAAAACACTTTTTTTCTCAAATCCTAAGCCTAGCCGATTCATATTCCCTCTTATAGTAGCCCACATTTTTCACTAAATCACATTTTTTTACACATAATTTTATAACTTTTATAGATAGGTCCTTTTATACAATTTCATCAAAAATCACTTAGTAAAAGTTGTTTATCACACCCCCAAACTTTCATATTCTTCCATAAAACATCAAAAAACATGCATGTCATCTATGGGTAAATTTTTAAACATAAACCCTAGCTCAAAATAATGGTAGAAATAGGTAAACCGAGCTACGGGGATTTCAAAAATGTAAAGAACATTAAAAACGGGGCTAAAACTTACAATTGAGCTCGGAAGCTTGAAAAACCCTAGCTATGTCTCCCTCATGTGAATTTTGGCCAAGGGGTTGAAGATGAGCAAAAATTGGCTTTCAATTTGGCTTTTTAATTCATTTAATCACCAAATTACTAAAATGCCCTTAACTTAAAAATATTCTATTTCACTTATTTCACGTCCATTTTGTCCAACAAATTAACCAGTGGTCTAATTTCCTTTTAAGGACCTCCAATTTAAAATTTCATAGCAATTAGAAACCTTTAGCTTCTAGAACTCAAGTTTTGCACTTTTTACAATTTAGTCCTTTTGACTAAATTGAGTGTCTAAACATCAAAATTTTCGAACAAAATTTTAATGAAATCATTCTATAAAACTGTAGATCATAAAAATATAAGAATATTAAATTTTTCATCGTCGAATTTGTGGCCCCAAAACTACTATTTTGACTAGGCCCAAAATCGGGCTGTTATAACTTTCCCTCATTTAAGGATTTTCGTCCCAAAATCTTACCGAAAAAGAGGTTTGGGTACTATTTTCTCATGGCTTCCTTTGGTTCCCACGTAGCCTCTTCTACTCCATGTCTTTGCCACAACACTTTCACTAAGGCTATACTTTTATTTCTCAAATGTTCAACTTCTCGAGCCAAAATCTTAATCGGTTCCTCATCATAGGTCATATCCGGTCAAATCTCAATCTCTGTTAGAGAAATCACATGTGAAGGATCAGAACGATAGCGTCGCAACATCGACACATGAAACACAGTATGAATTCTTTCTAACTCTGCCGGTAAAGCTAACCGATATGCCACTGGTCCAATCCTTTCGATAACCTCATACGGCCCAATGAAAAGCGGACTCAACTTGCCTTTTTGGCCAAATCTCAAAATCTTCTTCCACGGAGATACTTTCAGAAACACTTTATCACCCACCTGAAACTCAATTTCTTTTCTTTTCAAATCCGCTTATGACTTTTGTCGATCTGAAGTAGCTTTCAGACAATCACAGATTACTTTCACTTTCTCCTCGGTTTCTCTAACTAAATCAACCCTGTGAATCTGTTTCTTATTGAGCTCGGTCCAATACAAAGGAGTTCGACACTTGTGGCCATATAATACTTCGTACGATGCCATCTGTATACTCGACTGATAACTGTTTTTGTAGGCAAATTCAACCAAAGGTAGATATTTCTCCCAACTACCTTCGAATTCTAAAACACAACATTGGAGCATGTCTTCAAGAACTTGAATTACTCTTTCAGATTGTCCGTCAGTTTGAGGATGAAACGCGGTACTAAAATTCAATTTCATACCCAAGGCTTCTTGCAACTTTTTCTAAAACCTCGAAGTAAATCTTAGATCTCTATCTGAAATAATAGACATAGGTATTCCGTGCAATCTCACAATTTCATCAATATACAACTCAACCAACTTATCAAGTGAGTAGTCGGTACGTACCGGTATAAAGTGAGCCGATTTCGTCAATCTATCAACCACAACCCAAACGACATCTTCTTTTTTTAGAAGCAGAGGCAAACCTGTCACAAAATCTATCGTGATTTTGTCCCATTTCCACTCGAGAACCATCACTGGTTGAAGTAAACCTGAAGGCACCTGATGCTCGGCTTTCACTTGTTGGCAAATCAAATACTTTGATACAAACTCAGAAATGTATCTTTTCATACCCGACCACTAATACAATTTCTTCAAATCACTATACAATTTTGTACTACTCGGATGAACTAACAAACAACCACTGTGTGCCTTATGTAAAAATTTCCAAATCAACTCATCATCTTTTGGTACACATACCCTATCACGGAACATCAAGCAATCATCTAGTTCGATTCAAAAATTTGAATCACTACCTGATTCACACTGAACTCTTTTAACTTGCAATTCCCTGTCTTTCTTTTGAGCTTTACAAATTTGCTGAAGAAATAATGGTCTAGCCCTCAACTCGGCCAAAATCGAACTATCGTCAGACAAAGCCAAACTCATACTTATAGCTCTCAAAGCATACAAGGATTTTCTGCTCAAGGCATCTGCGAGTACATTTGCTTTCCCCGGATGATAATCAATCCCTAGCTCATAATTTTTCAATAATTCGAGCCATATCCGTTGTCGCAAATTCAAGTCCTTTTGATTCATCAAATACTTCAAACTTTTGTGATCGGTAAAGATTCGGCATTTCTCACCATACAAATAATGAAGCCAAATCTTCAAAGCAAAGACGATGGAGGCCAATTCCAAATCATGCACCGAATAGTTCTTCTCATGCGGTTTTAGCTGTCTTGAGGCATAAGCTACTACTTTGCCCTCTTGCATCAACACACAACCAAGACCATTCAATGATGCATCACTATAAATCAAAAACTCTTTTTCGATTCAGGTTGTGTAACACCCTAAACCCAGCCTAGAAGTTAGGCCCGAATCTGGCGTTCCACATTGAAGTGTTTTTTGAAAACCATGTTTTCATTGAAAACCCTTCTTAATATTTTAAAACTAAAGTCTCGATTTGTGTTCATTCAATTTCAAAGCGTAGTTCATTGAAAAATTAATCACTTTTAAAAACGTTATTAACTTCGTTAAAAATCTCTTTTAGTTGCGGAAGCTAATTTAAGGTAAAGAAGTTTAAAACGTATA
Source organism: Gossypium rotundifolium (assembly GCA_025506655.1). Taxonomy (NCBI): domain Eukaryota; kingdom Viridiplantae; phylum Streptophyta; class Magnoliopsida; order Malvales; family Malvaceae; genus Gossypium; species Gossypium rotundifolium. The sequence goes on along the minus strand of CP106725.1, from coordinate 44,287,577 downwards.
TTTTTAAAAACAGTAATTAGGTTGAAAACTCGTCTACGTCTAACAGATATAAAACGTAACAAAAATCCCAAATTCAGAATTAAATCCAGAGAGGCCTTATTATAGAAATTAAAACCCAAAACAGAATTTAAAACATATATAAAGTCCAAAGCATAACAGCCGCAGTCGTGTGGTCACCTCCGTGTCCCTCGTAGCACCGATCCTCCTAATGCTGGGGATTACCTGCACAGTTAAAAATGGGGTGAGTTTACAAAACTCAGTGTGTAATCCCCGTACTAGAGTAACAGTTAGTATATGTGGGCCAAAGCCTTTTAACAGTAATAGTACAGTCCAATTCAAAGTATATGTAGGCTAAAGCTCAAAACAATATCATTTGGGTCACAGCCCTTAACAGAATCAATTGGGCTTAGCCCATTACAGTATCTGTGGCAACTGGGCCTTAGCCCCAATCAGCCTCGGTTGGGCCTGAGCCCATATCAAAAGTCACATATCACATATATCTGGACCTAAGCCCATCTCAATATCAGAATCAGTATATGCAATGCATAAATGCCCATACCAACCCTGCACTCCGTCTCCTGTCCAAGCCTGCACTCTTGTGGGGATTAAATTGACCCACCCATCCCTTCACTCCTTATGTAGCACCGGTTGCGGCACTAACTCAACAGAACGGCTTGGCACTATAGACAGAACAACTAAAAACTATAAATAGAATTGTTATAAACCATAATCAGGATGGCACAGAGCCATAATCAGGATAGCACAAAGCTATCGGTAACTGTAATAAGTTGGCACATAGCCATCAGCAATGGTAATATAATTGGCACATAGCCACGGGTAAATACGGTTGGCACAAAGCCATAGTCAAGATGGCACAGAGCCATATTTAGGTTGGCACAGAGCCATAATCAGATTACACGACTTTATGCCGTTCGTCGGTCCACAGTCGTCTCATGCGACCCGTGCGACCTTAATAGATCAATACTAGATCCATAGTCGTCTCATGCGACTCGTGTGACCCTATCAAAACTTCTTCCGTATTAATGTCCCAACCCCATGCAATATGTCGTGTATGTCATGCTCAATCATTACACGTGTATGCAAAATGACCATACTCAGTAATAGTCATTTAGATATATATTAAAAGCATATCAGTCACACGACCACAGTCAAGTCAGTTTAAAACACAATCATACGATCATAGTCTAATCAGTCAAATTCATAGCACAAGTTAGTCACTTACCCACAAGGACAAAATAGTCATTTTACCCTATAAGGGTATTTAAGTTATTTTACCCTATGGGGGTATTTTGGTCATTTTACTCTTTAGGGGTATTTCAGTCATTTTACTCTTTAAGGGTATTTCGGTCATTTTGCTCTTTAGGAGTGTTTTAGTCCAAACAACACTTACCACATCACATACATTTTATCTGTGTGGGCTCACGCACGACCGATTTCGGCCCAACGAGAAGCAGAACAGCCCAAGACCACGAGAGCGCTCGTGGTGGCCTCTACAGACTAACGCCCATGTTCGTGGGCTCGGTTCACCATACGCACGATCGCACGCTCGTGTGGCATCATACGCCATATTTCTGGCTTTTCGACATTTTTCTGACCTATAGTCATAACAGTGTAAACAACACATACTTTCGGCTTTTCAGCTGATCATCAAATATCGCATACAAATACACACACTCTATTGACTTTCTCGCCGATTATCGAATACAGGGTACTGTTACACACCTTTGTTACGAAGAAAGCGAATAATACTTGAGCACCAGGACCTTGATTGAGTGAGTGCCTCTAGTCTTCTATGATAGCTAACTATGATAGATCACACGCCTTACTGACAAACTGCACTACGATAGATCTCTGTTAGGTAGTACTGATCATAGATGTAGCCTACAACCCAAATTTTACTTTGCAAACCCATAAGGCCTAATCGGTCTATACCCAAAGAGTAAGATAACAAATTACCTTAATCAGACGATGAGAGAAAAACCTCGACGGCCTTAGCACTCTAGAACTTCTTCGCTCCTTGGATTTGACTAGCCCCCAACCAGATCATATTGCGCAAGAGAATCAAGAGCGTTATTAGAGTCCAAAAGAACAGAAGCATTCAGCTTTCAGAGAAATACTAAAAGAGATCAAATTTGAATGTAAAGAAGAAAGTATAAACACCTACCTTTCAGTTAGGAACACTTGCAGAACCGATTAACAATACCAACAATGGAGCATAGAAATATTAGGCCAAGGATAGGGAGAGAAGAAGGTTGAGTACCTTCGGTCTACCAAGCAAAATAAAGAAAAGAAGAAGAAGGAATAGAGAAGGAGCAAACGGCTAGGCTAGAAATCAAAAAGAAAGAATGACATAGTTTTTCCCAAATAGTCAATTTGACAACCCTAGTAACAAAAACGTAAATAGAAAGTGAACTAATACGACACTTTAGAGCTCAAAACAACTCGGCACAGAAAGAGGATTTTTCTAACTCAAAAAGTGGCTAAACACTAAAGCAAATGGGAGAAAAGCCTTCTCGGCCGAATTTCCCTAAGCATAACACCCAAATTCGGCAGAACTTCACTCTATAACAAACTCCCCTTTTTCCTCCCCCTTATCCCCCTCTTAAAATCTATCCACCTTATTCTACTCAACCACATATTCAAACTCCAATTCCATATCCCATAAATCTCTCCCCAAGACCAATTCCACAACCACTTGAGCAGAATTCAATTCCAACACAACCACTGGGCGGCACAGCTGGAAAATAAATAATCCATAGCTTACTCCAAGTCTCAAACCTTTGACCTCCCTGCCACACTTGTGACGCCACAACCACTGCACCAATAAGATTTTTTTGTCGTGATTTCTCCAACAATATTCTTAAAGCCTACTTACTTACATCCAGGGTTTTATTCACCTAAAACCAAAATTTTTCTAAAGCCTAGGTTTGAACCTAAGACTTCTCCAATACTTCTTAGGACCCTTAACCACCAAAGCAGACATACTTTTATGTTATTCATATGCACAACTAAATTCCAATTCCTCCGGTATGCGAAGCCCATTTCTTCTAGGCCCAAAATTTGGGGCGTTATAGGTTGTACCAAAACCAGTGCTTCAGACAATCGTGCTTTCAACTTCTCAAAACTTTGCTAACATTTATCGGTTCATTCAAACTTAACATTATTTTGCAACAACTTAGTTATAGGAGAGGCAATCATCGAGAATCCCTCGACAAAACGTCTATAATACCCAGCTAAGCCCAAAAAGCTTCTAACCTTGGATACATTCTTTGGTGGTCCAATCAACTATTGTCAAAATTTTGCTTGGATCAACCCGAATACCATCACTAGAAACTATATGTCCCAAAAATCTGACTTCACGAAGTAAAAAATCACTTTTACTGAATTTAGCAAACAATTTCTTCTCTCTCAAAATCTGTAACACCATTCTCAATTGTTTGGCATGCTTGGACTCATCTCGAGAATAAATCAGAATATCATCTTTGAATACAACCACAAACTTATCCAAGTATGATTAGAAAATGGGATTCATCAAGTCTACAAAGATGGCAGGAGCATTAGTCAAACCGAAAGGCATCACAAGAAACTCATAATGTCCATACCTCGTTCTAAAAGCGATTTTGGCATATCTGACTCTTTAACTCTCAGCTGATAGTAACCAGACCTCAAGTTGATCTTTGAAAACACTGTCGCCCCTTTTAACTGGTCAAATATATCATCAATTCTCGACAACGGATACTTGTTCTTTATGGTCACCTTGTTGAGCTATCGATAGTCAATACAAAGTCTCATAGATCCGTACTTTTTCTTCACAAACAATACGGGAGCACCCCAAGGAAAAAAAACTCGATTTCACAAATCCCTTATCTTTCAACTCTTGCAACTGAGCTTTTAATTCTTTCAATTCAGTTGGAGCCATTCTATACGGAGCAATCGAGATAGGTCCAATCCCAGGCAATAGATCAATGGCAAATTCAATCTCTCTAATCGGAGGTAGCTCAGGCAATTCTTCTGGAAACACATCTGGAAATTCACAGACTACTGGCACTAATTCAAGCTTCGACCCGAACATCTCAATATTCAACACATAAGCAAGATAAGCTTCACACTCTTTTCTCATGTATTTCTGAGCAGACACGTGCGAAATCACCATAGGAAATTTATTTGATTCATCTGTTTCAACCCAAAGAATCTCACCATTTTCACATTTCAACTCAAGGTTTTTCCATCTACAATTTACCTTGGCATCATGCAATGTCAACCAATCCATACCCAGAATAACATCAAACTCATCAAATGGCAATAACATCAGATTAGCCAGAAAACAGTGACCTTGAATCATCAAAGGACAATTCTTGCAAATCTTATCAACTAACACATATTTTCCTAAAGGGTTTGACACTTTAATCACAAATTTAGTAAGTTCAAATGGAAAACTCTTACTAGATACTAAATCCACACAAATATAGGAATGAGTAGACCTGGGATCAATCAATGCAATAACATTAGTACCATAAAGAGAGAATGTACCAGTAATCACATCGGGAGATGACGCATCCTCACGGGCACGTATGGCATAAGCTCTAGCAGGTGCTCTCACTTCTGACCTCACAACTGAATCTTTCGCTATACTTTTACTGCTAGCTCCAATTTTGGCATTTCTCGGTGGTCTACCTCTGCTGGCAGTATTACCCGGTCTAACACTTTGATTTTCCTTCTTCAACCTTCTCAGGACAATCTTTAATATAGTGACCTCGAGAACCACACTTAAAACAAGCACGACTAACCATATAACACTCGCCGGGGTGTCGTCTACTACAATGCTGACAATCAGGTCTATTGGATCTAACATTACCCACACTTGCCATTGAAGTAACTTGAGTTTTAGAACCCGAATATGATCTCTCACAGTCTCAGTACGAATACCCAGCTGAAACAGTCACTCGAGGATTCATTTCTTTGGACTTCTTGGATTGAGACTGGAATGACTTACTCATTGGCCTCTTTCTTGCATCTCTGGTTTCAATCACAACTTTTCTCTTTTCTTTGTTCAGCTCTTCAGTTTTACAAGCTCGACCGACAAATACCACAAACTGTTTTAACTCTAAGATCCCAACTAGCAGTTGAATATCCTCGTTCAACCCATCTTCAAATCTCTTACACATAATGGCCTCGGTACACACACATTCCTGGGCATATTTACTGAGTCTAACAAACTCTCTTTCATATTCTGCCACAGATATTCGGCCTTGCTTTAACTCGAGAAACTTTTTACATTTTTTATCAATGAACCATTGGCTTATGTACTTCTTTCTGAATTCCTCTTGGAAGAAATCCCATGTAACCCTTTCTTTCAGAACCATAGATACTAGTGTCTTCCACCAGTGATATGTTGAGTCCCTCAATAAAGATATAGCACACTTTAAACATTCTTCGAGAGTACAAGAAAGTTCATTAAATAACCAAATAGAATTCTCAAGCCAAAACTCTACTTTCTCGGGATCATCATCTATGTTAGCCCTGAATTCTTCAGCCCCTTGCTTTCGAATCTTATTAACCGGAGGCTTATTCAGTCTTACCATTTCTGTACCTTTAGGAACTATGGGAACCAGTTGGGGAATAGGAGGGAGTGGAAGAGGTTGAACATTCAGATTCGCTCGAACAAATTCTGTATACCAATTATTCATCATATGGAGGAAGGCTTCTCGAGCCCCATCTTCCTGACTATGTGTTTCAAGTCTACTATCCACTAGCGTGGTCCTTTGCGCCGAGTCGGCGCATTACTCTCCAAGTCATCATCTATAGCTCGGTCGGGATCCATTTACTATATTAAAACACAATTTAAATTGTCAGGAGTCATCACACTATCACAGTATATTTATGGCATGTATAGCTAGACTTTCAAACACGCTATGTTAGTCTGAGAACTGACTAAATCATAGCTCTGATACCACTAAAATGTAACACCCTTTACCTGTGTTCGACGCCGGAATAGGGTACGAGGCATTACCGAAACAAAACACATACAGTCGTACTAAATCGAGACATAAAATTTATATCCAAATTTAAAACTTTTTAATTTTCATCACACACTCATTCAACCTAGTCATGCATCTCATAAATTGTATTATCATAAACACACAACTTGATCAATAATAGCCAACATCAATGGCCTTATACAAAATGAACTATCAAATAATATAGAACAACATTTTAGGCCAAATCAATTATGACACAGAACAATATAGCCAAGTCCTCTATACATGCCACAATTCAAAATATTGATTTCAAAATACCAAAAGAGTGTTGATAGTGTGGATGGATCTCCGACGATCTTCGAATCTTGAGCTAGCTTGGTGACACTATAAAATAAGGGAAAAGAGAAGGGAGTAAGCATATAGCATAGTAAGTAAGTATGTAAATAATAAACAATTTATTAACATGCCTTTAACAATCCTCATAATATGTTCTCAAGATAATGCAATCATAATTACACATAGTTCCACCATTTACTCATGTTCATCTTAAGCTGTCTACTTGAGTCATAGTCACTAAATTATTTATATCTCGAGCTACAAAACTCAAAATTAAGATACGTTAATTTTCCATGAAACTAGACTAACATATCTTCTTACCAGAAGATTTTCAGAATTTTTAGTTTAGCTAATAAGTACAGTTTATTCTTTAAAGTCTCCCCTATTCTGCTGTCTAATAGTTTTGACCCTTCTTCACTAAAAATTAATTATCGCTTTATACGGGATTTGGATGATGTTCTCGTTTGTTTCTATTGAAGGTAGACTCATTAATAAATTTAAGCATAAAAATTATAAACCATAATTATTTTATACAATTTTTAGTGATTTTCCAAAGTTGGAACAGGGGATTCCAAAATCATTCTGACCTTGTCTCACAAAAATTCAAATATCTCAGAATATGAAATTATTTTGCTTACACCGTTTCTTTTATACGAAAATAGACTAAATAATATTTAATTTCATATCCTATTCAACTTCTAATTCAATTTCCACCCTTTTTGGTGATTTTTCAAAGACACATAACTGCTGCTGTCCCAAAACTGTTTTATTGCAAATTTTACTCTTTCATAATTTTTTTGTATTAACTTTCATACTAACATTTACCCCATATCAAACTTGCCAAAGTTCGATCACCTATCGAGCACATTGCTCATAAATTGACACACACATACCTGCACTTATTCAAAACTTAGTCATATTCGTTTATACTTAGTCATTTCCCGTTGAACGCATCAGAATAATAACAGATACACGGAAATTTGTACATAAGTGCCACACTTGTAGCTAAAGATACTTCATATCACACCTTTCACATAGACTCGCAAGCTAATCACATTCACGGGTCTGCTCGGACAAGCTGTCGGTTATACGTAACTACTCAGTGCTGCTAACACAAGCTGTTAGGTATTCGTAACACACACCAGATTACCCAGCCACTGGTAGAACTTATAAGACCAGCACCCATTTCACATAGTCACAATCTCAGGTTTGCTCACACAAACTTTCGGTTATGACGAAACTACAAGGTGCTGCTTACACAAGCTGTCGAGTATCCGTAACACATGCCAGATAACTCAGCCACCGGTAGAACGTACGAACCAGCACCCAGATCGGTTATTTCACTTAGATTTCACATAGGTTTCTAGTGAACATGTCACTCGTATCCATTTTTATTCCAAAGGTTCTGTCGATATTTTGTCAATTACATCAAATATTCAGCCACAATTCATACCATTTATCAATATATGAAAACATAAGTAAAAACGATGCATTATTTACATACAAACTTGCCTCGGAGCAAAATATGACAAATATACAATTTAGTCCACAACTTTTTCTTTTCCCCGATCAAGGTTTATTCCTCGTCTTTCTTGAACTATAATAACACATTTAACTCATTTAATACTCACATTATTCAATTTAGTTAAAAAATCACAGTATGGCAAAAATTACATTTTTGCTCCTAAAGTTTCACATATTTATAATTTTGCCCCTAGGCTTGTAAAATGAAAAGCACTTATTTTTCTCAAATCCTAAGCCTAGCCGATTCATATTCCCTCTTATAGTAGCCCACATTTTTCACTAAATCACATTTTTTACACATAATTTTACAACTTTTACAGATAGGTCCTTTTATGCAATTTCATCAAAAATCACTTAGTAAAAGTTATTTATCACACCCCAAACTTTCATATTCTTCCATAAAATATCAAAACACATGCATGTCATCCATGGGTAAATTTTTAAACATAAACCCTAGCTCAAAATAATGGTAGCAATAGGTAAACCGAGCTACGAGGATTTCAAAAATGTAAAGAACATTAAAAACGGGGCTAAAACTAACTTACAATTGAGCTTGGAAGCTTGAAAAACCCTAGCTATGTCTTCCTCATGTGAATTTTGGCCAAGGGGTTGAAGATGAGCAAAAATTGGCTTTTAATTTGGCTTTTTAATTCATTTAATCACCAAATTACTAAAATGCCCTTAACTTAAAAATATTCTATTAGACCTATTTCATGTCCATTTTTGTCAAAGAAATTAACCTATGGTCTAATTACCTTTTAAGGACCTCCAATTTAAAATTTCATAGCAATTTGACACCTCTAGCTTCTAGAACTCAAGTTTTGCACTTTTTATAATTTAGTCCTTTTGACTAAATTGAGTGCCCAAACATGAAAATTTTCTAACGAAATTTTCACAAAATCATTCCATAAAACTGTTGATCATAAAAATATAAGAATATTAAATTTTTCCTTGTCGAATTTGTGGCCCCGAAATCACTATTCTAACTAGGCCCAAAATCTGGCTGTTACAAAAAATATAAGAATTAAATGGATTATATCTTGGAAATTCCTGAAATACTTATAAATCTATGTTTGATGAGCTCATATCTGTTTTCCTGAAATTCATGTGAATTACATGACTAACTGTTTTGATGTGTATATGTGATTAGGAAATTGGCCAAAATGATTGGATGGATGTTTTGTATGATAATCTTAAATGTAAATACATGGTAAGTGAAATTCCTGTTATACAAACTTACTAAGCATTAAATGCTTACACTATTTTATTTTCTTTTATTTTATAGTACTCGAAAGCTCGTAAAGGTTAGAGACCGGTCGGAGCATCATCACACTATCCTCCAGCTCGTTTTGGTACAAATAGCAAACTTATTTTAGTAGAATGGCATGTATAAGCTAAGTTAGGTAAAATGGTGAAATTTTTGGTTGTAACTAGCAATTGGGATGGCTAGTGGAAAGTATATTTTGATGTAATTATATAAGGCCATATTATGTTTGAAGAGTGTTGGAATGGCTAAACGGTAATATATATATATAAAGCAAATGATGACTGGATTTGAGTTAGTATAATTGAATAATTTGTAAGTAAACATAAATGTAATTGTGGAAATTTAAACATTTAATCATATGTGTTAATATAACATAAAAAATACTTGTTTTTGGCTTGGTTTATATATACCAAATTGGTTTGAAATTATGTTGAAGTGTTCATGTAGGTGTAAGGTTAAAAGGGGTGAGAAATAAGGCTTGGAAAATGACCTTATTTTGTACACACGAGCAAACACATGGGCGTGTATCTCAACCGTGTGTGACACACGGCCATGCGCACGGGCGTGTGGTTTGGCCGTGTGCCCCCTGCATATTAAAAATTGAGAAACAGAATGCTCAGAATTGAGTACACGGCCAGAGACATGGACGTGTGTCTCAGACGTGTGAGACATATGGCCCACACATGGGCATGTGTCCTAGCCGTGTAACCCTTGCATGTAATTTTGAAAAATTAAATTGTACACACGGTCTAGCACACGGGCGTGTGGCTGGCCGTGTGACCCAAGTCAGAGAGTTACACGGGTAAGGACATGGGTTGGAACACAGCCATGTGACTCACATTGAATGCCCACACGGCTTAGGACACGAGCGTGTCATTGGCCGTGTGAGCCACACGGCTTGGCCACACAGGCGTGTGTATAACAGCCTATTTTCAATAAAATCAGAATAGTGGTTTCGGGACCACAAATTTGAGTCCAAAAAGAAAAATAATTTTAATACTATTTTATGATCTACAATATAATAAAAATAATATTGTGAGATAATTTCGTAAAGAAAATTTACCGATTACATGTTTAATTTGATAAAGGACCAAATTCCACAAAGTGCAAAAATTGAGTTCTAATAACTAAAAGGATTAAATAGCTATAGAATTTTAAAGTGGAGGTCCTTATATGGTTATTAGACCATTAAAAATACTTAGTTGTTAAGGATGATGATTCATCCATGGAAAATAAAATTAAAGAAAATGACAAAATTGGAAAGATGAAAAATAAAGATGATAAGTAATTAAAAGATGAAAATATAATCATTTATCATCATCTTCCCCAAATATTTTGAATAGAAACCCTAGGAAAGAGAAAGCAAGCTTTCTTGGCCAAATTAGGTTAGTATTCAAGTCCCGTTTTTAGTAATTTTTATATTTTTGAGATCGGGACAACTTAATCTAGCTATTTTGGAGATTAATTTGTAAAGTTATCAAAGTTTTTCCATGGATGAATATGTTGAAATTTTGAAATTTATGGTAGAATATGAAAGGTTGTTGATAGATAAACAACTTTTACAAAGTGAATTTTAATGAAAACATGATTTAGGGACTAAATTGAAAAGTTATAGAATTCATGGAAAAATTATGAATTTTATGAAATACATGGGCTGTAAATGTTACATGTAAAAGTTGGCTAGGCTTGGAACAAGGATTAAATTTCATGAATTTCATTTTCTGAGCCTAGGGACAAAATCGTCAATAATTAAAAGTTTAGGGGCAAAATGATAATTTTGCCTAAGATGTGAATTGAATTGAAATGAACATGAATTGATGTTAAATTCATTCATCTAGATCCGGATAGACCAAATTCGGAGTTAGAATGGAAAAAAGAGGAAAATGTCAGATTAGTAGATTTTACGTACACGAACATTTGTCGAGGTAAGTTCATGTAACTAAATTGTGTATATTTATATGTTTAAATTAAATGTTGTGAATTTGAATTGTATAAATTTTATATATATATATATATATATATATGACATTGAAGACATATCCGACAAAGCTCGATAAATGATAATATTTAAAATAAATGATATTGCCCGATAAATGATGAATGATAAAAAATGTTACTTTTATGGTTGAAATGAATGTGGAATGTGATTATTTGAATTATATGAATATTGTAAATGAATGAAATAATCACATACCTGATAATGCGTGAAAAATGTTAAATCCCATTTGAATAAATGCAAGTCGATGGATATGTAACACCCCTTACCCACGTCCGATGCCAGGACAGGATACGAGGCACTACCGTACTTGACTTTACTTAAACATGTATTATCGGCTATAAAATTTCTTTCCATCTTAAAACTTTTATTTCTTACTAATAACATACTTTTCATAGGCCTTCGAGGCCTTAAACGTACATCTGGAAGGTTTCGGGATTCATCCGAAAACTTTGGCACTTCTTGAAAATTTTTGCCTAAACAGGGGCCACACGCCCGTGTGCCCCTAAAACATGCCCGTGTTTGACACCCGTGGTTGACACTGACTTATTTCAAATGACTAAGCACACGCTCGTGTCCTTCACACGGCCTTGACATGCCCGTGTCCTCTACCCGTGGAGGTCTTTGTTTATGATGTCATCATACTTTTAACAGCACACAGCCATGGCACACGCCCGTGTGCTGGCCCGTGTGACGAATCATATTTTCGTAAATTATTGCAGGGACACACAGCCTATTAACACACCCATGGGGCTGACCCTATGTCACACACAGCCTAGACACACACCCGTGCGGACAATTATAGGGCTATTTTCCAAGCCAATTGCCATCCTGAAACATAAACACATTTATACTATCTTAAACAACTAAATTATTCCATCCGTTGCATAAACTTAATTGCATAAAATTATCATCATGAAAGGGCATATAACTTAACAAATATTGACCAATTTCTAATGGCCATATACAAAAGAATATATAATCTTAATAACCAAGCCTTTAGCTCACAATATGTCATGACCAAAATGATCAAACTCCTATACATACCATACTCAAAATTTATTTAACTTTATTGTACCCAATTTGTGGATGATAGTGTGATCTGAGCTTCGACATCTATGATCCCCGAGCTAACTTGGCGAACCTACATGGAAAAAGGAAAGGAGAGAGGTAAGCATATAGCTTAGTAAGTTTGCATGAGGATTTAACAAAGCAATATAATAGCTTATAATTAAACTCGTCCCTCATAAGTCTAAAGCAACATAAATCTCAAGTGCTTGAACTTACTTACTCTTACTTACTCTTTCTCATCACTTACCACATTATAATTTCATGCTTGTAATTAAATTAGGGTACCTTTATCACTTAATCACATAGATTAGCACTTTTACTAATATAACATGAACATCAAATCATTATCTTCCTTAACTTAGGTAGAATTCCTTATCATTTTTGAATAACTTAACTTATATTATTTTGCTTACTTAGCTTTCTTGTTACTTCTTTCATACTTGTCTCTTTTTCCCGTTGACTTACTAGGAATGTCGAAGGATACTCAATCTCATCAAACATGCATCTCGATGCCAATGCCATATCCTAGATATGGTCTTACATGGGATCGCCTTATGATACCAATGCCATATCTCGGATATAGACTTACACGGGATTCCTTAGCTTGATGTCGATGCCATATGCTAGACATGGACTTATACGAGATCTTCCTTAGATGTTTCCTTTTGAAACTTACCATTACCATGTCTTGACGTGGTCTTACGTGGTATCCTTGCCTTATGAACTCACCAATGCCATGCCTTGGCATGGTCTTACATGGAATCCTTGCCTTATGAACTTACCAATGCCATGCCTTGGCATGGTCTTACATGATATCCTTGCCTTATTCGATACCGATGCCATGTCCATGACATGGTCTTACATAGGATCTACGTTTGGTGCTGATGCCATGTACCAGACATGGTCTTACACTGGCTTTCATTGTCTCATATTATGACATAGGTATCCTTGTTATTCCGAATCTTCAACCGAGACTTTCACTTACATATTCTCATTAATTTTCTTATTAGGCATTGTCAATCAACTTTATGATAATAATGTACATTGTACAACACAGTAAGTAATTTAATTGTAAAAGTAATATGTAGCTTTAAATTCATACAAACTTACCTCGATACTCAAAATGTGTAGAGTTGTGCAATTTAGTCCTCAACCTTGTTTTTGCCTCGGTTTCAATTCAGGCTTCGTGTTTCTTGATCTATAATAACAATTTAACTTGTTTAATATTTACATTGACTAAATCGACTCATAAATCATACTTTGGCAAAAATTACATTTTTGCCCCTAAACTTTTTTAAAATTACTCTTTTGCCCCTAAGCTCATAAAATGCTTTTTATTCAACTTTCTTGCATTACAAGCCTAGCCGAATGATATTCTCTACTATAACGACATTCAATTTCCACTATTTTACTCATGTATGGCCATTTTCATAACTTTTGCAATTTGGTCATTACATGGATTTTTCATGAAAATCACTTAGGAATTGATGTTTATCCTACATCAAACTTTCATAATCTTCCATAAAACATTAAAATACATGCAAGTCATACATGGGTAAATTTTTGAACATAAACCCTAGCTCAAATTATAGCTAGAAATAATTAAACCGAGCTACAAGGATCTCAAAAATACGTAGAACATTAAAAACAGAGCTAGGATACACTTATTATCAAGCTTGGAAGATGAAAAACCCTAGCTATGTCTTCTTTGTGATTTTTGGCCAAGGGGGAGGAAGATGGACACTAATTTTGTAACACCCCAAACCCGGTCTAAACGCTACGACCGAATCTAGCATGTTACTGGGAAGAAAACGTTTTATAGACCATTATGTCGACTTGAATTGAAATGAAAACTTTTGGGGTAGTTAAGAAAATTGTGGCTGAACCGGGCAAATTATTAAAACGTTTTGAAACTTATTTTAGTGTGATAGAATTACCTGGCTGATTATTATTCATTCAATGTATATGTTTAGAAAAGAAACTCAGAAAAATTACCTTATGTTTATAAAAACGTTTGTATCATAAATTACTTGGCATGCATTTTTCGTTTAATAATAGTTTAAGGAAAAAGAAAGGAAAGAAAAATAACAAATCCCAAAGTAAAGTTTAAGTGGCCTTATTACAAGAATCGAAATCCAAAACTTAAAGTAAATAAGAACTAAATTCAAATTAAATAGTGAAATTAATTGTCGAGCATGGCCATCACGAGTCCACCCTGGCTCCGGATCCACGATCTAAGCATTATCTGCAAAATGTAATGGAAGGGGTGAGTCACCGAGACTTAGTGTGTAAATCCCCATCCCAAAAGATGTTATGCTCTTACACAGATTCATATAATATTATGCATGTCATGCAACCCATTGCCTAATTATCCATCCGAGTCTCCCAAATCTTCCCCCTGTGGCACCTAGCCACTGGTGGTACCTAACCACTGGTCGAACCTACTACTGACACATACCTTCGGCTTTTCTCACAGTTTGGCACGAGAGATCACAGCAAGAAAGATTTGAATTCTGCGAATAAAGAGTGAAAACTGACAAGATCTTAGGGAAGTGATTCGGGTTAGAAACTAAATGAGAAAGAGAGAAATAGCAAGGAAGAAAACCACGGAGAACTTACCAATCTTGAGATGATGATTCGGCTATGGTGTAACTTCGGGAAAAGAGGCTAAACTTGAAGGTTTCAGCTATGGGAGAAGAAAGTATAGGCAAAGAGGGTTCGATTTTTAGGAAAATATTGGAGAGGAGAAGAGAGAGTTAGAGGGTTGTGGCAAAGGAAGAGAACCCACAAGAGAAAAGAAAGAATTTCGGCTCGAAGAGAGAAGATGAGAAAGAAAGAAAAAGATGAAAAAGGTGATCACTTGCCTACTAATTTTGGCATATCAACCGAATTTCACCCCCTCTCCAGAGTTGGGTTTTCGGCCAACTCTTCCATCACCTGATAACTCTTATCCCACTTGTTATCTTAATTCATATCCTCCCTTCAAGAGAAGCCTCCTTGGCACCAACTCCTCCCTTCATATTATCAAAAAAATACAAGAATTAAAACTCCTATTTTCAAGCTATTATGCTGTCCTCCCTTCCCCCCTTGGAGTGCTGAATTTTTGCCCAAAAACTTGGGCCCCAAACGGCCAGTACTTGGCCCAAATCCCTTCCCTTAATGACGCTGCCCACTTGCTCCTTGCGACACCACCAAACTTTGGGCCACTAGCTCACCTTGCAATTTAAACACAGATACCCACTTTAATTATGTCCTAGTGTTCTTTATTAGCAAATTAACCCAGGTCTCAGCCCAAACCTGGGCCCAATTTGCACCTCTAAACCTCAAGCTAACACTTTAACCCTACAACACACAAAATGCATAGACCCACTTATACAGGATGTTACAGTTCTACCCCCCTTAAATTAAATTTCGGCCTCGAAATTTACCTGATCAAAAGAGTTAAGGGTATTGCTAATGCATAACATCCTCCGACTCCCATGTCGCTTCTTCCGAACCGTGGTTCCGCCATAATACCTTCACCAAAGGGATTGATTTCCTGCATAATATTTTGACATCCACTACACCAAAACAGACTTTTAGCGGCATTTTTTATGGCTTTTAGCGGCGTTTTTAAGCGCCACTAATATTCTTTGCGGCGCTTTTGAAAGCGCCCAAAAATGCCGCTAAAACACGCGCCGCAAAAGTTAGCGGCGTTTATTGTGAAAAAACGTCGCTAGAAGTCTTGACTTTTGGCGGCGCTTTTATAAGAAACGCCACTAAAGGTCCATACCTTTAGCGGCGTTTTTATTAGAAACGCCGCTAAAAGTCCATACCTTTAGCGGTGTTTTTATTAGAAATGCCGCTAAAAGTCCATACCTTTAGCGGCGTTTTTATTAGAAACGCCGCCAAAAGTCCACACCTTTAGCGGCGCTTTTTTCAAAAACGCCGCTAAAAGGCCACACCTTTAGCGGCGCTTTTATGAGAAGCACCACTAAAAGTCCACACCTTTAGCGGCGCTTTTTTTAAAAACGCCGCTAAAAGTCCACACCTTTAGCGACGCTTTTATTAAAAATGCTGCTAAAAGTCCACACCTTTAGTGGTGCTTCTAACAAAAATGCCGCTAATTTGCACAGATTTGCACTGCTATTTTTCTGCAATATCCTACCCTCCCTGCATTAAAACCAACCAAAAACAATGACAATTGCATATAATTCCAACCTGGCAACAAATAAAAGATTTAAATCTCACCAAAAGCATTAAATCTAAACGATACTTCAAATTTAATAAATGATATATGACATTTATTAATAAATGAAGCATAATTCAAACAATTTTGCAATAATGTTAACTGTAACAATGTTTAAAAAATCTTACAACAATAAAACAAATGTCTAAGAGGGCGGCTTCTGCGACTGCTGCTTGAACAACTGCATCATAGTCTACAGCTGTAGCTGGAGTTCTTCATACTTTCTATTCTGCTCTGCCTCCCACGCTGCTGCCTCTGCTTTAAGTTGAGCAATATGCTCTGCCTCCCTCGCTACTGCCTCCGCTCTAAGCTGAGAAATTTGCTCAGCTGTGCTCGCTTCCATTAGAGATATCTGGTCTTTCAGTCTCTGAACTTCAGCACGAGATTGACTCCTGGAAGGCATGTATTGCCGAGAGCGGATCAAAATATTAAGTCGGGGTAACACCTGATCCTTGACATCGAACCCGACCATACCTTGTAAGACCCAAAACATTAGTGATAATTTTGTTATAAATATACTCAAGATTAACAAAACTATCAATCGAAGCAGTCGTACCTTTTAGGACCGAAAACATCAGTAATAATTCTATTATCAATCTCCTCGAGATTAATAGAACTGCCAGATGAAGCAACCGCTTCATACTCCGCCTTCTTCTCCTTTAGTTTATCCTAATAAATCAATAAAAAAGTTAGAAATGAAATATATAATAAAAATGAATGGAACATAACTTAAAATTATAAATTTAAAACTACAAACGATGAATTAAACTATTGTAATTAAACATTATAAATATTTATAATAAATCAAATTTTAGTAAGTAAATATACCAAAATTTTTATAGCCTCGGATGTCATCGGAGATCCATCCTTCTTCTTATGCGTAATGCCAAAAAGCTAAAGGCGTCCAACTTTTTGACCTGATGAAACTTCCTACATTATAGCAGAAAAAATATAATTTAATAGTATAAAGTAATTAATATTTGAAAGAAGTAATAAATTATAATACCTCATTTGACTACACGAGCAAAACTTCTGGAACCTGCCGTGTGTGTGAATTATTGTTTCTGTCTGCTGTTTGTTCCAACTCACTCACGATCCTACATAATAGAATTTGAATTATGTATATAGTAAATACGATAAATCAAAAAATTTATGAGACTTTGAAAGTACGTAATACCTCTCCTTTCTTTGAATTCCAGAATCTAACTTGATCTTCCCATTGGTACCTCAACATTCCCGGCCAGACATTTCGCAATTTTTCTTCGAGGCTTATGTCTTTCTTAAAATATTGTTTTTTAGGGTGCTTTTATTGTCTCTCCATTTTTTACCCAACGTCTTCTTAACATAGTCATCGGAGACCTCTAAAGCAAATTTACCTAGAATTTTTTTTAAAAAGTTAATATAAATGAAGGTTAAATTAAAGTATTATAAATTACATTCACCTTTTATTACCTTAATATTATCGAGAGCACGCTTTTTGTTGGCATCGAGCACGTGATGCCATGATTCGTAGTTAATGGGCAACATATTCGCATTTCGTGTTATAATGCCCAAATAGCACGCCAACAATGATAGAGCTTGAGATCCGATAGGTGGCCATGATTGTTTATCCTTACTTCAACACGCCATCGGCTCTAAGTCGATAAATATGTAAGTAATGTACGTCCTCGAGCTCTGCTCGTCCCACCACCCTCAACTGAAAAATGATATATTATTATATTAAAATTGAAAAATGAATCAATAATAAAATTCAACATGCATGTAAAATAAACTTAACATTACTTTGTAATTGTCCATGCTCGTCATCTATGTTCGGCAGACTAGAAGATCCAACAACTGTATCCTGTCCACTATTTACTTCTTCTGGATTTGGAGTATTCCAGACAATATTTAAACCTCGTAATCGTCTTCTAGGCATTTTCACTGCAATACACATAAAATAGTTCAAAATTTTAGTAACAAATAACAACAATAATAGGACATTTAAAACAGTTAAATTATGTAAGATGACCAGTATGAAAATTATAATATAACATATAAATAATAAATCGTTAAATCTTACTACATCATATTTCGTAAATATCTTCATCTACATCCTGACGAACCCATTGAAATTGTTGACTAGTACTAGGGATATTTTCAGTTAAGTCTTGTTTTGGAAAAGGCAAAGTTTCTGATCTTTCGACTATGTCATCTCTACTTCCACTGCCAATGTCGAACAAGTCTCTAGGGGTGTTTTGAAGGACAACGTACCAACCCTCATCAGTTGGATCTTCGGAGTAAAAAACTTGTTTAACTTGAGAAGAAAATACATACGGATCGTCCATCAGTTGTTCTCCGGTGTGAATCAATCGAGAGAAATTCACCATTGTAAAGTCATATTGATTGTTTTTAATTCCGCGAGTCGTATTCACATCAGCCCAATCACCTCGAAATAAGACAACTTTGCAATTGCCGTAATAATCTAACTCAATGATGTCAGTAATAAGTCCGTAATATTCCAAGTTCCCCTCGATCGGATTACTGTCCCTAGCACTAGCATAACTTGTAATCGAAAAATTAACAACAATTTCGCAATTTTGGGTTCTCCTCAATCTCTCGCGATACCTTGTATGAAATCTATATCTGTTGATGAGGAAGCCACTATATCTTTTAACTATTCTGTTTGGACCTTGTGAAAGCCATTTAACGTCGTCATTTACTTCATTCTGACTCCAAACCTATTGAGTCGAAAGTAAATCGAGTAATTATGAATGTTATGAGAAAACATTATTACTTGTCAATGAAAATTTAAATTGTATACCATTTGGCTTAACCATTCATGGAATGATTCTACGAACAACTTATTAATTTTTTGTCGATTGAATCTTCGGGATCGTGAACGAGCTCTCAATACATGTTTGTACTCACTACAGTAAAAAAAGATTTTACTTTGTTAGAAGACAAATAAATTATAATTGATGAGTATTTATCAAATTCTAGAACTTACTTCCGAAATGGTTCCATTGAATCGTGATGAAGAAGAACGTATCGATGTGCTTGGACCCACGATCTATCGTCTAATTCTACAATTTTGACTTTGCCGATCGGTTCTCTGAAACTTTGAAATAAATAAGTTCTGGCCAAATTATGATCTGTGAGCCCAGTATTTCTACTTGGTCTGTTCATTCTTGTTTCAACATCTTCCAAATACCTCGAACAGAAAGTCATACATTCCTCTGTCAAGTAGCCCTAGGCAATTGATCCTTCCGGATAACGCTTATTACGGCAGTATGACTTCAATTTGGAAAGGAACCTAAACACGGTATACAACATTATCAAAAGTTGCAACTATTATGGGCATTGAGCTGAATGAAGGAATATTTTGTAAATAAATTAAGACCTTTCAATGGGATACATCCATCGATAGAAAATGGGTCCACCAAGAAGTGCTTCACGCAGGAGATGAATTAATAAGTGCACCATAATAGTGAAGAAGGAAGGCGGGAATATCTTCTCCAGATTGCATAAAGTCAATGCAGATCGGTCTTGTAGTCTCTCTAATTCTTGAACATTCAAAACTTTACCACAAATGCCTTTCATAATATTCGACAGTTCAATTACAGGAGCAGTCACCTTTTTCGACATACAGCACCGCATAGTAACTGGCAGTAAGTCTTGCATCAAGATGTGATAGTCATGCGATTTTAAGATATATAGTCTTCGATCTTAAGACTCACACATAGCGATATATTTGATGCATACGCATCTGGGACCTTTATATCCTTCAACACCGTACAAAACACTTCTTTCTCCATCTTCGACATTGAAAAAATAGTAGGCGGCAACCGATATTTCATATTCGAAAGTGCTCGGGGATAAAGCTCACGCCGAATTCCCATGTGGACTAAATCAAGTCGACTCTGAAGATTATCTTTCAATTTTCCATCGACATTCAAAATAGTCCCAACGATGTTCTCGCAGACGTTTTTCTCTATGTGCATGACATCAAGATTATGACGTAAAATCTGATGCTCCCAATAAGGCAACTCAAAAAAAATACTTTTTTTTCCACAAGTCCGCCTCATTAGGATCATCCTTTTCATCAGATTCATCATCACATTCATCCCTAGATCTTCTATTTCTTTGCGGGTTGGCCGGTTGATTCATCTTCCCATAAATGAAATCCATATCTTTCAACATTAAGAATATTTCGGATCCACCGGTTTGCGAAGGAGCTGGTCTGAACTCTTCAGTACCATCAAACTGAGCACTCTGAAATCTAAATGTATGATTTTCTAGTAACCACCGACGATGCCCCATGTAAGAGAACTTCTTCCCATTATATAACCATTGTGAACATGTCTGCACAGCACAACACGGATAAGCATAACGTCCCCTGGTACTCCAACCAGATAAATTAGCATAAGCCGGGAAGTCATTAATAGTCCATATTAAAGCCGTACGTAAATTAAAGTTTTCTTTTCTCATTGCATCGTATGTTTGAACACCAGCCCATAGTTGTTTTAACTCGTCAACAAGTGGCTGCAAATATACGTCAATATCATTCCCCGGCCCTTTCTCTCCAAATATAATCATAGACAAGATAAAAGAAGATTGTTTCATGCAAACCCATGGAGGCAAATTGTAGGGAACAAGCACAATAGGCCAAGTACTGTACGTTGTGCTCATGAGTTTGTAAGGGTTAAATCCATCGAATGCTAGCCCAAGCCTCACACTCCGAGGATTGCTTGCAAAGCTTGGAAATTTGGAGTCAAATGATTTCCAAGCTAAAGAATCTGCAGGATACCTTAACAACCCATCATCTGATCGTCCATCAAGGTGCCACGTCATTGATTCGGCTGTCTTCGATAACATGAAAAGCCGTTGAAGCCTTGGTATTAGCGAAAAATATCGTAAAATCTTAACTGGCTGCTTCCTTGACTGTGTATCGTGTTCATCCTCATTATCGTCCTTCGTATTTCTATTAAGCCAACGGGATTGGCAGCATACATGACAGCACTGTTGATTTATCCGGTAGCCCCAATACAAGATGCAGTCATTTGGGCAACTGTGAATTTTGTTGTAGCCAAGGCCCAAATCCTTTATCAATTTCTTCATGTCTTTGGAAGATTGAGGGATTTTTGCAAACGGGAACATTTCTTGCAGAAACTCTAACAGCATTGTCAACGATTTTTTGGTCCACCCCCCAAACATTTCAAGTGAAAAAGATGAATACAGAATGATAGTTTGGAAAATATTGATCCATCATAAAGTTCTTCATTCATTTCACCAAGTAACGTGTAGAACCTCACCGCTTCTTCATTTGGCTGTTCATCCGGTACACTTCTTGTTTCGGTGAAAGTATTTCCACCAAAATTATGATCATCGATTGCACCCAAGTGAGGTGGAAATGTCCCGAAACCATCACTGCGCATATTAAAAGCATCCCGTAACATGCCTTCAATGTTATCGTCTCTAACATTCTGATTGAAAGCACTATTAGGATACCCCAGATTCATCGATGAAGATGCTCAACTAGATGTACACTCTCCATGAAAAAACCATTTTTTGTACCCCCGGACAAAGCCATTAACAACTAGATGTTTGTAGACCACTTCACGATAATACCAGTTAATATTGCAACACGTCTTACACGGGCAAAGAATCATATTCTCTTGGCTTGCATTTTGAAATGTGAAATTCCGAAAAAGTTTCTCCTCCATTTCGATAGCCGTTGCTTACCCTTGACAATTTCATCCAACTCCTATCCATTTCGTAATTGTTGAAGTCTAAAGTTGACAATAAATTACACGGCTAAATTGTTAATTAATAATTTATGTAAGTAATGCTATGATCATATATATAACTGAGTTATGTATTCTTTAAGATTCATCATACGCGACATTGTTACACCTAGGGAGGTTCCATTATATCTAACAGTGAGATATAAGGCAACCCGTCAGGTTTCCAGCCTATATACTTTGAATCTTATTTTCTCTATACAAGTATTATGTAAGTTATAAAATTTGACCTTAAACTTATGTAAGTTATGAAATTTGATCTTAAAATTAAGTGAGTTATGTATTCTTTAAGATTCATCATACGCGGCATTATTACACCTAGGGAGGATCCATTATATCTAACAGTGAGATATAAGGCAACCCGTCAGGTTTCCAGCCTATATACTTTGAATCTTACTTTTTCTATACAAGTATTATGTAAGTTATGAAATTTGACCTTAAACTTATGTAAGTTATAAAATTTGATCTTAAAATTAAGTGAGTTATGTATTCTTTAAGATTCATCATACGCGGCATTGTTACACCTAGGGAGGATCCATTATATCTAACAGTGAGATATAAGGCAACCCGTCAGGTTTCCAGCCTATATACTTTGAATCTTATTTTTTCTATACAAGTATTATGTAAGTTAAACTTATGTAAGTTATGAAATTTGATCTTAAAATTAAGTGAGTTATGTATTCTTTAAGATTCATCATATGCGACATTGTTACACCTAGGGAGGATCCATTATATCTAACAGTGAGATATAAGGCAACCCATCAGGTTTCCAGCCTATATACTTTGAATCTTTTTTTTATTTAATTTGGTATTTGTATTTAATAAATGTTATATATTTTGGTATTTAATTTGGTATTTGTATTTAATAAATGTTATATTTTTGGTATTTATAAATAATGTTATTAATTTTTAATGCTTAATTGATTTTAGAATTGATTTGATTAAAAATAGTGGTTAATATTATTAAGTTAAAATTTTTATGATTTTCAATAGAATAAATTAATAATAAATTAATAACTCTATTTTATTATTAAATAATTTTGATTTCTTAATAATTTATTTGCTTTGAACTAGACGTTTTGGGAACCAATTGGTCAGACTAGTTTGAAATCAATTCAACTGTCGGATCAACCAATTTTTTATTTTGGTTCAATCAATTCGTATCGATTAATGGGCCAATTGATTTTTTACCTCACATCGGACCAATACCCTAATCGGTTCCCAATCTGATTGGCTGGTCCAGTCCAGTTTAGATAACAATGAATCTTTGGATTTTTATATTTTAAAATCATTTTTATTTTTACTTTTTAAATTTTAAGGAGTTTTATTTTTTCATAATGTTTTATTTTGTAAAAGTTATAATTATAATTTTTAATGTTTTTATTTAAAATATAAAAAATAAATTTTTTACGTAATGACCAAATTGAAAAAATTGTAAATATTGAGAGCTAAAAAGTTATTTTACATTCGACACCATTAACTTTAACGGTTAAATTAGACAGAGAAACCAAGATTTTAAATAAAAAAGTACAGTGCTCAATGTCTCAAAACTAAAGTATAGGGATTAAATTTTACATTTCAAAATAGCATAGGGACCTTTGGCATATTTAAAACTAAATTAATCCCTTAATGTTTACAATTTTGTTAATTGGGCCTTTATTATTATTATTTAGCTAAATTTAGCTATTAATATTTCAAAACAATCAAATTACTTTTTTAACAAAAATGTTGACTAAACAAATAATATTTTAAAATATTAACATGGCAATACGTGTACTTCATAATTGGACTATTTTGGAAAGATTGATGATTAAATTATTCCTTTAAAAGTTAGTAGTTAAATTTAGCTAAAATAATTATAAATGCCAAATTGAATTCAAAAATTAAATTTCTCATTAGAGGAGAAATCTACTTACACCGATATAAAACTACTTTAATTTTACACATTTTTATATCTCTTTATATAATTGATATTTTAATAATTGATATTGAAATAAATATAGATTAGGACAAACAAAACCTAATGTAAATTAAAGACTTAAAAAATACTGCCAAAAGAGAAGCAACAAAAAGTTGGAACCATAAAAGAACTAAACAAGTCTCTAATTTTAGATATTCTATAGCGCTCACAGTATCAAATGCAGACAGACAAACTCAGGTTTCCTTAACTCTGAACTAGAACAATATCTCTGAATCTCTAATCTTCTTCTACTAACATTAAATAAATATTGCTCATTTAATATGGTTATAATAATTTATTTATTTTTTATAAATAAACTATAAAAGATAGCATATTAAATAATATAATAACTCTATTTTATGTTTCATGACTTTAATGTATGTTGATATAAAGTGGTGAAAATATTGGTAAAGTCCAAGAAGGAGGAGGTAGTTCAATTTTCAAGTGCAAACCTTTGAAAATTAGTGTGGTATTGGAGGAGTTAACACTATTGTGTTGCATTAAGAATGGTTTCAAATTTCAAGCGCAAATCTTGGTAAAAAATCATAGCAATCAACATGTTTGGACAAAACCCAATAAGGTGATGAAGCAATGAGTACAGTACTCAAAAAGGATAATGGCGATGAGCATTACAAAATCCCTAGTGTATTGAGTTTGATATTAAAATAGTTGATGTCACTGAAGAACAATTCACTGAATCAGAAAGAAAATAGTGGATTCTGATCTAGTTATTGTAAATAGGACTATGAAATGGCTTGCAGGAACAGAGTACCAGTCATAGGTGCAAACAGAGCTATTAATGAATTAGGTCGGATTGAGTTTGAATCGGACTTATGTAAAGTATTTAGATTAATTTTTTTAAGTTTGTTTTCTTCAATCTTAAAAATAAGTTCACTTTTTTGTCTATATCCGGTCCAGTTTAATAAAATACCTCAACAGCTGGGAGGGATAAAATCACATCAATGGCTGTAATATCCTGACTTTGTGGGTCTGTGCATTTGATGCGTTGCATGGCTAAATTAGTGGGTGAAGGCTTTGAGGTGTGGATTGGGCTCAGGTTTGGGCTTAAAACTTGGGTTAAATTGCTTATAAATAATGTTAGTGTATAAATTAAAAGTTAAGTGAGTAGGTTTAGTAGCAAGTTGGGCTCGTGGCCTAAAGTTGGAGGTGCCATAAGTGGATATGTATGTGGCGTCACAAGGGGGAGAAGTTTGGGACTAGTATGGCCACTTGGGGCCCAAGTTAGTGGGTCAAATATTCGGCACTTC
This sequence comes from Gossypium rotundifolium, assembly GCA_025506655.1. Taxonomy (NCBI): domain Eukaryota; kingdom Viridiplantae; phylum Streptophyta; class Magnoliopsida; order Malvales; family Malvaceae; genus Gossypium; species Gossypium rotundifolium. The sequence goes on along the minus strand of CP106725.1, from coordinate 44,262,145 downwards.
AACCTAGCTACAATTTTGGAGTGTTATTTCTTTTATTTTATGATTAAAAAGGGTGTTAATTAAGAGGGAAGAGGTGGATTTTAGGTGGCCTTTTTTAAAAGAGAGATAAAGGTTGGGTTATCAAGAGGGATAGAGGTTATCAGGAAGGAGAGAGTTGGCCGAAATTCCAACTCTGAGTGTATGCTTGTGTATTGCCGAAATTTTGAAGCCTAGTGTTCATCTTTACCATTTAATTTCTTTTCTTTCTTTCTCATCTACTCTCTAGCCGAAACCTCTCTACCATTTTTCACCATTGCCGCAACACCTTAAAACCTCACACTTCTCTTCTCTTTTGTTAAGGCCGAATCTCCCTCTTATCACCAAGGTTGAATCGCATCAAATCTCAACCTTCTCACTTCTTCTTTTCACGATTCATCAAAAGCCGAAAACACAATTGACCTTAGCAGAATCTATATCTCTTTGCTATTTTTTTTAAAGCCGAAAAGTTCACTTCTTTGTCACCTTTTGAAACCAATTCTCTTCTGGTTATCTCTCAAAACCGAAGACCCTTCTCCTGTGGCTGAATCTCTCAGTAATCAAAGGGGTTGGTTGGTCAGTTGATGCAAGCTATTCGATCGGTTCTAATAGTGGGGTAAGGAACTCTTTGTCATTTGATCTTCTTTCCTATACCTTCAATTAAGTCGACACTAAGGAAACTAATCCCTTTTATTCTTTTGGCCAAACTATGTAAGGGGTCTTTCGGGATTCTTGTAGTTAACGTTTGGAGAAGTGATCATTCGGGATTTGAATATCCAAGGTAAGTGAAGTGTGATTTTAGGCCGAAGGCCATTTACTTTGTTCATCAAATGTTAGAATCGAATCTAACATATACCCTGTAGGGATTTCGACATCTCCAAGGACAAGTGATATTTTCGGGATTTAGACAGTCAAGGTAAGGGATATTGATATTCGGCCAAGGCCATATTACTTATTAAGGGTGCCGATTCTAACTATGGTGTTTTAGGAGATTTTGACAGATCTTTGGGATTTGGCTAAGCAATCTAGGTAAGGGTTCTAGTGATTCAGATCTGTTTCTTATTCGTTCAAAAGCCGAAAACTAATCGATTGAGTGTTCTAGTGCCTAGTCGATTGCAAGGGGGGATCATCACGAAGTTTTGGGATTTGGTTGGTAACCAAATCGGCAGTAAGGTAAGGGTTTTGTTCTCGTTAACCCTTTAGGATTTGACCGCTTAGCGAATGGCTTTTGCTAATATGCTTAGTGTTGGCGAATGTAGGAAAAAGGGGACTAGTCGTTAGATCGGGATTTTCGGATTTCGATTAGATCTATGAATAATCGGTGTGTAGCCCTACACTAATTCCCTTAGTTTGATAATATTAGATATGTGTTAATGAAAATATGAAAATATGGCTAAGGGTACCATCCAATGGTACGAGTGCATTCAGTGCACGTTACCCTTTAACATTTGTAGATAATGTTTAATAACATTGATGTGAAAATATGTGGATTCCCGTTATGATTTTAGGGTAAGGTAAATTGCATGACAAATAGCATGTTTTGTATGTTGCATGGGCATATGGGTGATTATGTGAAAGGGGAAGTGATCTGGTGGTTCCTACCACAATATCTCGTGATCACACATTATCTGGTGACTATGTCACATATTATGAATCTGGTGACTCTGTCACATTATCCGTGGCTATGCCACATTATAAGGGCGATGTCTGATTGATTGATCGCAAAGAATCGCCTTCGATGGTGTGTAGCGGATGGAGGGTCAATTTAGTAATCCCCACGGTGTGATTGGTAGGTACGGGTGATGTGTAGAGGATGGATTTCTAGGTGGGTTGGGTTGCATCATTGCCTATTATTATTATATGTGAAATGATATGTTTTATCGATTGGGAATCTGTGATGGTTGTTACACACTGAGTCTGTTGACTCACCCTTCGTGGGCTAACTTTTTGCAGATGGCACTCAGTGAATGGACCGGGTCGGCAGGAACTTAGAGGCGGCCATGCACAGCTGAAATTTTCAGTTTTCTTATTAAGTTTATATCTATCTATTTTGGGTTACATTTTGATGTAATAAGGCCCTTATTACTTAACTGTTTAATTTTCTTTACGTTTTAAATTTCTGATACGATACGAACAACATCAATTGATTTGAAACTCAATTACCTACAGTATTTCAAGTTACAAAAAAAAATAAACTCTAAAATTCGGCATTTCTTTTAACTTGTAACTTTTGAAATGTGAAATTATCAATTTAGTACAAAATTAAATTACAACTCGATTTTTAACTTGAGAACAACTCGGATCTATTTTTCTTCGAAACCACCGCGATTTTCAAAATGTCATACGAGACTTAACTATGCTTTGCTTAAGGAGTATGCCAGATCCGATCAGGGCTTGTAGGCCGGGTTTGGGGTGTTTCAATTTGGTATCAGAGCTCGGTTCAAAACTCAGCCTGGAGGGCTTTTTGGGCCCAAAACATTTTCTTTATTTGAAATTGAGTTTTACTAAAGAATGAGCAGGTTTTCTGGCATGGCACCTGAGTCTCCAGCCCGAAGTCCACTAGGTAAGTACCCCTAACCCTTATGCGATTTGTATGTGGGAATTATAGGGACGTAGATTAGTAGATTAGGAGTTATTGAACCCTAGGATTAGCTTACTCCAACAAGAATTACATAAAATTTAAAGTCCAACCAAACAAACACAGTGAGTGAGTCACGAGTTAAGGGTGTGGCAAGCTGTTGTGCGCATGTCTAGGATTGGATTCGGGGAGCTTGGTATTTAGCGGTCTAGTGACTCACCTCCTCTCCACTTGAATCCTACCTGGTGCGTAGTGGCGGTTCACCCTAACCACGAAGACTCAATCACAGGCTAAATTCGATAATTAAAATCCAAAAGGACCAGTCACCTTGTTTTGTACAAACCTAGCAGTAAACCTTGATTTGAAAAATGACCCAAATACCCCTGATTTGCAAATTGACCAAATTACCCTTAACTTGTAAAATTATCAAGCTACCCACAGTATAGAAGGTTGCTGAAGTACCCCGAATTGAAAATTTCCAAAATACCCTTATTTTGTAAAATCATCTAGAACCATATTTTGCAAAATTAAAAAAATACCCTCAGTTTATAAAATTACCATATTACTATTGAATCTTCTTACCAAGTGTTCCTATTTTGCAAAAATACCTCTCTATTTTGCGAAATTTTCAAATACCCTAATTTGGAAAATTACCAAAATACCCCTATAGGACAAATTACGAAAATACCCTTGGGTAGTGGAGAACAACAACAATGACAACCACAACACTTTTCTGTAATGAACGTAAGTTCATGAATGCTGATGATTGGATGAATGAACTTGAGACTGTGTGTGTGTATGAATTCGAAAGAACTACTTTTTTTTAGAACTATTAAACATAAAACTGATCTCGATAAATCAGTGAAACAAAACCTAATTCATAAAATTCTTAATCAGATAAATACACCTCAAAAAGATGAGTTCTAGGGGACGTGGTCGTAATGTGCGTGGCCGTGGTAGAGGTCGAATGACCGTGTCAGAACCTGTTAGTCTAGTCAAGGGTCCGAGAATGAAATGCCACCACCACCAGCTGCTGGCGTTGAATATCAGGATTAGACGGGAGATGATACAATATCGCAAGTGATGCTGCGAGTACTTGAGAGGGTGGCTGGAGCAGGTGGAGGTATGGGAGCTTGGAAATCTATACCCGAGCGACTCCGAGCTAATGGAGCTGAGTTTTTTCATGGTATATCTGGTGTGGCGCCCAATACGGCTGAGTATTGGTTAGAGGTGACAGAGCGAATTATGGATGATTTGGACCTGTCTGCCGAGGAGAAACTGAAAAGGGTAGTGTCGCTTCTCCGCAATGAGTCATATCAATGGTGGCTCACGGTTAGGGATGGTGCTACAGTAGATGATCTCACCTGGGAGTATTTTAAGGTAGCGTATCAGAAGAAGTATATTGGAACCAGATATGTTGATGCGTAGAGGAAGGCGTTTCTGAGGCTGGTTCAGGGAAATAAGTCCGTAGCAAAGTATGAGGCAAAATTCCTAAGGTTGAGCCGATACGCTCGAGGTATAGTGGCTACAGTGCATGAACGATGTGTCTGGTTTGAGGATAGACTAAGGGATGACCTAAGATTGTTGATTGCCCCACAGCAAGAGCGGGAGTTTGCTGTGTTGGTAGAAAAGGCAAATGTTACTAAAGGAGTTAAAGAGTCTGTGAGACAGAACACGAACAGGAATAAGCAAAAGAGAGGTTTCGGATCATCAGGGTCATCTGCGAATATCCAAAAGAGACCTAGAACGAATGGGTCGCGAGGTCAACAAGTTGCTACGGGAGGACAGTACCGTACTTGTGCTCAGTGTGGAAAGATGCACTTGGGAGAGTGTTGGAAGAAGACGGGAGGATGTTTCAAGTGTGGGTCCAAGGATCACATGATTAGGGACTGTTCTATGAAAACAGACGGGAGCCGACCAGTAAGTCAGGGTCCTAATCAGGTAGGAAGGGGTGGACAGCAACCACCACAGGGTCGTGGTCCGGATGGTAGAGGTAATGGTTCTAGAAGAGGTCGGGGAACATCGGGTAGAGGTGTTAGTAACACAGAGGCGAGACAGTCGGGTCTAGTGTACACAGTTCATCGGAGGGAGGATGGTGATGCACTTGATGTCATAACGGGTATGTTCCTTATCTCTGGATTACCCTTTATTGCGTTGATAGATATTGGGTCAACTTATTCATACATTGCTAGTAAGGTGTCTGGAACTCTGCATGTGAACTTTGAAACTGTACCTAGGAAGATGACTATACTTAGTCCTTTAGGGCAATCAGTAGTATTAGACAAACTCTTTAGGGCAGTACCTTTGGAAGTTCATGGGGCGCAATTTTCGGCTAACTTAATGGAGTTGCCATTTGAGGAGTTTGATCTAATCTTAGGCATGGATTGGTTAGCGAAGTACCATGCGAATGTGGATTGTGCTGCTAAGCGCATGTCGTTAAGAACTCTTGAAGACAAAAAGTTGTGGTGATGGGCGAGAGACGGAATTGCTTGTCAAATGTGGTATCTGCCCTTAAGGCAGAGAAGATGGTGGGAAAAGGGTGTGTAGCTTTTTTGATGTTGATCAGTGCTTTGGAGGCTAAGGAAGCAGCTGTAGGAAAAGTTAGAACAGTAAGGGAATTTGTGGATGTCTTTTGAGGATGCTGGGTTACCCGGATAGGGAGGTAGAGTTTAGAATTGACTTATTGCTTTGAGTGCGACTCGTGTCAATTGCTCCATACCGAATGGCACCAAAAGAGCTAGTAGAGTTCAAAGCCCAGATCCAAGAGTCACTTGATCGTGGGTTTATTCGACCTAGTGTGTCTCCATGGGGAGCACCGGTTCTATTTGTGAAGAAGAAGGACGGGACTATGCGCATGTGCATAGATTATCGACAGTTGAATAAGTCGACCATCAAGAACAAGTATCCATTGCCAAGGATAGATGACTTGTTCGATCGACAAGAAATGCAGATTTTCAAGATAGATCTAAGGTCGGGATATCATCGACTTAAGGTGAAGGAGGCGATATCCATAAGACAGCTTTCCAGACAAGGTACGAGCATTATGAGTTCTTGGTAATGCCGTTCAGATTGACAAATGCCCCAGTCGCGTTCATGGACATGATGAATCGAGTTTTCCAACCCTACCCGGACCGGTTCATTATTGTGTTCATAGATGATATCCTAGTGTATTCCAAGTCTGAGGAAGAACATGATGAGCATCTCTGAGTTGCGCTACAAGTGTTAAGGGAAAAGAAGCTGTATGCCAAGTTCAAGAAGTCGAATTTTGGTGAAGGAGATTCGTTCTTAGGGCATGTGGTGTCTACCGAAGGAATAAGGGTGGATCCTCGGAAGATTGAGGCAGTATTGGATTGGAAACCACCTAAGTCTGTGGCGGAAGTTCATAGTTTCTTGGGATTAGTAGGCTACTACAGGAGATTTGTTGAGGGATTCTCGTCGATAGCAGCACCTTTGACGAAGTTGTTGAGAAAGGAGGTACCTTTCGTATGGGCGGATAAGTAGCAGGAGAGTTTCGAGAAACTTAAGAAGGTATTGACAGAGGCTCCGATTTTGATTCAGCCTGAAGCAGGGAAGGACTATGTGGTATATTGTGATGCTTCCCATATAGGATTGGGATGTGTCCTTATGCAAGACGGGAAGGTGGTCGCTTATGCGTCTCGGCAATTGAGGCCACATGAGGTTAACTATCTGACGCATGATCTGGAGCTAGCGGCGGTGGTATTCGCTCTTAAGGTGTGGAGGCATTACTTATATGGAGAGAGGTCGGTGATCTACACGGACCACAAGAGCCTGAAGTATTTGCTGACTCAGAAGGAGCTAAATTTGAGACAGCGTAGGTGGGTGGAGTTGTTGAAAGATTACGATCGCTCAATAGAGTATCACCCAGGCAAGGCGAATGTTGTGGCGGATGCCCTAAGTCAAAAAGTAGTGTCGGAGTTAAGGGCGATGTTTGCACATTTGAGCCTCTATGATGATGGAAGCTTGCTAGCAGAATTGCAAGTGAAGCCGACGTGGCTAGGTTAGGTTAAGGAGAAACAATCGTTAGATGGTGAACTAAGTGCTAAGCTGCTACAAGTACAAAGTGGGGAATTGGAAAATTTTGGTGTAAACGGTGATGGAGTGCTGTGTTTTCGAGGCAAGGTCTGTATGCCGAAAGATGAGGAGTTAAGGCAAAGAATTTTTTAGGAATCGCATAGTAGCCCTTATGCTATGCATCCTGGAGGAAGTAAGTTATATAGGGATCTACGGGATCAGTTTTGGTGGCCTGGTCTTAAGCGAGAAGTTACAGAGTTTGTAGGGAAGTGCTTAACGTGTCAGCAAGTCAAGGCTAAACACCAAGTACCGTCAGGGTTGCTTCAGTCGATAAAGATTCCGCAATGGAAGTGGGAGAGAATTACCATGGACTTCGTTAGTGGGCTTCCCCTTACGCCTACTAAGAAGGACTTGGTATGGGTGATAGTAGATCGGTTAACGAAGTCTGCACATTTCATACCAGTGCGGGTTGACTATTCGTTGCGAAAATTGGCAAAGTTGTATGTAGTACAAATCATGAGGCTGCACGGAGTGCCAGTGTCGATTATCTCGGATAGGGATCCAAGGTTTACGTCTCGATTTTGGAAGGCGCTACATCAAGCTTTGGGCACCAGGTTGGATTTCAGTACAGCATTCCATCCGCAGTCGGACGGTCAATCTGAGCGGGTAATTCAAGTCCTGGAGGATATGTTGAGGGGTTGCGTGATAGACTTCAGATGGAGTTGGGAGGAGTTCTTGCCTTTAGCGGAATTTGCGTACAATAATAGCTATCAGGCAAGTATTCATATGGCACTGTACAAAGCGCTGTATGGACGGAAGTGTCGCACTCCTACATGTTGGATGGAATTGGGAGAACATTAGGTTTTGGGTCCAGAGATTGTGGCAGAATTCGAAAAAAAGGTTAAAGTAATTCGGACACGGTTGAAGGAGGCATCCGACCAGCAAAAGTCATACGCAGATCTTAAGCGGAAGGAGATCGAGTTTGCTGTGGGAGATTATGTGTTTCTAAAAGTTTCACCGTGGAAGAAGGTGATGAGATTTGGTCACAAGGGAAAGTTAAGTCCCAAGTTTATAGGACCTTATCGGGTGTTGAAGCGGGTTGGACCAGTAGCGTATCAGTTAGAATTGCCTTCGGAGTTGGAGCAGATACACAATGTGTTTCACGTTTCGATGCTACGTCGTTACCAATTAGATCCATCTCACGTGATACCGATTGAGGAGGTAGAGCTAAGACTAGATCTGTCCTATGAGGAAGAGCCGATTCAGATACTGGAACAGGATGTGAAGGTGCTTCGGAGGAAATCAGTCCCTCTAGTCAAAGTGTTATGGCATAACCATAGATCGGAAGAAGCCTCGTGGGAGCCAGAGGAAGCGATGCGACAACAATACCCTCACTTATTCTAGCCAGGTAAATTTCAAGGCCGAAATTTATTTTAAGGGGGTAGAACTGTAATATCCTGACTTTGTGGAGTGCATGCATTTGATCGTTGCATGGCTAAATTAGTAGGTGAAGGCTTTGAGGTGTGGATTGGGCTCAGGTTTGGGCTTAAAACTTGGGTTAAATTGCTTATAAATAATGTTAGTGTATAAATTAAAAGTTAAGTGAGTAGGTTTAGTAGCAAGTTGGGCTCGTGGCCCAAAGTTGGAGGTGCCATAAGTGGATATGTAGGTGGTGTCACAAGGGGGAGAAGTTTGGGCCTAGTATGGCCGCTTGGGGCCCAAGTTAGTGGGTCAAATATTTGGCACTTCAAATGAGAGGGGATGGATGGCACCTAGCTAAAATTTTGGAGTGTTATTTCTTTTATTTTATGATTAAAAAGGGTGTTAATTAAGAGGGAAGAGGTGGATTTTAGGTGGCCTCTTTTAAAAGAGAGATAAAGGTTGGGTTAGTAAGAGGGATAGAGGTTATCAGGAGGGAGAGAGTTGGCCGAAATTCCAACTCTGAGTGTATGCTTGTGTATTGCTAAAATTTTGAAGCCTAGTGTTCATCTTTACCATTTGATTTCTTTTCTTTCTTTCTCATCTACTCTCTAGCCGAAACCTCTCTACCATTTTTCACCATTGCCGCAACACCTTAAAACCTCACACTTCTCTTCTCTTTTGTTAAGGCCGAATCTCGCTCTTGTCACCAAGGCTGAATCACATCAAATCTCAACCTTCTCACTTCTTCTTTTCACGATTCATCAAAAGCCGAAAACACAATTGACCTTAGCCAAATCTATATCTCTTTGTTGTTTTTTTTAAAGCCGAAAAGTTCACTTCTTTGTCACCTTTTGAAACCGATTCTCTTCTAGTTATCTCTCAAAATCGAAAACCCTTCTCCTGTGGCCGAATCTCTTAGTAATCAAAGGGGGTGGTTGATCAGTTGATGCAAGCTATTCGACCGGTTCTAATAGTGGGGTAAGGAACTCTTTGTCATTTGATCTTCTTTCCTATACCTTCAATTAAGTCGACACTAAGGAAACTAATCCCTTTTATTCTTTTGGCCGAACTATGTAATGGGTCTTTCGGGATTCTTGTAGTTAACGTTTGGAGAAGTGATCATTCAAGATTTGAGTATCCAAGGTAAGTGAAGTGTGATTTTAGGCCGAAGGCCATTTACTTTGTTCATCAAATGTTAGAATCAAATCAAACATATACCCTGTAGGGATTTTGACATCTCCAAGGACAAGTGATATTTTCGGGATTTAGACAATCAAGGTAAGAGATATTGATATTCGGCCAAGGCCATATTACTTATTAAGGGTGCCGATTCTAACTATAGTGTTTTAGGGGATTTCCGACAGATCTTCGAGATTTGGCTAAGCAATCTAGGTAAGGGTTCTAATGATTTAGATCTGTTTCTTATTCGTTCAAAAGCCGAAAACTAATCGATTGAGTGTTCTAATGCCTAGCCGATTGCAAGGAGGGATCATCACAAAGTTTCGAGATTTGGTTGGTAACCAAATCGGCAGCAAGGTAAGGGTTTTGGTCTCATTAACCCTTTGGGATTTGACTGTTTAGCCGAATGGCTTTTTGCTAATATGCTTAGTGTTGGCCGAATGTAGGAAAAAGGGAACTAGTGCGTTAGATTGAGATTTTCGGGATTTCGATTAGATCTACAAATAATCAGGTGTGTAGTCCTACACTAATTCCCCTTAGGTTGATAATATTAGATATGTGTTAATGAAAATATGAAAATATGGCTAAGGGTACCATCCAATGGTACGAGTGCATTCAGGTACGTTACCCCTTTAACATTTGTAGATAATGTTTAATAACATTGATGTAAAAATATGTGGATTCTCGTTATGATTTTGGGGTAAGGTAAATTGCATGACAAATAGCATGTTTTGTATGTTGCATGGGCATATGGGTGATTATGTGAAAGGGGAAGTGATCTGGTGGTTCCTACCATAATATCTGGTGACTCTGTCACATTATCTGGTGACTACGTCACATATTATGAATCTGGTGACTCTGTCACATTATCTGGTGGCTATGCCACCTTATAAGGGCGATGTGTAGTTGACTGCAGCGACTGCCTTCGATGGTGTGTAGCGGATGGAGGGTCGATTTAGTAATCCCCACGGTGTGATTGGTAGGTACGGGTGATGTGTAAAGGATGGATTTCTAGGTGGGTTGGGTTGCATCCTTGCCTATTATTATTATATGTGAAATGATATGTTTTATCGATTGGGAATCTGTGATGGTTGTTACACTTCGAGTGCATTGACTCACCCTTCGTGGGCTAACTTTTGCGAGATGGCACTTTCGGTGAATAGACTGGTCTCGAGAACTTAGAGGCGACCATGCACACTAAAATTTTCGTTTTCTTATTAAGTTTATATCTATCTATTTTGGGTTACATTTTGATGTAATAAGGCCCTTATTATTAGCTGCTTAATTTTCTTTGCGTTTTAAATTTACGATACAATATGAACAACATCAATTGATTTGAAACTCAATTACCTATAGTTTTCAGAGTTACAAAAAAAAAGAATAAACTCTAAAATTGGCATTTCTTTTAACTTGAAACTTTTGAAATATGAAATTATCGATTTAGTAAAAAATTAAATTACAACTCGATTTTTAACTTGAGAACAACCCGAATCTATTTTTCTTCGAAACCACCGCGATTTTCAAAATGTCATACGAGACTTAACTATGCTTTGCTTAAGGAGCATGCCAGATCCGGTCAGGGCTTGTGGGCCAGGTTTGGGGTGTTTCAATGGCAGCAAATAGTAGTGTAAGGAGAAAAATGGTGATAATAGTCTGCTATTTCAACTAATCTCGTATCTTTTAAAAAAATTGATGAGAAGGAGTAGCAATAAGTAGGATCGAAAATAGAAAATATAGCCGAGAGTAAATAACTCAAAATCTCAAGTAGAAATCAATCCTAAAAATACGATTAGGGTTTCAATATTTACCTTATTGAATTTGCTGGGTCTGTCAGTAACTTGAATGCAAGAGATGGATTAGATCAGCCACTGGAGGAAGCCGGGACGAGAGAGTCATGACGCGGATGTGTTAAAGAGATGAGCTCGCAGCGAATCAGCGAAATGGTGAACAAGAGAGCAAAGCGGATGGGAAAATGGTGAACAAGAGAGCAAAACGGATGTCAATTGGGAAACATTTAGGATTTAGGATGTCAAACGGATGTCAAAAAGTACTTAGGGATTTAGGATTATGTTAAAAACAAGAGATCTAATTTTAGTGAAACATTATTGCTAAAATTTTAGTGAACCCAATATCAATCAAAATCAATCAAACAAACAAAAGAAAACATAGCAAATGCTTGATATCCTTTAAATAGAAGCCTCATATTAAACCTCCAATGAAGTGCACACTTAGCAAATTTCTATCACAACGAAACAAATTTTAATGAACCCACAATTGCAAAAATTTTAATATCAAAAATTAGTGGCATCAGACTATTGGAGGTTCAGAAAACCTTAGAATAATACTAATCAACATCAAACTCATTTTAGCAAAACCATAAAGACAACAAGAAATTACCAAAAAGAAGTCAAACCTTAAAGACAACAATCCAGAACCCAAAAATGATAGCCTTGGAGAAGCTACTGGAGAACGAATAGCCTCGGTCTTTCCAAAAAGGGAGGGAAGGGGAAAAAAAACCCCAGAAAGAAGCTACTGGAGAACGAATAGCCTCGGTCTTTCCAGCCGTCAAACCTTTACATCGAAGAAAAAAAAGAAGTTAAACAAAATAATAAACAAAAGTATATAAATAAACAGAAATGCCTAAATCAATAAACAAATGGTGCTCACAATGTTGTTGTCGCCTTGATTGAGCAAGAAAGTTTCTTTGAATTCTGAGAGACAAGACTCGTGGAAATGCTAATTCCAGAGATGGATTTTGGTATATGGGGAAATTTTTAATTGGTGAAATGTTGGGGACTTAGGAAGTTCTAAGGGATTTAGGGAAAAATTATAGCAGAGAACAAAAGGATTTAGGGATTTCTGGCTAAGTGTTTTAGGAGAAAAGACTTAGGGATTTCGGGGATGGAGGGGATAAAACCGAGCAAAGCAAAACGACGACGTTGTACTCAAATTCAATTTATGTTTTGCGGCGTTTCTATACTAGCGCCACTAACTGTTGATAAAATGACGTCGTCCACCTTAATGCGTGTTATATATTGTTGATAAACAATGCCGCGAAGCTTAATGTAAATATATATTTGCGGCGTTTTTAGGAAAATGCCACTATTTATAGACTTATAGCGGCGTTTTATGACCAGCGCCACTAATACTTGACAGATATTTGTGGAGTTTTTACGGAAGCGCCAGTAAAAAAAGCTTTAAACAACGCTGTTTTGCATTGTACTGATATATTTTTGTGGCGTTTTATTCACAAACGCCACTAATTCATACAACAAATTTTCAAACGACGCCGTCTTCGAATCTTTTTATGGGTTTTGTGGCGTTTTTGTATAAAAGCGGTAATTTTAATATCATTTAATCTATATATTTTATACTATTATTAATTAATCCAATTACTTATTTTAATATTTATAAATTTAAAATATATCACTCATATACCCATAAATCTTTAAAATTATTTTAATAATAGTATTAGTGTTAATAATAATAAAATAATTTTATATAAAAATTTCATAATATCTCTTTTACGGTTATATAATAAATTATTTAATATATAAATTAAAAACTTAAGCCCAATTCGATATATAACCCCAAATCCAAACTTCAAACCCTAATATCTAATACATAATCCCAAACCCCAAACTATATATATAATAATTTTAATATTATAATTCATATTATCTATTTTACATTTATATAATAAATTATTTAATATATAAATTAAGGATAAAAATTTGAACCTATTTTAAAGATATAAACATTAGGGTAATGGATACATATACCATTCGAGGTTATGGGAAGACAGTTTCAATACAATAAAAGGAAGGATTAAACGATGGTTACGTTGGATCTAACAGCTTCGGGTTATAGGATTCTAGGGATTTGAATTAGGAGAAACTGATTTCAAGGATTTTTGTTTCGGAATTGAGGGTCATATACCTTAAACCCTAAACCCTAGACCTTAAACCCTAAACCCTATATCATAACTCCTAAACTATCAACCTTTAACCCTTAACTCTAAACCCTAAACTATAAGCCTTAAACCCTTAAACACTATAAAACTCTAAACACATAACCCCAAATTCTAAACCTTAAAACATTATAAACCCCAAAACCTTAAACCACAAACCTTTATAAACTCTAAACCCTAAACACCATAAACCATAAAACCCTAAATCATAAACCCTTACAAATATTTAAACCCTATAACCACAAATACTAAACCTTAAATCAAAAACTCTAAACCACTAAAACAATAAAGTATAAACATTAACCCCTAAACCATACGACCCACACCTTACACCCTAAATGCTAAACCCTTAACACTAAGGCAAAAATTTTCAACACTCAACGTAAATTAAAATTGAATTATTATAAAATGATCAAAACAATGCTTTTTTTTTGTTTTGAAATAGGTTGAATAAAAAAAAATGCCACAAATTTTTTACACTTTTTATATTTACATGAAAATGATGTCGTTTCTATTTTGAAAGAAAATAAATTAGTGGCATTTTTGTTAAAAATGCCACTAAAGATCACATTTAGCGGAGTTTTTATAACAAACGCCGCTATAAGTCAGGCTTTAGCGGCATTTTTCTTAAAAACGCCGCTAACTTTATCCCATTTTTACATTGTAATTAAAACGGCGTCGTTTCTGTTTTGAAAGAAAATAAACTAGTGGCGTTTTGTTAAAAACGCCGCTAAAGATCACATTTACCGGCGTTTTTGTAAAAAATGCCACTAATTTTTTCCCATTTTCACATTGCAATTAAAACGTCGTCGTTTTTGTTTTGAAATAAAAAATATTTCTCGTGTTTGGTCAAAAGCGTAGCTAAAGGTTGGAGCATTAGCGGCGTTTGGTAGGAAGCGCCTAAAGGTCAAGCATTAGCGGCGTTTTATAAAAAGCGCGTATAGGTCGAGATTTAGTGGCGTTTTCTCAAAAGCGCGCTATAGGTCGAACATTAGCGGCGTTTTCTCAAAAGCGCGCTAAATGTCCGAAATTAGCGGCGTTTTCTCAAATGCGCCGCTATATATCATTTTTAGCGGCGTTTTTTAAATAAATGCTGCTATTGCTCATTTTGTTGTGGCATTTTCCTTTAAACGCCAATTTTGTGTAATATTGGTGGCGTTTTTGTTTAAAACGCCACTAAAAATGCCGCTAAAAGTCTGATTTGGTGTAGTGATCCTGATCTAGGATCTGCACTGGTTCCTCTTCAAAAGATAAGTCTAGGCTCACCTCAATTTCTTCTACCGGCACAACGTGAGACGGATCTGAGCGATAGCGTCTAAGCATGGAAACATGAAACACATTATGGATTTGACTCAACTTTGGTGGCAACTCGAGCTGAGAAGCTACTGGTCCCACTCGTTTTAACACCCGATAAGGCCCGATAAACCTAGGGCTCAGTTTGCCCTTCCGACCAAATCTCAACACTTTCTTCCACGGTGACACCTTCAAGAAAACCATGTCACCCTCTGCAAATTCTATATCCTTCCATTTAAGATCGGAATAGGACTTTTTCCTGTCCGAAGCATCCTTCAGACGATCTCGAATCAGCCTAACCTTCTCTTCTGTTTCAGCCACCAACTCTGGACCCAACAACTGCCGTTCTCCCAACTCAGTCCAACACGTAGGGGTACGGAACTTCCGACCATATAATGCTTCATATGGTGCCATCCGAATACTTGCCTAGTAACTATTGTTGTATGCGAACTCTGCCAACGGCAGAAATTCTTCCCAACTACCTCTGAAATCCAAGACACAACCCCTTAGCATATCCTCCAAGACCTGAATTACCCTCTCCGACTTTCCATCATTTGGGATGAAATGCGATCTTGAAATCTAACTTTGTTCCCAATGCACGTGCGCCTTCCAAAACACGGGCGTGAACCTAGGGTCCCCGTGCGAGATAATCGACCTTTGGTACCTCATGTAACCTCACAATTTCTGCCACATACAATTTAGCCAACCGCTGGAGAGAGTAATCAACCCGAACTGGTATAAAATGTGCCGATTTTGTTAAACGGTCAATGATCACCCAAACCAAGTCCTTCTTAGTAGGCGTGAGGGGTAACCCATTAACAAAATCCATCGTGATCCTTTCCCATTTCCACTACGAAATCTTTATCGGTTGCAACAATCCCGAGGGTAACTGATGTTCAGCCTTGACCTGTTGACACATCAAACACCTACCCACAAATTCAGTTACTTCTCGCTTAAGGCCCGGCCACTAGAACTACTCCTACAAATCTTAGTACATCTTACTACCTCCAGGATGCATAGCATTTGGACTGCTATGAGCCTCCTAAAGAATCTTCTGCCTTAACTCTACATCCTTAGGCATGCAAACTTTCCCCTGAAAACACAAAACTCCATCACTGCTCAAGCTATACCCCTCCAATCCACCATTCTACACTTGCAAACACCGAGCGTTTAAGACTTCATCCAACAGTTGTTTTTCCTTAACCTGGTTTACCCATGTTGGCTTCACTTGTAGTTCCGCTAACAGACTTCCGTCATCATACAGACTAAGGTCGGCAAACAAAGCTCTTAGATCTGCCACAACCTTGTGGCTCAAGGCGTCAGCTACCACATTAGCCTTTCTGGATGGTACTCAATCGAGCAATCATAATCCTTCAACAGCTCGATCCACCTCCTCTGCCTTAAATTCAATTCCTTCTGAGTGAGGAGGTATTTCAAACTCTTATGGTCCATGTACACAATAGACTTCTCTCCATACATGTAATGCCTCCAAATTTTTAAGGCGAAAACCACTGCAGCCAACTCCAGATCATGCGTCGGGTAATTCACCTCGTGAGGTCTCAATTGTCGAGAAGCTTACGCTACTACCTTCCCTTCTTGCATTAGCACACATCCTAACCCTGTATGCATCGCATCACAATAAACTGTAAACTTCTTCACTGTTTCAGGTTGAATTAGCACCGGAGCTTCCGTCAAAATCCTCTTCAACTTCTCAAAACTCTCTTGTTGCTTGTCTGACCACACAAACGAAACCCCTTTTCTTAGCAACTTGTTTACCGGTGCTGCAATCAAAGAAAATCCTTCCACAAACCTTCTGTAATATCCTGTTAAACCCAGAAAACTCCAAATTTCTGCCACAGACTTCGGTGGTTTCCAGTCCAATACAGCTTCAATTTTCTGAGGGTCCACCATAATCCCCTCAGCCGACACCACATGACCCAAAAAGGTAACTTCCTTCAACCAGAACTCGTACTTACTAAACTTAGCAAACAACTGCTTCTCCCTCAGAATTTGCAACACCACACGAAGATGCGCATCATGGTCCTCGTCAGACTTGGAATAAACCAGAATATCGTCGATAAACATTACAATGAACCGATCAAGATATGGTTAAAACACCCTGTTCATCATATCTATAAACGCTGTTGGGGCGTTAGTCAAACCAAATGGCATCACCAGAAATTCATAGTGACCGTAACGAGTACGAAAAGCCATTTTATGGATATCTGCTTCCCTGACCTTAAGCTGATGATATCTCAACCTCAAATCTATCTTGGAAAAGACTGAGGCTCCCTTAAGTTGATCGAATAAGTCGTCTATCCTCGATAACGGACACTTGTTCTTAATTGTCAACTTATTCAGCTGACGGTAATCAATGCACATTCGCATTGATCCGTCCTTCTTCTTAACAAAAAGCACAGACACTCCCCAAGGCGATACACTTGGCCGTATGAAACCTTGATCCAGCAATTCCTGAATCTACACTTTCAGCTCCACCAACTCCTTCGGCGCCATTCTATATGGGGCAATAGACACTGGCGCTGTTCCTGGTAGAAGGTCTATACCAAACTTCACTTCGCGATTTGGAGGCAAACCCGGAAGCTCTTCCGAAAAGACGTCGGTAAATTCTTTCACCGTTCAGACATTCTCCAAAGCTGATTCCTTAACTTCCAAAGCACAAACATAAGCCATAAACGCCTCACATCCTTTCCTCACCATCTTCTCAGCCTTCAGAGCGGATACCACATTAGATAGGTAGTTCCTTCTCTCACCTATCATTACCACCTCTTCACCCTCGACCGTTCTCAGCACCATACGCTTAGCTGCACAGTCCATACCCGCCTGATACTTTACCAACCAATCCATCCCTAAGATTAGATCGAACTCCCCGAAGGGCAATTCCATCAAATCAGCTTGAAACACTACCCCATAAAGTTCTAGGGGTACATCCCTATATAGTTTGTCTACTACCATAGAGTGTCCTAGAGGGCTAATTACTGTCATCTCCCTAGCAGAAGTCTCATAGGCTAAGTTCAAAGTTTCCACTATACTACTAGCAACATAAGAGTGCGTCAATCCAACATCAATCAAGGCAGTATAAGGTAACCTAAAAATTAAAAACGTCCAATTATGACATCCGATACGTCGCCCTCCTCATGACGCTTTGCTGCATAGACCAACCCAGGCTGTCTTGTATCGATACTTCTAGCACCCCTGCCCGGTGCTACACAGCCTTGGCCGTTTCCATTACCACCCCTGACTGCACCTCGATCCCTCTGCAGTTATTGACCATCTCTCCTAAATTGGGTACGCCCTTGATTCTCAGTCTGCGTCCTCACTGGCCTCTGCGGACAATCCCTTATCTGGTGATCCATTGCCCCACGCTTGGAACATCCCCTATTACCTGTCCAACACTCCCCCGAATGGGACTTCCCATATCGGGCACACCGTAGTGGCCATTGAGCAGCAGTAGCTGGCCTTGCAGCTTGATCCCGTCCACCGAATCTAGCTCTTTTTTGAGAACTCCCAGCTGACCCTGATGGCCCAAAACTCCTTTTATCCGTATTCCTGTTCTGATTCTTTTTCTCGATTTTCTTCACCTCCTCAGCAATCTTGGCCTTCTCCACAAGAATGGCAAATTCCCTCTCTCTCTGGAATAATCAACACCCGCAGCTCGTCCCTTAGTCCGTCCTCAAACTTAACATAGTGCTCATGCTCCGTACCCATGATACCCCGAGCGTACCTACTTAACCGTAAGAATTCTGCCTTGTACTCGGATACCGACTTACTCCTCTGAACCAAATTTTGAAACGCCTTTCGTTATGCATCTATATAACTCGACCCCACGTACTTCCTCTGATAAGTCGCCTTGAAAAAGTCCCAAGTGATGTCATCGACCAACGCCCCTTCCTTGACCGTGAGCCACCATTGATTGGACTCATCCCGGAGAAGAGATACTATCCCTTTTAGCTTCTCCTCGGATGTGAAGTCCAAGTCATCCATTATGCGCTTTGTCGCCTCTAACCAGTACTCTGCAGTGTTGGGAGCTACACCTGAAATTCCCCTAAATACCTCGGCTCCATTTGCTCGGAGTCGTTCAAACATAGATTTCTGAGTCTCCGTCCCTACGCATGCTCCAGGAACTCTCTCTAGGACTCGTAGCATAGCTTGCAACACTGCATCATCACCACCTGCCTGCTCTTGATATCTGGTGCCTATAGTCGGTGGTGGCAGCACCTCATTTTGGCCCATAATCGGACCCTACCGATTTCGACACAGTTGTCCTACCCCTACCACGTCCACGCGTAACACCCACGACCTCGAGTGCTCATTCTACCATTCGTGAATTAGTCTGATTTAAAAATTTTTTGGGTTAATAACTTTTTCTTTCAATGATTAACAACGAACAGTCTTATGGAAGAAAATTTTAACAGTGGTTCTTTCGAGTCTGAACTATGTCTACATAGTTCAGTTCTTAAGTCTGTATTTCTAATTCTAAAATTCACATTCAAATAACATCCAACAGGGCACCATACACAGGCTTCACACACAAGTACATCCATGGACTCACGTTCATTGCCTAGGGGTATTTTCATCATTTCACTACCCAAGGGTATTTTCATAATTTTAACCTACAAGGGCATTTTCATAATTTTTTTCAAAATAAGGTATCTTGGTGATTTTTCAAAATAGGGGTATTTTGGTAATTTTACAATCCGGGGGTATTTTGGTCATTTACCTCAACCTAGGGCATTGTGGAAAGTTTTACAAAATTCAGGGTCATATAAGTAATTTTGTAAAGATAGGGTACTAGTCCCTTTCGGGTTTTAGTTAAAATTTTGGCCTATTAACAAGTCTTCGAGGCTAAGGTGAACAGTCACTATGCCCCAGGTAGGATTCCAGAAAAGAGGAGGTGAGTCACTAGGACTGCTTAAATACCAAGCTCTTCCTGAATCCAATCCTAAACATGCATATGCCTGTTACCACACCCTAGTCATTCTGACTTGCTCACAGGCATGTTTATTTAGGGATGTTAAGTTTTATGTAAGAGTTTGTGTAACTAGGCCTACAGCCCATAAGCCCTAGTATAACTATCTACGTCCCTATAACCCATTAATCCATCATACATATATATATCACAGCAAAGGTTAGGATACTTACATGGGTGGATCAGTGCCGGAGACTCAGGTGCCATGCTTTCCGAAGTATGCATTTCTGTCAAATCATTTTTCAGACCCTTTATTGAAAATATTTTGGGCCTTAAACCCACAGCCGAGTTTTTGAACCTAGCTCTGATACCAAAAATGTAACACCTTAAACCCGGTCTAAACGCTACGACCGAATCTAGAGTGTTACTGGGAAGAAAACGTTTTACAAACCATTATGTCGACTTGAATTGAAAGGAAAACTTTTGGGGTAGTTAAAAAATTATGGCTGAACCGGGCGAATTATTAAAACGTTTTAAAACTTATTTTAGAGTGATAGAATTACCTGGCTGATTATTATTCATTCGATGTATATCTTTAGAAAAGAAACTCAGAAAAATTACCTTATGTTTATAAAAATGTTCGTATCATAAATTACTTGGCATGCCTTTTTCGTTTAATAATAGTTTAAGGAAAACGAAAGGAAAGAAAAATAACAAATCCCAAAGTAAAGTTTAAGTGGCCTTATTACAAGAACCAAAATCCAAAACTTAAAGTAAATAAGAACTAAATTCAAATTAAATAGTGAAATTAATTGTCGAGCATGGCCACCACGAGTCCACGTCGGCTCCGAATCCACGATCTAAGCATTATCTGCAAAATGTAACGGAAGGGGTGAGTCACGAGACTCAGTGTGTAAATCCCCATCCCAAAAGATGTTATGCTCTTACACAGATTCATATAATATTATGCATGTCATGCAACCCATTGCCTAATTATCCATCCGAGTCTTTCAAATCTACCCCTTGTGGCACCTAGCCACTGGTGGTACCTAACCACCGTAACAAAGTTACAGATATTCATGTGGGGGCCAACCCATTTGTGGTACCTAACCACCGGTGATGATCCTTAAATCGATATGTGGGGCCAACCCACTGTGGTACCTAACCACTAGGACAAGTCACAAATTAAGCACATGTGGTACCTAACCACTGGTGGTTCCAAACCACTGAGACTTAGTCACAAAATTAGGATATGTGGGGCCAACCCACGTGTGGTACCTAACCACTGGTGACAGTCTGATATATCATGCCTTCCCCCTCCTCTCATCATACCCATATGCTATGTATATGTTTCTCAATACAATATAATCATGCTTAATGCATAGGAAAATACAACATGGCATACACAGGTTTCACATAGATCAAGCACGATATTCACCATAATGGACTTATCCGGAGTCCTTGCTTATACCCGTAAGGGTAACGTAATGTTTCCCACTATTATTCTGGCTTTTAACAAACACAATATTTAACATAACAACATATGAAGTGCGTAAGAGTTACACACCTGATTCTCGTACTATCACACTCACTGCTTTAACATTATTG
Source organism: Gossypium rotundifolium (assembly GCA_025506655.1). Taxonomy (NCBI): domain Eukaryota; kingdom Viridiplantae; phylum Streptophyta; class Magnoliopsida; order Malvales; family Malvaceae; genus Gossypium; species Gossypium rotundifolium. Next base: position 44,241,121 of record CP106725.1, on the reverse strand, counting down.
TCACTCGAGACTACCACTAACGGCCTACGATCTTTCTCCAATATCGGCCCATACCCCGGTGGCCAATCTCGCACTCCTAATACTGCTTGCTTCTTGTACTTAGGGGCTGGGTTTACAGATCCAACCCCTCCTATCGCTTGGCTGACATTTGAGTCCATAACAATCCCTTGGTCACTAAATTGAATTTAAACGATGAGATCAAATCTAAGAGATAATCATAATATTTAAAAGGAAACCCTTACCTAGATTGTCAAATCCTAAAAATACTCAAGAAAGCGTCACCACCCTACCTACATTAGGCCAAGCATCCAACATTAGACCAACACGATTATCGCATCTACGCTTGATAAGATCTGGTAAAAGAGAAAGGGTAAGGGAGTGGCCATTCGGCCAAACCTACTACCAATACATACCTTTGGCTTTCCTCACATTTTGGCAAGAGAGATCACAGCAAGAAAGATTCTGCTTCTATGAATGAAGAGTGAAAATCGACAAGATCTTAGGGAAGTGATTCAGGTTAGAAACTAAATGAGAAAGAGAGAAATAGCAAGGAAGAAAACCACGGAGAACTAACTAATCTTGAAATGATGATTCGGCTATGGTGTAACTTCGGGAAAAGAGGCTAAACTTGAAGGTTTCAGCTGTGGGAGAAGAAAGTATGGGCAAAGAGGGTTCGACTTTTAGGAAAATATTGGAGAGGAGAAGAGAGTTAGAGGGTTGCGACAAAGGAAGAGAACCCACAAGAGAAAAGAAAGAATTTTGGCTTGAAGAGAAAAGATGAGAAAGAAAGAAAAAGATGAAAAATGTGATCACTTGCCTACTAATTTCGGCATATCAACCGAATTTCACCCCCTCTCTAGAGTTGGATTTTCGGCCAACTCTGCCGTCACCTGATAACTCTTATCCCACTTGTTGTCTTAATCCAATTCCTCCCTTCAAGAGAGGCCTCATTGGCACCAACTCCTCCCTTCATATTATCAACAAAATACAAGAATTAAAAGTCCTATTTTCAAGCTATTGTGCCTCCTCCCTTCCCCCTTTGGAGTGCTGAATTTTAGCCTAAAAACTTGGGCCCCAAACGGCTAGTACTTGGCCCAAATCCCTTCCCTTAATGACGCCACCCACTTGCTCCTTGCGGCACCACCAAACTTTGGGCCACTAGCCCACCTTACAATTTAAACACAGATACCCACTTTAATTATGTCCTAGCGTTCTTCATTAGCAAATTAACCCAGTTCTCAGCCCAAACCTGGGCCCAATTCGTAGCTCTAAACCTCAAGCTAACACTTTAGCCCTACAACACACAAAATGCACAGACCCACTTATACAGGATGTTACAAATTTTGACTTCTTTTCCCTTTTTAATTCTTTAATTTACCAAATGACAAAAATGCCCTTAATGATTATTTTTTAAGATTTTTCCTTCTTATGTCCATTTTTGTACATATCAACATATAATGGTCTAATTGCTAAATAAGGACTTCTAATAATTTTTATAATTCTATTTCATAGTTAAACCTTCTAGAATCTCATATTTTCTAATCCTTGCAATTTAGCCCTAATGGACAATTTGTTCACTAATTAATAAAATTCCTTCATGAAATTTTCACACAACCATGCAAATTCCTCATAAGCCTTATAAAACCATTTAAACACATATTTCTTCTTTGGATTCGTGGTCTCCTACTACTATTCTGATTAGGCCCTGAGTCGGGCTGTTATAGGATATGTGATTTTCGTAATGAATATAGTCCTACATATGTTGTGGATGAGATTTAGATCAGATGAGTAATCCTGATATAGCCCTCTCGAGCATCCTGTGATATAGTTCCTGCGAGCATCCTGATCGGTAATGATTCTGTATGTGTTGCGCACTACTGCAGCTCTTTGTGAGCTTCCTATTACATGATTTGATCGATTGTGATCCAGTATATGTTGCAGAAACAAGCACAGCTCTTTGTGAGCGTCTTGATATGGCTCACTTAAACTGTCTGAGATATGGCTATCCGGTGTTCTTGTTAAATGGCTCTTTGTGAGCAAGCTTGATAAGCTCTTCGTGATTTACCTGATTAAAAGTTCCTTGTGAACTTCCTGATTGTGGCTCTTATGAGCACTCCTAATTTAGCCCAGATAAGCTTCTTGTTACATGGCTCATCTGAGTATCCTGATATGTGGCTCGAGAGTGTGTTCCCTGGTAATGTGCCCTAAATGGGCCCCCCTGAATATGAATTGACGGATCTTAATTTGTACACCTCAAGTGTACTACATGTGTATCCATCGATATTTCAGATAAATTCAACGAAAAAAATCCTGACACGAGAAGATATGAATAAGAAATGAGTTATTACACGTATCTGCCTAAAATACATGAAAGTGATAATACATGATATATGAAAAATATGAGATGATGATATATGTACATGGAATTTATTAGATGAATACATTCATCCATGATTATAGATTTGTACACCTTTAATGTACTACTCATCTGAGATTAATATTTCGAATGATTTAATGGGCAAAGTTTCGACATAAAAAATCTGAACTCGAGATGAATTATTATGAAAATGTACTTGAAATACAAATATATGATTTATACATGTTTTATGAATACATGATATGGAAAGTATACATATATATATGGAAATTTGATTGTTGTTGAGCCCATATATGTTTCTTGATGTTATTGTGGAATGTTTGATTAACAAGGGCAGTGACGATATGTGTAGGGCTTGAGATCAAATTGATTGTGTAATAGCCCGTTTTTAGTCAAATTGAAACAGTGGTTTTGGGACCACAAATCTAAAGTTTAAATATTTATTTTATTAATATTTTAATGTTTACAGCATGATTGAATGATTGTGTGAAAGTTTCGTTAATAAATTTTATCGTTTGACTTGTCAATTTGGTAAAAAGGACTAAATTGCGTAAAGTGTAAAAATAAAGTTCTATTAGCTAAAGGTATCTCATAGCTATAGAACCTTACATTTAAGGTTCTTATGTGGTAATTAGACCATTACTTATTAAGTGGACAATGATGGGCATAAAATGGATGATATTAAATGGTTTTACTAAAGGTTAATTTTGTAATTTGGTTATTAAGTATAAAATAAATAAAACAAAACAAATTTTTTTTGTATCATCTTCATCAACCGACTTTACAGAAAAGGAAAGCCTTTTTTAGGGCTTTAAACATTCGGTCACATATAAGCTCAATTATCAAGAAAAGCAGAATTTGGATCTAAATTGGGGGAAAACTAAAGTTATCGACTAATCAATCTATTTCATCATTTTCACATATGAGATAAGTTCGTATGTGATAAATTTCATTATAAATGTATTTTAAATGCTTTGATATCATATAAGTTGTGAATACGAAACTTCAGATAAGTTCGACAATGACTCGAAGGTAATTCGACATTCAAAATCCTGGTTGAGCCTTAGGAATAGTTTAGGATATTAGTGTCATGTCATTAGAGGATACATTGAGTTGGCTTCGGGCCATGATGTTGGCACTTCGGGTGCTAGTTATACCGATTTGGCTTTGGTCGATGAATATCGGCTGGTTTAGCTTCGGGCCATGATATCAGTAATTCGGATATAAGTTACCTTGATTTGGCTTCGGGCCATGGTATAGGTAGTTATTGTGCAAGATTCTTGAGTATCCAACTTTTATTCTAAATGGTTCAACGGGTAAAAGAATGATGTGGTTGAGAATGAGATTTGCACGAGATGGTACAAGTATGTGCATAAACTATATTAGCTTTGAATCAAAGAAATGGTGAAGAAAGTATATAGTTTTGAGAATGAGTAATTGAAAGGTTTGTTAGTTGATGTGAATTCATGTATTTATAATCAATTGTTGAATTATGTGTTTATGATTATATCGAGTTTATTTCATATGAGCTTACTAAGCAATAAAGTTTATGTTGTTTATTTTTCTATGTTTTATAGTGATTTCAAGCTAGTTCGGATTCGAGGATCGTCAGAGATTACATCACACTATCCACTTATCACTTGGTACCTATGAACTTTGGTATTATAAGTATATGGCAAGTATAGGGACTTTGATTCATTTTGGTATATGTAGTATGATTTTGGCCATTTGTGTTGGCTTATAAATATTAAGTGTTTGGTTTTGTGTTAGCCATGTAAGTTGGCTTATTTTGGAAATTATGTGATATTTATATATATATGTATGTATCAATGCCTTTTAGTGATTTGGCTCATGTTTGCTTGGGAATGGCTTGTTGAATGCAACTTTCAAGGTAGCTAATGGTTGATGAATAGAGAATGGTTGTGCTTATGGTTTTAGTCTAAGAAATGCTTAGTTGAAATGGTACATATGAATGCTTTGGAAATGTGAATTGGTATGATTTGAGTAGGCAAAATATGTTATTATAAGTATGTTAGCTGTTGATGTTGAAATGGTACATTTTAGTTTTGGTTGTGATTGATTTGGATGCCCATATATGCTACGAATGTGTATCAATTGAATTGTGTAGGTGTGTGCAATTTGGGGTGGCAAAATGGCTTGGTATATAGCCTATTTTTATCCACTTAGGAAGATACACGGGCGTGTGTCTCAGTCGTGTGTGACACACAGTTATGTTGCACGGCCGTGTCTCCCCTGGTGTTGATTTGGAAACCAAGTCAGTATGCTCCACATGGCCTAGCACACGGGCGTGTGATTGGCCATGTGGTATAAGTCAGTATACCCTACAGGATTGGCACGACCTAGTACACGGCCTGGCACACGAGCGTGTATGGTCATTTTTAGGGCACACGGGCTAGCCACACGGGCGTGTGTGTTGGCCATGTGACCCAAGTTAGAGAGTTACACGGGTCAGACATGGGCTGGGACACGGCCATGTGATCCCATTTCAAAAGTCCACACAGCCGAGGCATACGGGCGTATGACCCCTACAGTATGAAAAATTTTATAAGTTTTGTAAAAGTTTCCTATGTTATCAGTTTAGTCCCGAACCACTTCCAAAGCATGTTTGAGCCTCGTAAACTCATATTAGGGACATTATGATTGATGTTGAATGACGATTGCATGAAATGTGAAAATGTTTAAGAAATGTATGTGTAATTGTATAATAAGTCCAATAATACTCTGTAACCCTATTTCGGCGTTGAATACGGGTAAGTAGTGTTATAGATTGAATGCGCCTTACATGTTTTAGTTTGAAATAAAATGAATGGTAAGTTAATTACCATGTTATACGAACTTATTAAGCATTTCATGCTTACTCTGTTTTATTTTCCTCTGTTTTATAGAAATTTCAGAAGCTCGTTTGATTGGAAGCATTGGTGGAGATCACTCACATTATTCATCAGCTGATCTTGGTAAATATGGTAAATTAATTATGGTTATAATGGCATGTATAGGTTAATTAGCCAATGTTGGCATACAAATATTTGGGTTATAACTAGCCATTGGAATGGATAGTGATGGACATGTATTGTATATGCTTGAAATGGTTGATTGATAAAAATTATGTTGGCATATTGATGACCGAATTAAGTTAGCAAATTTGATAAAATATGTATATAAGTGAATATGGTAATTTAAGTAAATTTGTATACTTGGTTATATGAAGTATAATATCATGTATATGACTTGGATTTTAAGTTGGTTTAAATGACCTATATTGACCTGTGAATATGTTAAAGTGTTGGTATAGGTGGATGACAATTTGGGTGAGAAATGTGGCTTGTAAAATAGCCTATTTTCGTCCACGCAGAGACACGGGCGTGTGTCTCAGCCGTGTGTGACACACAGCCTAGCACATGGGTGTGTGGCTTGGCCGTGTGTCATCTACATCTTTAAAATGTCAAAACAGAATGCTCAGAATTGATCATACGGCTTGGCACACGGGCGTGTGGCTTGGCCGTGTGACCCCTGCACCTATACACGGTCTAGCACTAAGGTGTGTGATTTGGCCGTGTGACCCAAGTCAGAGAGTTACACGGCCTAAGACACGGGCGTGTCCTTGGCCGTGTGAGCCACACGATCTGACCTCACGGGCGTGTGACCCTTGCACCTAGGAAAACTTTTGAAATTTCACAAAAAATTTTTTAAGCACCCGATTTAGTCTCGACCTGATTCTAAAGCATGATTTGGGTCTCGAGGGCTCATGAAAGGGACTATATGATGAAATTTGATTGGAATTTGATATGAATACTAAATAATTATGAAATGTTTGTTATTTGTTTTGTAAATTTTGGAAATGATCTGTAACCCTAATCCGGTAATAGATTTGGGTTAAGAGTGTTACATTTATTGGTATCAGAGTTATGGTTTAGTTGGTTCTCGGACTGAACGTAGCATATGAGGATTCTAGAAATAGATGCCATTAGATAACCTATGATAGTGTGATATCTCCCTACTCTGATGAAAATCATTTTACTAATAAACAGAGATGCTTTCCAACCGAGCTAATTCCAATAAAGTTGAAAGCGATACTCAAGTATTTGAGTAATAATGTTACCTATGATGAGTGTGAACATGTCGATGATAAATGTTATATTATACGTATATATATATTAAAGTTAAATTTTGAGGCTTTACGACCTCTACCCCCTCACCAGTACAGTTTTATACAATGGAATTCATAAGATTTATAAGATCAAAAGTGTGAAAATGAAGAGTTCAGTGGCTGAATGATTAGTAATGCAGTCAGAGTTGAGAGTGGGTTAGTAAGTAAAGATGATTTTAAAAGAGATATCAGATCTTTTTGAAGATTATTTTGGATATGTGATGTCACTGTTAAGGAAAGAATTATTCATGAGTAATCGACTTATTCAGGTATGGTATTTACAGACCGGATTAACCGAAAATTTCTTCTGAGTTGGCTCCTTTAGTGAATTGAATAATGTGAGATTGCTGATGAATTTATTAGTTAGTGGAACAGTGATGAAATTGCAAAGACATTTGAATGAAACTGTTATAATCGGGTGTATTACAACAATCTCTTCTGGGTATTCTACATGTTCTGTTATTCTCAGAGGCATATGAAATTGTTCATGTTCAAATGTGATATTTATCATATAGAAAGGTTGGCTTAATCATGATATTAGACAGAATTATTCTAAGTCTGGTTGATTCATGAGCGGTATTGCTCTATCTTTCTTGGGATTTTCTAATTCATCATGATTAATAGAAGATTTGATGACAAGATTCATATGATACCAATTTCTACTTCTACTGGTTAATGCCCTGAATTGCGAAAATGCAATTTATATTGTCTTTATCACAACTTGTTCTATTGTGCATGCGTGATATTACTTTTCTAGATTTTCTCTGAGATATGATCAATTTCTTTATTATTTTAAACATTGTTTATCTGTGAAAGATATTCATCGGCCAAAGGTAATTACATTTGTTATTGTTATAAATATTGACTCGATCATGAAGTTTGGTGATACGGGTTTATAAAAACTGTTTTACTACACTGGTTATTATTGGGGCCACTTTCAATTTTCTTCTTCTAATTTGAGGTTCACTATTGATGTTGAGGTATTGTTTTATCTATACGGTTGAAATGTCAGTCATATTATAGCATTATGGTTTTAATCTATTTGATAGGTGTGATTTCAGAAAAATTCAAAGTTTTGAGGGTAATAATTGAAATAGCTACATTGATGATACGGTTATTACAGAAAAGATATAAGATTTGAATGGACCGATAAATGTTAATAAAGGCTTGACCAGTTGGAAGCCCTGTTGACTGAAGCATTAGTTTTGGTTCAGCTTGAATCAGGTAAGGAATTTGAGATTTACAATAATGTATCATTGGATGGGTTAAACTGTATTTTGATGCAGTAAGGAAAAGTAATAGCCTATACTTCCAGACAGTTAAAACTACATGAAAAGAATTATCCGATACATGATTTAGAATTTGGAAGCTTTTGCATTTACACTAAAAATTTGACGATATTATTGGTTTGGTGAAAATGTTATATATATTTACTGATTATAAAAGTTTAAAATTATCTGATGTCACAAAAAGATTTGAATCTGAAACAGCATGGATGGCTTGAACTGTTGAAAGATTAGGATTTGATAATTGATTTTCATATGGGAAAAACAAGTGTAATTGCTGATGCTCTGAGTAGGAAATCCCTATTTGTCTTACAAGCAATGAATACTCGATTGTTGTTGTTTGATAATGGCTCAATTTTAGCTAAGTATAAAGCTAAACCGATGTTTCTACAACAGAATTGTGAAACTTAGAAAAGTAATAACAAATTGCAAGTGAGTCAACTTCTGATTTAGAATTTCAGAATGGATCTGATAATTGTTTGTTATTCAGAGGAAGAGCCTGTATACCAAAGAATTCAGAGCTTGTACAGAAAATTTTGCATGAAGCTTATAATAGTAATATGCCTGTCATCCGGAGAATAATAAAATGTACAATGATTCGAAAAAGATATGTTGGTAGCCCAAAATGAAATGTGATGTTTTTTAATTTGTATTTAAATGCTATACATGTCAGCAAGCTAAAGCTGAACATCAGGTACTGATACCTTCAGGACTGTTACAGCTAGTGACAATACCAGAATAGAAATGGGATAAAGTTAGTATGAATTTTATATTGGGATTACCCCTGTCTCTGAAAAAGAAAGATACTACTTAGGTAATTGTTGATCATTTGACGAAGCTTGCACATTTTATTTTGGCATGAATGGATTTCTCATTTAATAGGTTGTCTGAATTATCTATTTCTGAGATTTGTCAGAATACATGGTATGCTAATTTCCATTATTTTTGATTGAGATCCACGGTTCACATCCTGATTCTGGAATAAGTTACAAGAAGCTCTGGGTATGCAGTATATTTTAGAACTAAAATTTATTTTTAGATGGATGGTTAATCTGAATGTGTGATTTAGATTCTTGAAGATATGATTCAGTGCTATGTTTTAGAATTCGAATGCAATTAAAAAAGAAATATTTACAGCTAACCAAATTCGCATATAATAATAGATTCCAGTCAAGTATTAAAATGATACTATATGAGGCTTTGTATGATCATGAATGTAAAACTCCATAGTATTGAACTGGGCTTAGAGAGAAAAAAGAATATATGGAATTGAATTGATCTGATCCGTGAAACTGAAGAAAAAGTGAAAGTGATTCGAGATAGTTTTAAGGCAGTTTCTAATTGTCAGAAATCTTATGCAGATCTAAAATGAAAAGAAATAGAGTTTCAAATTGGCGACAAAATATCCTTGAAAATTTTTTCATGGAAGAAAGTTCTCCTGATTAGCCGTAAAGACAAATTAGGTTCGCGGTTTATTGGACCATACGAGATCATTGAAAAAAATTGGACTTGTTGTGTACCGATTTGCATTATTGCCAGAGCTTGACAGAATTCACAGTACTTTTCATATGTCTAGGTTACGATGGTATCGATTAGATTCATCACATGTTATTTCTTTGATAGATATTGAAATTCAGCTTGACATGACTTACAGTGAGTGAGTAATTGAAATTTTGGCATGTGAAGTGAAAGAAACGAAAAATATAAAGGTTGCTTTAGTGAAAGTTCCTTCACGATAATATGATACAGAGAAAGCTACTTGGGAACTGGAAGAAATTATGATAAAGTAATATCTCAATCTCTTTACTAATAAGATTTTCGAGGATGAAAATTCTTAAGGGGGAGAGTTGTAACAACTCATTTTAAATAAAATCAGAACAGTGATTTCGGGATGACAGATTTGAGTCTGAAAAGAAAAATTATTTTAATACTATTTTATGATCTACAGTATAATAATATTGTGTGGAAATTTCGTAAAGAAATTTTACCGATTACATGTTTAATTTGAGAAAGGACGAAATTGCACAAAGTGCAAAAGTTGAGTTTTAATAGCTAAAAGGATTAAATAGCTGTAGAATTTTAAAGTGAAGGTCCTTATATGGGAATTAGACCATTAAAGATACTTAGTTGTTAAGGATGATGATTCATCCATGGAAAATAAAATTAAAGAAAATGATAAAATTGAAAAGATTAAAAATAAATATAATAAATAATAAAAAGATGAAAATATCATCATTTATCATCATCTTCCCCAAATATTTCAGATACATTTCTTGGTGGTTTCCAGTCAACAACGGCTAAAATCTTGCTTGAATCAACTCGTATACCTTCAGCTGAAACAATATGTCCCAAAAATCTGACTTCTCAGAGCCAAACCTCACATTTGCTGAATTTAGTGAAAAATTGCTTATCTCTGAAGGTTTGTAGCACAATTCTCAAATGCTCGGCATGCTCAGACTCATCTCCTGAATAGATTAGAATGTCGTCAATGAATACAACCACAAATCTGTCTAAATACGGTTTGAAAATTCGATTCATCAAGTCCATAAAAACGGCAGGAGCATTAGTTCATCCAAAAGGCATAACAAGAAATTCATAATGCCCATACCTTATTCTGATTGCAGTTTTCGGCACATCTGAATCTTCGAAAACACTGTCATTCCTTTCAATTAATCAAACAAATCATCAATTCTCGGCAAATGATACTTGTTCTTTACCGTAACCTTGTTGAGCTGATGATAATCAATACAAAGTCTCATTGATTTGTCTTTTTTCTTTACGAACAACACTGGCGCACCCCAAGGCAAAAAACTAGGCCGTGCGAAACCTTTATCCGTTAACTCTTGTAACTGAGCTTTCAACTCTTTCAACTCTGTCAGAGCCATTCTATATGGAGCTATAGATATCGATGATGTTTTCGGTACCAACTCAATAGCAAACTCGACCTCTCTGATCAGTGGTAACCCGTAACTCTTCTGGAAATACATCTGGATACTCACAGACTACTGGTACTATTTAATCTTTGATTCAGATGCTTTTGTATCAAACACATAAGCAAGATAAGCTTCGCAACCTTTTCTCACGTATCTTTGAGCTGACATAAATGAAATCACAATAGGCAATTCACTTGACTCATCTGATTTAATTCGAATGATTTCACTATCTTGGCATTTCAATTTAATAGTCTTTCGTCTACAATTCACAATAGCATCACAAAACATCAACCAATCCATACCTCGAATTATATCAAACTCATCAAACGATAGTAGCATCAAATTAGCCAAAAAAAAAAAAACCTCGAATCATCAAAGAACAACTCTTGCAAACTTTATCAACTAAAACATATTTGAAGGGATCCAACACTTTAATCACAAACTCAGTAGACTCAACAGGCAAACTCTTACTAGACACCAAATTCATACAAATTATGAATGAGTAGATCTAGGATCAATCGAAGCAATTACATCAGTTTCATAGAGAGAAGATATACCGGTGATAACATCGGGTGATGACGCATCTTCGCAAGTGCGAATAGCGTAAGCTCTAGTAGGTGCTCTGGCCTCGGATTTTATAGCGGAGTCCTTTGTCATTCCTTTACTACTAATCACATTTTCAACACTTCAAGGTGGTGTACCTCTAGTAGTTGGGTTGCTCGATCTTGTATTTTGGAACTTATCTTTCTCGGCTAACTCAGGGCAATCTCTAATGAAATGATCTCGCGAGCCACATTTAAAACAACCTCTATTATTTATCCAGCACCCACCAAAATGTCTTCGACCACACTATTGACACTCAGGTTTATTATTTCTTACATTGCCAACACTCGATACTGATGTAGCTTGAGCTTTCGGACTTGAGTATTGCTTTCCACGATCTCTGTTTGGTACCCAATTAAAGAATTCGAACGAGTATACGAATCTCTTGATTTCTTTGACAACTATTGATATGGTTTGCTCATAGATCTCTTTCTCGAATCTCTAGCCTCGAAATTAGCTTTTCTCTTTTCTTTGTACAATTCTTCAGCTTTGCAAGCTCGATCAACTAAACCAACAAATTCTTTCAATTCTAGAATCCCGACCAACAGTCTAATGTCTTCGTTTAACCCATTCTCAAGCCTTTTACACATAATTGCTTCAGTTGAAACACATTCCCGAGCATATTTATTGAGTTTCACAAACTCTCGCTCATACTCTGTCATAGACATACGACCCTGTTTCAACTTTAGAAACTCTTTACGTTTTTTATCAATGAACAATTGACTGATGTATTTCTTTTTGAACTCAGCTTGAAAGAATTCCCACGCGACCCTTTCTCTCTGCATTATTGATACTAGAGTATTCCACCATTGATACGCTGTGTCCCTCATTAATGATACGACACATTTTAAACAGTCAGTAAGTGTGCAAGAAATGATAGTGTTTTTAAGCCAAAACTCGACTCTCTCAAGATCGTCGTCAACAGTAGCTTTGAATTCTTCGGCCCCGTATTTTCGGATCTTATCCACATGTGGCTTATTCAGTCGTAGAAGTTCCACACCTTGAGGAGCTACAAGAATCGGTTGGGGATTAGGTAGGGGTGGAGGTTGTTGAGCAGCCGAATTTTTTCAAACAAACTCCATGGGCCACTCGTTCATCATTTGGAAGAAGGCTTCCTTAGCCTCTTCTACCTGGTTACCCGATACGGGTCTCGACTTTGATTGCACTACTCCATGAACGGAGGTAGGTGCATTACTTTTAGCATCATCAACTACAGCTTGATTGGGATCCATTTACTATATGAAAACACGATTTAGAATTGTCAAAAGATTTCACATTATCACACGTTATATATGGCATGTATAGCTAGACTTTCACACACACTACGTTTCTTCGAGAATTGACTAAATTGTAGCTCTGGTACCAATAAATGTAACACCCCTCACCCATATTCAATGCCAGAATAAGATTACTGTAACACCCCAAACCCGGTCAACATACCACAACCGGATCTGGCATGCCACGGAGTGATAACCCTTTTAAAACTGAAAGTTTGTCTGATAATTTTCTTAGGAAACCCTTTTGTAGTACGAAAGGTTTAGAAATCCTTGTTTGAAAATCCACTTATTGTTGCAAATTTTAGAAAACACACAAGTTATCTTCTTTTAAGTGATGTTACCCGATGGCAACGTTTTAAAACCCGAAGGAGTTATAGTTTTGAAAACATTACTTTTTACCGGTTGATTTAACAAGTCCATATAGTATAATATAATCAAAATAAAAACAAATAATAAAAACCCAAAATAATACTCAGCGACCTTATTACAAACCCAAAACCAAATTTAAAGAAAATTAATAAAACCAAAATAGTACTTTAAAGTCAAAAGTCGAATCAAGCATGCATGGCCGCCTCGAGTCCTCCCTGGCTCCATATCCGCAATCTATGCCTCATCTGCAAAATATAAGGGAAGGGGTGAGTCACCAAAACTCAGTGTATAAATCCCCAACACGATAGTGCAAACACTTACACAAATTATCAGTAAAAACATGCAAATCATGCAACCTATAACCTAACCATCCAATCTCCTTTAACTACCCCGTGTGGTCAAAACCACTGGTGGTCAAAACCACTGGTGACCGTAGTCACAAATATATTGGTGTGGTCAAAACCACTGATGACCGAAGTCACAAATCAAGTGCTGGGGCCAACCCATCGTGTGGTCAAAATCGCTGATGACAATCCCATAATTAACATGTGGGGCCAACCCACTGTGGTACCAAACCACGGGGACGAGTCACAATATTCATATGTGGTCAAAACCACTGGTGGTCAAAACCACTGGGACTTAGTCATAAAATATAATAACAAGACGGGGCCAACCCGTCGTGTGGTCAAAACCACTGGTGACAGTCCAAAATAAATCATCCCCCTCCTCTCATCAAACCCACCATAATGTCCATATCAATCGTGGCATAAAACATATGATGATGCAAATAATGTATAGCATAGCATGTAACAATAACATGATGATGTATATCAAAAATCACACGACAGGGGGCTTACCCGGAATTCAAGCTCATACCCACAAGGCATATTCACCGATTTCATTGGCTATAACAGAAACATAATAGACATATCATACTAATAAAGTGTGTAAGCATTACACACTTGTTACTAACGAAATCACTAAATCCCGAAGACCCGATCTACTGTACTAGATCCCTTTTGTCCCTACATTCAGCCAAACCAAAATTAGTAATAAGGCCATTCGGCCAAACTAACAAAACCCGAAGGGTTAACGTATGGAACCCCAATCCCTACCTTAATGCTCCTCAGATACTAGCCACAACTCAAGGTATACGAAACTGATCTCCCCCTACAATCGGCCAACATCAACACTAAATCTCAATAGCCTTCGGCTTTTCAAAAGAATAATTGACAGAATAGATTGACATGAACCCTCACTACAGACTAAAAGAAATCGGTTGGCAGAGAATAAACAACCCCGATCTACTGCTTCAAATCCCGAAGAACCTAGGAGAAATTAGTTTTCATAGATAATTAGGAATCATGTCCACAATTGCCAAAATTCAGTTTTTGTCCCCATGTGAGTCGATAGAGAAAAGAGAAAAGAAATAATAGAGATTCGGCCAAGAACACTTACCCTCTTCAAATTCGATTAGAGAAGAACTCGAAAAAGATCTACTCTTGGTTGATATTCGGCCAAAATAACACTAGAAGAAAGAAGGGAAATTCGGTAAAGAGTTGAGTGATGAAGGGAGATTCGGCTATGGTTGATAGAAGAGAAACAGATGGGGTTCGACTAAAGTGAAAAGAAGAGAATGGAAAAGAAAATATGGAATGGGAGAGGAAATATTCAGCAAGGGAAGATGATGAAGATTTCGGCACAAGGGTTTGAGAAAAAGAAAAGATGAAGTGGACTAAGATGGTTTCGGCTTTAAGCAAGAATGAAAAAAGAAAAGAGAGAGAGATGGGGGAGAAAAAGATTCGGCCAAGCACTTTGAGAAGGAGAAAAGAAATAAAATAAGATTAAAGATCTTAGAGGGACATTCGGCTACACCAAAGGCTCCCCAAAACCGATAGCCCCCTTGCCCACAGTCCAATATTCGGCCAACTCTCCCCAAATGAGTTTGATAAGATTCAAGCTCCTAACTTTCCTCACCTTCATCTATCCAATTCAAATCTGATGACCACATCCTCATCCGTTCAAGAGAGTCCCTCCTGAGCACTCCTCCTCCTTGCTTGTGGCGTCAAAATATTAAGCAGAAAGTGAGATTTCTACTGCTCGAACCACAATCCTCTTTACCCCCTTGTGGCGTCACCTCCCTTGCGACTTGAGTGGCGGCTCTTTGCCACTTTACCAAGGCACTTCTTGTGTCTAAAACTCCCAATAATTCTTTTTAACCCCTAACTCTCCTAGCTCCCTCTCACTAAGTACAAAAACAAAAATGTTTGACCATGACTCAAGCCTAACCCAAGGTCATGCTTAGACCCCAAATTATGCTAAACTAGCACAACAGACATCTCAACACATGCAACACATGGAAAAAATGTAGAGGCCCCATTTTAAGGATGTTACAGTTCTACCCCCTTAAAAATAATTTTGACCTCGAAATTACCTGATCAGAAGAGTTGAGGGTATTGCTACCGCATTACATCCTCTGGTTCCCACGTAGCCTCCTTCGTACCAAGGTTCCGCTATAAAACTTTCACCAAGGGAACTTACTTCCTACGCAAGACCTTGACATCCCGATCCAAAATTTGTACCGGTTCCTCCTCGAAAGACAGTCCGAGCTCACCTCAATCTCTGCAACTGGCACAACGTGTGACGGATCTGACCGATAGCGCCTAAGCATCGAAACATGGAAGACATCATGAATCTGACTTAACTCTGTCGGTGGCTCGAGCTGATAAGCTACCGATCCTACTCGCTTCAACACCATGTACGACCCGATAAACCTAGGGCTTAGCTTCCCTTTCCGCCCAAATCTCAGCACTTTCTTCCATGATGATACCTTCAGAAAAACCTTATCACCCATTGCATACTCTATACCTCTGCATTTAAGATCGGCGTAAGACTTCTGCCTGTCCGACGCTTCCTTAAGTCGAGCCTGAATCACCTTAACTTTATCCTCAGTTTCTGCCACCAACTCCGGACCTAATATCTGCCATTTACCCAACTCCATCCAACACGTAGGAGTACGATATTTTCGTCTATACAGTGCCTCGTATGGTGCCATCTGGATACTCACTTGATAACTATTGTTATAAGCGAACTCCGCCAATGGTAGATACTCCTCCCATCTACCACTGAAATCCAGAACACAGCCCCTTAGCATATCCTTTAAAATCTGAATTACTCTTTCAGTCTATCCATCGGATTGTGGGTGAAAAGCTATGCTGAAATCCAACCTCGTTCCCAAAGCTTGATGCAAAGCTCTCTAGAACCTCGACGTGAACCTCGGATCCCTATCCAAGATAATTGACACTGGCACACCATGCAACCTTACTATCTCGGCCACATACAACTTAGCTAACTTCTAAAGTGAATAATCAACCCTTACTGGTATGAAATGAGCTGATTTGGTCAAACGATCCACAATTACCCAGACTGAGTCTTTCTTAGTAGGCGTAAGGGGTAGCCCACTAACAAAGTCCATGGTAATCCTTTCCCACTTCCATTGAGGAATCTTTACCGGTTGAAGTAAACCTGACGGCAGCTGATGTTCACCGACCACGACACGCCGACAGCTTACCCACAAACTCGGTCACTTCCGCTTGATCCCGCCACCGAACTACTTTCAGAATCCCGGTACATCTTGCTACCTCTAGGATGCATAGCGTATGGGCTGCTATGTGCATCCTGAAGAATCCTTTGCCTCAACTAGACGTCCTTCGACATACAAGCTCTCCCTTGAAAACACAACACTCCATCGTGAGACAAGCTGTATCCTACCAACCCATTACTCTGAACTTGCAACCTCCGAGCATTCAAACCCTCATCTACTAACTGTTTCTCCTTAATCTACTCCACCCAAGTCGGCTTTACTTGCAATTCTGCCAACAAACTCCCATCATCATATAGACTAAGGTGAGCAAACATCGCTCGCAGGTCTGTGACCACCTTACGGCTCAACGCATCAGCTACTACGTTAGCCTTACCTGGATGGTACTCAATCGAGCAGTCGTAGTCCTTCAACAACTCAATCCACCTTCTCTGTCTCAAGTTTAAATCCTTCTACGTCAAAAGATACTTCAAACTCTTGTGGTCCGTGTAAACTATCGATTTTTCTCCGTATAAATAGTATCTCCATATTTTTAGAGCAAAAACCACTACAGCCAATTCTAGATCATGTGTCGGGTAGTTAACCTCATGCGGTCTCAGCTGTCGAGATGCATATGCCACTACTTTCCCTTCCTGCATCAGCATACATCCCAAGCCAGTGTGTAATGCATCACAGTAGACCGTGAACACCTTTCCTGCCTCAGGTTGTACCGAAACCGGAGCTTCCGTCAAAATCTTCCTCAACTTGTCAAAACTTTCCTGTTGTTTTTCTGACCACACAAATGGAACTCCTTTCCTTAATAATTTGGTCAACGGCACCGCGATCAAAGAAAATCCTTCCACAAATCTCTGGTAATACCCTACCAAACCCAGAAAACTCTAAATTTCTGCAACCGACCTAGGCGGTTTCTAATCCAACACCGCTTCAATTTTACGAGGGTCCACTCTAATCCCTTCTGCGGACACTACGTGACCCAAGAAAGTTACTTCCCTAAGCCAGAATTTGCACTTACTGAACTTGGCAAATAGCTGCTTCTCCCTCAGAATTTGCAAAACCACCCGCAAGTGCGTATCATGATCCTCTTCAGTCCTTGAGTACACCAATATGTCGTCTATGAATACTACAACAAACTGGTCCAAGTATTGCTGGAACACCCGATTCATCAAGTCTATGAATGCTGTCGGTGTATTGGTTAACCCGAACGGCATCACCAAAAACTTGTAATGCCCATACCGAGTACGAAATACCATCTTATGAACATCAGCTTCCTTCACTTTGAGTTGATGATACCCCGACCTGAGGTCTATCTTCGAGAAAACTGATGCACCCTTAAGTTGATCAAACAAGTCGTCAATCCTGGGCAACGGATACTTGTTTTTGATCGTCAACTTATTCAGCTGGCGGTAGTCTATACACATCCGCGTTGTACCATCTTTTTTCTTAACAAAGAGCACAGGTGCTCCCTAAGGGGATATACTTGGTCAAATGAAACCTCGATCCAACAACTCCTGGATTTGAGCCTTCAACTCCACCAATTCCTTTGGCGCTATTCGATACAGGGCTATAGACACTGGCGCAGTCCCGGGTAACAGGTCTATACTGAATTCTACTTCTCGATCCGGAGGCAGACCTAGAAGTTCCTCTGAGAATACATCAGTAAATTCCCCCACAGTTCGGACACTCTCTGCAGCTGCATCCTTGGCTCTCAAAGCACAAACATGCACCATGAATGCCTCACAACCCTTCCTGACCATTTTCTCTGCCTTCAGTGCAGAGGCCACATTGGATAAGTAATCTCTCCTATTACCTATCATCACCACCTCCTCACCTTCCATTTTCCTCAACACCATGTGCTTAGCCGCGTAATCCAAACTGGCCTGGTACTTTACCAGCCAGTCCATCTCGAGAATTAGATCGAACTCCCCAAGTGGCAGTTTCATCAAATTAGCCAAGAACATGACCCCTTGAAGTTTTAGGGGTACATCCCTATACAGCTTATTTATTCCTACAGAGTGACTTAGAGGGCTAATTACGGTCATCTCCCTAGAAGTAGTCTCGAAGTCTAGGTTCATAATCTCTACTATACTACTGGCAACATACAAATGTGTCGAACCCACATCTATCAAAATAGTATATGGTAATCCAAAAATTAGGAACGTACTAGTTATGACGTCAGGTGCGTCACCCTCCTCTCGACGCCTAGCTGCGTAGACCAGTCCAGGTTGTCTCGCCTCTGTACCACCTGCACCTCTGCCCGGTGCTCCATGGCCTCTACCAGAGCCATTACCTCCCCTAGCAGCACCACAGCCCCTCTGTGGCTGCTACCATCCCTCCCTGCTTACGAGTACGATTCTCGATCCCTGCACCGCAACCTAGCTGACCTCTGTGGACAATCCCTCACTCGGTGCCCCATCGATCCGCACTCAAAGCATCCCCTATTTCTAGTCCAACATTCTCCCGTGTGAGACTTCCCACATCGAGCACATCGTGGCGGCCACTGAGTATCAGCAGTAGTAGGCCTAGCAGCTTGATTTGGCCCACTATATCTACCCCGTTTCTACTGATTCCTGGTAGACCCAGATGATCCATAATTTTTCTTATTCCAACCCTTGTCCTAATTCCGTCTAACTGACTGATTCACTTCTTCCGCAACTTTGGCCTTTTCCACTAAGACCGTAAATTCTCTCTCCTACTGTGGAGCAATCAGCAACCTCAGATCGTCTCTTAATCTGTCCTCGAATCTAACACATCGCTCATGCTCCGTAGCTATGATGCCCCGAGCATATCGGCTCAATCTTAAGAATTCTGCCTCGTACTTCGATACGGACTTACTTCCCTGAACCAGTCTCAAAAACGCCTTCCTCTACGCATCAATGTAACTGGTCCCGACATACTTCTTCTGATATGCTGCCTTGAAGTAATCCCAAGTGAGATCATCCGCTGCAGCACCATCTTGAACCATGAGCCACCACTGATATGACTCATCACGGAGAAGCGACACTACTCCCTTTAGTTTCTCCTCAGCTGTCAGATCTAGATCGTCCATGATTCGTTCTGTCGCCTCCAACCAATACTCAGCCGTATTGGGTGCCACACCAGATACTCCTCGAAATACCTCAGCTCCATTGGTTCGGAGTTGCTCAGATACCGATTTCTGAGCTTCCGTACCTCCACCTGCTCCAGCCACTCTTTCCAGCACTCACAGCATCACCTGCGACACTGCATCTTCCCCCATTTGATCCTGATACTCTACGCCAGCAGTTGTTGGTGGTGGTATCTCATTCTCAGACCCTTGACCAGACCTAACGGGTTTTGATACGATCATTCTGCCTCTATCGCGCCCTCACGCATTACGATCACTCCCCTAGTACTCATATCTAATTTGCGATTTAATCTGCTTAAGAAATTTTTATGAATTAGCTTCCATTTCACTGATTACCCACGAATAAGTTTTATGTAAAGAAATTTGGTAGTGGTTCTTTTGATCATCACACAGTTTTCAGTTTAATTTCCTACCATAATACAGTGAATCACATTTACTCATCAACAACCTCCTACACTCATATCCCACATGTAGGGGTATTCTTGTCATTTTACTACCCGGGGGTATTTCCGTAATTTAACCCATCGGGGTATTTTTAGTAATAAATTAGGGTTAATTTGGAAACCTTTACAAATCATAGGTATTTCAGAAATTCTAGAAATCGGGGTATTTTGGTAATTTTATAAACTAGGGGTAATTTGGTCATTTTTCAAATCAGGGGTATTTTAGTCATTTCTTAAATCAAGGTTACTGTGGCAATTTTGAAACCAAGGTTTAGGCTTAGTTTGGATGGGCGGTGTGTTTACCTCCGGTGAGATTAAAAATAACGGTGGCGGTGAGATTAGTTACTGCAGCGGTGAGATTGGACACTGTAGCAGTGAGATTAGAAACAGCGGTGGAGTATGTGTTTGGATTCCAACGCAGCTGTAGCGGTGAGGTGAGAATATAAAATGACTATTAAGGACATCAGATTAGAATTGATATATATCAAAAGTTTTTTAAATTATTTCACTTTTATAAAATTATTAAAATATGTGAATTTATAAATTCATTTAATAAAATATTAAAATATATTTTTAATATTTTATTTATTATCCTATAAATAATTATATTTGTATTTGTTTAAATGATAATTATAACATTAAAATACCTCAATTGTTATTCATTTATTATCCTATAAATAAAAAACCTAACAAATAAATGAATTTACATCAACAGCCCCATAAAAATCTGAAAAAGAAAATGAAAGGACGTAACAAATAAATTAACCTAATCCTATAACCCATCTTCTTTATTTCTTTCTTTTTATCAGACTCTTTGACTCTTCTTCAACCCATCTTCTTTATTTCTTTCTTTTCATCAGACTCTTTTACTCTTCTTCCATTTTCGAAATTTCCTCTTTTACTTCAAAGGACGTTTCGGTTTCTTCTTCACTAGCATTTCAAATCGCTCTGCACTTTCTTCTTCCTTCTCGCCTAAAAATCTCACCTTAATCGCTCCATCTGTCGCCGAATGGAATCTGCAATCTCTCCCTCCAGGTAAAACTCCTCTATTTTATAAAGCATTTCTCTTGCTATTAAATCGGCACAAGTATTTTCTTTCCTTGGATAAACCGAAATCTGATTTCTTGAGACATTAAAAGGGAAAGAAAAAAAAAGGCCATGGGTAAAAATTAGAAAAAAAGGGTTGTGTTGAGTGCACTGAAGCAAAAACCATTAGGAAGCAACTGGAAGTGCAGCACGGTGGGAATCAGTCCATTGAGTAACTGGAGGTATTATCCAAACACCCCATCAGTGAGATTGAATTAAAAAAGTGATTTAAACGCACTAAAATGGAGCTAATCGATCATCCAAGGAAGCCTTAATGTTTTAACATATACCCTTACAAATCTTCCAGAGTTCTTGAAAGTGACAAAACTAATGTCGCTTTTGATTGTGTCGGTGTAGTATAACTTTTATTTTTATTTTTATTACAAAAGTGAAATTTTTTTGAATTAACACTATTAGAATTCTTCTACTCTAAATTCAACTTCATTACAATGATTTTTCTTTTTCTTTTGGTTACATGACATATCTAAACTTGTATTTAATGACAAAACAGACAACTAAATTGATGAGAAAAATTTATAGGAACAAGACTTCAATTTGAGGATTCAATTAAACTATTTTGAAGTTTATATAAATCAATTTAAAATTTAATACATATTTAACTCAAAATAATTGTTGTAGATCAACGTTTGATGTAATTTAATCAGAACAACATAAAATTATTGTCAGTCAAGGTCCTACAATTTGAGTTGTATAAATCACATGGGGAAAATATATTAAATGCTAGTACTATCATAAGAGAATTAAGTGTATGAATTATGAGATATATATATATATATATATATATATAGAAAGAGAGAGAGAGAGAGAGTGATAGGCAAGCTGGGTTTGACAGTGACCTGAATGGAAAATGAGGATACATGATTCAACTACCATAATAAATTTAACAATAATATGAAGAATTACAGGTTGTATAACTTTGAAGGCTGCGACCTATGATTGACCACAAATGGATAACTTTCCAGTAGAGTTGGCTTCACCTATAAATAATATCATGTGATTACAAATAGCCATATTCCCAACTCCATCTTCATCCATCTTCATATATAACCATCCATCAAAACAAAATTATGGATTAATTGCACTAAACATCCCCAAATTATATATAAATGAAATTTTTTAAAAGAAAAGGGTCAAACACATTGTTGTCATGGAAGCATTAATAATAATTATCATACCCATCTGAGAAAAGAAAAGGCATTAAATGAAAATGACTTTGATTATGTCTTTGGAACATTGTGACAAGATATCCAAGCCAAACATTTCCATAATAATTGGCTTTTTCCTAGATTTTTCTCCGTCCTTTAATCATGAGATTTAGCAAAAGGTGAAATTCAGATTCTATCAAAACATGAAATATGAGACTCATATGAACCCCACCCGAAAGGCCAAGCCCCATAGCAGCTATTACCAAGAAATTTGCAGTGAGCATTTCAAAATGAATGACTTACAGAAGGGACCAATTTTCACTGCTCTCAAAACATTTCTTCAAATGCATATCCTTCATTTCTTGAGGCCGTATACTGATCGTAAGTAAGCAAGGATCTCTGCACACTCTATGGCACTTGCCTCGTTACAAAATACTTCATCCCATACCTTGAGAAGATTTGTTCAATAGCAACTCAAGTCAACATTCTGATTCACTTCTCTACCTTGTTCAAATAAAGAGATTTTTTTTCAGGTTAATTGCACAAGGTAGCTCCAAACTAAGAGTTAAATTCTAGTAGGTGCTTTCATCAGTTTAGCTGTCTGACATTAAATGCTGCTTGGATCTAACATGGTTCCATTTTAAACACGTATGGTTGGATTAATAAATATTAGCATTTAATGCCAAAGCTAATGGCCATACTGACAAAAGCACCTGATTAGATTAGAACTATACTTTAGTTTGTTGATTCAATTAGAATGTTTTGAAGTTTAGGGACCAATTTAGAACTTCAGTGTATAGTTTGGGATTTCTGATTGTCTGGTGCAATTAACCGCCTTTTTAGTGAACCAAAGATTCTGTTATCCAAACTTTATATTAATTAGGAAATAGATATATATTAGTAAACATTCAAGAGGAATTTGTATGACTCAGAAAAAGGTACAGTTGGTAAACAATCACATAAACATACCAGCTTTGTCTGTAGGTGAAAGAAACAGAATAAGCATGTCAAATCTTGGAACCTTGGTTAAATTTTCTAGATACTTAATAGCCAAATCCACATCTTCCCTGCCAATTGATAAACCAATAACGAGTTAAGAATCTGGCCAAACATAAAATAATAAACTGGCACGAGTCCCAGGCAGAAGAGATCATAGAAAGACTTCATTTACCTGAAAATGTAGCGACACATTTAACAATGTCAACTAACATGGAAGCAGACATTGCATTTTAAAGATCTGTGGTAACGCACTTGGAGATGTAACCTACAAATAAAAAAGAAAATCAGTTGTGGCACAAATGAAGAGACTTGGACGAATAATAACATTCACATGGACATTCATCTTAAAGGACCCCATGTAGGTGCCTTATTATGTAAAACAGAAATAGAAAATATGAACTAACGCAGACCTTCAGAAGATGAGCCTGTAGCGAACGGTCACCAGATAGGGCTCTCCAGGAAACCTCAAATTGATATGCTGTATTTGGGGGGCTGATGTTTTTTGCAGCTTCAGCTGTGGCTCGACTAGCTACACGAGAAGCAAGGTCTTGCACTGAAGCCTTCAGCTCTTGCTTTCTGGTTTTGGTATTTCTCTATGAAAGATTTAAAGAGGTACGGTCAACCCAATTTTGTTTAAGAGAAAAAGAAAGAAAACAAAAATAACATGATACATTCTATTAGTTATAAAGGTAGCAACGAATAGGTTTGATGAAGTCTTCAGATCTTGCTTTCTAGTTTTGGTATTTCTCTATGGAAGATCAAATGAGGGCACAGTCAACCTAATTTTATTTAAGAGAAAAAGAAACAAGAAAGAGAACACAAATAACTTGATACATTCTATTAGTTATAGAAGTAAGTTGCAATGGATAGATTTATGTAATGAATTCATCTTAAAAATTAATAAACAGTAAACTGAACCCTAAGACACTTAAAGACAGATACTATAGATTGATCTCAAATAATTTAAGGCAATGCAACTACAATTGCTCATTGAAATACATCACTGACTCCCTACCTAAGCCAATAAAAAACCTAAAGCAATTCTAGAGTATATGAAGTAGTGGGATTTCAAAGTCGATTATATAATTGCTTATGAAATAATTTTTCCCTGTTTCAAATCTCAAATCCAATTTTAACTAGTAAAGTAGTAATTCAAGGTGTTTCTTGAAAAGGTTAATAAAATTTTATGGGATGGTCATCGGAGACCACCTCGGAGGGAAGGAGTCTATAAGGATGAGCACTAGAGAGAGGAATTGGCAAGAAAAAGTACAAACAATACAAGAGGAAGATGCACCTTTTACGGGATTGTAGTATTTTAATTACTTAAGAAAAAATCAAACCGTTCTCGTAAGTAAAGGAAGTGTGAACAATAGAAGTCTCAATGGAAATAATATATAAAAACTATATATTGTTACCTTAATGTTCTCTCGACCAAGTGATCTCAGATCTAGTTGAATACCATCTGCAGAATTCCAAAGACTGGTATTTCTTTTTCTATTTCCTCCAAAGTTACAGATCCTTCTCGGGTTTCTTCCGCTTGTCACATTGAAACCTACCAAAATGCACCATGCTAAATGTAAAACAAATAATTTCCTATTCTAGACTAGAAAAGTACATTTGAAAAACTCTGCGCTTCAAGATATAAATAAACTCAACATTCATCTTTTCCTTTGAAAAATAATCTAGAGCTATATGTCATTCCACATTGCAAAAGCGGTCTATGAAGAAAAATAAACGAACAATTCATTCCTTTCCACCTATGTCTTTCAACAGATTCTAATTACTTCATCAAGATGTAATATATATCGTCACCATGATTATAGCTATCACTACCAAGAAATGCTACGCCTTAAACAAGATAAAAAAACCATGCAACATGTGCTTAAATAGTCACCGAGGTTTACGGAAAACAAGAAATTGTTACAAGAACTCTATTTATGAATATCGGTGAAACTCCAAAACCATTTCATCCTCAACATATAAACATCCTTGTTTTTTTTTAAATACCAACTGTTAAAAGAGAAAAAAAGAAGTTCTAAAAGTTGGTACCTTAGTTTGAGACCCTTGAACTGCAGCGATTCCTTTCCTTTGTGCACTATTTGACATAGTATGCATCCCAAGTCCATTATCTATTGTCGCAGATCGCCTTACTTCTGAGCTCCTAGCATAGACTTTTTCATAACCCCGATGCCTTCGCAGGATCTCCGGGATTGATGAAAATTACAATGAGAAAAACCAATTGATTGCTTAGAGAAACAAAGAAACAATAACAAAATGTAAAATCTTCCGATAACCATCCCCATCAATTTGTTAAGAAAACTAAAAGAAAAGGAGAAGGTCGCATGCCTTCACTCGATCATGGCCTCGGTTAACATCCATGATTCTAAACCAGGTTTATGATCAACCACAACTTTTTCTAGATAATTTTAGGTCATTGAGCTATTTCACGCTTAAAATTCGGAGGTATATAGAAGAAGATGAAACAACAAAAACGCTTACTTTCTCATACAATGCTTTAAACTCTACATCTTTGTTTCTTCATGTCTTGATTATTAGGCTCTAACCTCGTGCCAAACTCAAGATCTCGCAATCAACTACGCCCACCATATAAGATCTATCAAATTTAAATAGAAGCAATAGAAATGAATCACCTTAGAGTTAATCCAAGAGAGAACTTGCACTCAACATACCTTCAATGGATTCTTTAAGTTTCCCAAGTTCTTTTCTAGCCGTTGCTCGACGGGAGTATGCTTTTATGTAGTGATCATCAAGATTTAAGGCCTCCGTACAATCATCCTCAGCCTCTTGAAATCTAAAGAGAGAATAAAATAACATTCATGTTATTTCCTCATCAAATATATTACTCATGCAGAAGCCAATCACAAACATTTTGCCATTAAAATAAAACAATAGAACTACAGGAGGCTACCAATATAAGTGAACATCATGTAAAGAGTGTCGGGCATACTTTCTCGATCTTAAGATAGGCCATAGCCTTATTTGCATAAGCTACAACTGTTGGAGACAGGCAATGCTTCTTGAGTAGCAATCGATAGCTTCTTTAAATTTCTTTTGCTTAAAATATTCATTTCCTGCAAAAATTTTAAAGCATTTTACTCTAGTCAACGCCAAATATAGCTCGGACATTGGTCAAAAGGAAAGTGTATAAAATTGAACTTCTCACCGGTTCTTTCTCGTAAGCGACATCGTGCATATTCTCTTCATCCACAAGGCTAGTTGACAAATTGCTCCATTTATCATAATTATTCAAATAATCATATTACTCGGGCGGTAGTTGACGAAGAATTATTCAGGACCTCTTCCTGTTAGCCTTCCTTTCTTAGTGATCTTCGTGACAATGAGACCATGTAAGATTCCACAACATCAAATTATCGAACTTTCTTTATCCCTTCATATTAGTCCCATACTAAGGATTGAAAAGTTACCAATTGTTCTTTACCGAAGCCCGAGATGTCATTTTCTTGCTTTTGCCTTTGTCCTTGAGCGAAAGTTCCCATCCCGCAAGTCATTTAAAAGCCACGAAATCCTAAAAGGAAGAAGAACACAAAGAGAACCCAGATGATAACTAATAAGAAATAGTATTTCAGGAATCCAAATTCCAAAGGTCAAACCTTTAAGCTTGAATACAAATCAACTCTTCTATCTAATTAACTTAAACAGTCCTCGAGTAAAGCTCAATTTCCATAATGAATTCAACAAACTAAAGCAATAAATGTAAAAAATCATAGAAAACATCTTTGGGGAGCCAAAAAGTACCATCTTTTGGGCTTCATACTGAACCTTTGAATGAAAATGAAAATGAAAATGAAAAAAGAACCCATTAAAAACAAAATAAAAAAGAAGTGAAATACCATGGCTTGATCACGGCTGTGCTTGCTTGCCATCGAAAAGATTAGAGGAAAAGTTGGCTAAGAAAGATTCGGAAGAGTGCGGAATTGCTTTGCTCTGTTAAGTTTTCAAGAGCAAACTCGAACCATAGTCGATTTAGGTCGACAAAAGTTCCTTTGCATATGGAAAGCATGGGTATTTTTATCTCGAGGGAAACACCAACGCTCATCGACCTTTAATTGTCGCTTTCACTCCCAGCTGATTTTCAGCAGACCGGTCACGGTGGAGATAAATTTTCACCGAACCTTACGGTGAACCAAACAAAGACAAAGAAGGTCGGTGAGCAGCAATTATTTAGGCCAATCTCACCACACTGGTGGCAAACGGGCATCCAAAGGAAGCCTTAGTTTTTAGAGTGTTACAAAACAAGATGGCTGGTCCCTTTCGAGTTTTAATTATTATTAAATTTGGCCTGTGAATAAGTCATCTTAGCTAGGGTGAACCGTCACTACACACCAGGTAGGATTCGAGTGAAGAGGAGGTGAGTTACCAGGACTGCTTAAATACCAAGCTCCCCCTGAATCCATTCCTAGACATGCGCACAACGGTTGCCACACCCTTAACTTAGCGACGTACTCACAGGTTTGTTTAATGGATCTTTAAGTCTTATGTGATTTGTGTTGGAGTAAGCGATTCCTAAGGTTCAATAACTCCTATTCTACTAATCTACGATCCTGAAATACCCATCACCCCCACATATAATTCACACAACGGTTAGGAATATTTACCTGGGCGGATTGGTGCCGGAGACTCAGTGCCATGCTGTTCAACCCATGTACCTTTTCCATAAAACTTTCCAAAGTCCTAATTTAAAACATTTTGGGCCTCGGGCCCATAGCCGAGCTTTTGAACCTGGCTCTGATACCAAAATTGTAACACCCCAAACTCGGTCAACATACCACAACCGGATCTGGCATGCCACGGAGTGATAACCCTTTTAAAACCAAAAGTTTATCGGATAATTTTCTTAGGAAACCCTTTTATAGTACGAAAGGTTTAGAAATCCTTGTTTGAAAATCCACTTATTGTTGCAAGTTTTAGAAAACACACAAGTTATCTTCTTTTAAGTGATGTTACCCGATGGCAACGTTTTAAAACCCGAAGGAGTTATAGTTTTGAAAACATTACTTTTTACCGGTTGATTTAACAAGTCCACATAGTATAATATAATCAAAATAAAAACAAATAATAAAAACCCAAAATAATACTCAGTGAGCTTATTACAAACCCAAAACCAAATTTAAAGAAAATTAATAAAACCAAAATAGTACTTTAAAGTCAAAAGTCGAATCAAGCATGCATGGTCAAAACACTTACACAAATTATCAGTAAAAACATGCAAATCATGCAACCCATAACCTAACCATCCAATTTCCTTTAACTACCCCGTGTGGTCAAAACCACTAGTGACCGTAGTCACAAATATATCGGTGTGGTCAAAACCACTGATGACTGAAGTCACAAATCAAGTGATAGGGCCAACCCATCGTGTGGTCAAAACCACTGATGACAATCCCATAATTAACATGTGGGGCCAACCCACTATGGTACCAAACCACGGGGACGAGTCACAATATTCATATGTGGTCAAAACCACTGGGGGTCAAAACCACTGGGACTTAGTCACAAAATATAATAACAAGACGGGGCCAACCCGTCGTGTGGTCAAAACCACTGGTGACAGTCCAAAATAAATCATCCCCCTCCTCTCATCAAACCTACCATCATGTCCATATCAATCGTGGCATAAAACATATGATGATGCAAATAATGTATAGCATAGCATATAACAATAACATGATGATGTATATTAAAAATCACATGACAAGGGACTTACCCGGAATTCAAGCTCATACCCACAAGGCATCTTCTCCGATTTCATTGGCTATAACAGAAACATAATAGACATATTATACTAATAATGTGTGTAAGCGTTACACACCTGTTACTAACGAAATCACTAAATCCTGAAGACCCGATCTACTGCACTAGATCCCTTTTGTCCCTACATTCGGCCAAACCAAAATTAGCAATAAGGCCATTCGGCCAAACTACCAAAACCCGAAGGGTTAATGCATGGAACCCCAATCCTTACCTTAACGCTCTTCAGATACTAGCCATAACTCAAGGTATGCGAAACTGATCTCCCCCTACAATCGGCCAACATCAACACTAAATCTCAATAGCCTTCGGCTTTTCAAAAGAATAATTGACAGAATAGATTGACATGAACCCTTACCACAGACTAAAAGAAATCAGTTGGTAGAGATGATTAGGAATCATGTCCACAATTGCTGAAATTTGGCTTTTGTCCCCATGTGAGTCGACAGAGAAGAGAGAAAGGAAATAACAGAGATTCGACCAAGAACACTTACCCTCTTCAAATTCAATTAGAGAAGAACCTGAAAAAGATCAACTCTTGGTTGATATTCGGCCAAAATAACACTAGAAGAAAGAAGGGAAATTTGGCAAAGAGTTGAGTGATGAAGGGAGATTCGGCTATGGTTGATAGAAGAGAAACAAATGGGGTTCAGCTAAAGTGAAAAGAAGAGAATGGAAACGAAAATATGGAATGGGAGAGGGAAGATTTGGCAAGGGAAGAGGATGAAGATTTCGGCACAAGGGTTTGAGAAAAAGAAAAGATGAAGTGGACTAAGATGGTTTCGACTTTGAACAAGAATGAAAAGAAGAAAAAGAGAGAGAGAGATGGGGGAGAAGAAGATTCAGCCAAGCACTTTGAGAAGGAGAAAAGAAATAAAATAAGATTAAAGATCTTAGAGGGACATTCGGCTACACCAAAGGCTCCCCAAAACCGATAGCCCTCTTGCCCACAGTCCACCATTCGGCCAACTCTCCCCAAATGAGTTTGATAAGATTCAAGCTCCTAACTTTCCTCACCTTCATCTATCCAATTCAAATCTGATGATCACATCCTCATCCGTTCAAGAGAGTCCCTCCTGAGCACTCCTCCTCCTTGCTTGTGGCATCAAAACATTAAGTAGAAAGTGAGATTTTTGCTGCTCGAACCACGATCCTCCTTACCCCCTTGTGGCGTCACCTCCCTTGTGACTTGAGTGGTGCCACCTTGCCACTTTACCAATGCACTTCTTTGTCTAAAACTCCCAATAATTCCTTTTAACCCCTAACTCTCCTAGCTTCCTCTCACTAAGTACAAAAACAAAAATGTTTGACCATGACTCAGGCCTAACTCGAGGTCATGCTTAGACCCCAAATTATGCTAAACTAGCACAACAGACAGATCAACACATGCAGCACATGGAAAAAATACAGAGGCCCCGTTTTAAGGATGTTACAATTACGGAGCATTACCAGACTTATAAAATAATTAAATAATAATTTCACATACAATTTTAAATTTCTTGCAATTATCATTCAAACTCAATCACATTGTCCCTAACATGAGCCTACGAGGCCCTAAACATGCTTTAAAAGTGGTTCGGGACTAAATCAATAGCTCAAGAAATTTTTGAAACACTTAGAAAATTTTTCAAATTTCAGGGGACACACGCCCATGTGGCCCGACCATGTGTCTCACATGGACAAAGAAACGCCCGTGTCACAAGCCTTGTAGACATTCGAAATGGGATCACATGGCCATGTCCCAGTTCGTATCTGACCCCATATAACTCTCTGACTTGGGTCACACGGCCAACACACACGCTCGTGTGGCTAGCCCATGTGCACTAAAAATCGTCACACAAACTCGTGTGCCAGGCCGTGTACTAGGCCATGCCAAACTTATAGGGTATACTAAATTATGCCATACAACCAAGTTACACTCCCGTGTGCTAGGCCATGTAGAGCATACTAACTTGATCTCTAATCCAATACCAGGGGACACACGACCGTGTAACCTGACAGTGTGTCACACATGGTTGAGACACATGCCCGTGTGGACAAAAATAGGCAATTTACCAAGCCATTTTGCTACCCAAATTTGTATACACCTACATCAAACCAAATGTCACCAAAAT
This sequence comes from Gossypium rotundifolium, assembly GCA_025506655.1. Classification (NCBI taxonomy): domain Eukaryota; kingdom Viridiplantae; phylum Streptophyta; class Magnoliopsida; order Malvales; family Malvaceae; genus Gossypium; species Gossypium rotundifolium. The sequence goes on along the minus strand of CP106725.1, from coordinate 44,209,806 downwards.
AAGACATAAATAGGCATTCAATCAACCTCTTCTAAGCATCATTTATACCATTTCAATACTAACTGTTATAGCCCAATTTTAGGGCTAATCGAAACAGTGGTTTCGAGACCACTGAGCTGAGGTTGAGGAAAATTATTTTCATATTATTTCATGTGTTGTAGCATGATTATATGGATGCATGAAAATTTTGGTGCTCTAGTTTTAACAATTGTATGTGTAATTGTGAAAAAGGACTAAATCACATAAAGTGTAAAAGTTCTATTTTACAAGGTAGAGGTACCTAATAGCTATAGAATGTAAAAAATAGAGGTCTTTAAAGTAAAATTAGGCCAATAGAGGAGTGTTGGCTAGACATATGGTATGGGGAGATGAGAGCATTTAATTTTTGGTCAAAATTGGGTGAATTAGGTGAGAAAAGATAAATAAAATATGGTAAAAAGAAAAACTATCATCTTTCACTATTCACTCTTCATCTCCACCGAAAATTTCATGCTTAAAGGGGTTTTGAAAGCTTGAAAATTTTAGCAACTCATCTTCTCTACAAGTAAGTGATTTTGGTGGTGTTATTTGATAATTTTTGTACTTTTAGAGTCCTCAAAGCTTAATCTAGCTAATTAGAGGACTAATTTGTGATATGGTTGAAAGTCTAGGGACTTTCCATGAGAATGTTTATGTTGTTAGCTGAGTTTTTATGGAAGAAAATGAATGTTATGGAGATGAGAAACAACTTTTGTGAAAGGTGTTAGCATGAAAACACCTAATTAAGACTTAAATGCAAAGAATGAATTTGTGTCATAAATGCATGAAATAGATGGAATTTTGAGTAGTTACAAGAGAAATAAATGTTCAACTAGGCTTGTCTAATGAGAAAATGTGTTGAAAAATGATTTACGAGCTAGGGGCAAAATCATAATTTTGCCATAGTACAAGGGTAAAATGGTCATTTTTGCCTAAGTGTAGATTTTGATGCATTATGATCATAGAATGATCTAAATGAGTGAATTCTATTGTTATAGATCAAGAAGAGCGTGAGATCAATCTTGACCGTGGAAAAGGCAAGGTTGCGGATTAAATCGCAAATCGAAACGTTTTGCACCGAGGTAAGTTTATGTGTAAACGATGCATTTTATATACACATTGTTGTTATTCATAGGTGCATGCCATGATTAAGAACATTTGTGATTCAAGTGGTTTGGATTTGGTAGTTATTGTATAGTTTCGTATGAATGACGAAATAGCTATGTAAATGTGTAATAATAACACTTGACGGTGGGCTAAGTGCGATACCACCTTATTATTTAACTACGATGGGCTGTGTGCGATACCATCGCTTATTACATTATTTAGTGAGCTATGTGCGATACCACTATAATTACCCTTTTTGTTGGGCTTTGTGCGATACCACCCTATTAACGATTGATGGTGGGCTAAGTGCGAAACCACCTAGTGATTTGGCATTGTGGTTTGATTAGTGAGAAATTATGATGTGTTGTATCATGAGAACTTGTGGTGTTAAGTGCAGGGTTGCAAGTGAATGAATTTAAGCATTAAGCTTGTGACATAGTTGGGATGTGGTAAGGGATGAAATGAGTAAGCATGATTGTGAATGTGGATTGTTTTTGTTTAGTATAATGCTATTTGTTGTTTAGCATATTCTATGATGCTATTTGTTTACATGTAAACTTACTAAGCTTAAAGCTTACTCCCCTTTTATTTTCCCTTATCTTATAGAGTTAAAGAGCTGGGTCGAGATACAAAGATAATTGGAAGACCACCCACACTATCAGCTCACCTCGATATATCTAGACTTAGTACATTTGAGTATGGCATGTATAGGGGCTAGACTAGGTAGATTGTTTTGTTATTTTGGCCAAGAGTGTGTTGGCCCCTTTGTTGAGAAACTCTTGTGTATATAGCCATAGTTGTTGGATCTTTGTTATATATATAAAAATATAAAGTTATTTATGGAAGTCTATATTGCAAAATATGAGTTGTATGACCATGTGAATTAAGTTCAAAAATGCCTCGTATCCAGTTTTGGCGTAGGATACGGGTAAGGGGTGTTACATTTAGTGGTATCAGAGTTATGGTTTAGTTAGTTATCGGACTACCGTAGCGTGTATAAGAGTCTAGCTATACATGCCATAAGTGTATAATGATAGTGTGGTGGCTTCTGATGATTCTAAACTTTGTTTTTTTATATAGTATATGGATCCCGATCAATCATCATTGAGTAATGCATCGACTCTGCATGAAGGGACCGTGCTCGCCGAGTGGACCCGAGACTAGGGGTCAAGGAGAAGAGGCTCGGGAAGCCTTTCTCCAAATGATGAGTAACTGGTACACTGAGTATGTGTGAGCAAACCATAATACTCAACCTCCTCCACCCCTTCCTATACCTCAGCCAGTTCATGTGGCTCCTCAAGGAGTAGATGTAGTAAGAATAACCAAGCCCCCGGTAGACAAGATTCGAAAGCAAATGGCTGAGGAGTTCAGAGCTAATATAGACGATGACCCTAAGAGGGCGGAGTTCTGGCTTGACAACTCGATGAGGGTGTTTGATAAACTCTCCTGCACACCTGAGGAGAGCTTAAAATGCACCGTGTCCTTGCTGAAGGACTCGGCATACCATTGGTGAAAAATGTTGACGCCGGTGGACCCAAGGGAGAGAGTGACGTGGGACTTCTTCTTGGAAGAGTTCTGAAAGAAGTATATAAGTCAGCAATTTGTTGACCAAAAACGGAAGGAATTCCTTGAGTTAAAGAAAGGAAAAATGATTGTGGTAAAATATGAGTGCGAATTTGTTAGGCTCAGTAAGTACGCGTAATAATGTGTGTCAACAGAAGCTATCTTATGCAAGAGGTTTGAAGATGGGCTGAATGTGGATGTCAGACTTTTAGTCGAGATTTTAGAACTAAAAGAATTTGTGGTATTGGTGGATAGGGCTAGTAAGGCCGAAAAATTGAGTAAGGAAAAGAGAAAGGCCGTGAGTGAGGCCCGAGATGCAAGAAAAATGCCAATGAGTAAATCCTATCAAGTTCAATCAAAGAATTCCAAGAAGGCGAACCCTCGGACAACTGCATCAGTGGGATTTTTGCAAAGAGAGCGAGTTAACACGTACTCGGGTTCAAGAGTTCCAACCACCTCGATGGCAAGTGTGGGCAATCCAAAGTCCAAATCGAAGTGCCCAAGTTCTAGCAGACATCACACAGGGGAGTGTTGAGGAAACAACCAGAATTATTGTAAGTGTGGTTCCTCCTACCATTTCATCCAAAATTTCCCTGAGAAGGATGACAAGGAGAGGAAGTAAGAGATAAGATCAAGCAATGTATCTTCTAGGGGTAGGCCACAAAAGAACCCGGGAGATGGGACTAGTGGTAGAGGTGCATCACGAGACTCTGCTGTGAGACTGGAGGGTCGGGCACCTGCAAGGACTTATGCCATTCGCACTTGCGAAGAGGCATCATCTCCAGATGTGATAACGGGTACTTTTTCTCTCCATGACACCTCTTTTATTACTTTTATTGATCCAGGGTCTACCCATTCTTACACTTGCATGAGATTGGCATGTAGTATGAGTATGATTGTTGAGTCTACGAATTTGTGGTAAAGGTGTCAAACCTGTTAGGTAAACATGTGTTAGTTGACAAGGTGTGTAGGAATTGTCCTTTGACAATTAGGGGTCATTGTTTTCTGGCAAACCTTATGTTGTTGCCATCTGATGAATTTGATTTGGTTCTTGGTATGGATTGGTTGACTACTCATAGTGTTTTAGTGAACTGTAGTAGTAAATTTATTGAATTGAAATGTGAAAATGAATATGTCATTCGGGTTGAATCAGGTGGGTCAGATAGTTTACTGGTGATGATTTCTTCCATGGTGGCTGAGAAATATTTGAGGAAAGGGTATGAGTCTTATCTCACCTTTGTGTTAAATACTCAAGAGTCTGAAGTAAAGATTGAGACAATGCCGGTGGTAAGTGAGTATCCGGATATATTCCCGAAAGAATTACCCGGATTACCTCTTGTTAGAGAGGTCGAGTTTGGGATTGAGATAGTTCTGGGAATGACACCAATTTTGGTTGCTTCGTATAGGATTGCACCATTAGAGTTGAAAGGACTGAAGGTTCAGTTGAAAGAGTTGACAGATAAGGGTTTTACAAGACCAAGCTATTCATTGTAGGGTGCTCCAATACTTTTTGTGAAGAAAAAGGATGGGTTGATGAGATTGTCCATAGACTATAGACAACTCAACAAGGTGATGGTGAAAAATATGTATCCTTTACCAAGGATAGATGATCTATTTGATCAACTAAAGGGAGCTACGGTGTTCTCCAAGATAGACTGAGGTCTGGCTATTACCAGTTGAGGGTTAAGGTGCAAGATGTGCCGAAAACTGCATTTCGGATGAGGTATGGCAATTATGAGTTTCTGGTCATGCCGTTCAGTTTAACGAATGCTCCTGTAATTTTTATGGATTTAATGAACCGTGTCTTCCGACCTTATTTGGACAAGTTTGTGGTTGTCTTTATTGATGACATATTGATTTATTCTCGGGATGAGAGTGATCATGCGGAGCATCTGAGAATTGTCTTATAGACTTTAAGAGATAAGCAGTTGTATGCTAAATTTAGTAAGAGTGAGTTTTGGTTCTAAGAGGTCAGATTCCTAGGACACATTGTGTCGAGTGATGGTATTAGAGTTGATCCGAGAAAGATCTCGACTATTGTGGAGTGGAAACCGCCGAGAAACGTGTAGGAAGTCAGGAGCTTTTTGGGTTTAGCGGGGTACTACAGACGGTTTGTGAAGGGATTCTCCATGATTGCTACCCCGATGACAAAATTATTGCACAAAGATATTAAGTTTGAATAGACTGAGAAATGTCAATAGAGTTTTGGGTGTAACATCCAAAAAATGGGGCTATTTGGAAGTTAATTGTTTTTCCTTATGTATGAACTGATGCGATATTATTTATGGAATAATAGAGCTTAAATTAAGGCTTTGAGTTAGCTCGGTTTGGTAGGAAATTTTAGCTTTTAATTTTAAAGGCGGAGCCTTAGCGGAGAGGTGTTATAAGAATAAATGAAGGAAATTGGGCACTAAAAAGGCCTTGGCAAAGTGGCAAAAGTGAGGTCACTTAGGAGCTAGTGTGATGCCACCAAGGGAGCAAGGAGAGCCTTGGTTCGAGTCACAAAAATCCCTCTTTTTGCATTATAGTGGGACGGCAACAAGGAGAGAGTTTTTCTCTTTAATCGCTTTTAATTATTATTTAGATAATAGGATAATGAAGATATTGTTTGGTTTTATTTGGATTAATTGGGGATTAAATTATGATAATTTAGTAGAGGAAAATAGCTTGTTGATTAATTCAAATTAATTTGAATTAATACAAATGTGTGGCCTAGAATGATTTGAGATGTTGGTCAATTTTAAACTCCTTGAAGAGGAGTAATCGGCATGGAGGCTAGGTGTTAGAAAGGGGAGGCCAATTCTTTAGTACTCTAGGCACTCTCCCACATTCCATTCTTTTCTTTTCTTTTTCCAAACTTTCTCTCTTCTTTCATAGCTTGGCAAAACCCCCACTCTTCTCTTCTCTTTATTTTTCTTCTTTCCTCCACTCGAACCTATCCCTATTTCAAGAATCAAACTTCTTTCCTCCCTACTAACTTTCTTTGGCGAATATACCTATTGGAAGTGCCGATTTCTTCCTTTGTCTTCCTTTCTTTGTCCTTTTGATAGCCAATTTCCTCTCCATATTCCAAGTCTTGGTAAATAACAAACAAGAATAATCTCCTCTAGACTCTCCTTCAATCGGTTCATAAGGTGGTAAGTGATCTTGGCCGAATGTCTATACTCACTTTCCTGATCTCTGTTGATTTTCTTTTACAAGGAGGATAAGTGCCGATTTCGGCAATGATTATGAGGCTTCTAAACGCTTTTGGTAACCGATTCTTCTATGTACTCAGGGAAGTAAAGAAGTTGACTCAGTCCGATCTCTAGTATTCGATTTACGGTAAGTAATGGTAAGATCTACTTTAGTTAGTTAGTTGTTAATCGATTTAGCCGAAGGCTACTAACTTATTGAGTGCCGATTTTAGGGTGGTGAAACAAAAGGCTGATACTCAAGACATTCGGGTAAGGTTTTGGGACCCATAAGAGAACCCTCTTAAATATTGGATTTGGCGAATAGGCCTTTGGGTACTAACATTGACAAGTTGGCTAAATATAGGAACAAGTGGATCTTGGGAGGCCGATTTCTCTTCTTTTACGGATTTAGACTCTTTGTTGGTGACAGTGTGTACATACACACGATAACTTATTAAATGTGCTAAATATTGTGAATGCTAATTTGGTTATTGTAGCATTGGATAATATACCATATCGGTATAGTTGGCAATTCGTAAGTACTATTTGAATATGCTATTTGATGCTTTTGGTAAGCATAATGTATTGATGCATGAGATTTAAGCATGTGATGGCATGAAACATATATGTATATATGACCGATGTGGGATTAGTGAGTGGAGGGGCGTATTATTGTGTCGACGGGCACCAAGTGTTTTGGTAACACACCGTGACTACGGTCACCAGAGGTTTGGTACCTCCGGAGGTTTGGCACCTCATAGCGACTTGTCCTCGTGGTTAACACCACCGTGGGTTGTCCCCACTTGAGATACGGGATCGCTCGCGGTGATTTGGTATCACACGATGGGTTGGCCCCATCAATCGATCCGTGTCTCTGGACACCGTTGTTTTGGTAACACATTGTGACTATATGTCACCGGTGGTTTGGCACCACCGGTGGTTTGGTACCACAACGGGTAGACAAGTGGCGCTTGGATGGTTAGGATGGGTATTTAATATTCGCATATTAATTGTTATGTGTTGTGTATGAAAATGTTTAAAAACGGGAAGGGTTACATCGAGTCTTGATGACTCACCTTCTCCATTATTTTTTTCGGTGATGCATAGATCGCGGATATGGAGCCGAGGGACTCGAGGTGGCCATGCAAAGGACTTGAATTAAATGAACTTTAACTTAGTTATTTTATTTTATTATTGGTTTGTTTTTATTTGGGTTGTAATAAGGCCTCCATAAACTTTATTTTTGTTATTACTCATATGTGGATACTTGTTTAAAGCTACATTATTAAAATTAAATTAAAATCACATGTTTTCCTAAATCAACACGAAAATGTTTTATCGTGTCAGCGGACACATTCAAAATTGGTATAATAACTTGACTTCAATTAAATTTTCGAATTTAATCTAAGTATGATTTCAGCAAGATAACCAAAAACGAGAAGTTTCAACAAAACTTAAATTGGATTTTAAAATGGGTTTCAAAAAGTTTTTCTCCGTAACGACCCATATTCGGTCCTAACGTTTGGGCCGGGTTTGGGCTGTTACATTGGGAGATTGAAAACATTGTTGACTGAGGCACCGATTTCGATTCAACCAGAATAGAGGAAAGAGTTTGTGGTCTACAGTGATGCGCCGTTAAATGGTCTTGGTTGTGTGTTGATGCAAGAGGGTAAAGTAGTCGGTTACGCCTTGAGGCAGCTACAACTGCATGAGAAAAATTATCCGACTCATGATTTGGAGTTGGCTGCGATTGTTTTCACATTAAAGATTTGGTGACATCATTTATATGGTGAGAAGTGTCAAATCTTCACAGATCATAAGAGTTTGAAGTACTTGATGGACCAAAAGGATTTAAATTTACGGCAACGGCGATGGCTTGAATTATTGAAAGACTATGAGCTAGTAATCGATTACCATCCGGGGAAAGCGAATGTGGTTGCGGATGCCTTGAGTAGGAAATCCCTGTATGCTTTGAAAGTAATGAGCACGAGCTTAGCATTGTCTGATGATGGTACTATATTGGCTGAGTTGAGGGTGAGGCCGCTATTTATTCAACAGATATGTGAGGCCTAGAAGAATGATGATGAGATGCAAGCTAAGAAAGCTTAGTGTGAATCAGGAAATGATTCTGAATTTTGGGTGAGTTCGGATGGTTGTTTAATGTTTCATGATAGGATTTGTGTACCTAAGGATGGTGAGTTGATTCAAAAGATATTGAATGAAGCACATAGTGGCTATTTATCAGTACATCTGAGCAGTATGAAAATGTACAATGATCTGAAGAAATTTTATTAGTGGCCAGGTATGAAAAGAGACATCTCTGAGTTTGTGACGAGATATCTAATTTTTCAACAAGTGAAAGCCGAGCATCAAGTACCTTCGTGATTGCTTCAGCCAGTGATGGTTCCTGAGTGGAAGTGGGATCAGATCACCATGGATTTTGTGACGGGGTTACCTATGACTCTGAAAAAGAAAGATGCCATGTGGGTTGTCGTTGATAGACTAATGAAGTTAGCTCATTTTATACCAGTGTGTGTCAATTATTCACTGGATAACTTGGATGAGTTATATATTGTTAAGGTGGTCATATTACATGGAGTGCCTGTATCTATTATCTCGAATAGAGATCCGAGATTTACTTCAAGGTTTTGGAAGAAGTTGCAGGAAGCCTTGGGTACAAGGTTAAATTTTAGTACTGCATTCCATCCTCAAACTGGCGGTCAATCCGAAAGAGTGATTCAAGTTCTTGAGGATATGCTCCAATGCTGTGTGTTAGAATTTTAAGGTAGTTGGGAAAGATACCTACCTTTAGTCAAATTTTCATACAACAACAGTTATCTGTCGAATATACGGATGGCACCGTATGAAGCCTTGTATGGTCATAAATTTGGACTCCCTTGTATTGGACCGAGCTGAGTGAGAAGAAAATTCATGGGGTTGATTTAGCTAAAGAGACTGAGGAGAAAGTGAAAGTGATCTGGGATAGTCTGAAAGTTGCTTCAGATCGACAAAAGTCATATGCGGATTTGAGAAGAAAGGAAGTCTAGTCTAAAGTGGGCGACAAGGTATTTCTGAAAGTGTCCCCATGGAAGAAAATATTGAGATTTGGGCGAAAGGGGAAATTGAGCCCGCGATTCATGGGGCCGTATGATATTACCGAAAGGATTGGACCAGTGGCATACCGGTTGGCTTTGTCGGTAGAGTTAGAGAAAATACATAATGTGTTTCATGTACCGATGTTAAGGCGTTGTCGCTCTGATCCATCGCATGTGATATGACATATGAGGAGGAGCTGATTAAGATTATGGCTCGAGAGGTGAAACAGTTGAGGAATAAGGATATAACCTTAGTAAAAGTGTTATGGAAAAACACGGTGTGGAAGAGTCTACGTGGGAACCGGAAGAAGCCATGAGAGAGCAATATCCGGACTTTTTTATCGGTAAGATTTTCGAGGGTGAAAATCTCTAAAAGAGGGGAGAGTTGTAACGCCCAATTTGGGGCTAATCAAAACAGTGGTTTCGAGACCACTAACTCAAAGTTGAGGAAAATTATTTTCATATTATTTCATGTGCTGTAGTATGATTATATGGATGCATGAAAATTTTGGTGCTTTAATTTTAACAATTGTATGTGTAATTGTGAAAAAGGACTAAATTGCATAAAGTGCAAAAGTTCTATTTTACAAGGTAGAGGTATCTAATAGCTACAAAATGTAAAAAAATAGAGGTCTTTAAAGTGAAATTAGGCCAATAGAGGAGTGTTGGCCGGCCATATGCTATAGGGAGACAAGAGCATTTAAGTTTTGGTCAAAATTGAGTGAATTAGGTGAGAAAAGATGAATAAAATATGGTAAAAAGAAAAACTATTATCTTTCACTATTCACTCTTCATCTCCATCGAAAATTTCATGTTTAGAGGGTTTTTGAAAGCTTGAAAATTTCAGCAACTCATCTTCTCTACAAGTAAGTGATTTTGGTGGTGTTATTTGATAATTTTGTACTTTTGGAGTCCTCAAAGCTTAATCTAGCTAATGAGAGGACTAATTTGTGATATGGTTGAAAGTATAGGGACTTGCCATGAGAATGATTATGTTGTTAGCTGAGTTTTTATGGAAGAAAATGAATGTTAGGGAGATGAGAAACAACTTTTGTGAAAGGTGTTAGCATGAAAACACCTAATTATGACTTGAATTCAAATAATGAATTTGTGTCATAAATGCATGAAATAGATGTAATTGTGAGTAGTTGTAAGAGAAATAAATATTCAGGTAGGCTTGTCTAATGAGAAAATGTGTTGAAAAATGATTTATGAGCCTAGGGGCAAAAGCGTAATTTTACCATAGTACAAGGGCAAAATGGTCATTTTTGCCTAAGTGTAGATTTTGATGCATTATGATCATAGAATGATCTAAATGAGTGAATTCTATTGTTATAGATCAAGAAGCGCGTGAGATCAATCTTGACCGTGGAAAAGGCAAGGTTGCGGATTAAATCGCAAATTGAAACGTTTTGCACCGAGGTAAGTTTATGTGTAAACGATGCATTTTATATACACATTGTTGTTGTTCATAGGTGCATGCCATGATTAAGAACATTTATGATTCAAGTGGTTTGGATTTGGTAGTTATTGTATAGTTTCGTATGAATGACGAAATAGCTATGTAAATGTGTAATAATAACACTTGACGGTGGGCTAAGTGCGATACCACTTTATTATTTAACTACGATGGGTCGTAAAGGTACCATCGTTTATTACATTATTTAGTGAGCTGTGTGCGATACCACTATAATTACCCTTTTTGTTGGGCTTTGTGCGATACCACCCTATTAACGATTGATGGTGGGCTAAGTGTGAAACCACCTAGTGATTTGGCATTGTGGTTGGATTAGTGAGAAATTATGATGTGTTGTATCATGAGAATTTGTGGTGTTAAATGCAGGGTTGCAAGTGAATGAATGTAAGCATTAAGTTTGTGACATAGGATGTGGTAAAGGATGAAATGAGTAAGCGTGATTGTGAATGTGATTGTTTTTGTTTAGTATAATGCTATTTGTTGTTTAGCACATTCTATAATGTTATTTGTTTACATGTAAACTTACTAAGCTTAAAGCTTACTCCCCTTTTATTTTCCCTTGTCTTATAAAGTTAAAGAGCTGGGCCAGGATACGAAAATAATTGGAAGATCGGCCACACTATCAGCTCACCTCGATATATTTAGACTTAGTACATTTGAGTATGGAATGTATAGGGGCTAGATTAGGTAGATTGTTTTGTTATTTTGGCCAACGGTGTGTTGGCCTTTTTGTTGAGAAACTCTTGTGTATATAGCCATAGTTGTTGGCTCTTTGTTATATATATATGAAAATATGAAGTTATTCTTGGAAGTTTATATTGCAAAATATGAGTTGTTTAGTGATATGTTGAATGGATTCATGTTATTTGAGTTAGGGTGGTGAAAAAAGCTTGGCAAATAGTCTTGTTCTTGTCCACACGGGCATGTGTCTAGGCCGTATGTGAGACACGGTCAGTCCCATGGGTGTGTGACCAGGCTGTGTGTCCCCTGCATGATAGTTTTTCCAAGTCAGTAAGCTTTGTAGTAAGCACACGGGTAGAGACACGGCCATGTGTCTTAGCCATGTGAAAGGCACGGCCGCGGACATGGGCATGTGCCCAGGCCGTGTGAAGGCTATACCTTGAATTTGGAAATTAAATCTCCAAACGGTTGAAGCACACGGGCATGTGATAGGCCATGTGGATTAAGTCAGAGGCGACCACGGGCAAGCCATATGGGCGTGTGCTAGGCAGTGTGATGCAAGTCAGTGTCGACCACGGGTGTCGAACAAGGGCGTGTGAGATGGCACACAGGCGTGTCATTCCAAAAGTTTCCGATTATTCTCGAAACATTCCAGAAGCTTGTTTAGGGCCTCGAAGGTCCATTATAAGGATATTAGAGGCGTGTATGGAAAAGTTCTACTTTGGAATGGAATTTGATAGCCCAAAGTTGTATGACCTTGTGAATTAAGTTCGGTAGCGCCTCGTATTTGGTTCCGGCGTGGGATACCGGTAAGTGGTGTTACACTAACCAATACCAAACATATTAATACCACAATGTGCCATTCAAGTTATACCAAAAACTCATAATTTCATATCAATCATAAAACCACTGTAACATCCCTAACCCGTAACCATCGTCGGTCTCGGGTTAAAGGCATTACCGGACAAATCGGAACCTTAAACAAACATTTCATAATTTAATCAACGAATCCAATCCAAGTGTCCCTAGAATAGGTTTACTAGACCTTAAACATGCTTTAGAATAGGGCCGGGACTAAACCGAACACATATGAAAATTCTCAAAAATTAATTTTTTTTAAGATACAGAGGCCACACGCCCGTGTGGGTAGGCCGTGTGCCTCCCACGGCTCAGACACACCCGTGTGTCTAAGCTGTAAAATAGGGCATACATACTGACATGTCCACACGGCCGTGGACACACCCGTGTGCTTCACCCGTGGTCGCTACTAACTTGCACCACACGTCCAGTCACACGCCCGTGGTCGAATCTGACTTGTTTTGAAAGACAACCATGAGGGACACAGTCGAGCCACACAGCCCGTGTGCTCAATCGTGTGCAAAAATATAGGCCATTTGCAAGGCCAAAATGCCACCCACACTTTAAGCAATCCCTACAAGCATCATACCAATTCAATTTATGCCAAAATAACCAACTTTTCCAAGCATTCAAAGGCATCTCAAACACAACAACTTATGCAACAATTAGCTCAACTAAATAACAACCACTTCTAAGCAAGTTTCATCAACAATTTTACCATTACAATATAACATCTTCCCATCAATATGATACCAAATTTGCTTCATAAACATACCAAAATTTTGATCATCTTAATAGCCAACATACCATACCAAAATATGCATCATATATCATGGCCACTTATACATATCACCAACATTTATCTAGCCTTATCACATGGCTGTTTACATATCTCAAACATATTCCAAAATATCTAGCCTATACGTGCCATGTAAAACTATATTCACATTCAAAAGTACCAAAGTAGAGTTTGATAGTGTGGTGATGATCCTCGACGATTCTTAAGCCTTTCGTAGCTTCGACGATCTATAAAACAAAGCAAACACTCACAAAGTAAGCTTTCAAAAAGCTTAGTAAGCCATATACAAATAAACTTAATAGAAAATGCACATAAACACATTGATACAATGCCATTAATATTTCTCATATACAATTTCATAACATGTTCTTTGGCTCATTTGTTTAGCCATAGATTGCTAACATATCACATCTCAAAGCATCACTTATGCTCATAGCACATTTAAACATATATCACATATTATCTTATCAAATCCATGCACATATTCATTTTGGTAAGTTCATATATACACTTACCTTTCATACATACATAGTGTACCTTTCAAACGTACCGACTCGTTTATACATTTCACAAAATCTTTCATTTCTTAGATTTGCCCGTTGAATCGTTCGAAATCAAATAAGAAGCTCGGAATACTCAGAATGGTCGTACAATGCCAACGTCCCAGACGTGGTCTTACATGTAACCAGATATTGATGCCACTGTCCCAGACAGGGTCTTACATGAATCAATATGATGCCAATGTCCCAGACATGGTCTTACACGTAAATCTCACATCGATGCCAACGTCCCAGATGTGGTCTTACATGATATCACATATCGAACACCTATGTCATGACATGCACAATTCTATCTATTCCTAGGTTCGTACGAGACTGTTTCGGATGTTGACACCATGTCGATACTATCTCGGATTTCATGTACTCATCATCTCATACACTTTCATCATTATGAATTATATTATGAACATATATAAAACAATGTAAATACGTTTATTTGTATATAAACTTACCTCTGACTCGGATACAAGATCGGATTCGGCTATTCAATTACTTTCGACTTTCTGAGATCTAAATCCGTTTTCTTCGATTCTTGATCTATACATATTCAAATTTAATCCATTTATTCACCAAATCATTCAATTCAATCCAAAAACACATATTTAGGGTAATTTACAAATTAGCCCTCACATTTTCACATTTTGACATTTTAGTTCTTATATCACAAAATCACAAAATACACAAAATTTCTATATACCCATGCCTAGCCGAATGTTCATGTAGTTCATACAAGTCCATACATTTCATTAATTTCACAATTTAGTCCCTCAAAATATTATTTTCTCAATTAAGTCCAAATTACTCAAAATCATCAAAAATTCAAAGACAAACTACGTTAATCTATCACATATCTTTCATAATTCATCTTCAAACATCACAAAACTTATGATTTCATCAATGGCACTTTTCAAAATCATCATCAATTCACAAAATTGAAGCATGGGTTTTGAAGAATATGAAGCAACGATTACTAAAACGTAGAAATTATAAAAAATCGAAGCAAAACATACCTTGAATCAAGTTTAGACTTAGCCGAAACCTAGCTTGTTATTTTCTTTCTTTTCTTTGATATTTTCGACAATAATGATGATGATAATGGCTTGTTTTTGTGTTTTGTTTTAATTATAATTACCTTAATAATATAATTCCAATTATAACCTTTTAATATAACATATACATCATGTACACTTAATGGTCTTACCATCCATTAGCTAATATAATGTCTAATTTCCACTTTAAAGACTTCACATAATAAGAACAATAACAATTTGACACTTGTTAAATTGAAAGGCCACTTTTACCTTTTATGCGATTTAGTCCTTTTCTTTAATTAAGCACATAAATGACCAAATTAAATCACAAGACTTTCACACATGCTTAATCACATATCATAGGCACGAAAAATAATATTAGAATATTTTTTGACTCAAATTTGTGGTCCTGAAACCACTATTCCAACTAGGATCTAAATCAAACTGTTACAATTCTCCCTCCTTAGGGATTTTTGTCCCCGAAAATCTTACTGTTAAACAGATTCAAATATTGTTGTCTCATTGAATCTTCAGGCTCCCACATAGCCTCTTCAACCCTATGTCGATGCCATAATACTTTTACAAATGAGATTTTCTTATTTCTCAATTCTTTCACTTCATGAGCTAGGATACATATTGGTTCTTCTTCATAAGTCATATCAGATTGGATTTAAATCTCAGACGGAGTAATCACATGTGATGGATCGGATCTGTATCGACGAAGCATTGGCACGTGAAATACATTATGAATCTTTTCTAGTTCTGGTGGCAATAATAACTTATAAGCAACTGGCCCAACTCGTTCGATGATCTCATACGGTCCGATGAACCTCGGACTCAACTTGCCTTTACGTCTGAATCTGAGTACTTTCTTTCACAGAGATACTTTCAAGAACACTTTATCACCGATTTCGAATTCAATGTCTTTTCTTTTCAAATCTGCATAGGACTTCTAACGATCAGACATTACTTTCAAACTAACTCAGATCACTTTCACTTTCTGTTCAGTGTTTTTTATCAAATCGACCCCGTGTATCTTATTTTCACTTAGCTCAGTCCAATACAGAGGTGTTCGACATTTGCATCTATACAAAGCTTCGTAAGGTGCCATTTGGATGCTTGACTGAAAACTATTATTGTATGCAAACTCAATCAGTGGCAATACTTCTCCCACCTACTATTAAACTCAAGGATGCAACATCTCAACATATCCTCGAGTATCTGAATGATCCGCTTAGATTGACCATCAGTTTGTGGGTGAAAAGCTGTACTGAAATGCAATTTGATACCCAAAGCTTCTTATAATTTCTTCCAAAATCGTGAAGTAAATCTCAGATATCTGTTAGATACGATAGACAGTGGCACTCCGTGTAATCTCACAATATCAGAAATATAAAGCTCAACTAACTTATCAAGTGAGTAACCAGATCGTACCGAATAAAATGGGCGAATTTCATCAATTGATCAACTACGACCCAAATTGTATCTTTCTTTCTCAGAGTCAATGGCAATCTTGAAACAAAATCCATTGTCACTCTCTCCCATTTCTATTCAAGAATCAGAATTGGTTGTAACAAACCAGATGGAACCTGAGGTTCAGCTTTAACTTGCTGACAGACTAAACATTTCGAAACAAATCTAGAAATATCTCTTTCCATGCCAGACCACCAATAATATTGCTTCAAATCATGGTACATCTTTGTATTTCCCGAATGAACAGATAGGTGACTATTATGAGCTTCATTCAAAGTAAACCGTAATAACTCTAAATTTCTCAAAACAAAAATTCGAACTCGAAATCTCAAGCAATCATTATCATCAACTCAAAATTCAGAATCGGAGTTCGAATCACACTAAGCTCGTTTCACTAGCATTTCACTATCGACTTCTTGAGCATCACATATTTGTTGTAAGAATAACGATTTTGCTTCCAATTCAACTAAAACTGAACCATCATCAGACAAGTTTAAATGAGCATTCATAGCACATAATGCAAACAGTGATTTCTGACTCAGTGCATCAGCAACAACATTTGCTTTACCCGATTTCAATACAATTTCATATTCACAGATTACTGTAGTCTCTTTCAGAATTACCATATAGGTTTCAGATCTTAATCCAAAACAATGATAACTAACACCATAGAAAGACTTACCAACACATTAATGGATAACTCAACTATTTTATCAAAAGAGAAAATTTATAAGTACAGAGAGATTTTTTTAGATAGTTAATCACATTTCAGATAACTCTATCTTTTCAATGATAAAGATAATCTCGATACAGAATTCATCACCCTCTAATTCTACAATCAATAAAGTCAGAATATATCACATTTCACACTCATCAGAACTTTTGTGCATCTTGTTATTCCCATATGAACAAATGAATTATCACTGAGAGTTTCTTGTAGTAGTTTTTGTATATTCATAGAGCTTTTCAGCATACACACTCTATCTCGAAATAGTAAATAATCATTGATACCACATCTGAGGTTCTGCATCAGAAATCAATTTATGTTGAACTCCTTTTTAACTTATAGTTTGCTAACACATTTCTGAATTTCACGACTTCACTAAATAAACATTTATTTAACTTATAATTCAACTAATAACTGTTCATTGCCTAATAAAATCAATCACGTATTCATCGCCAAATCAAAATATTTGAAACCATAATCATTTTCCTCGGACAAGCATCACTTACAGACTCAAAAGTTTTACAATGATTGGAGCTAACCTTGCTGTGCCAAGTTCAAATCTTTCATTCATTAACATAAGGACGAAGATTGTAATCTCTTTATTGAACTCAGACTGAACCAGAACTGATATTTTGGTCGAAATATTTTTGTGTAAAAGAAAACTTCAACAATCGAACTAACTTTAATTTATCACAACATTTCCCAAATAGAATCATTCTGATAGATATAATTTAATATCAAGTCTTCAAGAATACGAATTATTCTTCCAGAGTATCCCTCAATTCACACATGTAAATTCAAAGTTTGTTTCCATTCAGATGGATAGATTCAGAAACATATATCCCAATTATTTTTTTTAAATCAAATAATTCAAATCGAACTAGACCACTGAATCATGCTTTTTGAAGAAGTCTTTTCTTTTCGTTAAAAAGGATAACCCAGACATATCGTTTCACAAATTGATCTTGATCCTCAATCATTTTCACTTTTATCAATGTCGAAATTTTACGAGAACTAGAAAAAAATTTATAATAAAGCTGTCTTATCTATTAATCATCGAAGTTCTGAATTATACTGCAGTCACCTTTATCAGATAGAAATCATTGGGCCCTAATAAGGATGATGTCTTAACCCTATAAATAGATATTATCTCGACTGTTAATGAAGCATTTGAGCACAGAGAAGAATCAAATATGATTTTAATAGTAACCTCTGCAGAAACAAAACTTCTATAACTCTGAGAATGATACCACTATACTCTCACATTTCAGGCCAAAAATTATAATTATAAACGATATAGCCATTTCTGTCAAACAGATATCTCTTACAGATAATCACATAGATTCATAAGAAAACCAGAATAGAGAAATTTCAAACATAGGATATCTGAAAATTGCAACCCAGATAGAATGATATAAATTTCGATGATATCCTAGGAAATGTCCAGAAAGAACAATGTCACTCATAAATATTGAAATCCAAAGTAACAAGAGCAATATAATCTTCACATACAATCAGCAGAGCAATAACCAGTAGAAACATAGTATTAGTATCATTCAAATTTTACCGTCGATTTTCATATCTACACAAGGGAATAAATACTAGAGAAAGGCATAGCAATATCGAACATTACCCAAACAGATCAACCATGCTTTCGTCTATCAGTACATTTAGCTAGCATTCTCACACGATGAGAATCTTATTTCTAGAATTAAACAGTCACATATGCTTTTGAGGATAAATGTACATGTATGCCTAGAAGGAATCATAGCAATTGCCCAACTATAACCATTGCCCTCAGTCATCAATACAATATAAAGATTATTCAACAGTCTAATTCTGTCATCGAAAAATTTCACATTATCCCAGCTAACAAAAGTAAATTTTAGAAAAGCTTCCAGTTAATACTTTCTTTAGATAACATACCTGAATACATCATTTAGTCGGAATTAACTTCTTATTTACCAGTGACTCTGCATAATCTGAATAGTCTTCAGAACTATCCAATATCTCTTTTAGTACTGTCTTCACTTGCTGATTCATTCTCTTTTCTGACCACATTACTAATCATTCAAGAACAGACTTTTGTAACTCCACACTTGTGAGCTTATTCATCCTAAATTCTTACATCTTTCATTTTAACATTTCACTGATAAGGGGGGTGAGGTTTTGAAACAGCCGGATTCGTTCTTGTGTACTGAGTGAACCACTCGTTCATCATTTGGAGGAAGACTTGTTTAGCCTCTCCCTCTTGACCACTAGTAACTGGTCTAGAATTAGATGGCGCTGTCCCTTGAGCGGAAGCAGGTACATTGCTTTCAACATCGTCAGCTACGGCTCTTTAGGGATCCATTACTATACTAAAAACACATTTTACATGTCAAGTTTCATCACACTATCACATTTCATATATATGGCATGTATAGCTAGACTCTCACACGCTACGTTAGTCCTAGAATCAGCTAAATCATAGCTCTGATACCAATCAAATATAACACCCCTAACCCGTAACCATCGCTGGTCAGGGTTAAAGGCATTACCGAACAAGTCAAAACCTTAAATAGACATTTCATAATTTAATCAACGAATCCAATACAAGTGTCCCTAGAATAGGTCCACTAGACCTTAAACATGCTTTAGAATAGGGCCGGGACTAAACCGAACACATACAAAAATTCTCAAAAATTTAAATTTTTTTAAGATACAGAGGTCACACGCCCGTGTGAGCAGGACGTGTGCCTCCCACGGCCTCAGACACGCCTGTGTGTCTAAGCCGTGTCAAAACAGGGAATACATACTGACCTGTCAACACGGTCGTGGACATGCCCGTGTGCTTCACCCGTGGTCGCTACTGAATTGTACCACACGGCCAATCACACACCTATGTGTCTAGCCCATGGTCGAATCAGACTTGTTTTGAAATACAACCACGAGGGAAAGGTTGAGCCACACATCCGTGTGCTCAATCGTGTGGGCAAATATAGGCCATTTGCAAGGCCAAAATGCCATCCACACTTTGGGCAATCCTTACAAGCATCATACCAAATCAAATTATGCCAAAATAACCAACTTTTCCAAGCATTCAAAGGCATCTCAAACAGAACAAATTATGCAACAATTAGCTCAACTAAATAACAACCACTTCTAAGTAAGTTTCATCAACAATTTTACCATTACAATATAACATCTTCCCATCAATATGATACCAACTTTGCTTCATAAACATACCAAAATTTTGATCATCTTAATAGCCAACATACCATACCAAAATATGCATCATATATCATGATCGCTCATACATATCACCAATATTTATCTAGCCATATCACATGGCTGTTTACATATCTCAAACATATTCCAAAATATCTAGCCTCTACATGCCACATAAAACTATATTCACATTCAAAAGTACCAAAGTAGAGTTTGATAGTGTGGTGATGATCCTCGATGATTCTTGAGCCTTTCGTAGCTTCAACGATCTATAAAACAAAGCAAACATACACACAGTAAGCTTTCAAAAAACTTAGTAAGCCATATACAAATAAACTTAATATAAAATGCACATAAACACATTGATACAATGCCATTAATATTTCTCATATGCAATTTCATAATATGTTCTTTGGCTCATTTTTTTAGTCATAGATTGCTAACATATCACATCTCAAAGCATCACTTATGCTCATAGCACATTTAAACATATATCACATATTATCTCATCAAATCCATGCACATATTCTTTTTGGTAAGCTCATATATACACTTACCTTTCATACACATACATAGTGTACCTTTTAAACGTACCTGACTCGTTTATACATTTCACGAAATTTGTAATATCCGAGAATTAGGGCTTGTGTATTTTTGCTCAATTGCATGTGCTTGTATGCCTGTGTATATTATGAATGTGCTTTATGAGTTTAGGAACAGTAGAATGTAGGAGAATGCCCTAGAAATTATTTAATTTTAAGTTTAAAAGAGGAAGCTAAGCCTAAGAGGCCTTAAGAAAATTTGTAGGGGAAATATGCCACTAAAATGGGCTTGTTTAAGTGGCTTGGAGGTGCCACTTAGGGCCTTAGTAAGTGACGCCACAAGCAAAGGGGGAAGGGCCTAGGTTCGAATCACAAGGGAAGTAAAAAGGGAGTTTTTATTTTGCTACAAGGATGAGCAGAGAGGGACGACATATGGACTCGGAGGAAGGAAGTATAGATTGGGTTGGAGTGTTAAGGATTCGGCTAAGGTAGAGTGAAATAAGGGATTTGATAGTGAGAGGAGGAATTGGCCGAATAGGGGACTCTAGGTGTAGTAGTTTCAGCAAAAGTGAGGCCATTCTCCATTCTTTTCTTTTCTCTTTAGTTCTCTGCCGAATTCTCTAGCCAATCTACCCCTTTCTTCTTCTTTTATTTTGTGTTAGCCGAATCCTCCTTTACCACCATAGCCGAACTGCTCAACCCCTTCTTCTTTTCTTTGCTTTCACAATTCTTCCAAAAGCTGAAATACTCCTGAGATAGCCGAATATCCTATCTCTATTAGGAGCCATAACCGAATCTCAAGGTGGCCATATTCTTTCCTCTCTATCGCAAGTTTTAAAAGCCGAAAACCCAACATCTTTCCCTCCTGTCGATATTTAGAACTTGTGGACTACTCGAAAGTGGTAAGTATTTCTTCTTTGAGCAATCGATTTTGGGTTCTCTTTCTTTTAAGTGTGCCGAATCAAGGATTAAGCCTTGGTTTAGGGATAGCCGAATATGCTTGTGCCATGATATGTGTTTCTTCTGAAGGTAGCCAGCATTAAGGAGCATTAAAGGAGAAGCTTTCGGGATCTGTAGTGATCAAGGTAAGTGATAGGTAGTATTCGGCCAAAGGCCATTCTCATAAATTTATGCTTAAAACCGATTCTAACACTTGACAAGTAGGGATTTCGATAACTTCAAAGCAAGTAACCACTTTCGGGATTTAAAATTGCAAGGTAAGTACACATAATATTCAGCCAAGGCCCATTTAGTGACTTAGATCTATTTCGTATTTATTCGAAAAGCCCAAACTAACCAAGTCCAGTGAACTAGTGTTGGCCGATTGCAAGGAAGAAATATCACGGAGTTTCGGGATTTGATTAGTAGTGAAATCGACAATAAGGTAAGATTTTGGTTGCAATAATCCTTCAGGATTTGATCATTTGGCCGAATGGCCTTTAGCTAAAATGGTTAGTGTTGGCCGAATGTAGGAACTAAGGATCTAAAACATTAGATCGGGTTTTCGGGATTTCAGTGAAAGCGTTAAGTGAACCAGGTGTGTACCCCACACTAACTTTTAATAGATTTACGGCATCAATTTAATATATGTGTTTATAATGATGTGAAATGTTGCCAAAGGTACCATGAATGGTACAAAGTACTCAGGTACGTAACCTTAACATTATGTTAATAAATGATAAGAATATTTGGAATATGACACATATGTGAATAGTGATAAGAATGTAAAATAAGGCATAAGGCATGATGTTCCATGATTTGTATGACATGGGGCACATGGGAAATTATTTTAAAGGGGAAGTAATCTGGTGGTTTATACCACAATATCTAAATGTGGTGACTCATTTCACAAAATCTGAATGTGGTGACTTATGTCACAAATAATTATCTGGTGGCTATGCCACAATATATATAAGGGCGATGAGCATGTCGTCTGCAGTGACTGCCTTCGATGATGTGTAGCGGATGGAGGGTCGACTTAGTAGTCCCACAGTGTGATGGTTGGTACGGGTGATGTGTAGTGGATGGTTATCTAGGTTTGGGTTCGGGTTTGCATCATTGATTATATGTGTTTTATATGTGTGATTTGACATGCCTAAATTGATTGAGAGTTTGTGTTTGGTGGTTACACATTGAGTCTGTTTGACTCACCCCGTTGTGGGATCTTTTTCAGGTGACACTCAGTAATGGACCGGGTCGGTAGGAGCTTTATGGTGGCCATGCTCAGCTCAGAAATTATTTTGTTTTGGACTTTCAATACCTAAGTATTTTGGACTATTTCGGGATTTGTTTTGATGTAATAAGGCTATAAGTATTAAACTGATTATGCATGCATTTTAATTATTTTTAGTATGGTATGATTTGATTTTTATCAATTTTAAAGTTCAAGTAATTTTTCTTAAGAACAAAGATTAAATGTTTTGACACCTAATCAGAACATCCCAAAAATGGGGTTATTTGGAATTTAATCATTTTTCTTATGTATGAATTGTTGAGACATTATTTATGGAATAATAGAGTTTAATTAAAGACCTTGAGTTGGCTCTTGAAAGGTAGAAATAAATATATTATTTGCGTAAAAGGTGGATAGCCTTAGTGAGTAGGGGTTATAAGGATAAATAAGGAGCTTTTGTCATAAAATAAGCCTGACAAAGTGGCAAAAGTGAGGCCACTTAGGAACTTGTGTGACGCCACCAAGGGAGCAAGGAGAGCCTTGGTTGAGTCACAAGAATCCTTCTTTTGCATTATGGTGGGACGGCAACAAGGAGAGAGAGTCCTTTCTCTTTAAACTCTAATTATTATTTAGATAATAGGATAATGTGAGCTTTTTAATTGGATTTTAATTGCTTAAATCTAAGGAAAATGGGAGATAAATGAGGATATTACATGGATTATTAAATAGATATTATTGAAGTTTTATGTTGAGGATAATCAAGGATATTATTTGATTAAAAGGATTATTTGGCTATTATTGGGAATTATTAGGTGATTATTATTATTTGAATTAAATCAATTTAGTGGTTATGAGAAAAACAAGGAGTTGGCTAAGCCTTGAACTCCTTGGACGGTAAGCTTAGGGAAGGGGAGTGCCAAATGCTTATAAAAGCCTTCAAGCTATCACTTGTTTTCTTTTTTTTTCCATCTTTGCTTGTGGCAAACTCTCAACCTCCCATCTTTTATTCTTTCTCTTTGAAGACTAAAAGCCATCAATTTTTTCAATCTTTGGTCAATCCTCCACATCTCCATAGCCCATCTATTTCTTTTCTTCATAGATCAAAACCCCTATTGTCCTACCTCCAAATAGCCGGATATACCCTCTTGAAGTGCCGAAACCTCACATTCCTCCTTGGTTGCACTTTGGCCGAATAGTGCAGTGGCATTGATACTCCGGGACTTCTTTGTAATTCAATCGATTATCAAGGCACTTGGGATCTCAAAACAGCAGAGATCGGATCGGCATTCTCGACATTCGGTTTTGGGTAGGTGGTGGTAAGTGTCTACTTATAAAAGATTACTCCTCTAATGATTAAGAAAAGCGAAAGCTATGGTTGCTAATATTGACCAACTGTAGTTTATGAACGATTTGCGATTGGTGCGAAGCTAGGATTCAGCGATTAGGTAAGGATGCGGTACAAAATATGACCCTTTAAATTATTTGGTTTGGCGAATGGCCATACTACTAACCTTGATAGTTGGTCAATATAGGGGCAAGGACTTAGAGTGTGACCGATTGATTATCTTGGGATTTAAGACTATCGTGTAATAGCAATTGTGTACATACACACTATATAATATATTAACTATGCTTAACTTTGTGAATGCTCATTTTATTAATGTAGCATTGGAATTAATACCAAATCGGTATAAGTGGTGATTCGGTAAGTACACATTAATGTGATTTATTATTATTAATGCTTTTGGTAAGCATGATGTATTGACACATGAAATTTAAGAATGTGATGGCATGAAACATATGTATGTTTATCTTGTGGGATTGATGAGTGGAGGCGCAGTGATATTGTGCCGACGGGCACCGATGTTTTGGTAACACACCGTGGCTACGGTCACGGAGGTTTGGTACCTCCAGGTTTGGTACCTCAATAGCGACTTGTCCTCGTGGTTAACACCACCGTGGGTTGGCCCCACTTGAGATATGGGATCGTCGCGGTGATTTGGTATCACACGATGGGTTGGCCCCATCAAATGATCTGTAATCTCGGACACCGTGTTTTGGTAACACATTGTGACTACATGTCACCGGTGGTTTGGCACCACCGGTGGTTTGGTACCACAACGGGTAGAGCAAAGGCGTTTGGATGGCTAGGTCGGGAATTAAACATTCTCATATTTATTGTTATATGTTGTGTATGAAAATATTTTTAAAAGCGGGGAAGGGTTACATCTTGAGTCTTGGTGACTCACCTTCTCCATTAATTTTCGGTGATGCTTAGATCGCGGACATGGAGCCGGAGGGACTTGAGGAGGCCATGCGGTGGATTTAAAATTAAATAGACTTTAATTTTAGTTATTTTAAATTTGGTTATTGGTTGTTTAATTTGGATGTAATAAGGCCTCATTTTACTTTACTTTAGTTTTTTTCTTATATGTTGGATATTTTTATTTTACTATAAATTTGAATCACGCATTTTATAAAATTAACACGAAAAATGTTTTATCGTGCCATCGGGCACATCTGAAGTTTGTATAATAACTTGACTTAATTAAACTTACGAATTTAGTCCAAAAAGGTTTTCAACAAGATAACCAAAACGAATTGTTTCCAACAAAACTTAAATTGGATCCTCAAATGGGTTTCAAAAAGTTTTCCAGTAACGACCCATATTAGGTCCTAACGTTTGGTAGGGTTTGGGTAATTACAAATTTGTATCGAGCCCGTTCAAAACTTCATTGTGGGGCCCAAGGCCCAAAAATGTTTTAGTAGGCCTTATTAATTGATTTTGGGTTTTAAAGCGGCATGGCCGAGTCTCCCAGCACCGATCCGCCTGTAAGTACATCTAAACCTCTGTGTGAATTATATTCGTAGAAGGGTAGGAAGCATGGAACGTAGATAGACTTATAGGAATTGAACCCTAGGACTAGATTACTCAAACACACAAACCCAACATAAGACTTAAAGAACGAAACCAACCTATGACTTAGTCATTTGAGCTAGGTGTGGTAACCCCAGACGCATGTCTAGGATTGGAAGGAAGAGCACGGTATTTAAGCGGTCAAGTGACTCACCACCTCTTCGCAGTATCCTACAGTGCGTAGCTTGGGTTCACCCTAACTCGAGAGGCTCGATGGTGTAGTAACCTCATGTGCATGTCTAGAAAGGTTCGGTGGGAGCTTGGTATTTAAGCGATCCAGCGTGACTCACCTCCTCTCCACACGAAACCTGCCTGTGCGTAGCTTGGGTTCACTCGACCAAGAAGGTTCGGTCATAGGCTAAACATAATGACAAAAACCGAAAGGGAAATTAGCCTGATTTTTGAAAAGGAAGGAAACAACAAAACTTGGTTTTAAAACTTTTCAAATCACTCCTTCAAGCGTAAGAACAACTCTTTTGCAATGTTTTCCCGAAAAGTTCGATTTGTGGAAAATTACAAAACGCCTCAACTCAAAAAAAAATTACCAAAAGCATACGAGTACAAAATTTTTGCAACATCACGGTTTTAAGAACGAAAAATTC
The DNA here is from genome assembly GCA_025506655.1 of Gossypium rotundifolium. Lineage (NCBI taxonomy): Eukaryota > Viridiplantae > Streptophyta > Magnoliopsida > Malvales > Malvaceae > Gossypium > Gossypium rotundifolium. The sequence continues at coordinate 44,183,797 of CP106725.1, read as the reverse complement.
GCAAAGGGACCCTCGAGTTTTACAATTACTAAAACACCCTTGATTTACAAAAATTACAAAATTACCCCGGTGGACAAAATTACCAAAATACCCACAGGGGTAGAAATGGGCGAAATGTCAGAGTGAATAGGTATGGAAAGCATTAAGGAATGGATGCATGAACTCCTTTGTATGAACTAGGATAGAAGATGAAAACTTGTTTGCTCGAAAGAATCTCCGATTAAACCTTATCCATAAAATTTCTTGGCGGGTAATAAAGTGGAACAAATGCTAACGCATAAAAATTTTCTTAATCGATTAAAAGCGCAAGTAGATAGAATGAGTTCTAGAGGACGTGGGCGCCGTGGGCGCTGGTAGGGGTAGGATGATGGTGTCTGAACCCGTCAGTCGGGGCAAGGTTCGAAAATGATGTACCATCCCACCACCACCTCCACTTTTGGAGCGGAGGAGCGAGATCGAGACGGGAGGAGAGCGGTATCTCAAGCGGTGTTGCAGTACTCGAATTGGTGGTGGGGTGGTAGAAATTTAGGAGCTCAAAATCATTCCCGGCGGATTCGGTCCAATGGAGTGAGGTGTTAAAGTGTGTCGAGTGGCACCAGTGTAGCAGTAGTATTGGTGGAATCTCTGAAAGGATCATGGATGATCTTGACTGATTGAGGAGAAAAAGCGAAAGGGCCGTATCGCTTTTAAAGGATGAAGCGTGTCGGTGGTGGTGACGATTCGAGATGGCGCTTCTGCAGATGATTTGACTTGGGATTATTTCAAAACCGCCTATCGGAAGAAGTATGTGGGCACCGATTATCTGATGCTCGGAGGAAAGCCTTTAAGGGGTTAGTGCAAGGAACTAAGTCGATGGCGGAATATGGGCGGAGTTTTAAGGCGAGTAGGTATGCTAGAGGCATCGTGGCTCTCGAACACGTATGACATGTCCGCTTTGAGGACGGACTCAAGAGATGATTTGAGGTTCTTGATTGCCCATGACAAGTTTGTGAGTTTTCATCTCTTGTGGAAAAAGCTAAGGTAGCCGAGGGATCAAGGAGGCGTGAGACAAAATTATAGTAGGAATAATCAAAGAGAGGCTTTGGATCGCTGGATCGGGCGATAATGTGGAGAAGAGGGCTAAATTTGGGGAATCGAAAGAGCCACAAAGCCTACTCAGTGGCCACCTCAGTGTGTTAGATGCGGGAAATCCCATTCAGGAGAATGTTTCTAGGAAGTATGATAGTTCTTTAAGATCGAGTCTTGTGCGATGGCGTAGTGTGATGAGTTAAGGATGCACGATTGAGCGATAGTAAGTAATTTCGAGGACGAAATTATTTTAAGGGGTAGAACTGTAACATCCCAAAATGGGGTTATTTGGAATTTAATCATTTTTCTTATGTATGAATTGTTGAGACATTATTTATGGAATAATAGAGTTTAATTAAAGACCTTGAGTTGGCTCGGAAAGGTAGAAATAAATATATTATTTGCGTAAAAGGTGGATAGCCTTAGTGAGTAGGGGTTATAAGGATAAATAAGGAGCTTTTGTCATAAAATAAGCCTAGACAAAGTGGCAAAAGTGAGGCCACTTAGGAACTTGTGTGACGCCACCAAGGGAGCAAGGAGAGCCTTGGTTCGAGTCACAAGAATCCTTCTTTTGCATTATGGTGGGGCGGCAACAAGGAGAGAGAGTCCTTTCTCTCTTTAAACTCTAATTATTATTTAGATAATAAGATAATGTGAGCTTTTTAATTGGATTTTAATTGCTTAAATCTAAGGAAAATGGGAGATAAATGAGGATATTACATGGATTATTAAATAGATATTATTGAAGTTTTATGTTGAGGATAATCAAGGATATTATTTGATTAAAAGGATTATTTGGCTATTATTGGGAATTATTAGGTGATTATTATTATTTGAATTAAATCAATTTAGTGGTTATGAGAAAAACAAGGAGTTGGCTAAGCCTTGAACTCCTTGGACGAGTAACTAGGGAGGGAGTCTTAGAATGCTTATAAAAAGCCTTCAAGCTATCACTTGTTTTCTTTTTTTTTTCCATCTTTGCTTGTGGTCAAACTCTCAACCTCCCATCTTTTATTCTTTCTCTTTGAAGACTAAAAGCCATCAATTTTTTTCAATCTTTGGTAGAATCCTCCACATCTCCATAGCCCATCTATTTCTTTTCTTCATAGATCAAAACCCTATTGTCCTACCTCCAAATAGTGGATATACCTTCTTGAAGTGCGAAACCTCACATTCCTCCTTGGTTGCACTTTGGCCGAATAGTGCAGTGGCATTGATACTCCGGGACTTCTTTGTAATTCAATCGATTATCAAGGCACTTCGGGATCTCAAAACAGAGAGATCGGATCTGGCATTCTCTGACATTCGGTTTTGGGTAGGTGGTGGTAAGTGTCTACTTATAAAAGATTACTCCTCTAATGATTAAGAAAAGCCGAAAGCTATGGTTGCTAATATTGACCAACTGTAGTTTATGAACGATTTGCGATTGGTGCGAGCTAGGATTCAGCGATTAGGTAAGGATGCGGTACAAAATATGACCCTTTAAATTATTTGGTTTGGCGAATGGCCATATTACTAACCTTGATAGTTGGTAGAATATAGGGGCAAGGACTTAGAGTGTGACCGATTGATTATCTTGAGATTTAAGACTATCGTGGTAACAGTGTGTACATACACACTATATAATATATTAACTATGCTTAACTTTGTGAATGCTCATTTTATTAATGTAGCATTGGAATTAATACCAAATCGGTATAAGTGGTGATTCGGTAAGTACTGTTAATGTGATTTATTATTATTAATGCTTTTGGTAAGCATGATGTATTGACACATGAAATTTAAGAATGTGATGGCATGAAACATATGTATGTTTATCTGTGGGATTGATGAGTGGAGGGGCGGTGATATTGTGCCGACGGGCACCAAGTGTTTTAGTAACACACCGTGGCTACGGTCACCAGAGGTTTGGTACCTCGGAGGTTTGGTACCTCAATAGCGACTTGTCCCTGTGGTTAACACCACAGTGGGTTGGCCCCACTTGAGATATGGGATCGTCTGCCGGTGATTTGGTATCACACGATGGGTTGGCCCCATCAAATGATCGTAATCTCGGACACGGTGTTTTAGTAACACATTGTGACTACATGTCACCAAAGTGGTTTGGCACCACCGGTGGTTTGGTACCACAGCAGGGTAGACGATGGCGTTTGGATGGCTAGGTTGGGAATTAAACATTCGCATATTTATTGTTATATGTTGTGTATGAAAATATTTTAAAAGCGGGGAAGGGTTACATCTTGAGTCTTGGTGACTCACCTTCTCCATTAATTTTTCAGGTGATGCTTAGATCGCGGACATGGAGCCGGAGGGACTTGAGGAGGCCATGCGGTGGATTTAAAATTAAATAGACTTTAATTTTAGTTATTTTAAATTTGGTTATTGGGTTGTTTAATTTCGGATGTAATAAGGCCTCATTTTACTTTACTTTAGTTTTTTTTTCTTATATGTTGGATATTTTTATTTTTACTATAAATTTGAATCACGCATTTTATAAAATTAACACGAAAAATGTTTTATCGTGCCATCGAACTGTCTCAAGTTTGTATAATAACTTGACTTAATTAAACTTACAATTTAGTCCAAAAGGTTTTCAACAAGATAACCAAAACGAATTGTTTCAACAAAACTTAAATTGGATCCTCAAATGGGTTTCAAAAGTTTTCCGTAACGACCCATATTCGGTCCTAACGTTTGGGACGGGTTTGGGCTGTTACATAATCAACACAAATCAACTGTTCTTCAAAAACACACAAAAATTTTGGCAAAACTTCAAATAAGTTTCGAAAGATTTTTCCCTAGAAGCATGCCCGATCCGGTTAGGGCTTGTGGGCCGGGTTTAGATTGTTTCAGTTTGGTATCAGAGCCCGATTCAAAACTCGGCCTTGAGGGTTTTAGGGCCCAAAACGTTTTCTTTCTTTTGAAATTGGATTTTTCTAAGAAATAAGCAGGTTTTCTGGCATGGCACCTAAGTCTCCGGCCCGAAGTCCACCAGGTAAGTACCCCTAACTCCTCTGTGACTTGTATGGGGGAAATCATAGGGATGTAGATTAGTAGATTAGGAGATATTAAACCCTAGGATTAGTCTACTTCAACACCAAGTTACATAAAACTTAAAGTCTAACCAAACAAACCTGTGTCTAAGTCGCTGAGTTAAAGGTGTGGCAACCGTTGTGTGCATGTCTAGGATTGGATTCGGTGGGAGCTTGGTATTTAAGCAGTCCTAGTGACTCACCTCCTCATCGCTCGAATCCTACCTGGTGCGTAGTGACGGTTCACCCTAACCAAGAGGACTCAGCCACAAGCTAAACCCAATAATTAAAACCCAAAAGGGACCGTCACCCTGTTTTGTGAAATTTCAAAGTTAAACCATGATTTTAAAACTCCAAGTGCCCTTGATTTAAAGAAGACCAGAATACCCACGGTTTGCAATTGACCAAATTACCCCTAACCTGTACAAATGACCAAAATACCCTCAGTGTGGAAAGTTACCGAAGTGCCTTCAAGTTAAAATTTATAAAAATACCCTTATTTTGAAAAGTCACCAGGAACCATATTTTGCGAAAAAAATTTACCGAAATGCCCCTGGCGAAAATACACTTAGCTTATAAAATTACCATTTTACCCTTGAAATTTTCTTACCAAGTATTTCAATTTTGTAAAGATACCAAAAGTCTCTATTTTGCAACATTTTCAAATACCCTAATTTGGAAAATTACCAAAATACCCCTATAGGATAAAATTACGAAAATACCCCTGGGTAGTGGAAAACAACAAACAATGACAACTACAACATTTTTCTGTAATGAACGCAAGTTCATGAATGTGATTGAATGAATGAATTGAGACTGTATGTGTATGAAATCGAAAGAACTACTCCCTAGAACTGCTGAACATAAGACTATTCCTGATAAATCAGTGGAACAAAACTAATTCATAAAATTCTTTAATCAGATAAATGTGATTCAGAAGCATGAACTCTAAGAGACGTGGTCGTAACGTGCGAGGCCATGGTAGAGGCCGAATGACCGTGTCAGAGCCCGTTAGGTCTGGACAAGGGTCCGAAAATGAGATGCCACCACCACCAGCCGCTGATGTGGAATATCAGGATCAAACGGGGGATGATGTAGTATCACAGGCGATGCTGCGAGTTTTGGAAAGGGTGGCTGGAGCAGGTGGAGGCATGGGAGCTCAGAAGTCGGTACCTGTGTGACTTCGAGCTAATGGAGCTGAGTTTTTCCGTGGAGTATCCGGTGTGGCACCCAATACGGCTGAGTATTGGTTGGAAGCGATAGAGCAAATTATGGATGACTTGGACCTAACTGCCGATGAGAAATTGAAAGGGATAGTGTCACTACTTCGTGATGAGTCATACCAATGGTGGCTCACAGTTCGGGAAGGTGCTGCCGCAGATGATCTTACTTGGGAATATTTCAAGGCGGCATATCAGAAAAAGTACATTGAAACTAGCTATGTTGATGCGCAGAGGAAGGCGTTTCTGAGGCTGGTTTAAGAAAATAAGTCTGTAGCGAAATACGAGGCGAAATTCCTAAGGCTGAGCCATTATGTTCGAGGTATTGTGTCGACGGAGCATGAGCGATGTGTTCAGTTTGAGGACAGACTGAGGGATGATCTAAGATTATTGATAGCTCCACAGTAGGAGTGAAAGTTTGTCGTGTTGGTGGAGAAGGCTAAGGTAGCCGAAGAGATTAAGGACTCGGTGAGACATAATACAGACCGAAGTAGGCAAATGAGAGGCTTTGGATTATCAGGGCCTTCAAGGAATGAGCAAAAGAGGCCTAGAGTTGATGGGTCATGAGGTCGACAAGTTGCTCTTGGAGGCGATGTCGTACTTGTGCCCAGTGTGGAAAGATGCATTTGGGGGAGTGTTGGAAAAAGACGGGAGGATGCTTTAAGTGTGGGTCCAAAGACCTCATGATTAAGGATTGTCCTATGAGAACAGAAAGGGGTCGACCAGTAAGCCAAGGTCCTATCCAGGTTGGAAGAGGAGGAGAGCAGCCACCGCGAGGCTGTGGTTCTGCTGGCTGAGGTAACAGTGCTGAAAGGGGATGAGGAACCCCGGGTAGAGGTGTTAATAATACAGAGACAAGGCAGCCGGGTTTGGTTCATACGGTATGTCAGAGGGAGGACGGAGACGCACCGAACATCATAACCGGTACGTTCCTTATATTTGGCAAGCCTTACTTTGCTTTGATTGATGTTGGCTCTACCCACTCTTATGTTGCATGTAGAGTAGTTGAAACTCTAATAATAGCCTCTGAACTTTCTAGTAGGGAGATGACTGTAGTAAGCCCATTAGGTCAAACTGTAGTGGTGAATAAGATGTTTCGGAGTGTACCTTTGGAGCTTCAGGGAGCGATATTTCCTGCCGACTTAATGGAATTACCCTTCGGAGAATTTGATCTCATACTTGGTATGGACTGGCTAGTGGAACATCGGGCTGTATTAGATTGTGCGGCTAAGCAAATGGAGTTAAGGTCGCCAGAGGATAAGGCGGTAATTATGATAGGAGAAAGAAGAAACTACTTGTCTAACGTAGTTTCGGCATTAAAGGCTGATAAGATGGTTCGGAAAGAGTGCAAGGCATTTTTGGCCTTCGTTAGTGCTTTGGATGCAAAAGAAGGGGGAGTTAGTGGAGTTAGAACTGTAAGGGAGTTTGTGGATGTCTTTCCGGAGGAGATACCTAGAATACCCCCAGATAGGGAAGTGGAATTTGGAATTGATTTGCTGCCGGGTATAGCTCCTGTGTCAATTGCCCCGTACAGAATGGCACCCAAGGAGTTGGTTGAGCTCAAGGCTCAGATCCAAGAATTGCTTGACCGTGGGTTTATCCGACCTAGTGTGTCTCCATGGCGAGCACCGGTCTTGTTTGTGAAGAAGAAGGACGGAACTATGCGCATGTGCATAGATTATCGTCAGTTGAATAAGCTGACCATCAAGAACAAGTACCCTTTGCCAAGGATAGACGACTTGTTCGATCAGCTTAAGGGGGCGGCAGTATTCTCAAAGATAGATCTAAGGTCTGGATATCATCAGCTTAGGGTGAAGGAGAATGATATCCATAAGACAGCTTTCCAAACAAGGCACGGGCATTATGAGTTCTTAGTAATGCTGTTCGGATTGACAAATGCCCCAGCCGCGTTCATGGACATGATAAACCGGGTTTTCTAACCCTATCTGGACCGATTTGTTGTTGTGTTCATAGATGATATTTTGGTGTATTCGAAATCGGAGAAAGAACATGACGACCACCTCCGAGTCGTGTTGCAAGTATTAAGGGAGAAGAAGCTATATGCCAAGTTTGGCAAATGCAAATTTTGGCTGAAAGAGGTTATGTTTTTAGGACATGTGGTATCTGCTGAAGGAATAAGGGTGGATCCTCGAAAGATTGAGGCAGTGCTAGATTGGAAGCCACCTAAGTCTGTGGCTGAGGTTTGTAGTTTCTTGGGTTTGGCAGGCTACTACAGAAGGTTTGTAGAAGGGTTTTCATCGATAGCCGCACCTTTGACGAAGTTGTTGAGAAAGGAAGTATCTTTCGTATGGACAAATAAGCAACAAGAGAGCTTTGAAAAGCTTAAGAGAGTCTTGACTGAAGCTCCAGTGTTGATTCAGCCTGAGGCAGGGAAGGATTTTGTAGTGTACTGTGTGCTTCCCATACAGGATTGGGAGGTGTCCTTATGCAAGATGGAAAGGTAGCTGCTTATGCGTCTCAACAACTAAGGCCACACGAGGTTAACTACCCGACGCATGACTTGGAATTGGCGGCAGTGGTCTTTGCTCTTAAGGTGTGGAGGCATTACTTATATGGAGAGAAGTCCGTAATCTACACAGACCACAAAAGCCTCAAATATCTGCTGACTCAGAAAGAGTTGAACCTGAGACAGCGAAGGTGGGTGAAATTATTGAAGGACTATGATTGTTCCATAGAGTATCACCTGGGCAAGGCTAATGTAGTGCCAGATGCTCTAAGTCAGAAAGTAGTGTCAGATCTAAGGGCGATGTTTGCACATCTGAGCTTGTATGACGATGGAAGTCTACTGGCAGAGTTGCAAGTTAAGCCGACGTGGTTGAATGAGGTGAAAGAGAGTCAGTTGGCAGATAATGATCTAAGTGCTAAGCTACAGCAAGTACAGAGTGGGGAGTTGAAGGATTATGGTGTTAACGGCGATGGGGTATTGTGTTTTAAGGGTAAGGTCTGTATGCCAAAGAATGAGGAGTTAAGGCAGAGGATTCTTTAGGAATTGCATGGTAGCCCCTATGCTATGCATCCTAGAGGTAGTAAGCTGTACAGAGACTTAAGGGAACAATTTTGGTGGCCTGATCTTAAGCGGGAAGTCACCAAATTTGTAGGCAAGTACTTAACTTGTCAGCAAGTTAAGGCTGAACACCAAGTTTGGTTAGGGTTGCTTCAGCCGATTAAGATTCCACAGTGGAAGTGGGAGAGAATTACCATGGACTTCATTAGTGGGCTTCCCCTTACACCTACTAAGAAGGACTCGGTATGGGTGATAGTGGATCGATTGACAAAGTCCACGCATTTCATTCCAGTGCGGGTTGACTATTCTCTCCAGAAGCTAGCAAAGTTGTATGTGGCAGAGATTGTGAGGCTGCACGGAGTGCCGATGTCGATTATCTCAGATAGGGTCTCGATTTTGGAAAGTACTACATCAAGCTTTAGGCACCAGATTAGGCTTCAGAACGACTTTCCATCCACAATCGGACTGTCAATCTAATCGAGTAATCCAAGTGTTAGAGGATATGCTAAGGGGATGTGTGATAGACTTCAGAGAAAGTTGGGAAGAATATTTGCCTTTAGCTGAGTTTGCATACAACAACAGTTATTAGGCAAGTATTAAAATGGCACTGTACGAGGCGTTGTATGGACGGAAGTGTCGCACTCCTACATGTTGGACAGAATTGGGAGAACGTTAGATTTTGGGTCCGAAAATTGTGGCAGAATTCGAGGAAAAGGTTAAGATAATTCGGGCACAGTTGAAAGAGGTGTCTGACAGGCAGAAGTCGTATGCAGATCTCAAATGGAAGGAAATAGAATTTTATGTGGGAGATCAAGTGTTTCTTAGAGTGTCGCCTTGGAAGAAGGTGATTAGATATGGTCGAAAAGGGAAGCTAAGCCCAAGGTTTATAGGACCTTATCGGGTGTTGAAACAAATTGGAACGGTGGCATACCAGTTAGAGTTTCCTTCAGAATTGAAGCAGGTGCACGATGTATTCCATGTTTCCATGCTACGTCGATACCGATCGGATCCATCTCATGTAGTTCCGGTTGAAGAGGTGGAGCTGAGACCAGATCTATCTTATGAGGAAGAGTCGATTCAGATTTTGGAGCATGATGTAAAGGTGCTTCGAAGGAAGTCGGTCCCTCTGGTAAAGTTTTGTGGCGTAACCATGGATCGAAAGAAGCTTTTTGAGAGCCAGAAGAAGCAATGCGACAGCAATACCTCCACCTATTCTAGCCAGGTAATTTCGAGGTCAAAATTATTTTAAGGGGGTAGAACTGTAATATCCAGGAATTAGGGCTTGCACATTTTTGCTCAATTGCATGTGCTTGTATGCCTGTGTATATTATGAATGTGCTTTATGAATTTTGGGAATAGTAGAATGTAGGAGAATGCCTTAGAAATTATTTAATTTTAAGTTTAAAAGAGGAAGCTAAGCCTAAGAGGCCTTAAGAAAATTTGTAGGGGAAATATGCCACTAAAATGGGCTTGTTTAAGTGGCTTGGAGGTGCCATTTAGGGCCTTAGTAAGTGACGCCACATGCAAAGGGGGAAGGGCCTAGGTTCGAATCACAAGGGAAGCAAAAAGGGAGTTTTATTTTGCTACAAGGATGAGCAAAGAAGGGACTGCATATGGACTCGGAGGAAGGAAGTATAGATTGGGTTGGAGTGTTAAGGATTCGGCTAAGGTAGAGTGAAATAAGGGATTTGATAGTGAGAGGAGGAATTGGCGAATAGGGACTCTAGGTGTAGTAGTTTGGCAAAAGTGAGGCCATTCTCCATTCTTTTCTTTTCTCTTTAGTTCTCTTGCCAAATTCTCTAGCCAATCTACCCTTTCTTCTTCTTTTATTTTGTGTTAGCGAATCCTCCTTTGCCACCATAGCCAATTGCTCAACCCTTCTTCTTTTCTTTTCTTTCACAATTCTTCCAAAAGCCGAAATACTCCTGAGATAGCCGAATATCCAATCTCCATTAGGAGCCATAGTCGAATCTCAAGGTGGCCTTATTCTTTCCTCTCTATCGCAAGTTTTAAAAGCCAGAAACCCAACATCTTTCCCTCCTATCGACATTTAGAACTTGTGGACTACTCGAAAGTAGTAAGTATTTCTTCTTTGAGCAATCGGTTTTGGGTTCTCTTTATTTTAAGTGTGCCGAATCAAGGATTAAGCCTTGGTTTAGGGATAGCCGAATACACTTGTGCCATGATATGTGTTTCTTGTGAAGGTAGCCAACATTAAGGAGCATTAAAGGAGAAGCTTTCGGGATCTGTAGTGATCAAGGTAAGTGATAGGTAGTATTCGGCCAAAGGCCATTCTCATAGATTTATGCTTAAAACCGATTCTAACACTTGACAAGTAGGGATTTCGACAACTTCAAAGCAAGTAATCACTTTCGGGATTTAAAATCGCAAGGTAAGTACACATAATATTCGGCCAAGGCCTATTTAGTGACTTAGATCTATTTCGTATTTATTTGAAAAGTCAAACTAACCAAGTCCAGTGAGCTAGTGTTGGCCAATTGCAAGGAAGAAATATCACGGAGTTTCAGGATTTGATTAGTAGTGAAATTGGCAACAAGGTAAGATTTTGGTTGCGATAATCCTTTGGGATTTGATTATTTGGCCGAATGGCCTTTAGCTAAAATGGTTAGTGTTGGCCGAATGTAGGAACTAAGGATTTAAAGCATTAGATTGGGTTTTCGGGATTTCAGTGAAAGCATTAAGTGAATCAGGTGTGTACCCCACACTAACTTTTAATAGATTTACGACATCAATTTAATATATGTGTTTATAATGATGTGAAATGTGGCCAAAGGTACCATGCAATGGTACAAAGTACTCAGGTACGTAACCTTAACATTATGTTAATAAATGATAGGAATATTTGGAATATGGCACATATGTGAATACTAATAAGAATGTCAAATAAGGCATAACGCATGATGTTGCATGATTTGTATGACATGGGGCATATGGGAAATTATTTTAAAGGGGAAGTGATCTGGTGGTTTATACCATAATATCTGAATGTGGTGACCCATGTCACAAAATCCGAATGTGGTGACTTATGTCACAAATAATTATCTGGTGGCTATGCCACAATATATATAAGGGCGATGAGCATGTCGTCTGCAGTGACTGCCTTCGATGATGTGTAGCGGATGAAGGGTCGACTTAGTAGTCCCCACGGTGTGATGGTTGGTACGGGTGATGTGTAGCGGATGGTTATCTAGGTTTGGGTTTGGGTTTGCATCATTGATTATATGTGTTTCATATGTGTGATTTGACATGCCTAAATTGATTGAGAGTTTGTGTTTGGTGGTTACACATTAAGTCTATTTGACTCACCCCGTTGTGGGATCTTTTTCAGGTGACACTCAGTAATGGACCGGCTCGGCAGGAGCTTTATGGTGGCCATGCTTAACTCAGAAATTATTTTGTTTTAGACTTTCAATACCTAAGTATTTTGGACTATTTCGGGATTTGTTTTGATGTAATAAGGCTATAAGTATTAAACTGATTATGCATGCATTTTAATTATTTTTAGTATGGTACGATTTGATTTTTATCAATTTTAAAGTTCAAGTAATTTTTCTTAAGAACAAAGATTAAATGTTTTGACACCTAATCAACACAAATCAACTGTTCTTCAAAAACACACAAAAATTTTGGCAAAACTTCAAATAAGTTTCGAAAGATTTTTCCCTAGAAGCATGCCAGATCCAGTCAGGGCTTGTGGGCCGGGTTTGGGGTGTTTCAAAATCTTCCATTTCTCAGATTTTCCTGTTGAACCGTTCGGAATCAAATAGGAAGCTTGGAATACTCAGAATGGTCGTACAATGCCAACGTCCCAGACGTGGTCTTACATGTAACCAGATATCGATGCCACTATCCCAGACAGGGTCTTACACGAATCAATACAATGCAAATGTCCCAGACATGGTCTTACACATAAATCTCAAATCGATGCCAACGTCCCAGACATAGTCTTACACGATATCACATATCGAACACCTATGTCATGACTTACGCAATTCTATCTATTCCTAGGTTCGTACGAGACTTTTTTGGATGTTGACACCATGTCGATACTATCTCGGATTTCAAGTACTCATCATCTCATACACTTTCATCATTATGAATTCTCTTATGAACATATATAAATCAATGTAAATACGTTTATTTGTATATAAACTTACCTCGGACTCGGATAAATGATCAGATTCGGCTATTCAATTACTTTCGACTTTCTGAGATCTAAATCCATTTTCTTCGATTCTTGATCTATACATATTCAAATTTAATCCATTTATTCACCAAATCATTCAATTCAATTGAAAAACACATATTTATGGCAATTTATGAATTAGCCCTCACATTTTACATTTTGACATTATAGTCCTTATTTCACAAAATCACAAAATACACAAAATTTCTGTATACCCATGCCTAGCCGAATGTTCACATAGTTCATACAAGTCCATACACTTCATTTATTTTATAATTTAGTCCCTCAAAATATTATTTTCTCAATTAAGTCTAAATTACTCAAAATCATCAAAAATTCAAAGACAAACTATGTTAATCTATCACATATCTTTTATATCTCATCTTCAAACATCACAAAACTCATGATTTCATCAATGACACATTTCAAAATCATCATCAATTCACAAAATTGAAGCATGGGTTTTGAAAAACACGAAGCAACGATTACAAAAACGTAGAAATTATAAAAAACCGAAGCAAAACATACCTTGAATCAAGTTTAGACTTAGTCAAAACCTAGCTTGTTATTTTCTTTCTTTTCTTTGATATTTTCGACAATATAGATGATGATAACGACTTGTTTTTGGTTTTGTTTTAATTATAATTACCTTAATAATATAATTCCAATTATAACCTTTTAATATAACATATACATCATGTACACTTAATGGTCTTACAGTCCATTAGCTAATATAATGGCTAATTTCCACTTTAAGGACTTCACATAATAAGAACAATAACAATTCGTCACTTGTTAAATTAAAAGGCCACTTTTACCGTTTATGCGATTTAGTCCTTTTCTTTAATTAAGCACATAAATGACCAAATTAAATCACAACACTTTCACACATGCTTAATTACATATCATAGGCACAAAAAATAATATTAAAATTTTTTTTTAACTCAGATTTGTGGTCCTGAAACTACTATTCTGACTAGGGTCTAAATTAGACTGTTACAACCACTTTCAACCATGCATCATTTAGCCTAATCTCACAAACATACTAAATTAAATTCACAACCATTTAGTACCCGAAATTAACAAATATCATCAAGCGTCACATACCCATCAATAAACACATAACCAAAACCATATGCACATATGAAAATACAACCAAACCAACCAAATTAAGCCAACTCTCATGGCTATGTACAAAAACCAAAACACTTAATATTTAGAAGCCATTTCAAATGACCAAATTCATTATCAAACCATAACCCAAAAAAACCAAAGTTCCTATACATGCCATATACTCAAAATACTTAAGTTCAAAAGTACCAAGGTGATAGTAGGATAGTGTGATGAAGTCTCCGACGATTCTCGAATCCAAGCTAGCTTTGAAATCATTATAAAACACAGAAAATAAACAAAGTAAGCTATAAATCTTAGTAAGCTCGTATGAAAATAATAACCAAAACTCGTCATTTAATTTATCATTCAAAATATGTATGCAACATACACAAATTAAGTAACCATAATGTTAAAATGTATTCAATCATCTATATAACCATAACTCAATTCTTTCATATGTTCGATGTATATACAGTTTTTGTACATACCTGTACTGATACGTATCTATTCTCCCCATTTCATATCTTCGATATACCCGTTGAACCATTTGGAATAATATCTGGTACCCGAGAATCTCACACACTAAGTTCTAATATATATAGCTGAAGCTATCTCGATAATGCTCACTCTCGAGCCAATAAACGGGTTTGCTCACACAAGTTGATGGTCATGATGAAACTACATGGTGCTGCTCACACAAGCTGACAAGAATCCACAACACATGCTGGATAACTCAGCCACCAGTAGAACGTATGGACTAATACCCCAATAATAATATAACCCCTAATGACATGTCATTTGTATCCTAATCTATTCCTAAGATTCAACCGAGATTTCACGTTTGCTGAATTGTTGTTGAGTATATCCAGAATGTCGTAATCAAAATTTATTCAATATTAAAGCATTTAAAGCACAATTATATTAAATCTTAATCCATAAGAACTTAACTCGGATGCAAAACGACGTATTAAGTCGATTAATCAAACTTTGTTCTTTCCTCGATCTAAATTAAGTATTTCACCTTTCTTGATCTAAATGTAATCAAAATTAACTTATTTAATTATCACTCTATTCAATTTAGTCCAAAATACACTTTAAAGTCACTTTAAACTTTTGCCCCTAATATTTCACATTTTTACAATTTAGTCCTTATTTCATAAAATCAAAAATCCATGCAATTCAATAAAACCCATGCTACCTGAATTTCAATTAGGTCCCTAACAGTCCATATTTTTCATTTATTTCACAATTTAACCACCAAATTTCAACATTTCACAAATTAATCCTTATTTGGACATTTACTAAAAATCACTTAACAAATGTTGTTTATCTAACAACAACTATGCATTTTCTACCATTAAACATCAAAATAAATCAATGGAAAAACCCTAAACCTTTAACAATTTTACAAATTAGTCCCCAGGCTAGCTAGATTAAGTACAACGATCTCAAAAACATAAAAATCGTTAAAAGGGACAAAATTGAACCTACATGCATGAGAATTAATTTGGACGAATGTCAAGCTTCCATGGAGGTTTATATCTTCAATTTTGGTGGTGTCTTTCCAATTAGAAAAGATGATACATTATTCTTTTGTTTTAATTTACTTATTAACCAATTTACTAATTTAACCTTTATTAATATTCACTAAAATCACTTAATATAAGTCCATAAATGTCCACTAACATTTATAATGGTCTAATTACCACTTAAGGACCTTAACTTTAAGATTCCATAGCTATTAGACACCTTTAACTATTAGAACATAACTTTTGCACTTTACACGATATAGTCCTTTTATCAAATTAAGATATCAAATGATAAAATTTCTTAACGAAAAGTTCACACAACTATCTTGTCATCTTGTAAATATTAAAATAATAATAAAATAATCATTTTGACTTGATTTGTGGTTCCAAAACCACTATTTCGATTTGACTAAAACGAGTCATTATAATGTCATAATGATTTGATATATGTTTTGGTAATACAACATTCTAATATAATATTTGTACATTATAAGTAAAATTTTGTGATGACATTTAAAAATGTGCTTGTTAAATAAAATTCTATTTATGGGCCAAATAACACACTAGGCTTTTAGCTCATTCATTTGTTTAATATGTTTCAAAGTTAACTTTCGACTTAGGACCCATTTACGTGGGGAGCTTGGATTGGTTTTATGCTTAAGTTGGTTTGATTATTTTTAGTTAATTAAGTTTTTTAGAATTTTTATTTTGGACTAAGTTTTTGGTTTTGGTTTTATTTTGGTCTTGGTTTTTTTTATTTTTCGGTATTTGATATTTTCTAACGTAAAACTGCAAAATCATTAGAGTTAACAGAAACGAATTTCAATTTTCAAAAGTGAAACTTTGATAATTTTTCCCACTGCTAGATTATGTAATCACTGAAGTATTTTCTATAAATAAAATATATGTTTTTTAATGAATGAATGTCTTAGTACTGAAAATGATCTGCTAATGTTAGTACTTTCAAAACGCGCGACTTTGAACTTGAATTCTAGGTTTTAAATAAGTGTTTTCGAAATTTGGTTTTCAAATCATCTATGAGAGTTTTTTTCCAGAATTTTTTTGTTTTCGAAGCATGCATTGAGTTTGATTAAAACAAAAGCTTTGAACGAGTTGATGTAATTCCTCAATATTTGGTCATAACTTCTAGGTTGGGTTTGGGGTGTTACTAACTATATTGAACAGTTTCAAAGATCACAATACAAAATAGCCATATTTACATATATCAACAATTTATAGTTTTAACTTATATCTCAAACATAGGCTTCGTAGTGTTTATTGCAAGCTTACTATAGTACAAACACAAACTTCTAGGCCCTTTTGGCAAATTGGTGTTTGTCAGGTCCAAACTTCTAGGCCAAATTTTGGGATATTACACAAGGTAGCTAAGTTCGCCTATGAAATGTTTTCATTTCTACCTTGACAGGATACCAGAGCCACTACCCTGATTCCGGAGTTTTACTCCAATAACATCCGTATCCATGGTTTATTGATCCTATTCGAATAAGACTATCATTAAACAATCCTATGATTAGTTTTACTTTTCTAAGAGCTACATCGTAATGGGGAAGAGTCAGTAGGTATTCTCGCTTTGGAGATCTTAAAGGATTCTCCCTTTTCCCGATGTCAACAGATGCCCTTCATGTATTAAAGGACTTGAATAGTTTCTTACCATTAATTAAATTTTCCATAACTCCTCATGCTCTCCGTTGGTTATAAATAAACCAGAACAGTAAGGGGAAATTCATAAGCCTATAGGCCTTTGGCTTGAAGACTCCTTCCATTGCTTCTCACTTCCTTTCTTTATTTTTTCTCATCTATATACATCTAGAGAGTGTAGTTCCTCGTCTACCCTTAACGTAAGAATCTTAAAAATAAATCTTTTGTTTTCTACCTTCTTTACCTGCCCACTAGCTAATTCTTCACAGAATGCATAAGCAAAGTGAAAGTTCTTAATTTACAAGGGCACACCCACCAGATACCATATGGTGGTTTACCTGGTACACTGAGAAAGCCATTTTCCTTCTTTTTTTTTTTTTTTTGCTCTTAGGGTGAATCGAGGGAAATGTCGACTTGGCGACACTAATGGCTACTTCTCTTTTCCTAGAGGAATGTTTCATCATAGGGGATTGTACACCTTCTCCGCTTCTGGTTAATTTAGAAAAAGGCAAGTACTTGCCTCAGAACCTGTGGAAGTCTTTTTTCTCAATCTCCTTGATCCTCCCCTAAACCCAACTCATAACGAATCTTTCCGTAACATTGTAGGGAAACCATGTCAACATTGCTCACCTCCCCTCTTGGGAGTTTAAATTCAAGCCTTTGATAACTCGCGAATAAGGTGGGGGTGGGAACTGCATCCTGACGAAGAAGTGTAGTTGCAACAAGAGGAGTTACCCAACCCTAACGGATAATGAATTTGGCACCGAAACACACCTTCCTCCTCATCCTTCTTATCTTATCCCCATTCAAACCTGACTCAAGAGCCTTCCTAATCGGGCTTCAAACGCACAACTAAGTTCATTTGCTGCTATGGATCCGATGGATTTCTTGTTTCTAAAAATTCAAGAAAAGTCATTCCTACATCCTCTTAGAGGACTAGCCAAGAGGAAGCAAAAACACCATTGAGGTGGCAACCCTCTAGCAAATAAAATGCTTAATCCCCTTTTGTATTTCTTCTCCAATTGAATTTTCTTTTTTGTAGTAATTATACTTTTAATCACTGTATTTTCTTAATTATACTTTCCTTGTATCCTTTATTTGGATCGTCTATTTCTACTATCATCACTATCTGCCAATTTAGGCGAATGTATTTACACTCAACACATATTTATTTAACAATATAATGAATCGAGGGACTTAGCCAAATCGAACGTAATGCACATAAAGGGTACTTCTCCCAATTCATACGTCTAGAGGATTAACTAAATTGTGCTCTGATACCACTTAATTTGTAACACCCTTTCTCAACTCGCTCACCGATTTCAGGTATGGGCATCACAATTGAATTGATTATTGTACATACTTAGAACTCACTAACTTTTGATATCTAATAGTTATTTAAAAAATACAAAAAGATTGTAAAAATTAAAATAAAATTTTATTTTCTCAACTCCAAACTCTAACGGAAGTATTTGGTTACAACACATTCACCCCATTGGCAAAGCCTCAAAGGTACCCTCTTCATATGTGCATGACGCCTTACTGACTATGATTCTTGGTTTATCATCGGCTAGCTTGGTCCCTCCTCGAGTTTCTTATTCCACAAACCCTACAAAATAAAGGCCAAAATTTGGTAAGTTCAATGAACTTAGTGAGTTTCTTTTCATACATACATTATTCATAACTAAACCCCATCTTGCCGAGGTTTTAAATGAAAGAGGACAAAACACTACTGCTTGTTTAGCTTAGGCATTCATGTTACACTTGGAGTGGTGGACATTGAGATGTCTTTCGCATTTCCTTCTTATTGGATCAAATGCTTACAATCATTACTAGGTCAAGATTATGAAAAGTCATCATGATGTGACAATTTCCTAGAAGATTCATCACACTTGCGGTTTCTCACTTGGCCTTACACACTTCCTATCAAGTATATCCTTTTTAGTTTGATCCTGGTTTGCAAATGCCATAACTCGATTTAATACACTGATTTTCTTCTCATGAGGTCTATCTGCTCTTAATTCCTAGAAAAGGGCCACATTACCTTGGTAGTCTTAATATTGTTTCTTCCTTTCTACTTCTACCCTACACCTGGGTTGTGATGTGTTTTGGATTACCTTGGTAATCTGCCCTGCCCGCTATACCTTACCTTTAAGGTGGGACATATCTATCAGTCGAGATTCGTTCTGATCGACAACTTCCATCGGACGGTTATATCAACAACCATTCGATTTTACAGTTTCTCCTCTATGAAGATTTACTTTTGGAACAAATTTATGGCCATTGTACTTATGATAGATCCTCCTCTAAGAGGAATAGTCTTGACAGATGTATCTTTCACTTGGTGTTTCCCTTTTTGGTGACTTCTAACATTAGGTTCAAACTAACCCCTCGTTCCTTATGGAATAACTGATGTACTTTTGATCAACCTCCAACATATAGGGTTCCCTGAGTACCTCCTGGAGATTCTTAATGTTGTATCCTTATCAACGATCCTCGATTAATCTTCCTTCGTTTACTTATACACCTATCACAATTTGTGCGTCATCTCTCGTGATTGATTCTTTGTGGGTTACTATCCATATGCCCTATCGACTTTCACAACTTACATTATGTTTCCCCTTCCATTGGTGGATTTTTTTGACCTGCTAGCTATCTATTGTGTGTCCATACATTCATCTTCCTTCTAACCCCTTTTCCCTTATTTTAAAAATTTTTCACGATTACTGTTTTGATTGTCCACACGTACTTATTGTCCTTACGGATTAACTCGTGTTTTGAGTCCCAGTAGACCCCATATGCTCTGTCGTAGCCAAATTGCTATCCTTTATGATTTAATCTGTAACACCCCAAACTCGACCTAGAATTTACGATCGATTTGACGTGTCACATCTACGTGTCATTTGAAAACCAAGTTTGTCGATAAAATTTTGTTACTAAATTCTAAATCCCATTTAACAATTGTTTTGAAAATGCTAGTGTTGTAAGCCTTATTGTCCAATTATAGGCCGTATTAATTGTTATAAGCTTATTAATCTAAAATAAAACTGTGAAAGCCTTTTCTAGTTGTAAACTTTAAGATTTGAAAATGTGATTTTAAGAAAACAGTTATTGTTTAAAAACCCATGTTTCCTAGACTAGCAGGTTGAAATAAAAAGAACCACCAATAAAAAGTAAAACCCCAAATGGCTTTATTACATAATTATTAACCCAAAACATTAAGAATAAAATAATTAAGTCTAAGATTAAAACATATCGAGCATGTGGCCACCTCCGAGTCCCTCGCAGCTCCAAATCATCTAAGACTGGGGATTACCTGCATAGTTAAAGAAAAGGGTGAGTTACGAGAACTCAGAGTGTAATCCCAAATCATGCAATAATAGTTTAGGCCCGAGCCCTATTTAGTATCAGTTCAGTCTGGGCTTTAGCCCTATATAGTAGCAGTGTGAGCCTAAGCTCAAATGATCACGAACGCAGCGAAGAATGCAACCTAACCCAATCCAACCAACACACCACTGTACCAACCAACACACCAATATCGCAAAGATACTAGTAGTAAAAAGCAAAAAGTCGCTAATGACAATAAACGTGGGCCAAGCCGCTAAAATTAGAATATGTGGCGAAGCCACTAGATCGATAAATGTGGCGAGCCACTAGTACAATACTTCCTCCAAATAAAATCCCCACGCCAATGCAGAATGTCGTGTCAAAAATAATTCATGTATGCAGTATGTCACAAACATAATCAGCCATATAAATATCACACAAACATCACTTAAGCTACCACTAGGGGTATAAAGGTTATTTTTTTGATTAGGGGTAAAACAAAAAATTTACCCTTCGAGGGTATTTTGGTAATTTCACTCATCGAGGGTATTTCGGTAATTTCACCCATCGAGAGTATTTCGGTAATCTTGCCTATCAAGGGTATTTCAGTAATTTTACCTTTCGAGGGTATTTCGATAATTTCACCCATCAAAGGTATTTCGGTAATTTTACCCTTCGAGGGTATTTAGATAATTTCACTCTTTGAGGGTATTTCAGTAATTCTTACGACCTTTACAAAGGCCTACCATTGTCTCGAACGACTTGAATATAATGTATGCTAAAACAGTGCAATTCCCAAAACCTACTATTCAGCCCAAGTGGGCCCACACGCTCGTGTGGCCCATTCAGCCCAGTTTTCATCACGGTTATACGAGCTTCGCGGCCCAATCCAATTATTAGTCATTTACCATGGATTTCGTCCTTGTGGGGCCCATGAACCCATTGGGCCTACATGGCCCATTTCGGCCCAACATGGCCCATTACGGCCTAAGCCTACGAGAACATTTGTGGTGGCCTCTACGGTCTAACGCCAACAATTGTGGCTCGATTTATCCCTACGAGCGTTCGCATGCTCGAGGGCCTTCAGATGCAGAAAGTTTAGCTTTCCAGCTTTTGCCGATTCACATTAGCACAAGAGTATGAGAACACCTTTATCCCGCCTTTAAACAGTTTGGTATTGGGTGTACGATTACACACCTATTATAGGTTGTAGTTGAAGTGCTTCCAAGACCATATGATAACAACTGCGTTATTAATTAGTCACAACTCTTGTTAATCTATAATATTGAATGCTTTAATCAACTAACTTTACTTACCACGAAACGAACGGTCTCTTGCAGTGAGAAGTAATCGGCCTACCCCTTGATTAAGGCAAATGAGTCCCTAGAAACATCGATGAGAAAGAAAAGTGTTAACAATCCATATCTCCAAGGTAAATAGGGAAAAACCTTTCAGCCTAAGATAAACGGAATCGAATAAAGAGAAAAAACAAGCCTAGATTTAGCTATGGTCACCACTTACCAACCAATCGAAGAGGTTTGAAACGGTTAGGAACAAAGAGAAGAAGATACCTAGGCCCTAGAAGATTCAGATGACACAAGAAGAAAGAAAGGTTTAATGTTTGGATTTTCTTACAAATAAAAGAGAAGAATAATAAGAGGAAAAAAGAAAGGTTGTGTTCGGCTAAATGAGAAATCGAAAGGAGCAATGATGATTCGGTAGAAAGTAGGTAGCAACAGAGAAATAGGGATGAAATTAGAAAGAAAAAGAAGATCCGAATGGTAAAAAGTTGCACGAAATGTCACAAAAGGAGAGAATCTGAAATGCAGCAAAAGAAAACTTAAAATGCCACAGAGAGAATTCGGCTTCTTCACACACCCTAATTGCCAAAATTACACAACTGAAAACCCTCTGGCCAAAATTCTCCCCCTACTCAAACTCTCCCAATTTCGGCCAAACTCCCCTCACAATCCAACTCCCTCAACTTCTTCACCAAATCCTCTTACAATTGCTCACAACCTCCCATTCAAATTTTGACCAAGTCTTCAACCTCCCTTACAGAGTTTGATCCAAACTCTACCTCTTGCACCACCAAATTGTAAAATAAAATCCCTCCATTTGCATGACTTGGGACTCAAACCCCACTTCCCTTGCCATCTCAGTGACACCACAGCCACCAAGTCATAAGCTCTCTTTGTGAC
The DNA here is from genome assembly GCA_025506655.1 of Gossypium rotundifolium. Lineage (NCBI taxonomy): Eukaryota > Viridiplantae > Streptophyta > Magnoliopsida > Malvales > Malvaceae > Gossypium > Gossypium rotundifolium. The sequence goes on along the minus strand of CP106725.1, from coordinate 44,161,416 downwards.
ACAAAAACACACACATTTATACACAAGTCTTACTGCTAATAGCCCATTCCTCTTAAGAGCAAAAACTAAAAATTTTCTAAGGCCCAGACTCACACCCAAGCCTCCTAAGAACCCCGAAATACACTTAAATTCCTAGCCATTCAAGCACATCATGGAATTTAAGCCAATTCAGCAAAATTATAAATCCCATCCATTTTTGGGGTGTTACATAATCCCATGTTTAGCATCATGATAGAACACCCCATATTTAGTATCTTGGTGAATCATCTCGTGTTTACTGTCTCGGTAGACTACCTCATGTTTATTATTCGATGGACTACCCTGTGTTTTGTGTCTCAATGGACTACCCTAGGTTTATTGTCCTAGAGGAATAACTTCGTGTTCTTGTCTCCAAGGACTATATTGGTTGCCATAACGAAGCTATGATCTTACACTTTTAACCTCTTAGAGGTGTTGCTTCGAAGGACCTTACCGCCATCGTAGTGTCTCCTCAAAGAGCATGTTGACCACCATTGCAGTGTTGCCCTATAGAACCTAGTATCCATCAATATAATATTAGTATATATCCACCTTGATGCTCGAACACCAAAGTATCCCCTACAAGGCTCGAAGCTTCACACAACGTGATTTGCTCCCAAAGAATATCAGATGGTGGAATCTTAACGAAATTCCAGTTTCCTTTTTCCCTATTCGTTTTCCCATTCCTCCATTTGTCATCTTAACTTTGATGCTTGAACACTATAGTATCCCTTTCACAAGGTTTAGAGCTTCTCACATCACGGTTGCACTTTCGACAAAACCGTATGGCGATATCTAACAAAATCACCCTTTTTCCAAAATACTAACTTCGTCTAACCCTTCAATATTTCCTACCATGTTTCACAATTTATACCACACAATACAAATATATATGTAATCACGTAAAAATAATAACAGGGAATACGCTAACTTATACATGTATCACTACAAAAACTCAACCCAAATTCATGCTATTCATACAACATCTCAGAAATGGGGTATAAGAACTCACCTGATACTTCTTCGCCTTATCAACTTAGCTTTCCCAAACGCTAGAGCTTCCATTCTCCTAGAAGCTACGCATGACAACCAAAATCATGAATTAAACTCGATATTCTCAGCTTAGAACTCAGTTTTCCAAAAACATGTAGAATCCTTAAAATGGTTTGTGGGAATCCTCATCTTCTTTTTCTTAGTCTTACGTATATAGAAGGGCTAATAACCTTACCAACTTACTGGATTTCCAATTTTCCTCTTTAAACCCCACGAGCACTGCTCAATGCAAAGTTTCCCATAACTATATCTTCTTTGAAGTAATGAAAGAAGAAGATGAATAAAAGAAGAAAGTGAAACAAAAAAAAGAGAGAATTCCCTCCCTAGAAAGTCATTTCCTCGATATTTATAGCCTTTTTTGCACGGTCTTCAACCATTTAGAAACCATCCATTAACAATTAGATTATACATCACTAAGGGACCGACTGATTCTAATCCAATAAACCGTAATTGGATTTTAACCATGTCCAATTTTGTTCCTAATTTTTCTTGGTTTTTTAGTAGAGACCACCAGCTTACGATCTCTTTTAGTTCAACCCCCAAATCGTTCCTAATTTTCAAGTTTAAAGAAAATTGGGTGTGATATGCCAAATAAAGTCTGGGGGGTAACAAAGAATTGTTCAAAATTTCTAACTTTTGTTTCTTGTTTTTTATATGTTTTAGTAGTTCAATTTTTATTTCTGTGTGTTTGTTTGTGCATGACCTTGTAGAAATACAAGTGATTGGTTAGGAGAATGTAAATAGGATTTTGTGTTTAAACTATAAATTTAATTCGATAATAATTGATTTTAGGTTATTTAATGCTAGACTAATTAGTTCACTTTGTTACAATATATATAGGTAAAAGCATGTTAAGTATACCAAATGACATATAGGAACATGAAAAACATATATGTTTTTTTTTTTAATTATAGGTTGTTAGAGTGTTAAAATTTAATTAATTGAATTCATGAATTAAAACACTTAGGGATGACCTAAGGCGTTGTTTGGTCACCACGAGAGCCAAAAACCTGACCTTATATGTAAATTCCCTAGTACCTAATTTTTTTGCCTAATTCCAATTTTTGAAGAGCTTCAAATGAAACCATGAGTCTATTTTATAAATTCTTGATCCTTTTTCTTCTTGGTCCCAACACAAACTTAGATATCAGGCCATTAATATTAAGGGTCAGGTAGATACATCATGGAGGTTTAAAAATTAATTGAGAGTAAAAACTAAGGGATAATATAGTATCATGAGTATAAGATTCTTGCAAATTTGTGTGTTAATGAAGAAAAAAAGTGTAGAAAAGCTTTGTAAAGGCCAAAAGCTAAGCGAGAAAATCTTGAATGAATAAGAGCAAAGTGAAAAAAAGAAGAAAAGAACAATAAAAATGCTCATTAGACTCGCCAAGATGATTATACTAATGAAAACAATATTGTACCTTAGTAAATAGAGAGAAAAGGAAGGCAAGAGAAGTAGATATAAGGTGTTGAGCTAAGGGATATAATTGGGGTAGTATCAAGGGCAACATAATATGCCAAACTATTTTTGTGGTTAAACCATTTTGTAGAGTCAATTCTTCAATTTTGAACCAACCTAAGTCAGAGAACATTACAATTTGAAATGTCCTAGGTGATCTAAGTGATCGACTCATGGATGAACATTAAATTGAATATTGACATTTCTAATCACTTGTATTCTTCAAACATAAATGGGTATTTGTGTTTTTTTAGATGGAAATATATACATAACATTCTTGAATTTGTTTGCTTTGTAACCTAGTGAACTAACGTGTTTAATCTGAAAATTAGAAGTCAATTATATATTGAACTAGAATTATGTGTTTAATTACATTGTCTTGTTTATATTGTTTCAAGTCAATCTCGTGTATGAAGCATGCTCAAGCACTATTTAGTGATTTTATTTTGTTTTTGTTTTATTTTCTTTAGGACAAGCAAAAACTTAAGTGTGGGGTATTTAACTTCATCGCCAATCGTGGTGGTAATTTTAGTACATTTTAGCACTTAACGAGCTTGTTTTCTAACTATTTTAGAAAAAATTATTGCATTTTCAACTTTTGTAGTTTAGATTTAATTATTTGCAAAATAAACATTTTATGCATGTTTAGTATTTTGATGACTGTAAGGTCAACTTTGGCTTCAGGAATGATTAATGGGCTATGTGAGTGTGTAGGGTGCCAATTGAGGCCCAAGAATACAAGGAATGACAGTTGTGTCGCGACATAAGGGAGTCTGTGTTGTAACACAGAACAATGAAGTAACCAAGGCTGAAAATTATTCCATGTCGTGATAAGGAGTTTTTCCACGTCATGACTACACGACGAATATGGGAAGAAAATCTCACCAATGATGTTGTGACGAGGAGTTTCTGTAATAGCCCATTTTCAGTGGAATCAGAACAGTGGTTTCGGGACCACAAATCCGAGTCAGAAAGAAAATTTATTTTAATATTATTGCATTGTCCGCATTATGATAGGAAAGACATATGAAAATTTTGTTAAGAATATTTTATCGATTTCATGTTTAATTATGGAAAGGACCAAATTTCATAAAATGCAAAAGTTGAATTCTGGTAGCTATAAGTATCAAATAGCTATGGAGTTCAAAATTTGATGTCTTTATATGGTAATTAGACCATTAAGAAAAGTTAGTAGATATTTTTGGTGAATTATCCATGGAAAATTAGAAAAAGAAAAGGATTAAATTGGAAAGTAGGAAAAACTAAAGGATGATATAATAATTAAATAGAAATAACATATTATAATTATCATTTTCTTCCCCAAAATACATGGAAACCCTAGGAAAGAGAAATGAAATCAAACAAGCTTAATTAGGTAAGTAATCTTGTCTCGTTTTTAGTAATTTTTATATTTTCAAACTATAGTAACTTAATCTATCTATTTTGGGGATTAATTTGAAAAGATATAAATGTATAGAAAATTTTCCATGGATGAATATGCTGAAATTTTGAAATTTATGGTAGAAAATGAAAAGTTGTTGATAGACAAACAACTTTTACAAAGAGAATTTTGATGAAATTATGATTTAGGGACTAAATTGAAAAATTGTAAAACCCATGGAAAAATTCTAATTTTTGGTGAAATTTATGGGCTATTATTAAGACATGTAAAAATCGATTAGGCTTGGAATAAGGATTAAATTGCATGAATTTTATTTTCCAAGCCTAGGGACAAAATTGTCATTTATGAAAAGTATAGGGAAAATGGTAATTTTCCTAGGAAGTGAATTGAGTTCAATTGAGTATGAAATGGATTAAATTGATGTTAAATTCATTTATATAGATTCAAAAGATCAAATAAAAAGTTAGATCGAGGAAAAGAAAAGGTGACGGATTAGTAGATTATCATATACTAACAAGTGTCTAGGTATGTTCGTGTAACTAAATTGTGTTTATTTTACAATTGAATTGAGTGTGGTATGTATTTATGTGAATTATATAAATATTATAAATATATGAAATAATCTCATGTCTAATATTGTCGGAAAATGTTAAGTTCCATTTGAATAATGAAATTTGATGGATACATGATTTCCCATATTGAATGTGGTCCTGCATATGTTGCGACAGAATATAGCTTCTGACGAGCAATCCATTATAAGCCCTCTCTAGCATCCCGTTATATAGTTCTTGTGAGCATCCCGATCGGAGTGATCCCGCATGTGTTGCGCACTCTGCGGCTCTTTGTGAGCGTCTGTTACATGATTCGATTAGTTGTGGTCCAACATTTATTGTGGACACAAACGCAGCTCTTCGTGGCGTTACGATATAATCTTTATGAGCTTCTTGAATGGCTCACTTGAACTCCCCGTTATACTATCCGGAGATCCTCATTAATAACTCTTGAGTTACATTAAACTCAATGAGCTTCTGTTATAGACTCTTATGAGTTTTCCGATATAGCCAGATAAGCTTTCTATTACATGGCTCATATGAGCATCCCGTTATACGGCTCGACAGTGTGCTTCTTGATTATGTGCCCTTGATCGTGATCTGAGAGTTTTAATATTTATATAATGAATGATTGAGCCTAAAAACTAACTATCACCACGATTGAGGCAAACGCACTTATCGAACAGTAGTATAGCTTAGTGGCAAGACTGGAATGTCGAACCCAAAGGAACCAAAAGTACTAGTCTTGGCTTTCTTTTATTATCTAGCCTAAAATAAAAGGATTTTATCTAACTAATTATTAAGCTAAGGATTCCAAGACACAGAGAACGAATTGGGAAATTACTTTTGGGAAAATCAATTGATCAAGACAATACCCGAGGAAGAATCCGCCTAGACTTCACTTGTTATTTAACTCTGAGCCAAACGATTTATTCACTTGACCTGATCCGTAGGATTCCCTAATTTATATTAACACATTTTTCGATGCTACTAATGTCTAACCCTAGGTTGATTAATTGAAATCTTTTTCTAATTAAAACCCCTAATGTTGCATTAACTCTATCTATGGACTCCCATATTAGGTTTGACCCTGATCTGGCATATTTTCGTCGTCCTATCTCTAGGAGTGCAATCAATTTTGCTTAATTATGCTAGATCTACTCTTAGACAGGGACTTTTGCTCCTCTGAATAAGCACATCAATACTCGAATCAATATCCTAAAATATTATAACAAGAATTAAGAACACATAATTAAGAACAAATCAAGTATTTATCATACAGTTCAGAAAACAATAACAAGACCCGTCTTATTTTCATCCCCCTCAGGTATTTAAGGGGTTTAGTTCATGTTATAAAAGAATACATCTCAGAAGAAAGTAAATAACAAAACATAAAGAAAAACCCTAAAACCCCTGAAGAAATTAAAGGGAAGATCCTCAGTCTTGAGCATGATTCCGGCTTCTTGAGATGGATCAACTAGCTTTCTTCGAGTAATTCCCTGTATTCAACCTTCTCTTGCTTCGCCTCCTTTGGCTCCCCCCTTTAAGTCACACTTAGGGTGTTTATATAGGCTTCGAAATGTCTTTCTTTGCCTCTAAGTAACCTTTTTCGCATGGAATGAAAATGGGTCAGCAGGACACGCCGTGTGGCACGCCTGTGAATCGAGCCAAGACCGTGTTTGAGTCTGCTAAAGTTGCGGTAGTGTGATAAACTCCGGTAGTGTTGATTTCTCACTTTGGCCCAATTTCTTTGTTTTTGGCCCGTTTCTCATTCTTTTCATCCTCCTATGCTCACCTAAATATAAAACATAAAATTAAAGGATTAGGAGCATCGAATTCCACAATTCAAGGGATAAGTCAACCAAAAGTATGTCAAATGTGGGATTAAAATGTGTATATATTATGATTTATCAGCCCTAAAGGGTACCCCTGTATATGAATTGACGGATCACTGATTTGTATACCTCGAGTATACTATTTGGGTCTCCATCGATATTTCAACGATTCAACAGATAAAACTCCTGATGAAAGAAAATATGAGCTAAACATGAGTTATCTGTAATATCCCGGATTAGGGCTTATGCACTATGACTAAAATTTTATGAAATAGTATGCCTTATGTATTGTGAATGTGTTGTGTGCATTTTAAAACCTTGGAAATGTAAGGAAATGCTTTAGAAAATATTAAGTCTTAAGAGGAAAGCTTGGAAATGTAAGGAAATGCTTTAGAAAATATTAAATCTTAAGAGGAAGCTTGGAAATGTAAGGAAATGTAAGGAACCTTGGAAATGTGACAAAAACGGGCTTGGAAAAATGGCCCGGAGACGCCACTTAGGGCTCTGGAAATGACGCCATATGCTAGGATAACTTGGGCCTAGTATGGCCACATGAAGCCCAAAATAATGGGTTAAAATTTGGCACTCCTAAGGTAAGGAGATGGACGGCATAGGAAGACTAAGGTAGGAGTTTAAGTTGAAGTCAAATTCTTTTAGAATTTCGGCGAAGCTAGGAAAATAAAGATATGAGAGTGATGACCAAGAAAGGGGACTCTCTAGGCTTAGTAATTTCAGCTGAAAGAGGAAAATAAGGCCATTCATCAATTTTTTCCTTCTTCTCTTAGCTTTGCCAAATTCTCTAGTGCATCTCCTCTTCTCCTTTTATTTTTCCAAAGCCGAAATACCCTTGTGCTAGCCGAATTCTTCATCCTCTTTTTCTTCTTTTTTTTCATCAAAGCCGAATTCCCTTCCCAAAGATCACCATAGCTGATTCCTCCTAAAGCTCATATCTCTCTCTCTCTTTTCCTCTTTGAAACTGATTACTCCATTAAAACTCAAAAGCCGAAATCTCTTGAGCACTAGCTAGCCTTCATAGCCGAATCTTTGAGGAGCTTCAAGCAAAGGTTCTGTCGACTTTCGTATTAAGGGACTCTTTTGGGATTTGTCTCTTGTCGACTTTAAGGAAGGATATTCGGGATTTTAAAGATTCAAGGTAAGACATATTTGGCCAAGGGCTATCTACTTACGATTTAATGTTAGAAATTAATCTAACATAAGTTTTTAGGTATTTCGATAGATACTACAATCCAAGGTCACTTTTCGGGATTTAGATCCACACGGTGAGTCCATATGTACATTCGGCCAAGGCCTATTTTGATACTTAGATCTGTTACTTACATGTTCAAAAGTCGAAAACTAACTTATAAGGTGATTTGGGTGCTAGCCGATTGCAAGGATAAAGCATTACAAAGTTTCGGGATTTGAGTGGTAGGCAAATCGGCACCAAGGTAAGCTTTGAGTTATAATCCTAGTAGGATTTGGATTTATAGTCGAATGGCTTTTTACTAACATGTTAGGGTTGGCGAATATAGGAATTAAAGATCTAAAGCAATAGAGTGAGTTTTCGGATTTCATAGAATTGATAAGTATATCGTGTGTACTCCACACTATTTCTTAATAAGTTTAAGGCATTTATTTAGTATATATGTATGTTATACTGAATGTGGAAAATATGGCTAAGTACCATGTTATGGTACACAATGATTAAGGTACGTTTTCCTACTCCTACTATGAGTATGATAAGACTTGTTATGCCATGAATATGAATATGATAAGAATGTGAAATCGGACTAAGGCATTATGTTGCATGATTTTGTATGACATGGGCATATGGGATATTATGAAAAGAGGAAGTGAATGTGGTGACCTAAGACCACGATATCCGAATGTGGTGACCTAAGACCACGATATCGAATATGGTGTCTCATGACACAAAGTATGTATCTCGTGGCTATGCCACGAATTTTATAAGAGGCGATGAGTACGTCGACTCTGATGACGCCTTCGATGGTATGTAGCGGATGGAGGTTGACTTAGTAGTCCCCGGTGTGATGGTTGGTACGAAAATGTGTAGCAGATGGCATTTAGGTTTGGGTTGGGTTTGCATCATCATTTATGCTTTTATATTTGTATGTATGATTTTGTATGACATAATCTGTTAAGCCTTAGTGTTGTGGTTACACATTGAGTCTGTTTGACTCACCCTTGTGGGACTATTTTTCGGTGATGATCGGTGATGGACCGGCCTGCAGGAGCTCGAGAGGAGGCCATGCAAAGCCCGTAGACCGCTTTGTTTTATTAGTTTTGTTTCTATATTTGAGTTTTGAATTATTTCAGGTTTATTTGATGTAATAAGGCCTTGATACTAAATTGTTAAGCATGTTTTAAATTACTTAGTATGATCCGATTATTATCAAATTAAAGTTAAAAATAAATTTTCTTAAGTGATGATATTAAATGTTTTAACACTTAAGTGACATGGGCTTTAAAATTTTCGAGCCCAACCCAAATCAAGAGTTTTCAAAAAAAAAATAATACACAAGTTTTAGCAAAGTTTTCAAACAAGTTTCGAATGGATTTTCTTTAGAAGCATGTTAGATTCGGTCAGGGCTTGTGGGCCAGGTTTGGGGTGTTTCATTATCTCTCAGATACCTTGAAATGCTTGGAAATTTTTATATGATGAGCTCATCTTTGTTTTCTTGATATTCATGAGAATTATAAGACTAACTTGTTTGATGAGAACTTGTGCTTAGGCATTTGGCTAAAATGTTTTGGGATGCATGTTATATATATTTATTTATATGTGCATGATTGGTAAGTTAAATTCTTGTTATACGAACTTAATAAGCATTTGAATGCTTACTCTGTTTAATTTTCCTCTTTTTATAGTGCTCGGAAGCTCGCTAAGGTTGGAAATCGGTCGAAGCATCATCACACTATCCTTCATCCTGTTTTGGTACAAATAGCAAACTTATTTTAATATAATGGGCATGTATAAGCTAAGTTAGGTAAAATGATGAAATGTTTGGTTGTAACTAGCCATTAGAATGGTGGAAGGTATATTTTGATGTAACTGTATAAGGCCATATCATGTTTGACGTGTGTTGGAATGGTGAAATGGTAATATATATATAAAGTAAATGATGAATGGATTTGAGATAGTATAATTGAATAACTTGCAAATAAACATAAATGAAATTTCTAAAGTTAAACATTTGAATATATATGTTAATATATCATACATACTACTTGTATTTGGCTTGGATTATTAGTGTAACATCCTGAATAAAGGGGTTACGCATTTTTACTTAATTGAATGTTGTTACATTGCCTATGTGTAGTTGAGTGAGCTTTGGAAGTTTTAGGAACTTCAGTATGTAAGTGAATGCTTAAAGAAATATTAAATTTTTAAGACTTAAGATGGAGCTAAGCAAGATAGGCTTTAAGAAATATTGACAAGAGGTTTTAAGCATAATAAGTCATTTGGCAAGGCGGTAATGGCGCATGGGTGAATGCATGAGGGGAGAGGTTCAAATCCTCTAGCTAGCAAGTGGAAGGATTTTATTTTTTTAATTTCTTTCCTATAATGTTGGCCAAGCTTATCTAGAATAGATGGACATCTTTTTATTTTTGGTTAGTAGACCTTAGGAAAAAGGCAAGTTATGAGGTTATGGTAGGATAAGGGGACAAAGGGCTTGAAGAGGGGATGATGTTTTGGAAGCTTTTTCATGGTCATTTGACCATGAACCTAGACGTCATAAGGTGCTAAGGGGGATGGTTTAATTGTGATAGAATCAAGGGATTGATGGAGAAGAATTTAGGAGGAAAAAGGAGGATCATGTTGGCAAGGTGTTGGCCAAATTTTGCATTAGCATTTGGTGTGTATGTTGGCCAAAATTTTAACCAATTTGTGCATCTTTTCCTTTTCTCTAAACCTTGTTTCTTAGCCGATTGCATATTACACAAAGAGAAACCTTTTCTTTTCTTTTAGTCATTTGATAATTTACCATTTCGGTTTGAGTAGTCCTTTTATTTTCTTTTCTCCAAATTATACTTTTTTCTCTCCTCTTTGTAACCGAAAGTACCAAATAGCAAAGATCATTTTTCTTCTCTTTTTCCTCATGGTAGAATGCACATAGTCTCCAAACTCATCTCTTTTCTTTTGAAAATTATCATCATCTTCTTCTTCACTTTCAACCGAAACCATCTTCTACCAAAACCAAAACCACCATTCTCTTTCTTCTCTTTTGTCAAATCGAACTATCTTCCATTTTCATCTTCTTCTTTCTTTTCTCTTATTACAAACCAAAAACCACCATAGCCAAAAAATACTATCTTTTCTCTTCTCTTTTTGTCCAAGCCGAAATCATCATTCCTTTTCTTCTATATTGACAAGGCCGAATCTCCCAATAATTCAAGTAAGGATTTTTATCAATTGTTCTCATTATCTTCTTTTACAATAGCCGATTTAGAAATTTAATTCTCACATTTTCTCCTAGGCTGAATCTTTGAAGGGGATTTTAAGGATCCTTTTTGGTAGCCAACGTTTTAAGAGATCATTGGAATCATCCAAGGTAAGGATTATCATTTTCGGTTATATCGTTTCTTTTAGATAGATTACTAATCGACTTTATTTTAGGGGAGAGTTTGGGACAAACAAGATAGGTTCGAAAAGAGCGGTAAGGAGTGTTTGGAAGAGGGTGGCTCATATACCCTCAAACTTCAAGCGAAGGGTCATGTCGGGGATACGAGATTTTCCACCGGGTTGTGGACCCTCTGCTAACGAAGATCGATTATTTGAAGTCGTGCGTACACTCGAGCCACTTTTCGTTAGTGGGTTGTCATCGGGTTTTGATCCATCTATCGGAGAGAAACCACATATAATGGTTGTCTGAGATTCCAAGTGTAAGGATTTAGATCTCTCATCAATAATGTAGATTATAAGTATTAGTGTGTTCTAATCAAGTGTGATAATTAACTAGGTGTTGACGAGCAGGAAGGTATCGTTCTCACTGTCATAAGGTGTGTAACATTATACTAAATTCCTCATAGATCTAAAATAAATAAGATTTATATGAAAATATGTTTGATAATGATTGTGGGTACCATTCAATGGTATGCGATATTCAGGTATGTTTACCCCTAATACTTCGCTAATTTTGCTATATGCATAAATGTGAAATAAGTATGATTTTGCTATGATTTTGGGGTAAATGGCATGAAAACTAAATAATATGTATGTGCATGGGCATATGGGTGTTATTGATAAGGGGAAGTGTTCCGGTGGTTTTTACCACATAATCTGGTGACTTCGGTCACATATGTGAATCTAGTGACTTCGGTCACATATTTGAATCCGGTGACTTGGTCACAATTATCCGTGGCCTTGCCACAAAATTATAAGGCGATGTGCATGTTGACTGCAAAGAATTGCCTTCGATGGTGTGTAGCGGATGGAGGGTCGATTTAGTAATCCCACGGTGTGATTGGTTGGTACGGTGGTGTGTAGCGGATGGATATTTAGGTGGGCCCGGGTTTGCATTTCATTATATATATATCCATGGGATTTCTAAATGATTTTATTTGATTTGTTATAAAAATGGGCTTATGGCTAAATATGACTTAATTGGGCTTATGGTTATATGTGTTATTAAATGGGCTTAAAGGCCATGATCAATTGGGCTTTTAGTGTTTTTGTTACACATTGAGTCTATGACTCAACCCTTTGTGGGATAATTTTTCAGATGACTATTACCGTGATGGACCGGGTTAGCGAGGACTACGTGGTGGCCATTGCTCAACAAAGTATTTCGGAGTTTCTCCTAATTGAACTTATTAAGCTTATTTTTATTATTTAGAATTTATTATGGGTTTTGTTATTTTTGTAATAAGGCCACTATGAACTGTTTTTAATTTTTGCGTTTGGATTTTTATTCTGCCACGAACAATATTTATTAAATAACTAAATGGTTTTCGATAAATAATTTAAACTGTTTTTGACACTAATATATATATGTTTTTACAATAATAAGTAAAATTTTCATTAAATTTGGTTTTCTTTTAACTTATAAATTTCTCTTAAAAATAATGTTTTAAGAAGATACAAATTTATTTAAATTTGATTTCAACTTTGAATATTAAGTTAATTTGTTTTATACGAACTCATCAAGTTTTTCTTAAACAAAGCGAGAAATTGCTAAAGTTTTATTAGTGGAACATATCAAATCCATCGGGCTTTTGGGCGGGTTTGAGGTGTTTCAACTTGTATCGAGCCTAATTTTAAACTCTCGCCTTGGGTTTTGAAGCCACAACGTTTTCAAAAATTTAGCCCAAATGACTTTTTGAAAGTTTTCTTAAGTTAAATGGTTTTATAGAAGCATGGCACCGAGTTCTCGGCCAGTCCATCGTAAGTACTTTTATTGATAAAGTAATATGAATGTATGATAAGCCTAAGGAAACTATACTTTAGAGACATGGACCCTAGGTGTATGTGTACTACTACTGAAAAACCATCGAATAAATATTTGTTGCATAAAACTTTCTTTTAATAAGAAGTGAAAAGACTCTAATGCATAAGACTTTTTCAGTAAAAAGCAGATAAGACGCGTAGTAGATATGAGTTCTAGGGGCGTGGTCATCGTGGGCGTGGTAGAGGAAGAATGGCTGTGTCGGAACCAGTTAGATCTGGTCAAGGTTCCGAGAATGAAGCTCCGCCACCGGCTATTGGGGTGGAATTTCAAGAGCAAAATGAAGGAGGTGACGATATTATCACAAGTCATCTTGCGAGTTTTGGAGCAGTAGCGAAAGCTAATCTGAAAATGGGTCTCGAAAGTCAGTAGCTAAGAGACTTAGATCAAATGGAGCTGAGATTTTTAGGGGAGTATCTGGAGTAGCTCCGAATGTAGCGAAGTACTGGTTGGAGGCAGTCGAGAGGATCATGGATGATTTGGACCTTCTTCAAGAAAAGTTGAAAGGTCTTTGTTTCACTACTTCGTGATGAGGCCTACCGGTGGTGGCTCCTTTGTCAAGGAGAGTACCCACGTGGATCGAATGGATTGGGGGTATTTTAAGGTTAAATTTGAAGGAAATATGTTGGTGCTAGCTACATCGACTCTTAGAAAGGCATTTGAATTTAGTGCAAGGAAATAAGTCGATAGTGAGTGTGAAGCGAGTTCTTGCGACTTAGCCGATATGCTAGAGGATAGTAGCTATTGAATATGAGCGGTGTGTCGATTCGAGGATGGACCGAGAGATGAGTCATGCGAGTGTTGATTGCTCATACGGAAAGAGACTTTCGATCTTAGTAGAAAGGGCAAGGATAGTGAAGAAGTTAAGCGGTGAGAGACGAGAACTAGGACAGAGGCGAATAAGAATAAGAGGAGCTATGGGTCTTGAGGTCATTCGAGAATTTTCGGAAGAAACCAAGAGTTGATGGGCGCGAGATCGCCAGATTCTACGGAGGACAACATCGTACTTGTGCTCAATGTGGGAAGATGCACCCGGAGAATGTTGGAAAAAGACCGGGGATGTTTCAAGTCGTAGTCTAAAGATCATATGATCAAGGATTACCCGATGAATTGAGATAAGAACGCGCCAATGTGTCGAGTGTTAATCAGTTTGCGAGGTGGGCAAGAACGATAAGGGGTCGTGGTCCAAATGGAAGAAGTAATGGTTACGGTAGAGGTCGCGGGACTTGATGAGGAGGTGGTAGCTCGAGGTGAGACGGCCAGTGCGGTATATGTAGTTCATCGTAGAAAAGCGGTGACACACGATGTTATCACGAATGCGTTTTGATTTACGGATTACCCTTTATTGCTTTGATAGATATAGGGTCAACTCATTCATACATCGCTAGTGAAGTATCTCGAAACTCGCATGTGACTTCGAGGCGTACTAGGAAGATGACTGTATGCCAGTCCTTTAGGGGCGGAGCGGTAGTAATAGACAAACTCTTTAAGGAAGTGCCTTTAAAAGTTCAAGGGCGCAATTTACGCTAATTTAATGGAGTTACCATTGAGAATTCGACTGATCTTAGGCATGGGTAGCTAGTGAAATATCGTGCAAATGTGGATTGTCTTTAAGAGGATGTCATTAAGAACTATTGATGACAAAGAAGTTGTAGTGATGGGCGAGAGCGGAACTACTTATCAAATGTAGTATCCGCTCTTAAGGCGAGAAAAGATGGTTAGAAAGGGATGTGGCTTTTCTTATGTTGGTTAGTGCCTTGGAGGTTAAAGAAGCAATTGTTGAAGGAGTCGGGATATGAAGAGAATTTGTAGATGTTTTTCCGAAGAACTTCCGAATTACCTCCGGATCGAGAGGTAGAATTTGGGATTGAATTATTGCACAGGCAGCGCCGTTTCTATTGCTCCGTATAGAATGGCAATCAAGGAGTTGGTTGAGCTTAAGGCTCGGATCCGTGAGTTGCTTGATCGTGGTTTTATCCGACCTAGTGTGTCTCCATGGGGAGCACTAGTCCTATTCGTGAAAAGAAGGACGGATCGATGCGGATGTGTATAGACTACCAGCGGTTGAATAAGTGACCATTAAGAACAAGTATCCTTTGCCAAGGATCGACGATTTGTTCGATCACACATATCATAGGCACAAAAATAATATTAAAATTTTTTTAACTCAGTTGTGGTCCTGAAACTACTATTCTGACTAGGGTCTAAATTGACTGTTACAACCACTTTCAACCATGCATCATTTAGCCTAATCTCACAAACATACTAAATTAAATTCACAACCATTTAGTACCCGAAATTAACAAATATCATCAAGCGTCACATACCCATCAATAAACACATAACCAAAACCATATGCACATATGAAAATACAACCAAACCAACCAAATTAAGCCAACTCTCATGGCTATGTACAAAAACCAAAACACTTAATATTTAGAAGCCATTTCAAATGACCAAATTCATTATCAAACCATAACCCAAAAAAACCAAAGTTCCTATACATGCCATATACTCAAAATACTTAAGTTCAAAAGTACCAAGGTGATAGTAGGATAGTGTGATGAAGTCTCCAGCGATTCTCGAATCCAAGCTAGCTTTGAAATCATTATAAAACACGAAAATAAACAAAGTAAGCTATAAATCTTAGTAAGCTCGTATGAAAATAATAACCAAAACTCGTCATTTAATTTATCATTCAAAATATGTATGCAACATACACAAATTAAGTAACCATAATGTTAAAATGTATTCAATCATCTATATAACCATAACTCAATTCTTTCATATGTTCGATGTATATACAGTTTTTATACATACCTGTACTGATACGTATCTATTCTCCCCATTTCATATCTTCGATATACCCGTTGAACCATTTGGAATAATATCCGCACCAGAATCTCACACACTAAGTTCTAATATATATAGTCAAGCTATCTCGATAATGCTCACTCTCGAGCCAATAAACGGGTTTGCTCACACAAGTTGATGGTCATGATGAAACTACATGGTGCTGCTCACACAAGCTGACAAGAATCCACAACACATGCTGGATAACTCAGCCACCAGTAGAACGTATGGACTAATACCCCAATAATAATATAACCCCTAATGACATGTCATTTGTATCCTAATCTATTCCTAAGATTCAACCGAGATTTCACGCTTTTTTGAATTGTTGTTGAGTATATCCGAATGTCGAATCAAAATTTATTCAATATTAAAGCATTTAAAGCACAATTATATTAAATCTTAATCCATAAGAACTTAACTCGGATGCAAAAACGACGTATTAAGTCGATTAATCTGAAACTTTGTTCTTTCCTCGATCTAAATTCGTATTTCACCTTTCTTGATCTAAATGTAATCAAAATTAACTTATTTAATTATCACTCTATTCAATTTAGTCCAAAATACACTTTAAAGTCACTTTAAACTTTTGCCCCTAATATTTCACATTTTTACAATTTAGTCCTTATTTCATAAAATCAAAAATCCATGCAATTCAATAAAACCCATGCTACCTGAATTTCAATTAGGTCCCTAACAGTCCATATTTTTCATTTATTTCACAATTTAACCACCAAATTTCAACATTTCACAAATTAATCCTTATTTGGACATTTACTAAAAATCACTTAACAAATGTTGTTTATCTAACAACAACTATGCATTTTCTACCATTAAACATCAAAATAAATCAATGGAAAAACCCTAAACCTTTAACAATTTTACAAATTAGTCCCTGGGCTAGCTAGATTAAGCTGCAACGATCTCAAAAACATAAAAATCGTTAAAAAGGGACAAAATTGAACCTACATGCATGAGAATTAATTTGGACGAATGTCAAGCTTCCATGGAGGTTTATATCTTCAATTTTTGGTGGTGTCTTTCCAATTAGAAAAGATGATACATTATTCTTTTGTTTTAATTTACTTATTAACCAATTTACTAATTTAACCTTTATTAATATTCACTAAAATCACTTAATATAAGTCCATAAATGTCCACTAACATTTATAATGGTCTAATTACCACTTAAGGACCTTAACTTTAAGATTCCATAGCTATTAGACACCTTTAACTATTAGAACATAACTTTTGCACTTTACACGATATAGTCCTTTTTATCAAATTAAGATATCAAATGATAAAATTTCTTAACGAAAAGTTCACACAACTATACTGTCATACTGTAAATATTAAAATAATAATAAAATAATCATTTTGACTTCAGATTTGTGGTTCCAAAACCACTATTTCGATTTGACTAAAAACGGGCTGTTATAATGTCATAATGATTTGATATATGTTTTTGGTAATACAACATTCTAATATAATATTTGTACATTATAAGTAAAATTTTGTGATGACATTTAAAAATGTGCTTGTTAAATAAAATTCTATTTATGGGCCAAATAACACACTAGGCTTTTAGCTCATTCATTTGTTTAATATGTTTCAGGTTAACTTTCGACTTAGGACCGGACGACGTGGGGAGCTTGGATTGGTTTTATGCTTAAGTTGGTTTGATTATTTTTAGTTAATTAAGTTTTTTAGAATTTTTATTTTTGGACTAAGTTTTTGGTTTTGGTTTTATTTTGGTCTTGGTTTTTTTATTTTTCGATTTGATATTTTCTAACGTAAAACCGCAAAATCATTAGAGTTAATGTAAACAATTTCAATTTTCAAAAGTGAAACTTTGATAATTTTTCCCATCGCTAGATTATGTAATCATCAAGTATTTTCTATAAATAAAATATATGTTTTTAATGAATGAATGTCTTAGTACCGAAAATGATCTCGCTAATGTTAGTACTTTCAAAACGCGACTTTGAACTTGAATTCTAGGTTTTAAATAAGTGTTTTCAAATTTGGTTTTCAAATCATCTATGAGAGTTTTTTCCGAATTTTTTGTTTTCAAGCATGCATTGAGTTTGATTAAAACAAAAGCTTTGAACGAGTTGATGTAATTCCTCAATATTTGGTCATAACTTCTAGGTTGGGTTTGGGGTGTTACTAACTATATTGAATAGCTTCAAAGATCACAATACAAAATAGCCATATTTACATATATCAACAATTTATAGTTTTAACTTATATCTCAAACATAGGCTTCAGAGTGTTTATTGCAAGCTTACTATAGTACAAACACAAACTTCTAGGCCCTTTTGGCAAATTGGTGTTTGTCGGTCCAAACTTCTAGGCCAAATTTTGGGATATTACACAAGGTAGCTAAGTTCGCCTATGAAATGTTTTCATTTCTACCTTGACAGATACCGAGCCACTACCCTCGATTCCGAGTTTTACTCCAATAACATCCGTATCCATGGTTTATTGATCCTATTCAATAAGACTATCATTAAACAATCCTATGATTAGTTTTACTTTTCTAAGAGCTACATCGAATGGGGAAGAGTCAAGAGGTATTCTCGCTTTGGAGATCTTAAAGGATTCTCCTTTTCCGATGTCAACAGATGCCCTTCATGTATTAAAGGACTTGAATAGTTTCTTACCATTAATTAAATTTTCCATAACTCCTCATGCTCTCGTTGGTTATAAATAAACCGTAATAAAGAAGGGGAAATTCATAAGCCTATAGGCCTTTGGCTTGAAGACTCCTTCCATTGCTTCTCACTTCCTTTCTTTATTTTTCTCATCTATATACATCTAGAGAGTGTAGTTCCTCGTCTACCCTTAACGTAAGAATCTTAAAAATAAATCTTTTGTTTTCTACCTTCTTTACCTGCCCACTGGCTAATTCTTCACAGAATGCATAAGCAAAGTGAAAGTTCTTAATTTACAAGGGCACACCCACCAGATACCATATGGTGGTTTACCTGGTACACTGAGAAAGCCATTTTCCTTCTTTTTTTTTTTGCTCTTAGGGTGAATCGAGGGAAATGTCGACTTGGCGACACTAATGGCTACTTCTCTTTTCCTAGAGGAATGTTTCATCATAGGGATTGTACACCTTCTCCGCTCGTTAATTTAGAAAAGGCAAGTACTTGCCTCGTAACTCCGTGGAAGTCTTTTTCTCAATCTCCTTGATCCTCCCTAAACCCAACTCATAACGAATCTTTCCGTAACATTGTAGGAAACCATGTCAACATTGCTCACCTCCCTCTTGGGAGTTTAAATTCAAGCCTTTGATAACTCGCGAATAAGGTGGGGTGGGAACCATCCCACGAAGAAGTGTAGTTGCAACAAGGAGTTACCCAACCCTAACGGATAATGAATTTGGCAATCAAACACACCTTCCTCCTCATCCTTCTTATCTTATCCCCATTCAAACTCGACTCAAGAGCCTTCCTAATCAAGCTTCAAACGCACAACTAAGTTCATTTGTCGCTATGGATCCGATGGATTTCTTGTTTCTAAAAATTCAAGAAAAGTCATTCCTACATCCTCTTAGAGGACTAGCCAAGAGGAAGCAAAACACCATTGAGGTGGCAACCCTCTAGCAAATAAAATGCTTAATCCCTTTTGTATTTCTTCTCCAATTGAATTTTCTTTTTGTAGTAATTGTACTTTTAATCACCGTATTTTCTTAATTATACTTTCCTTGTATCCTTTATTTGGATCGCCTATTTCTACTATCATCACTATCTCGCCAATTTAGGCGAATGTATTTACACTCAACACATATTTATTTAACAATATAATGAATCGAGGACTTAGCCAAATCGAACGTAATGCACATAAAGGGTACTTCTCCCAATTCATACGCCTAGAGGATTAACTAAATTGTGCTCGATACCACTTAATTTGTAACACCTTTCTCAACTCGCTCACCGATTTCGGTATGGGCATCACAATTGAATTGATTATTGTACATACTTAGAACTCACTAACTTTTGATATCTAATAGTTATTTAAAAATATACAAAAAGATTGTAAAATTAAAATAAAATTTTATTTTCTCAACTCCAAACTCTAACTAAGTATTTGGTTACAACACATTCACCCCATTGGCAAAGCCTCAAAGGTACCTCTTCATATGTGCATGACGCCTTCGACTATGATTCTTGGTTTATCATCGGCTAGCTTGGTCCCTCCTCGAGTTTCTTATTCCACAAACCCTACAAAATAAAGGCCAAAATTTGGTAAGTTCAATGAACTTAGTGAGTTTCTTTTCATACATACATTATTCATAACTAAACCCCATCTTGCCGAGGTTTTAAATGAAAGAGGACAAAACACTACTGCTTGTTTAGCTTAGGCATTCATGTTACACTTGGAGTGGTGGACATTGAGATGTCTTTCGCATTTCCTTCTTATTGGATCAAATGCTTACAATCATTACTAGGTCAAGATTATGAAAAGTCATCATGATGTGACAATTTCCTAGAAGATTCATCACACTTGCGGTTTCTCACTTGGCCTTACACACTTCCTATCAAGTATATCCTTTTTAGTTTGATCCTGGTTTGCAAATGCCATAACTCTGACGAATACACTGATTTTCTTCTCATGAGGTCTATCTGCTCTTAATTCCTAGAAAAGGGCCACATTACCTTGGTAGTCTTAATATTGTTTCTTCCTTTCTACTTCTACCCTACACCTGGGTTGTGATGTGTTTTGGATTACCTTGGTAATCGCCTCGCCTCGCTATACCTTACCTTTAAGGTGGGACATATCTATCAGTCGAGATTCGTTCTGATCGACAACTTCCATCGGACGGTTATATCAACAACCATTCGATTTTACAGTTTCTCCTCTATGAAGATTTACTTTTGGAACAAATTTATGGCCATTGTACTTATGATAGATCCTCCTCTAAGAGGAATAGTCTTGACAGATGTATCTTTCACTTGGTGTTTCCTTTTGGTGACTTCTAACATTAGGTTCAAACTAACCCTCGCTCCTTATGGAACAACCGATGTACTTTTGATCAACCTCCAACATATAGGGTTCCCCGAGTACCTCCGGAGATTCTTAATGTTGTATCCTTATCAACGATCCTCGATTAATCTTCCTTCGCTTACTTATACACCTATCACAATTTGTGCGCCATCTCTCGTGATTGATTCTTTGTGGGTTACTATCCATATGCCCTATCGACTTTCACAACTTACATTATGTTTCCCTTCCATTGGTGGATTTTTTGACCGCTAGCTATCTATTGTGTGTCCATACATTCATCTTCCTTCTAACCCTTTTCCCTTGTTTTAAAAATTTTCACGATTCGCTTTTGATTGTCCACACGCATTTATTGTCCTTACGGATTAACTCGTGTTTTGAGTCCCATGAGACCCCATATGCTCGTCGTAGCCAAATTGCTATCCTTTATGATTTAATCAGAACACCCCAAACTCGACCTAGAATTTACGATCGATTTGACGTGTCACATCTACGTGTCATTTGAAAACCAAGTTTGTCGATAAAATTTTGTTACTAAATTCTAAATCCCATTTAACAATTGTTTTGAAAATGCTAGTGTTGTAAACCTTGTTGTCCAATTATAGGCCGTATTAATTGTTATAAGCTTATTAATCTGAAATAAAATCGCGAAAGCCTTTTCTAGTTGTAAACTTTAAGATTTGAAAATGTGATTTTAAGAAAATAGTTATTGTTTAAAACCCGTGTTTCCTAGACTAGCAGGTTGAAATAAAAAGAACCACCAATAAAAAGTAAAACCCCAAATGGCCTTATTACATAATTATTAACCCAAAACATTAAAAATAAAATAACTAAGTCTAAGATTAAAACATATCGAGCATGTGGCCACCTCCGAGTCCCTCGCAACTCCAAATCATCTAAGACCGGGATTACCTGCATAGTTAAAGAAAAGGGTGAGTTACGAGAACTCAGTGTGTAATCCCAAATCATGCAATAATAGTTTAGGCCCGAGCCCTATTTAGTATCAGTTCAGTCTGGGCTTTAGCCCTATATAGTAGCAGTGTGAGCCTAAGCTCAAATGATCACAGAACAGAGCAGTAATGCAACCTAACCCAATCCAGCCAACACACCACTCGTACCAACCAACACACCAATATCGCAGCATAGCTGCTAGTAGTAAAGCAGCAAAGCTGCTAATGACAATAAACGTGGGCCAAGCCGCTAAAATTAGAATATGTGGCGAAGCCACTAGATCAGTAAAATGTGGCAGAGCCACTAGTACAATACTTCCTCCAAATAAAAATCCCCACGCCAATGCAGAATGTCGTGTCAAAAATAATTCATGTATGCAGTATGTCACAAACATAATCAGCCATATAAATATCACACAAACATCACTTAAGCTACCACTAGGGGTATAAAGGTTATTTTTTTGATTAGGGGTAAAACAAAAAATTTACCCTTCGAGGGTATTTTGGTAATTTCACTCATCGAGGGTATTTCGGTAATTTCACCCATCGAGGGTATTTCATAATCTTGCCTATCAAGGGTATTTCAGAATTTTACCTTTCGAGGGTATTTCGATAATTTCACCCATCAAAGGTATTTTAATTTTACCCTTCGAGGGTATTTAGATAATTTCACTCTTTGAGGTATTTCAAGAATTCTTACGACCTTTACAAAGGCCTACCATTGTCTCGAACGACTTGAATATAATGTATGCTAAAACAAAGGCAATTCCCAAAACCTACTATTCACCCAAGTGGGCCCATTACTCGTGTGGCCCATTCAACCAGCCATCACGGTTATACGAGCCATGCCCAATCCAATTATTAGTCATTTACCATGGATTTCGTCCTTGTGGGGCCCATGAACCCATTGGGCCTACATGGCCCATTTCGGCCCAACATGGCCCATTACGGCCTAAGCCTACGAGAACATTTGTGGTGGCCTCTACGGTCTAACGCCAACAATTGTGGCTCGATTTATCCCTACGAGCGTTCGCATGCTCGAGGGCCTTCAGATGCAGAAAGTTTAGCTTTCCAGCTTTTGCCGATTCACAGTAGCACAAGAGTATGAGAACACCTTTATCCCGCCTTTAAACAGTTTGGTATTGGGTGTACGATTACACACCTATTATAGGTTGTAGTTGAAGTGCTTCCAAGACCATATGATAACAACTGCGTTATTAATTAGTCACAACTCTTGTTAATCTATAATATTGAATGCTTTAATCAACTAACTTTACTTACCACGAAACGAACGGTCTCTTGCGGTGGAGAAGTAATCGCCTACCCTTGATTAAGGCAAATGAGTCCCTAGAAACATCGATGAGAAAGAAAAGTGTTAACAATCCATATCTCCAAGGTAAATAGGAAAAACCTTTCACCTAAGATAAACGGAATCGAATAAAGAGAAAAACAAGCCTAGATTTAGCTATGGTCACCACTTACCAACCAATCGAAGAGGTTTGAAACGGTTAGGAACAAAGAGAAGAAGATACCTAGGCCCTAGAAGATTCAGATGACACAAGAAGAAAGAAAGGTTTAATGTTTGGATTTTCTTACAAATAAAAGAGAAGAATAATAAGAGGAAAAAAAGAAAGGTTGTGTTCGGCTAAATGAGAAATCGAAAGGAGCAATGATGATTCGGTAGAAAGTAGGTAGCAACAGAGAAATAGGGATGAAATTAGAAAGAAGAAAGAAGATCCGAATGGTAAAAAGTTGCACGAAATGTCACAAAAGGAGAGAATCCTGAAATGCAGCAAAAGAAAACTTAAAATGCCACAGAGAGAATTCGGCTTCTTCACACACCCTAATTGCCAAAATTACACAACTGAAAACCCTCTGGCCAAAATTCTCCCCCTACTCAAACTCTCCCAATTTCGGCCAAACTCCCCTCACAATCCAACTCCCTCAACTTCTTCACCAAATCCTCTTACAATTGCTCACAACCTCCCATTCAAAATTTTTGACCAAGTCTTCAACCTCCCTTACAGAGTTTGATCCAAACTCTACCTCTTGCACCACCAAATTGTAAAATAAAATCCTCTATTTGCATGACTTGGGACTCAAACCCCACTTCCCTTGCCATCTCAAAGGACACCACACCACCAAGTCATAAGCTCTCTTTGTGACACAAAACACACACATTTATACACAAGTCTTATCGCTAATAGCCCATTCCTCTTAAGAGCAAAAACTAAAAATTTTCTAAGGCCCGCACTCACACCCAAGCCTCCTAAGAACCCCAAATACACTTAAATTCCTAGCCATTCAAGCACATCATGGAATTTAAGCCAATTCAGCAAAATTATAAATCCCATCCATTTTTGGGGTGTTACATAACCCCATGTTTAGCATCATGATAGAACACCCCATATTTAGTATCTTGGTGAATCATCTCGTGTTTACTGTCTCGGTAGACTACCTCATGTTTATTATTTCGATGGACTACCCTGTGTTTTGTGTCTCAATGGACTACCCTAGGTTTATTGTCCTAGAGGAATAACTCGTGTTTACTGTCCTGAAGGACTATATTGGTTGCCATAACGAAGCTATGATCTTACACTTTTAACCTCTTAGAGGTGTTGCTTCGAAGGACCTTACCGCCATCGTAGTGTCTCCTCAAAGAGCATGTTGACCACCATTGCAGTGTTGCCCTATAGAACCTAGTATCCATCAATATAATATTAGTATATATCCACCTTGATGCTCGAACACCAAAGTATCCCCTACAAGGCTCGAAGCTTCACACAACGTGATTTGCTCCCAGCAATATCAGATGGTGGAATCTTAACGAAATTCTAGTTTCCTTTTTCCCTATTCGTTTGCCCATTCCTCCATTTGTCATCTTAACTTTGATGCTTGAACACTATAGTATCCCTTTCACAAGGTTTAGAGCTTCTCACATCACGGTTGCACTCGACAAAACCGTATGGCGATATCTAACAAAATCACCCCTTTTTCCAAAATACTAACTTCGTCTAACCCTTCAATATTTCCTACCATGTTTCACAATTTATACCACACAACACAAATATATATGTAATCACGTAAAAATAATAACAGGGAATACGCTAACTTATACATGTATCACTACAAAAACTCAACCCAAATTCATGCTATTCATACAACATCTCAGAAATGGGGTATAAGAACTCACCTGATACTTCTTCGCCTTATCAACTTAGCTTTCCCAAACGCTAGAGCTTCCATTCTCCTAGAAGCTACGCATGACAACCAAAATCATGAATTAAACTCGATATTCTCACTTAGAACTCGCTTTTCCAAAAACATGTAGAATCCTTAAAATGGTTTGTGGAATCCTCATCTTCTTTTCTTAGTCTTACGATATAGAAGGGCTAATAACCTTACCAACTTCATCGGATTTCCAATTTTCCTCTTTAAACCCCACGAGCAATCGCCAATGCAAAGTTTCCCATAACTATATCTTCTTTGAAGTAATGAAAGAAGAAGATGAATAAAAGAAGAAAGTGAAACAAAAAAAAGAGAGAATTCCCTCCCTAGAAAGTCATTTCCTCGATATTTATAGCCTTTTTTGCACGGTCTTCAACCATTTAGAAACCATCCATTAACAATTAGATTATACATCACTAAGGGACCGACTGATTCTAATCCAGCCAAACCAGAATTGGATTTTAACCATGTCCAATTTTGTTCCTAATTTTTCTTGGTTTTTTAGTAGAGACCACCAGCTTACGATCTCTTTTAGTTCAACCCCCAAATCGTTCCTAATTTTCAAGTTTAAAGAAAATTGGGTGTGATATGCCAAATAAAGTCCGTGGGGGGTAACAAAGAATTGTTCAAAATTTCTAACTTTTGTTTCTTGTTTTTATATGTCTTAGTAGTTCAATTTTTATTTCGTGTGTTTGTTTGTGCATGACCTTGTAGAAATACAAGTGATTGGTTAGGAGAATGTAAATAGGATTTTGTGTTTAAACTATAAATTTAATTCGATAATAATTGATTTTAGGTTATTTAATGCTAGACTAATTAGTTCACTTTGTTACAATATATATAGGTAAAAGCATGTTAAGTATACCAAATGACATATAGGAACATGAAAAACATATATGTTTTTTTTTAATTATAGGTTGTTAGAGTGTTAAAATTTAATTAATTGAATTCATGAATTAAAACACTTAGGGATGACCTAAGGCGTTGTTTGGTCACCACGAGCCAAAACCCGACCTTATATGTAAATTCCTAGTACCTAATTTTTTGCCTAATTCCAATTTTGAAGAGCTTCAAATGAAACCATGAGTCTATTTTATAAATTCTTGATCCTTTTCTTCTTGGTCCCAACACAAACTTAGATATCGTGCCATTAATATTAAGGGTCGTAGATACATCATGGAGGTTTAAAATTAATTGAGAGTAAAAACTAAGGGATAATATAGTATCATGAGTATAAGATTCTTGCAAATTTGTGTGTTAATGAAGAAAAAAGTGTAGAAAAGCTTTGTAAAGGCCAAAAGCTAAGCGAGAAAATCTTGAATGAATAAGAGCAAAGTGAAAAAAAGAAGAAAAGAACAATAAAAATGCTCATTAGACTCGCCAAGATGATTATACTAATGAAAACAATATTGTACCTTAGTAAATAGAGAGAAAAGGAAGGCAAGAGAAGTAGATATAAGGTGTTGAGCTAAGGGATATAATTGGGGTAGTATCAAGGGCAACATAATATGCCAAACTATTTTTGTGGTTAAACCATTTTGTAGAGTCAATTCTTCAATTTTGAACCAACCTAAGCTGTAGAACATTACAAGCTGAAATGTCCTAGGTGATCTAAGTGATACGACTCATGGATGAACATTAAATTGAATATTGACATTTCTAATCACTTGTATTCTTCAAACATAAATGGGTATTTGTGTTTTTTTTAGATGGAAATATATACATAACATTCTTGAATTTGTTTGCTTTGTAACCTAGTGAACTAACGTGTTTGATACCGAAAATTAGAAGTCAATTATATATTGAACTAGAATTATGTGTTTAATTACATTGTCTTGTTTATATTGTTTCAAGTCAATCTCGTGTATGAAGCATGCTCAAGCACTATTTAGTGATTTTATTTTGTTTTTGTTTTATTTTCTTTAGGACAAGCAAAAACTTAAGTGTGGGGGTATTTAACTTGCTGCCAATCGTGGTGGTAATTTTAGTACATTTTAGCACTTAACGAGCTTGTTTTCTAACTATTTTAGAAAAAAATTATTGCATTTTCAACTTTTGTAGTTTAGATTTAATTATTTGCAAAATAAACATTTTTATGCATGTTTAGTATTTTGATGACCTGTAAGGTCAACTTTGGCTTCAGGAATGATTAATGGGCTATGTGAGTGTGTAGGGTGCCAATTGAGGCCCAAGAATACAAGGAATGACAGTTGTGTCGCGACATAAGGGAGTCTGTGTTGTAACACAGAACAATGAAGTAACCAAGGCTGAAAATTATTCCATGTCGTGATAAGGAGTTTTTCCACGCCATGACTACACGATTTAATATGGGAAGAAAATCTCACCAATGATGTTGTGACGAGGAGTTTCAGAATAGCCCATTTTCGGTGGAATCGTAACAAAGGTTTCGGGACCACAAATCCGAGTCGAAAGAAAATTTATTTTAATATTATTGCATTGTCCGCATTATGATAGGAAAGACATATGAAAATTTTGTTAAGAATATTTTATCGATTTCATGTTTAATTATGGAAAGGACCAAATTTCATAAAATGCAAAAGTTGAATTCGGTAGCTATAAGTATCAAATAGCTATGGAGTTCAAAATTTGATGTCTTTATATGGTAATTAAACCATTAAGAAAAGTTAGTAGATATTTTTGGTGAATTATCCATGGAAAATTAGAAAAGAAAAGGATTAAATTGGAAAGTAGGAAAACTAAAGGATGATATAATAATTAAATAGAAATAACATATTATAATTATCATTTTCTTCCCCAAAATACATGGAAACCCTAGGAAAGAGAATGAAATCAAACAAGCTTAATTAGGTAAGTAATCTTGTCTCGCTTTTAGTAATTTTATATTTTCAAACTATAGTAACTTAATCTATCTATTTTGGGGATTAATTTGAAAAGATATAAATGTATAGAAAATTTTCCATGGATGAATATGCTGAAATTTTGAAATTTATGGTAGAAAATGAAAAGTTGTTGATAGACAAACAACTTTTACAAAGAGAATTTTGATGAAATTATGATTTAGGGACTAAATTGAAAAATTGTAAAACCCATGGAAAAATTCTAATTTTGGTGAAATTTATGGGCTATTATTAAGACATGTAAAAATCGATTAGGCTTGGAATAAGGATTAAATTGCATGAATTTTATTTTCCAAGCCTAGGGACAAAATTGTCATTTATGAAAAGTATAGGGGGAAAATGGTAATTTTCCTAGGAAGTGAATTGAGTTCAATTGAGTATGAAATGGATTAAATTGATGTTAAATTCATTTATATAGATTCGAAAAGATCAAATAAAAAGTTAGATCGAGGAAAAGAAAAGGTGACGGATTAGTAGATTATCATATACGAACAAGTGTCTAGGTATGTTCGTGTAACTAAATTGTGTTTATTTTTACAATTGAATTGAGTGTGGTATGTATTTATGTGAATTATATAAATATTATAAATATATGAAATAATCTCATGTCTAATATTGTCTGGAAAATGTTAAGTTCCATTTGAATAATGAAATTTGATGGATACATGATTTCCCATATTGAATGTGGTCCTGCATATGTTGCAGACAGAATATAGCTCGGACGAGCAATCCTGTTATAAGCCCTCTCTAGCATCCTGTTATATAGTTCTTGTGAGCATCCTGATCAGTAGTGATCCTGCATGTGTTGCGCACTACTGCGCTCTTTGTGAGCGTCCTGTTACATGATTCGATTAGTTGTGGTCCAACATTTATTGTGGACACAAACGCAGCTCTTCGTGAGCGTTCTGATATAATCTTTTATGAGCTTCTTGAATGGCTCACTTGAACTCCCTGTTATACTATTCGGAGATCCCTGTTAATAACTCTTCGGAGTTACCTGTTAAACTCAATGAGCTTCCTGTTATAGACTCTTATGAGTTTTCTGATATAGCCCAGATAAGCTTTCTATTACATGGCTCATATGAGCATCCCGTTATACGGCTCGACAGTGTGCTTCTTGATTATGTGCCCTTGATCGTGATCTGAGAGTTTTAATATTTATATAATGAATGATTGAGCCTAGAAACTAACTATCACTACGATTGAGGCAAACACACTTATCGAACAGTAGTATAGCTTAGTGGCAAGACTGGAATGTCGAACCCAAAGGAACCAAAAGTACTAGTACTGGCTTTCTTTTTATTATCTAGCCTAAAATAAAAAGGATTTTATCTAACTAATTATTAAGCTAAGGATTCCAAGACACAGAGAACGAATTGGGAAATTACTTTTGGGAAAATCAATTGATCAAGACAATACCCGAGGAAGAATCCGCCTAGACTTCACTTGTTATTTAACTCTGAGCCAAACGATTTATTCACTTGACTCGATCCGTAGGATTCCTAATTTATATTAACACATTTTTCGATGCTACTAATGTCTAACCCTAGGTTGATTAATTGAAATCTTTTCTAATTAAAACCCTAATGTTGCATTAACTCTATCTATGGACTCCATATTAGGTTTGACCACGATCCGCATATTTTCGTCGCCCTATCTCTAGGAGTGCAATCAATTTTGCTTAATTATGCTAGATCTACTCTTAGACAGGACTTTTGCTCCTCCTAATAAGCACATCAATACTCGAATCAATATCCTAAAATATTATAACAAGAATTAAGAACACATAATTAAGAACAAATCAAGTATTTATCATACGCTTAGAAAACAATAACAAGACCCGTCTTATTTTCATCCCCTCGTATTTAAGGGTTTAGTTCATGTTATAAAAGAATACATCTCGGAAGAAAGTAAATAACAAAACATAAAGAAAAACCCTAAAACCCCTGAAGAAATTAAAGGGAAGATCCTCAGTCTTGAGCATGATTCCGGCTTCTTGAGATGGATCAACTAGCTTTCTTCGAGTAATTCCCTGTATTCAACCTTCTCTTGCTTCGCCTCCTTTGGCTCCCCCCTTTAAGTCACACTTAGGGTGTTTATATAGGCTTCGAAATGTCTTTCTTTGCCTCTAAGTAACCTTTTTCGCATGGAATGAAAATGGGTCAGCAGGGACACGCTCGTGTGGCACGCCCGTGTGAATCGAGCCAAGACCGTGTTTGAGTCTGCTAAAGTTGCAGGCCGTGTGGTAAACTCCAGGCCGTGTTGATTTCTCACTTTGGCCCAATTTCTTTGTTTTTGGCCCGTTTCTCATTCTTTTCATCCTCCTATGCTCACCTAAATATAAAACATAAAATTAAAGGATTAGGAGCATCGAATTCTACAATTCAAGGGATAAGTCAACCAAAAGTATGTCAAATGTGGGATTAAAATGTGTATATATTATGATTTATCACTCTAAAGGGTACCTCAGATATGAATTGATTGGATCACCGATTTGTATACCTCGAGTATACTATTTGGGTCTCCATCGATATTTCAACGATTCAATGATAAAACTCTGATGAAAGAAAATATGAGCTAAACATGAGTTATCCAGAATATCCCTGATTAGGGCTTATGCACTATGACTAAAATTTTATGAAATAGTATGCCTTATGTATTGTGAATGTGTTGTGTGCATTTTAAAACCTTGGAAATGTAAGGAAATGCTTTAGAAAATATTAAGTCTTAAGAGGAAAGCTTGGAAATGTAAGGAAATGCTTTAGAAAATATTAAATCTTAAGAGGAAGCTTGGAAATGTAAGGAAATGTAAGGAACCTTGAAATGTGACAAAACGGGCTTGGAAAATGGCAGGAGACGCCACTTAGGGCTCGGAAATGACGCCATATGCTAGGATAACTTGGGCCTAGTATGGCCACATGAAGCCCAAAATAATGGGTTAAAATTTGGCACTCCTAAGGTAAGGAGATGGACGGCATAGGAAGACTAAGGTAGGAGTTTGTTGAAGTCAAATTCTTTTAGAATTTCGTGAAGCTAGGAAAATAAAGATATGAGAGTGATGACCAAGAAAGGGACTCTCTAGGCTTAGTAATTTCAATTTGAAAGAGGAAAATAAGGCCATTCATCAATTTTTCCTTCTTCTTTAGCTTTGCCAAATTCTCTAGTGCATCTCCTCTTCTCCTTTTATTTTTCCAAAGCCGAAATACCCTTGTGCTAGCCGAATTCTTCATCCTCTTTTTCTTCTTTTTTTCATCAAAGCAATTCCTTCCCAAAGATCACCATAGCTGATTCCTCCTAAAGCTCATCTCTCTCTCTTTTTCCTCTTTGAAACCGACACTCCATTAAAACTCAAAAGCAAATCTCTTGAGCACTAGCTAGCCTTCATAGCCGAATCTTTGAGGAGCTTCAAGCAAAGGTTCACGACTTTCAGATAAGGGACTCTTTTGGGATTTGTCTCTTGTCGACTTTAAGGAAGGATATTCGGATTTTAAAGATTCAAGGTAAGACATATTTGGCCAAGGGCTATCTACTTACGATTTAATGTTAGAAATTAATCTAACATAAGTTTTTAGGTATTTCGATAGATACTACAATCCAAGGTCACTTTTCGGGATTTAGATCCACACGGTGAGTCCATATGTACATTCGGCCAAGGCCTATTTTGATACTTAGATCTGTTACTTACATGTTCAAAAGTCGAAAACTAACTTATAAGGTGATTTGGGTGCTAGCCGATTGCAAGGATAAAGCATTACAAAGTTTCGGGATTTGAGTGGTAGGCAAATCGGCACCAAGGTAAGCTTTGAGTTATAATCCTAGTAGGATTTGGATTTATAGTCGAATGGCTTTTTACTAACATGTTAGGGTTGGCCGAATATAGGAATTAAAGATCTAAAGCAATAGAGTGAGTTTTCGGGATTTCAGTAAATTCGATAAGTATATCAGGTGTGTACTCCACACTATTTCTTAATAAGTTTAAGGCAATTATTTAGTATATATGTATGTTATACTTAATGTGGAAAATATGGCTAAGTACCATGTTATGGTACACAAGATTAAGGCACGCTTTTCCTACTCCTACTATGAGTATGATAAGACTTGTTATGCCATGAATATGAATATGATAAGAATGTGAAATCGGCCTAAGGCATTATGTTGCATGATTTTGTATGACATGGGCATATGGGATATTATGAAAAGAGGAAGTGAATGTGGTGACCTAAGACCACGATATCCGAATGTGGTGACCTAAGACCACGATATCTGAATATGGTGTCTCATGACACAAAGTATGTATCTGTGGCTATGCCACGAATTTTATAAGATGCGATGAGTACGCCGACTACAAATGATCGCCTTCGATGGTATGTAGCGGATGGAGGGTTGACTTAGTAGTCCCCACGGTGTGATGGTTGGTACGAAAAATGTGTAGCAGATGGCATTTAGGTTTGGGTTCGGGTTTGCATCATCATTTATGCTTTTATATTTGTATGTATGATTTTGTATGACATAATCTGTTAAGCCTTAGTGTTGTGGTTACACATTGAGTCTGTTTGACTCACCCCTTGTGGGACTATTTTTCAGGTGATGATCAGTGATGGACCGGGTCGGCAGGAGCTCAGAGGAGGCCATGCAAAGCCCAGAGACTGCTTTGTTTTATTAGTTTTGTTTCTATATTTGAGTTTTGAATTATTTCGGGTTTATTTGATGTAATAAGGCCTTCGGTACTAAATTGTTAAGCATGTTTTTAAATTACTTAGTATGATCCGATTATTATCAAATTAAAGTTAAAAATAAATTTTTCTTAAGTGATGATATTAAATGTTTTAACACTTAAGTGACATGGGCTTTAAAATTTTCGAGCCCAACCCAAATCAAGAGTTTTCAAAAAAAAAATAATACACAAGTTTTAGCAAAGTTTTCAAACAAGTTTCGAATGGATTTTCTTTAGAAGCATGTTAGATTCGGTCGGGCTTGTGGGCGGTGTTTGGGGTGTTTCATTATCTCTCGATACCTTGAAATGCTTGGAAATTTTTATATGATGAGCTCATCTTTGTTTTCTTGATATTCATGAGAATTATAAGACTAACTTGTTTGATGAGAACTTGTGCTTAGGCATTTGGCTAAAATGTTTTGGGATGCATGTTATATATATTTATTTATATGTGCATGATTGGTAAGTTAAATTCTTGTTATATTTAACTTAATAAGCATTTGAATGCTTACTCATTTAATTTTCCTCTTTTTTATAGTGCTCTAAGCTCGCTAAGGTTGGAAATCGGTGAAGCATCATCACACTATCCTTCATCCTGTTTTGGTACAAATAGCAAACTTATTTTAATATAATGGGCATGTATAAGCTAAGTTAGGTAAAATGATGAAATGTTTGGTTGTAACTAGCCATTAGAATGGTGGAAGGTATATTTTGATGTAATCAGATAAGGCCATATCATGTTTGACGTGTGTTGGAATGGTGAAATGGTAATATATATATAAAGTAAATGATGAATGGATTTGAGATAGTATAATTGAATAACTTGCAAATAAACATAAATGAAATTTCGGTAAGTTAAACATTTGAATATATATGTGTTAATATATCATACATACTACTTGTATTTGGCTTGGATTATTAGTGTAACATCCTGAATAAAGGGGTTACGCATTTTTACTTAATTGAATGTTGTTACATTGCCTATGTGTAGTTGAGTGAGCTTTGGAAGTTTTAGGAACTTCAGTATGTAAGTGAATGCTTAAAGAAATATTAAATTTTTAAGACTTAAGATGGAGCTAAGCAAGATAGGCTTTAAGAAATATTGACAAGAGGTTTTAAGCATAATAAGTCATTTGGCAAGGCGGTAATGGCGCATGGGTGAATGCATGAGGGGAGAGGTTCAAATCCTCTAGCTAGCAAGTGGAAGGATTTTATTTTTTAATTTCTTTCCTATAATGTTGGCCAAGCTTATCTAGAATAGATGGACATCTTTTTATTTTTGGTTAGTAGACCTTAGGAAAAGGCAAGTTATGAGGTTATGGTAGGATAAGGGACAAAGGGCTTGAAGAGGGATGATGTTTTGAAGCTTTTTCATGGTCATTTGACCATGAACCTAGACGTCATAAGGTGCTAAGGGGGATGGTTTAATTGTGATAGAATCAAGGGATTGATGGAGAAGAATTTAGGAGGAAAAAGGAGGATCATGTTGGCAAGGTGTTGGCCAAATTTTGCATTAGCATTTGGGGTGTATGTTGGCCAAAATTTTAACCAATTTGTGCATCTTTTTCCTTTTCTCTAAACCTTGTTTCTTAGCCGATTGCATATTACACAAAAGAGAAACCTTTTCTTTTCTTTTAGTCATTTGATAATTTACCATTTCGGTTTTGAGTAGTCCTTTTATTTTCTTTTCTCCAAATTATACTTTTTTTCTCTCCTCTTTGTAACCGAAAGTACCAAATAGCAAAGATCATTTTTCTTCTCTTTTTTCCTCATGGCCGAATGCACATAGTCTCCAAACTCATCTCTTTTCTTTTGAAAATTATCATCATCTTCTTCTTCACTTTCAACCAAACCATCTTCTACCAAAACCAAAACCACCATTCTCTTTCTTCTCTTTTGTCAAACCGAACTATCTTCCATTTTCATCTTCTTCTTTCTTTTCTCTTATTACAAACCAAACCACCATAGCCAAAAATACTATCTTTTCTCTTCTCTTTTGTCCAAGCCAAATCATCATTCCTTTTCTTCTATATTGACAAGGCCGAATCTCCCAATAATTCAAGTAAGGATTTTTATCAATTGTTCTCATTATCTTCTTTTACAATAGCCGATTTAGAAATTTAATTCTCACATTTTCTCCTAGGCTGAATCTTTGAAGGATTTTAAGGATCCTTTTGGTAGCCAACGCTTTAAGAGAGATCATTCTAATCATCCAAGGTAAGGATTATCATTTTCGGTTATATCGCTTTCTTTTAGATAGATTACTAATCGACTTTATTTTAGGGAGAGTTTGGGACAAACAAGATAGGTTCGAAAAGAGCGGTAAGGAGTGTTTGGAAGAGGGTGGCTCATATACCCTCAAACTTCAAACGAAGGGTCATATCGGGGATACGAGATTTTCCACCGGTTGTGGACCCTCCGCTAACGAAGATCGATTATTTGAAGTCGTATGCGATACTCGAGCCACTTTTCGTTAGTGGGTTGTCATCGGTTTTGATCCATCTATCGGAGAGAAACCACATATAATGGTTGTCCGAGATTCCAAGGGTAAGGATTTAGATCTCTCATCAATAATGTAGATTATAAGTATTAGTGTGTTCTAATCAAGTGTGATAATTAACTAGGTGTTGACGAAAGGAAAGGTATCGTTCTCACTGTCATAAGGTGTGTAACATTATACTAAATTCCTCATAGATCTAAAATAAATAAGATTTATATGAAAATATGTTTGATAATGATTGTGGGTACCATTCAATGGTATGCGATATTCAGGTATGTTTACCCCTAATACTTCGCTAATTTTGCTATATGCATAAATGTGAAATAAGTATGATTTTGCTATGATTTTGGGGTAAATGGCATGAAAACTAAATAATATGTATGTGCATGGGCATATGGGTGTTATTGATAAGGGGAAGTGTTCCGGTGGTTTTTACCACATAATCTGGTGACTTCGGTCACATATGTGAATCTGGTGACTTCGGTCACATATTTGAATCCGGTGACTTCGGTCACAATTATCTGGTGGCCTTGCCACAAAATTATAAGGGCGATGTGCATGTTGACTGCAGCAACTGCCTTCGATGGTGTGTAGCGGATGGAGGGTCGATTTAGTAATCCCCACGGTGTGATTGGTTGGTACGGGTGGTGTGTAGCGGATGGATATTTAGGTGGGCCGGGTTTGCATTTCATTATATATATATCCATGTGATTTCTAAATGATTTTATTTGATTTGTTATAAAAATGGGCTTATGGCTAAATATGACTTAATTGGGCTTATGGTTATATGTGTTATTAAATGGGCTTAAAGGCCATGATCAATTGGGCTTTTAGTGTTTTTGTTACACATTGAGTCTATGACTCAACCCTTTGTGGGATAATTTTTCGATGACTATTACCGTGATGGACCCAAGTTAGCGAGGACTACGTGGTGGCCATTGCTCAACAAAGTATTTCGAGTTTCTCCTAATTGAACTTATTAAGCTTATTTTTATTATTTAGAATTTATTATGGGTTTTGTTATTTTTGTAATAAGGCCACTATGAACTGCTTTTAATTTTTATGCTTTGGATTTTTATTCGCCACGAACAATATTTATTAAATAACTAAATGGTTTTCGATAAATAATTTAAACTGCTTTTGACACTAATATATATATGTTTTTACAATAATAAGTAAAATTTTCATTAAATTTGGTTTTCTTTTAACTTATAAATTTCTCTTAAAATAATGTTTTAAGAAGATACAAATTTATTTAAATTTGATTTCAACCTGAATATTAAGTTAATTTGTTTTATACGAACTCATCAAGTTTTTCTTAAACAAAACGAGAAATTGCTAAAGTTTTATTCGAG
Source organism: Gossypium rotundifolium (assembly GCA_025506655.1). Classification (NCBI taxonomy): domain Eukaryota; kingdom Viridiplantae; phylum Streptophyta; class Magnoliopsida; order Malvales; family Malvaceae; genus Gossypium; species Gossypium rotundifolium. The sequence continues at coordinate 44,125,136 of CP106725.1, read as the reverse complement.
GAACATATCAAATCCAGTCAGGCTTTTTGGGCCGGGTTTGAGGTGTTTCAACTTGGTATCAGAGCCTAATTTTAAACTCTCTGCCTTGGGTTTTGAAGCCCACAACGTTTTCAAAAATTTAGCCCAAATGACTTTTTGAAAGTTTTCTTAAGTTAAATGGTTTTATAGAAGCATGGCACCCGAGTTCTCGGCCCAGGTCCATCAGGTAAGTACTTTTATTGATAAAGTAATATGAATGTATGATAAGCCTAAGGAAACTATACTTTAGAGACATGGACCCTAGGTGTATGTGTACTACTACGGAAAAACCACTGAATAAATATTTGTTGCATAAAACTTTCTTTTAATAAGAAGTGAAAAGACTCTAATGCATAAGACTTTTTCGTAAAAACAGATAAGACGCGTAGTAGATATGAGTTCTAGGGGACGTGGTCATCGTGGACGTGGTAGAGGAAGAATGGCTGTGTCGGAACCAGTTAGATCTGGTCAAGGTTCCGAGAATGAAGCTCATACCGCTATTGGGGTGGAATTTCAAGAGCAAAATGAAGGAGGTGACGATTATCACAAGTCGGTCATGAAGTTTTGGAACGAGTAGCGTGGCTAGTACGAGAAATGGGTCTCGAAAGTCGTGAGCTAAGAGACTTAGATCAAATGGAGCTGAGATTTTAGGGAGTATCTGGAGTAGCTCCGAATGTAGCGAATTACTGGTTGGAGGCAGTCGAGAGGATCATGGATGATTTGGACTGCACTGCTGAAGAAAAGTTGAAAGGTGCTGTTTCACTACTTCGTGATGAGGCCTACCAGTGGTGGCTCACTGTCAAGGAGAGTACCCCTGTGGATCGAATGGATTGGGGGTATTTTAAGGTTAAATTTGAAGGGAAATATGTTGGTGCTAGCTACATCGACTCTTAGAGAAAGGCATTTCTGAATTTAGTGCAAGGAAATAAGTCGATAGCTGAGTGTGAAGCAGAGTTCTTGCGACTTAGCCGATATGCTAGAGGGATAGTAGCTATTGAATATGAGCGGTGTGTCAGATTCGAGGATGGACTGAGAGATGAGTCATGCAGTGTTGATTGCTCAAGATCGGAAAGAGACTTTGCAGTCTTAGTAGAAAGGGCAAGGATAGCTGAAGAAGTTAAGCGGACTGAGAGACAGAACTAGGACAGAGGCCAGAATAAGAATAAGAGGAGCTATGGGTCTTTAGGGTCATTCGAGAATTTTCAGAAGAAACCAAGAGTTGATGGGCATGAGATCGCCAGATCGCTACGGGAGGACAACATCGTACTTGTGCTCAATGTGGGAAGATGCACCCGGGAGAATGTTGGAAAAAGACCGGGGATGTTTCAAGTGCGAGTCTAAAGATCATATGATCAAGGATTACCCGATGAATTCAGATAAGAACTGCCCAATGTGTCGTGGTGTTAATCAGTGGGTAGAGGTGGACAAGAATTATAAGGGTCGTGGTCCAAATGGAAGAAGTAATGGTTCGGTAGAGGTCATGGACTTGAGCAGAGGCGATGGTAGCTCGAGGTGAGACGGCCAGTGTCCGGTATATGTAGTTCATCGTAGAAGACAAGACACACCGATGTTATCACGTGCACGCTTTTTGATTTGGATTACCCTTTATTGCTTTGATAGATATAGGGTCAACTCATTCATACATCGCTAGTGAAGTATCTGAAACTCTGCATGTGACTTCTGAGACTGTACCTAGGAAGATGACTGTACTTAGTCCTTTAGGGCAGACAGTAGTAATAGACAAACTCTTTAAGGAAGTGCCTTTAAAAGTTCAAGGGCGCAATTTACAGCTAATTTAATGGAGTTACCATTCGAGAATTCGACTGATCTTAGGCATGGACCGGCTAGTGAAATATCGTGCAAATGTGGATTGTCTTTAAGAGGATGTCATTAAGAACTATTGATGACAAAGAAGTTGTAGTGATGGGCGAGAGACTAACTACTTATCAAATGTAGTATCCGCTCTTAAGGCGTAAAAGATGGTTAGAAAGGGATGTGTGGCTTTTCTTATGTTGGTTAGTGCCTTGGAGGTTAAAGAAGCAAGCTGAAGGAGTCGGATCTGTAAGAGAATTTGTAGATGTTTTTCCTAAGAACTTCCGAATTACCTCCGGATCGAGAGGTAGAATTTGGGATTGAATTATTGCACGAACAGCGCCAGCTTTCTATTGCTCCGTATAGAATGGCAATCAAGGAGTTGGTTGAGCTTAAGGCTCGGATCCGTGAGTTGCTTGATCGTGGTTTTATCCGACCTAGTGTGTCTCCATGGGGAGCACTAGTCCTATTCGTGAAAAGAAGGACGATCGATGCGGATGTGTATAGACTACGGCAGTTGAATAAGTGACCATTAAGAACAAGTATCCTTTGCCAAGGATCGACGATTTGTTCGATCAGCTTAAGGGAGCTGCTGTATTCTCAAAGATAGATCTAAGGTCGGGGTACCATCAGCTTAAAGTGAAAGAAGCAGATATCTATAAGACAGCTTTCCGAACAAGATATGGGCATTATGAATTTCGTAATGCCGTTCGGATTGACGAATGCCCAATTGCGTTCATGGATATGATGAACCGGTTTTCCAACCCTACTTGGATCGGCCTCGTCGTGGTATTCATAGACGACATCCTAGTGTATTCTAAGTCAGAGATAGAGCATCATGAGCATCTCCAGATTATGTTGCAAGTTTTAAGGGAGAAGAAACTTTATGCCAAATTCAGCAAGTGTGAATTTTGGCTGAAAGAAGTTGCATTTTTAGGCCATGTGGTGTCTGCGGAAGGGATAAGGGTAGATCCTCGGAAGATTGAGCCAGTACTAAATTGGAAACCACCTAAGTCCGTATCTAAGGTTCGCAGTTTCTTGGGATTAGCAGGCTACTACAGAAGATTCGTCGAAGGATTCTCATCGATAGCTGCACCTTTAACAAAATTGTTGAGAAAGGAAGTACCTTTCGTGTGGGCTGATAAACAGCAAGAGAGCTTTGAGAAGCTTAAGAGGGTTTTGACTGAAGCTCCAATTTTGATTCAGCCTGAGGCAAGAAAGGATTTCATCGTGTATTGTGACGCTTCTCACACGGGATTAGGATGTGTTCTGATGCAAGACGGGAAGGTAGTTGCATATGCGTCTCGGTAGTTGAGGCCACACGAGGTTAATTACCCGACTCATGACTTGGAGTTGGCAGTGGTGGTCTTTGCTTTTAAAGTTTGGAGACATTATTTATATGGGGAAAAGTTAGTGATATACACGGACCACAAAAGTCTGAAATATCTACTGACTCAGAAAGAACTGAATTTGAGGCAACGAAGGTGGATAGAGCTGTTGAAAGATTACGACTATTCTATTGAGTACCACCCGGGCAAGGTGAATGTGGTTGATGCTCTAAGTCTGAAAGTGGTGTCAGATTTAAGGGCGATGTTTGCACATCTTAGTCTTTATGATACAGAAGCTTACTGGCAGAATTACAAGTTAAGCCGACATGGTTGAGTCAAGTGAAAGAGAGACAGTTGGTAGACGAAGATCTGAGTGCAAAGCTACGGCAGGTACAGAATGAGAAATTAGAAGATTTTGGTATTAACAACGATGGGGTATTGTGTTTCAAAGGTAAAATCTGTATGCCGAGGGATCAAGAGTTGAGGCAAAAGATTCTTCAAGAGTCGCATGGTAGCCCATATGCTATGCATCCTGGAGGAAGTAAGTTATACCGAGATTTGTGAGATCAGTTTTGGCGGCCTGATCTTAAGTGAAAAGTTATAGAATTCGTAAGAAAGTGTTTAACGTGTCAGCAAGTCAAGGCCGAACATCAAGTACCTTCGGGATTGCTTCAGCCGATAAAGATTCCGTAGTGGAAGTGGGAGAGAATCACCATGGATTTTGTTAGTGGGCTTCCTCCTACGCTTACTAAGAAAGACTCGGTATGGGTGATAGTGGACCGATTGATGAAATCTGCACATTTTATCCCAGTTCGGGTTGATTACTCTTTGCAGAAATTGGCAAAGTTATATGTGGCTGAGATTGTGATATTGCATGGAGTGCCGGTGTCGATTATTTCGGATAGAGATCTGAGGTTTACTTCTCAATTTTAGAAAGCATTGCATCAGGCTTTGGGCACCAGATTGGACTTCAGTACAGCATTTCATCCACAGTCTGACGGCCAGTCTGAGCGAGTAATTCAAGTCTTAGAGGATATGTTAAGGGGATGTGTGATGGATTTCAGAGGAAGTCGGAGGAGTTCTTACCGTTAGTAGAATTTATGCACAACAACAGCTTACCAAGCCAAGATTCGGATGGCACCGTATGAAGCACTATATGGACTAAGTGTCGCACTCCTACGTGTTGGACGAGAACTAGGGAACGCCATATTTTGGATCCGAAATAGTGGTGAATCAAGAAAAGGTTAAGGTAATTGGGCTCGGTTAAAAGAAGCATCCGACAGCAAAAGTCGACGCAGATCTTAAGCGAGAAGAAATAGAGTTTGCTGTAGGGGATCAAGTATTCCTGAAGGTTTCACCTTGGAAAAAGGTGATGAGATTTGGTCACAAAGGAAAGTTAAGTCCCAGGTTCATTGGACCTTATCGAGTTTTGAAGCGGGTTGGACCTGTGGCATATCAGTTAGAATTGCCTTCGGAGCTGAAGTAAATGCACGATGTGTTCCATGTTTCAATGTTACGTCATTACCGGTCGGATCCATCTCATGTAGTGCCAGTTGAGGAGGTGGAATTAAGACCAGATTTGTCTTATGAAGAGGAGCCAATTCAAATCCTGGAGCGGGATGTAAAGGTTTTACGGAGAAAATCGGTTCCTCTCGTCAAAGTGTTATGGAGTAATCATGGATCGGAAGAAGCTTCGTGGGAGCCAGAGGAAGCGATGCGATAGTAATACCCTCACTTGTTCTAGCCAGGTAATTTTGAGGTCGAAATTATTTTAAAGGGGTAGAACTGTAACATCCTGAATAAAAGGGTTATGCATTTTTACTTAATTGAATGTTGTTACATTGCCTATGTGTAGTTGAGTGAGCTTTGCAAGTTTTAGGAACTTCAGTATGTAAGTGAATGCTTAGAGAAATATAAAATTTTTAAGACTTAAGATGGAGCTAAGCAAGATAGGCTTTAAGAAATATTGACAAGAGGTTTTAAGCATAATAAGTCATTTGGCAAGGTGGTAATGGCACATGGGTGAATGCATGAGGGGAGAGGTTCAAATCCCCTAGCTAGCAAGTGGAAGGATTTTATTTTTTAATTTCTTTCCTATAGTGTCGGCCAAGCTTATCTAGAATAGATGGACATCTTTTTATTTTTGGTTAGTAGACCTTAGGAAAAAGGCAAGTTATGAGGTTATGATAGGATAAGGGGACAAAGGGCTTGAAGAGGGGATGATGTTTTGGAAGCTTTTTCATGGTCATTTGACCATGAACCTAGACGGCATAAGGGGATAAGGGGGATGGTTTAATTGTGATAGAATCAAGGGATTGATGGAGAAGAATTTAGGAGGAAAAAGGGGGATCATGTTGGCAAGGTGTTGGCCGAATTTTGCATTAGCATTTGGGGTGTATGTTGGCCAAAATTTTAACCAATTTGTGCATCTTTTTCCTTTTCTCTAAACCTTATTTCTTAGCCGATTGCATATTACAGAAAAGAGAAACCTTTTCTTTTCTTTTAGTCATTTGATACTTTACCATTTCGGTTTTGAGTAGTCCTTTTATTTTCTTTTCTCCAAATCATACTTTCTTTGTCTCCTCTTTGTAACCGAAAATACCAAATATCAAAGATCATTTTTCTTCTCTTTTTCCTTCGTGGCCGAATGCACATAGTCTCCAAACTCATCTCTTTTCTTTTGAAAATTATCATCTTCTTCTTCTTCACTTTCAACCGAAACCATCTTCTACCAAAACCAAAACCACCATTCTCTTTCTTCTCTTTTGTCAAACCGACCTATCTTCCATTTTCATCTTCTTCTTTCTTTTCTCTCATTACAAACCAAAACCACCATAGCCAAAAATACTATCTTTTCTCTTCTCTTTTTGTCCAAGCCGAAATCATCATTCCTTTTCTTCTATATTGACAAGGCCAAATCTCCCAATAATTCAAGTAAGGATTTTTATCAATTGTTCTCATTATCTTCTTTTAGAATAGCCGATTTAGAAATTTAATTCTCACATTTTCTCCTAGGCCGAATCTTTGAAGGGGATTTTAAGGATCATTTTTGGTAGCCAACGTTTTAAGAGAGATCATTCGGAATCATCCAAGGTAAGGATTATCATTTTCGGTTATATCGTTTCTTTTAGATAGATTACTAATCGACTTTATTTTAGGGGAGAGTTTGGGACAAACAAGATAGGTTCGAAAAGAGCGGTAAGGAGTGTTTGGAACAGGGGTGGCTCTGTTATACCCTTAAACTTCAAACAAAGGGCTGTATCGGGGATACGAGATTTTCCACCAGGTTGTGGACCCTCTGCTAACGAAGATCGGTTATTTGAAGTCGTGCGTACACCCAAGCCACTTTTCGTTAGTGGGTTGTCATCGGTTTTGATCCATCTATCGGAGAGAAACCACATATAACGATTGTCCGAGATTACGAGGGTAAGGATTTAGATCTCTCATCAATAGTGTAGATTATAAGTATTAGTGTGTTCTAATCAAGTGTGATAATTAACTAGGTGTTGACGAGCGGGAAGGTATCGTTCTCACTGTCATAAGGTGTGTAACATTATACTAAATTCCTCATAGATCTAAAATAAATAAGATTTATATGAAAATATGTTTGATAATGATTGTGGGTACCATTCAGTGGTATGTGATATTCAGGTATGTTTACCCCTAATACTTCGCTAATTTTGCTATATGCATAAATGTGAAATAAGTATGATTTTGCTATGATTTTGGGGTAAATGGCATGAAAACTAAATAATATGTATGTGCATGGGCATATGGGTGTTATTGATAAGGAGAAGTGTTCCGGTGGTTTTTACCACATAATATGGTGACTTCGGTCACATATGTGAATCTGGTGACTTCGGTCACATATTTGAATCCGGTGACTTCGGTCACAATTATCTGTGGCCTTGCCACAAAATTATAAGGCGATGTGCATGTTGACTGCAAGAATCGCCTTCGATGGTGTGTAGCGGATGGAGGGTCGATTTAGTAATCCCACGATGTGATTGGTTGGTACGGTGGTGTGTAGCGGATGGATATTTAGGTGGGCCCGGTTTGCATTTCATTATATATATATCCATGTGATTTCTAAATGATTTTATTTGATTTGCTATAAAATGGGCTTATGGCTAAATATGACTTAATTGGGCTTATGGCTATATGTGTTATTAAATGGGCTTAAAGGCCATGATCAATTGGGCTTTTAGTGTTTTTGTTACACATTGAGTCTATGACTCACCCTTTGTGGAATAATTTTTCGATGACTCTTAGCGTGATGGATCGGGTCAGCGAGGACTACGTGGTGGCCATTGCTCAACAAAGTATTTCGGAGTTTCTCCTAATTAAACTTATTAAGCTTATTTTTATTACTTAGAATTTATTATGGGTTTTGTTATTTTTGTAATAAGGCCACTATGAACTGTTTTTAATTTTTGCATTTGGATTTTTATTCTGCCACGAACAATATTTATTAAATAACTAAATGGTTTTCGATAAATAATTTAAACTGTTTTTGACACTAATATATATATGTTTTTACAATAATAAGTAAACTTTTCATTAAATATGGTTTTCTTTTAACTTATAAATTTCTCTTAAAAATAATGTTTTAAGAAGATAAAAATTTATTTAAATTTGATTTCAACCTGAATATTAAGTTAATCTATTTTATACGAACTCATCAAGTTTTTCTTAAACAAAACGAGAAATTGCTAAAGTTTTATTCGAGGAACATATCAAATCCGGTCAGGCTTTTTGGGCCGGGTTTGGGGTGTTTCAATTAGTGTCAATATGGTTTGGAAATATGTTGGGGGTGTTGATGTAGGTGCAAGGTAAAAAAGGTGAGAAATAAGGCTTGGAAAATGGCCTTATTTTGTCCACACGGGCAGGCATACGGGCGTGTGTCTTAACTGTGTTTGACACACAACTAGAGGCACATGCATGTGGTTTGGCCGTGTGTCCCCTACATCTTAAAAATGAAGAAACAGAATGCTCAGAATTGAGCACACGGGCAGAGTGTGTGTCCTGGCCGTGTAACCCCTGCACCTAATTTTTGAAAATTAAATTGTTCACACGGCCTAGCACACAGGCATGAGGCTGGCCGTGTGACCCAAATCAGAGAGTTACACGGGTGAGGACACGGGCTAGGACACGGTCGTGTGCCTCACATCGAATGCCCACACGACCTGGCCATACGGCCGTGTGTCCCCTGCACCTATGAAAAATTTTGAAATTTCATGAAAAATTTTTCGTGATCCCAGTTTAGTCCCATCTCGATTCTAATATGTATTTTAGGCCTCGAGGACCCATATAAGGGACATTATGATTGATTGTGATTGATTTTGGAAATGAATAGTAAACAACATAAATTAGCTGTAATTGATTTGTAAACTCTGGTAATGCTCCGTAACCCTATTCTAGTTACAGATATGAGTTAGGGGTGTTACATTTATTGGTATCAAAGCTACGGTTTAGCCAATTCTAGGACTAACGTAGCAACTATGAGTTTAGCTATGCATGCCATTATATAATTTGTGATAGTGTGATAACTCCTAACCATTTTAAATGTCATCCAACCAAGCTAGAGCTGAATCAAAGGAAGCTGAGAGCAATGCTCAAGCTTCAGTACAAAGAGCTGCATCTACTAGTAGTGGAAGGCCCCTATTTGAGGGTTGAGGTGATGAGGCAAAAAAAGCATTCTTTCAAATGATAAATGAGTGGTTCACTGAATTTTTAAGAAAAAATCCTGCTATACAACAACCTCCCCCTCCTACTCCTCAACTGGTTCTTGACATGCCACAAGGTACTAAACTAGTTATAATTGGTAAGCCTCCCATAGATAAAATTTGGAAATATAGGGCAGAAGAATTTAGGGCTACTACCGAAGATGATCTATAAAGGGCTAAATTTTAGTTGGAAAATACTATTAGGGTTTTAGATGAATTATCATGTACACCAACTGAGTGTCTGAAATGTGCCATATCATTGTTAAAAGATTCAACTTATCAGTGGTGAAATACTTTGGTTTCTGTTGTACCAATGGGAAATGTCACATGGGAGTTTTTCCAAACAGAATTCAAAAAGAAGTATATTAGCCAGAGATTTTTGGATCAAAAAAAGAAAGCATGTCTAGAGCTTAAACAATGAAATATGACTGTATTTGAATATGAACGATAATTTGTTAGATTAAGTAAGTATGCCAGGGAATGTGTTCCGACTGAGGTTGCTATGTGTAAACATTTTGAAGAAGGACTAAATGAGGACATCAAACTATTGATTGAAATTCTTGAATTAAGGGAATTTATAGTACTGGCTGATTGAGCACACCAAGCCGAGGAATTAAGTAAAGAGAAGAGATAAGCAGAGAGAGAAGCCCAGATTTCTAGTAAGAGATTTATGGGGAAGTCACAAGCATCTTCTTTAAAGAAATCAAAGAAATATCATGATTGTTCTAAAACATTTATGGGGTATTTTGGAAAAGAACAAGGCTTTCAAATATCTAATCCGAGATCTTTGTCTCCATCTGTAACGAGTGTTGGTAACCTCAAACCTAGATGCAAACATTGCAACAAATTTCATTTTGAGGAGTGCCATATGAGAACCGGAGCCTGCAATAAATGTGGTTCTCTTGACCATTATCTTAAATATTGTCTGAAAAGGATTGAAAAAGATATTGTTTAGATTTCGAAACCAAGTAACCTTGGCTCGAGAGGTAGACCACCCTGCACTTCGAAAATGTTAGTGGTAGCCGAGGTGCAACAAAAGATTCAACAGTTAAGTCTGAAGCACGAGCACCGACAATGACATATGCTATTGTGCAAGAGAAGATGCCTCTGTACCAGACATCATTTCTGGTACATTTTCTCTTCTTGATATTGATATATCTGCTTTGATTGGTCTTGGTTCAACACATTCATATATATGCACGAATTTAGTGTCTGTTAAAAATTTATCTGTTGAATCCACTGAATTCGTGGTTAAAGTCTCAAATCCTCTGGGCCAGTTTATGATGGTAGATAAAATTTGTAAAAACTTTCCATTAATGGTAAAGGGTTATTATTTCTTGGCTGATCTGATGTTTTTTCCCTTTGATGAATTTGATGTAATTTTGGGAATGGATTGGTTAACCTAACATGATGTAGTGGTAAAATGTAAACAGAAATACATTATGTTAAAATGTTAGCATGGTAAATTGCTCCGAGTTGAATCTAATAAACTGGATGGGTTGTCTAATGTGATTTCAACAATATCAGCACATAAATGTGTCAATAAAGGGTATGATGCTTATCTTGCATATGTGTTGGATAGTAAAGTATCGGAATCAAAGATTAAGTCAGTACAAGTTGTTTGTGAATTTCCTGATGTATTACTGGAAGAATTACCTGGATTACCACCAGTCAGAGAGGTGGAATTTTCTATAGATCTTGTTCCAGGAACAACTCCAATATTAATAGCACCTTATAGAATGGCCCCAACAGAATTAAAAGAGTTGAAAGCATAGTTGCAAGAACTTACTAACAGAGGATTTGCTTGACCCAGTTTCTCACCTTGGGGTGCATTGGTTCTATTAGTAAAGAAGAAAGATGGATCACTGAGGCTATGTATTGACTATCAGCAGCTCAACAAAGTCACACTAAAGAACAAGTATCCACTGTCTCGTATTGATGAATTGTTCGATCAGTTGAAAGGTGCCACTGTATTTTCAAAAATTGACTTCCGTTCTGGTTACTATCAGTTACGAGTAAAAGACTCGGATGTACCAAAGACAGCTTTTAGAACCAGGTATGGACATTATGAGTTCCTTGTGATGCCGTTTGGTTTGACAAATGAACCTATAGTATTCATGGATTTAATGAATAGAATTTTTAGATCGTATCTAGATAGGTTTGTGGTGGTGTTTATTGATGATATTTTGGTATATGCCTGAGATGAAAATGAGCATGCTGATCATTTGAGAATTGTGTTGCAAACTTTGCGTGAGAAACAATTGTATGATAAATTCAATGAGTATGAATTTTGGCTTGAAAGTCATTTTTCTTGGGCATATAGTGTCTGCAAAAGGTATCAGGGTAGATCCGAGTAAAATCTCAGCTATTATTAATTGGAAACCACCGAAAAATGTGTCTGAAGTCAGAAGTTTTATGGGATTAGCCGGTTATTATCAGAGGTTTTTTAAAGGGTTTTCAATGATAGCTTCTCTGTTGACTCAATTGTTTCAAAAAGATGTAAAATTCGAGTGGTTTGATAAATGTCAGTAGAGTTTTGATAGATTAAAAGCCTTGTTGACTGAAGCACCTGTGCTAGTTCAGCCTGAGTCGGGTAAAGAATTTGTAATTTATATTGATGCATCCTTGAATGGTTTAGGCTGTGTATTGATGCAAGAAGGTAAAGTAATAGCTTATGCTTCTAGACAGCTAAAACCACATGAAAGAAATTACCCAATACATGATTTGGAGTTAGTAGCTATTGTATTTGCATTGAAAATCTAGTGGCATTACTTGTTTAGTGAAAAATGTCACATATTCACTGATCATAAGAGTTTGAAGTATCTGATGTCACAAAAAGACTTGAATCTAAGACAGCGTAGATGGCTTGAGTTATTAAAATATTATGATCTGGTTATTGACTATCATCTGAGAAAAGCCAATGTGGTTGCTGATGCTTTGAGTAAAAAGTATTTGTTTTCTTTGCGAGCAATGAATACCCGGTTGTCATTGTTAAACGATGGTTCAATCATAGCTTAGTTAAAATCTAGACCAATATTCTTGCAACAAATCTTTGAAGCTAAGAAAAGTGACAATGAATTACAAGCTAGACGAGTACAGTGCAAGTTGGATTTTGATTCAGAATTTTAGATTGGGTCTGATGGTTGTCTGTTATTCAGATGTAGGATTTGTGTATTTAAGAATTCAGAACTTGTACAGAAGATTTTGTATGAACCTCACAATGGTACAATGTCTATTCATCTTGGTAGTAACAAGATGTACAATGATTTGAAAAAGATGTATTGGTGGTCAGGATGAAACGAGATATTTATGAATTTGCATCTAAAAGTTTGATATGTCAGCAAGTAAAAGCTGAACATTAGGTGCCTTTGGGATTATTACAGCCAATTACAATACCGGAATGGAAATCGGAAAGAGTTACGATGGATTTTGTATCCGGATTACCCTTATCTTTGAAAAAGAAAGATGCTATTTGGGTAATCGTTGACCGTCTAACAAAATCTGCACACTTGATTCCAATACGTATGGATTTCTCCTTGGATAGGTTGACTGAATTATATGTTTTGAGATTGTCAGACTGCATGGAGTACCAGTCTCCATTATCTCTGATAGAAATCCCCATCTTACATCTCGATCCAGAATAAGTCGCAAGAAGCTCTGGGTACACAGTTAAATTTCAGTACTGCATTTCATCCTCAGATTGACGGTCAATCAAAACATGTGATACAGATTTTAGAAGATATGCTTCGGTGCTGTGTGTTAGAATTTGAAGGTAATTGGGATAAGTATTTGCCTTTGGTTGAATTTGCATACAATAATAGTTATCAGTTCAACATTAAAATGGCACCGTATGAGGCTCTGTATGGTCATAAATGTAGAACTCCATTGTATTGGATAGAGCTTAGTGAGAAAAAGATACATGGAGTTGACTCAGTCTATGAAACTAAAGAAAAGGTAAAGGTGATTCAGGATAGCTTGAAAGTAGCCTCTGATTGTCAAAAGTCTTATGCTGATCTTAAACGAAAAGAGATAGAATTCCAGGTCGGTGATAAGGTATTCTTGAAAATATCACCTTGGAAGAAAGTTCTCTCATTTGGCCATAAAGGAAAACTGAGTTCACGGTTCATCGGGCCATATGAGATTATTGAAAGAATCAGACCTATTGCATACCAATTGACATTACCACCAGGGCTTGATAAAATTCATAATTTTTTCCATGTGTCTATGTTGCGACGGTATCGGTCAGGTCCTTCACATGTTATTTCACCAACAGAAGTTGAGATTTATCTTGATATGACTTATAGTGAGGAATTGATCAAAATTTTAGCACGTGAGACGAAAGAGTTAAGAAATAAAAAGGTGGCTTTTGTAACAGCCCCTTTTAATCAAATTAAAATAGTGGTTTTGAATCCACAAATTTGAAGTTGAAATAATTATTTTATTATTATTTTAAAGTTTATGGCATGACATCATTATTGTGTAAAAGTTTCGTAAAAAAAATTTACTGCTTGAATGCTTAATTCGGTAAAAAGGACTAAATCGCGTAAAATGTAAAATGCATGTTCTATTAGTTAAAGGTGTTAAATAGCTTTGGATTTTAATTATGGTGGTATTAAATGGTAATTAAGCCATTTGAAAGGTAAGTGGACATTAATGGACATGTAGAAATGAATTTTAATGTTTTATACTTAAGGTTAATATAGTAAATTAGTTATTAATTATGATAAATTAGTAAAAAAAAAAAGAAAAAGCTTTCATATTCTTCAATTGTTCACTGAAAAGAAGAAAGGGAGACTCCATTTTTGGCATTTTAGGGTTTGGTCACTTTGATCTTCAATTGTAAGTCCATTTTTATTTGATTTTTGAGATTGTTGCTTCGGATTCTAGTTAGCCCGTACCCTAGATTTCAAAATTGTTAAAGATTTATCATGTTGCCATTGTTGAATGCTTGATTAATTTGATGAATTATGATAGATTTGGAAGGTTTAATGTTAGATTAATAGTTTTTGTAAAGTGATTTTTGACAAAAATATCAAAAGGGGTTAATTTGTGAAATTGTAAAATTATGTGGGTAAAAGTATGAATAAATAAAAGATATGGGCTATTAGGGACTCCATTAAAATTTGACTAAGCATGGGTTTGTACAAAATTGCATGAATTTGCAATTTTATATGATAAGGACTAAATTGTAAAAATGTAAAAGTTTAGGGGCAAATTTGTAAAATAGCCTTAATGTTTGTTTTGGACTAAATTGAATAAATAGTTGATTAAATAAGCTGATTTTAATAATATATAGATCAAGATAAGCTGAGATCAGGATTAGATTGGGGAAAAGGAAAGGTTGATAATTAGTCAATATTTCTATCCGAGCAACTCGAGGTAAGTTCGTATAATTAGAATCAAACTTTTAAATACTTGTAATTATTTGAAATGAATGTATGTAATTGAGTAAATGATCCACTTGAATTTCGAATGCCTTATTGATATATTCTGATGGTTACCGAGCTCTGTTTGAACCGTAAGAATTCGTAGGATATGAGTGACATGTCACTAGGGTTACCGTTTAGGTCAAGATCCTGCATGTGTTGCAGACTCACCACAGCTTGTATGAGCTTACTAATATATCAGCTCATAAGAGCTTATTGTTTTCAGCTCGTCGGAGCTTACTATTTCAGCATAATAGAGCTTACTGTCCATCAGCTCAGGAGAAGCTTACTGATCATAGCTCTAAAGAGCAGAAATGATAATGAATCGATGAATTACTGATTTATATGTAATGTATATCACCCGAGTATCCCTCAATATTCTAATAGGTTCAACGGGCATAAATTATGTTATTGGTTATGTGAAAAAGCTATGTGTTATATGGATGAATTGTTATTATATGGATGAAGTACTGTTCAAACAATTGAGTTACTATTATTGAATGATTTACTAATTATATGATTGATAGTGAAATGTTACAAATGATGTACATGATATATGAATTTGATAAGCTACAATGTATTGAGTATTAAATTGAGATAATGGATGTTTACATGCACTTATTGGACTAACTTGTTGATGAATGCTTGTGTATAGGCATTTGGCAAGTGAATTTGATATACTTTGTTTAATTGTTTGATTATGTATAAAGGGTAAGTTAAATTTTGAATTATACAGGCTTACTAAGATTTAAAGCTTACTCTGTTTCTTTTATCGTGTTTTATAGAGGTTCGATAGCTCGCTTGATCTGGATAAAGTCAGAGTTACGCATTACACTATCTAGCTGCTGTTTGGTACTTTTGAACTCATGGATATTTGTAAATATGGCACGTATAGGCTAGTTATAAAGATGATAGTTATGGTTACTTGAGATAGTCATTTTGGTACATGTTGTGGTATAAGTTAAAGCCATGTGATTTGGCTTAACTTGGTGTAATATTTTGGTTGTGTATAAGTGTTCAAATATGGTATGTTTTGGCAAGTAGTAGATGGAATGGAAATATGGAAATGTTATTTAGATATGTAATAGGCATAAGAATGGAAAATGCAAGATATTAATTAGGTATTTGAATACTATGTCGAATTGGTATAAAATGTGTATGAAATGTTGTGGATTGGCTACCTATTGGGTTATAAAATGTTGCAATTTATGCTTGTGCATGCATGTATAAATAGGGTGGAAAAATGGCTTTGCAAACAGCCTATTTTCGTCTACAAGGGTAGAGACACGGGCGTGTATCTTGACCGTGTGAGACACACGATCATGTTACACAGCCATGTGTCCCATGGTGTTGAAATTAAAACCAAGTCAGTATGCTCCACAAGGTCTTACACATAGGCGTGTGACTGGCCGTGTGGTAGAAGTCAGTATACCCCCTATGAAACACCCCAAACCTGGCCCACGAGCCTCGCCGGATCTGGTATGTTCCCCGGTGTAAATCGTTTCAAATTCTTTTGTTACTTAGGAAAAACTTGTGTGTTTTGAAAGAAAGATTGTTTTGGGTTGGGCTTCAGTTGAAAACAAGTTTATTTCATTATTAAAATCCTTTACTTTAGGTGACAAAACGTTTGGGCTTTGTTTTAAAATAAATTTACTTAATCTTTTAATAAATAAAAGTTTGTAAACGTAATAAATGAAAGCAAAGTAAAGTAGTTCTACTATGGCCTTATTACATCAAATAATTCCCAAAATTTAAATTCAAAATACTTAAAATAAAATAGCCCAAATAAAATGAACTTCTTCTTGAGCATGGCCAACCCTAAGCATCTGCCACCTTGGTCCATCATCGATCATCACCGAAAAATGTTCCCTAGCAGGGTGAGTCAAACAGACTCAATGTGTAACCAACACTAAGATTTAACAATTTAGGCATATGTTCACATATTACATGCATATTCATATAACAGATAGGAAATAATGATGCAACCCGAACCCAAACCTATATGCCATCCGCTACACATCACCCGTACCAACCATCACACCGTGGGGACTACTAAGTCAACCCTCCATCCACTACACACCATCGAAGGCAGTCGCTGCAGTCGACGTGCTCATCGCCCTTATAAAATTAATGGTCTTAGGTCACCACATTCAAATTTCGTGGTATTAGGTCACCACATTCAAATATCGTGGTCTTAGGTCACCACATTCAGATTTCATGGTCTTAGGTCACCACATTCACTTCCCCTTTTTATATAACCCATATGCCCCATATCATACATATCATGCATTAACATGCCAAATTCTTATTTCACATTCTTATAATGTCATATGTGTGTCGTAACATATTTTTAACATAATCCTCGTAGGAGTAGGAAACGTACCTGAGTACTTTTGTACCATAGCATGGTATTTTATCCATATTCACATTCTTATAAACATGCACATTTTAATTATTGCCATAAATCTTATTAAAAAGTAGTGTGGGGTACACACCTAATTCGCTTTAGCAAGTTCACTCCAAATCCCGAAAAGCTTGATCTAATGCCTTAGATCTTAAATCTCTACATTTGATCAATCACTTAATACTTAGTAAAGAGCCATTCGCCATAAAACCAAATCGATGGGATTAGTACACTTAAATCCTTACCTTGTCTGCCGATTGATGTCTAATCAAATGCCGAAACTTTGTATCCTTCTTTCTTGAAATCGGCAATCACTAGATTACTTGAATAGATTAGTTTGACTTTTAAATATTAATGAAACACATCTATTTACTCAACATGGCCTTGGCGAATGCTATAGATACTTACCTTGTGGATTTTAAATCCAAACTCACCGAATAACTAGGAACACGCACCTATGGTGTACCTTCGGAAAATAATTTCTCCTTTCTTGTAGTCGACACTTAGTAAATCCCAAAGATCTCTTCAAAGTTTCGGCACCAAGATATTAATGGGGTTAGTCCTAGATTTGACAAATCTTAAAAGAAAAGGATGAAACCGAATGAGATCTTACCCTTACTTTAGAGATCGACAATCCTTGCTTGAACCTTTAGCAATATTCGGCTATGTAGGCTAGAAGGATCTTGATTTGACTTTTGATTGGTATAAAGAAATCGGCTAATGATGGTATCCTGAGGAGTTTATGGATTCGATTTTAATGGAGATCATAAAAGCTATGAAGAATTCGACTAGGCTTACTTTAGTTTTTGGCTTTGGCTAATAAAAAGAAGAAGAAGAGATGCTCTAGGAAATTCAGCAGAGAGAATAGTTGAAAGAAGATATGATGAATGGCTTTCTTTTCCTCTAGTAGCCGAAATTACTAACTTAAAATACTTTTCTTGGCCATCACTCCTATTTTGATAACTTTATCACTTCAATTTAGTAAAACTTAATCCAATATTTATCTCTTATCTCTTAATAATAATAATAATAATAATAATAGCCCATCATTATCTATCTATTTTGCTGAATTTTAAAGAGAATTAAACTCTTCCACAAGTGCCTTGGTGCCATCCAACTCCCTTGCTCCTTGCAGCAAAATAAAACCCTTTTATTTGCTTCCCACGTCACTCGAACCTAGGCTCCTTCCCCCTTGATTGTGGCGTCACTTACTGGGCTTTAGGTGGTGCCTCCTAGCCACTTCTCCAAGCCCATTCTTGTGTCAAATTTCTTCTATTAATTTTCTTAAGACCACCTTGCCTTAGTTTCCTCTTTTAAACTTAACATTTCTAAAACATTTCCTTACATTCCCAAGTTTCCAAAATGTTCACTTTCCTCTTTTAAACTTAACATTTCCAAGTTTCCAAAAATGTTCACCATACATTCATAATACATAAGACATGCCATTTCATATAATTAAATCAAAAATGCATAGGCCCATTTTCAGGATGTTACAGTTCCACCCCCCTTAAAAATAATTTCGTCCTCGAAATTACTTACTAACGAACAATCGTACAATCTAACTCACAACACTACGCTATTGCTACGCACTCTGATCTTAATAAAACTAACACATTTCTTATGCACAATTCCAAAGTTCACATCCAAGGTTTCATACCATTCACTAGCAATACAACAACGAACTAGCTCTATAATAAACAAGGCAATAAAGCCATTCTAGAAATAAAAACTTACCCGTTGTCACATCTGGCACATCACTCTCCTCGCGACGGCCGACTGCATAAACCAACCTTGGCTGCCTTGCATCTGAACCTTCAGCACCTCCGCTTGGTGCTCCACGACCACGGCCGGAACCATTTCCTTCATGGTTCGGACCACGACCCCGCTGAGGCTACTATCCCCCTCTACCAGCCTGATTAACATTTTGAGCTACTGGTTGATTCCCATCTGGTCTCATCGGACAGTCCGTAATCATATGGTCCCTTGACCCACACTTAAAACATCCTCCTGTCTTTTTCCAACATTCACCTAATTGCTTCTTCCCACATTGTTCACAAGTAGGGTACTGCCCTCCAGTAGCAGCTTGCTGACCTCGCGGCCCTTTAACTCTAGGCCTCTTTTGCTCATTCTTAGATGGCTTTGACGATACAAATTCTCTCTTCTGCCTATTTTGATTGGAGTTCTCCCTCACGAACTCCTTAATACCCTCGGCCACTTTGGCCTTTTCCACTAATACAGCAAACTCCCGCTCCTATTGCGGGGCTATCAATAACCTTAGGTCATCTCTTAGTCCGTCTTCAAACCGGACACACTGTTCATGCTCAGTAGACATTATGCCTCGAGCATAACGGCTCAACCTTAAGAATTCAGCTTCATACTCAGCTACGGACTTGTTTCCTTGAACTAGTCCTAGAAAAGCCTTTTTTGGGCATCAATATAATGAGTGCCAACATACTTCTTCTGGTATGCTGCTTTAGCATACTCCTGCGTGAGTTCCTCAGCTGTAGCACCATTTCGTCACGTGAGCCACCATTGATATGACTCATCGCGAGAAGCGACACCATTCCTTTCAGCTTTTCCTCTTCAATTAAGTCGAGCTCATCCATAATTCGCTCAGTCGCCTCCAACCAATACTCAGTGGTATTGGATGCTACACCTGATACACCGCGGAACACTTCAGCTCCATTGGCTCGGAGTCATTCAGGTACCGACTTTCGAGATCCCATGCCTCCACCTGCTCCTGCTACCCTTTCCAAGACCCACAGCATCGCTTGTGACACAGCATCATCCCCTGTCTAAGCTTGCTGCTCGACACCAACAGCTAGGGGTGGTGGCGGTGGTAACTCATTGTCAGACTCTTGACCCGATCTAACGGGTTTTGACACAGTCATTCTTCCTCTACTGCGTCCATGACGACCGCGTCCTCTAGAACTTATATCTAACGACGCGCTTTAATCTGATTTAAGAAAGTTTTATGAATTAGCCATTGTTTTACTGATTATTCACGGAAAAGTTTTATGAAAAGAGTTTAATAGATGAAAGCAAAGTAGTTCTACTATGGCCTTATTACATCAAATAATTCCCAAAATTTAAATTCAAATTACTTAAAATAAAATAGCCCAAATAAAAATGAACTTCTTGCTGAGCATGGCCAACCCTAAGCATCTGCCGGCCCGGTCCATCACTGATCATCACCTGAAAAATGTTCCCATAACGGGGTGAGTCAAACAGACTCAATGCGTAACCAACACTAAGATTTAACAACTTAGGCATATGTTCACATATTACATGCATATTCATATAACAAATAGGAAATAATGATGCAACCCAAACCCAAACCTATATGCCATCCGCTACACATCACCCGTACCAACCATCACACCGTGGGGACTACTAAGTCAACCCTCCATCCGCTACACACCATCGAAGGCAGTTGCTGCAGTCGACTTGCTCATCGTCCTTATAAAATTTATGGTCTTAGGTCACCACATTCAAATATCGTGGTCTTAGGTCACCACATTCAAATATCGTGGTCTTAGGTCACCACATTCACTTCCCCTTTTCATATAACCCATATGCCCCATATCATACATATCATGCATTAACATGCCAAATTCTTATTTCACATTCTTATAATGTCATATGTGTGCCGTAACATATTTTTAACATAATCCTCGTAGGAGTAGGAAACGTACATGAGTACTTTTGTACCATAGCATGGTATCTTAGCCATATTCACATTCTTATAAACATGCACATTTTAATTATTACCATAAATCTTATTAAAAAGTAGTGTGGGGTACACACCTGATTCGCTTTAGCAAGTTCACTCCAAATCCCGAAAAGCTTGATCTAATGCCTTAGATCCTAAATCTCGACATTTGATCAATCACTTAATACTTAGTAAAGAGCCATTCGACCATAAAACCAAATCCCAAAGAGGATTAGTACACTTAAATCCTTACCTTGCTACCGATTGATGTCTAATCAAATCTTTGGAAACTTTGTATCCTTCTTTCTTGAAATCGGCAATCACTAGATTACTTGAATAGATTAGTTTCAGCTTTTAAATATTAATGAAACACATCTATTTACTCAACATGGCCTTGGCCTAATGCTATAGATACTTTCCTTATGGATTTTAAATCCCGAAAGTCACTGAATAACTAGGGAACACGCGGCCTACGGTGTACCTTTGGGAAAAGAATTTCTCCGTCCTTGTAGTCGACACTTAGTAAATCCCGAAAGATCTCTTCAAAGTTTTGGCAACAAGATATTAATGGGGTTAGTCTTAGATTTCGGTAAATCTTAAAAGAAAAAGGTTGAAACTGAATGAGATCTTACCCTTACTTTAGAGATTGGCAATCCTTGCTTGAACCTTTAGCAATATTCGGCTATGTAGGCTAGAAGGATCTTGATTTCGGCTTTTGATTGGTATAAAGAAATCGGCTAATGATGGTATCTTGAGGAGTTTATGGATTCGATTTTAATGGAGATCACAAAAGCTGTGAAGAATTTGGCTAGGCTTACTTTAGTTTTCGGCTTTGGCTAACAAAAAGAAGAAGAAGAGATGCTCTAGGAAATTCGGAGGAGAGAATAGTTGAAAGAAGATATGATGAATGGCTCTCTTTTCCTTTAGTAGCCAAAATTACTAACTTAAAATCCTTTACTTGGCCATCACTCCTATTTTGATAACTTTATCGCTTTAATTTAGTAAAACTTAATCCAATATTTATCTCTTATCTCTTAATAAAAATAATAATAATAGTCCATCATTATCTATCTATTTAGCCGAATTTTAAAGAGAATTAAACTCTTCCCCAAGTGCCTTGGTGTCGTCCAACTCCATTGCACCTTGCAGCAAGATAAAACTCTTTTATTTGCTTCCCACGTGACTCGAACCTAGGCTCCTTCCCCCTTGATTGTGGCGTCACTTACTGGGCTTTAAGTGGTGCCTCCTAGCCACTTCTCCAAGCCCATTCTTGTGTCAAATTTCTTCATTAATTTTCTTAAGACCACCTTGCCTTAGTTTCCTCTTTTAAACTTAACATTTCTAAAACATTTCCTTACATTCCCAAGTTTCCAAAAATGTTCACTTTCCTCTTTTAAACTTAACATTTCCAAGTTTCTAAAAATGTTCACCATACATTCATAATACATAAGACATGCCATTTCGTATAATTAAATCAAAAATGCATAGGCCTATTTTCAGGATGTTATAGTTCTACCCCCTTAAAAATAATTTCGTCCTCGAAATTACTTACTAACGAATAATCGTACAATCTAACTCACCACACTACGCTATTGCTGCGCACTCTGATCTTAATAAAACTAACACATTTCTTATGTACAATTCCAAAGTTCACATCCAAGGTTTCATATCATTCACTAACAATACAAGAACGAACTAGCTCTATAATAAACAAGGCAATAAAGCCATTCCAGAAATAAGAAACTTACCTGTTGTCACATCTGGCACATCACTCTCCTCGCGATGGTCGACTGCATAAACCAACCTTGGCTGCCTTGCATCTGAACCTTCAGCACCTCCGCTTGGTGCTCCACGGCCACGGCTGGAACCATTTCCTTCATATTCGGACCACGACCCCACTGAGGCTGCTGTCCCCCTTTACCAGGCTGATTAACATTCTGAGCTACTGGTTGATTCCCATCTGGTCTCATCGGACAGTCTTTAATCATATGGTCCTTTGACCTATACTTAAAACATCCTCCCATCTTTTTCCAACATTCACCTAAGTGCTTCTTCCCACATTGTTCACAAGTAGGTATCGCCTCCAAGAGCAACTTGTCGACCTCATGACCCTTCAACTCTAGGCCTCTTTTGCTCATTCCTGGATGGCCATGATGATCCAAATCCTCTCTTCTGCCTATTTCGATCGGAGTTCTCCCTCACAGACTCCTTAATACCCTCAGCCACTTTGGCCTTTTCCACTAATACAGCAAACTCCCGCTCCTGTTGCGGGGCTATCAATAACCTTAGGTCATCTCTTAGTCCGTCTTCAAACCGGACACACCGTTCATGCTCAGTAGACACTATGCCTCGAGCATAACGGCTCATCCTTAAGAATTCAGCTTCATACTCAGCTACGGACTTGTTTCCTTGAACTAGTCCTAGAAAAGCCTTTCTTTGGGCATCAATATAATGAGTGCCAATATACTTCTTCTGGCATGCTGCTTTAGCATAATCCCATGTGAGTTCCTCAGCTGTAGCACCATCCCGCATCGTGAGCCACCATTGATATGACTCATCGCGAAGAAGCGACACCATTCCTTTTAGCTTTTCCTCGTCAGTTAAGTCGAGCTCATCCATAATCCGCTCAGTCGCCTCCAACCAATACTCTCAGCGATATTGGGTGCTACACTTGATACACCGCGAAACACTTCAGCTCCATTGGCTCGGAGTCGCTCAGGTACCGACTTTCGAGCTCCCATGCCTCCACCGCTCTCGCTACTCTTTCCAAGACCATGACGCCATCGCCAGACACAAAGATCATCCCCGTCTGAGCTTGCTGCTCGACATCAACAGCTGGGGGTGGTGGCGGTGGTAACTCATCATCAAACTCTTGACCCGATCTAACGGGTTTTGACACAGTCATTCTTCCTCTACCGCGTCCATGACGACTGCGTCCTCTAGAACTCATATCTAACTACGCGCTTTAATCTGATTTAAGAAAGTTTTATGAATTAGCCATTGTTTTACTGATTATTCGCGGAGAAGTTTTATGAAAAGAGTTTAATAGGGGTTCTTTCGATCATTCAAAGTTTCAAGTCTTCCATCTTAGTTCACAGAAAAGCACATCCATTCCATAGTATCTCACATACACATTCACTCTTCGGACATTTCTGTCCGTTCCTATCCCAGGGGTATTCTTGTAATTTGTCCTACAAGGATATTTTTGTAATTTGTCAAAATAAGGTTCCTTGGTGTTTTTGTCAATAAGGGTATTCTGGAAATTTTGCATTCCCGGGGGTATTTTGGTAATTAACCCGGGTAAATTTGTAAATCTTGATAAATCAAGGGTACTTTGAAATTTACAAAACTTGAGGGTTTTTTTTGAGAATTTATTTTCCAAATCAATGTTATTGCAAAAATTTTTGAAGATCAGGGGTCATTCTGGTAATTTTGTAACTCGGGGGTATTTCGATAATTTACAGGTTAGGGGTAATTTCGTAAATATTTTTTTCCATAATCAAGGTATTTTGATATTTTGTAAATTGAGGGTTCCTTTAAGCAAAGTAGTGAAATTTTGATAAGAACTGTGGGTATTTGGAAATTTCATAAACCAAGGGCATTTTTGTAGATTTCTAATTTGAGGGTACTTCGGTGATTTTCCCTTCTGAGGGTATTTTGGTCATTTGCACTGGTTAGGGGTAACTTGGTAATTTTGCAAATCTAGGGTAATTTCGTAAAATTTACAAATCAGGGTGTCTTTGATATTTTATAAAGTTTTTGGATATTTTTGCAAGATCAGAGGTTGTTATTTGAAATCGAGGGTAGTATGGTAATTTTGGAGAATCAAGGGCATTTTAGTAATTTTACCACTAAGGGTATTTAGGTAATTTTGTAAATCAAAAATTCTTAGAAAGTTTTTCCAAAATAGTAATTTTCATAATTTCAAAAGGGTAGTTGGTTGACTTTTAAAACTAGGGTTTCCATAAAAAATATGGCTAGTCCCTTTCGGGTTTTAGTTATTGGGTTTAGCCTGTGACTAAGTCCTCTTGGTTAGGATGAACCATCACTACGCACCAAGTAGGATTCGAGTGGGTAGGAGGTGAGTCACTAGGACTGCTTAAATACCAAGCTCCCACTGAAACCAATCCTAGACATGCACACAACGGTTGCCACACCCTAGCTCGGTGACTTGGACACAGGTTTGTTTAATTGTGCCTTAGAGTTTTATGTATTTGTTGGGGTAAACTAGTCCTAGGGTTTAATTCCTAATCCACTAGTCTACGTCCCTATATATATCCCCACATATAAATCACAAAGAGGTTAGGAGTACTTACCTGGTGGACTTGGTGCCTGAGACTCAAAGCCATGCCGTAAAGCCTGTTTATTTCTTAGAAAAGTCCACTTTCAAAAGACAGAAAACATTTTGGGCCCTAAAAGCCCTCAAGGCTGAGTTTTGAATTTGGCTCTGATACCAAACTGAAACACCCCAAACCCAGCCCACGAGCCTTGATCGGATCTGGTATGTTCCCCGGTGTAAACCGTTTCAAATTCTTTTGTTACTTAGGAAAAACTTGTGTGTTTTGAAAGAAAGATTGTTTTGGGTTGGGCTTGAGGTGAAAACAAGTTTATTTCATTATTAAAATCCTTTACTTTAGGTGACAAAACGTTTGGGCTTTGTTTTAAAATAAATTTACTTAATCTTTTTAATAAATAAAAGTTTGTAAACGTAATAAATGGAAGCAAAGTAAAGTAGTTCTATTACATCAAATAATTCCCAAAATTTAAATTCAAAATACTTAAAATAAAATAGTCCAAATAAAAATGAACTTCTTGCTGAGCATGGCCAACCCTAAGCATCTGCCGGCCCGGTCCATCACTGATCATCACCTGAAAAATGTTCCCACAACGGGGTGAGTCAAGCAGACTCAATGTGTAACCAACACTAAGATTTAACAATTTAGGCATATGTTCACATATTACATGCATATTCATATAACAGATAGGAAATAATGATGCAACCCGAACCCAAACCTATATGCCATCTGCTACACATCATCCGTACCAACCATCACACCGTGGGGACTACTAAGTCAACCCTCCATCCGCTACACACCATCGAAGGCAGTCGCTGCAGTCGACGTGCTCATCGCCCTTATAAAATTTGTGGTCTTAGGTCACCATATTAAAATTTCGTGGTCTTTGTTCACCACATTCAAATATCGTGGTCTTAGGTCACCACATTCAGATTTCATGGTCTTAGGTCACCACATTCACTTCCCCTTTTCATATAACCCATATGCCCCATATCATACATATCATGCATTAACATGCCAAATTCTTATTTCACATTCTTATAATGTCATATGTGTGTCGTAACATATTTTTAACATAATCCTCGTAGGAGTAGGAAACATACCTGAGTACTTTTGTACCATAGCATGGTATCTTAGCCATATTCACATTCTTATAAACATGCACATTTTAATTATTGCCATAAATCTTATTAAAAAGTAGTGTGGGGTACACACCTGATTCGCTTTAGCAAGTTCACTCCAAATCCAAAAGCTTGATCTAATGCCTTAGATCTTAAATCTCTACATTTGATCAATCACTTAATACTTAGTAAAGAGCCATTCGCCATAAAACCAAATCCCAAAGAGGATTAGTACACTTAAATCCTTACCTTCTTTGCGATTGATGCCTAATCAAATGCGAAAACTTTGTATTCTTCTTTCTTGAAATCGGCAATCACTAGATTACTTGAATAGATTAGTTTGACTTTTAAATATTAATGAAACACATCTATTTACTCAACATGGCCTTGGCGAATGCTATAGATACTTACCTTGTGGATTTTAAATCCGAAACTCATTTGAATAACTAGGGAACACGCTGCCTATGGTGTACCTTCGGGAAAAGAATTTCTCCTTCCTTGTAGTCGACACTTAGTAAATCCCGAAAGATCTCTTAAAGTTTCAACAACAAGATATTAATGGGGTTAGTCCTAGATTTCGGCAAATCTTAAAAGAAAAAGGATGAAACTGAATGAGATCTTACCCTTACTTTAGAGATCGGCAATCCTTGCTTGAACCTTTAGCAATATTCATCTATGTAGGCTAGAAGGATCTTGATTTCGGCTTTTGATTGGTATAAAGAAATCGGCTAATGATGGTATCTTGAGGAGTTTATGGATTCAGTTTTAATGGAGATCACAAAAGCTATGAAGAATTCGGCTAGGCTTACTTTAGTTTTCAACTTTGGCTAACAAAAAGAAGAAGAAGAGATGCTCTAGGAAATTCTGCAGAGTGAATAGTTGAAAGAAGATATGATGAATAGCTCTCTTTTCCTCTAGTAGCCAAAATTACTAACTTAAAATCCTTTACTTGGCCATCACTCCTATTTTGATAACTTTATCACTTCAATTTAGTAAAACGTAATCCAATATTTATCTCTTATCTCTTAATAAAAAATAATAATAATAATAGTCCATCATTATCTATCTATTTAGCCGAATTTTAAAGAGAATTAAACTCTTCCCCAAGTGCTTTGGTGCCGTCCAACTCCCTTGCTCCTTGCAGCAAAATAAAACTCTTTTATTTGCTTCCCACGTGACTCGAACCTAGGCTCTTTCCCCCTTGATTGTGGCGTCACTTACTTGGCTTTAAATGGTGCCTCCTAGCCACTTCTCCAAGCCCGTTCTTATGTCAAATTTCTTCTATTAATTTTCTTAAGACCACCTTGCCTTAGTTTCCTCTTTTAAACTTAACATTTCTAAAACATTTCCTTACATTCCCAAGTTTCCAAAAATGTTCACTTTCCTCTTTTAAACTTAACATTTCCAAGTTTCCAAAAATGTTCACCATACATTCATAATACATAAGACATGCCATTTCGTATAATTAAATCAAAAATGCATAGGCCCATTTTCAGGATGTTACACCCTAATTGGCACATGGCCTAGGACACGAGCGTGTGAATTGGCCATGTTGCATAAGTCAGTATACCCTATAAGATTGGCACAGCCTAGCACACAGCCTGGCACACGGGGGTGTGTGGCCACTTTGAAGGGCACACGGGCTAGACACATGGGCATGTGGTTGGCCGTGTGACCCAAGTCAGTATGTACCCCCTATTTTCACACGGCTGGAGACACGGGCGTCTCACACAGCCTAGTCACACGGGTGTGTGTCCTCCGTATTGAGAAAAAATTTCAAAGTTTCAAGAAAGTTTTATAAGTTAATGATTTAGTTTCGCTCCTAAAGCATGTTTAAGGCCTCGTAGGCTATTGTAGGGGACAAATTGAATGATGATTGTATGAAATGATTGAATGCATGAGAAAAGTATGGTTATATGTGTTATAAGACCGGTAATGCTCCGTAACCCTATTCCAGCGTTGAATACGGGTGAGGGAGTTCTTTGGAAACAATATAGTATAGAAGAAGCTACCCGGTAATTAGAGGAAATAATGAGATAACAATACCCAAACCTCTTTATTGGTAAGATTTTTGAGGACGAAAATTCTTTAAGGGGGAGAGTTGTAATAGCCAGTTTTTAGTGGAATCAGAATAGTGGTTTCAGGACCACAAATTCGAGACAAAAAGAAAATTATTTTAATATTATTGCGTGGTCTGCATTATGATAGGAAAAATGTATGAAAATTTTGATAAGAAAAGTTTTTAGATTTCATGTTTAATTATGGAAATGACCAAATTGCATAAAATGTAAAAGTTGAATTCTAGTAGCTATAAGTATCAAATAACTATGTAGTTCAAAATTTGAGGTCCTTATATGGTAATTATACCATTAAGAAAAGTTAGTAAATATTTTGGTGAATCATCCATGGAAAATTAGAAAAAGAAAAGGACTAAATTGGAAAGTAGGAAAATAAGGATAATATAATAATTAAATAGAAATAACATATTATAATTATCTTCTTCCCAAAATACATGGAAACCCTAGGAAAGAGAAATGAAATCAAATAAGCTTAATTAGGAAAGTAATATAATCCTGTTTTTAGTAATTTTTATATTTTCGAGATCGTAGTAACTTAATCTATCTATTTTGGGGATTAATTTGAAAAGATATCAAATTATAGAAATTTTTCCATGGATGAATATGTTGAAATTTTGAAATTTTTGGTAGAAAACGAAAAGTTGTTGATAGATAAACAACTTTTACAAAGAGAATTTTGATGAAATTATGATTTAGGGACTAAATTGAAAAATTGTAAAACCCATGAAAAAATTCTCATTTTTGGTGAAATTCATGGAATGTTGTTAAGACATGTAAAAATTGCTTAGGCTTGGAATAAGGATTAAATTGCATGAATTTTATTTTCTAAGCCTAGAGACAAAATTATCATTTATAAAAAGTATGGGGGCAAAATGGTAAATTTTACTAGAAAGTGAATTGAATTCAATTGAGTATGAAATGGATTAAATTGATGTTAAATTTATTTATATAGATTCGAAAAGATCAAATAAAGAGATAGATCGAGGAAAAGAAAAGGTGACAGATTAGTAGATTATCATATATGAACAAGTGTCGAGGTAAGTTCGTGTAACTAAATTGTGTTTATTTTTATGATTGAATTAAGTGTGGTATGTATTTATGTGAATTATATAAATTTTATAAATGTATGAAATAATCACATTTTCGATAATGTCCGAAAAATATATATGTGTTAATATATCATACATACTACTTGTATTTGGCTTTTATTATAAGTGTCAATTTGGTTGGAAATATGTTGGGGGTGTTGATGTAGGTGCAAGGTAAAAAGTGAGAAATAAGGCTTGGAAAATGGCCTTATGTTGTCCACACGGGTGTGTGTCTTAACAGTCTGTGACACACGACCATGCGCAGGTTATGTGGTTTGGTCTTGTGTCCCTTGTATCTTAAAAATTGAGAAATAGGATGCTCAAAATTGAGCACACAGGCAGAGACACATGGCATGTGTCTCAACCGTGTGTGATTCATGACCCAGCTCATGGGCGTGTGTCCTGGCCGTGTAATCCCTGTACCTAATTTTCAAAAATTAAATTGTTCACACGACCTAGCACACGAGAGTGGGGTTGGCCATTTGACCCAAGTTAGAGAGTTACACGGGTAAGGACACAGGCTGGGACATGGTTGTGTTTCTCACATCGATTGCCCACATGGCCTGGGACATGGGTGTGTCATTGGCCGTGTGGCTCACACGGCCTAATCACACAGGCATGTGTCCCCTACACCTAAGAAAAAATTTGAGATTTTGCAAAAAATTTTGTGATCCCGATTTAGTCCCGACTTGATTCTAAT
Source organism: Gossypium rotundifolium (assembly GCA_025506655.1). Classification (NCBI taxonomy): domain Eukaryota; kingdom Viridiplantae; phylum Streptophyta; class Magnoliopsida; order Malvales; family Malvaceae; genus Gossypium; species Gossypium rotundifolium. The sequence continues at coordinate 44,095,428 of CP106725.1, read as the reverse complement.
ATGTATTTTGGGCCTCGAAGACCCATTTAAGGGACATTGTGATTGATTGTGATTGATTTTAGGAAATGAATTAGTAAACAACATAAATTAACTGTAATTGATTTGTAAACTCTGGTAATGCTCCGTAACCCTATTCCACTTACGGATACGAGTTAGGGGTGTTACAGTTTCTCCACGTCACGACAACATGACGAAGGTAGGGCAATATGTTGCTGATTCATTGGACGATAATTTTTGGATTATTTCATTTAACAATATCTCCCATTAATTAGTATCCAAAGTGTAACTAGGGTAAGTAAACTCCAAGAAACATGTAGCCTATATAACTCACTTTAGAGTCACCGGGATTGGTGTGCAAAGTTAGAGCTAGACAATTTTATTAAGTTTTTAGTTGTATTTTATTTTTATGTTTGTTTATTCAGAATTCTTCTTATTCTGATGTGAAGATGATTGCGAGCTGATCTGCCAAAATTCTGTGTAGTAGATTAAACTAGTGTTCGCACTTTAGGAGCTTGAACATGAGCATTTTAGTTAAGTTTTAATTATATTTTCGTAAGTGTTAGTTAAGTTAATAAAATATGTAATATGAATCCTTTATTGACCTTAGGGGGCGAATGAGGCCTAAAGGTGAGCTTATATACTTTGTGAGTGTGTAGGAGACCATTAGAAGGTGTATTAACTCAAAACTAGTCACTAGGTTGCAACACGGAGCATGCAATGTCGTAACATAGAGAGCAAAATATAAGAATTCCAAGACTGCCTTCAATGTCACGACACAGCTTGAAGGTGTCACGACATACCCCTGAAGACACCCTAAAGCTAAACATACTGCCCTCGATGTAACACCCCAAACCCGGCCCACGAGTCCTGACCGGATCTGGTATGTCACGGAGTAAAATAATTTGAGTCATTTTGAAAGTTTGGTGAAAACTGGGTAAAATTTGGCTAAGGTATGAAAACGGGGTTTGAAAACTTAGTTGGGCTTTTATAAACATGGTTGGGCTGAGAAACCCTTTTGAAAACATTTGATCATGTAGCAATTTAAAATCGTCTGAGTTTTTGGGGACTTGGTAAATTTTGTTACCCGATGGTAACTTCCTTGAAAACTCGTAGTAGTTACTTAGTTTAAAAAAAATAAACTTTTAACCGGTTCAATTAATTTTTATAAAATTCCATTTGTAATGTAACATGAGTAAAATAAAGCAATAAAATAAACACCCAACAATAATTATCGGCCTTATTACAAACCCAAAATGAAAACTTAGAAAATAAATAATAATAACTTTAATAAAATGAATTTAAATCCTTCGACAAGCATGGCCGCCTCGAGTCCTCTCCGGCTCCATCTCTGCGTTCTACTCATCTGCAAAATGTTAAGGGAAAGGGGGTGAGTCACCAAGACTCAGTGTGTAATCCCCCACTCGGTAAAGCAACTCATACACAAGTCATTAATAAACATGCACATGCAACCCAACTTAACCATCCAAAACACCTTTCTCTACCCCGTGTGGTACCAAACCACTGGTGGTGCCAAACCACTGGTAACCGAACTCATGATATAAATGTGATACCAAATCACTGGTGACCAAAGTCACGAATAATCCATCTATGGGGCCAACCCACGTGTGATACCAAATAACTAGCGATGATCCCGTATCTCAAAAGTGGGGCCAACCCACGGTGGTGTTAACCACGAGGGGCGAGTCGCTATGAGGTGCCAAACCTCCGTGTCCAAGACACGAATGTGATACCAAATCACTGGAGGTACCAAACCTCTGGTGTTCGAAGACACGAATGTGATACCAAATCACTGGTGTCCGTCGACACGAATATCACTTCCCCCTCCTCTCATATTACCCATGCCAATGTAATAAATAAACAAATCATGTCAATATACTTTGATATGTATCTCATAACAAATATATCATAAATCGTAGATCATGATTTCTATCCACATGTATTTACAACATATCGAAACGGACTTACCCAAATCCTCATTCATACCATTATGGTATCATATCCAAATCTCATCGTCTTTCCCACTTTCATAATATGATTAGTTATAACACACATAAATACATATATAAACCAAGTTATAAAGTGTGTAAGATACACACCTTTCACCAAAGTAAGAACTAACTTCCGGAGATCCGATCTATCACACTAGATCACCTTGTCCTACAATCGACCAACACTTAAATTATAAACAAAAGCCATTCGGCCCTACCACTAAATCCAATGAGTTATCACTTCGAAAACCAAGTCTTACCTAAACTTACCCAAAACAATAGTCAAGATATGAGGATTAGATTGATTGCTTCCAATGTCCCGAGGAGTCTATAAGAAATCGGTTTTAGAATGGTTAGAACCTTACAAACCAATGCCTAAAGATTCGGCCTTTGTCCACAAGAAAAATAACTTGGAAAAGAGAAAAGAATTGAAGGACATACGATCATGAATACTTACCTATTATCCAAAATTGATTGGAGAAAAAAGAGCACCCTTTGCTTGATGTTCGGCCAAAGCTACACCAAAAAGGGTGGAGGGGATTCGGCTAAGAAAAACAAAAGAGATGCTGAAATTTTCAAATAATTTTGGGCAATTGTATAAGGGAATTTCGGCAGCAAGGTGGTAGGGGTTCGGCTAATGGAGGAAGAAAAAGGAGAAAGAAAAGAAGTAGGGGGATTAATGGTGGTTTTCGGCTAAATGGAAGGAAAAGGTGCTGGAAAATTTTGAGCAATTTGCCTAGGGAAATTTGGCCAACAGCTTGTGAAAGAAAAGAAAATATGGCTCAATGATTTCGACACTCTCCTTGTGTAATACTAAATGAAAATTGGATGGCCCTAGAGAGTCCCTCATACGGCCATAACCTCTCCCTTTTTGTGATAATTCAGCCCTCATTTATCAAAGATTTAATCAAAGTTTATCTAACTTCTTATCCCCTAGCTACTCTCACAATTTGAATGAAAATAAAATTGCAAAAGCCACTCTCTTCCAGCCGATTAAGTGCAGGAGAAATAATAAAAAAAAAACTTTATCCTTATCATTTAAGGAGTCCAATTTCATGCCATTACCTTTCTCCATTCACGCCTTGGGAAAAAATAAAACCAAATTCTTTGCTATGTTGGCTCGAACCGGTGACTGCAATGAAGAAGAACCCACTAAGCACTCCAAACCAACTCTTCCAACCCGACTTTCATGTCAAATTCCCTCTCGATTTATTTATAAATCCTTTATAATGGGCCATTTTTCCTTTCAACGCCAAAGCCTAAAAAAACAAACTCCTTGCGCCTACCATGACTCGAACCCGAGTTACGCCTCTCATAAGTGGCGCCCAAGCCACTCCAACCACCGGACTTTCATGCCATGAGCCTTCACGAATTAATTTTAAGGCCTTCCTTCTTAAGCCCATCACTATATAAAAAAAACAAAAGCGCTCAATGCTCCTCCCATCACTCGAACTTGTGACCAGCTCTCCCTTCACCTCCAACACGCATGGGACCACTTAGCCAACTAGATCCTTGTGTCAAGTCCTTCTAAAATTTTTCTTAACCCCTAATTCACCTAGCCTTCCTCCTTTTACACACTTAAAAAGAATTTTTTTTTTATTTCCAAATCCGACCTAATTCGGGGTTATTTCTAGACCTTTAAAACATGTCTAGCAATCAAAATATTTATTTCTTGAAGCCCACATGGAAATTTATTTAAATTACAAATAACCCCTAATTTAGGGTGTTACAATTCTACCCTCCTTAAAAATAATTTCGTCCTCGAAATTACTTACTAATGAATAGTCGTACATCTTAACTCACCGTACTAGCTTATGCTGCGCATTCTGATCTTAATAAAACTATCTTACTTCCTAAGCACCATCTTTAAGTTCGCGTCCCTTAGAACTTATTTCTAACGTCAAGATTTAATCCGATTAAGAATTTTATGCATTAGTACCATGTTTCACTTGATTACCCGCGAAGAAATTTTATGATAGAAGTCTTAGGAGTGATTCTTTCGTATCACACATGCACACAGTTTTCCATTCATTCATTCAAAGAGACGTTGTAGTTTTCATGGTGATTGTTTTTCCACTACCCAGGGGTATTTTCGTAATTTGTCCTATAGGGGTATTTTTGTAATTTTTTTAACAAATACTGGTTCTCGGATGATTTTGTCAAAAATTATTTTAAAACTCTTAATTTCCTGGGGTATTTTGGAAAATTTTGAAATCCGGGGGTATTTCGGTAATTTTGGACCTCAGGGGTATTTTGATAATTTTTCACAAATCAGGGATATTTCAAAAGTTGTAAAACTTTGAGAGTTTTTTTAAATTGCATTTTCCAAAATAGTGATGTTGCAAAATTTTTGAAAATCAGGGTTATTCTGGTAATTTTGTTGGTTAGGGGCAATTTTGTAATTTTCTAAAATCATGACGTTTTTGAAATCTAAGGTTTTTGGGCAATTTTTATGTGATGAAATTTTTGATACCGTGGGTATTTTGGAATTTCATAATTCAAGGGCATTTTTGTAATTTTACCCCTAAGGGTATTTTAGTAATTTCACATAATCAGGGTATTTTCACAAAATGCTTTCCAAAAATTGGGCTCTAAGTGATTTCACATAATAAGGATATTTTGAAAATTTTCTATTTAAAAATTTTTCATACGGGGGGTATTTTGGTAATTTTCAAGCCAGGGGTATTTTGGTCATTTTTCAAATTGAGGGGTATTTTGGTCATTTTTTTTAAAACAAGGTTTTAATTTCTTCAAAAACAAAATGGCTAGTCCCTTTCGGGTTTTAATTATTAAGTTTAGCCTGTGAGTGTGTCATCTCAGCTAGGATGAACCGTTACTACGCACCAGGTAGGATTCAAGTGAGTAGGAGGTGAGTCACGAGGACTGCTTAAATACTAGGCCCCCACCGAATCCAATCCTAGAAATGCGTATAACGATTGCCACATCTTTTGCTTAGTGACAACTCACAGGGTTGTTTAGAGAATTATTAAGTCTTATGAATAGTTGAGGTATGCTAGCCCTAGGGTCCAACAGTTTCTACTCTAATAGTCTACGTTCCCAATTTACCCTTCAACCCCTCATCAAAGAATTCACAAAAATGGATAGAAGTACTTACCTCGGCGGATAGGTGCCGGAGACTCGGTGCCATGCTGTTCAAGCCAACAGTTTCTAAAAACATCATAATAAGGCCTACTTCGCAAAACTAAACATTTTGGGCCTTGGGCCCCATAAATGAAGTTTTGAACTGGCTCGATACCAAAATATAACACCCCAAACTCATTACCACGAGTCTGACCGGATCTGGTATGTCACGGAGTAAAATAATTTGAGTCATTTTGAAAGTTTGGTGAAAAGGGTAAAATTTGGCTAAGGTATGAAACCGGGGTTTGAAAACTTAGTTGGGCTTTTATATACATGGTTGGACTGAGAAACCCTTTTGAAAACATTTGATCATGTAGCAATTTAAAATCGTCTGAGTTTTTGGGGACTTGGTAAATTTTGTTACCCGATGGTAACTTCCTTGAAAACTTCGTAGTAGTTACTTAGTTTAAAAAAAATAAACTTTTAACCTGGTTCAATTAATTTTTATAAAATTCCATTCGAATGTAACATGAGTAAAATAAAGCAATAAAATAAACACCCAACAATAATTATCGGCCTTATTACAAACCCAAAATGAAAACTTAGAAAATAAATAATAATAACTTTAATAAAATGAATTTAAATCCTTCGACAAGCATGGCCGCCTCGAGTCCTCTCCGGCTCCATCTCCGCGTTCTACTCATCTGCAAAATGTTAAGGGAAAGGGGGTGAGTCACCAAGACTCAGTGTGTAATCCCCCACCCGGTAAAGTAACTCATACACAAGTCATTAATAAACATGCACATGCAACCCAACTTAACCATCCAAAACACCTTTCTCTACCCCGTGTGGTACCAAACCACTGGTGGTGCCAAACCACTGGTGACCGAAGTCACGATATAAATGTGATACCAATCACTGGTGACCAAAGTCACGAATAATCCATCTGTGGGGCCAACCCACGTGTGATACCAAATAACTAGCGACGATCCCGTATCTCAAAAGTGGGGCCAACCCACGGTGGTGTTAACCACAGGGACGAGTCGCTATGAGGTGCCAAACCTCTGGTGTCCGAAGACACGAATGTGATACCAAATCACTGGAGGTACCAAACCTCTGGTGTCCGAAGACACGAATGTGATACCAAATCACTGGTGTCCGTCGACACGAATATCACTTCCCCCTCCTCTCATATTACCCATGCCAATGCAATAAATAAACAAATCATGTCAATATACTTTGATATGTATCTCATAACAAATATATCATAAATCGTGGATCATGATTTCTATCCACATGTATTTACAACATATCGAAATGGACTTACCCAAATCCATATTCATACCATTATGGTATCATATCCAAATCTCATCGTCTTTCCCACTTTCATAATATGATTAGTTATAACACACATAAATACATATATAAACCAAGCTATAAAGTGTGTAATATACACACCTTTCACCAAAGCAAGAACTAACTTCCGGAGATCCGATCTATCGCACTAGATCACCTTGTCCTACAATCGACCAACACTTAAATTATAAACAAAGGCCATTCGCCCTACCACTAAATCAATGAGTTATCACTTGAAAACCAAGTCTTACCTAAACTTACCCAAAACGATAGTCAAGATATGAGGATTAGATTGATTGCTTCCAACGTCCCGAGGAGTCTATAAGAAATCAGTTCTTAGAATGGTTAGAACCTTGCAAACCAATGCCTAAAGATTCGGCCTTTGTCCACAAGAAAAATAACTTGGAAAAGAGAAAAGAATTGAAGGACATACGATCATGAATACTTACCTACTATCCAAAATTGATTGGAGAAAAAAGAGCACCCTTTGCTTGATGTTCGGCCAAAGCTACACCAAAAGGGAGGAGGGGATTCGGCTAAGAAAAACAAAAGAGATGCTGAAATTTTCAAATAATTTTGGGCAATTGTATAAGGGAATTTTGGCAGCAAGGTGGTAGGGGTTCGGCTAATGGAGGAAGAAAAAGGAGAAAGAAAAGAAGTAGGGGGATTAATGGTGGTTTTAATTAAATGGAAGGAAAAGGTCTTTGGAAATTTTGAGCAATTTGCCTAGGGAAATTCGACCAGCAGCTTGTGAAAGAAAAGAAAATATGGCTGAATGATTTCGGCACTCTCCTTGTGTAATACTAAATGAAAATTGGATGGCCCTAGAGAGTCCCTCATACGGCCATAACCTCTCCCTTTTTGTGATAATTCAGCCCTCATTTATCAAAGATTTAATCAAAGTTTATCTAACTTCTTATCCCCTAGCTACTCTCACAATTTGAATGAAAATAAAATTGCAAAAGCCACTCTCTTCCAGCCGATTAAGTGCAAGAGAAATAAAAAAAAACCTTTATCCTTATCATTTAAGGAGTCTAATTTCATGCCATTACCTTTCTCCATTCACTGGCCTTGGGAAAAAAATAAAAACCAAATTGCTGCTATGTTGGCTCGAACCAGTGACACAATAGCAATGAAATAGCAGCAGCCCCCTTTTAAGTGCTCCAAACCAACTCTTCCAACCCGACTTTCATGTCAAATTCCCTCTCCATTTATTTATAAATCCTTTATAACTGGGCCCTTTTTCCTTTCAACGCCAAAGCCTAAAAAAAACAAACTCCTTGCGCCTACCATGACTCGAACCCGAGTCCTGCCTCTCATAAGTGGCACCCCAAGCCACTCCAACCACTTGGACTTTCATGCCATGAGCCTTCACGAATTAATTTTAAGGCCTTCCTTCTTAAGCCCATCACTATATAAAAAAAAACAAAATGCTCAATGCTCCTCCTGTCACTCGAACTTGTGACCAGCGCTCTCCCCTTCACCTCCAACACGCATGGGACCACTTAGCCAACTAGATCCTTGTGTCAAGTCCCTTCTAAAAATTTTCTTAACCCCTAATTCACCTAGCCTTCCTCCTTTTACACACTTAAAAAGAATTTTTTTTATTTCCAAATCTGACCTAATTCGGGGTTATTTCTAGACCCTTAAAACATGTCTAGCAATCAAAATATTTATTTCTTGAAGCCCACATGGAAATTTCTTTAAATTACAAATAACCCCTAATTTAGGGTGTTACACTCAATGTCTCGACATGGAACCTAGTCTGTCCCGTTATCGCCTCTGTACAAGAAATAATTACGAGCTAGGGGCATTTTGGTCTGTACAATCAAACATTGAGCATGAGGAGGGTAGCTGACCTAGGGTTAAGGACGACGGCCACTCTAAGCGTAATATCCCTAAATCGAGTCTAGTAGTTTTAGGTGTATTTTTTGGGTTCCGAGCATGAATTTAGGAATTTTTTGTGTTAATAGTAATTTTTTAATTTAATTTAAGAGGTCAATTTCATCAAAAATCGATTAAACAATAATCTATAAAAATAAAAATATTTTTAGAAAATTAATTTTAAAGTGATTAGATAATTATTAGTGAAAATAATTAATTTGGGTCGAAAAAATTTTAAAATAATTCTTACTAGGAGTTAATTTGAGTCAAATTTAAATATTAATTAAATTGGATTTAATTATAAAATAAGGGAAATTTTGGAGTATTTATTTGGCAAATAAACCTTTAAAATCGGAATTTTGGAGGAAAAGGATCAATTGGTAAAGTAATAGAAATATAAGAGTGGCCATTGGGCAAATTTCCCAATTTTTAAATTTTTGGTGGGTTGTTTCGTTTGAAACACAATGCATATAGCCTACTTTTCACACCATTTGCATCAGATTAGAGAGTTGTAAAATTAATTTTCTTTGCATGGTTTTAAAGATCTATCATTAGAGAATAGATTCAACAAAATTCCTTCTCAAAATACTCTATTTTCAACCGAAATTATTTACAAAAGTAGCCAAAAATATTCTAAAATTTCTCAAGAGTCTTAAATCAAGATTTTCAATTAAAGGATTTAGAACGAATCAAAGGTAATTATTATTTCTAAACTTTTTTTTATGATGACTAGAAGCATATTTACATGATTTTTTTTTATCAATATCATCTTCTTTAAAAGCTTAAGGTGCTTTAATAGTGGATATTGAATTTTGAGAGGAAATCCACAAATCAATGGATGTTCCAACTCAAAATGGATCTATTAGAATATTTTTCATCTTATTTGTCAAGATTAAACATGTTTTGTAAAGTAATTTAAAGAAATTCAAATTTCATCATCTTCATGAACCCGTTTTTCAGATTTTTGTGAAATTTATTTGAATGTGAGATTGATGCTTATTATATGTTTATTTGGTCTATTATTGATGTTTGAAAGTGATTAGGAGGGCTGGAGTGATCGGTTTTGTGAGGAATCGAGTTTTCAACTTGATGATGCAAATCTGGTAAGGTAACTTTGCTTGAGAATTTCGTGTAGCTTAGTTGATGAAAATTTGTGTTTATTATATCTTTTGAAATGTGGTAATATCTATTTTATCTCTATTGAAGCTCCGAATCTTGAAGAGGATCGAGCTAATCTAAATTGAAGCTTGGATTTTCTTGGTTGATCACTTGGTTGTGGTTGAGTTTGTTGTATGGTTAGTGTTATTAAAGGAAAATTTGGTAATTGCCCTCACTTATGCTTAATTGGATGATTAATTACTGATTGCAAATATTTAATTGAGTTTTGGTTGGTTAATTTTGCAAGATTATTGATATATGTTTAAGTGATGAAATTTTTGTTAAGTGTTGGTAAGTGAGCATCTAGTGATTTTATGTGCTTGATTTGATTGATTATATTGGTGAACTAAGCAAGCATGATGGAGTTTTTGGTTCATGGTATGTTGATATTTCAATTGATAAATGGACATTGATAATAGGTAATTGGTATGCTAGATTTAGTTTGATGTTAAAATGGCTATGTTACATGATTCAGATATACATTTTAGCACTTTAAATTGAGCACATTATTGAATGAAATTATATTATGATTGATTGATTATATTGGCATTATAGTATGGTGGATCCATTGGATATAGTTGGCATGCCATAGGATTTGTGAGTACTCACCACATTGATATGTTATTTGTGAGCAATGAGGCTCTGGGTGGAATGATATGGAGTAGATAAGGGAGTGTTGAGCTTGTGTCTCCACCTAACAGTACTGATTTGAGGCGATATAAGGGAGCGTGTTGCCTTGGCCCGCTCAATCTAGTACTAGTTCTAATTTTGATTAAGAGTAAGGAGATCTATTTATCCGAATATGTTATCACTTGATTAAGCCATGATTGTATATGCCAATATAAATGTATGAAATGTTATATGATAAATTGATGATTATATGCCATGATTAATTATGATTTTTGATACATGGTTGAGCATATGACATTGAACTATTAGGGATTGATATTGTGATAGAAAATTTGTATTTGATTGGTTTCGATTTAAGCATGATTTGGGCGCTAATTCACTCGTCGATTTATTAACATTCACTTAAGCTCACACCCTCACATTCTTGCAAATAACCGACGAGATTAAGAAGCTAAGGAGTCAAGCAATAGAGTTCCAAGAGATTAAGGCTCGGTACAGATTTAGTTACATGTTTTAGAGATGTTAATCGGGCATTGTGGAACTTTCGGGACTTAGTTTAATTTTGGTTGTAATTGGAATTAGACATTGGAAATTTTAAATTTTGGATGGTTTTATAATATCATATATGCATGTTTGAGTTTGATTATTAAATAACTTACAATGTATTGTTGCTTGATAACACGGTGTGTGAGACATGATTTTTACACTAACCATTGTTTAAATAAAGCTTTGATGAAGTGGTTTACTAGTGACTAAGGTATGCCACTTGTTTGAATTAACCGGTGGGTGATATACATGAAATTGAATGTTTAATTCTATTTAATTGAGGCTTAATTGGTGTTAATAAATTTAATTAAAGGTGTATGGATATGTATGATATTTAATTGTAGCTAAATCAAGTTTAATTGGCTGTTAAAATACTCAAAATCAAGTTTAAAATCGAATTTTTCACGCAAAAAACTGCAGTGGAATGTTGGGGGTTTGAATTCTAGTCTTTTAAATTGGTTCTCTAGTCGGTTTAAATTACAAATTAGTCCTATAACTTGATAAGTCTAATTAGAGCATTAAATGATGAGGAAACTTGATAAAATTTTAGGATTAGACTTGTAATTGATAAAATTTGTTAGAAACACACTCAATTTAATATTCAGGTATAGTACTGATAGTTTGAAATTGTTACTATTTAGTCCTTAATGATAAAACTTGAATTAGACATAAAAAATAAACTCAGATTAAGCTGGAATTTTTAGTGTAACGCTCCAAAAATCTAAGTATTTATCTTTGCATGTTTTTAACACAAGTATCTGCTTGCTTCAATGGTTAAGTGATTTGGGTGTGTTTGGGAGTGTCTGAGAAGTCCTGAGTTCAAGCCTAGGCTTGTGAAAAAAGTTTTATTTTTAGGGAATAAACCATTGCCTATAGTTAGTAGGCTTTTAAATTATTGTGGGTAAAGCAAGACACAAAAAGCCTGTTGGTCTAGAGGGTAAGTGGCATGTTATCTATGCCAATGGACTGAGGTTCGAATCTTGGTAGAAGTAAGGGAGTATTATTTTGCTGCTGTGCCGTGGAGGTGTTGTAGTTTGACTGAAACACTGAAGTGGTTGAGAAGAATTCAAATTGAGTGGTGGAGGGTAGGTGTGATCAGATGGAGAGACTTGAGGAGGGATTTTAGGAGAAAATCAAGGGGAATGAGGGGGGAGAGGGAGTGTTGTGCCGAAATGGGACAGTGGGCACTCAAGAATTAAGCTAGAAGGGTGCTTCCCATTTTCAATTTTGTTTAGTATGTGTTGTTCTCTCTGTCAAAACCTCTTCTCCCCATTTTTAGTTTTTGCATTGTTTTTGTTCTCTTTGGCTGAATGTGGTAGGATTTTTAGGGCATTCTTCTGTTCCACTTTTTGACAACCTTTCTTTTTAGCCGAATACACCTTTTCTTTTCTTTTCATCTCCTCTTTTCTTCTTTCTCTGTGTTGGCCAAATATTGCCTCTTCCCAATTGGCACTATGTTGGCTGAACATGCCTCTTTGCCTCCGCCAATTTCTTTTCTCTCTTCTCCCCTAAACCGATTTCCTTCTTTCTCTCCCTCAAGTGTTGTGCTATTTCCAGTTCTGATCACTTCCAAAACCATTTCTCTTCCTCTGTCGATTGACTTTGCTCATTCATTTTTGCTTTAAATCGAGGGTGAGGGGCTATGCTAGTGCCAAATCCTTTCACTATTCTATGCTCTTGCTCTCTTTCGGTAAGTGTTATAGACGAATCATTATTCCCTTTCTTCTTCTGCCTTAAGTGGTAACTGATAACAATTGTATGGAAATTAAGGAAGGACTCAAGGAACTCCTAATCAATCGTTAAAGACTAAGATTTGTGGGAATCATCATGGTTCGATTGAAGGTTGGTGAGTGCTTGAGTGACTGTTCGTGACGAATCGAAACATGGTGTGTAAACACGACCCAAATCGTAAACCGTCAAAAGCCAAAAAAGTATGAAAATTGACGCTACACGAGCATGCGCTTGCTCGTGTGGTAATCTAAAAGCATAAAATGTGGGCGTTAGACTTTTGAGGCCGCCATGAGCGATTTCGTGGTCATGGGCCATTTTGGACCATGTTGGGCTGAAATAGGCAGTGTGTAACATCTTGAACTGGGCCTAGTAGGATTGGGCCCAATGGGCCTTAGGGGTAGTGGCGTTTAAATTTTTGAGAACAAGAGAATGGTACTAAGGCAAGTTGGACCTATTAGGTAGTGATTTTGGAAGGTTAGGAGGCTTTTATTAAGTCCCAGGTTAAAGTTAGGCCATAGGAAAAATTTTGGTTTTAGGTGAAAAAAACCCTGGGAGTTGGTAGGTAGGCTTTAAGAATAAAATATGGGGAAAATGACAAGTGGAGTGTGTGGTGTAGTGGCAAAGTGACGCCACTTAAGGAGCAAGGGGGGTGACGCCATAGAGGAAGGAAGGAGGTCCAAGGTTCAAGTCTTGGTGCTTGCATTTTGGTTTTCTTTTTAAATGGATTTTTGAATTTGGCCATAGGACTTATATTTAGTTGCACATGATTTTAAAAACAAAGAGCTAGTTGGTAAAGTGGCTAGCAGCGCGGGTTATGTTACAAGGGAGCCTGAGTTCGAATCTCATGAGAAGCAAGGGAGTATTTATTTTGCTAAGATGGGGCGGCAAAAGTTTGAGTTGGATTTAAACTTTGCTAGCGGAAGGATCCCACATCGAAAAGATACAAAGAAGGAAGGTGAAAAGCTAGATATATAAAGAGCATTCTAAGAGGAGAGAAAAGATACCTTGGTGGGCGTTGGGCATAGGAGCTTTGGGAGTGCGGTTTAGCAGGCTTCAGAATTCCTATCAGGTGTGTACCCTCTCTACTATAGTTGTAGAGCGGAAAATGCCGATAAGCCGGTCACACAACGATGGTAGCCACACGAGCGTGCGAGCGCATGTGTGGGGCTTCAACGCGATAGTTGGGGCCATCAGTAGTGTTCTTGTGGGTGTGGGCTATTAGGCTACGATGGCCTGAAAGGGGCCAAGTGGGCCCAATGGGCCCGGGGGCCCATATGAGTAAATTGTATGATTGAGTAGAAGATAGTGAACTAGACTATATAAATCTCATATATGTGGCTAGGTTTGGGCTAAATGGGCCACACGAGTGTGTGGGCCCACTTGGGCCGAGAATGGGCCTTAGTCCCATTCACATTATTATCTCTGTTTAGAATACTTGAGTCGTTTGAGGCGACAGTGGACCTTCTGTTGGGTCGTTAGCACCCTGATTTGTAAAACTACTTAAATATCCCTAGTTTGCGAAATTACCGAAATACCCTCAGATTATAAAATTACCAAAATACCCCTAGTTTACAAAATTATCGAAATACCCTAATTTGTAAAATTACCGAAATACCTTAATTTGTGAAATACCGAAATACCCCTGATTTACAAAATTACTGAAATACCCCTGGTTTGTAAAATTACTAGAATACCCCTAATTTACAAAATTACCGAAATACCCCTAGGTTACAGAATTACCGAAATACCCTTGGTGGGTAAATTATAAAAATACCCTTGGTAGGTAAATTATGAAAATACCCTTGGTAGGTAAATTACAAAAATACCCTTAGTAGGTAAATTACAGAAATACCCTCGATGGGTAAAATGATCGATATGCCCTTGGAGGGCAAAAAAATGATGAGAATGCCCCTACATGTTATATGATTATTCTTGTATGTGATTTATGATTGTTATCGTATGATTATTATTGTATGTTGCATTCATGTGTTATTATGTTGCATGGGGATAAGATTATTCGAAAGGGGAAGTGCAGATAGGATCGCATGGTCGCTGATAACGTGGATCCACCAAGGCTTTTAGCCACCGAAAGCGACTATCTTTGCACCGATAAGTTAGTCTTGCATAGCGGTGCTACATAAGGAGTGTAGGGATGGGTGGGTCGATTAAATCCCACGAGTCTGAGGTTGGTATGGGCATTAATGCATTGCATATGTGGTTTTATTTGAGATGGGCTCGAGCCCAAATAAATATGATTTGTGACATTTATGGGTTAAGGCCCAATCGAGGCTTTTATGGGCTAAGGCCCAATTGTCACCATTCTTGAAATGGGCTTCGCCCAAACTGTTGTGATTCATGTTCTTATTGATGAGGGTTATACTGCGAGTTTTCGTAAACTCACACCCTCTTTTAATATTTTTTTCTCGGGTAATCCTCGATAGCGGTTTGGCGTGATAGAGGACTCGGAGGTGGCCACACTACGACGATTTTGGACTCTAGTATTTTACTTATTTTTAACTTGGGTTAATATTTTGTAATAAGGCCTCTCTTAAATTACGTTTTAGTTTTGGATTTTTAGTTTATTGTGTTTTAAATCGCTAAACTTTGTATCACGATTTTCCAAAACAATATCGCTTTCAAAATACTACGCTTTTGCGAATAGGTCGTAAACATCACGTTTTCATAAGTCAGTCATTTTAATTAAGTTTCCGCAACAAACAAAGTTTTTTTTTGTAATAATTTTTTAATAAATGTCGATTAATAATGAACAAATGCAAACTGGGAATTTAGTTTTTATTATCAAGAAAGGTTTTCTAACGGAACCATGGTTTCTCGAAAAGCACCCCAATGTGACACGCCAGATTCGGGCCTAACTTCTAGGCCGGGTCTGGGGTGTTACACAGTGTGGGCCCAACGGGCTTGTGGGTCCACTCGGGTAAACCACACGAGCGTGTGGAGGATATTGGAATGAGCTGTGTAAATTTACATGGCTGAGACCAATTCTGGGCTATGTGGGCCACACGAGCATGTGGGCCCACATGGGCCACATTATGGGCCTTGGGCTTATTTGCACTGTTTGACTTTTAAGGTTGCACGGGTCGCCCAAGATGACTATGGACCTACTGATGGGTTGGTAAGTATACCTAAACTGATAAAATGGCTGTTATGCCCCTATGATATTAATTGACTTTATGCCTTATGTTATGTATGACTGTATATGAGCATGCCACGATATATATAGGTTGCATCCATGTGTGGTATGTTGCATGGGGATGGGATTATTATGATTAGAGGAAGTGTACTGTACTGGTAGCCCTGCTGCAAATACTGTTTAGTGCCGCAAACGGTGCTAATTTTTGTAGTGTAGGGATGGATGGATGGTTTTATCCCCACATGGAGTGTTGGGCTAGACGGAGTGGAGTGTAGAGGCTGGATGGGTAGGATTTCTAATTGTATGCCTAAACTGTTACTGTCATTGAAATGGGCTAAGGCCCACACTGATACTGATACTATTATGGGCTAAGGCCCACAATGATACTAATAATGTAATGGGCTAAGGCCCAACTAAACTAAACTGTTATTGATTTGGGCTTAGGCTAGACTATACTTGCTTACGGCCTAATTGGCCATTTTGCTTATATGGGATTACACACTGAGTTTTTGTAAACTCACCCTTCTATTTATCTGTACATGTAATCCCTAGTCTTAGGCGGATCGATACTGCGAGGGATTCGGAGGTGGCCACACAACCGCATCTATTGTTATATTTTCTTTTTATTTCAAATGATTTTAATTTGGGTATTCATTTTGTAATAAGGCCTCTTTAAATTTTAACTTTGAATTTGGGGGATTTTATTTATTTCAATTCACATCCGAGTAGTAGTAGGGCGCGTTTTTTAAAAGATATTTGTTTTTCCAAAACACCACATTTTCGTAACATACTATAAAAGTTTTCGTGTCAAACATGGTTTTAAAGTATAGTAACAAAATGATATGATCAATGTTTTGCTAAAAACAACTTAAGTTTTAAAAGAACAAGATACCCTAAATTTCTGTTAAGATTCATAAATGAGATTTAATAATACGCATGGGTTTTCCAAAGAAACTAAGCTTTCGAAAAACACTTTAATGTAACATCACCAGATTCAACCATAACATCTAGGCCGAGTTTGGGTGTTACACTTAGTGGTATTAGATCCCAATTTTAAAACTCGGCTTTGGTTCTTGGGTTGTTTTCTAAAACTTGAAATTTTCAAAAAGAATTGTTCCAAATGATTTGAAAGTATTTTGAAATAATTTTACTTGAATTGTGGTACACCGAGTCTCCGACACCGATATTGTAAGTCCTCTAAAACTTTTGTTCATTTAAAATGAAATATTGAGACTACTATAGGTAGTAGACTGTACTGAAAAAATTTTGGTTAGGGAAAAACTAAACCTGTAGTAAGACTGCATTCTACGAAAACAAACTCTTAAATATTGATACTGCTTTACATAATATATCTGTTAAACAACACTGGAATTGTAAACTGATGCATAAAATTGTTAAAAATAAGATAATACGCAAATAGATAATAAGTACTAGAGGTACTTGTGGAAAGGGTATAAGAGGCCGTGGCGGAGGCCGTAGAGGTGCTCAGGCTGGGTCTTCGTCATTAGGCCACATCCTAATGCTGAAGCTAGAGAGGCACCGGCTTCACCTGTGATTGAGACTGGGTCTCATGATCGAGTGGATGGAGAGAAGACGTATTGTCCCAAGCTATATTGTGAGTTCTGGAGAGGGTCCCTAGGCCCAATTCTTGTACTATAGGCCATGGGTCAGTTACGAAACAACTCCGGTCTAATGGGGCTGAGATCTTTAAGGGTATTACTGGAGTTGCCCCTAACGTGGCTGAATATTGGATTGAGGC
Organism: Gossypium rotundifolium; assembly: GCA_025506655.1. NCBI lineage: Eukaryota > Viridiplantae > Streptophyta > Magnoliopsida > Malvales > Malvaceae > Gossypium > Gossypium rotundifolium. The sequence continues at coordinate 44,078,123 of CP106725.1, read as the reverse complement.
TGCAGAGAGGATCATGGATGACCTCGACTGCACCTCCGAGTGGAAACTAAAAGGTGCATTGTCATTGTTACGAGATGAAGCCTATCAGTGGTGGCTTACAGTTAAAAAGGGTACTTAGGCTGACCGATTGACATGGGAATTCTTCAAGACTGCTTTTCGAGGGAAGTATGTGGGCGCTAGTTATGTGGATGCTCGAGGAGAGAGTTCCTCAATCTGACTCAGGGAGATAAATCAGTGGTTGAATATGAAGCTGAATTTTTATGATTGAACCGCTATGCGTGTGGTGGTGGCAACTGACTATGAGCGATGTTCGTTTCGAGGATGACCTCAGGGATAGTCTAAGATTTTTGATAGCTCCACAAAGGGAGCAAGATTTTCCACACTGGTAGATAAGGCGAAGATCGTCGAGGAGGTGAAGTATACTAAGCGTCTGAACAGAGAAAAGGGTAGGAATAAGAGGGATTCGAAGCCCTCAAGTTCCGTTTAGAGGCCGAATAAAAGGCCAGAGTGGATGGGATGGTCAGAGTTAGGGCCCCTATTGCACTACTGGACCGCAACCATTGTTGATGTGGTAGATGCCATCAGGGCGAGTGTTGGAAAAGGATTGATGCATGTTTAAGGTGTGGATCATTAGAGCACTGTATCAGAGATTATCCACAGAGGCTCGAACAGATGCAAGCTACAGGTCGGGGTTCTATTCAACCACCGAGAGGTGTTCAGCAGCCACCGAGAGGCCATGGTCAGGCCAGAGATGGAAATGGTATGGGACATGGTCATGGAGCACCGGGCAGAGGTGCTGGTCATACTGAGGTGAGGCAGCCAGCTCTGGTTTATGCTGTATGTCTCTGAAAGGATGGAGACGCCCCAGATGTTATTACTGGTACGTTTTTTTATCCATAATGTTCCTTACACTGCACTGATTGATGTTGGGTCTATGCATTCTTATATAGCATGCTCGGTGTCTGAGACTTTGGGTTTAATGGTTGAAACCACTACAAGTGAGGTTACTTTGTTGAGTCCTTTAGGGCAGTCAAAGTAAACAAATTGTTCAGAAATGTACCTTTAGAGGTTCAAGGAACCGTCCTTTTGTTTTATTTAATTATCATATAATTATTCATTTCCATTTTAACCTTTATAATTTTATTCCATTTCCACTAACTCATGTCCAAAAGTGTCCATGCATAAAATAAATGGTCTAATTGCATCATAAATACCTCATGCTTTAAAGACAACAACATTTTAGCCCTTACATATTTAACTATCAACTTTTTCATCTTACGCGGTTAAGCCCTTTTTATTAAATCGGCACTCAAACAACAAAATTAAAACACAAAAATTTCATGGATATAAATTCACACATAATAAAAATAAAAAAATAATTTTTAAATATTTTTCTAACTCGAGTTCATGGTCCCAAAACCACCATTTCGATTAGGGTCGAAACTGGACTGCTACATGTGATACATATGAGTATTTATATAATGATAGTGTGACGGCTCCTAACTATTTAAATTGTGTTTTCATATAGTAAATGGATCCCAATAGAGATGTGGCGGATGATGTAGAAAGTAATGCTGGCTCCCGCTGAAGGGACTGCCAAATGAAAATGAGAATAGACCTACGACTTTGAGTCAGAGAGGAGGAGAAGAGGCTAGGGAAGCTTTTCTCCACATGATGAATGCATGGTATACAGAGTTTGTTCGTACGAACCTGAATGCACAACCTTCTCCATCCCCACCTATTCCTCAACCTACCCCTGTAGCTTCCCAAGTGGTAGAAGTGGTAAGAAGAGAAAAGCCTCCGGTTGATAGAATCCAAAAACAAGGAGCCAAAGAATTTTGAGCTAGTAAAGATGATGATCTGGAGGGCAGAATTTTGGCTTGGAAATACCATCAGGGTATTTGATGAGTTATCTTGCACGCCTGAAGAGTGCATGAAGTGTGCGGTGTCTCTCTTGAGAAATTTCGCTTGTTAGTGGTGGAATACCCTTGTGTCGGTTGTACCAAGGGAAAGGATTACATGAGAGTTTTTCCAAGAAGAGTTTCGGGAGAAGTACATTAGCCAGAGGTTTATCGACTAGAAAAAGGAGAATTTCTTGAACTGAAACAAGGTAGAATGACAGTAACTAAGTATGAGCATGAGTTCGTGAGGCTCAGTAAGTACGCTAGAGAGTGCGTATCCACTGAAGCAATTATGTGCAATAAGTTTGAAGACGGATTAAATGAACATATCCGATTGTTTGTTGGCATCCTGGAATTAAAAGAATTTATTGTGTTAGTGGACCAGGCTTGTAAAGCCGAGAAGTTGGTTAGAGAGAAAAGAAAAGTTGAGGTGGAGTCTCGTGACTCAAGAAAGAGACAACTGAGTAAGTCATTTTAGTCCTCTTCCCAGAGGTCAAGAGATTTCCCTACTCAATCAACTACTTCAGCTGGGTTTTCGAATAAGAGTAATGGTAAACAGTACTCGAGGATTAAAGCTCAGACTTCTTCAGTTGCTAGTGTTAGGAACACACGACCTAATAGACCAGAATGTCTAAAGTGTGGCAGACGCCACCCCGGTGAATGCCGAGCACATGAGAGAGCTTGTTTTAAGTGTGGTTCTCAAGATCATTTTATTAAAGAATGCCCTAAGATGGCTGAAAAAGAGAAAATTCAGAGTGCAAGGTCAAGAAGAATTACTAGAGGGAGACAACAGAGAAACCTGAGAGTGGAACGAGTAGTAAGAGTACACCAAGAGAGCAGGCTGCGAGGTCCGAGGGTAGAGCGCCTTCGAGGACTTATGCCATTCACGCTCACGAAGAGGCATTATCCCCTGATGCAATTACGAGTACATTTTCTCTTCATGATACTAATGTTGTTGCTTTAATTGATACAGGATCTACCCATTCACACATTTTTATGAAATTAGTATCTAGTATGAGCATGGTTGTAGAGTCTATAGAGTTTGTGATAAAAGTGTCCAATCCTTTAGGCAAAAGTGTATTAGTTGATAAGGTATGCAAAGATTGCCCATTGATGATTAGAGGTCATTATTTTGGGGAGAATCTCATGCTATTGCCATTTAATGAATTCGATATAATTATTGGTATGGACTGGTTAACCGCTCATGATGTGATAGTAAATTATGGAAAGAAGTACATTGAATTGAAATATGAAAACGGAGACACTTTTCGTGTTGAATCAGATGAACATGATAGGTTGTCTGTAGTGTTTTCTCATATGTCTGCCCAGAAATATGTAAGAAAGGGATATGAAGCATATCTTGCCTTTGTGATGAATGCCAAAGAGACTGAGTTGAGAATTGAATCAATACCAATAGTGTGTGATTATCCAGATGTATTCCCAGAAGAATTTCCAGGGTTTCCTCCAGCTAGAGAGGTCAAATTTGGCATTGAGTTAGCCCCTAGTACTGCACCTATATCGATTGCTCCATACAAGATGGCTCCAACTGAGTTGAAAGAATTGAAGGCACAGTTACAAGAGTTTACGGACAAGGGCTTTTCACAACCGAGTTATTCTCCGTGGAGTGCTCTAGTGTTATTTGTGAAAAAGAAAGATGGTTCCATGAGATTATGTATAGACCACCGGTAACTTAATAAGGTAATCGTGAAGAACAAGTACCCATTTCCAAGGATTGATAATTTGTTTGACCAATTCAAGGGAGCCACTATGTTTTCCAAGATAGATTTGAGGTCGGGATATTACCAGTTGAGAGTCAAAGACTCAGATGTGCCAAACACCACATTTCGGACGAGGTATGGTCACTATGAGTTCATAGTCATGCCTTTTGGTTTAACGAATGCCCCTGCTGTGTTCATGGATTTAATGAACCGTATCTTTCAGCCATATTTGGATAAATTTGTTGTGGTTTTTATTGATGACATATTGATATATTCTCTTGATGAGCATAAGCATGCCGAGCACTTGAGGACGGTTTTGCAAATTTTACAAGATAATCAGTTGTATGCCAAGTTTAGAAAAAGTGAATTTTGGCTCAAAGAAGTTGGGTTTTTAGGGCACATTGTCTCAGTAGATGGAATTTGAGTTGACCCAAGCAAGATTTCAGCCATTATTGATTGGAAACCGCTGAGAAATGTATCTGAGGCTAGAAGTCTTCTGGGCCTAACTGGTTATTACCGATGGTTTGTCAAGGGATTTTCTTTGATAGCTACTCCGATGACGAGTTTGTTACAGAAAGAAATAAAGTTTGAATGGACAGAAAAGTGCCAACAAAGTTTTGAAAAATTAAAAGTATTGTTAATTGAGGCTCTGGTTTTAGTGCAACCTAAATCGGGAAAAGAATTTGTGATTTACAGCGATGCATCCTTGAATGGATTGGGCTGTGTGCTTATGCAAGAGAGCAAGGTGATAGCATATGCCTCTAAACAATTAAAGTCGCATGAAAAGAATTACCCGAGACATGACTTAGAGTTGGCTGCCATTGTGTTTGCATTGAAGATATGGAGACACCATTTGTATGGTGAAAAATGTCGGATGTTCACCGATCATAAGAGCCTAAAGTACCTGATTACTCAAAAGGAATTGAACTTAAGGTAACGAAGATGGTTAGAGTTGATAAAGGATTATGAGATAGTCATTGACTACCACCCGGGAAAGGCGAATGTAGTCGCCGATTCTTTGAGTAGAAAATCCTTATTTGCTTTGAGGGCTATGAATACACTGGTGACTTTGTCAGACAATGGTTCCATTCTAGCTGAGTTGAGAGCTAGACCGATGTTTCTCCAAAAGATCTGCGAAGCTCAGAAAAGTGATAGTGACTTAAAGCCAAAAAAGTTCAGTGTGAATCGGGTATTAAGTCTAACTTTCGAATTAATTCTGATGGATGCTTGATGTTCAGAGACAGAGTCTGTGTACCGAGGAACAATGAGCTTATTCGGAAAGTTTTGCATGAGGCACATAGTGGATGTCTATCTGTACATCCAGGTAGTACTAAAGTGTACAATTACTTAAAAAAATGGTATTGGTGGCCAAGTATAAAGAAAGATATTTCTGAATTTGTATCAAAATGCTTGATTTGTCAGCAAGTGAAAATGGAACACCAAGTACATTAGGGTTTGTTTCAACCTATTATGGTTCCTGAGTGGAAATGGGACCGTGCTACTATGGACTTTGTAATGGGTTTGTCGTTGACACTGAGCAAGAAAGACGCTGTATGGGTTGTGGTAGATAGACTTACGAATTCGACCCATTTCATACACACATGCCGATTATTCACTTGATAAGTTGGAAGACGTGTATGTTTTAGAGATTGTAAGATTACATGGAGTGCCTTTATCGATTATATCGGATACAGATCAAAGATTCACGTCCCGTTTTTTAGAAAAAGTTGCAAGAAGCTTTGGGCACAAAGTTGAGTTTTAGTACAACTTTTCACCCACAAACCGACGGACAGTTGAAGAGATTAATACAGATACTTGAGGATATGCTCCGGTGTTGTGTTCTTGAATTTCAGGGCAATTTGGAAAGTACCTACCATTGATAAAGTTTGCTTATAATAACAGTTTTCAGTTGAGCTTGAAAATGGCCCCTTATGAGGCATTGTATGGGCAAAAGTGTCAAACGCCTTTATATTGGACTGAATTTAAGGAAAATCAGATTCACAGGGTTGATCTGGTTAGAGAAACCGAAGAGACGGTGAAAATAATCTGTGATTATTTAAAAGCTGCTTCTAACAGACAAAAATCCTACTCGAATTTGAAACCAAAATAGAGTGAGTTTCAAGTTGGTGATAAGGTATTCTTAAATGTGTCACCATGGAACAAAGTTCTCAGATTTGGCTGGAAAGGCAAATTGAGTCCGCGTTTTATCGGACCATATGAGATCACCGAGAAGATAGAACCTGTAGCTTATCGGCTAGTTTTACCGTCTGAGTTGGAAAACATACATGATGTATTCCACGTACCGATGTTACATCGTTATCGATTAGATCCTTCGCATGTGATTACATCGACAGAGGTTGAAATTCAACTTGACATGACATATGGAGAAGAACCATTTAAGATCCTATCACGGGAAGTCAAACGGTTAAAGAAAAAAAGTATAGCTCTTGTAAAAGTACTATGTCAAAGACATGGGTTAGAAGAGGCTATAGAGGAGCCTGATGAGGCTATGAGAAACCAGTACCCAAACCTCTTTGCTGGTAAGATTTTCGGGGACGAAAATCCTTAAGGGGGAGAATTGTAATAGCTCAATTTAGGGCCTAATTGGGATAGTGGTTGCGGGACCACAAATCTGAAGTAGAAATATGTGTTTTATGGTTTCTATGAGGCTTATTATGTGTTTGCATGAGTGTGTGAAAATTTTATGAGGAAATTTTATTAATTAGTGATCAATTTGTCCATTAGGACTAAATTGAAAAAAGTGGAAAATATGAGATTCTAGAAGATTTAAGTATGAAATAGCATTAGAAAAATTACTAGAGGTCCTTATTTAGCAATTAGACCATTATATGTTGAGATGGACAAAAAATGGACATGGGAAGGAAAAATCTTTAAAAAGAGGCATTAAGGGTATTTTTGTCATTTGGTAAATAAAAGATTAAAAAGGGAAAATAAAGCCAAAATCTTGTCTATCTTCTTCCATGGCTGAAATCACTAAGGAAGACATAGCTGGGGTTTGTTCATCTTCCAAGCTTGATTGTAAGTACCTCTTAGCCCTGTTTTTAATGTTCTTCATATTTTTTAGATCCTCGAGCTCGATTTAGCAATTTCTAGCTATATTTTGAGCTAGGGTTTATGTTTAAAAATTTACTCATGTATGACATGCATGTATTTTGATGTTTTATGGAAGAATATGAAAGTTTGATGTATGATAAACATCTTTTTCCAAGTGATTTTCATGAAAAATGCAAAAAGGACCAAATTGTAAAAGTTATAAAAATGGTCATTCATGAATGACTGTGTAAATTGGGGTCGTTTTAATTAAGAGTATGATTCAACTAGGCTTAAAAAATAAGAAATTTGAATAAAAATTATTTTACGAGCCTAGGGGCAAAAGTGTAATTATGTAAAAGTTCAAGGGAAAATCATAATTTTGCCAAAGTATGATTCATGGGTCAATTTAGTCAATGTGAGTATTAAACAAGTGAAATTGTCATTATAGATCAAGAAACACAAAGCTCAGACCGAAATCGAGGCAAGAACAAGATTGTGGACTAAATCGAATATCTATATACATTTTGAGTACTGAGGTAAGTTTGAGTGAAATTAAGGTTACATATGTATTATGTTTAAATTACTTATTATTATGACAAATGTAAATTATTTCCATGTAGTTGATTTCTGATACCTCGATGAGAAAATGATGCGAATATGTTAAGTTGAAGTCCCGGTCGGAGATTCGGTGTAACGCCTTGAATTTTTGGGCCTAGTAGAATTGCGCTTATTGGGCCTTGGCCATGGGAGCGTTTAAAATTTTTGAGAACAAGAGAACGACACTAGTGCAAGTTGGACCTATTAGGTGAGTGATTTTGAAAGGTTAGGGGGCTTCTATGAAGTCCCGAGTTCAAACCTGGGCTATAGGAAATATTTTTGTTTTAGGTGAATGAAAACCTAGGAGTAAGTAAGAAGGCTTTAAGAATTAAATGTGGGAAAAAAATGACACAAAGAAGTGAGTGGCCTAGTGGCAAGGCGGCATTAAGGTTGCAAGGAGGCTGGGTTCAAGTCTTGGCGTTTGCAATTCATTTTGATTTCCTTTTAAATGAACTTAGACTTTGGCCCATAGGCTTATATTTAGTTGTGCTTGTTTTGTTACACAAGGAGCTAGTTGGTAAGGTGGCTAGTGGCATGGATTAAGTTACAGAGAAGCCTGAGTTCGAAACCCCTTGCATGCGAAATGTGATTATTTTGCTAATTTGGGATGGTTTGGGAGGATTGATGGAGGGATCCCACATCAGGAAGCTAGCATGAGAGTAGGCAGGAAGTTGGCTTTAAATAGAGCGATCTTTGAGGAGAGTAAGCATACCTTGGTTGGCGTTTGGGTATAGGAGTGTTAGGAGTGCGGATTAACTCTATATTCCTATCAGGTGTGTATTTCACTTTTCTCTAGTCAGTCTGTGACAAATCTTAGAATTACGAAAAGTCAAGGATTGGGCTTTTGGGCTACATGAGCGTGTGAACGCCTATGTGATCAACCGAGCTCACAAAATTTGGGCGTATGTCGAGGAAGGCCGCTATGAACAATCTCATGGGTTTGGGCTGAAATGGGCTTTATGGGCCTGTGGGCCCGCGTGGGTAAACTTCACTGTTAAGTGGGACGTAGATAGACTTGTCACGTCGCGCACATGACTCAGGAAGATCAAGGCCTCATTGGGCCGAAGTGGGTGTGTAAGCCCACACGGATAAAATGTATGTGTTGTGGGAAGTGGTGTTTGGACTGTGACGTTTGTATAACTGTGGCTATTTCTGGGCTAATTGGGCCACACGAGTGTGTGGGCTCACTTAGGCCAAGTAATGGGCCTAAGGCCCATTTATACCGTTGTGACTGTTTAGGTTACTTAAGTCGCTCGAGGCGGCGGTGGACCTTCTGTTGGATTGCTAAGACCCCAGTTTGTAAAATTATCGAAATAACCCTGGGTTGCAAAATTACCGAAATATCTCAATCTGTGAAATTACCGAAATACCCCTAATTTGTGAAATTACCAAATACCCTCGAATTGCAAAATTATTGGAATACCCTTGGTTTGTGAGATTACCGAAATACCCCAGTTTGCAAAATTACTAAAATACCCTCAGTTTGCAAAATTACTAAAATACCCCTATAGGGTGAATTACTGAATTACCCCTATAAGGGAAAATTATTGAATTACCCCTGAAGGGTAGGATTACCGAAATACCTTTATAAGGTAAATGATTGTTTTGCCCTTGTGGGTAAATGACTGACTTGTGCTATGATTTGACTATGATCGCATGACTGTGTTTTAATTGACTTCACTGTGGGCATGTGACTAATATGCTGTTAATATGTGTTGAAATGACTGTTATTAAGCATGGCCATTTTGCATATACGTGTAATGATTGAGCATGACATACACGACATATTACATGGGGTTAGGACATTGATACAGCGAAAGTTTTGATAGGGTTGCACGGGTCACCTGACGACTGTGGATCCAGTATTGATTTGATAGGGTCGCACAGGTCGCATGACGACTGTGGATCCAGTATTGATCCGTTAAGGTTGTACGGGTCGCATGAGACGACTGTGGACCGACAGATGACTTACAACCGCGTAATCTGATTATGGTTCTATGCCATCTTGATTATGGCTTTGTGCCAATCGTACTTACCCGGGGCTTTGTGCCTAACACATATATCTATGACTCCATGTCGATCATATTTACCTGTGGCTATGTGCCTAACATATATATTAATGATTCTATGTCGATCATATTTACCCATGGCTGTGTGCTGACTATATTACCGTCACTGATGGCTATGTGCCAAATATAATACAATTACTGATGGCTTTGTGCCAATTATAATACCACTACTGAAGGCTTAGAGCCGTATATATATACTAGCAGCTTTGTTGTGATTTCGATTAGGGTCGCAATAGGTCCTAACATTGGTGTGCTAGCTGGGTGGGTTGATTTTATCCCCACGTAAGTGTAGGGCTGGTACAGGTGGTGTGTTGGCTAGATCGGGGTGGGTTGCATCCTCATACCATTGCCTATCTGTCATTGTACTGGGCTTATGCCACTTGTTCTTATATTGGTTTGGGCTAGGCCCAATTGATTCTATTATGGGCTGTGACCCAAATGATATTATGGTGAACTTTGACTCACGTATGCTTTGAACTGACTGTATTATTACTGAGCTTTGACCCAGACTGTTTCAGTTTTAGTTTCTATATACTGATTGTTACTCTAATAAGGGGATTACACACTGAGTTTTCATAAACTCACCCTGTTTTTAACTGTGCAGGTAATCCTCGGCCTTAGAGGATTCGGAGCTGCTAGGGACTCGAAGAAGACCACACACTGCTTATGCTTGCTGTTTTGATTATTTACTTTTAAATATTTTTATTTGGGTTGTTATAAGGCCTCTATATTTTTAACTTATTATTTCTGATATTTATTTATGATGGTTTCTAACTGCTAAGAGTGGAATACGATTTCTAAAACGATAATTATCTTCAAAACACTATGTTTTCGCAACGTTTTCAAAATGCTTCTGCAACTCAATTTTTAACCATCACATTTTCGTAAATTTTTTATTTCAAATATGCTTCCGCAACAGATAAGGTTTTAAAAGTAATTACATTTTCAAGTGGATAACAATTGCTTAAGTGTTTTGAGTTTTTAACAAAGAGGCTTTAACTCTCAAACAAGTTTTAACAACAAGAAATATGGTTTTGAAAAACACTTCCATGTGACATGCCAGATTCGGGCCTAACTCTTAGGCCGAGTTTGGGGTGTTACATTCAGAATAATGAGGATACTTATGTCATGACATGAGATAAGGAAGGTCCCGTGTAAGACCATGTTTGGGACATGGCATCGACACTGAATGTAGGTCCCATATAAGACCATGTCTAGGACATGGCATTGGCACTGAATGTAGGTCCCGTATAAGACCATGTCTGGGACATAGCATCGGTATTGAATGTAGGTCCCGTATAAGACCATGTCTATGACATGGCATCGGCACCGAATGTAGGTCCCATATAAGACCATGTTTGGGACATGGCATCAGTACTAAATGTAGGTCCTGTATAAGACCATGTTTGGGACATGGCATCGGCACCGAATAAAGAAGGTCCCGTATAAGACCATGTTTGAGACATGGCCTCGGCACCAAAGGAAGATCTCATGTAATACCATGTCTAGGACATGACATCGACATCTATGTATGATCTCATATAAGACCATGTTTGGGACATGGCATCAGCATCAAGAAGTGATCCCATGTAAGACCATATCTGGGATATGGCATTGGCATCATGATACATGTATGATGAGATTGAGTATCCTCCAATATTCCGTATAGTTCAACGGGTAAAGAGCTACATTTAAGTTAAGGATGATCATGAGTTAAGTTTATGTTCAAGATAGCATAAGTGCTAAACCATGTGATGAAGTGATGCAGGTACCCATGAGTAAAATATGAGTTGTGAAACCGTAATGTGATATGTGGTGGGTAAGAGTAAGTAAGAGTAAGTATAAAAAAAGTACTTGAAAAATTGCGTTGTTAACGTTCAATGAGATGAATGGTCTTTATTATGAGCCCTTATGTTGCTATTTTAATTTATGTAAACTTACTAAGCTATATGCTTACCTCTGTCTCTTTTCCCTTTTCCTTGTAGTATTGCCAAGCTAGCTTAGGGATCGTCGAACGTCAGAGCTCGGATCACACTATCAATTATTCTTTTGGTATAGTAAAGTTAATTTATTTTGAGCATGGCATGTATAGGAACTTGGTCATCGTGGGTTATGCCATATTTGAAAGCCAAAGTGCTGGCTACTAATGTTTTACACTCATTTTGTATATGGCCATTGGGAATTGGTCAATATTTGTCAAGTTTCATATTTTAATGATGATGAATTTTATGAAGTAAAAGTTCATGCAAATGATGAAGTAAAGTGTAAAGTGTATGAATGATGATTAGGGGTTCTTCATAGTGTATTATTGCCATGTTATGTGCTACCTGTGTAGGTATATGTGTGTTTAAGTTTTAGGGTGGCAATTGGCTTGGAAAATAGCCTTCTAATTCTCCATACAGGTAGACACATGGGCGTGTGTCTAGGCTATGTGTGATACACGGTCAGCCCCATGGGGTGTTGATAGGCCGTGTGTCCCCTGTATCAATTTGCAAGAATTTGATTCGTCACACGGGCCAACACACAGGTGTGTGCCTAGGCCATGTGCCCTTACGAGTTTGCTGACATCATAAACAGAGAGTTACACGAGCTAAGGACACGGGCGTGTCTAGGCCGTGTGAGGAACACGGGCCATTGACACGGGCGTGTGTCCGGCAGTGTCAAAACCCCTGTAGGTTCAAAATGAAAAATAAATTCCATACGGGGTAGGAACATGGGCGTGTGTGACCACACGGCCTGCCCACACGAGCATGTGGCCCCTGTTTAGACAAAATTTCTAAGTGCATAAAAGTTTCTGATTTATTCTTGAACCCGTCCGTATGTATGTTTAGGTCCTCGTAGGCCCATTATAAGGATGTTATGAATATGAATGAGAAATTTTAAGTTAAAATGAAATTTTATAGCCTGATGTTGTATGTTTAAGCAAGTTAAGTTCAGTAATGCCTCATATCCGATTCCGGCGCTGAATACGGGTAAGAGGTGTTACACTCACACTTATTGAGCTTAGAGTACAGTTGTTTCTCCCTCAAAAATTGTAAAACCACTTGGAGATGGTCATCATGTTCATCATCAGTCTTCGAATAAACCAGAATGTCGTCAATAAAGACTACCAATAACTGATCCAGATAAGGCTGGAACACTTGGTTCATCAGATCCATAAAGGCTGCTGGTGCATTCCTCAAACCAAACAACACTGCTAAGAACTCGTAGTGCCCATAGTGAGTCTTAAACACAGTCTTGTATACATTAGCCTCCTTAACTCTCAACTGATGGTACACAGATCGGAGGTCAATTTTAGAGAAAATCGAAGCTATTTGGAACTGATCAAACATGTCGTCTATCCTCGGTAAAGGGTACTAATGGTCAGTTTATTCAGTTGCTGGTAATTGATTCACATGCACATGGATCCATCCTTCTTTTTCACGAACAACACTGGTGCTCCCCACGAGGACACACTAGGGCAGATGAACCCACGATCCAGTAACTCCTAGATTTGGGCTTTAAGGTCCACAAGCTCCTTTGGTGCCATTCTATAAGGGGCGATGGACACTGGAGCTATACCAGGAAGGAGCTCAATCCCAAACTCAACTTCACGGTTTGTAGGTAACCCAGGTAGCTCTTCAGGGGAGACGTTCAGAAAGTCTTTAACTGTTCTAATTTCTCTAACAGAAGAATCTCTAGAATCTGAAACACTGATGTTGACCAGATACGCCTCATATCCCTTACAAACCAACTTTTTAGCTTTCAATTCAGAAATCACATTTGACAAGTAGTTCCGATGTTCCCCAATTACAGCTACCTTGTTGTCCTCCTCAGATCTCAATACAACCCGTTTAGTGGCAAAATCCAAAATCACTCGGTGTTTGACCAACTAATCCATCCCCAGTATCAGGTCAATTCTCCAAAAGGAAGCTCCATTTGATCGACCAGAAAAATAACTCCTTGTACCTCTAAAGGGACGTCTCTAAATAACTTATTAACCCAGACCAGTACATCTATAGTAGTCGTAGGATATACTACCTATAGTAGTTTCAATTTAGAACAAATAACAGTTTCAGTCACAATCATAATGCAGTTTTTAGAGAAAACTTACATGATCGGCGTTGGAGACTCGATGTGCCACACATTCAGTAAAACATTGAAAAACACTTCAAATCATTTGAAAGTAGTTCTTTAAAATTTCAAATTTTAAAACCCAATACACAGTCGAGTTTTTCAACCTTGCTTTGATACCACTAAATGTAACACCCCAAACCCGACTGGATGTTATGGTCGAATCTGGCGATATCACATTGAAGTGTTTTTCGTAAAGTGTGATATTGATGAAAACCCCTTTTCTATTTAACCTTTTTGTCATTTTATGATGATTCCAAGATGTGTCACTCATTTTCAAAATGTGAGTCATTATCAAAAAGTTATTCACTTTTAAAACGTTATTAATTTTCAAAACGTCATTTATTGCGGAAGCTTTTGAATATGTTGCGTATGTGTAGTATTTTTGCTAAAACATTTGTCTTTTTGAAAACTCGTGTCTTATCTTACTGCTAGCAGTTATAATAAAAAACAATAAAATCCAAAATTAAAAATATAAATCCAAAGGCCCTTATTATAATAAAATACCCCAAAAATTATGTTGAAATCATAAAATACTAAATCACATTAGATGGGTCGTATTGCCACCGCTGAGTCTCTGTTGCAGTGATCCGCCTATGATTGGGGATTACCTATACAGTCAAAATAGATGGGTGAGTTTACGGAAACTCAGTGTGTAATCCTATAATAGCAAACGGACAGAAAACAAAAACAGTCTGGGCCGAAGCCCTTTTTCAGTATCAGTGACAATATCAGTTTTGGGCTTTGGCCCGTCTCAGTATAGAACATTTATATGCTTAGGCCTTGGCCCATTACAGTAACTTTAATTAGTGCAGTAACATATGAACAGTATACAAGTCCTACCCATCCAGCCTCTACACTCTATCTCCGTCCAACCCTACACTCTATGTGGGGATATAATCAACCCACCCATCTCTACACTCCAAAGAGTACTGAATGCGTATGCAGCTGGGCTGCCAGTAATTTATGCTCAAAGCCTTTCAATACACTTCATCCTACCAATAACAACCCATCCCCATGCAATGCATCATGCAATCGTGTCATGTCATATCATAGTATCGTGTATGTATTCAGTATAGTCTACATGGCATGCTAAAATATAGCCTTACATGTACATATGTGTAAATATATCACACAGGGGCGTAACAGTCATTCAGTCAATTAGGGGTCCAAGTAAGCTTACCGACCCAACAGTAGGTCCACAATCGTCTCGGACGACCCGTGCAACCTTAGTAGTTAAACAGTGAAAATGGGCCCATGAGCCCATGTTGCTAGCGCATGTGGGCCCATACACTCGTGTGGCCCACACGGCCCATAATAGCATTGGTCGTGTGAAATGCACGACCTGACCCAACAATTTCCACACGCCCATGTGGTTTGCTCGTGTGGGGCCCACACGGCCTAGTTTGGCCTGGCCCATGAAATCACACATGGCCGGCCTCGTCTATCACGCACCTATGTTTAGTCACACAGCCTACCACACGGGTGCCCACACGCCCGTGTGGCACTGACAATTCTAAATTTTTGGCTTTTCGTCGCTAACGGTTGTGGGGGTTGTGTTTACACACCTGGTTTCTATTTGCTAAGAAAACTACCTCGATCCTTGAAACCTACATTTGACCGAACCATTACCAATTAATCTCTTAAACCTTTACTTAATCGAAACACACGAGTTGAACACGCGTTAAACTAATAACAATGTTACCTTCGATCGAGTAAAGAGGGAGGTTTCGTCCACTTCAATTCCAATGAAATGTCTTTCACTCCCCGAATAGTTCCTAGGCATCAACCGAAGTCAGATAAACATTGATTCCAAGTAATCAGATAACTATATACCATTAGCACTTACCAACGATAAATACTGCCCTAAATGCTCCAACCTCAGTAGTAGCACAAACCGATCAGCGCCTTACTCCTACCATAAATATAACAATCCCCTTAGTCACCAATAAGGATCAAAAGACAAGAGGCGAAATGTTACTTACAAATGTACAATAGTGAACAGAGACAACAAGTTGCGGCAACAAGAAGCAGATTAGGAAACAACAGTAGTCGGCAACAAAAGAAAAAAAGGGAATTGACAGAACCCCAAAGAAAGAAAAAATAAAGAGAAGAAGGGAGAGGAAAAAGAAAATGGCTGAAATCGTAGCATTAATAGACACCCAGGAAGAAGAGCAGTTGACAGGACAATAGGGAAACTAATGCCAACGCCAAAATTGGGGTAGAAATCGATTATGTTCCGGTTAGGGACAACAAATGAAGAGACTTTCAGTAAGGGGAATCAAGCAAATTAATTGGAATTTTGGCAGAAACCAAGAGAAGTTAAGAATGACAGAAAGAAGAAGAAAAGAAGAAAAGAAAGAAATGAGAAGAGGAGAAGAGAGAAAATTCGGCGGAGGTTTTTTTTTTAGAAGCCAAATGAAACTGAAATTGGAAAAAAAATTTAAATAAAAAACAAATATTCTCTCTATCCCACCCTTTTCTCCTAAAATCACCCCCAATCCCAATATGTCCTCCTAAAAATCGACCACATATCCCCCACACGCCTCAAACACTCAGAATTTTGGTCAACCACAACTCTTCCACTACCAAGCAGTAAAAATAAATCCCCTTTTGATCGCGCAGAGATTCGAACTCCAGACCCCTAGTAACATTAACACTCCACTTAACAACTAGACCAGCAGGCCCATTCTAAAATATTTTACCAGAATTTATTTATAAGCCTACTGTTTAAAGATAAGAGTTTATTCAAATAAAACAAAATTTTTCCCAAGCTAAGGCTTGAACCTAAGACTTCTCAGACACTCATAGAACACATAACCACTGAAGCAGATAGACATTTGTGTCACAAACATACAAAAATATATATTAATGATTTTTGGGGAGTTACAAGAACAGTACAGATACAAACATATTTTCCTACCCCCATCCGCTACACACCATCTGCAACCATCCCAACACACCAAATGGGGTATGAAACACCCATCCAACCCTACACATCACTAAGTGTCGATATGACACTTTTAGAATATTTGCAATTGAGCTGCCAGTGTAACAGGTTAGTTATCGCCACTCATAGAGATACTTCCTCCACATAACATAACCCATCCCAGGCATAAATAGAGATCATAATAGAAATCAGACATGCTACAGTTATACATGCACGGAAAAATAGATACAAAGCATATATAGCATTTTTTTTAGGTTACAGATAGCTTATTATAAGCTTTACTTATCATATAGCATCTCAAATATACGAATATATATCAAAATTTATACTAGAAGATGACCAGATTTCATATTTTACAGTCTATTTGATCACATACTGACCCCATGGAATGCCTACAGTCAACCAAAACGATGTGTACGACCCTAAGGGAAAATTTAGAATTTTGAGCCCACATGTAACATCCCAAAATTGGGCCTAGTAGGATTGGGCCCAGTGGGCCTTAAGCGTAGGAATGTTTAAAATTTTGAGAACAAGAGAATGTCATTATTGCAAATTGGACTTATTAGTTAAGTGAATTTGGAAGGTTACAAGGTTTCTATGAAGTCTCGGGTTTAATTGGGCCTTAGGAAAAAATTGGATATTTTAGCACTTTAAGGAGAGATGGTAAGTAGCTTCAAAGCTTATAGAAATAAATAAGTAATGTGCTTGCATAAATGAGCTATAAGTAGAGAGGATATGATGCCACTTGTAGTACCTTGAGGGAAGAGGTTCAAATCCCTTTGTGTGAAATTTTTGACTAAGATTTTTGCACTCTTTCCTTAAGTGTCGGCCAAGAGGTATTTATGGAAAGTTTGACTTCTTTATTTTTGGTATGGTGGCTAAAGAATTAAGGAAAGGTTGAGGTTGGGGAAATGAATCAAAAGGAAAAGGCAAGTAAGGGGAACAAGTGACTTATTTCATGGAGAATGCTATGGAAAGTATGGTTGGCAAATTTTGACCCTTTTGACTATGCATGTGGATGGTTTTGGGGGTAGATAGGTAGTTGAAATTTCACTTTGGCATTTGGTAGGGTCTTGGTATTGTTTTGGCCAAAAATCACATTCGCAACTTTAGTGTCATCTTCTCCCAATTTGCTATTCTCTTTGCCGAAATCTTCTAGCACAACAGTGCATTTTTCTTCTCTTTTGGATTGGTTTCATATTCACCTTTTGTCCATCTTCCTTGATAGCCGAATATCAAAATACAATTTCCTCCATAACTGAACTTTCATCTTTTCTCTATTTCTTCTTCTCATCCATATTAACATCCGTTTCTTGATCAATCGGTAAGTATTCTTCTCAATATTTTATTTTCTTTGGTTTTGGATGGTAATTTTGACCTAGACCATCACCTTACTTTCCCTCATTCGAAATCATTTTTCTTCCTCGTAGAGATATAGTGGAAGGCCGAAACTTGGATTTTTTCAAAGTCATCGTATAATCGCTAGAAATCAGATCCAATATTAATAAGGTAAGGAGTTCTTATGGATTATTGATATTATTCAATATTCGATTGGTTGCTAACGGAGTAATAATGTTAAATAATCGACTACATGTTTTAAGGACAAATCACTTGAAATATTCTAACTTCAAACATAGTGGTAAGTGATTCAAGTGTAAGTGATACGAAATCTTTTGGAAATCCGAGGCTAACTTTTTGTTGGTATTGTTCTAGGTCAACGACGAGTGGTTCGTTAGGAAATCGAAATTAGGTGTGTAATCCCGTACCTTTCATATACATATCTGAAATGGTGTGTAATCTCACACTTCTCGGAAAGTTTGTATGAAATATTCTGTGAATCATTCGAAATACCAAAGAAAATTGGAAACCGGCATCCGTGATCACTCGGGCGTGCGTACGATCGTAGTGGTAAACGTATTTTGTAATAAAAAAGTTTCAGTTTAAAGCAGTGATGTGTTTTTGAAAAATCACGAAAAATAGAAGAGAGGGAATTAGAAAGTGAATTAGATATCAAATAAAAACTTACTGTGTCTATTTTGATAAGGAAGAAAAGGAGAAGGAAAAGGAATTTTATATTCTGAGATATGTCAATTTTAGTGAGACTGGTTCTGAATGATTTTGTGGTTCCCTGATCTGTCTTGGAAAAATCGTATAAAATTCTACAAAGTGAATTAAGAGTTATAGTTTATATGTAAAGATTTATTAGTGAGTCTATTTTCAATAGAAACAAGTGGAAACAACATATGAAAACTGTACAGTGAGATATTTAAATTTTGGGTAAGAGAGGTCAGAATTGTTGGACAGTGAAACGAGGGAAACTTTAAGGAATAAACTGTATTAAATGGTTAAGAAAAAAATTCTGGAAAAATTTTAGTAAGAAGATATATGAGTTTAGTTTCAAGAAAAATTTACGGATTTAGATTTTGAGATTCCTAACCCAAATTATAGTCAATTTAGTTAGTACGACGCAGATGGACAGTTTAAATTGTTATGCCCAAATTAGTAGTTAAGTCTGGATTGCGAAATTACCGAATTACCCTTAGTGGGTAAATTGTCGAATTACGAAAATGCCTCTAAAGGATCGAAATATTGAAATGCGCCTAATGGGCCGATTTGCAAAAGTGTTAATGGGCCAATATGATATTTTGATAAATGGGCCAATCTGTTATTTTGATAAATGGGCCAATCTGATATTTTGCTAAATGGGCCAATCTGATATTTTGCTAAATGGGCTAATATGATATTTTGCTATATGGGCCTAATTGATAATTTTTTATAATGAGCCGTACTTTTGTAATAAATATCCGAATAAATTATTGTGATTTGTTATGCATTATATACATGATTTGCATGGGATGGGATAATGATGAAAAGAAGTTCTAGTAGCTATGCTACATAAATCTGGTGGCTCTACCACAAATTTAAAAAATGGAAATGCCATGTAAATTCTGTTAATCAGGTGGCTTGTCCACAAATTTGATATAAATGGCTTAATTCCTACGTTTGGTGCGTTGGCGGGGTGGGTTGACTAAAGATCACCCACAGATGTGTTGGTTGGTACGGGTGGTGTGTAGCGGATGGAAAACTAGGATTTGGTTTGGGAATTGCATATCATATGCATATTATATATGATACATTTATATTATTGTAAGCGGGTTTTGGCCCAATTAATTGCTTAATGGGATTTTGGCCCAGTGAACAATGGTAAGTGGATTATACACTGAGATCTTGTAACTCACCCCCCTTCTCTTAACCCTTGTAGTAATGCTCAGTGACGAGGACTTGAAGCCATTGATGACTCGGTGGAGGCCATGCTTCTGAAATAATATTTTCAAATATTAGTAAACTACCTTTCCGTTTTATTTGATTACTTTTATTGTTTCGGGTTTTAAAGTTGTAATAAGGCCTCTGGACTATTTTTATTTTGCTTTATTTTTGGGATGTTTTTATTATTCTTCTTAAATTATTTAAAAATAAATTTTCTAAAAATATAAATAATGGTTTTCAAAATTGATTAATAAAAAAATTTTATAGTAAACTTTTACAAATAATTTAACTCGGATTCTCTTTCAAAATTTCAACGTCGTTTTCAAAAGTCCTAATTTTAAAGTCCACTACTTCGATTTTCGACTCATCAACCAACCTCTCAAAAATACTTGTATTTTATCTACGTTTCCGCAATATTTTCAAAATGATTCTGCAACTCTATTTCCAAACATCATATCTTCGTAAATTGTTATTTCAAATATGTTTTCGCAACCAAAAAGGTTTTTAAAGATAATTACATTTTCAAGTAGATAACAATTGCTTAAGTGTTTTAGGTTTTAACAAAGTGGCTGTAATTCTCAAACAAGTTTTTTAACAATTGCAAAGATGGTTTTGAAAAGAAAAAAAAACACTTCCATGTGACACGCCAGATTCGGGCCTAACTTCTAGGCCGGGTTTGGGGTGTTACACCACATGCCCGTGTGGCCCACAGGTCCGGACACACGACCTCACTGGAAAGATGGAAATGTGCAAGTGTATACAATCGTAACAAGTAATAAAGTGACAAATAAATATTGAGTTATTGTACCCACAGGGATTGTGCAAAGAAATATTTATGAAATAAATAATTTAATTATGATTTGAAAAGGGGCTAAATTAAGATTAAGAATTAAACTAAGTAAAATAAAATAAAAATAACAATTTCCAATGCATGATTTCAAAACAAGTTTTAATCAATATGACATAAATGTGCTAGGTCAATTGCATTCTTTAACTTAACATTATTAAAACCATGTTCATGTTTGTTACAGATTTAATTCACGGCAACTCGACAATTCGCTAATTTATGAACATACTCACCTACCAAAATCCATTTATCTATTGACTATATCTTTATGTCAATTCAACTGATTAAACAAATTTTAATAAGCAAATGTGTTAAGGCACATACATCCTTATAAAATTAAAATAATCTCTTATACGTATCTCTATGCCAATTCAAACAACTAATTCAATTTTTATAAGCAAGTTGTAACACCCCAAACCCGGTCTATGCATTGAGACTAGATTTGGTTTGTTACATGAATCGAGCTATTTTAAAATCTTCAATAAGTTGAAAACTACAATATTATTTTTTTATTACGGATTTAATAAAAATCGGAAGAGTATTTTAATTTGATGAATATTAGAAAACGTTAGTTGAAAACATTATTAACATTGTATTATCAAAACCCTTAGGTAATTTGTTTAAGAGTTAACAATAATAAAATATTTATAAAGGAATTTCATATATTTGAAAACCCAAATTTATTTTAATAAAACATCATATAACCATAGCCCATATTTAAAAGTCCAAAATATAGTTTAAAACCAAACACACATAAAAATCCATAAATTATTTATAGAGGCCCTTATTACATTAACCCAAAATAGTAAAATACTTATTAAAAAGTTCAGAGTTTAATAAACCCATGTTTTGCAGTATGGCCTCCACGAAGTCATCCTCGGCCTAAGTCCACGTCAATTTCCATTACCTGAGATGGAAAAATTTAAGGGGGTGAGTTACTTAGAACTCAGTGTATAACTCACTTACTTGTCCACCGGGCGGACTTTCAATTTAAGGGTTTGGGCCTTGAGCCCATAAGCAAAATAATATAATGAATAACATAATTAATAGTATGCATGTAAAAATGAATTTTTCCCTCCCAAACCTAATTCCATCCGCTACACACCCCCGTACCAACCATCACACATGTGGGGATCAAGTCAACCCACCCCGCCATCACACCAATCATAGGCATTAAGCCAATTTATATTTTGTGGCATAGCCACGAACTAGATTGTGACAAAGTCACCGAACTAGAGCATTGAGCCAATTATTATTTTGTGGCGAGAGCCACCGAACTAGAGGCAAATAGCCATTTATAACTTTTGTGGCGAGCCACCGAACTAGAGGCAAAAAGCCATAATTTTGTGGCAGAGCCACCGAACTAGATTTTGGCAACAGGCCTTCTTCTCTTCATCATTTCCCAACCCATGCAATATGTATGCAATAGTAAACTATGGTCATACAATAATTTTATTAAAAGGCCCGTTAACAAGAGTTAATATTTCCAAATCTTTATTAAGGCCCATAAAATAACATTTTGGCCTAATTAACTATTTATCAACTTAGGCCCAAATTTTACGATCTAGCAAGTATTTTAGCCCATTTAACAATTTAACAGAGTTTACGGCCCATTTATCGATCTAGTAGAGATTTCGGCCCAATTTACATTCATATAGAGATTTCGGCCCAATTATCGATCTAGTAGAGTTTTCGGCCCAATTATCGATCTAGCAGAGTTTTCGGCCCAATTATCGATCTAGCAGAGATTTCGGCCCAATTATCAATCCAGCAGGCTTTTAGGCCCATTTATCGATCTAGCATATTTTACGGCCCATTTTCACGAAACATACAATTTACATATTAACAAGTAATTTCTCGAGGGCGTTTTCATAATTTTCACGATTTTAGTCGTTTTCATGTATTTTCGTCAAAATATCAGTTATTACGTTTTATACCGATCTAGTCGTTTTACGATTTTACTTCAATACCAAATTGACATCCAACCCGAGAAAAAGTGTGAAGTTACACACCTCGATACCGAGAGTACTAATCCTTCTCGCTCCTCGACACCTAAAACATATTTCGATCCGTTAGAACACTATTTCGTATAAATATACTTTATCGATAATAGATCCAAAATCTTACCCTCTTGATTTTGAATCACTTCGATTTTTGGTTTCTCATCGTTTATTGGTTCGTTAGTCGCCGAGAATCCACCAACGTATAAAGGCTTGGAAGTTCGTACCACTTCAAATAATTGACTTCCTTCGGAAGATGGTCCGTAACCCGGTGGAAAATCTCAGACTGTCGAAACCGCTCTTCGTTTAAATGGGGGATTTACGGATCCGCCCCTCTTAATATGACTAAACACCGCCCTTTTCTTCCCTATTTTGAAAGTCTTCAAGATCAAAAGAACATTAATCCAATCTAAAATAATATCGAAATAATACTAGAGGTTTTAAAGGATGTGATTTCCTTACCACAATAAATCGATTCCAACGTTTCTACGATTCTCCCGAACACTTGAGTTCCGATCTTCCGTTATTGCACTATATAATAACGAATAAAACGTTAATAGAACGAACGTTTATTTCGATCCAAATGGTCCTTCATAACACCATCAATATTCGGCCATATCACTATTAATTAATTGAAAACAAAAAAAGAATCCCTTACCTATATTTCCACGATCGAAAAGAAAGGATTGAGAATGGTGTTTGTGATTGATGAAGATTCGACTATGTATGATCAAAGAAAAGAAAAGAAAAAAAAAAGAAAGGTTCGGCTATGGGCACTCTAGCATTCGGCCATGAGAGAGTTTAATGGAGAAACTTTGAGTGAAAAGAAATAAAATATGAAAGAAGAGATGGTGATGATGTTGTTTGATTTCAAAGAGAAGAGAAGAAAAAGATGGGTTTTAGGAGCTAGGTACATTCGGCCATGGTAAAAAGAAAAGAAAAAGAATGGCTTTTGGTATAGTTGATTTCGGCACTCAAAGAAAAGGCACAAAACAAAGGCTAAAGCAATAAGCAAAAATGACCAAATGGTCAAAAGATTAGAACTTTACCAAGGTTCAATTTCGGCCAAAGGAGAAAATTGAGAAGAGGAATGCAAAATTCTGCACAAAGTTGCTAGGAATGACCAAAGAGAAACTTCAATTCTTAGCCAAACTATCACCAAAAATTCGGCTCCCCCTATAGTCTAAATTGCCGTCCCTATGCATGGTCAATTGGCCATGATATTGTTTCCATAACTTTTCCTTGATATGTGCCCCATATCTTCATATCCTTCCTTAATTTCTTGATTCCCTTCCTTAAGTTTAACAATTTCCTTAATCCTTTGATATGCTAACCAAAAATAACATGGTCAACACTTACCATATATGCTCTTGGCCGAAACTTGCTATACATGTGCAGAAAAATAAAAAATAAAATTTACCTAGATGCTAAACAAGGGATTCGAACCTCTCCCCTCATGCTACAACTCATGCGCCAACACCACCATGCCATGTACTCATTTTATGTCACTTATTAACACTTAATTTAACTTAAGTATTAATGACACTTGCTTCTCTTCAATAAATTCTCAAATATTAAATTTATTCCTTACCCAAATTATGCTATACTCTTCTTTAGGACTTCAATAAACACGAAAATAAAAGTAAGAAATTTACCTTTAAAATCTAAACACCAAATCATGCAATATATAAATACTCGATTTTTAGGGTGTTACACAAGTAAAACGTTAAGTGAGGCAACAATATATCTCTATATTAAAACAAATTAATCATAAAATCCTACAAGTTATGCAAGGCTAATGTATTGTTTAATACCGTCGCTAATTTAACCGTCAGCTACCTTAGAAGATTAAACATGCACCAATTAATATTGTGTCCATTAATTACAATTTCAATCCTCTTAATAATTAATTCAATTATTACCTTACAATTTCAATGCAAGCATATCATAAACATGATTTTATTTAATTGAACAAATCAACAAGACCTATAACAACACAAACACGATTTTTAATAAATTAAACAATAGAACGCAATCAGTCTAACACAAATCAAAGGGAACTAGAAACAAATCCAGTGTCTCTCTGAATTCACTAGCACGCTCTTCTTCTTCTTTGCTCGTTTAGTCAATTAGAGGTGTCTACAAACACTCGAGTGCTGCTACACCAAGACGGAAGAAGGCTCTTTCTCAAGAGGAGAAATTCAAAAGGAAGGGCAAGAAAGAAAATGGAAAAGGAAGGGAGGTTTTGTAAGGAGAAAGTGAGTAAAATAGAGAAAGAAGTGTGAATGAGAGGTGTGTTTAATGAATAGGTGAAGGGGGTATTTATAAGTGGGAGTGGCTTCTAAAATAGAAAATAATTAGCAGCCACACACTTTGCTAAATTTAGCTTGGGAAAAATCTTTGAAAGCATAATAAGCGAAGGGGTTTGAATGCGATTTCAAGGAGACTTTAAGGGCTGATTGGCAAGTCAATAGAATAGCAAGATTTGAGCTGATTGGGTCAGCATTTTGGACGGGTTTGGGCTGCCCGATTGCTCATTTGGATCAGTCTTTCGTTTTAGCACAACTGGGCGTCCTTTCCATAATATAATCAATAATAATTTATTTAACCCAAAATAAATTGGATTAAAATAAAATTTAAAATTAATTATATTATGTATTAATATTCATGATTTGGACTGTCTTAGACTGAAAATTTAAATTGCCTCAGTGCTTCAGAAATCACTTCACAGTTTAAGCTTTTAGTAGCGTCTGCCGAGCCAATTTTCACCATTTGTGCAAACCTATCGAAACAAATCAAAATTTATGAAAAAATTATTATAAAATTAATTAAAATTCAGTATGTTACTAATTAAAGTACAATTTCATTATTTTATAATCAAATAATATTTTTCGACAAGAATTATTACAAAACTGCATGAATTTGAGTTAAAAAGGGCATGAAAAAGTCTATATATTTTTGTGTTTCCACACCCCAAACTTAATTCATTGCTCGTCCCGAGTAATGCATAAATTGAAAAGAATTTCTTGGAAACACATTTGAAAAATTCCTTCAAAAAAATTCTTCCCATAATTATGAGGTTAATATACTTATGCTCAAGAACAAAAAATTCTGAGGTTTATGCCACTGAAGTAGACAAATCGTTCAAATTAATCTCAATTATTATTATGATAGAAAAAATAGACTAAATGATTTCTCAAAAAATACATGTTAAATCCCTACCAATTGGATTTTATCCCCTTATTTAAGATTAAGCTGCAATCATTAATTTTAATTTATGCCTTCATATGTTGAACGTAGCAATTTCTCTCCATTAATGTTGGTAGCATAAAACTTGAATCAATAGGTCTTCTAAGTAGTTTGTAGCGTGGCTAGGCTAGGGGTAGGTAAGAGATAAATAAATTTAGGCTAAAAACCCTAGACTCAGTTTACATCTGACCTTCGGAATAATTACCTCCAATATACCAACTCATTTTACTTTTACATCCTCTTTTGTACATCTATTTCTTTCGAGTACATATGCTCTCTTTGTTTATCTTTTTGTTTTTTTGTTTTTTTGAGCATTTGATACTTCTTCTCAACCCCCCAAAACTTATTTTCAAAGAATATTCTAAATAGATTGAGTCTAGTCTTTGGGATAATTTAAAGATAATTATGAGAGACGTGA
Source organism: Gossypium rotundifolium (assembly GCA_025506655.1). Lineage (NCBI taxonomy): Eukaryota > Viridiplantae > Streptophyta > Magnoliopsida > Malvales > Malvaceae > Gossypium > Gossypium rotundifolium. The sequence continues at coordinate 44,051,940 of CP106725.1, read as the reverse complement.
TGGCTAAATATTACAAATGTTCAAATAAAATTAGGCCATATAGTCTCAAAGTTGGGTTGTAAGGGATAAAATTTCATCAAGGTTGGCTTGAAAGGCTCAAACAGTCCAAACAAAAGTTTGCCTAATATCATTTTCAACATTCCATGCTTCCTAGGATTTCGCCTTAAAAAATTACTAAGTCAATTCTAGAGACTTAAACTTCCATGCATGCCTAGCTTTCCTAAGGAACTAAAAATTTTATGGTATGATTTACATACTTTATTAAGAGTACATTTATGTCATAATTCAGCTAACATAACAATTATTGAGATAATAGAACTTTATTCATACTAAAGTTTAGCATACTTAACAAAATATCAAAATTTTGAACAAAATATAACCTAACCATAATTAAAAGAAAATTTTATTCTGAGAGGGAAAAAATTATTTCCAATTTTTCGGCCCCCTACTTAAGATGAACAATGTCCTCATTGTTGGAAGTGAATAGATTCTATACACCATGTAGATTCTAGAAAAGAGGAGGTGAGTTAATTTGACTGCTTAAGTACCAAGCTCTCTCTAGATCCAATCCTAGACATGTACATATCTATTGTCACACTTCTTATTTTACAACTTGTTCATTTTTATTTATGATTTCCACCTCTTATTTTATTATGCGAGAAAAAAAATCCTAATAGAGTCTAATCCTAAAAACATTAACTATCTAAGGAAAGAAATAATATAAAGTAAAGATCGTCCTTCTTATTTATTTGTGAATCCCTCATAATCCAACTCATCTTTTGCTCCATCATCTTTGTTTTTGCATGAATCGCTTCATTCCCTCTTTGATATTGGACTCCATGGTTCAAATATAAAATTTGGAACCTCAGGCACAAAAATAAACGGGTCATGAAATATTTTCGTAAAAGTGCTTCTTATTGAGTCATCTCATATTTTTGAATATCTCCAGTAAGCTTGTTGCTGCTATTGCTTATGTTGCATTATGTCCATCTGTAACATCCTAAAAAGGGCCTATGCATTTTGGCCAAATTGTATGAAAAGACATGTTTTATATGTTTGAATAGATTTTGAACATTTTTGGAAACCTGAGAATGTATGGAAATGTTACGTTGAAAATAGGAAAGTGATCATTTTTGGAAACCTAAGTAAATTAGGAAAGTGAACATTTTGGAAACTTAAGCTAAAACAGGAAAGCAAACATTTTGGAAACTAAGCTAAAAGAGGAAAGTAAACATTTTGGAAACTAAGCCAAAAGAGGAAAGTAAACATTTTGGAAACTAAGCTAAAAGAGGAAACTAAACATTTTGGAAACCTAGAAAATGTCAAGTTTATAGAATGAACGAAAATTTTAGGAAACTTAGAAATCACCTCGAAATGTTGAGTTTTAAAGTTTAAAGGAGGAACTTAGGGCCAGGTGGCCTTAAAATAAAAAGTATGTGAAATTTGACCCACAAACGGACTTGGAAAAGTGGCCTGAAGATGCCACTTAAGGCCTCAGGAAATGGCCCGCATGCAAGGGTGTTTGGGCCTAAGTTTGAGTCACATAGGAAGCAAATAAAAGAAGTTTTATCTTTCTTCCATAAGCAGAGAGTTGGACGGCACAAAGGATCTTGAAAGAAGAGTTTTAATTCCTTTGGAATTTCGGCTAATTAGGAGATTTGTTGGAATTTAATATTTGATAAAATTAAAATTTATCACATAGGAAGAGTTGGCCGATTGAGGGACTCTAAGGCTAGTATTTTCGGCCAAGGAGGGAAAGTAAGGGCCATTCTTCATTCTTTTCTCTTCAAGGGAAACCCCTGCCGAAAATACTCTAGCAAATAGCATCAATCTTTTTTTCCTCTCTTTAGTCGAATTCTCTCTGTCAAAACTCTCTCCTTCTCTTTTCTTTTCTTTTCTTTTCTTCTTCCATTCCTTCACAAAAGCCGAAACCTTGTGTTCCATATAAGAGCCATAACTGATTAGTATAAAGGATCACCCGAGATTTGAAAACAAGGTAAGTACATCTATGTACATTCGGCCAAAAAGGTCTCTTCCATAATTGAATGGTAGATCAAATCTAACATGTGATTTCGGCAGGAATCTAAAATAAAGATCAATTTTGGGATTTGAGAACTTCAAGGTAAGTGAGTTTATACATTCGGCCAAGGCCAAATCTTAGGTATTTAGATCAAATCAATCAAAAACTAACCGATTCAGGGATTTAGGATTTGGCCGATTTCAAGGAAGAGGAAGGTGAAGTTTTCGGGATTTAAAATTCATAAGGTAAGCACCTAAAAGTATTTGGCCAAGGCTTGTATGATTACATAGATCGGTTCTTTAATTATTAAAAAGTCGAAAACTAACCCATATTGAGATTCAGGGTTGGCCGAATATCAGGTGAAGGAAAACCAAGTTTCCAAGATTTGAATAAACATCAAATCGGCATCAAAGGTAAGTCTTTTTACAAATCCTACTAGGATTTGGATATTATAGCCAAATAGGATTTATGCTAAGTAATAAGTGATAAATCAAATGTAGGGACTAAGGATCTAAACATTAGATCTAGCTTTTCGGAATCTCAAGGAATCACTAAGCGAAACAGGTGTGTACCCCACACTAATCTTAATAGATGTATGGCTTAAATATGATATATATGTTAATGTGAAAGTGAAAGAATATGGCTAAAGTACCATACTATGGTACAAAGTACTCAGGTACGTTTTCCTACTCCTACTAGGATTACGAAATATGTTATAATTAACATGTGAAAAGTGACATGAATGTGAAAATTAAGTATGATATGCATGATATGAATAATATGGGGCATTCGAGTTATTTGAGAAAGGGGAAGTGAATGTGATGACTTCTGTCTCACTAAGTGAAATGTGATGACTTTGGTCTCACTAAGAATATGTGACGACTTCGGTCTCACTAAGTGAATGTGGTGACTACGGTCACATTAAGTGAATGTGGTAACTTCAGTTACATTATCTGAATGTGGTGGCTATGCCACGAATTTTATGTGGACGATGAGCACGTCGACTGTAGCGATGCCTTCGATGGTGTGTAGTAGATGAAGGGTTGACTTAGTAGTCCCCACGTTGTGCAGGTTGGTACGGGTGGTGTGTAGCGGATGGCATATAGGTTTGGGTTCGGGTTTGTATCATTATCTTGAATTTTTATATGAACATGATATGTATGGTGTGCCTAATTCTATTATATTTTAGTGTTGGTTACACATTGAGTCTATCGACTCACCCTGTTGTGGGAATATATTTGGTCTTTGAAATAATGGATCCAGACGGCGAACTTGTCTTGGCCATGTTCAACTTGAAGTTTAATTTAATTTGAACCTTTATTTTATTTCAAGTACTGTATAAATTTTATTTTGGGTTTTGTTTTATGTAATAAGGTCATAGTGATGATTTTATTTCTGTTATGATTACTATGCTATGAATTTAGGGCTTATAAAGACTAAGCCCATTTAATTTAAAATAAGCTTAAATACTTTTGTCACCTGAGGTTATGGGTTTTCATAAAAGAAAAATAAACTTGTTTTCAACTCGAGCCCAACACACAAATAAACTATCTTCCAAAACACACAGTTTTCAAAGTATTCAAAAGAATTTTGAAACGGTTTACACCGGGAATGTAACATCCTAGATTAGGGGTTGTGCGTTTGGAGCATAACTCAAGTGTTAATAGGCTTTAAGTGTGGTTGGTGATGTTTTAAAGGTTTTTAAAACTCTAGGATTAAAAGGGGGATGCATTGGAAATTTTTGAAATTTTAAGTTAAAAGGGGAAATTAAGGCAAGGTGGCCTTAAGAGAAAAAGTATGTGAAATTTGACACACAAGCAGCTTGGAAAAGTGGCTGAAGATGCCACTTAGGGCCTCTGAAAATGGCGCCACATGCAAGGGTGTTGGGCCCGAGTTCGAGTCACATGTGAAGCAAATAAAAGAAGTTTTCTTTTTGCTTCCAGAAGCACAGAGGTGGACTGCAACAAGGTTCTTAAAAAGGGAGTTTTATTCTCTTTAAAATTCGGCTAAATAGAGGTAAATGATAATTTATCTTAAGTATTTTTAAAGAGATAAATAAGGATTTATTTATCATTATTCCCATGAGATAAAGGTTGGATTAAACTCTTTTATTTTATGATAATTAAAGGATAAAGCTATCAAATAAAGAGTGGTGGCCAAGTAAGGGATTCCTTAGATGATAATTTCATCTATAAAAGGAAGGAAGGAGGGCTACTCATTAATTTTCTTCCTTCTCTTCTCTCTCTGCCGAAATTCTTAGGGTTCTTTTCTCTTCTCTTCTCTTTTCTTTTGTCTAGCCGAATTCCCTAGCCTCCTCTCTCTTTTATTCAAAACCAAAAACACAATCCAACCTAGCCAAATTCTTCATAGCACCAAAAGCCGAAATTCTGCCAAAGCCGAATCTTTGTTGTGACAGAAGGGTGTTGCCGATTTCATCAAGGTAAGATCAACTATTATTTGATTTTCAATCTCTCTTTAGCCGAAATATAGGAATCTAACTCCTTTAGAATTCCATGGTCAAAATTTGGAAGGTTTTCTTCGGGATCTAGTAGTTGTCGACTACAAGGAGCGATTTTGGGATTTAGATCCGTAAGGTAAAGCAGTATTGATTTTCGTCCATAGGCCATTTTGGTATATAATGTTAACCGATTCTGACTTAGGTGGTGTAGGAAGGAGTTCTACAATCGCAAAGGTGCAAATCATTAGACATGGGTTTGAGTTTAGTCAATTGTGCTAATCAAAAGGTAGTTATCGCACTATTCTCCTGTTATTGTATGTTGTTAAGTATGTTTGATTATGATGTGTATGTTAGCCGAAAATAATGGCTAAGATGGTGGATACCCGTAGTGGGTAATCGATTAATCAGGTCAGTGCTCTATTTTACCTATGATATATGTGTGATATTTGTGGTGAGCATGTGATAAATATTTACTCTGATTGTTAATCTGACATGACACGCATATATGCATGGGACTTGGGATGTGAAAATTGAAGGAAAGGGTGTACATCATTATATACGTGGTCTAATGCTAGCCTCATGCTACATTAGTGCTTGATGTTAGCTATGTGCTTCATCAAGGAAGGTGTTGGCTAAGTGCCCATCTCGGTGGTTGGTAGTCAGTGTGCATCACCATGGGTGATTGATATGTGGGATCCCTATGGGATCGGTGGCTCACCACGGCCTTGAGCAACAAGTCCGGCAAGGTAAGATATGTGGATCATTATGTGATCGGTGGTGGATTAGCCACGGCCTTGGCGAAGTGGTCCGCCAAGGTAGGTGTAATGGATGGACCCTAGGTTGGGATGGGCTTCATAATTGCATATTTATGTGTATGGATCATGTGGATATGGGCCAAGCCCATATGTGGAGATATGTGAAATGACTATGCCTTTGAGTAGGTTTGACTCACCCAATATTTTAAACCTTTCGGTGATGCGTAAAGCTTGGACCGGGTTGGAGTGGATACAAAGGTGGCCATGCGACGATTTTCATGCGAAAAGATATTTTTAATTAATTAAGCATTTATATCTTGATACTTTGATTATTCAATTATTGTAATAAGGCCCTAAAAGTATTTAAAGTCTGCTTTAAGTGTTTCTCATTAAGTTTATTATTGTGCTTTATTATGGATTGACAATTGAGGAATTATTTGCAAAAGATTTTATTTAAATCTATATATACTAAAGTTTTAATCCGGATATTTTTATAAACACCACACCTTACTTAAGAATTTTAATGAACACTGCTTTCTAAACTTAACAAAATTTTTGTGTTTTATCCTTAAGTTCAAATTTGTTTCAAACGTTTTCTCAAAGGCATTTCAAATTGATTAGTAGTGAATGGGCCGGGTTTGAGGTGTTACAAATTGGTATCAGAGCCCGGTTCAAAACTCGGCTTGAGGGTTGTGGGGCCCAAAAATGTTTTCAAAAATGGGCTTTTCAAAAAAAAATGGGCTTTTTAGAAATTTTTTATGTTATTCTAGCATGGCACCTAAGTCTCCGACCCGCAGTCCACCAGGTAAGTACCCCAAACTATCTGTGTGATTATGTGAATTATAGAAGGGTAGAAAAGGAAAGGAACGTAGAATAGCATGATAGGAACTTGAACCCTAAGATTAGTCTACTCAAACACAAATAGATAAGACTTAATGCACTAAACAAACTTATGGCTAAGTCAATCGAGTTAGGGTGTGGTAACCATGGTACGCATGTCTAGGATTGGATCCAGAAGAGCCTGGTATTTAAGCAGTCCTAGTGACTCACCTTCTCTTCGTAGGAATCCTACATGGTGCGTAGCTTCGGTTCACCCTAACCCGAAGACTCGATGGGTGTGGCAACCTCATGCGCATGTCTAGGAATGGTTTCAGTGGGAGCTTGGTATTTAAGCGGTCAGTGTGACTCACCTCCTCTCCACTCGAATCACGCCTAGTACGTAGCTTTGGTTCACCCCGACCAAGAAGACTCGGTCATAAGCTAAACTCAATAACTAAAACCCGAAAGGAGCTAGCCATGTTTTTTATAAGAACCCTAATTTTAAACTCTTAAAATCATTTTCTTTAATTCATGGAAACTATCTTTTCTACACAATTTTTGAAAAAATCGATTTATAAAATTACTAAAATACCCCAGTGGTAAAATTACAAAAATGCCCTTGGTTTATAAAAATGTCTAAAATACCCACAGTTTTAATCAACATTATTTTATAACAAGTTCAAAAAAAAACCTAATTTCCAAATTAACAAAAATACCTTGATTTTAGAAGAACTACAAAATTGCCCCTAACTTACAAAATTACCAAAATGACCTTGATTTCTAAAATTTTTGCAACTTCATCGTTTTGGAAAATAAATTTCTCAAAAAGAACCCTAAAAGTTTTGAAAATTTTGAAATATCCCTGAATTATTAAACTTTACAAATTTACCCTGGTTTATTACCAAATTACCCCCAAAATTAAAAATTACCGAAATACCCCTAGAATTTCCAAATTTACCAAAGAACCCCGGGACTATAAAATTTTGAAATACTTTTTGACAAAATTATCAAGGAACCTTATTTGACAAATTACAAAAATATCCCTGTAGGATAAATTATGCAAATACCCCTAGGTAGTGGAAAAACAACAACAATGAAAACTACAACATATCTCTGAATGAACGAAGGTTTATAATTGGTTGATGGATGTATGAATGAATGAAAAGACTGTGCATGTGTGAATATGAAAGAACCACTCCTAAATTCCTTTTCATAAAATTTCTTCGGGTAATCAAGTGAAACAAAAGTACTAATTCATAAAACTTTCTCAAATCGATTAAAGCGCACGATTAGATATGAATTCTAGAGGGCGTGGTCGTCGTGGGCGCTTGATGAGGAAGAATGACTAGGTCGAACCCGTTGGATCGGGTCAAGGGTCCGATAATGAGGTACCACTACCCTACCACTCCCAAATTGTTGGTGTGGAGCAAGAAGCTCAAGCGGGGAAGATCTTTGTATCGCGACTGTGCTACAAGTTCTTGAGTTGGTGGCTGGTGCGGGAGGAAATTCGAGCTCGAAAGTCGTACTCGGCGACTTGAATAACGGAGCTGAGGTGTTTTGGGACGTATCAGGTGTGGCACCCAGTACGGCTGAATATTGGTTGAAAGCAACCGAGCGAATTATGGATGAGCTCGATCTGACCGCTGAGGAGAAAGTGAAAGGAATGGTGGCGCTGCTTCGCGACGAGGCATATCAATGGTGGCTAACGATTCGGGATAGTGCCACGGTAGAGGATCTTACACAGAGTGCGTTAAGGTGGCGTACGGAAGAAGTATATCGGTACTCATTATATTGATGCGTAGAGGAAGGCGTTTCTAGGGTGGTTCAAGGAACAAGTCCGTAATGAGATCTGAGGTTGAATTCTTAAGGTTAAGCCGATATGCTCGAGGGTAGTTGCTACGAGCATGAGCGATGTGTCCGATTCAAGGACGGATTAAGGGATGACCGAGGTTGTTGATAGCTCCTCCTCATCGAGGACGGAGTTCATTGTGTTAGTCGAAAAGGCTAAGGTAGTGAAGGATTAAGGACTCGATGAGACAGAACAGAGATAAGGATAAGAACCGGATAGGAGGAATTTTGGATCGTCTGAATCATTTGAGGTCTTGAGAAAAGACCGAGGGTTAAAAATTCATTCGTGTTGCTAAGCCGGTATGGAAAATCCGCACCGTCCGTGTGTTCGATGTGGAAGGTATCATGTCGTGAGTGTTGGAACAAGGAATGGGAATGTTTTAGGTGTAAGTCTAAGTCTCACTGATTAAGGATCGTCCTCGGGATCCGAATAGGGCTCGGATAACGAGCCAAGGTTATGTGCGACCGGTAGAGATGGTCGATGGCGACAAGGGGTCGTGGTCCAAACCATGGAGGAAATGGTTCAAAGTAGAGGTCGTGGAGCACCAAGCAGAGAGGTGAAGGTGCGGATGCAAGGCGCCAAGGTTGGTTTATCACGGTCGGTGTCATGAGGGGGAAGATGTGCCCGAGGTGACAACGGGTAAGTTTCTTATTTCGGATTATCCTTCATTGCTTTGCTTGTTATAAGGTCGATTCGTTCCTATGATTGCTAATGAAGTGTATGGAACCTTGATTGCGAACTTAGAGAATGTGCCTAGGTAGTATAATAGTTCTTTAAGATCGAGTCTTGTGATGGAGTAAGTGGGGTAAGTTAGGATGTACGGATGTTCGTTAGTAAGTAATTTCGAGGACGAAATTATTTTAAGGAGGGTAGAGTCAGTAACATCCTAGATTAGGGTTGTGCGTTGGGAGCATAACTCAAGTGTTAATAGGCTTTAAGTGTGGTTGGTGATGTTTTAAAGGTTTTAAAACTCTAGGATTAAAGGGGATGCATTGGAAATTTTGAAATTTTAAGTTAAAGGGAAATTAAGGCAAGGTGGCCTTAAGAGAAAAAGTATGTGAAATTTGACACACAAGCAGGCTTGGAAAAGTGGCTCAAGATACCACTTAGGGCCTTTGGAAATGGCGCCACATGCAAGGGTGTTGGGCTGAGTTTGAGTCACATGGGAAGCAAATAAAAGAAATTTTATTTTGCTTCCGAAGCCTGAAGGTGGACGACAACAAGGCTCTTAAAAAGGGAGTTTTATTCTCTTTAAAATTCGGCTAAATAGGGATAAATGATGATTTATCTTAAGTATTTTTAAAGAGATAAATAAGGGATTTATTTATCATTATTCCCATGAGATAAAGGTTGGATTAAACTCTTTTATTTTATGATAATTAAAGGATAAAGCTATCAAATAGAAGAGTGGTGGCCAAGTAAGGGATTCCTTATATGATAATTTCGTCTATAAAAGGAAGGAAGGAGGGCTACTCATTAATTTTCTTCCTTCTCTTCTCTCTCTGCCGAAATTCTTAGGGTTCTTTTATCTTCTCTTCTCTTTTCTTTTGTCTAGCCGAATTCTCTAGCCTCCTCTCTCTTTTATTCAAAACCAAAAACACAATCCAACCTAGCTAAATTCTTCATAGCACCAAAAGCCAAAATTCTGCCAAAGCCGAATCTTTATTGTGACAGAAGGGTGTTGCCGATTTCATCCAAAAATGTAAGATCAACTATTATTTGATTTTCAATCTCTCTTTAGCCAAAATATAGGAATCTAACTCCTTTAGAATTCCATGGCCGAAATTTGGAAGGTTTTCTTCGGGATCTAGTAGTTGTCGACTTCAAGGAGCGATTTTGGGATTTAGATCCGTAAGGTAAGGCAGTATTGATTTTCGTCCATAGGCCATTTTGGTATATAATGTTAACCGATTCTGACTTAGGTGGTGTAGGAAGGAGTTCTACAATCGCAAAGGTGCAAATCGTTAGACGTGGGTTTCGGGATTTAGTCAATTGTGCTAATCAGGTGCGTAGTTATCGCACAATTCTCCTGTTATTGTATGTTGTTAAGTATGTTTGATTATGATGTGTATGTTAGCCGGAAATAATGGCTAAGATGGTGGATACCCGTAGTGGGTAATCGATTAATCAGGTCAGTGCTCTATTTTGCCTATGATATATGTGTGATATTTGTGGTGAGCATATGATAAATATTTACTCTGATTGTTAATCTGACATGATACACATATATGCATGGGACTTGGGATGTGAAAATTGAAGGAAAGGGTGTACATCATTATGTACGTGGTCTAATGCTAGCCTCGTGCTACATTAGCGCTTGATTTAGCTATGTGCTTCATCAAGGGAGGTGTTGGCTAAGTGCCCATCTCGGTGGTTGATAGCTGTGTGCATCACCATGGACTGATTGATATGTGGGATCCCTATGGGATCGGTGGCTCACCACGGCCTTGAGCGACAAGTCCGGCAAGGTAAGATATGTGGATCATTATGTGATCGGTGGTGGATTAGCCACGGCCTTGAGCGGGGTGCGCCAAGGTAGGTGTAATGGATGGACCCTAGGTTGGAATGGGCTTCATAATTGCATATTTATGTGTATGGACTGTGTGGATATAGGCCAAGCCCATATGTGGAGATATGTGAAATGACTATGCACTGAGTCGGTTTGACTCACCCAATATTTTAAACCTTTCAGGTGATGCGTAAAGCTTGGACCGGGTTGGAGTGGATTCAAAGGTGGCCATGCATAAGCAGATTTTCATGTAGAAAGATATTTTTAATTAATTAAGCATTTATATCTTCATGATTGATTATTCAATTATTGTAATAAGGCCCTAAAAGTATTTAAAGTCTGCATTTAAGTGTTTCTCATTAAGTTTATTATTGTGTTTTATTATGGATTGACAATTGAGGAATTATTTGAAAAAGATTTTTATTTAAATCTATATATACTAAAGTTTTAATCCGGATATTTTTATAAACACCACACCTTACTTAAGAATTTTAATGAACACTGTTTTCTAAACTTAACAAAATTTTCGTGTTTTATCTTTAAGTTCAAATTTGTTTCAAACGTTTTCCGCAGTGGCATTTCAAATTCGGTCATAGTGAATGGGCCGGGTTTGGGGTGTTATAGGGAAACATACCAGATCCGGTCCATTCTCGTGGACCGGGTGTGGGGTGTTTCAATTTGGTATCAGAGCCCAGTTTTAAACTCTCGGCCTGTGGCCTAAGGCCCAAAACTTTTTTCAAACAAGCCCAAAAGAGCTTTATGGAAATATTTCTGGAAATGGACAGGTATGATGACATGGTCCCTAAGTCTCCCAACCCATGATCCACCGTAAGTACCCTATCTATCTGTGTGATTATGTGAATTATAGAAGGGTAGAAAAGGAATGGAACGTAGAATAGCATGATAGGAACTTGAACCCTAGGATTAGTCTACTCAAACACAAATACATAAGACTTAATACACTAAACAAACCTATGGCTAAGTCAATCGAGTTAGGGTGTGGCAACCATGGTACGAATGTCTAGGATTGGATCCTGAAGAGCTTGGTATTTAAGCCCTAGTGACTCACCTCCTCTTCAGAGAATCCTACCTAGTGCGTAGCTTCGGGTTCACCCTAACCTGAGGACTTAGTGGGTGTGGCAACCCCTGACGCATGTCTAGGAATGGTTTCAATGGGAGCTTGGTACTTAAGCAGTCCAGCGTGACTCACCTCCTCTCCATTCGAATCCCTTTGGTGCGTAGCTTTGGTTCGCCTCGACCAAGGAGGCTCGGTCATAAAGCTAAACCCAATAACTAAAACCCGAAAGGAACTAGCCATTTTCTAGAACCCTAATAAAAAATTCTTAAAATCATATGTTCTCTCTTTAATTCACGAAAATTATTTCTTTTTACACAAATTTTTGAAAAAAAAATTTCCAATTTACAAAAATACCCCTAATGGTAAAATTACAAAAATGCCCTTGGTTTATAAAATACCCAACTACTCAACAGTTTTGCCAAAATTTCAATATTTCATAAATGTTCAAAAACCCTAATTTGCAAACTATCAGGAAAATACCTTGATTTTCGAAAAATTACAAAATTGCTCCTAACTTACTAAAATTACCAAAATGACCCTAACTTCCAAAATTTCTGCAACTTCATCGGTTTGGAAAATAAATTTCTCAAAAAGAACCCTCAAAATTTTACAACTTCTAAAATATCCCCGATTTATTAAAATTTTACAATTTACCTCGGTTTGTGGAAAAATTACCAAAATACCCCCAAGGTCTAAATATTTTCGAAATACCCTCGGATTTTAAAAATTTTTCCAAAATACCCCGGGAACTTAAAAATACCAAAAAAAATACTTTGTGACAAAAATCACCAAAGAACCTTATTTTGACAAATTACGAAAATACCCCCGGGTAGTGAAAAAATAACAACAAATGAAAAACTACAACGTTTCTCTGAATGAACTGAGGTTCATAATTGTTTGATGGATGTATGAATGAATGAAAAGACTGTGTGCATGTATGAATACGAAAGAACCACTCCTAAATTCCTTTTCATAAAATTTCTTCGCGGGTAATAAAGTGAAACAAAAGTACTAATTTATAAAAACTTCTTAATCAGATCTCGACGTTAGAAATGAGTTCTAGAGGATGCGGTTGTCAAGGACGCGGTAGAGGAAGAATAACTGTGTCAGAATCCGTTAGATCGGGTCAAGGGTCTGACAATGAGTTACCACCGCCACCACCACCCTCAGTTGTTAATGTCGAGCAGCAAGTTTAGACGGGGGATGATGATGTGTCACAGGCTATGTTGCGAGTTTTGGAAATGGTGGCTGGCGCGGGTGGAAATACGGAGCTTAGAAATCTATACCCGAGCGACTCTGAGCCAACGGGGTTGAGGTGTTTCGTGGAGTGTCCAGTGTGGCACCCAGTACAGCTGAGTATTGGTTGGAAGCAACCGAGCGTATTATGGATGAGCTCGACCTGACCCCTGAAGAGAAGTTGAAAGGGATAGTGGCACTGTTACGTGATGAAGCGTAGCAATGGTGGTTAACTGTCCGGGATGGTGCCACGGTTGAGGATCTAACCTGAGAGTATGCTAAGGAGGCATATCAGAAAAAGTATGTCGAACACGATATATTGATAGTAGAGAAAAGCTTTTCTAGGGCTAGTTCAAGGGAACAAGTCGATAGCAGCATATGAGGCTGAATTTCTGAGGTTAAGTCAATATGCTCGAGGAGTAGTCGCAACCGAACATGAACACTGTGTTCGTTTTGAGGACGGATTAAGGGATGACCTAAGATTATTGATAGCTCCACATCAAGAACGGGAGTTCTCCGCGTTGGTTGAAAAGGCTAAGGTAGCTGAGGGAATCAAGGACTCGACTAGGCAGAACTCTGACAGGAATAGACCCAAGAGGGGTTATGGATCGTTGGGAAATGTCGAAAAAGGCCCGTAATCGAGGGTCAAGGGTCGACAAGTTGGTACCAGAGGCGATGTCGTCCTTGTGAGCATTGTGGAAAGAAGCATTTAGGTGAGTGTTGGAAAAAGATGGGAGGATGTTTTAAGTGTGGGTCCAAGGACCATATGCTCAAGGACTGTCCAAAGATATCAGATGAAAAGCAGCCAGCAACTCAGAATGTTAATCAGGCTGATAGGGGAGGACAGCAGCCTCAACGAGGTCGAGGTTCGAATAACAGAGGTAATGGTGCTGGCAGAGGTCGTGGCAGAGGTGCTACTAATACTGAGGCAAGGCAGCTGGGTTTGGTTTATACGGTTCACCGTAGGGAGGATGGAGAAGCGCCGGACGTCATAACCGATACATTCCTCATTCATGGCAAACCCTATTATGCTTTAATTGATGTGGGCTCGACCCATTCTTATATTGCCTGTAGTGTAGTTGAAACACTAGGCCTAGACTCTGAACTTTCTGATAGGGAGATGACGGTAGTAAGCCCATTAGGCCAAACCATAGTGGTGAATAAGATCTTTCGGAATGTATCCCTAGAAATTCAGGGAGTGAGCTTTCGGGCCAACCTAATGGAGTTACCCTTCGGGGAATTTGACCTCATACTTGGTATGGATTGGTTAGTAAAGCACCGAGCCATGTTGGATTGTGCGGCTAAACGAATGGAACTTAGGACCTCTGAGGATGAGGTGGTCATTATGATAGGAGAAAGAAGAAACTACTTGACTAATGTAGTTTCGGTGCTTAAGGCTGAAAGGATGGTTCGTAAAGGGTGCGAGGCGTTCTTAGCCTTTGTAAGTGTGTTGGATGGAAAGGAGGAAGGTGTCAAAGGAGTTAGAACGGTAAGGGACTTTGAGGATGTGTTTCGGAGGAATTACCAGGAATACCCCCAAATAGAGAAGTTGAATTTGGAATAGACTTGCTACCGGGAACAGCACCTGTGTCAATCGCTCCATACCAAATGGCGCCAAAGGAGTTAGTGGAGCTCAAGGCTCAAATCCAAGAATTGTTGGATCGTGGGTTTATTCGACCCAGTGTGTCTCCGTGGGGAGCACCGGTCCTGTTTGTGAAGAAGAAGGATGGAACTATGCGTATGTGCATAGACTATCGTCAATTGAATAAGCTAACCATCAAGAACAAGTATCCCTTGCCTAGGATTGATGACTTGTTCGACCAGCTGAAGGGAGCGGCAGTGTTCTCAAAGATCGACTTAAGGTCAGGATATCACCAGTTAAAAGTAAAGGAGGTGGATATCCATAAGACAGCTTTCAGAACAAGATACAACCATTTTGAGTTTGTGGTAATGCCGTTTGGGTTGACCAACGCCCCAGCCGCATTCATGGATATGATGAACCGAGTGTTTCAACCTTACTTAGATAGGTTCGTGGTAGCGTTCATCGACGATATTTTGGTATACTCTAAGTCTGAAGAGGAGCATGATGAGCATCTCCGAATTGTGTTGCAAGTATTAAGGGAGAAGAAGCTTTATGCCAAATTTAGCAAGTGTGAATTTTGGCTTAGGGAAGTTGCTTTCTTAGGACACGTGATATCTGCCGAGGGAATAAGGGTGGATCCTAAGAAAATTGAAGCTGTGTTGGATTGGAAACCACCTAAGTCGATGGTGGAGATTCGTAGTTTCTTAGGATTGGCAGGCTATTACAGAAGGTTCGTGGAAGGATTTTCATCAATAGCCGCACCATTAACAAAATTGTTGAGGAAGGAAATACCCTTTGTGTGGACGGATAAGCAACAGGAGAGTTTTGAAAAACTTAAGAAGGTATTAACAGAAGCTCCAGTGTTGATTCAGCCTGAGGCAGGAAAGGATTTTGTGGTGTACTGTGATGCTTCACATACGGGGTTAGGATGTGTTCTTATGCAAGATGGAAAAGTAGTCGCTTACACGTCTCGACAGTTAAGGCCGCATAAGGTGAACTACCCAACCCATGACTTGGAATTGGCAGCAGTGGTCTTCGCTCTCAAGGTGTGGAGGCATTATCTTTATGGAGAAAGGTCAGTGATCCACACAGACCACAAGATTCTCAAATACCTGTTGACTCAGAAGGAGTTAAACTTGAGGCAACGAAGGTGGGTGGAATTACTGAAAGACTATGACTGTTCGATAGAATATTACCTGGGCAAGGCGAATGTAGTAGCGGATGCCCTAAGTAGGAAGGTTGTGTCAGACCTAAGAGCAATGTTCGCCTATTTAAGCTTGTATGAGAATGGAAGCCTGTTGGCTGAGTTGCAAGTCAAGCCAACGTGGTTGAAGGAGGTGAAAGAGGACAGTTGGTTGATGAGGACTTAAGTGTTAAGTTACAAAAAGCACAGAACGGAGAGTTGGAGGACTATGAGGTTAATGATGAAGGAGTATTGTGCTACAAAGGAAAAGTCTGTATGCCGAGGGACAAGGAGTTAAGACAGAGGATTCTTCGGGAAGCGCATAGTAGCCCTTATGCTATGCATCCCGGAGGCATTAAGTTGTAAAGAGATTTAAGAGAACAATTTTGGTGGCCTGATCTTAAACGAGAAGTTACGAAATTCGTGGGAAGATGCCTGACGTGTCAGCAAGTTAAGGCTGAGCACCAAGTTCCATCGGGATTGCTCCAGCCAATCCAGATTCCGCAGTGGAAGTGGGAAAGAATTACCATGGACTTCGTTAGTGGGCTTCCCCTTACACCTACTAAGAAGGACTCGGTATGGGTAATAGTGGACCGTTTAACTAAATCCACACATTTTATCCCGGTAAGAGTGGATTATTCTCTTCAAAAGTTAGCCAAGCTATATGTGGCAGAAATTGTGAGACTACCCGAGTGCCAGTGTCAATTATTTCAGATAGAGACCCAAGATTCACGTCTCGGTTTTGGAGGGCACTTCACCAAGCTTTAGGCACCAAGTTGGATTTCACTACGGCTTTTCATCCACAAACAGACGGGTAGTCTGAACGGGTAATACAAGTGTTGGAGGATATGTTGAGAGGATGTGTGATGGATTTCCGAGGAAGTTGGGAGGATTACTTGCCTTTAGCAGAGTTCGCCTACAACAACAGTTATCAGGCTAGCATTCGAATGGCACCATATGAAGCAGTGTACAGACGGAAGTGTCGTACTACTACTTGTTGGACTGAGTTAGGAGAACGTCGAGTTTTGGGACCAGAAATGGTGGCAGAAACGGAAGGAAAGGTTGAGATAATTTGAGCACGGTTAAAGGAAGCCTCGGATAGGCAGAAGTCTTATGCCGACCTCAAGTGAAAGGAAATAGAGTTTGAAGTGGGAGGCCAAGTGTTTCTAAAAGTCTCACCATGGAAGAAGGTGATGAGGTTTGGTCGGAAAGGGAAGTTAAGCCCGAGGTGTAATATCCTGGAATAGGGGCTATTTTTGTTATTGTATTGTTTGCATGTGTTTGATCTACAGTATGGTTGTTTTTGATGTTTTGGGGCTTAGTTGAAAGCCTAGTGTAAGCTTGAGTGGTAGAGAAAATTTTAGTTTTTAAGCTTTAAGTGAATGGAGCTGAGGGAGCTAGGGGTTATAGGTATTTTTTCGGTGGATTTTAGCACAAGAGGAGCCTTGGTGGAATGGCTAGAGGCGCCACTTAGAGCTTGTGTGTGTGACGCCTTGCAAGGGGAGGAGGTCATGAGTTTGAGCTGCAGAAGCCACACATTTTGCTTCCATTTTGACGGCATGGAGGGGGAGAAGTTGTGTGCAGTTCAAACTCTGCCATAGACCAAGTCAAATAATTCAAATGGTGGGCAAGGAGTATATTAAGGAGTGAGTTAAGGATTTTACTAATTCAAATCGGTTTGAATTAGTGGCCATGAGTGAGCTTAGGAGGTGGCGAATGTTGGAGTCTTCATGGGGGTGAGTGGCCGGTTTGGTAGGTGTGTAAGTGGGAGTGCCAAATTCTTTTGGCAATTTTAGTGACTTTCACCCGACCTTAGTCTAAGTGCCTAGCTAAATTTTCAAAGGAGTTTCTTATTTGTTCCTTTTGAAAACCGAAAATCCCAAGCAACATCTATACCTTGCCAAAATTTGCCTTGTTTTCTTCCATCAGTTTCTTTGTCAGCCGAATGCTTTTGGAGTTCTCAAGCTTTTAGTTCTTTTTGCGTCCTTCTCTTCTTTTTTATCTTTGGCCGAACCATATACCCCCTACCTCTCCTTGTTCTTTTTCATTTGTGTTAAGCTGAAATAGCCATCTTTTTCCTCTCACATGTTGTCTTTGCTTAAAATCGAAAGTACTTTTTCTTCCTCTTCTACTTCCATTTTCTCGGTTCTCTTTGAAACTCTTCTTGTCAAAACCTCATCTCCATTTCACTCTTTCTCTTTTTCTCTTACCACCCACGCCGTACCATAGGTGGTGTTAAACACCTATAGCCGAACCTTGTTTGATAGTCTTAAGCAAACTCAGCCGAATCTCCTTCTCTTTTTGTTTTGGCCGAATCACAAGCAAGTGGGGTGGTCTCTTCTCTTTTCTCTCCAATCGGGTTTTTAGAGGAAGGTTGGTGCTAGGCCAAATGCCTATTTCTTTCCCTCCCTGTTCTTTGTCGATTTTTGCAAGGTAAGGGTTGATTCGGCATTTGTTTGGAAATGTGTTAATCGATTATTTTGGAATCATTTTGTTATAGGATCCCCGGGATTTTGGAGCAGTCAAGCGAAGCCTCCGCTTGAGAGTGATCGGTTGGTAAGTGGTGGTAAGGGTTGGTTTCATTGGTTTATTCTCTTAGTCTTGTTAAGCCAAAGTCTTCAAAGATTAATTATTCTTCTTAACAGGGTGTGGCCGATTGTCAGAGGAACCATCTGTTGGTTTGGGATTTGGTAGGAAACCAAATCCGTCATAACGTAAGGGTTTGAGTGTTAACCCTTTAGTTTGTTTGGGTTGGCCGAATGGCCTTGGTCCTAATGTTCTTATTTAGCCGATTATAGGAGCAAGCTAATCGAGGGTCTTAGATCGGTTCTTTTGGATTAAGGCTTATGTATTAGCAGTGTGTAAACTAACACACTCTTTACTTAGTAATATGCTTAATAACCTGATTGCTTAATAAAGCCGAAACAGTATGGTTGATATGAGACCGTATGGGGTATGTGCACGGATTCGAGTAAGTCCGTTTCATTACGAGCTTTGTTATTGATATGATATCATGATCTATGATGTATGTGTTATGAGATGCTACCCTAAACATATTAGCATGATTTGCATGATTGCACGATTTGCATCAGTATGGTATGTTTATGGGTGATATGAGAGGAGGGGGAATATGATATCCGTGTCTTTGGGACACCAGAGGTTTGGCACCTCCAGTGGTTTGGTACCACAGATCGATTTATTGTGACTTTGGGTCACCAGAGGTTTGGCACCTCATAGCGACTTGTCCCAGTGGCTTAGTTCCACAGTGGGTTGGCCCCACAGTTGATATTACGGGATTGTCGCCAGTGATTTGGTATCACACGTGGGTTGGCCCCACAACTTGATTATTCATGACTTTGGTCACCAGTGATTTGGTATCACATTTGTGTCTTTGGGACACCAGAGGTTTGGCACCTCATAGCGACTCGTCCCTGTGATCTAGCATCACCGTGGGTTGGCCCCACTTTTGAGATATGGGACCGTCGCCAGTGATTTGGTATCACATGTGGGTTGGCCCCACAGATGGATTATGGTGACTTTGGGTCACCAGTGGTTTGGCACCACCAGTGGTTTGGTACCACACGGGGTAGAAAAAGGTGTTACGGATGGTTAGGATTGGGTGCATTAATTGTATTGCTTTGTTATGATGTGTGTTAGTATGTTGCATTCTTTGGGAGAGGATTTATGCACCGAGTCTTGCACTCGCCTTCTCCTTATCATTTCAGTGACACTTAGATCGCGGACACGAGCCCGGGTGGACTCGAGGTGACCATGCCATGAATAAATTGGGACTTGCAATTGCTTAAAAAAAAAACTTGGTACTTTACTCTATTTATTTCCATTTGGTTTTGTTGGGTTTGTAAAAGGCTTTTTTTTTTTAAATTATACTTTGGTTATTTTTATGCTTAAATTTAATTTCAAATATGCCTTAACAAAATATTGGGTAATAATCGATAAAACTTGGAAAGACAAGGTTTTTCAAAACTACAAAGCTATATGTTTTAAACTTTACCATCGGGTATCACGCTGTAATTTAAACTGAATGCAACTCAAATGTTTTCCAAACTTAAACTAAGTTCAAATGTTTTTAAGCAACTAAAAGGAATAACTCAATTTCCAAATGATATAAATTGGTTTTATTATTAGATTCAACTAAGTTTTCAAAACTTAGGGTTATCAAAGTTCACTATCGATTTTAAACAATCATACCCTAGATTTTTTTTACAAACACATTAAGAGATTTCATCAACATTTTAACCTAAACCTAACCTCTCAAATTCTAAATTCCCCGTAACAAACCAGATTCGGTCGTGGTGTATTGGCCGAGTTTGGGGTGTTACACGAGGTTTATAGGGCCCTATCAGGTACTAAAGCGAGTGGGACCAGTGGCATACCAGCTAGAGTTGCCACCTGAGTTGCAACAGATGCACGACGTATTCCATGTGTCCATGCTACGTCGCTACCGATCGGATCCCTCTCACGTAGTACCAGTTGAAGAAGTGGAGCTAAGGCCAGACTTAACCTACGAGGAAGAGCCGATTTAGATTTTGGAACATGACGTGAAAGTGTTACGAAGAAAGTCGATTCCTCTAGTCAAAGTGTTATGGCGCAATCATGGATCGGAGGAAGCTTCGTGGGAACCAGAGGAGGCAATGCGACAGCAATACCCTCAATTATTTAGTTAGGAAAATTTCAAGGATGAAATTATTCTAAGGGGGTAGAACTGTAACATCCTAAAAAGGGCCTATGCATTTTGGCCAAATTGTATGAAAAGACATGTTTTATATGTTTGAATAGATTTTGAACATTTTAGAAACCTGAGAATGTATGGAAATGTTACGTTGAAAATAGGAAAGTGATCATTTTTGGAAACTTAAGTAAATTAGGAAAGTGAACATTTTGGAAACCTAAGTTAAAAGAGGAAAGCAAACATTTTGGAAACTAAGCTAAAAGAGGGAAGTAAACATTTTGGAAACTAAGCCAAAAGAGGAAAGTAAACATTTTGGAAACTAAGCTAAAAGAGGAAACTAAACATTTTGGAAACCTAGAAAATGTCAAGTTTATAGAGCCGAACGAAAATTTTAGGAAACTTAGAAATGACCTCGAAATGTCGAGTTTTAAAGTTTAAAGGAGGAACTTAGGGCCAGGTGGCCTTAAAATAAAAAGTATGTGAAATTTGACCCACAAACAGACTTGGAAAAGTGGCCTGAAGATGCCACTTAAGGCCTCAGGAAATGGCCCGCATGCAAGGGTGTTTGGGCCTGAGTTCGAGTCACATAGGAAGCAAATAAAAGAAGTTTTATTTTGCTTCCATAAGCAGAGAGTTGGACGGCACAAAGGACCTTGAAAGAAGAGTTTTAATTCCTTTGGAATTTTGGCTAATTAGGAGATTTGTTGAAATTTAATATTTGATAAAATTAAAATTTATCACATAGGAAGAGTTATCCGATTGAGGGACTCTAAGGCTAGTATTTTCGGCCAAGGAGGGAAAGTAAGGGCCATTATTCATTCTTTTCTCTTCAAGGGAAACCCCTGCCGAAAATACTCTAGCAAATAGCATCAATATTTTTTTCCTCTCTTTAGCCGAATTCTCTCTGTCAAAACTCTCTCCTTCTCTTTTCTTTTCTTTTCTTTTCTTCTTCCATTCCTTCACAAAAGCTGAAACCTTGTGTTCCATATAAGAGCCATAACCGATTAGTATAAAGGATCACCTAGGATTTGAAAACAAGGTAAGTACATCTATGTACATTCGGCCAAAAAGGTCTCTTCCATAATTGAATGGTAGATCAAATCTAACATGTGATTTCGGCAGGAATCTAAAATAAAGATCAATTTCGGGATTTGAGAACTCCAAGGTAAGTGAGTTTATACATTCGGCCAAGGCCAAATCTTAGGTATTTAGATCAAATCAATCAAAAACTAACCGATTCATGGATTTAGGATTTGACCGATTTCAAGGAAGAGGAAGGTGAAGTTTTCGGGATTTAAAATCCATAAGGTAAGCACCTAAAAGTATTCGGCCAAGGCTTGTATGATTACATAGATCGGTTCTTTAATTATTAAAAAGCGAAAACTAACCCATATTGAGATTCGTGGTTGGTAGAATATCGGTGAAGGAAAACCAAGTTTTGGATTTGAATAAACATCAAATCGGCATCAAAGGTAAGTCTTTTTACAAATCCTACTAGGATTTGGATATTATAGCCAAATAGGATTTATGCTAAGTAATAAGTGATAAATCAAATGTAGGGACTAAGGATCTAAACATTAGATCTAGCTTTTCAGAATCTCAAGGAATCACTAAGCGAAACAGGTGTGTACCCCACACTAATCTTAATAGATGTATGGCTTAAATATGATATATATGTTAATGTGAAAGTGAAAGAATGTGGCTAAAGTACTCGTACTATGGTACAAAGTACTGAATGCGTTTTCCTACTCCTACTAGGATTACGAAATATGTTATAATTAACATGTGAAAAGTGACATGAATGTGAAAATTAAGTATGATATGCATGATATGAATAATATGGGGCATTCGGGTTATTTGAGAAAGGGGAAGTGAATGTGATGACTTCGGTCTCACTAAGTGAAACGTGATGACTTCGGTCTCACTAAGAATATGTGACGACTTCGGTCTCACTAAGTGAATGTGGTGACTACGGTCACATTAAGTGAATGTGGTAACTTCGGTTATATTATCTGAATGTTGTGGCTATGCCACGAATTTTATGTGGGCGATGAGCACGTCGACTGCAGCGACTGCCTTCGATGGTGTGTAGCGGATGGAGGGTTGACTTAGTAGTCCCCACGGTGTGCAGGTTGGTACGGGTGGAGTGTAGCGGATGGCATATAGGTTTGGGTTCGGGTTTGCATCATTATCTTGAATTTTTATATGAACATGATATGTATGGTGTGCCTAATTCTATTATATTTTAGTGTTGGTTACACAATGAGTCTATCGACTCACCTGTTGTGGGAATATGTTTGGTGATGAGCAAGAATGGACCAGGACTGCAGAACTTGTGGTGGCCATGTTCAAATTTTGAAGTTTAATTTAATTTGAACCTTTATTTTATTTCAAGTATCTTGTATAAATTTTATTTTGGGTTTTGTTTTATGTAATAAGGCCATAGTGATGATTTTATTTCATTATGATTACTATGCTATGAATTTAGGGCTTATAAAGACTAAGCCCATTTAATTTAAAATAAGCTTAAATACTTTTGTCACCTGAGGTTATGGGTTTTCATAAAAGAAAAATAAACTTGTTTTCAACTCGAGCCCAACACACAAATAAACTATCTTCCAAAACACACAGTTTTCAAAGTATTCAAAAGAATTTTGAAATGGTTTACACCGGGAAACATACCAGATCCGGTCCATTCTCGTGGGCCGGGTGTGGGGTGTTTCACCATCAACTTTGACAGCTCATCACGAAGATCTGGGCAAGGCGATTGAGTTCTGAATGTTGAGGTCACCATGTCAGCTTCGGTTTTTAGTTCAATTGGTTCTGCGTTATCAGGGATTTCAGCTGACTGCATTGGTTCGATCTTTGTGGGATCTTCTTCTTCTTCTTTGGGATCCTCACTTAATTCAACTCGTTGCTACAAAATAGGATCTCCAGCTATTAGATAGGGGTCCCAATCTATGATTGTGCCTTGGCAATAACCTGCCTTCTTTACGTTTGCAAGAATTTTAGCTTTCAAGCACAAAATTGTTATCGTAAAGGGAAAGTTTATTGGGTCAGAACGTCTAGCGGCACAATTTCACATTTTTCTCAGAATGATTTTTCCTACATCAATGGTCTTTGCCATTAAAATCGAGTATAACAAGACCATTCGCTCTAATGAAATTATGGTCCCATGTGAAATAGGCATAAGGCTGAAGCGAATGAAATAGAACCATACCTTTGCTAATGGTGTCAAATATTCTCTATGAAAAGTGTGAGTTACATGCTTTGACACAATCCACTTAGAACCCAGAACTATATAAGTTCATTGAGAATTTCTTCCAAAATTTCAAGTTCAATATTTCTCATTAAAGAAGAATATTCGTCGTTTTCAAAATCAGGTAATTCAAAGAGTTCATTAATAGTGTTTGAGCTTATGGTACCTTGATTCCTCTGATAGAAATGCCTGTTAATTCACTTGAGGTCAAATTCGCATAAAATTCATGAACTAACTCTTCATCTGCACTCGATCTTTTCTTACAAAACAATTCCCAATTGAGGGCTTCAACAATTTGTCGAATATGCACCATGAAATCGATATAGTTGCTTTCTTTAGTGTAAAACCTTTTTCTGGGAGCATTTGCTAATTTTTGAAGATGCTATTGTATCTCGCCTTGGCTTTCTCACAGTAAAATTTGTTTTGTGATTCTTCAACTTGGACAGAGGCATGGGTTCTTTTGCGAGGCTTGATAAACCTGAACATAAGATGAAAACAAATATTTTCTCAAATTTTCAATTAGTATCAAATATTAATAATTCACTAAATTGAAGAATTAAATAGTTAAATAAAAAATGAAATTTAGGAGAAAAATTTTCTTACCACCTTTGTATAATATTAAAAATTCAATAAAATAATATGGAGCAAAATATTTCAAATGAGGGTTGGTTGGAAGGTGATCATGGCGATGGCTAATTGTAATGGTAATTGTGGTGTCAAGGTGACAAGGGTGCACGAGATAGAGGTAAGGAACAACAATTGCGTGTGGGCCTGACATGAGTAGGTGCGACAGCTGGGACAGCAAACAGCAGCAGCGTGGTGCGATAGAAGCAGATGCGTGCGTGAGCAGCTTTGGAGCTGGGGCCAGCAGTGACGTGTGGGGCTAAAACTTTGTGTGTCGGCTAGAGTAGCAACGTGTTGTGGTTTTAGTAGTAGGCAGCGCAGTTGGCAGCAGCAGTGCGCGGGAGCTAGTGCGAGAGTTGTTGGGCAGGTGTGCACTTGGCAAAGGCAATGAGGTCTGCTAGGCGGTGTTGCTGGTGGTGGTTTGGAGCTGCGGCACTAGGTGGGTTTGGATGCTAAGGCAGACGGTGGGAAGGGTGTATGGGAAAATCGGTTTGATGAATGGTGAGTTATGTGAATAATGGATTAAGGAGGTGATATTTAAAGTGACAGATGGAAGGAGTCCAACTAGAATTCTAATAACAAAATAATGCTAAATTACTATAAGTCCTAATGTCATATCAAGTTAATAACAATTAGTAAATAATATAATGTATATTAATATATTAATTGCTATTACTTTTTTAGTAAAATATGATAAAATTTAAACTAATTCTAATTCTATGCAAAGTTGATAATGATTAATATACATTATAATAAATATCATTATATATTAGTTATTATCATCCTTATTTATTATTTTAAAAATAAACATTTATTTTAGTTGTTTAAAAATATTTACGAAAAGAGACATTAATTTCAATATTTACAAAATGAACAACCAAAAATTTCAAATAATTCAATTAAGTACCTAAACTTAAAGAAAATTTGAAAATTGAGCTATAATTAAAAATTGGATCAAAATTGACCCCTTTATTTGTAAAACTAAAAATTTATTTTACCATTTAGGGAATAATTTCTCGAAAGATTATGTTAAAATCAATTCTCAAGAAAGATTGAAGCGGTCACAAGTGGTCCCGCTTAAGTTCTAATCTCCTAGACAAAATTTATTTTAACATACTAATCTTGAAACTATACTGTAAATAATTTATTTCATAAAAACAAGAAAAATTAAATATCTGATAAAATGAGCGACGATTTGTCCCATTGTAACAGTTCGGTTTAGACCTTAGTCGGAATAGTGCTTTCTGGACCACAAATTTGAGTCAAAAAAATATTTTAATATTATTTTTTCTGTTTGCAGTATGTGATTAAACATTTGTGAAAGTTTTTTGAAATAATTTTATTGTTTGTGTGTTTAATTTGAGAAAAGGATCTAATTGCATAAAATGCAAAATTAGCATGCTATGTGTTAAAAGTACTTATGTGTTATGTCTTTATTAATGTGGTGACCTTATGAAGCAATTAAACCATTATGTAATATAATGGACATAAATGACCTTAATGAATATAAATTTTATATGTTAATTAAAAGGCTAAATTAGTAAATGATTTAATAAGGTTATTATAATTAAAATAAACACATTTTAATGGTTTAATGGTCAAGGGCAAAATAGCAAAACATGGTTTAATGTTTAATAACTTAAATAAAACATAAGTTAATGGCCATAACATATCATCCACCACCGAATATTGAAAGGTAAAGAAGGGTTTAAAGCTTTGTGATATTCGACCCTTGTTCATCTTGATTGAGGTATGTTTTTCACTCGGTTTTTGATAATTTCTACATTTTTGTGATTGTTGCTTCGAGTACAATCAAGCTCATGCTTTAATTTTGGAATTAGATGAAGATTTTGAGATGTGTCATTGATGAATGTTTAAGCTTTATGATGTTTTTTGATGAAATATGAAATATATGTGTTAGATTAGCATGTTTTGTCTTTGGATTTTTGATGATTTTGAGTAATTTGGACTAAATTGTGAAAATAATATTGAGGGAATAAAATGTGAAATAAATGAAACGTGTGGACTTAGATGAAGCATGTGAACATTCGGCTAAGCATGGGTACAAAGAAATTATGTGTATTTTGTGATTTTGTGAAATAGGGACATAAATGTCAAAATGTAAAAGTGTGAGGGCTAATTTGTAAAATGCCCTAAATATGTGTTTTTGGACTGAATTGAATGATTTGGTGAATAAATGGGCTAAATTTGAATATGTATATGTTAAGAACCAAAGAAAACGGATTTAGACCGAGGAAAGTTGAAAGTGATTGAGTAGTCGAATTCCTCCGTTTATTTCCAGTACGAGGTAAGTCTATATACAAATAAATGTATTTGAATTTATTTATTTATGTACATATGAAATTGAATTGTGATGAATGATTACGGAAGAAACATACATGAAATCCAAGAAAGTATCGACAATGTGTTAATGTCTGAAAAGCCCCGTACGAACCTTAGGAATAGATAGGATTTATATGTCATGACATAGGGTTCCGACATGTGATATCATGTAAGACCATGTCTGGGACGTTGACATCGATTTGAGATTTACATGTAAGACCATGTCTGGGACATTGGCATCGTATATGATTTCATGTAAGACCCTGTCTGGGACGGTGGCATCGATATTTAATTACATGTAAGACCATGTCTAGAACGTTGGCATTGTACGAGCATTCTGAGTTATCCGATGTATCCTATTTGTAACACTCCTTACTCGTATTCAACTTCAGAATCAATTACGAGGCATTAATGGACTTATCTCACTTGAACATGCAACTTTGGGCTAGAAAATTTCATTCCAACCTTAAACTTTCCATTCACCTTTAAAACATCCTTATTATGGGCCTATGAGGCCTTAAGCATGCAAAAAATGGTCTCGATATCAAACCCTAAACTTTTGTACACTTAAATTTTTTTTCTAAACAAGGGCTACACGCTAGTGTGAAATGCGACACGCCCGTGAGGGCAGGCCATGTGGTCACACACGCCCATATCCTTAGTCCATGTGGAATTTATTTTCTAATTCAAACCTACAGGGGTTTTCACACGGCCGAACACACGCCCGTGACCCTAGCCCGTGTGCCTTACACAGCCTCAACACGCCCGTGTCCTAACCCGTGTGCCAAAACCATGGCATTCTATTTATGACATCATCACCTCACTATGGTCACACATCCAAGGCACACGCCCGTGTCCTTAGACCGTGTGTCGAATTAAATTCCAAATTTTTGGTGTAGACTTCACACGGCCTAGACACACTCTAATGTCCATGACCGTGCCTCCCACACGGCTGAGACACATGGCCGTGAATGAAACACCCCAAACCCAGCCCACGAGCCTTGCCCGGATCTGGTATGTTCCCAGTGTAAACCGTTTCAAATTCTTTTGTTACTTGGGAAAAACTTGTGTGTTTTGAAAGATAAATTGTTTTGGGTTGGGCTTGAGTTGGAAACAAGTTTATTTCATTATAAAAAAAATCCTTTACTTTAGGTGACAAAACGTTTGGGCTTTGTTTTAAAAATAGATTTACTTAATCTTTTAATAAATAAAAGTTTGTAAGCTTAATAAATAAAAACAGAATAAAATAGTTCTACTAAGGCCTTATTACATCAAATAATTCCCAAAATTTAAATTCAAAATACTTAAAGTAAAATAGTCCACATACAAGAAATCTGAACTTCACATGGCCTCCACTAAGCAGCTGTCGGCCCGGTCCATCACTGATCGTCACCTAAAAAATAATCCCACAAGGGGTGAGTCAAACAGACTCAATGTGTAACCAACACTAAAATTTAACAGTTTAGGCATATGTTCACATATTACATGCATATTCATATAACAGATTGGAAATAATGATGCAACCCGAACCCAAACCTATATGCCATCTGCTACACGTCCCTCGTACCAACCTGCACACCGTGGGGACTACTAAGTCAACCCTCCATCCGCTACACACCATCGAAGGCATTCGCTGCAGTCGACGTGCTCATCGCCCTTATAAAAATTCGTGGTCTTAGGTCACCACATTTAGAATTCGTGGTCTTAGGTCACCACATTCAATTTTATGTGGTCTTAGGTCACCACATTCAGATTTCGTGGTCTTAGGTCACCACATTCAATTTTACGTGGTCTTAGGTCACCACATTCAGATATCGTTGTCTTAGGTCACCACATTCACTTCCCCTTTTCATATAACCCATATGCCCCCATATTTCATACATATCATGCAATATCATACCTTAATTCACATTCTTATCACTTTCCATATTCTTATCACTTTTCACATGTTAAAAATAACATATATTCATATTCCTAATAGGAGTAGGAAATGTACCTTAGTACTATGTACCATTGTATGGTACCTTAGCCATGCTTTTCACATTCTTAATAACACATTTAATTTAAAACATAGCCATGAACGTATTAAAACTTAGGGTAGGGTACACACCTGATTCGCTTAACGATTTCACTTGAAATCCCGAATTTCGATCTTAGATCTTTAACTCCCTTCATTCGGCCCATATTAAATATTTAATGAAAAACTCATTTGGCCATAAAACCAAATCCTAGTAGGATTTGTATTCTTAAAACCTACCTTATTGCCGATTGTCTTAAGAATCAAGTCCCGAAACTTTGTCGTATTCCTTCTTGCATTCGGCCAAACATTAAATCATACCACAGGTTAGTTTCGGCTTTTTAACAAATATGAAATAGATCTTGCAATCAAAATAGGCCTTTGGCCGACTATATTTAGGCACATACCTTGCGATTTCCAAATCCCGAAACTCACTGAATAACTAGGGAACACACGGCCTATGGTGTACCTTCGAAAAAAGAACTTCTCCTTCCTTGTAATCGGCTGATTTTTAGATCTATTAACTATTAGTTTCGGCTATTTTGAATAAATATGAACTAGATCTAAATACTAAAATAGGCTTTAGCCGAATATACATAGGTGCTTACCTTCCAAATCTTAAATCCCAAATTGGATCCTTGATTCCTTAATGCTGTTGAAATTCCTTTAACCATATGTTAGTTTTAATCTAACATTAAAACATAAAACATGGCCTTTGGCCGAATATACATATGTCTTACCTTAGATCCTTGAAATCCCGAAAGATACCTTCTTGTAGTTGACAATTCTTAAATCCGGAATACACCCTTCCATAATTCGGCCAAAATCAATAATAGAGATTAGTCCCTAGATTTTCGATAGGTCTAAAATACAAAAGAATTGAAATCAATTTTGGATCTTACCCTTTTAAGAAATCGGCAGCACCCTTGTTAAAAGCCCCTTAAAGAATCGGCCTTGATGACTAGATGATAAGGTTTCGGCTTTTGGGATTTAATGGAGAAGTCGGCTAGGGGTTCTCTTGGGGTATTTGGTTTCCGCAATAATAAAGAAAAGAAAACTTGAGAATTTTGGCAATGGTGGACAATAGATTTGGCTTAACAAATGAAAGAGAAGAGAAGAGAGAGAGCACTAAGAAATTCTAGAGAGAGAAGAGGAGGAAGAAAAATTGATGAGTAGCCCTATTCTTTCCCTCTTATAGCCGAAATTACTACTCGTAATCCCTTACTTGGCCACCACTCTTCTATTTTGATTACTTTATCCTTTGAATTATCACTTTATTAAAAGAATTAATCCAACAATTATCTCCTAAAATAATGATAAATAAATCTATTATTTATCTCCTATTTAGACGAAATTTAAAGAGAATAAAACCCTTCCCTTGGGTTCCTTAGTGCCGTCCACTTCCCTGCTCTTTGTAGCAAAAATAAAACTCCTTTATTTACTTGCTATGTGACTCGAACCTAAGCCCAATACCCTTGTATGTGGCGTCACCTACCTGGGCCTCAAGTGATATCTTTAGGCCACTTTTCCAAGCCTGTTTGTGTGTCAAATTCCTCCTATTAATTTTCTTAATGCCACCTTGCCTTAGTTTCCTCTTTTAAACTTTAAAACTTGACATTTCCTTACATTTCGTGTTTCCAAAATGTTCACTTTCCTCTTTTAACTTAACATTTCCAAGTTTCCAAAATGTTCACTTTCCTCTTTTAACTTAACATTTCCAAGTTTCCAAAATGTTCACTTTCCTATTTTAACTTAACATTTCCAAGTTTCCAAAATGTTCACTTTCCTATTTTAACTTAGCATTTCCAAGTTTCCAAAAATGTTCACCATACATTCATAATACATAAGACATGCCATTTCGTATAATTAAATCAAAAATGCATAGGCCCATTTTTAGGATGTTACAGTTCTACCCCCTTCAAAATAATTTCGTCCTCGAAATTACTTACTAACGAACAATCGTACAATCTGAACCTTCAGCACCTCCGCTTGGTGCTCCACGACCACGGCCGGAACCATTTCCTTCATGGTTCAGACCACGACCTTCCGAGGTCGTCATCCACCTCTACCACTGATTAACATTCGAGCTCTTGCTTGATTCCCATCCGGTCTCATCGACAGTCCTTAATCATATGGTCCTTCGACCCACACTTAAAACATCCTTCCATCTTTTTCCAACATTCACCTAAGTGCTTCCTCCCACATTGTTCACAAGTAGGGTACTGCCCTCCAGTAGCAACTTGTTGACCTCGTGGCCCTTCAACTCTAGGCCTCTTTTGCTCATTTCCCGATGATCCTGACGACCTATAACCCCTCTTGGGTCTATTCCTATCAGAGCTCTACTTAACCGAGTCCTTGATTCCCTCGGCTACCTTAGCCTTTTCTACCAACGTGAAAAACTCCCGCTCCTGATGTGGAGCTATCAATAACCTTAGGTCATCCCTTAAATCGTCTTCGAACCGAACACACCGCTCATGCTCCGTAACCACTACTCCTTGAGCATATCGGCTTAGCCTCAGAAATTCAGATTCGTACTTTGCTACGGACTTGTTCCCTTGAACCAGTCCCAGAAATACCTTCCTATGTTCATCAGTATAACGTGTGCTGACATACTTCTTCTGATATGTCGCCTTAACATATTCCTAGGTCAGATCCTCAACTGTGGCACCATCCCGAGCTGTTAACCACCATTGATACGCTTCATCGCATAGCAGTGCCACCATTCCTTTCAACTTCTATTTAGGAGTCAGATCGAGCTCATCCATAATGCGCTCAGTCGCCTCCAACCAATATTTAGCTGTACTGGGTGCCACACCAGATACTCCATGGAACACCTCACTCATTGGCTCGAGTCACTCGGCATGATTTTAAGCTCCTATATTTCCTCCAAAGACCACCACCATTTCAAGAACTTCAAGACACTGCTAAACAAAGATCATCCCCCGTCTGAGCTTGCTGCTCGACACCAACAGATGGGGTGGTGGTGGCATTTCATTTTTAGATCCTTGACCCGATCTAACGAGTTCGAACACGGTCATTCGACCTCTTCCACGGCCACGCACGTTACGACCATGTCCCCTTGAATTCATACTTTCGCTTGCGTTTATCTAATTAAAGAATTTTATGAATTAGTTTTGTTCTGCTTGATTATCCACGAACAGTTTTATGTTTAATAGTTTTAAGAAGTTGTTCTTTCGATTCATACATATACAGTCTCACATCATTCATTTAGCCACACACATGAACTTGCGCTCATTACAGAGAAATGTTGTAATTGTCATTGTTTGTTGTTTTCCACTACCCAGGGGTATTTTTGTAATTTGCCCTACAGGGGTATTTTCATAATTTACCCTACAAGGGTATTTTCGTAATTTGTCAAAATAAACTTCCTTGGTGATTTTGTCAATAAGGGTATTTTGGTAATTTTTTTGAAATCCCGGGGGTATTTTGAAAATTTTGAAATTACAAGGGTATTTCAGTAATAAACCAGGGTAAATTTTTAAATCTTAATAAATCAAGGATATTTTGGAATTTACGAAACTTGAAGGTTGTTTTTGAGAATTTGTTTTCCAAATCAGTGTTGCTGCAAAAATTTTCTAAAGATCGGGGGTCGTTCTGGTAATTTTGTAGCTCGGGGGTATTTCGGTAATTTACAGGGTAGGGGTAATTTCGTAAATAATTTTTTTCCTAAAATCAGGGTATTTCGTCATTTTGCAAATTAGGGTTTTGAACATTTTATAAAGTAATGAAATTTTGATAAATCTGGGTATTTTGAAAATTTCATAAACCAAGGGCATTTTGTAATTTTACAACTAGGGTATTTTAGTAAATTTGTAAATCAAAATATTTCAGGAAAATTTATGAAAATAATCTTTTTCAAATCAAGAGGGTAATTTAGAATTTTTTTTAAAACTAGGGTTTCCAAAAAAAAATCGCTAGTCCCTTTGGGGTTTTAGTTAGGGGTTTAGCCCGTGAATAAGTCCTCTTGATTAGGGTGAACCGAGGCTACGCACTGTGCAGGATTCGAGTGGAGAGGAGGTGAGTCACGGATTGCTTAAATACCAAGCTCCCACGAAACCAATCCTGACATGCGTACCATGGTTGCCACACCCTAACCTCGTGACTCAATCACGCTTTTTTTAATTAGACATTTAAGTCTTATGTTTTTGTTGGGGTACACTAGTCCTAGGGTTCATATACTTATCATACTAATCTACGTTCCATAAAAGCCCATACATTTCACATATTCAAATCAATTCAGAAGTCAAGGGGACTTACTGGGGACTTGGTCGGAGACTTAGTGGGCCATGCGAGAAAATCCTGCTTAATTCACAAAAATTCTTTTTGGGCTTAACTTTGAAAACATTTTGGGCCTTAAACCCAAGGCTGAGAGTTTAAAACTGGGCTCTGATACCAAATTGAAACACCCCAAACCCAGCCCACGAGCCTTGCCCAGATTTGGTATGTTTCCCAGTTAAACCGTTTCAAATTCTTTTGTTACTTGGGAAAAACTTGTGTGTTTTGAAAGATAAATTGTTTTGGGTTGGGCTTGAGTTGAAAACAAGTTTATTTCATTATAAAAATAAATCCTTTACTTTAGGTGACAAAACGTTTGGGCTTTGTTTTAAAAATAGATTTACTTAATTTTTAATAAATAAAAGTTTGTAAGCTTAATAAATAAAAATGTAATAAAATAGTTCTACTAAGGCCTTATTACATCAAATAATTTCCAAAATTTAAATTCAAAATACTTAAAGTAAAATAGTCCAAATACAATAAATCTAAACTTCACATGGCCTCCACTAAGCATCTGCCGGCCCGGTCCATCACTAATCGTCACCTGAAAAATAATCCCACAAGGGGTGAGTCAAACAGACTCAATGTGTAACCAACACTAAAATTTAACAGTTTAGGCATATGTTCACATATTACATGCATATTCATATAACAGATAGGAAATAATGATGTAACCCGAACCCAAACCTATATGCCATCTGCTACACGTCCCCCGTACCAACCTGCACACCGTGGGGACTACTAAGTCAACCCTCCATCCGCTACACACCATCGAAGGCAGTCGCTGCAGTCGACGTGCTCATCGCCCTTATAAAACTTCGTGGTATTAGGTCACCACATTTAGAATTCGTGGTCTTAGGTCACCACATTCAGTTTTACGTGGTCTTAGGTCACCACATTCAGATTTCATGGTCTTAGGTCACCACATTCAGATATCGTGGTCTTAGGTCACCACATTCACTTCCCCTTTTCATATAACCCATATGCCCCCATATTTCATACATATCATGCAATATCATACCTTAATTCACATTCTTATCACTTTCCATATTCTTATCACTTTTCACATGTTTAAAATAACATATATTCATATTCCTAGTAGGAGTAGGAAACGTACCTTAGTACTTTGTACCATTGTATGGTACCTTAGCCATGCTTTTCACATTCTTAATAACACATTTAATTTAAAACATAGCCATGAACGTATTAAAACTTAGGGAAGGGTACACACCTGATTCGCTTAACGATTTCACTTGAAATCCTGAATTCCGATCTTAGATCTTTAACTCCCTACATTCGGCCCATATTAAATATTTAATGAAAAACTCATTCGGCCATAAAACCAAGTCCTAGTAGGATTTGTATTCTTAAAACCTACCTTGTTGCCGATTGTCTTAAGAATCAAGTCCCGAAACTTTATCGTATTCCTTCTTGCATTCGGCCAAACATTAAATCATACCACAGGTTAGTTTCGGCTTTTTAACAATTATGAAATAGATCTTGCAATCAAAACAGGCCTTTGGCCGATTGTATTTAGGCACATACCTTGCGATTTCCAAATCCCGAAACTCACCGAATAACTAAGGTACACACGGCCTATGGTGTACCTTCGGAAAAAGAACTTCTCCTTCCTTGTAATTGGCTGATTTTTAGATCTATTAACTATTAGTTTCGGCTATTTTGAATAAATATGAACTACATCTAAATACTAAAATAGGCTTTAGCCGAATATACATAGGTGCTTACCTTCCAAATCTTAAATCCCGAATTGGATCCTTGCTTTCTTAATGCTGTTGAAACTCCTTTAACCATATGTTAGATTTAATCTAACATTAAAACATAAAACATGGCCTTTGGCCGAATATACATATGTCTTACCTTAGATCCTTGAAATCCCGAAAGATACCTTCTTGTAATTGACAATTCTTAAATCCCGAATACACCCTTCCATAATTCGGCCAGAATCAATAACAGAGATTAGTTCCTAGATTTACGATAGGTCTAAAATACAAAAGAATTGAAACCAATTTTGGATCTTACCCTTTTAAGAAATCGACAGCACCCTTTTTAAAAATTCCTTAAAGAATCGGCCTTGATGACTAGATGATAAGGTTTTGGCTTTTGGGATTTAATGGAGAAGTTGGCTAGGGGTTCTCTTGGGGTATTCGATTTTTGCAAAAATAAAGAAAAGAAAACTTGAGAATTTTGGCAATGGTGGACTATAGATTTGGCTTAACAAATGAAAGAGAAGAGAAGAGAGGAGAGCACTAAGAAATTTGGCAGAGAGAAGAGGAGGAAGAAAAATTGATGAGTAGCCCTATTCTTTCCCTCTTATAGCCAAATTACTACTCGAATCCCTTACTTGGCCACCACTCTTCTATTTTGATTACTTTATCCTTTGAATTATCACTTTATTAAAAGAATTAATCCAACAATTATCTCCTAAAAATAATGATAAATAAATCTATTATTTATCTCCTATTTAAACGAAATTTAAATAGAATAAAACTCTTCCTTGGGTTCCTTAGTGCCGCCCACTTCCTGCTCTTTGTAGCAAAATAAAACTCCTTTATTTGCTTCCTATGTGACTCGAACCTAAGCCCAATACCCTTGTATGTGGCGTCACCTACCTGGGCCTCAAGTGATATCTTCAGGCCACTTTTCCAAGCCTGTTTGTGTGTCAAATTCCTCCTATTAATTTTCTTAAGGCCACCTTGCCTTAGTTTCCTCTTTTTAAACTTTAAAACTTGACATTTCCTTACATTTCCAGGTTTCCAAAAATGTTCACTTTCCTATTTTAACTTAACATTTCCAAGTTTCCAAAATGTTCACTTTCCTCTTTTAACTTAACATTTCCAAGTTTCCAAAATGTTCACTTTCCTATTTTAACTTAACATTTCCAAGTTTCCAAAATGTTCACTTTCCTATTTTAACTTAGCATTTCCAAGTTTCCAAAAATGTTCACCATACATTCATAATAAATAAGACATGCCATTTCGTATAATTAAATCAAAAATGCATCGGCCCATTTTCAGGATGTTACAGTTCTACCCCCTTTAAAAATAATTTCGTCCTCGGAATTACTTACTAACGAACAATTGTACAATCTAACTCATCACACTACGCTATTGCTGCGTACTCTGATCTTAATAAAACTAACACATTTCCTATGCACAATTCCAAAGTTCACATCCATGGTTTCATACCATTCACTAGCAATACAAGAACAAACTAGCTCTATAAGAAACAAGGCAATAAAGACATTCCAAAAATAAGAAACTTACCCGTTGTCACATCTGGCACATCACTCTCCTCGCGATGGCCGACTACATAAACCAACCTTGGCTGCCTTGCATCTGAACCTTCACCACCTCCGCTTGGTGCTCCACGACCACGGCCGGAACCATTTCCTCCATGGTTCGGACCACGACCTCGCTAAGGCTGCTGTCCACCTCTACCAGCCTGATTAACATTCTGAGCTACTGTTTGATTCCCATCTAGTCTCATCGACAGTCCTCAATCATATGGTCCTTCGACCCACACTTAAAACATCCTCCCGTCTTTTTCCAACATTCACCTAAGTGCTTCCTCCCACATTGTTCACAAGTAGGTAACGCCTCCAAGAAGCGACTTGTTGACCTCATGACCCTTCAACTCTAGGCCTCTTTGCTCATTTCCGATAATCCTGACGACCCATAACCCCTCTTGGGTCTATTCCTATCAAAGCTCTACTTAACCGAGTCCTTGATTTCCTCGGTTACCTTAGCCTTTTCTACCAACGCGAAAAACTCCCGCTCCTGATGTGGAGCTATCAATAACCTTAGGTCATCCCTTAAATCGTCTTCGAATCAACACACCGCTCATGCTCCGTAACCACTACTCCTTGAGCATATCGGCTTAGCCTCGTAAATTCACCAGATTGCTACGGACTTGTTCCCTTGAACCAGTCCCAGAAATACCTTCCTCTGTTCATCAGTATAACGTGTGCCGACATACTTCTTCTAATATGCCGCCTTAACATATTCCCAGGTCAGATCCTCAGTTGTGGCACCATCCCGAACTGTTAACCACCATTGATACGCTTCATCGCGTAGCAGTACCACCATTCCTTTCAACTTCTATTCAGGAGTCAGATCGAGCTCATCCATAATGCGCTTCGATCGCCTCAACCAAGATTCAATTTGATTTGGGTGCCACACCAGATACTCCATGGAACACCTCAGCTCCGTTGGCTCGAAGTCACTCGGGTACAGATTTTCAAGATCCCATATTTCCTCCAGCACCAGCCACCATTTCAAGAACTCGCAGCACAGCCTGCGAAATAGCATCATCCCCCGTCTGAGCTTGCTGCTCGACACCAACAACTGGGGTGGTGGTGGCATTTCATTTTCAGATCCTTGACCCGATCTAACAGGTTCAGACAAGGTCATTCGGCCTCTTCCACGGCCACGCACATTACGACCATGTCCCCTTGAATTCATACTTCCGCTTGCGTTTATCTAATTAAAGAATTTTATGAATTAGTTTTGTTCTGCTTGATTATCCACGAACAGTTTTATGTTTAATAGTTTTAAGAAGTTGTTCTTTCGATTCATACACATACAGTCTCACATCATTCATTTAGCCACACACATGAACTTGCGCTCATTACAGATGAATGTTGTAATTATCATTGTTTGTTGTTTTCCACTACCCATGGGTATTTTTGTAATTTGCCCTACAGGGGTATTTTCATAATTTTCCCTACAAGGGTATTTTTGTAATTTGTCAAAATAAGGTTCCTTGGTGATTTTGTCAATAAGGGTATTTTGGTATTTTTTTTGAAATCTCGGGGGTATTTCAAAAATTTTGAAATTATAAGGGTATTTCAGTAATAAACTAGGGTAAATTTATAAATCTTAATAAATCAAGGATATTTTGGAATTTACGATACTTGAAGGTTGTTTTTGAGCATTTGTTTTCCAAATCAGTGTTGTTGCAAAAATTTTCTGAAGATCGGGGGTCGTTCTGGTAATTTTGTAGCTCGGGGGTATTTCGGTAATTTGTAGGGTAGGGGTAATTTTGTGAATAATTTTTTTTATAAAATCAGGGTATTTCGTCATTTTGCAAATTAGGGTTTTTGAACATTTTATAAAGTAATGAAATTTTGATAGAAACTGTGGGTATTTTGAAAATTTCATAAACCAAGGGCATTTTTGTAATTTTACCACTAGGGGTATTTTAGTAAATTTGTAAATTATAAATATTTCAGGAAAATTTATGAAAATAATCTTTTTCAAATCAAGAGGGTAATTTAGAATTTTTTTTAAAACTAGGGTTTCCAAAAAAAAAACCGCTAGTCCCTTTCGGGTTTTAGTTAGGGGTTTAGCCCGTGAATAAGTCCTCTTGATTAGGGTGAACTGAGGCTATGCACCAGGTAGGATTCGAGTGGAGAGGAGGTGAGTCACACGGACTGCATAAATACCAAGCTCCCACCGAAACCAATCCTAGACATGCGTACCATGGTTGCCACACCCTAACTCGGCGACTCAATCACAGGTTTATTTAATTAGACATTTAAGTCTTATGTTTTTGTTGGGGTACACTAGTCCTAGGGTTCATATACTTATCATACTAATCTACGTTCCATAAAAGCCCATACATTTCACATATTCAAATCACTTCAGAAGTCAGAAGTACTTACCTGGTGGACTTCGGGTCGGAGACTTAGTGGGCCATGCTAGAAAATCCTGCTTAATTCACAAAAATTCTTTTTGGGCTTAACTTTGAAAACGCTTTGGGCCTTAAACCCAAGGCTGAGAGTTTAAAACTGGGCTCTGATACCAAATTGAAACACCCCAAACCCAGCCCACGAGCCTTGCCCGAATCTGGTATGTTCCTCGGTGTAAACCGTTTCAAATTCTTTTGTTACTTGGGAAAAACTTGTGTGTTTTGAAAGATAAATTGTTTTGGGTTGGGCTTGAGTTGAAAACAAGTTTATTTCATTATAAAAAAAATCCTTTACTTTAGGTGACAAAACGTTTGGGCTTTGTTTTAAAAATAGATTTACTTAATCTTTTAATAAATAAAAGTTTGTAAGCTTAATAAATAAAAACAAAATAAAATAGTTCTACTAAGGCCTTATTACATCAAATAATTCCCAAAATTTAAATTCAAAATACTTAAAGTAAAATAGTCCAAATACAAGAAATCTAAACTTCACATGGCCTCCACTAAGCATCTGCCTGCCCGGTCCATCACTAATCGTCACCTGAAAAATAATCCCACAAGGGGTGAGTCAAACAGACTCAATGTGTAACCAACACTAAAATTTAACAGTTTAGGCATATGTTCACATATTACATGCATATTCATATAACAGATAGGAAATAATGATGCAACCCGAGCCCAAACCTATATGCCATCCGCTACATGTCCCCCGTACCAACCTGCACACCGTGGGGCTACTAAGTCAACCCTCCATCCGCTACACACCATCGAAGGCAGTCGCTGCAGTCGATGTGCTCATCGCCCTTATAAAAATTCGTGGTATTAGGTCACCACATTTAGAATTCGTGGTCTTAGGCCACCACATTCAGTTTTACGTGGTCTTAGGTCACCACATTCAGATTTCGTGGTCTTAGGTCACCACATTCAGATATCATGGTCTTAGGTCACCACATTCACTTCCCCTTTTCATATAACCCATATGCCCCCATATTTCATACATATCATGCAATATCATACCTTAATTCACATTCTTATCACTTTTCACATGTTAAAAATAACATATATTCATATTCCTAGTAGGAGTAGGAAACATACCTTAGTACTTTGTACCATTGTATGGTACCTTAGCCATGCTTTTCACATTCTTAATAACACATTTAATTTAAAACATAGCCATGAACGTATTAAAACTTAGGGTAGGGTACACACCTGATTTGCTTAATGATTTCACTTGAAATCCCGAATTCCGATCTTAGATCTTTAACTCCCTACATTTGGCCCATATTAAATATTTAATGAAAAACTCATTCGGCCATAAAACCAAATCCTAGTAGGATTTGTATTCTTAAAACCTACCTTGTTGCCGATTGTCTTAAGAATCAAGTCCCCAAACTTTGCCGTATTCCTTCTTGCATTCGGCCAAACATTAAATCATACCATAGGTTAGTTTCGGCTTTTTAACAATTATGAAATAGATCTTGCAATCAAAATAGGCTTTTGGCCGATTGTATTTAGGCACATACCTTGCGATTTCCAAATCCCGAAACTCACCGAATAACTAGGGTACACACGGCCTATGGTATACCTTCGGGAAAAGAACTTCTCCTTCCTTGTAATCGGCTAATTTTTAGATCTATTAACTATTAGTTTCGACTATTTTGAATAAATATGAACTAGATCTAAATACTAAAATAGGCTTTAGCCGAATATACATAGGTGCTTACCTTCCAAATCTTAAATCCCGAATTGGATCCTTGCTTCCTTAATGCTGTTGAAACTCCTTTAACCATATGTTAGATTTAATCTAACATTAAAACATAAAACATGGCCTTTGGCCGAATATACATATGTCTTACCTTAGATCCTTGAAATCCCGAAAGATACCTTCTTGTAGTTGACAATTCTTAAATCCCGAATACACCCTTCCATAATTCGGCCATAATCAATAATAGAGATTAGTCCCTAGATTTTCGATAGGTCTAAAATACAAAAGAATTGAAACCAATTTTGGATCTTACCCTTTTAAGAAATCGAAGCACCCTTGTTAAAAGCCCCTTAAAGAATCGGCCTTGATGACTAGATGATAAGGTTTTGGCTTTTGGGATTTAATGGAGAAGTCGGCTAAAGGTTCTCTTGGGGTATTCGGTTTCCGCAAAAATAAAGAAAAGAAAACTTGAGAATTTTGGCAATGGTGGACTATAGATTCAGCTTAACAAATGAAAGAGAAGAGAAGAGAGGAGAGCACTAAGAAATTTGGCAGAGAGAAGAGGAGGAAGAAAAATTGATGAGTAGCCCTATTCTTTCCATGTTATAGTCGAAATTACTACTCAGAATCCCTTACTTGGCCACCACTCTTCTATTTTGATTACTTTATCCTTTGAATTATCACTTTATTAAAAGAATTAATCCAACAATTATCTCCTAAAAATAATGATAAATAAATCTATTATTTATCTCCTATTTAGACGAAATTTAAAGAGAATAAAACTCTTCCCTTGGGTTCCTTAGTGCCGTCCACTTCCCTGCTCTTTGTAGCAAAAATAAAACTCCTTTATTTGCTTCCTATGTGACTCGAACCTAAGCCCAATACCCTTGTATGTGGCGTCACCTACCTGGGCCTCAAGTGATATCTTCAGGCCACTTTTCCAAGCCTGTTTGTGTGTCAAATTCCTCCTATTAATTTTCTTAAGGCCATCTTGCCTTAGTTTCCTCTTTTTAAACTTTAAAACTTGACATTTCCTTACATTTCCAGGTTTCCAAAAATGTTCACTTTCCTCTTTTAACTTAACATTTCCAAGTTTCCAAAATGTTCACTTTCCTCTTTTAACTTAACATTTCCAAGTTTCCAAAATGTTCACTTTCCTATTTTAACTTAACATTTCCAAGTTTCCAAAATGTTCACTTTCCTATTTTAACTTAGCATTTCCAAGTTTCCAAAAATGTTCACCATACATTCATAATACATAAGACATGCCATTTCGTATAATTAAATCAAAAATGCATAGGCCCATTTTCAGGATGTTACAGTGAATTTGCCCGTGTGTTTATTACTAAGCATACTGACTTGTAAACCTTGCATACAAGGGGACACACAGCCAATTAACACGCCCTTGGGGCTGACCGTGTGTCACACACGGCCTAGACACATGCCCGTGTGTCTTCCTATGTGGACATTAAGAAGGCTATATTCCAAGCCAAATGCCACCCTACATAGCAACCATACTTGTACCAACTCAAACCAAGCATCCACACAAGCATAAACTTCATGATTCATCATCAATGAATATATATATTTGCTCATCAAGTATTGGCCCAATTTCAATGACCATTTACAAAATGAATTTAATAACATAAATAGCCAATACTTTGGCTAACTACTATGACATAACAAAACATCCAAGTCATATACATGCCATATTCAAAATAATTCTAACTTGTTATACAAAGAGATGTCGGTAGTGTGATTTTCGAACTCTGACGTCCCACGGTCCTCGAGTTATCTTTGCAATACTACAAGGAAAAGGGAAAT
Organism: Gossypium rotundifolium; assembly: GCA_025506655.1. Classification (NCBI taxonomy): domain Eukaryota; kingdom Viridiplantae; phylum Streptophyta; class Magnoliopsida; order Malvales; family Malvaceae; genus Gossypium; species Gossypium rotundifolium. The sequence continues at coordinate 44,009,984 of CP106725.1, read as the reverse complement.
GAAAGGGGTAAGCAATAAGCTTAGTAAGTTTGCATGAAAATAAATAGCAACGATAAGTTCATAACAATATCCATCATGGCATTAGATAACCACATACAAAGTCATAGGCTCTTTGCCATAACTTACTCGTACTTGCCCTTATCTAGCACATACCATGCCACATATCGTAAATGTTCCTCATGAATTACTCACGGATACCTATATTCACTCAGTCACATAGCTTTAATACAAATCTCATTTCTATTTCCAAGGTGGTCTATTTATTCTATTAATTCACTAGGGATAATCAAGGATGTAAATTCATTATCATTGATATAAACACGAAGCCAATGCCACATCCCAGATGTGGTCTTACATGGGATTACCTCTGAATACAGATGCCATATCCTGGATATGGTCTTATATGGAACCTCACATCAAGTATCGATGTGATATCCTAGATATGGTCTTATACGATTCTCACATTCAATACCGGAGCCATATCCCAAATATGGTCTTATACAGGATTTCAATTCGGTGCCGAGGCCATGTCCCTGACATGGTCTTACACGGGACTTTATCCATCTCAACTTTTCTCATCTTTCTTATTTAACACCAAATACTTAATTTCATAGAATATCATGTATCATTATAATATCAAAATTCTCAAACGTGCTAGCATAAATGTTGAATTTATCACATACAAACTTACCTCAATTTCAAAATATGCTAGATTGTCGATCTAGTCTGATATTTTATTTTTTCCTCGATTGAGGTTGATTCTTGGTTCTTCTTGCTCTATAATAGCAAATTAGCTCATTTTAATTATCACATTAATAATTGTATTTCAATAATCATGCTTCGGCAAAATTACTCTTTTGCTCTTAGGCTTTTCAAAATGACCATTTTACCCTTAGGCTCGGTAATCGATTCTTGTAACATCCTGAATTTTTGGGCCTATGCGTTTAATGGGTGAATAAGTGTAATGAGTTAATTTAAGTGATAGGGGTCCAAATTGGGCTCATGATTAGGCAAAGGCCTTGGTTAAATTATTAGAGTGGGCATTATAGAGTTAAAAGGTGGTAAATATGTTTAAAATACCAACATGGGCTTGTGGCCCAACAATAAGTTGCACTGTAAGGGAATTAGAAGTGACGCCACACACAAGGGATTTAGGGGCCCAAAATTTAAGTTTAAAGAAGCCCAAATCTTTTAATTTAAGTGAGTTAAATTTCGGCAATTAGGTTTAATGAGGTGGACAGCTACAAGGCTTGAAAATGGGAGAAATTATGTGGATTTTATAAGTGATAATATCACAGATAAAAAGGAGAAAAGTTAGGAGCTCATCTTTAAAGGGAAGTGTTGGCCGAAAATCCACCACCTAGAGGAGTGTAAAATTCGGCTACTGCATGGCAAAGAGGGTGCCAAATTTCCCCTCACTTTTAGCTTGAATTTAAGGGCATTTTCAGTTTTTAGCAGTAGGTGCCGAAATATCTATAAATAGGAGGGGCTAGCTCCTTGATTCTGACACTGAAAACCCTAAATTCCTCTCCCATTGTGCCGAATTTCCCTAGCTTCTCCCTCTCCAATTTTTTTTCTCCAATTTCTTCAAAAGCTGAAACTCTTCTCCACTTTTTCCTTCTTGTGTCGATTTCTCTAAAAAGCCGAAGCATCCATAGTCTTCTCTTTTATTCATCTTATTTGAGAATTAGTACTATACTTCCGACATTTAAATCTTCCGTTGGCATTGTCGAATCCTCTTCTTAGTGCTAGCTGAATCTCCTATGCTAAGGTAAGTGTCAATTTTGAGTTTCCAATATTTCTCCAGCTTTTCAAAGTCTCTAGCCGAATAGCTATTCAAGTGACTAATCAAAGGTTTTTCTTATTTTTCGGTATTTTGGGATCTGAAGAGGAGTCCAACGCCTAGATCTTTAAAGTCAAGGATTCAATAACCTTTGAGTTGTGATTATTTTCGGGATTCCAAGGTAAGAGATCTATTAGTTTAAACGTGTGATTTGGGACTTATTTAACCTTGGCCGATTATTGAAAGGGCTAAATCTTTGTGTATTTTTTGGCTTTTGAGGAAGACTATAGATTGAGGATAATAGATCTAGGTAGTAAGGACATCGACTAAGATTATTGGATTTCGTGATATCAGGTGTGTAATTCTCCACACCATCTAGATCTGTTTGATTAATATATGATTATAAGTCTTATATGTTTTGATATATGCCGAAATCCCGGCATGGTGACGAAAACCCAAAGAGGGTAAAGGCAAATCACCAGTTTAGTGAATGTATTGATTAAATGATATAAGAATATTGATTTTATGTGATTGCATGGGTTGGGTTTGATGAAAGGAGGAAGTTATATGTTGTAGCGGTTTTACCATGATCATTGTAGCGGTTCCTTCTGTGACTGCTTATGAAGGCTTTCGCGTGATCTCATTGTAGTGGTTACGGCCATGATCTAATGATGAGCAGCACGACTGCCATCAAGGCGTGTAGCGGTGTGGGTTGATTGTAGAAATCCCCTACGGCGTGAAAGGCTGGTACGAGGGCGTGTAGTGGATGGAAACCTAGGATTTGGGTTGGGCTTTGCATAATTTTTGTCATTAATTTTAATTATTTTGTTTTATGGGGCTAAAGCCCAAATCTAATGGTGCACGAGGGTTGCACACTGAGTCTCACGACTCATCCTTTTAATTTAACAATTTCAAGTGACACCTAGTGCATCGGACCTGGCTGGAGAGGAACGCGAAGAGGCCATGCAAAAGAGCAATTGGAATCAGCTAAAAGACTTTAGTTTGTTATTTTTATATTTTGCGGATTTTTTTTTAAAATGGTTGTAATAAGGCCACGGGCCACTAGACTATTATTTTTGTTTTGGGTTTTATGTTGGGCTTTTAAGTTTTATGTTTCCAATTAAATTAAGACATGTACGAAATTTCAGTTTTTATTTAAAATCCTCCAAGATAATTTATAACTTAATATTTTACACTTTAATGAATTCTTAAGCTTTTGGAATAAAGGTTTAAACCTAGTAATTATTTTCCAATATGTGACATGTTTTAAAAAATCCCTTAAGTGACATACAAGATCCGATTGTAGCGTTTGGGCCTGGTTTGGGGTGTTAAATTGGTATCAGAGCCCGATTTAGAACTTAGCTCTGGGGTTTTTGGGCTCAAAACGTTTCCTAAAAATAGGTTTTTGAAACATGTATATTTATAAATGATACAGGATGGTTTTCTTGGCATGGCACCTGCGTCTCTGGCCCAAGTCTGCCAGGTAAGTACTCTAAACCATTGTGTGAAATATATGTGGGCTTAATGGGCTATTGGGACGTAGATTAATTAGATTAGAACTTGATAGACTCTAGGCCTAGCTTAAACCACTTCTTAAATTTCATAAGACTTAATTCCACTAAACAAACCCATGAACGAGCCGCAAGACTAGGGTGTGGTAACATGCATACGCATGTCTAGGATTGGATCCAGAAGAGCCTGGTATTTAAGCAGTCCTAGTGACTCACCTCCTCTACGCTGGAATCCTACCTGGTGCATAGTGACTGTTCACCTTAGGTGTGGCAATAGACATACGCATGTCTAGGAGTAGATGGGCTAAACCTTATAATTAAAACCCGAAAGGGACCAGCCATTTTATTTTTTTTAAAAAAATCCCCAAGTTTTGTAAAATTTTCAAAAATACATTTAAGTTAAGAAAAATTTCCAATCAACCATGTTTTAAAACTTTACCCGAAAAACCTCATGTTTACAAAAGTAACCCAGACTAAACCTTATAATTAAAACCCGAAAGGGACCAACCATCCTATTTTTTTAAAAAAAATCCCCAAGTTTTGTAAAATTTTCAAAAATACATTTGAGTTATGAAAAATTTCCAATCAACCATGTTTTAAAACTTTACCCGAAAAACCTCATGTTTACAAAAGTAACACAGACTATGAAACTAGATTTCCCCAAAGTACCCTGTTTAAAAAAAAACAACAACAACAACAACAACTGTAACATCCTGATAATTAGCGGTTATGCATTTCTACTTAATTGAATGTTGTTGCATGCCTAAATATGATTGAGTGTGTTTTGGAAGTTTATTTTTGAACTTCATTATGTAAGTAAATGCTTAGTGAAATATTAAGTTTTTAATAATTAAGATGGAGCTAAGCAAGATAGGCTTTAAGAAATATTGACAAGAGGTTTAAAGCATAATAAGTCAATTGGCAAAGTGCCAATGGTGCATGAGTGAATGCATGAGGAGAGAGGTTTGAATCCCCTAGCTATCAAATGGAAGAATTTTATTTTTTTATTTTCTTTCCTATAGTGTCGGCCAAGACTATTCTAGAATGGATGGTCATCTTCTTATTTTTGGTTAGTAGACCATATGAAAAAGGCATGCTAGAAGTTATGGCATGGGATCATGATGATATGGTAAGATAGGGGGACAAAAGGCTTGAAGAAAGGAGGATGTTTTGGAAGCTTTTTCATGGTCATTTGACCATGAACCTAGTCGACTTTAGGGGCTAAGGGAGAAGGCTTAATTGTGTTTGGAAACAAAGGATTGATGAGGAAGAAATACGGAGAAAAAAAAAGGGATCATGTTGGCATAGGTTGGCCGAATTTTTGCATAGGCATTAGGGTGATAGTTGGCTAAAATTTTTAACCAATTTTCTCCAAAACCTTGTTTATAGCCGAATGCCTATCTACACAAAAGAGAAGCCTTTTTCTTTTCTTTTGGTCTTTTGCAATTTACCATTCGGTTTGAGAAGTCTTTCTAGTTTCTTTTCTCCTAAACAAAACATCTTTCATCTTCTTTGTAACCGAAAATACCAAAGATCATAAACCTATTTTCTTCACTTTTTCCCTCTTGGCCGAATGCACATAAGTCCCTAAACTCATCTCTTTTCTTTTGGAAATCATCATTATCATCATCTTTTTCTTCCTTTTCTCTTTCTTTCTCTTTTCATTTTTCTTTCTTCTTCACTTTCAACCGAAACTACCTTCTACCAAAACCAAAATCAACATTCTTTTCTTCTCTTTTGTCAAACCAAATCATCTTTCATTTTCATCTTAATCTTTCTTTTCTTTTGTTGGAAACCCGAAACCACCATAGCCAAAACACCATATTTTTCTCTTTTTTTTGTTCAAGGCCGAATCTTCAAGTGGTCAAGTAAGATTTTATTCAATTATTTTCATTATCTCCTTTTATTATAGCCGATTTAGAAACATAATTCTCTTATTTTTTTTCTCCTAGGCCGAATCCTTGGAAGGGATTTTAAGAATCTTTTTGGAAACCAACGTTTTAAGAGAAACCTTTCGAAATCATCCAAGGTAAGAATATCACTTTCGGTTATATCAATTCTTTTAGATAGATTATTAATCAACCTTATTTTAGGGGTGATTTTGAGACTAACAAGATAGGTTCGAAAAGAGCAGTACGGAGTGCGTGGAAGAGAAGAGGCACAGTTATACCCTCAAACTACAAACGAAGGGTTGTATCGGGGATAAGAGATTTTCCATCGGGTTGTGGACCCTCTGCTAACGAAGATCGATTATTTAAAGTCGTGCGTACAACCGAACCACTTTTCGTTAGTGGGTTGTCAGCGGGTTTAGATCCCTCTAACGGAGAAAACCACAAATAACGGTTGTTCGAGAATTCGAGGGTAAGGATTTAGATTTCTCATCAATAGTATAGTTTTATTAGTAATAGTGTACACTAATCAAGTGTGATAATTAACTAGGTATTGACGAGCGGGAAGGTATCGTTCTCATAGTCATAAGGTGTGTAACCTTACAATAAAATCTCATAGATCTATATTAAATGTGATTTATATGACAATATGTTTGATAATGATTATGGATACCATTCAGTGGTATACGATATTCAGGTATGTTTACCCCAATATTTCGTTAATATTGCTATATGCATAAATGTGAAATAAGTATGACTATATTATGATTTTGGGGTAAATGGCATGAAAACTAAATAATATGTATGTGCATGGGCATATGGGTAAAATTGATAAAGGGGAAGTATTCCGGTGGTTTTACCACATAATCCGTGACTTCGGTCACATATTTTGAATCCGTGACTTGGTCACATAATTTGAATTGGTGACTTGGTCACATTTGTGCAGTGGCCTTGCCACAAAATTATAAGGGCAATGTGCATGTTGATATGAAGAATCCTTCGATGGTGTGTAGCGGATGGAGGTGGATTTTGTAATCCCACGGTGTGATTGGTTGGTACGGTGGTGTGTAGCGGATGGATATTTAGGTGGGCGGGTTTGCATTTCATTATATAAATACCCATGTAACTTCTAAATGATTTTTATTTGATTTGCTATAAAATGGGCTTATGGCTAAATATGACTTAAATGGGCTTATGGCTATATGTGTTACTAATGGGCTTAAAAGCCATGATCAATTGGGCTTTTAGTGTTTTTGTTACACATTGAGTTTATGACTCACCCCTTTTATGGATAATTTTTAAGATGACTCTTAGCATGATGGATCGGGTCAGCGGGGACTACGTGGTGGCCATTGCTCAACAAAAGTATTTGGATGTTTCCTTAATTAAACCTATTAAGCGTATTTTTATTACTTAGAATTTATTATGGGTTTTGCTATTTTTGTAATAAGGCCACTATGAACTGCTTTTTAATTTTTGCATTTTAAATTTTTATTCGCCATAGACAATATTTATTAAATAACTAAATGGTTTTAATAAATAATTTAAGCTATTTTGACACTAATATATATATGTTTTACAATAATAAGTAAAATTTTTCATAAAATTTGGTTTTCTTTTAATTTATGAATTTCTCTTAAAAATAACGTTTTATGAAGATACAAATTTATTTAAATCCGATTTCAACCTGAATATGAAGTTAATCTGTTTTATACGAACTCATCAAGTTTTTCTTAAATAAAATGAGAAATTGCTAAAGTTTTATTTGAGGAACATAACAAATCAGGTCAGGCTTTTTGGGCCGAGTTTGGGGTGTTTCAACTTGGTATCAGAGCCCAGTTTTAAACTCTCGGCCTTGGGTTGTGAAGCCCACAATGTTTTCAAAATTAGGCCCAAATGACTTTTTGAAAATTTTCTTAAGTTAAAATGGTTTTATAGAAGCATGGCACCCGAGTTCTCGACCCAGATCCATCAGGTAAGTACTTTATTGATAAAGTGATGTGAATGTATGATATTTTAAAGTGATAAGCCTAAGGAAACTATACTTTAGAGACATGGACCCTAGGTGTATGTGTACTACTACGGAAAAATCACTGAATATCTGTTGCATAAAACTTTCTTTTAATAAGAAGTGAAAAGACTCTAATGCATAAGACTTTTTCGTAAAAATAGATAATACGTGTAGTAGACATGAGTTCTAGGGGCGTGGTCATCATGACGCAGTAGGGAAGAATGACCGTGTCGGAACCATTAGATCTGGTCAAGGTTCCAAAATGAAGCTCGCCACCTATTTGTTGGGGTGGATTTTCAAGAACAAAATGGAGGAGGTGACGCATATCACAAGTCAGCTTGAGTTTTGGAGCGAGTAGCGAAGCTAATCTTGAAATGGGTCTCGAAAGTCGATGGTGAGAGACTAAGATCAAATGGAGCTAAGGTTTTTAGGGGAGTATCTGGAGTAGCTCCAAATGTAGTGAATCTTGGTTGGAGGCGGTCGAGAGGATCATGGACGATTTAGACGCTGACGCAGAGAAAAGTGAAAGGTCTTGTTTCACTACTCCGTGATGAGGCTTACCAGTGGTGGCTCACTATCAAGGAGAGTACCTCTGTGGATCGAGTGGATTGGAGGTATTTTAAAGTTAAGTTCGAAGGAAAATACGTTGGAGCTAGTTACATCGACTCCCAGAGAAAGGCGTTTCTGAATTTAGTGCAAGGAAATAAGTTGATAGCTGAATATGAAGCAAAATTTTTATGACTTACCCGATATGCAAGAGGGATAGTGGCTACTGAATATGAACGGTGTGTCAGATTTGAGGATGGGCTTAGAGATGAACTGTGAGTGATGATTGCTCCACACCGGAAAGAGATTTTGCAATTTTAGTAGAAAGGGCAAGAATAGCTGAAGAAGTTAAGCAGACTGAGAGACAGAACCGGACAGAGGCCAGAATAAGAATAAGAGAAGCTTTGGGTCTTCAGGGTCATCCAGGAATTTTCAAAAGAAACCAAGAAATGATGGGCCACGAAGTCAGCAGACTGCTACGAGTGGACAACATCGTGCTTGCACTCAATGTGGGAAGATGCACCCGGGAGAATGTTGGAAAAAGACCGGGGGATGTTTCAAGTGCGGGTCTAAAGATTATATGATCAAGGATTGCCGATGAATTCAGATAAGAATCGCCCGATGAGGTCGGGGTGTTAATCAGTGGCGGAGGTGAACAATGACCGATAAGGGCCGTGGTCCAAATGGAAGGGTAATGGTTACGGTAGAGGTCGCGAAACTTGAGCAGAGGCGAGTAACTCGAGGTGAGACGGCCAGTGTCGGTATATGCGATTCATCGCAGAGAAGATAGTGGCCTTTTGATGTTATCACGCATGCGTTTACGATTTACGGGTTGCCCTTTATTGCTTTGATAGATATAGGGTCAACTCACTCTTATATTGCTAGTGAAGTACTTGGAACTTTGCATGTGACTTCTGAGACTGTACCTAGGAAGATGACTATTCTTAGTCCTTTAGGACAGACAGTAGTAATAGACAAACTTTTTAAGGAAGTGCCTTTAGAAGTTCAAGGGACGCAGTTTTCGGCTGATTTAATGGAGTTGCCATTTGGGGAATTCAACCTGATCTTAGGCATGGATTGGCTAGTGAAGTATCGTGCAAATGTGGATTGTGCTGCTAAGCGGATGTCCTTAAGAACTTTTGATGACAAAGAAGTTGTAGTAATGGGCGAGAGACGGAACTACTTATCAAACGTAGTATCCGCTCTTAAGGCAGGAAAGATGGTTAGAAAGGGATGTGTAGCCTTTCTGATGTTGGTGAGTGCCTTGGAGGCTAAGGAGGCAACTGTTGAAGAAGTCAGGACTGTGAATGAATTTGTAGATATTTTTTCGGAAGAACTTCCAAGATTACCTCAGGATCGAGAGGTAGAATTCGGGATTGAATTATTGCCTGAAACGGTGCCAGTTTCTATTACTCCATATAGAATGGCACCGAAGGAGTTAGTTGAGCTTAAGGCTCAGATTCAGGAGTTGCTTGATCATGGATTTATCCGACCTAGAGTGTCTCCATGGGGAGCACCGATCCTATTCGTGAAAAAGAAGGACGAAACGATGAGGATGTGTATAGATTATCGACAGTTGAATAAGCTGACCATCAAGAACAAGTATCCTTTGTCGAGGATCGACGACTTGTTCGATCAGCTTAAAGGAGCTACGATATTCTCAAAGATTGATTTAAGGTCGGGGTATATCAGCTTAAGGTGAAAGAAGCGGATATTCATAAGACAGCTTTTCGAACTAGATATGGGCATTATGAATTTCTGGTAATGCCATTCGGATTGACGAATGTTCCCCAAATGCGTTCATGGATATGATGAACGGATTTTCATGGATAATTCATGGTGTTCATAGGCCATCTGGTATTTTTCCAACCCATGACTCTATATGCCAAATTCAGCAAGTGTGAATTTTGGCTAAAGAAAGTCACGTTTTTAGGCCATGTGGTCTCTGCGGATGGGATAAGGGTGGATCCTCGGAAGATTGAGGCTGTACTAGATTGGAAACCACCCAAGTTCATAACCGAGGTTCGCAGTTTCTTAGGATTAGTAGGTTATTACAGAAGATTTGTTGAAGGATTTTCATCGATAGCTGCACCTTTAATGAAATTGTTGAAAAAGGAAGTACCTTTCGTGTGGGCTGATAAGAAGCAAGAGAGCTTTGAGAAGCTCAAGAGGGTTTTGACTGAAGCTCCGATTTTGATTCAGCCTGAGGCAGGGAAGGATTTCGTCGTGTATTGTGACGCTTCTCACACGGGATTAGGATGTGTCCTGATGCAAGACGGGAAGGTAGTTGCGTATGCGTCTCGACAGTTAAGGCCACACGAGGTTAATTACCCGACGCATGATTTGGAGTTGGCAACTATAGTCTTTGCTCTTAAAGTTTGGAGACATTATTTATACGGGGAAAAGTCAGTGATATACACGGACCACAAAAGTCTGAAATATCTACTGACTCAGAAAGAACTGAATTTGAGGCAGCGAAGGTGGATAGAGTTGTTGAAAGACTACGACTATTCTATTGAGTACCACCCGGGCAAGGCTAATGTGGTGGCGGATGCTCTGAGTCGAAAAATGGTGTCAGATTTAAGGGCGATGTTTGCACATCTTTGTCTTTTCGATGACGGAAGCTTGTTGGAAGAATTACAAGTTAAGCCGACATGGTTGAGTCAAGTGAAAGAGAGGCAGTTAGTAGACGAAGATCTGAGTGTAAAGTTTCGGCAGGTGCAGAGTGGGGAATTCGAAGATTATGGTATTAACAGTGATAGGTTATTGTGTTTCAAAGGTAAAGTCTATATGCCGAGGGATCAGGAGTTGAGGCAAAAGATTCTTCAGGAATCGCATGGTAGCCCCTATGCTATGCATCCTGGAGGAAGTAAGTTATACCGAGATTTGCGAGATCAGTTTTGGTGGCCTGGTCTTAAGCGGAAAGTTACAGAGTTTGTAGGAAAGTGCTTAACGTGTTAGCAAGTCAAGTCTGAACATCAAGTTCCTTCGGGATTACTACAACCGATAAAAATTCCGCAGTGGAAGTGGGAGAGAATCACCATGGACTTTGTTAGTGGGCTTCCTCTTACGCCTACTAAGAAAGACTCTGTATGGGTAATAGTGGACCGATTGACGAAATCTACACATTTTATCCAAGTTCGGGTTGATTACTCTTTGCAGAAATTGGCGAAGTTATATGTGGTTGAGATTGTGAGATTGCATGGAGTACCGGTGTCGATTATTTCGGATAGAGATCCGGGGTTTACGTCTCGGTTTTGGAAAGCATTGCATCAGGCTTTGGGCACCAGATTGGACTTCAGCACAGCATTTCATCCACAGTCTGACGGACAGTCTAAACGAGTAATCCAAATCTTAGAAGATATGTTAAGGGGATGTGTGATGGATTTTAGGGGAAGTTGGGAAGAGTTCTTACCGTTAGCGGAATTTGCGTACAACAACAGTTACCAAGCCAGTATTCGGATGGCACCATATGAAGCACTATATGGACGGAAGTGTCGCACTCCTACGTGTTGGACAGAATTAGGGGAACGTCAGATTTTGGGTTCAGAAATAGTGGCTGAATCCGAAGAAAAGGTTAAGGTAATCCGGGCTCAATTAAAGGAAGCATCTGACAGACAAAAGTCGTACGCAGATCTTAAGCGGAAAGAAATAGAGTTTGCTGTGGGGGATCAAGTATTCCTAAAGGTCTCACCTTGGAAAAAGGTGATGAGATTTGGTCGCAAAAGGAAGTTAAGTCCCAGGTTCATTGGACCTTATCGGGTTGTGAAGCGGGTCAGATCTGTGGCATATCAGTTAGATTTGCCTTCGGAGTTGAAGCAAATGCACGATGTGTTCCATGTTTCAATGTTACGCCATTACCGGTCGGATCCATCTCATGTGGTGCCAGTTGAGGAGGTGGAATTAAGACCAGATTTGTCCTATGAAGAGGAGCCAATTAAAATCCTAGAGCGGGATGTAAAGGTATTACGGAGAAAATTGGTTCCTCTCGTCAAAGTGTTATGGCGTAATCATGGATCAGAAGAACCTTCGTGGGAGCCAGAGGAAGCGATACGACAGCAATACCCTCACTTGTTCTAGCTAGGTAATTTCGAGGACGAAATTATTTTAAGGGGGTAGAACTGTAACATCCTGATAATTAGGGGTTATGCATTTCTACTTAATTGAATGTTGTTGCATGCCTAAATATGATTGAGTGTGTTTTGGAAGTTTATTTTTGAACTTCATTATGTAAGTAAATGCTTAGTGAAATATTAAGTTTTTAATAATTAAGATGGAGCTAAGCAAGATAGGCTTTAAGAAATATTCACAAGAGGTTTAAAGCATAATAAGTCAATTGGCAAAGTGGTAATGGTACATGAGTGAATGCATGAGGAGAGAGGTTCGAATCCCCTAGCTAGCAAATGGAAGAATTTTATTTTTTTATTTTCTTTCCTATAGTGTCGGCCAAGACTATTCTAGAATGGATGGTCATCTTCTTATTTTTGGTTAGTAGACCATATGAAAAAGGCAAGCTAGAAGTTATGGCATGGGATCATGATGACATGGTAAGATAGGGGGACAAAAGGCTTGAAGAAAGGAGGATGTTTTGGAAGCTTTTTCATGGTCATTTGACCATGAACCTAGTCGACTTTAGGGGCTAAGGGAGAAGGCTTAATTGTGTTTGGAAACAAAGGATTGATGAGGAAGAAATAAGAAGAAAAAAAAGGGATCATGTTGGCATAGGTTGGCCGAATTTTTGCATAGGCATTAGGGTGATAGTTGGCTACAATTTTTAACTAATTTTCTCCAAAACCTTGTTCATAGCTAAATGCCTATCTACACAAAAGAGAAGCCTTTTTCTTTTCTTTTGGTCTTTTGCAATTTACCATTCGGTTTGAGAATTCTTTCTAGTTTCTTTTCTCCTAAACAAAACATCTTTCATCTTCTTTGTAACCGAAAATACCAAAGATCATAAAGCTATTTTCTTCACTTTTTCCCTCTTGGCCGAATGCACATAAGTCCCTAAACTCATCTCTTTTCTTTTGGAAATCATCATTATCATCATCTTTTCTTCCTTTTCTCTTTCTTTCTCTTTTCATTTTCTTTCTTCTTCACTTTCAACCTAAACTACCTTCTACCAAAACCAAAATCAACATTCTTTTCTTCTCTTTGTCAAACCAAATCATCTTTCATTTTCATCTTAATCTTTCTTTTCTTTTGTTGGAAACCCGAAACCACCATAGCCAAAACACCATATTTTTCTCTTCTTTTTGTTCAAGGCCGAATCTTCAAGTGGTCAAGTAAGATTTTTGTCAATTATTTTCATTATCTACTTTTATTATAGCCGATTTAGAAACATAATTCTCTTATTTTTTTTTCTCCTAGGCCAAATCCTTGGAAGGGATTTTAAGAATCTTTTTGGAAACCAACGTTTTAAGAGAAACCTTTCGAAATCATCCAAGGTAAGAATATCACTTTCGGTTATATCAATTCTTTTAGATAGATTATTAATCAACCTTATTTTAGGGGTGATTTTGAGACTAACAAGATAGGTTCGAAAAGAGCAGTACGGAGTGTTTGGAAGAGAGGAGGCACAGTTATACCCTCAAACTACAAACGAAGGGTTGTATCGGGGATAAGAGATTTTCCACCGGGTTGTGGACCCTCTGCTAACGAAGATCGGTTATTTGAAGTCGTGCGTACAACCGAACCACTTTTCGTTAGTGGGTTGTCAGCGGGTTTAGATCCCTCTAATGGAGAAAAACCACAAATAACGATTGTTCGAGAATCCGAGGGTAAGGATTTAGATTTCTCATCAATAGTATAGTTTTATTAGTAATAGTGTATACTAATCAAGTGTGATAATTAACTAGGTATTGACGAGAAGGAAGGTATCGTTCTCACAGTCATAAGGTATGTAACCTTACAATAAAATCTCATAGATCTATATTAAATGTGATTTGTATGAAAATATGTTTTATAATGATTGTGGATACCATTCAGTGGTATACGATATTGTGGATACAATATTTCGTTAATATTGCTATATGCATAAATGTGAAATAAGTATAACTATATTATGATTTTGGGGTAAATGGCATGAAAACTAAATAATATGTATGTGCATGGGCATATGGGTAAAATTGATAAAGGGAAGTATTAGGTGGTTTTACCACATAATCTGTGACTTGGTCACATATTTTGAATCCGTGACTCGGTCACATAATTTGAATCTGGTGACTTGGTCACATTTGTGCAGTGGCCTTGCCACAAAATTATAAGGCGATGTGCATGTTGACCGCAAAGAACTACCTTCGATGGTGTGTAGCGGATGGAGGGTCGATTTAGTAATCCCCACGGTGTGATTGGTTGGTACGGGTGGTGTGTAGCGGATGGATATTTAGGTGGGCCGGGTTTGCATTTCATTATATAAATACCCATGTAACTTCTGAATGATTTTTATTTGATTTGCTATAAAAATGGGCTTATGGCTAAATATGACTTAAATGGGCTTATGGCTATATGTGTTACTAATGGGCTTAAAAGCCATGATCAATTGGGCTTTTAGTGTTTTTGTTACACATTGAGTTTATGACTCACCCTTTTTGTGGGATAATTTTTCAGATGACTCTTAGCATGATGGATCGGTCAATGGGGACTACGTGGTGGCCATTGCTCAACAAAAGTATTTGGATGTTTCCTTAATTAAACCTATTAAGCGTATTTTTATTACTTAGAATTTATTATGGGTTTTGCTATTTTTGTAATAAGGCCACTATGAACTGCTTTTAATTTTGCATTTTAAATTTTTATTACGCCATAGACAATATTTATTAAATAACTAAATGGTTTTAATAAATAATTTAAACTATTTTGACACTAATATATATATATATATATATTTACAATAATAAGTAAAATTTTTCATAAAATTTGGTTTTCTTTTAATTTATGAATTTCTCTTAAAAATAATGTTTTAAGAAGATACAAATTTATTTAAATCCGATTTCAACCTGAATATTAAGTTAATCTGTTTTATACGAACTCATCAAGTTTTTCTTAAACAAAATGAGAAATTGCTAAAGTTTTATTTGAGGAACATAACAAATCCGGTCAGGCTTTTTGGACCGGGTTTGGGGTGTTTCAACAACATCGAAATATCCCTAGTTTGAAAAATTACCAAACTACCCTTGTTTTGTAAAATGACCAAAATACCCTGGGTTGTAAAATTACCAAATTACCCCTGATTTGAAAAATTACTAAATTGCTCGGATTTCAAAATTACTGAAATACCCCCAAATTTCAAAATTACTGAAATACCCCCGAACTTCAGAATTACCGAAATACCTCTGGATTGCAAAATTACCAAAATACCCTTATTTCACGAGATCACCAAAAAACCCTATTTTGAAAAATTATAAAAATACCCCTCTAGGATAAAATCACGAAAATACCCCTGGGTAGTGAAATGACAAAAATACCCCTAAATGATGAATGTAAGTTTGTGAATGCCTCTGTATGCTGATTGTGAATGTATGAGATTCTCTGAATTAGGGTAGTAGACTTGAGCACTGAACTAGTAGATAGAATCCAAAATCGAAAGAACCACTATCAACCTCCTTTTTCATAAAATTGTTCGTGGATAATCAGTGGAAAGAGTAATAACTCATAAAATTTCTAATTAGATAAACATGAGTCGGAAGAATGAGCACAAGGGGTCGAGGATGTCTACCGCGTGGTCGTGGTAGGGGTAGGATGACCGTGTCAGAGCCACTAAGGTCTGGCCACGGGTCAGGAAATGAGATGCCGAAATTGCCAACCGTGGAGGGAGAATTTCAGGATCAGGCGTGCGGAGAGGATATGGTGTCTCAGGCGGTGCTAAGAGTGTTAGAGAGAGTGGCTGAGGCTGGCTTGGGCACAGGAGCCCGAAAATCAGTACCGGAGAGACTTAGAAACAACGGGGCAGAAGTATTTAAGGGACTCTCTAGTATAGCCCCAAGTTCCGCTGAATATTGGTTGGAGGCAGTGGAACGCATAATGGATGACCTAAACTTCACGGAGGAGGAGAAGTTGAAAGGGGTCGTGTCTCTCCTTTGAGATGAGGCCTATCAGTGGTGGTTCACGGTGAAAGAAGGCACTGCCACAGACCTGATTGACTGGGATTTCTTTAAGGAGTCATTCCAGGGAAAGTATGTTGGGGCCAGCTATATGGATGCACAAAGGAAGGCATTCTTCAACCTGGTGTAGGGAAGTAAGTCTGTGGCTGAATATGAGGCAAATTTTCAGCTCTTGATCCGCTACGCTTAGGGAATGGTAGCAACGGAGTATAAACGTTGTGTACGATTTGAGGATGGGTTGCATAATGAGTTAAGGGTTCTGATAGCACCGCAAAGATAGAGTTTTTACGGTTTTGGTAGATAAGGTTAAAATAGCTGAGGAAGTGAAACGGGCTGAGAGACAAGAAAGGGATAAGGATTGGGGTAGGAATAAGAGAAGTTTTGGGCCATCAAGAGCATCGGGGAATTTTCAGAAAAGGCCTAGGATTGATGGGCCAGCTCGTGCTCTGACGGACCAGAATCAAGCATGTTCTACATGTGAGAGGACACATTATGGAGAGTGTAGAATGAAAATCGATGGATACAGATCTGATCGAGGTCGTAAAGCACCTGGTAAAGGTGCAGGTAATGTAGAGGCGAGGCAGCCAGGTCTAGTTTACACAGTTCATCGACAGGAGGATGGTGACACACCGGATGTTATAACCGGTACGTTTCTTATTGCTAATAACCCTTTACTTGCCTTGATTATATTGGGTCAACCCACTCCTATGTTGCATGTTTGATATCTGAGAACCTAAGTCTAGACTCTGAAATAACCACTAGGAAGATGACTGTGGTTAGTCCCCTAGGACAATCTAGGGTAGTGGACAAGCTATTTAAGGATGTACCGTTAGAGACTCAAGGGGTAGTGTTTCCGGCAAACTTAATGGAATTACCATTTGGAGAGTTTGACCTTATCTTAGGAATGGATTGGTTGACAAAGCATCGTGCTAAGTTGGATTGTGGGTTTAAGCGCATGGTGTTAAGTACCACGGAAGGCGGGGAGGTGGTTGTGTTAGGAGAGAGAAGGAACTATCTGTCCAACGTAGTGTCGGCGTTGAAAGCTGTTAAGATGATTCAGAAGGGATGTAATGCCCTTCTAGCTTTTATTAGTGCTTTGGATGCTAAGGAGGTGACTGTCGATGAGGTTTGAATAGTCAAGAATTTTGCGGATGCCTTTTCGGAGAAGTTGCCAAGATTACCCCCAGATCGCGAAGTGGAGTTTGGAATAGAACTACTCCCGGGTATGACTCTAGTATCCATTGTTCCTTATCGAATGGTGCCAAAAGAGCTGGTGGAGTTCAAAGCTCAGATCCAGGAGCTTTTGGATTGGGGATTTATCCGACCGAGTGTGTCTCCATGGGGAGCATCAGTCCTATTCGTGAAGAAAAAGGATGGCTCCATGCGTATGTGCGTGGACTATCGTCAACTGAATAAGTTGACGATTAAGAATAAGTACCCATTACTGAGTATCGATGACCTATTCGATCAACTTAAAAGAGCTTCGGTCTTTTCAAAGATTGATCTAAGGTCAGGTTATCATCAGTTAAAGGTTAAGGAAGGAAATATTCATAAAACGACGTTTCGAACTCGGTATGGACATTATGAGTTCTTGGTGATGCCGTTCGAGTTGACAAATGTGCTAGCGGCATTCATGGATATGATGAATCGGGTATTTCAGCCATACCTAGATCAGTTTGTCGCAGTGTTCATCGACTGAGGAAGAGCATGGTGCACATCTTAGGGTGGTGTTGCAAATTCTGAGGGAGAAGTAGTTGTTCGCTAAGTTCAGCGAGTGTGAGTTTTGGTTAAGGAAAGTGACCTTCTTAGGGCATGTGGTTTCTACAGAGGGTATTAGGGTGGACCCTCGAAAGATAAAAGCTGTATTGGATTGGAAACCACCAAAGCCAGTGGCGGAGATTTGAAGTTTCTTAGGATTAGCAGGATATTATCGAAGGTTTGTTGAGGGGTTATCTTCAATAGTGGCACCTTTAACTAAGTTTTTGAGGAGGGGAGTGTCATTTGTATGGACTGACAAACAACAGGAGAGCTTTGAGAAGCTGAAGAGAATTTTAACAGAAGCACCGGTGTTAATTCAACCAGAGGCAGGAAAAGAATTTACCTCTACTGTGATGCGTCACACACAGGTTTAGGTGTGTGTGCTGATGCAAGAAGGAAAAGTGGTGGCGTATGCGTCTTGATAGCTAAGACCGCATGAGTTGAACTATCCTGCGCATGATCTAGAGTTGGCGGCAGTAATGTTTGCTCTGAAGATTTGGAGACACTACTTGTACGGGGAGAAGTCAATTGTTTACACTGACCATAAGAGCTTGAAGTATCTCCTCACTCAGAAGGAGTTGAACCTAAGACAGAGAAGGTGGATCGAGCTGTTAAAGGATTATGACTGCTCAATTGAGTACCATCCGGGTAAGGAAAATATGGTGGCGGATGCATTGAGTAGGAAGGCGATAGCAGAATTAAGGGCAATGTTCACTCATCTTAGTTTGTATGAGGATGTTATGCGACAGCAGTACCCCCATCTCTTTTAATCAGGTAAATTTTGAGGATGAAATTTATTTTAAGAGGGGTAGAACTGTAACATCCTGAATTTTTGGGCCTATGCATTTAACGGGTGAATAAGTGTAATGAGTTAATTTAAGTGATAGGGGTCCAAATTGGGCTCAGGATTAGGCAAAGGCCTCGGTTAAATTATTAGAGTGGGCATTATAGAGTTAAAAGGTTGTAATTATGTTTAAAATGCCAACATGGGCTTGTGGCCCAACAATAAGTGGCACTGTAAGGGAATTAGAAGTGACGCCACACATAAGGGATTTAGGGGCCCAAAATTTAAGTTTAATGAAGCCCAAATCTTTTAATTTAAGTGAGTTAAATTTTGGCAATTAGGTTTAATGAGGTGGACGGCTACAAGGCTTGAAAATGGGAGAAATTATGTGGATTTTATAAGTGATAATATCACAGATAAAAAGGAGAAAAGTTAGGAGCTTATCTTCAAAGGGAAGTGTTGGCCGAAAATCCACCACCTAGAGGAGTGTAAAATTCGGCTACTGCATGGCAAAGAGGGTGCCGAATTTCCCCTCTCTTTTAGCTTGAATTTAAGGGCATTTTTAGTTTTTAGCAGTAGGTGTCGAAATATCTATAAATAGGAGGGGCTAGCTCCTTGATTCTAACACTGAAAACCCTAAATTCCTCTCTCATTGTGCCAAATTTCCGTAGCTTCTCCCTCTCCAATTTCTTTTCTCCAATTTCTTCAAAAGCTGAAACTCTTCTCCACTTTTTCCTTCTTGTGTCGATTTCTCTAAAAAAGCCAAAGCATCCATAGTATTCTCTTTTATTCATCTTATTTGAGAATTAGTACTATACTTCCATCATTTAAATCTTCCATTTGCATTGCCGAATCCTCTTCTTAGTACTAGCCGAATCTCCTATGCTAAGCTAAGTATCAATTTTGAGTTTCCAATATTTCTCTGGCTTTTCAAAGTCTCTAGTCGAATAGCTATTCAAGTGACTAATCAAAGGTTTTTCTTATTTTTCGGTATTTTGGGATCTGAAGAGGAGTCCAACGCCTAGATCTTTAAAGTCAAGGATTCAGTAGCCTCTGAGTCGTGATTATTTTTGGGATTCCAAGGTAAGAGATCTATTAGTTTAAACGTGTGATTTGGGACTTATTTAACGTTGGCCGATTGTTGAAGGGGCTAAATTGTTGTGTATTTTTTGGCTTTTGAGCAAGACTATAGATTGAGGACAATAGATCCGGGTAGCAAGGACATCGACTAAGAATATTGGATTTCGCGATATCAGGTGTGTAATTCTCCACACCATCTAGATCTGTTTGATTAATATATGATTATAAGTCTTATATGTTTTGATATATGCTGAAATCCCAGCATGATGACAGAAACCCAAAGAGGGTAAAGGCAAATCACTAGGTTAGTGAATGTCTTGATTAAATGATATAAGAATATTGATTTTATGTGATTGCATGGGTTGGGTTTGATGAAAGGAGGAAGTTATATGTTGTAGCAGTTTTTACCGTGATCTATTGTAGCGGTTCCTTACCATGATCTGTTGTAGTGGCTACAACCATGATCTCATGATGAGCAGCACGACTGCCATCAAGGCATGTAGCGGTGCGGGTTGATTGTAAAAATCCCCAACGGTGTGAAAGGCTGGTACGGGGGTGTGTAGTAGATGGAAACCTAGTATTTGGGTTGGGCTTTGCATAATTTTTGTCATTAATTTTGATTATTTTGTTTTGTGGGGCTAAAGCCCAAATCTAATGGTGCACGAGGGTTGCACACTGAGTCTTTCGACTCACCCTTTTAATTTAACAATTTTAGGTGACACCTAGTACATTGGACCGGGCTGGAGAGGAACGCGAGGAGGCCATGCAAAAGAGCAATTGGAATCAGCTAAAAGACTTTAGTTTGTTATTTTTATATTTTGTGGATTTTTTTTTAAAATGGTTGTAATAAGGCCACGGGCCACTAGACTATTATTTTTGTTTTGGGTTTTATGTTGGGCTTTTAAGTTTTATGTTTCCAATTATGTTAAGACATGTACGAAATTTCAGTTTTTATTTAAAATCCTCCAAGATAATTTATAACTTAATATTTTACACTTTAATGAATTCTTAAGCTTTCGGAATAAAGGTTTAAACCTAGTAATTGTTTTCCAATATGCGACATGTTTTGAAAAATCCCTTAGGTGACATATCAGATCCGGTTGTAGAGTTTGGGCCGGGTTTGGGGTGTTACAATTCTAATCAAATTTCTAACTTTAACGAGCCTAGGTGAACATTTATTTCTGTTATGGCTATCATCAACACCTAACATTTCACACATTTACAACAAATTTTATAACCTTTACAAAAAGGTCCATTTAGGTGTTTTCATGGTAACACTTTTCACAAAAGTTGTTTATTAAACATCTATAGCTCATTTTCTTCAATAAAAATGCAGCAAACAACTTAAAAGCTCACATGGAAAATCCCTAAACTTTTCACCATATTGCAAGATAGTCCCCTCTTTAGAAAGTTTAAGCTTTAGGGGTTTCAAAAGTACAATTTTTATCAAGAAATGATAACTAATGCACTTACCTGCAAGGAGAGAAGCTCGCTAAAATTTTGAGCTCTTAAACCCCTTATTTGCTGCTGATTTTCGATGGTGAAGGAAAGAAGAAAATATGATACTTTTCTTTTCTTTATTTTTCTCTTATTTTATTCATTAATCACCTACCACCACCAAAACATTAACTAATTTAGTCATCTTGTCTCCCTATGGCCAGCTATGACCTTTAAAAAGGCCTAATTTCACTTTAAGGGCCTCCAATTAAGATTCCATAGCTAAATGGTACCTCTAGCTCGTAAAATAGAACTTTCATTTTTTATGCGATTTAGTCATTTTTCGCGATTAAGCGTGCAATCGCTAAAATTAAAGCATCAAATTTTTCATGCACCTATATAATCATACACTAACTCATAAAATAACATAAAAATAATTTTCTTCGACCTCAGGTTAGTGATTTCGAAAGCACTGTTCTGACTAGCCCCTATATCGGACTGTTACACTATTTGATTACGAAAGGTTCAACGGGCAATTACGAGAAATGAAAGACTATGTGAAATGTATAATTGATTCACGTACGTTTGATATGTACACTATATTTTAGTATGAAAGGTAAGTATATGTGAATTTGCACAAGTGAGATATGTGCATAGACTTGTTGAGACAAAAGGTGATATAAGTATAAATGTGCTATGATCTCTTGAGATATATGTAGATCTGAATTGTTGTTCAGCAAATGACTAGATACAATTGAGCTAAACAAGAAATATGAATATGCTATTGCGATATGTTAAAGTTCTTGTAATTGAAATGGCTGTAAATGTTTTATATGTTAAGTTTATTTGTATATGGCTTACTAAGCTTTTGAAAGCTTACTTTGTATGTGTTTGCATTGTTATATAGATTGTTAAAGCTACGGAAGGCTCGGGAATCATCGAGGATCATCACCACAGTATCAAATCATATTTTGGTACGTTTTGAATGTGTTCTGTAACAGCCCAAACCTGGCCCGAACGTTAGGACCGAATATGGGTCGTTACGGGAAAACTTTTTGAAACCCATTTGAAAATCCAATTTAAGTTTTGTTGGAAACATCTCGTTTTGGTTATCTTGTTGGAAACCTTCTTGGACTAATTCCGAAAATTTAATTAAGTCAAGTTATTATACAAACTTCAGATGTGCCCGATGGCACGATAAAACATGTTTCGTGTTAATTTTAAAAAAACGCGTGATTCAAATTTATAGTAAAAATAAATAAATATCCAACATCTAAGAAAATAACTAAAGTAGAGCAAAATGAGGCCTTATTACATCCAAAATAAAACAACCCAATAACCAAATTTAAAATAACTAAAATTAAAGTCCATTTAATTTTAAATCCACCGCATGGCCTCCTCAAGTCCCTCCGGCTCCATGTCCGCGATCTAAGCATCACCTGAAAAATTAATGGAGAAGGTGAGTCACCAAGACTCAGTATGTAACCCTTCCCCCGTTTTAAAATATTTTTCATACACAACATATAACAATTAATATGCAGAATATTTAATTCCCGACCTAGCCATCCAAGCGCCCTTTTGTCTACCCGTTGTGGTACCAAACCACTTTGGTGGTGCCAAACCACTAGTGACATATAGTCACAATGTGTTACCAAAACAACGGTGTCCGTGAACACAGATCATTTGATGGGGCCAACCCATCGTGTGATACCAAATCAGCGGCGGGCGATCCCATATCTCAAGTGGGGCCAACCCACGGTGGTGTTAACCACGAGGACAAGTCGCTATTGAGGTACCAAACCTCTGGAGGTACCAAACCTCTGGTGACATATAGTCACGGTGTGTTACCAAAACACTTTGGTGCCCGTCGGCACAATAATCTGCCCCTCCACTCATCAACCCATATCACATTCATATGAGTTCATACATTTATCACATGTATTAAATAAATCATGCTTCCCAAAAGCATCACAATAATCTCATATAAATAGAGACTTACCGAGGTTCTCGCTTGTACCATTTAAGGTACCAAATCCATATCTACATCAAGCGATTTACAAACAACAAATATTTATCACACATATTAAGCGCTATAAGTGTGTATGTACACACTGTCACCACCGGATAGTCTAAATCCGAAAAGAAGAGCCGACCACCCTAGATCTCGCGCCTTTATATCGGCCAAGACATGTGTTAGTACATTCGGCCAAATCAATCAATTTTAAGGGTTCTCCTTTTGAACCCAAACCTTACCCTACGCTTTTGGATAATCAATCACAATACTCGATTCCGAATCGCTTCATCAATTACCACGGTTAGTAAACAAGCCATTAGCCTTGACTTTTAAATATTTGCAAACTAAATCCCATGAAAACCGATTCTTACCAACACTTACCACTTGATTGGTCACGAATGACGGCTTGCTTTGTCGATTTCCAAAATCCCGGAACACCTAGATAGATTAAATTTTCAAAACAGATACCTAGCACCTTGTAAATAAAAAGCCGATATTGGCCCTTAATTCTTGAAGAAAAATCGACAAAGATAGGGAAAAGGAAGCATAGGCATTGACCAACTCACCTTACCAAACAATCGATTGAACACTAGCGAGATCCCGATGTGCCTAAGCCACTATACCATTCGGCCAAGGTAAGAAAATAAGAGAAAAGAAATCCAGCACTTCCAAGGGAGTTATTCGGTCAAGGGGAGAAAGAAATCAATGGAAGAGGATGGTGTTAACAATTTCGGCTCAAGGGGAATTTTGAAAAGAGGAGGGTGTAGAGGAAAAGTGATTTCGGTTTAACAATGAAGAGGAAGAAAAGAGTGAAAGTTTCGACTAGAATTCAAGAATAAGTGATTGGCAATATAGAATGATTTGAGAAAGAATGGAATGGAAAGAAAAAAAAAAGATTATCACCAAGTGAAGGCTAGCCGAAAATAGCCTTAATAATTTCGGCATTATCCCCTCCCCAAAGTCCTTGCCGTCCACTCCACTAAGGAGTCCCAAACACTACCATCTTCTTAATTGATTTAAAATAATTTGAATTTAATCCTCATAATCACCTAGTAAATCAACTAATACCTCCTTTATCCACTTATAATAATATCCTTGATTTCTACTTATTATCCAATGTTATTAATAAAAATAAAATAAAAGAAGGAGAGTTCAAAGAGAAAGGACTCTCCTCTCCTATCTTAGTCAAAATAAGAACAAAAGAGGATTTCCACGACTCGAACACAAGCTCTCCCTTGCTCCTTGGTGGCGTCACATGTAGCTCTTAAGTGGACTTACTTTGCCACTTAGTCTAAGCTCATTTTATGTCCAAATTATCCCCATTTATTCTTATAACACCCTCTTGCTAAGGCTCCCTACCTTAAAAGTTAAAAACTAAAATTTCCTACTAAATCGAGCCAACACAAAGCCTTAAATTGATCATTATTATTCCATAAATAATGACACAGCAGTTCATACATAAGAAAAATAATTAAATTCCAAATAACCCCATTTTTGGGATGTTACAGTTCTTCCCCCCTTAAAATAAATTTCGTCCCGAAATTACATAACTAAAACAAATGAGGGTATTGCCGTCGTATCACATCCTCAGGTTCCCACGTAGCTTCCTCAGCACCATGGTTCCGCCATAGCACTTTCACTAAGGGCACTGACTTCCTACGCAGAACCTTTATATCTCTATCCAAGATCTGAACCGGTTCCTCCTCAAAAGATAAGTCTGCGTTAACCTCGATTTCTGTCACAGGCACCACATGTGATGGATCTGACCGATACCGTCTCAGCATTGATACGTGAAAGGCGTCATGTATCGACTTAACTCTGCCGGGCGATTCAAGGCGATAAGCTACCGGTCCTACTAAACTTGATCTTGTATATGGGCCAATGAATCTTGGGCTCGGCTTCCTTTTCGCCCAAATCTTAACACCTTTTTCCAAGGCGACACCTTGGAAGACCTTATCTCTACGGCATACTCCATTTCCTTGCGCTTAAGGTCGACATAGGACTTACATCTCCGATGCTTCCTTAAGGCGAGACCAAATCACCTTGACTTTGTCTTGATCTCTGCTACCAATTCGGGCCCAACACTTGTCGTTCACCCAACTCCGTCCAACACGTCGGAGTTCGGCATTTCCGTCCATCGATGCTTCGTATGGTGCCATCTGAATACTCGCTTGGTAGCTATTGTTGTGGCGAACTCATTAGGGGTAAGAATTCCTCCCAACTACCTCGAATTCCAAGACACAACCCTCGAAGATATCTTCTAAGATCTGTATGACCCTTCGGATTGCCGTCGACCGAGGATGGAAAGTCAGGTTTGAAATCAACAGCGTACTAACGCTTGGTGTAACGCTTTCCAAAACCTCGAAGTGAACCTTGGGTCCCTATCTGAGATAAGCGATCGGGTACACCATGCAATCGACTATCTCGCCACATACAACTTTGCTAGCTTCGGGTGAGTAATCCATTCTCACCGGTATGAAGTGAGTAATTTAGTCGAGCGGTCTACAATTACCCAAACCGCGTCCTTCTTCTTTGGGCGTGAGGGTAGCCCAGCGAAATCCATAGTGATCCGTTCCACTTCCATTGAGGGATCTTTACTGGTTGAAGTAACCCGATGGTAACTAGTGTTCACCTTAACTGCCGACCGTCAAACACTTCCCTACTGAATTCCGTTATCTCACGCTTCAACCCGGCCACCGGCTCTGTTTAGTAGATCTCCATACATCTTGCTTCCTCCGGATGCATAGCGTATGGGCTGCTATGAGCATCTGGAGAATTTTCGCCTCAACTCCATATCTTTTGGCATACAAGGCCGTCCTTGAAAACATAGCACACCATCACCAAATACACTATACCCTTCTAAACCACCATCCTGAACTTGCATTCTCTTAGCATTTAACCCTTCATCCACCAATTGTTTATCCTTAATCTCCTCGATCCACGTTGGCTTAACTTGAAGCTCTGCCAAAAGGCTTCCATCGTCATATAGGCTCAACTGAGCAAACATTGCCCTCAAGTCCGCCACAACCTTCCGGCTCAACGCATCAGCCACCACGTTAGCCTTACCCGGATGATATTCGATGGAACAGTCGTAGTCCTTTAACAGCTCAATCCATCGGCGCTGTCTCAGATTCAGATCTTTCTGAGTCAGAAGATACCTCAAACTTTTGTGATCCGTGTAAATTACCGACTTCTCCCCATAAAGGTAATGTCTCCATATTTTCAAGGCGAAGACAACTGCTGCTAACTCCAGGTCGTGAGTTGGGTAGTTAACCTCATGCGGTCTCAGCTGATGGGACGCATAGGCTACTACCTTCCCATCCTGCATCAACACACACCCCAAACCGGTGTGAGATGCATCACAATAGGCGTGAATAATTTCCACCTCGGGTTGTACTAAAGCCGAGCTTAGTCGAAATCTTCCTCAACTTATCAAAGCTTTCTTCTTCTTCTCCAACCATACAAATGGAACACCTTTTCTTAGCAACTTAGTCAGCGGTGCTGCGATCGAGAGAACCCTTCCACAAACCTCCGATAATACCCTGCTAAACCCAGAAAACTTCGTATTTCTGCCACCGACTTAGGCGGTTTCCACTCCAACACCGCTTCAATCTTGCGGGATCCACTCTAATCCTTCCGCCGACACTCGTGACCTAAGAAAGCCACCTCCCTTAGCCAAAATTCGCACTTACTGAATTTGGCATACAATTGTTTTTCCCTCAACACTTGCAGAACTATCCGTAAATGCTTGTCATGCTCCTCCTCCGTCCTTGAGTAAACCAATATGTCGTCGATGAACACCACGACGAATTGGTCTAAATCTTATTGAAATACTCATTCATTAAATCCATAAGCGCCATACGGTGCATTGGTCAACCGAATGGCATCACTAGGAACTCGTAATGCCCATACCGAGTTCGAAAAGCCGTCTTGTGAACATCGGCCCCTTCACCTTAAGTTGATGGTAACCCGACCTAAGGTCTATTTTCGAAAACAAGCGCTCCTTCAATTGGTCAAACAAGTCATCGATCCGAGGCAATGGGTACTTGTTTTGATCGTTAACTTGTTTAGCGGCGGTGTCGATGCACATTCGCATAGAACCGTCCTTCTTCTTGACAAACAATACGGGTGCTCCCACGGAGATATACTAGGTCGAATAAACCCTTTATCCAAGAGCTCTGAATTTGAGCCTTGACTCCACCAATTCCTTTGGTGCCATCCGGTAAGTGCTATAGACACGGGGCCGTTCCGGTAGCAAGTCTATCTGAATTCGACTTCCGATCTGGAGGCGGACCGGAAGTTCTTACAGGGAACACATCACAAATTCTCCAACCGTTCGGACCTTTCCAACTCGACTCCTTAACTTCCAAAGCCTGATTTGAACCAAGAGCGCCTTACAACCCTTCTTGACCATCTTCTCAACCTTCAAGGCGGACACCACATTGGATAGGTAATTCCTTCTATCACCTATCATAACCACTTCACCACCTTGACTAGTCTTAAGAACCATGCGCTTAGCGCGCAATCCAAATTCGCGATACTTAACCACCAATCCATTCCAAGGATCAAATCGAACTCCCGAATGGTAGTTCCATCGGATCGGCCCCGAATCGACCCTTGGAGTTCTAGGGTACATCCTAAAAAGTTTGTCTACCACTACTGAGTGACCTAAAGGACTCACTACGGTCATCTCCCTAGCGGCGATCTCGAGTCTAGGTTCAAAGTCTCTACCACACTACTTGCTACGTATGAATGTGTAGACCCCACATCAATTAATGCATAATAAGGAAGACCAAAAATCGAAAGCGTCTGGGTTATGACATCCGGTCGTCACCCTCCTCATGACGCCTTGCGCATAGACTAAGCCAGTGCCTAGCCTCTATGTTTGCTGAACCCCTACCTCAGGTTCCACGACCTCGGTTTGGACCGTTGCTTCCTCTGCCATTACCACGACCCTCTCGTGGTCCCATATTTCTATCCTGCGTCTGCGATTACGCCCTCTGGTGATTTGAGCTCGCTTAGGGACAATCTCGACCGATGTTCTAAAGACCCACACTCAAAACATCCTCTATCATGGGTTGAGCAACCTCCCCAATGGGACTTCCACAGCGATTGCCTTTGGGCGGCCTCGATTAGTAGCTACGGGCCTTCTTTGATTTGGCCCACTCGCCTAGCTTTCTTGATCATTACCACTTTGGATCCAGTGGACCCAAATCCTCTCTTTTGATTATTTCTACTATAATTACGCCTCACGGCCTCCTTGATCCCTCGGCTACTTTAGCCTTTTCCACAAGAGATGAAAACTCACGAACTTCTTTGGGGGCAATCGGTAACTTCAAATCATCTCGAGTCCATCCTCAAAGCGGACCACGGCCTTTCGTGTTGATAGCCACGATGCCTCTAGCATACCTACTCGATCTCAAAACTCCGCCTCATATTACTCTCTTGATTTGGTTCCTTGCACTAACCCGAAAGGCTTTCCTCGAGCATCTGTATAGCGGTGCCCACATACTTCTTCGATAGGCGGTTTTGAAATAATCCCGGTCAAATCATCTGTAGTAGCGCCATCTCGAGCTATCACCACCAATCGTCGCCTCATCCTTTAGAAGCGTCTGACCCTTTCGGTTTTCTCCTCGGTCGGTCAAGATCATCCATTATCCTTTACGTAGATTCCACCAATACTACTGCTACTGGGTGCCACTCGACACACCGGAACACCTCGGCTCAGTTGGACCGAATCCGCTCGGGAGCAGATTTACGAGCTCCTAAATTTCCACCATTGACCACCAATTTGAGGACTCGCAACACCGCTTGCGATCTGCCTCTCCTCGTCGATCCTGCTCCTCTGCTCCAAAAAGCTGGAGGTGGTGGTGGCGGTGGTACATCATTTTGAAACCTTGCCCAGACACGCGGGTTCGGACACCGTCATCCTACCCTACTGCGTCCACGGCGTCCACGTCCTCTAGAACTCATTCTATCTCTGCGCTTTTAATCGATTAAGAGAATTTTATGTATTAGCGTTTGTTCCACTTCGTTACTCATGAAGAAATTTTATGAAAAGTTGAATAAGGGTTCTTTCGATCAAACAATGTTTTAAGTATTCTATCCTAGTTCACACAATAGGCCACATTCATTCCCTAACACTTTCCATACCTATTCGCTCTTGGACATTTACGCCCATTTCTAACCCGAGGTATTTTAGTCTTTTCTCTCTAGGGTATTTTAAGTAATAAAAGAGATTTTAAAACTTTAGTAAAGTAGGTTGTTTTGCAATTCCCAACCTTTGGAGGTATCATTAAAATTGATAAGGTTTGAAGTTATGGCATTATTTGAAAACCGGGGTATTTGGTAATTTGTCCATCGGGGTAATTTTGTAATTTTGTAAATCAAGGGTGTTTTAACCATTGTAAAACTCGAGGTCCTTTTGAGAATTTTCCTTCTTAAACGGTAATGTTGCAAAAATTTTGTACTCAGGGGCGTTTTGGTAATTTTATAAGTTGAGGGCATTTTCGTAATTTTCCAAAACCAAAGTGTTTCATTGATGATTTCCAAGGCTGAGTTGAATATTTGAGAAGTAGTTAAAATTTTTGGACAAAATCGTTGAGTTGATGTGTTATGAACCAAGGGTATTTTAGTAATTTTACCCCTAAGGGCATTTTCGTAATTTTCCACGAATAGAACTTTTCGAGGAAAACGTTGTAAAAAGAGTTGTTCTTACTTTTGAAGGAGTGATTTGAAAAGTTTTGAAACCAAGTTTTGTTGTTTCATTTCTTTTTCGAAAATCAAGGCTAATTCCCTTTCGGGTTTTAGTCATTATGTTTAGCCTATGACCGAGCCCTCTTGGTCAGGGTGAACCCAAGCTACGCACCAGGCAGGTTTCGTGTGGAGAGGAGGTGAGTCACACGGACTGCTTAAATACCAAGCTCCCACCGAACCTTTCTAGACATGCGCACAGAGGTTACCACACCACTGAGCCCTCTGAGTTAGGGTGAACCCAAGCTACGCACCAGGTAGGATACCTGCGAAGAGGTGGTGAGTCACTCGGACTGCTTAAATACCGAGCTCTTTCGGTTCCAATCCTAGACATGCGTCTGAGGGTTACCACACCTAGCTCGATGACTAAGTCATAGATTGGTTTAGTTCTTTAAGTCTTATGTTTAGCTTGTGTGTTTGAGTAATCTAATCCTAGGGTTCAAATTTCTCTAAGTCTATCTACGTTCCATGCTTCCTACCCTTCTACGAATATAATTCACAAAGTTTAGAGATACTTACAGGCGGATCGGGTAGGAGACTCGGCCATGCTGCTTTAAAACCCAAAATCAATTAATAAGGCCTACTAAAACATTTTTGGGCCTTGGGCCCCCACAGCCGAGTTTTGAACTGGGCTCTGATACCAATTTGTAACAGCCCAAACCCGGCCCAAACGTTAGGACCGAATATGGGTCGTTACGGAAAAACTTTTTGAAACCCATTTGAAAATCCACTTTAAGTTTTGTTGGAAACATCTCGTTTTGGTTATCTTGTTGGAAACCTTCTTGGACTAATTCCGAAAATTTAATTAAGTCAAGTTATTATACAAACTTCAGATGTGCCCGATGGCACGATAAAACATTTTTCGTGTTAATTTTAAAAAAACGCGTGATTCAAATTTATAGTAAAAATAAAAAAATATCCAACATCTAAGAAAATAACTAAAGTAGAGCAAAATGAGGCCTTATTACATCCAAAATAAAACAACCCAATAACCAAATTTAAAATAACTAAAATTAAAGTCCATTTAATTTTAAATCCACCGCATGGCCTCCTCAAGTCCCTCCGGCTCCATGTCCGCGATCTAAGCATCACCTGAAAAATTAATGGAGAAGGTGAGTCACCAAGACTCAGTATGTAACCCTTCCCCCGTTTTAAAATATTTTTCATACACAACATATAACAATTAATATGCAGAATATCTAATTCCCGACCTAGCCATCCAAACGCCACTGTCTACCCCGTTGTGGTACCAAACCACTGGTGGTGCCAAACCACTGGTGACATATAGTCACAATGTGTTACCAAAACACGGTGTCCGTGAGACACGAGATCATTTGATGGGGCCAACCCATCGTGTGATACCAAATCAGCGGCGAGACGATCCCATATCTCAAGTGGGGCCAACCCACGGTGGTGTTAACCACGAGGGACAAGTCGCTATTGAGGTACCAAACCTCTGGAGGTACCAAACCTCTGGTGACATATAGTCACGGTGTGTTACCAAAACACTTGGTGCCCGTCGGCACAATAATCTGCCCTCCACTCATCAACCCATATCACATTCATAACGAGTTCATACATTTATCACATGTATTAAATAAATCATGCTTCCCAAAAGCATCACAATAATCTCATATAAATAGAGACTTCTTGAGGTTCTCGCTTGTACCATTTAAGGTACCAAATCCATATCTACATCAAGCGGTTTACAAACAACAAATATTTATCACACATATTAATCGCTATAAGTGTGTATGTACACACCTGTCACCACTGGATAGTCTAAATCCCGAAAAGAAGAGTCGACCACCCTAGATCTACGGCCCCTATATTCGGCCAAGACATGTGTTAGTACATTCGGCCAAATCAATCAATTTTAAGGGTTCTCCTTTTGAACCCGAAACCTTACCCTTACGCTTTTGGATAATCAATCACAACACTCGATTCCGAATCGCTTCATCAATTACCACCGGTTAGTAAACAAGCCATTAGCCTTCGGCTTTTAAATATTTGCAAACTAAATCCCATGAAAACCGATTCTTACCAACACTTACCACTTGATTGGTCACGAATGACGGCTTGCTTTGTCGATTTCCAAAATCCCGGAACACCTAGATAGATTAAATTTTCAAAACAGATACCTAGCACCTTGTAAATAAAAAGCCGATATTGGCCCTTAATTCTTGAAGAAAAATCGACAAAGATAGGGAAAAAGGAAGCATAGGCATTCGGCCAACTCACCTTACCAAACAATCGATTGAACACTAGCGAGATCCCGATGTGCCTAAGCCACTATACCATTCGGCCAAGGTAAGAAAATAAGAGAAAAGAAATCCAGCACTTCCAAGGGAGTTATTCGGTCAAGGGGAGAAAGAAATCAATGGAAGAGGATGGTGTTAACAATTTCGGCTCAAGGGGAATTTTGAAAAGAGGAGGGTGTAGAGGAAAAGTGATTTCGGTTTAACAATGAAGAGGAAGAAAAGAGTGAAAGTTTCGGCTAGAATTCAAGAATAAGTGATTGGCAATATAGAATGATTTGAGAAAGAATGGAAAGAAAAAAAAAAGGATTATCACCAAGTGAAGGCTAGCCGAAAATAGCCTTAATAATTTCGGCATTATCCCCTCCCCAAAGTCCTTGCCGTCCACTCCACTAAGGAGTCCCAAACACTACCATCTTCTTAATTGATTTAAAATAATTTGAATTTAATCCTCATAATCACCTAGTAAATCAACTAATATCTCCTTTATCCACTTATAATAATATCCTTGATTTCTACTTATTATCCAATGTTATTAATAAAAATAAAATAAAAGAAGGAGAGTTCAAAGAGAAAGGACTCTCCTCTCCTATGCAGTCCAAAATAAGAACAAAAGAGGATTTCCATGACTCGAACACAAGCTCTCCTTGCTCCTTGGTGGCGTCACATGTAGCTCTTAAGTGGACTTACTTTGCCACTTAGTCTAAGCTCATTTATGTCCAAATTATCCCCATTTATTCTTATAACACCCTCTTGCTAAGGCTCCCTACCTTAAAAGTTAGAAACTAAAATTTCCTACTAAATCGAGCCAACACAAAGCCTTAAATTGATCATTATTATTCCATAAATAATGACACAGCATTCATACATAAGAAAAATAATTAAATTCCAAATAACCCCATTTTTGGGATGTTACATGTTCATAGCTAAGTATGGCATGTATAGTCTAGATGAACTTGATTATGTTTTGAGTTGTATATATAAGCTATGTAATATGGCTTGTAAATGGATGTGCATACGGTAATCTTTGATCCATGTTTTTTTGATAGAAAGTTGGTATAATATTGATGAAAGGTTGTCATAATGAATTGGTAAGTTTTTGGATGGTATTTGCATAGAAATGAGTAAAGTTTGAACTAGGAAAATGGTGCACAAATTGGTATGTTGATATGTATTTGAATGGTTAGAAAAGATAGACATTATTGGTATGATTTGGTTGCATATTGAGGGCATGAAATGTAGTTATTTGAGCTTATAGGTTTGACCATAAATGGGTGGCAAATTGGTCTTGCAAATGGCCTAAATTTGCCCACACGGTTGAGCACACAGGCATGTGACTGGCCATGTGGAACAAGTCAGTGTTGACCATGGGTTGGACATACGGGCGTGTGATTGGCCGTGTGATGCAAGTCAGTTTCAACCACAATTGAGGCACATGGGCGTGTCTTTGGCCATGTGGTCAAGTTAGTATGTATGCCTTATTTTTTTCATGGCTTAGAAACACGGGTGTGCCTGAGGCCTTGTGAGGCACATGGCCTGCCCACACGGGCGTGTGACCTCTGTAACTTTGAAAAATGTTATGTTTTTAAAAAATTTTGTATGTGTTCAGTTTAGTCCCAACCCCTTTCTAATGCATGTTTAAGGTCTCGTAGACCTATTTAAGGGACTATTTGATATGAATTGTTAAGTTATTATGTGAAATGTTAGTAAAAGTTTTGGATTTTTTGGTAATGCCTCTTAACCCTAGAACGGCGATCGTTACGGGTTAGGGGTGTGACATTTTATTGGTATTAGAGCTACGGTTTAGTCGATTCTAGGACTAACGTAGAATATGAGAGTCTAACTATACATGCCATATATACGAACTGTGATAATGTGATGAATCCTGACGTATAAAATGTGTTTTTTGTATAGTAAATGGATCCCAAAAGAGCCGTAGCTGATGACGTTGAAAGTAATACGCCTGCTCCTACTTAAGGGACATCACCATCTGATTCGAGACCAGCTACTGGCGGTCAAGAAGGAGAGGCTAAACAAGCCTTCTTCCAAATGATGAATGAGTGGTTCACTCAATATATAAGAACAATTTCGGCTGCTTCACAATCTCTGCCTTGCCTAATCCTTCTCAGACTTCTGTTGTGCCTCCAATTATGAATCTGAATCTGATGAATAGGCCTCCGGTCAATAAAATTCACGAATATGGGGCTAAAGAGTTCAGGGCCACTAGTGATGATGATGCTGAGAGAGCTGAGTTTTGGCTCGAGAATACGAACTGAGTGTTTGATAAAATGTCATTGACTTCTGATGAATGTGTGAAATGTGCCGTTTCTCTATTACGAGATGTAGCTTATCAATGGTGGAAGACTTTGATTTCTGTTGTTCCAAAAGAACGGGTTACATGGGATTTCTTTCAGTCTAAATTCTGAAAGAAATACATTAGTCAGAGATTTATAGATCAAAAATGAAAAGTGTTTCTGGAATTGAAATAGGGTCATATGTCTATCACAGAGTACGAAGGAGAATTTGTGAGATTAAGTCAATATGCACGGGAATGTGTTTCAACTGAAGAAAAAATGTGTAAAAGATTTCAAGACGGCTTGAATGAATATATCCATTTGCTAGTTGGAATTCTAGAAATAAAAGAGTTTGTTATGCTTGTTGATCGAGCATGTAAAGCTGAAGCTCTCGGGAAAGATAAAAGAAAAGCTGAGACAGAAGCTAGAGATGCAAGAAAGAGATTTTCAAGTAAATCATTTCAATCTGAACAAAGAAATTCAGAGATGAGCATAGCCGTTAAAAGGCTAATGTGGGATATTTAAATAGAGATCATGTTAGATCACATTCAAATTTCAAAGCTCTGGAGACTTCGATGGCTAGTGTTAGAAATGTCCGATCTGAGCGACCTGAATGTAGACATTATGGTAGAAGACATCTGGGTAATTTTAGATTGAATGATCGAGCCTATTTTAGATGTGGATCATTAGACCATTTCATTCGAGATTGTCCTGAGTCTGTTGAACAAGAGATTATACAGAATCCAAAGCCAGATAATGTTTTAGCTAGAAAAAAACCTTTTAGAAATACCAGAAATGTGAGTGATAGCCAGAGAGCTACGAAAGATACAATTGTGAGATCTGAAGATAGAGCACCTACCAGAGCTAACGCCATTCAAGCCCATGAGGAAGCTTCGTCTCTAGATGTTATTACAGGTACATTTACTCTTTATGATACTTCTATGATTACATTGATAGATCTAGGGTCTACTCATTCTTATGTATGCATGAACTTAGTATTCAGTAAGACTTTTCCTGTAGAGTCTACTGAATTTGTTATTATAGTATCGAACCCCTTAGGTAAATGAGTCCTAGTTGACAAAGTGTCCAAGAATTGTCCGTTGATGTTTCTAGATGTTTATTTTTTGGCTGATCTGATGCTATTACTATTTGATGAGTTTGATATAATTTTGGGTATGGATTGGTTAACATTGCATGATGCTGTTCTGAACTGTAAACGGAAGACTATTGATTTGAGATGTTAGAACTATGAAGTAGTTCTGATTGAATCAAATGATTTGAATGGATTACCAGCTGTAATATTAGTGATGAAAGCTCAAAGTTATGTAAAAAAGGGTTATGAAGCTTATTTTGCTTATATAATTGATTCAAAAGTGACCGAAAAGAAAGTTGAATCTATGCCAGTTGTTTGTGAATTTTCTGACGTTTTTCCTGAAGAACTACTAGGATTGCCTCCGATACGAGAAGTTGAGTTTGGTATTGATTTAATGCCGGGAACAACTCTTATCTCAATAGCTCCGTATAAAATGGCACCAACAAAATTGAAAGAGTTGAAGACACTGTTGCAAGAGTTCATCGATAGAGGATTTGCACGATAGAGTTTCTCACCTTGGGGTGCTCCCGTTCTATTTGTGAAAAAGAAAGATGGCACGATGAGAATGCGTATTGATTATCGTCAGTTGAACAAAGTAACTATTAAGAATAAATATCCTCTACCTAGAATTGATGATTTGTTTGATCAGCTGAAAGGAGCAGCCGTGTTTTCAAATATAGATCTGAGATCAGGATATTGCCAATTACGAGTAAAAGATTCATATATTCTGAAGACTGCTTTTTGAACGAGGTACTGGAACTATGAGTTTTTAATTATGCCTTTCGAACTAACAAATGCTCCTGCTATTTTTATGGATCTGATTAACTGAATTTTTTGTATTTAGATCGATTTTTTGTTGTATTTATTAACGACATTTTAATTTATTCGCGTGATGAAATTGAGCATGCTGAACATTTGAGAATCGTGCTACAAACTCTACGAAATAAGAAATTGTATGCAATGTAACACCCCAAACCCGGCCTAGAAGTTAGGCCCGAATCTGGCGTGCCACATGGAAGTGTTTTTCAAAACCATCTTTGCAATTGTTAACAACTTGTTTGAGAATCACGACCACTTTGTTAAAACCCAATACAACTAAAGCAATTACATCTCGTGAAAACATAATTATCTTTAATAAACCTTTTAGGTTCTGAAAGCATATTTGAAATAAACGATTTCCAAAAACTAGAGTTGTAACAACATTTTTGAAAACATTTAGGAAGCGTAGATAAAATACAAGTAATTTGATAAATCACAAATCAAGGAATTAAACTTTAAATCAAGTGACTTTTGAAAATGTCGTTAATAAATTGAAAGAAAATTGAGTTAAATCATATTTGTAAAAGTTTATCTTGAAATCCATTTATTAATCAATTTCGGAAAAACTTTTATTTTCGTTCTTAGAAAATTCTCATTTAAAACAATTTAAGCAAAATAATAAGTAAACCAACCATAAAGCAAATAATAAAATAGTTCGGAGGCCTTATTACAACTTAAACCAAAATAATAAAATAACAGAATAGAAATTTAAAATTCAAAACACTATTTAGAAGAATGGCCTCCACCGAGTCATCCATGGCCCAAGTCCAACTCACGGAGCATTACTTACGGGTTAAGAGAAAGGGGTGAGTTACAAGAACTCGATGTATAATCCCTTACCATCATCCACTGGGTGAACACACATAGAAATATTTTGGGCCTAAGCCCAATTACAATTATAACATGTATATAATATGCATGTGATATGCAATTCCCAAACCAAGCCTAATTTCCATCCGCTACACACCCCGTACCAACCATCACACCTGTGGGGATCAAGTCAACCCACCACGCCAACACACCGATCGTGAGGCATTAAGCCATTTTATATTTGTGGAAAAGCCACCGAACTAGAGGCAATAAGCCATTTGATTATTTGTGGCGAGCCACCGAACTAGAGGCAATAAGCCATATTTGTGGCGAGCCACCGAACTAGAGGCAATAAGCCATTTGATTATTTGTGGCGAGCCACCGAACTAGATTTTGGCAGCAGCCTTTCTTCTCTTCATCATTTTCCCAACCCATGCAAACATGTATGCATAACAATTTATATCCATATGATAATTTTAGCAAAAGGCCCAATTTACAAGAGAATCAATATTTCAAGTTTTTAATTAAGGCCCATAACACAAAATACCATTTAGCCCATTTAGCACTTTAGCAACTTAGGCCCAATTAACGATCTAGCATATTTTTGGCCCGTTTAACGATCTAGCAGAGATTTCGGCCCATTTATTGATCTAGCAGAGATTTTGGCCCATTTAACTATTTTTCAGGGTTTTTTAACGATCCCATTTAACGATCTAGAAAAATTTGGCCCATTAATCGATCTAGAAAATTTGGCCCATTATTCACATGAGGCCCATATAGCAACATATTTCAATTTGACCCATAAAGGGTATTTTAAGTAATTTAGTCCATAGGGACATTTTCATAATTCGACCCATTAGGGCATTTTAAGTAACTTGACCCGTAAGGGCATTTTCATAATTCGATGTCGTACCCACAAAGGGTAATTCAATAATTTACCCTCTAAGGGTATAATGGTAATTCGCAACCTAAGCTTAATTACTAATTTGGGGCATAAAAACGAAACTGTCCAACTGCATCACATTGACTAAATTGGCCATAACTCGAGTTAGAAAACTCAAATCTAAATCCGTAAATTTTCTTTGAAACTAGACTCGTATATCTTTCTACTATAAGTTTTCCAGAATTTTACCTTAACCATTTAGTACAGTTTATTCCTTAAAATTTCCCTTGTTTCACTGTCCAATGATTCTGACCTCTCTTACCTTAATCTCAAATATCTTAATGTACGATTTTTATCTACTGTTACCACTTATTTCTTTTGAAAATAGATTCACTAAGGAATCCATACATATCAATTATAACTCTTAATTCACTTTGTACAATTTTATATGATTTTTCCAAAACAGAACAGAATACCCCAAAGTCATTCAAAACCAGTCTCACTAAAATTAACATATCTCAGAATCTAATAATCCTTTTCCTTCTTCGTTTCTTCCATATTAAAATAGACACAGTAATATTTAATATGATATCTTATTCACTTTTTAATTCCTTTTATCCAATTTTTCATGATTTTTCAAATACAAGACACTGTTTCTGACCAAAACTGTTTTATTACAAAATACGATTACCACTACGAATATCGCACTCTCGGTGATCACGAATGCAGTTATCGGTTTTATTCGGTATTTCTATCGAATCACAGAATATTTCATGTAAACTTTCAAAGAGATGTGAGACTTACTCACCATTTCAAACATATATTCGGAAGGGTACGGGATTACACACCTTATTCGGAATCCGTAACACCTAAAGATACAATCGATCAACAATTAATCCCAAAACTGAATTTACCACTTCAACCAATTATTTTGATTGATTAACAATCTATCACTTACCAACAATCCGAGTCTCTTATTACGAGGGATAGGTGTTCGATTGGCCCTCCGATAAAGTACTTCGAGTCCTTAAAAGTGATTAACACAAAAACAATGTTAGCCACACCTTATTCGACGAGGAGGAATCACCACAATACACCCCCTTCACCTATATACGGCTTGGAAGAAAAAGAAAATGAAATGAAAAGAGGAAAATACGATTACTTACCGATTTGATTAAGAAGAGATTGGATGGAAGAAGAGTGCCTTGTAATTTTGGAAATCAAAAGGGGAATAAACAATAGATGAAAGTCTTGATCAAACAAAAGAGCAAGAAAATGCACAATTGTGCTAGGGGAATTCGGCCAAAGTAAAAAGAAAGAAGAAACTATGGTCACCAAGGCTTGTATTTTCGGCACAAAGCAAAGGAAAAGAAAAGAATTTGAGAGGAAAAACAATGCACTATTGTGCTACTATGATTTGGCAAGGAGGGTTGCAAAATTGAGAGAAATGGCACCAAGTTGTCAAAAGGATTTTTTGGCCAAAACAAAGCTAAGACTTTACCAAATGCCAAATAAAATTTCAGCCACCTAAATACTCCAAAAAAAAACCATCCACATGCATCCCCCCTTAGGATAAGATTTGGCCACTCATACTTTCCAAAACACCTCCCCCGATATTAGCCTCTTGTCCCCATTTCTTTCCTATTCCTCTTGATTCCTTTCCCAAACTTTAACCTAGCCATATTCTTTTAGCCACCTTACCAAAATAATAAAGTCCACACTTACCAAAAATACTTCTTGGCCGACACATAAGGAAGGAAAGCAAAATAATAGTCAAATTTGCAAACAATGGGATTTGAACCTCTTCCTCAAGGTACATCACTTAATGCCATAACCTCTTTACCATAAGCTCCTTTATGCTAACAAATTACTCATCTAATTCCATAAGCCTTGAAGCCACTTACTATCTCTCCTTAATAGGCTAAATCACAAAATTTTACTAAGGCCCAACTCGAAACCGGAATTTCATAGAAGCCTCGTAACCTTCCAAATTCACTTAACTAATAAGTCCAATTTGCAATATTGTCATTCTCTTGTTCTCAAAATTTAAACATTCCTACACCATTGGGCCCAATCCTACTAGGCCCAAATTTTAGGATGTTACATGCAAAGTTTAGTAAATGTGAATTTTGATTGCGTGAAGTTGGTTTTCTGGGACATATTATGTCAGCATCTGGTATACGAGTTGATCCGAGCAAGATTTCAACTATTTTGAAGTGAAAGCCTCCGAAAATGTGTCTGAAGTTCACAGTTTTCTGGGACTTGCTGGTT
Source organism: Gossypium rotundifolium (assembly GCA_025506655.1). Classification (NCBI taxonomy): domain Eukaryota; kingdom Viridiplantae; phylum Streptophyta; class Magnoliopsida; order Malvales; family Malvaceae; genus Gossypium; species Gossypium rotundifolium. The sequence continues at coordinate 43,969,891 of CP106725.1, read as the reverse complement.
ATTATCGACGGTTTGTAAAAGGTTTTTCGATGATTGCTACTCCATTAACTAGATTGCTTCAAAAAGATGTGAAATTTGAATGGTCTGATAAATGTCAGAAAATCTTTGATCAGTTGAAAGTCCTTTTGACCGAAGCTCTAGTTTTAGTACAGCTAGAATCGGGTAAAGAATTCATGATTTATAGTGATGCTTCGTTGAATGGTCTAGGATGTGTTTTGATGCAGGAAGGCAAAGTTATAGCTTATGCCTTGAGACAATTGAAACTGCATGAAAAGAATTATCCGACACATGATCTTGAGCTAGCTGCAATTGTGTTTGCATCAAAGATTTGGCATCACTATCTTTTCGGTGAAAAATGTCATGTGTTTTCGGATCATAAAAGTCTAAAATATTTGATGACTCAAAAAGACCTGAATCTACGATAGAGAAGATGGTTAGAGCTGTTGAAAGACTACGAGCTTATGATAGATTATCATCCGGGTAAAGCTAATGTTGTTGCTGATGCTTTGAGTCGAAAATCATTGGTTGCATTACGTTCGATAAATGCTCACTTAGACTTGTCTGATGATGGTTCAGTTTTAGCTGAGCTAAAAGTGAAACCGTTGTTCTTACAGCAAATATGTAATGATCAGAAAGTTGATTATGAAATGTTAATGAAACGAGCTCAGTGTGATTTGAACTCTGATTCTGAATTTCTAGTTGATGTTGATGATTTTTTAAGGCTTTGAGATTGATTATGTGTTTCGAGGGATCCGGAGTTGATTCAGTCGATATTGAAAGAAGTACCTAATAGTCGCCTATCTGTTCATCCAGGAAGTACAAAGATGTACCATGATTTGAAGCAACTTTATTGGTGGCTTGGTATGAAACGAGATATCTCAGATTTTGTATCAAAATGTTTAATTTGTCAGCAAGTTAAAGCTGAACATCAAGTGTCGTCTGATTTGTTACAACTGATAATGATTCCTGAGTGGAAATGGTATAGAGTAACGATGGATTTTGTGTTAGGGTTGCCTTTGACTCCGAGAAAGAAAGATGCAATTTGGGTTGTAGTTGACAGATTAACGAAAATAGCTCATTTTATTCTGGTACGATCTGATTACTCACTTGAAAAGTTAACTGAGTTATATATTTCTAACATTGTGAGATTGCACGGGGTGCCACTATCTATTGTGTCTGACAGAGATCTGAGATTTACTTCACGATTTTAGAAGAAACTGCAAGAGGCCTTAGGTACTAAATTGCATTTTAGTACAACTTTTCACCCACAGACGGATGGTCAATCCGAACGGATTATTCAGATTCTTGAAGATATGTTGAGATGTTGCATTCTTGAGTTTGATGGTACATGGGAACAATATTTGCCATTGATTGAGTTTGTGTACAATAATAGTTTTCAATCGAGCATCAAAATGGCACCTTATGAGGCTTTGTACAGACGCAAATGTCGAACACCTTTGTATTGAACTAAGCTCAGTGAAAGTAAGATACACAGGGTCGATTTGATCAATGAAAATTAACAGAAAGTGAAAGTGATTTGTGATAGTCTAAAAACCGCCTCAGATCATCAGAAATCTTAAGCAGACATAAAATGAAAAGATACCGAGTTTGAAATCGATGATAAAGTGTTCTTGAAAGTGTATTCGTGAAAGAAAATACTTTATTTTTGTAAGAAAGGAAAATTGAGTCCGAGATTCATCGGGCCGTATGAAATTATTGAGCGCATTGTACCTGTTGTGTACATATTGCTATTGCCACCGGACCTACAAAAGATTCATAATGTGTTTCACGTGTCAATGCTTAGACGATACAGATCTGGTCCCTCACATAAAATTTCTCCTTCTAAATAGAAATTTAATCTGATATGACTTACGATGAAGAACTGATTCAGATTTTGGCACAAGAGATCAAAGAGTTGTGAAATAAGAAAATTCCATTAGTAAAAGTAATGTGGCATCAACACGGAGTGGAAGAGGCTACGTGGGAGCCTGAAGATACTATGAGACAACAATATCTGAATCTATTTAACAGTAAGATTTTCGGGGACAAAAATCCCTAAGGGGGGAGAATTGTAATAGTCTGATTTAGACCCTAGTCGAAATAGTGGTTTTGGGACCACAAATCTGAGTAAAAAAGTATTTTGATATTATTTTCTATGTTTGCAGTATGTGATTAAGCATGTATGAAAGTTTCGTGAAATAATTTTATTGTTTGTGTGTTTAATTTGAGAAGCGTAAAATGCAAAATTAGCATGCTATGTGTTAAAAGTACTTATGTGTTATGTTATTAATGTGGTGGCCTTATGAAGCAATTAAACCATTATGCAAGATAATGGGCATAAATGACCTTAATGAATATAAATTTTATATGTTAATTAAAAGGCTAAATTAGTAAATATTTAATAAGGTTATTATAATTAAAATAAACACATTTTAATGGTTTAATGATCAAGGGCAAAATAGTAAAACATGGTTTAATGTTTAATAACTTAAATAAAACATAAGTTAATGGCCATAACATATCATCCACCACCGAATATTGAAAGATAAAAAAAGGGTTTAAAGCTTTGTGATATTCGGCCCTTGTTCATCTTGATTGAGGTATGTTTTTGACTCAGTTTTTGATAATTTCTACGTTTTTGTGATTGTTGCTTCGAGTACTATCAAGCCCATGCTTTAATTTTGGAATTTGATAAAGATTTTGAGATGTGCCATTGATGAATGTTTAAGCTTTATGATGTTAGTTGATGAAATATGAAATATATGTGTTAGATTAGCATGTTTTGTCTTTGGATTTTTGATAAATTTGAGTAATTTGGAATAAATTATGAAAATAATATTTTGAGGGACTAAAATGTGAAATAAATGAAATGTGTGGACTTAGATGAAGCATGTGAACATTTGGCTAAGCATGGGTACAAAGAAATTATGTGTATTTTGTGATTTTGTGAAATAGAGACTTAAATGTCAAAATGTGAAAATGTAAGGTCTAATTTGTAAAATTCCATAAATGTGTGTTTTTGGATTGAATTGAATGATTTGGTGAATAAATGGGTTAAATTTGAATATGTATAGATCAAGAACCAAAGAAAACAGATTTAGACCGAGGAAAGTCGAAAGTGATCGAGTAGTCGAATTCCTCCATTTATTTCGAGTACGAGGTAAGTCTATATACAAATAAATGTATTTGAATTGATTTATTTATGTACATATGAAATTGAATTGTGATGAATGATTATGGAAGAAACATACATGAAATTCGAGAAAGTATCGACAATGAATAGATAGGATTTATATGTCATGACATAGGATTTCAACATGTGATATCATGTAAGATCACGTCTGGGACGTTGGCATCGATTTGAGATTTACGTGTAAGACCATGTCTGAGACATTGGCATCATATATGATTTCATGTAAGACCCTGTCTAGGACAGTGGCATCGATATTTAATTACATGTAAGACCACGTCTAGGACGTTGGCATTGTACGAGTATTCTGAGTTATCCGATGTATCCTATTTGATTCCGAATGGTTCAACGGGCAATTCCAAGAAATGAAAGACTATGTGAAATGTATAATCGATTCAGGTACATTGGATATGTACACTATATTTTAGTATGAAAGGTAAGTATATGTGAATTTGCACAAGTGGGATATGTGCATAGACTTGTTGAGAAAAAAGGTAATATATGTATAAATGTGCTATGATCTCTTGGGATATATGGATATGTGAATTGTTTTTAAGCAAATGATTAGATACAATTGAGGTAAAGAAGAAATATGATTATGATATTGAGATATGTTAAAGTTCTTGTAATTGAAATGGCTATAAATGTTTTATATGTTAAGCTTATTTGTGTATGGCTTACTAAGATTTTGACAGCTTACTTTGTGTGTGTTTGCATTGTTTTATAGATCGTTAAAGATACGAAAGGTTTGGGGGTTGTCGAGGATCATCACCACAGTATCAAATCATATTTTGGTACCTTTTGAACGTGTTCATAGCTAAGTATGGCATGTATAGTCTAGATAAACTTGATGATGTTTTGAGTTGTATATATAACCTATGTAATATGATTTGTAAATGGATGTGCATATGGTAATCTTTGATCCATTTTTTGTGAAAGAAAGTTGGTATAATATTGATTAAAGGTTGTCATAATGAATTGGTAAGTTTTTGGATGGTATTTGCATAGAAATGAGTAAAGTTTGAACTAGGAAAATGGTGCACAAATTGGTATGTTGATATGCATTTGAATGGTTAGAAAAGATAGTCATTATTGGTATAATTTGGTTGCATATTAAGGGCATGAAATGTTTTTATTTGAGCTTGTAGGTTTAACCATAAATAGGTGGCAAATTGGCCTTGCAAATGGCCTATATTTGCCCACACGGTTGAGCACACGAGCGTGTGGCTCGATTGTGTCCCTTAAAATTGTAATTAGATTCAAGTCAGACTCACGCACGGGTTAGACACACAGGCGTGTTACTGGCCATGTGGAACAAGTCAATGTCGACCACGGGCTAGACACACGAGCGTGTGACTTACCGTGTGATGCAAGTCAGTTTTTACCACGAGTGAGGCACACGGGTGTGTGGTCAAGTCAGTATGTATGCCCTGTTTTGCAACGGCTTAGAAACATGGGTATGGATTGGCTAACTTTGCATGATGCTATTGTGAATTGCAAACGAAAGACTATTGATTTGAGATGTCAGAATGATGAGATCATACAGATTGAGTCCAGTGATTTGAATGGGTTACTGGCTGTGATATTAGTGATGAAAGCTCAGAGTTATGTGAAAAAGGGTTGTGAAGCTTATCTTGCGTATGTGATTGATACAAAAGTGACAGAAAAGAAAGTTGAATCTGTGACTGTGGTTTATGAGTTCCTTAATGTGTTTCCTGAAAAATTACTGAGATTAGCCCCGATATGAGAAGTTGAGTTTGGTATTAAGTTAGTGTCGGGGACGACCCCTATCTCAATAGCTCCGTATAGAATGGCTTATACAGAATTGAAAGAATTGAAGTCTCAGTTGTAAGAATTGACAGATAGAGGTTTCGCACGATCGAGCTTTTCTCCTTAGGGCACTCCCATTTTGTTTGTGAAAAAGAAAGACGGTACGATGAGAATGTGTATTGATTATCATCAGTTAAACAAAGTAACCATTAAGAATAAATATCCTTTTCCCAGAATCGATGATTTGTTTGATCAGTTGAAAAGAGCTTCTGTGTTTTCAAAGATAGATTTGAGATCTGGGTATTATCAGCTGATTTGAGATCTGGATATTATCAGCTGCGAGTAAAAGATTCAGACATTCTGAAAACTGCCTTCAGAACAAGCTACGGGCATTATGAATTTTTAGTTATGCCTTTCAGACTAACAAATGCTCATGATGTCTTTATGGACTTGATGAACAGAATTTTTAGACCGTATTTAAATCGATTTGTTGTTTTATTCATTGACGACATTTTGATTTATTCGTGTGATGAAATTGAGCATGCTGAACATTTGAGAAATGTGCTACAAACTCTGCGTGATAAGCAATTGTATGCAAAATTTAGTAAATGTGAGTTTTGGTTACGTAAAGTTGGCTTTTGGGGCATATTGTGTCAGGATCTGGTATATGAGTTGATCCGAGCAAGGTTTCAGCTATTTTAGAATGGAAGCCTCCGAAAAATGTATCTGAAGTTCTCAATTTTCTAGGACTTGCTGGTTATTACCGACGGTTCGTAAAAGGCTTTTTGATGATTGCAACTCTGTTGATAAGATTGCTTCAAAAAGATGTGAAATTCTAATGGATTGAAAAGTGTCAGAAAAGCATTGATCAGTTGAAAGCCCTTTTGACTGAAGCTCCAGTTTTGGTACAGCCAGAATCAGGTAAAGAGTTTGTGATTTTTAGTGATGCTTCATTAAACGATCTGGGATGTGTTTTGATGCAGGAGGACAAAGTTATAGCTTATGCCTCGAGACAATTGAAACCACATGAAAAGAATTATCTGACGCACGACCTTGAATTAACTGCGATCGTGTTTTCTTTAAAAATTTGGCACCACTATCTTTTCGGTGAGAAATGTCATGTGTTTTTAGATCATAAAAGCATAAAATATTTGATGAATCAAAAAGATTTGAATTTGCGATAGAGAAGATGGTTAGAATTGTTAAAGGACTACGAGCTTGTGAATGATTATCATCCGAGAAAAGCAAATGTTGTTGCTGATTCTTTGAGTCAGAAATCACTATTTATGCTACGTGCCATGAACGCTCAGTAAAAACATGCATCACAATAATCCGGGCTGAAGCCCATTACAATAACGGTGGCAATTGGGCCTTAGCCTAAAATAGCCTTGGTTGGGCCTTAAAACATATCATATGTCACATATCATAAATATCTGGGCCTAAGCCCATCTTAATAATATAATCCATATATGCAATGCATTAATGCCCATACCAACCCTGCACTCCGTCTCCTGTCCAACCGTGCACTCCTGTAGGGATTTAATCGACCCACCCCGCCGTTGCGGCACTCACTTATCATTGCAGCATGGCTACTCGGTGGCTAAAAAGCCTTCGGTGGATCCACAGTCGTCAAGCAATCATGCGATCCTATTAGCACTTCCTCCATATTAATAATCCATTTCCCATGCAACATAATAACACATGAATGCATCATACAATAATAAACATGCCATAATAATCATAAATCAGATACAATAATAACCATATAACATGTAGGGGCGTTTCCGTCATCTTACCCTTCAGGGCATATCGGTCATTTTACCCATCGAGGGTACATTGGTAATTTTACAAACCAGGGGTATTTCAGTAATTTTACAAACTAGGGGTATTTCAGTAATTTTACAAACTAGGGGTATTTTAGTAATTTTATAAACTAGGGGTATTTCGATAATTTTACAAACCAGGGGTATTTCAGTAATTTTGCAAACCAGGGGTGTTTCGATAATTTTGCAAATCGGGGGTATTTTGGTAATTTTACAAACCAGGGGTATTTTGATAATTTTGCAAACTAGTGGTATTTCTATTTCAGTAATTTCGCAAACCAGAGGTATTTCGATAATTTTGCAAACTAGGGGTATTTTGGTAATTTCGCAAGCCAAGGGTATTTCTGTAATTTTGCAAACCAAGGGTATTTCGGTAATTTTACAAACTAGGGTATTTCGATAATTTACCCATCGAGGGTACTCTAGTAATTTCACATGTAACAGCCTTTCCAAAGGCCTGCTGCCGCCCCGAGTGACTCAGATAACCTAAATGGTCATAATAGTGTAAATGGGCTCGAGGCCCCTTATTCGACCCATATGGGCCCACACGCTCGTGTGGCCCACTTAGCCCAAATCTAGCCACACATACGAGATTCCCATAGTCCAGTTCACTATTTACTACACAATCATACAATTTATTCATATGGGCCCACGGGCTTATTGGGCCCATTTGGCCTAAACAGCCTAAACGCACAAGAACACTCAAGCTGGCCTCACCTATCGCGTCGAAGCTCCCATACATGTACTCGCACGCTTGTGTAGCTACCATTGCCGTGTGACCGGTATTTTGGCATTTGCCGCTCTACAGCTAGAGTAGAGAATATACACTTGATAGGAGTTTGAAGCTAACCCGTGCTCCGAATGCTCCTATGCCCAAACGCCAACTAAGGTATGCATCCTCTCCTCATAGACAGCTCCATTTATAGCTAGCTTCTCATATTCCCTCTTGCTATCTTTCCGATGTGGGATCCCTCCATCAGTAGAGTTTAAATCCAACTCAAACTCTGGCCGTCCAATCTGCAAAATAAATACTCCCCTGCCTGTCTTGAGATTCAAACCCAGGCTTCCTTGTACCCTTAATGTCGCCTGGCCACTAGACCACTCACTTTCTTGTGTCTAACATCATGCACAACTAAATATAAATCTATGGGCCAAAATCCAAGTTCACTTAAAAATAAATCAAAATGAAATGCCCGCGCCAAGGCTTGAACCTTGGACCCCTTACTTCCTTGTGGTGTCACCTCCTTGTCTCTTATGTGGCATCACTTTGCCACTATACCACAAGTTCTTTTTGTGTCATTTTTCTCCACATTTTATTCTTAAAGCCTACTTACTAACTCTCAGGGTTTTATTCACCTAAAACCAAAATTTTCCTAAAGCCCAAGTTTGATCCCAAGACTTCATAAAAGCCCCATAACCTTTCAAAATCACCTTCCTAACAGGTCCAACTTGAAATAATGACGTTCTCATAATCCCAAAAATTTAAAAATGCCCCTATGGCTAAGGCCCAATGGGCCCAATCCTACTAGGCCTAAATTCAGGGTGTTAAAAATCTAACCCCTTAAAAAAATTTTGTCCTCGAAATTTCCAACTAACGGAACCGTCGCACACCCTAACCTAGTACACTACGCTCTCGTTGTGCACTCTGATCCTAATTGCAACCTAAGTAAATAGCACATTATAGATAAAGTACGTACCAGTATCAGTATAACAGTTTAAAACAGATAGGAGAACTTACTTGGTCCGACAATGGAGACTCGGTGTGCCACACAAAAATCCTCCAAAACCACTTTAAAATCATTTGCAAACATATTTAAAATAGAAAGTAAATCCCATTTCACAGCCCGAGTTTTGCAACCGGGCTCTAATACCACTAAATGTAACACTCTAAATCTGGTCTAGAAGTTAGGCCCGAATCTGGCGTGTCACATTGAGGTGTTTTTTCAAAAACTGCGTTTTTATTGAAAACCCCTCTTGATATTTAAAAACTAAAGTCCCAGTTTGCGATTGTTATTATTAATCGACATTTATTAAAAAGTCATTACCTTCAAAACCTTGTTCATTGCTGAAGCTTAATTTAAAACAACTGACTTATAAAACACGATATTTACAACTTGGTTGAGAAAACGTAGTGTTTTGAAAACATATATTGTTTTGGAAAACCGCGATTCAATGTTGAGCAGATTTAAAACATAATAAACTAAAAATCCCAAACTATACTAGAATTTAAGAGAGGTCTTATTACAACCTAATAAAAATGATTTAATAAAATAAAATAGAATACTAAAATCCAAAGCTTCTCATAGTGTGGCCACCTCTGAGTCCTCCAATATGTTGAACAGCCTACTAAGGGTTACCTAGAAAAAATTAAAATGAGGGGGTGAGTTTGCGAAAACTCAGTGTGCACAACCCCCATTAGTAAAAACATGCATCACAACAGTTCGGGCCGAAACCTATTACAATAACGGTGGTAATTGGGCCTTAGCCCAAAATAGCCTCAGTTGGGCCTTAACCCATATCATATGTCACATACCATAAATATCTAGGCCATCATAATAATATAATCCATATATGCAATGCATTAATGCCCATACCAATCCTGCACTCTGTCCAACCGTGCACTCTTGTGGGGATTTAATCGACCCACCCATCCTTACACTCCTTATGTAGCACTGGTTGCAGCACTAACTTATCGGTGCAGCATGGCTGCTTGATGGCTAAAAAGCCTTCGGTGCATCCACAGTCGTCAAGCGGCCATACGATCCTATTAGCTCTTCTTCCATATTAATAATCCATTTCCCATGCAACATAATAACACATGAATGCATTATACAATAATAAACATACCATAACAATCATAAATCGCATACAAGAATAACCATATAACATGTAGGGGCGTTTCCGTCATCTTGCCTTTCAGGGGTATTTCGGTAATTTTACAAACCAGGGGTATTTTGGTAATTTTACAAACCAGGGGTATTTCGATAATTTTACAAACTAGGGGTATTTTGGTAATTTTACAAACCAGGGGTATTTCGATAATTTTACAAACTAGGGGTATTTCGGTAATTTTACAAACTAGAGGTATTTCGATAATTTTACAAACCAGGGGTATTTCGATAATTTTGCAAACTAGGGGTATTTCGATAATTTTATAAACCAGGGGTATTTCGATAATTTTTCAAACCAGGGGTATTTCAATAATTTTACAAACCAGGGGTATTTTGGTAATTTACCCATCGAGTGTACTTTGGTAATTTCGCATTTAACAGCCTTTCCAAAGGCCTGCTATTGCCCCGAGTGACTCAGATAACCTAAATGGTCATAACAATGTAAATGGGCCCGAGGCCCCTTATTCGACCCACGTGGGCCCACACACTCGTGTGGCCCACTTAGCCCAAATCTAGCCACAGATACGAGATTCTTATAGTCCAGTTCAATATCTACTACACAATCATATAATTTATTCATATGGACCCACGGGCCCATTAGGCCCACTTGGCCCCTTTCGGCCCATCGTGGCCCAAACAGCCTAAACGCACAAGAACACTCAAGCTGGCCTCAACTATTGCGTCGAAGCTATCATCGTGTGACCGGTATTTCGGCATTTGCCGCTCTACAGCTAGAGTAGAGAGAATATACACACCTGATATGAGTCTGAAGCTAATTTGCGCTCCGAATGCTCCTATGCCCAAACGCCAATTAAGGTATGCTTCCTCTCCTCATAGACAGCTCCATTTATAGCCAGCTTCTCATCTTCCCTCTTGCTATCTTTCTGATGTGGGATCCCTCCGTCAGTAGAGTTTAAATCCAACTCAAACTCGTAGTCAATCATAAAATAAATACTCCCCTGCTTGTCATGAGATTCGAACCCAGGCTCCCTTGCACCCTTAATGACGCCTTGCCACTAGACCACTCACTTTCTTATGTCTAACATCATGCGCAACTAAATATAAATCTATGGGCCAAAATCCAAGTTCATTTAAAAAAAAATCAAAATGAAATGCCCGAGCCAAGGCTTGAACCTTGGACCCTTTACTTCCTTGTGGCGTCACCTCCTTGTCTCTTATGTGGCTTCACTTTGCCACTACACCACAAGCTCTTTTTGTGTCATTTTTCTCCACATTTTATTCTTAAAGCCTACTTACTAACTCTCAGGGTTTTATTCACCTAAAACCAAAATTGTCCTAAAGCCCAAGTTTGATCCCGGGACTTCATAAAAGCCCCCTAACCTTCCAAAATCACCTTCCTAACAGGTCCAACTTGAAATAATGTCATTCTCATACTCCCAAAAATTTTAAAACGCTCCCATGGCCAAGGCCTAATGGGCCCAATCCTACTGGGCCCAAATTTAGGGTGTTACATGGTTGTTCATCCATTATCTAGCTTAAAGTTTAAAGGAGAAGAAAGAAAACATTCAAGCTAGGTTTTGGTTATGTATAAGCAAAATTAAGGTATGTTTTGACTTTTAATTTTGATGATTTTTATGTTTTTGAGATTGTTGCTTAGTCTACTATCAAGCCCATGTTGTAATTTTGAGAATTGATGATATTTGTGAAATGTGCCATTGATGAAATGGTGAGATTTGTGATGTTTTATAGTGAAATATGAAAGATATATGTTTGATTATCATAGTTTGTATTTGGAGTTTTGTTGAATTTGAGTATTTTGGACTCAATTGTGAAAATAGTAATTTGAGGGACTAAATTATGAATTTGATGAAATGTTTGTACTTGTGTGAGATACATTGGCATTCAGCAAAGCATGGATATGTGGTGATTTTGTATATTTGATGTTTTGAGAAAAATGGACTAAATTGATAAAATGTGCAAATGTGAGGGCTAAATTATAAATTGCCTAAATGTGTGTTCATGGATTAAATTGAATGAATTGGTGAATAAATGGATTATATTTGAATATGTATAAATCAAGAGCCGAAGAAAACAGACATAGATCGCGGGAAAGCAAAACTAGTTGAATAATCCAGTTCGAACGAATATCCGAATCCTAGGTACGTCATTATACAAATAAACGTGTTTGAATTGAATTATGTATGTTCATATGACTGTTGACAATGTTGAATGCACATGAGAATATGTACACATGAACTCCGAGATAGATTCGACATAGGGTTAATATCTAAGAAGTCTCGTACGAACCTAGGAATGGATAGGATTAACTATGTCATGACATAGGTGTCGGTTATGTGATAACATGTAAGACAATGTCTGGGACGTTGGCGTTGATTTGAGATTTCGTGTAAGACCACGTCTGGGATGTTAGCATCGATAAGAGATATATGTGTAAGACCATGTTTGGGACATTGGTATCGTATTTGATTTATGTAAGACCCTGTCTGGGACAATGGCATCGATATTTGAGCACATGTAAGACCTCATATGGGACATTGGCATTGTACGACTATTCTGAGTATTTTGAGTATCATATTAGATTTCGTCTGGTTCAATGGGCAAATCTGAGATATGAACAATTATGTGATCTGTATATCTATTTCAGGTACGTTTGATATATACACTAAGTGTGTATGAAAGGTAAGTATCTATATGAACTTACTATGATGAATATGTGGAATGAAATGATGAAATGGTATTTGAGGATATGTTTGAATAGGTTATGTGTATATGTGATATTTGAGTTGATAAATGTGGTATGATATGGCTAAGCATATGAGCCAAAGAATATGAGTTGAATTTGTTATGATTACTATAAATGTTAATGTATCAAGATAGTTATGTGCATTATATGCAAAGTTTATTTGTATTTGGCTTACTAAGCTTTGAAAGCTTACTCTCTGTGTGTGTTTGCTCTGTTTTATAGATTGTTTAAGCTACTGAAGGCTAGGGACCGTCGAGAATCGTCATCACACTACCCAAGCTCATTTTGGTACTTTTGGAAATGTATATAGATAGATATGGCATGTATAGGATAGTTATTTGGTTTAAGTTTGAGATGTGAACTTGGCCATGTGATGTGGCTAGTTATGTGTTAGTATTATACATATGTGATTGTGGATAATAGTGTTGGTTTTGTATGAGTATGTGCCTATGAAATGGTCAATTTTATGGTAAGTTTATGGATGTAATTTTGATTATGCATAATTGATCAAAGGGGGGGGGGAAATATAAAAGATAAATGTGGATGAATTGTACTTGAGTATATATGTGTTTTAGTTATGTAAATTGGCATGATTGGAATTGTATTTGAATATAGAAATTTGATATGTTCTTGGTTGCCAAATGTGCATGAGTTGTATTGGTAATTTGCTTGTAGGTATGGCCCTAGTGTGGTGGCATTATGGCCTTGCAAATGGCCTGTTTCGCCTACATGGCCTGTAACTCCCCAAACCAGGTCTATGCGTTAAGACAAGATTTGGTTTGTCACACATAACGAACATCCATTTAATTATCTAATGATTTAGGTAAAATAGTTCTACAAAACCTTTTGAAAATGACGTTTAGTAAAAACCAAGAATTTGATTTAAAATTGATGAATAAAGTAGTACTAGTTTGAAATCTTATTATTTAATATTTAATTATTAAAGACTTTAAAATAATTTTAAAGAGTTCAAAAGAATCAAAACAAGAATATTTAAAGAATCTCATATGTTTAAAAATAAAATATTTAAGGAAACATTATTAAAATAGTATTAGTCCAAATTAAGTGTCTAAAACATAATTAAATCCATCCACACATAAAATCCATAAAATAATAATAATAGAGGCCTTATTACATCATACCCAAAATAGTAATTAAATAAATATACTTAATTGAAGTTCATAGTTTATAAAATCCTTGTTGAAGTATGGCCTCCACGAAGTCATCCCATTAAGCCTCCATCAATTGCCATTACACGAGAAGGATAATAAAGCGAGTGAGTTACTCGAACTCGGTGTATAACCCACTTACCATATCCACTGGGCCAAATCATCAAGACATTATTATGGGCCTGAGCCCATTTACGGATTTAACAATATAATAATAATAATGCATGTAGAATGAAATTCTCAACCAATCCTGAATTTTCCATCCGCTACACACCACCCGTACCAACAAACACAGATGTGGGGATCAAGTCAACCCACCCCGCCAACACACCAATCGCAGGCATAAAGCCATTTTAAATAATATTGTGGTGCACCACCGAACTAGATTGTGGTAAAGCCACCCAAATAGATTTTTGGCAACAGGCCTTTCTTCTCTTCGTCAATTTTCCCAACCCATGCAATCATGTTTATGTATAAAACATAATAATACATTCACATGATTAATTTAACAAAAGGCCCATAATACAAGTGGGTCCATATTTCAAATTTTCATTTTGGCCCATAAGGCAAAATAGCATTTTTTCCCATTTAACGATCTAGCAGACCTTGGCCCATATATCGATCTAGCAATTTTTGGCCCATATATCGATCTAGCAGTTGTTGGCCCATATATCACATGAGGCATAAAATTTTACTATTTATTGAATAACCCATTGAGGGCGTTTTCGTAATTTCCATGACTTTAACCATTTTCATGCATTTACATAAAAGTGTTAATTATTTCGTATTTCTCCGATTTTGCCATCTTTACGATTTTATCCCAATACTTACGGTATAGTATCTAACCCGAGAGATAAGTGTGAAGTTACACACCTGGTTATAGTGAGAACTAGACTTTCCCGCTCGTCGATACCTAAACACGCATCACGATAATTTAGAACACTAATACTATTTATAAATCTATTCTTATAGATAACGATCCAAACTTTACCCTTGGAATTTTGAACAACTTCTATATGCGGTTTTTCCCCAATTGTTGGTTCGTTTCCCGATGAATATCCACAAACAAGCAAAGGTTCAGGAGTACGAACGACTTCAAATAATAGATTCTCCTCAGATGAGAGTCCACAACCTGGTGGAAAATCTCGGATTCCCGAAATAGCCCTTCGCTTAAATTTCAGGTGAATAGCGGAACCACCCCTCTTTCGAACACTATTCACAACCTTTTTCATCCCTATCTTGATTGTCTCCATTGACAAAAGATCGTTAGTCCAACTAAAAAGTATATCGAAAAATGTGACTAACGGTTTTAAGGGTGAAATCGGCTTACCACAAAATATCCTTGTTCCACAAGATAAAAATCGAGCGATAACGTCCCCTAAAACGAAATCGGTTAGTAGTCCGTCTATAACAATATGTCGAGTAGTATATAGCTCCTTGATAAGAACCCTTACCTTAACACTTCGATTCAATTTCTAACGAATCACGATGATAACAAATACTCCAAGTTCGACCTTCTTTATAACACGATGGCTTAAACGAAGGTTGAAGGAATAATCAACAAAACAATATAGATGAAGAGAAGATTCGGCTTTGAAGGAAAATTGAAGGAAATGGTATTAGTACCATTCGGCCATGGGGAGAAAAGGATGGAGATGCTGTTTGAATGATAAATAAAATGGAGAGGAAAAGAAAATGGGGAGTAGGTGTTTATGATTCGGTTTTCAAAGAGAAGAAAAGAGAAAGAGAAAAGTGATGAGTTTAGGAACAAAATGCATTCGGCAATAGGGAAGAAAAGGAAAAAGAAATGGCTTTTTGTGTTGATAATTTCGGCACTAGGAGAGAATACAAGATGAAGCACTTGAGAGGTTTTGCAAAATAAATGACCCAAATGGTTAAAAAAAATAACCAAAAGAAACAAAACAAAAGTTGCTTCCTCCTAACACAAACACATTCGGCCAAGAGAGGGAAAGATGAAAGGAGAAATGTCTAGCAAAACAATAGTGACCAAATGATACCCAAAAGCTACCAATCAAACTAAACCTATCACCAAAATTTGCCACCGAAAATTCGGCTCCCCTTTTAGTCCACAATGCCGTCCAAATTCATGGACAAAATGTCCATTCAAAAGTTTCCAAGACATCATCCTTGTATCATGCCTTGTGATCCTCCACTTTCCAAAAGATTAAAAATACTATCCCGAAAATCAAGTTGATTCTATCCCTAAATTCATGCTTGCCATAACCTTTAGCCTCCTTACCATAAAAGAATTTGTCCATCTTATCCATGAATGAAGCTTGGCCGATACTTGCTAGGAAAGAGCAAAAATAAATGCTCACAATTTGCATGCTAGGAGATTCGAAGCTCTCCCCTCAATACCATACATGTAGCGCATATCCACTTAACCAATAACTCAACTTATGCTATCTTTTACCACTTTAATTAACTTAAACTTCATAGTCACCTGATTCCTCTACAGTAAAGTACTCTTTACTAAAATTTATTCTTACTCCGAATAAACCCGAGTCTTCTCAAGACTATATTAAACACACAAATAAAATCATTCACAAGCTAAACACCAAAAACATGCAACATATCAATACTCACATTTTTAGGATGTTACAATTCTACCCCCTTAAAGAAAATTTCATCATCAAAATTTTACCTGATTAAAAGAGGTGAGGATATTGTTGCCGAATTGCATCCTCAGGCTCCCACATAGCTTCCTCCGCTCTGTGATTATGCCATAAAACCTTGACCAACGGCACGGTCTTCTTTCTTAGCACCTTAACATCTCGGTCTAAGATTTCCACTGGTTCCTCCTCAAAAGATAAGTCTGATCTCAACTCCACTTCTTCTACCGGTACTATGTAAGACGGATCCGATCTATAGCGCCTCAGCATAGAAACATGGAAAACATTATGAATCTGACTCAACTCTGAAGGTAATTCAAGCTGATAGGCCACTGGACCAACACGCTTCATCACACGATATGGTCCAATGAACCTAGGGCTCAACTTGCCCTTCCTTCCAAATTTAAAAATCTTCTTCCAATGTGAAACTTTCAGAAAGACCTGATCTCCTACCGCAAACTCAATATCCTTATGCTTCAGATCTGCATACAATTTTTGTCGATCCGAAGCTTCCTTTAACTGCGCTCAAATCACCTTTACCTTTTCTTCCGCCTCGGATATCAACTCGGACCCAACAACTATTGTTCCCCAATTCAGGTCCAACAAGTAGAAATTACGACACCTACGATAGTATAAAGCTTCATAAGGTGCCATTTGGATCTTTGGATTGGTAATTGTTATTATATCGTGAACTCTACCAACGGTGGAAATCTTCCCAACTACCTCAAAGTCAATTTTACAACCACGTAACATGTCTTCCAAAATCAATTACTCTTTCGATCGACCATCATTGAAGATGAAAAGTCGTACTAAAGTTTAACTTTGTTCCCAAAGCCCGATGTAAAGCTTTCCAAAACCTTGATGAAAACACGGATCCCCGTCCGATATGATGACACTAGTACCCCATGCAACCTCACGATCTCGGATACATACTGACTTAGCCAACTTCACATAACGAGTAGTCCGTCTTAATCGGAAGAAAATGGCGATCTTCATTAAATGATCAACTACTACCCAAACGAAATTTTTCTTAGTAGGTGTTAAAGGTAACCCACTAACAAAATCCATTGATATCCGCTCCCATTTCCATAGGGGAATCTTTACTGGTTGTAATAAGCCTGACGGCAGTTGATGCTTCGCCTTCACTTGTTGACAAGTCAAATATTTACCTACAAACTCAAAAATCTCATGCTTCAACCCTGGCTACCAATACCGTTCACGGTGATCTCGATACATCTTATTTCCTCTGGGGTGCATAGCATAAGGGCTACTATGCGCCTCCCGCAGAATCATTTGTCTCAAATCTAAGTCCTTGGGCATACAAATTCTTCCACGAAAACACAGCACTCCATCATTGTTCATACCAAAATCCCCTATTTCACCACTTTCAACTTGCTGAATTAAGGATCCCAACTTTTCATCTGATATTTGCTTTTCCCTGATCTGATCTAACCATAGAGGCTTCACCTGAAGTTCCGCTAATAGACTACCATTCTCATATAAACTCAAATGAGCAAACATTGCTCTTAAATCAAATACCACCTTACGACTTAATGCGTCTGCTACCATGTTAGCCTTTCCAGGATATACTCGATTGAGAAATCATAATCCTTTAACAACTCCACCCACCTTCTTTGTCTCAAGTTTAACTCCTTCTGGGTAAGAAGATACTTAAGACTCTTATGATCCGTATAGATGATAGACTTCTCACTGTAGAGGTAGTGCCTCTAAATCTTTAAAGCAAACATTACCGCAGCCAACTCCAAGTCATGAGTAGGGTAGTTTACTTCGTGTGGTCTCAACTGACGAGAAGCATAGGCCACCACTTTTCTATTTTGCATCAGCACACATCCTAAACCCGTGTGTGACGCGTCACAGTAGACGATAAATTCTTTTCCAGCCTCAGGTTGAATCAGTACTGGTGCTTTACCAACCAATCCATGCCCAGAATGAGATTGAATTCACTGAAAGGCAGTTCCATCAAATTCGCCAAAAATATTTCTCTTTGGATTTCTAAGGGCACATCTCTAAACAGTTTATTCACAAATACCAACTATCCTAAAGGACTAGTTACCATTATCTTACTATCGGTAATCTCAGATTCTATATTCAGGTTTCTAGATAAGGCACTAGCAACATACGAGTGGGTAGAACCGATATCTATCAAAGTAGTAACAGGCACATCAAAGATGAAGAACTCACCAGTTATCACATCAGTTGCATTTCCATCCTCACAGCGTCTAACCGCATAGACCAACCCTGGCTGTCTTACCTCCACATTACCTCAACCCGGTGCACCTTGTCCGCGTCCAACCCCATTACCACCACGACCTAGTCTATGGCCTCTCGGTGGCTGCTGAGCGCCTCTGGCCGACTGAGCATCAGGGTTACAAGCTTCCTAAGTCGTATCCATCCATCAAGGGCAATTCTTATATTGATAATCCTTGGCACCACATTTATAACAAGCACCAATTTTCCTCCAGCACTCTCCGGGTTTTGTTTTCCACATTCGACATAGTCTCGACTCTGATTAGTAGCCACAGGTGCTCTACCTTGAGCTGGCTCATCATTCGAGGCCTCTTCTAAAACCTTTTTGAAGAACCCACATACAGTAAATCTCTCTTGCCTCTAACTCTTTCCCGATTCTGACGTTCTGAGCACTTAGCCTCTTCGGCTATCTTGGCTTTCTCCACAAGTGTGGTAAAAATTCTTACTTGTTGTGGGGCTATCACTACTCGCAACTTATCATTCAGCCCATCCTCGAAGTGTACACAGTGCTCATGATCCGTTGGTACTATAGTTCGAGCATAACAACTCAAGCGTAAAAATTCTGCCTCATAAGCTGCCACCATCTTATTTCTTTGAACCAAATTCAAGAATTCCTTCCTCCGAGCATCCACAAAACTTGTCCCTACATATTTCCCTTGAAAGGAAGCTTTGAAGAATTCCCAAGTAACAAATGCAGCTTTGGTGCCTTCTCGACCAGTAAGCCACCATTGATATGCCTCGTCCCTTAACAAGGACACCGTTTCTCTTAGTTTCGCTCTATAGTGCACTCTAGATCATCCATAATTCGCTCTACAGCCTCAAGCCAATATTCAGCAACATTCGGAGCTACACCTGAAACACCTCTAAAAACTCTAGCACCACTTGATTTCAGTCACTCCGATATCGACCCACGAGCTGTTGGCCCTACTCTAGTTCCAGCGACCCCTTCAAGGACTCACAACATTGCTCGTGTCAAAGCATTATCTTCTCTTCTATGGTCCTGTGATTCATTTTCTGATGTAGGTGATGCCGGTGCATCCATTTTCGGGATATGTCCCGATTCCTCAAACACAGCTCTAGGACCTCGTCAGTCTCTACCACGGCCACGTCTGCCACGTCCGCGTCCTCTGACACTCATACTGACTAACTTGTTTTAATCTAATTACGAATTTTATGAATTAGAAAACTATTTCAGTGTTTATTAACGATATTTTATGAGACTCATGAGATAAAGTTATTTTTTTCGCAAACACATCCTATAGTCTCGATCTCTACAATTTTCAACACTTAAAACTAGAAGTTCTAGAGTATTCCTATGATCATATCATCATAATAATCATTCAGTAATGAATACTTACTTGACTTGGTGCCGGATGCTTGTGGTGCCATACAACCTTTAAAACATAATTAAAATAATTTCAAATGAAAGTTATTTGTTGAACCCTACCACAGCCGAGTTTTGAAACTTGCTCTGATACAATTAAATGTAACACCCCAAACCAGGTCTATGCGTTAAGACGAGATTTGCTTTGTCACACATAACGAACATCCATTTAATTATCTAATGATTTAGGTAAAACAGTTCTACAAAACCTTTTGAAAATGAAGTTTAGTAAAAACCAAGAATTTGATTTAAAATTGATGAATAAAGTAGTACTAGTTTGAAATCTTATTATTTAATATTTAATTGTTAAAGACTTTAAAATAATTTTTAAAGAGTTCAAAAGAATCTGAAAACAAGAATATTTAAAGAATCTCATATGTTTAAAAATAAAATATTTAAGGAAACATTATTAAAATAGTATTAGTCCAAATTAAGTGTCTAAAGCATAATTAAATCCATCCACACATAAAAATCCATAAAATAATAATAATAGAGGCCTTATTGCATCATACCCAAAATAGTAATTAAATAAATATACTTAATTGAAGTTCATAGTTTATAAAATCCTTTTTGAAGTATGGCCTCCACGAAGTCATCCCATTAAAGCCTCCATCAATTGCCATTACCTGAGAAGGATAATAAAGCAGAGTGAGTTACTTAGAACTTAGTGTATAACCCACTTACCATATCCACTAGGCCAAATCATCAAGACATTATTATGGGCTTGAGCCCGTTTACGGATTTAACAATATAATAATAATGCATGTAGAATGAAATTCCCAACCAATCTTAAATTTTCCATCCGCTACACACCACCCGTACCAACCAACACACCTGTGGGGATCAAGTCAACCCACCCCGCCAACACACCAATCGCAGGCATAAAGCCATTTTAAATAATATTGTGGTGCACCACCGAACTAGATTGTGGCAAAGCCAACAGAACTAGATTTTTGGCAACAGGCCTTTCTTCTTTTCATCAATTTTCCCAACCCATGCAATCATGTTTATATATAAAACATAACAATACATTTACATGATTAATTTAACAAAAGGCCCATAATACAAGTGGGTCCATATTTCAAATTTTCATTTTGGCCCATAAGGCAAAATGGCATTTTAGCCCATTTAACGATCTAGCAAACTTTGGCCCATATATCGATCTAGCAGTTTTTAGCCCATATATCGATCTAGCAGTTGTTGGCCCATATATCACATGAGGCATAAAATTTTACTATTTATCAAATAACCCATTGAGGGCGTTTTCAAAATTTCCATGACTTTAACCGTTTTCATGCATTTACACAAAAGTGTTAATTATTTCGCATTTCTCCGATTTTGCCATCTTTACGATTTTATCACAATACTTACGGTATAGTATCTAACCCAAGAGATAAGTGTGAAGTTACACACCTGGTTACAGTGAGAACTAGACTTTCCCACTCATCGATACCTAAACACGTATCACGATAATTTAGAACACTAATATATTTATAAATCTATTTTTATAAATAATGATCCAGACTTTACCCTTGGAATTTTGAACAACTTCTATATGCAGTTTTTCCCCGATTGTTGGTTCTTTTCCCTATGAATATCCATGAACAAACAAAGGTTCAGGAGTACGAACGAATTCAAATAATAGATTCTCCTTGGATGAGAGTCCATAACTCGGTGTAAAATCTCAGATTCTGAAATAGCCCTTTGCTTAAATTTCGGGGGAATAGCAGAACCACCCCTCTTTGGAACACTATTCACAACCTTTTTCGTCCCTATCTTGATTGTCTCCATTGACAAAATATCATTAGTCCAACTAAAAAGTATATCAAAAATGTTACTAACGGTTTTAAGGGTGAAATCGACTTACCAAAAAATATCCTTGTTCCACAAGATAAAAATCGAGTGATAACGTCCCCTAAAATAAAATCAATTAGTAGTCTATCGATAACAATATGTCGAGTAGTATATAGCTCCTTGATAAGCACCCTTACCTTAACACTTTGACTCAATTTCTAACGAATCACGATGATAACAAATACTCCAAGTTCGGCCTTTTTTATAACACGATTGCTTAAACGAAGGTTGAAGGAATAATCAACAAAATAATATAGATGAAGAGAAGATTCGGGTTTGAAGGAAAATTGAAGGAAATGGTATTAGTACCATTCAGCCATGGGGAGAAAAGGATGGAGAAGGTGTTTGAATGATAAATAATATGGAGAGGAAAAGAGAATAGGAAGTAGGTGTTTATGATTCGATTTTCAAAGAGAAGAAAAGAGAAAGAGAAAAGTGATGAGTTTAGGAACAAAATGCATTCGGCAATGGGGAAAAGAGAAAAAAGAAATGGCTTTTTGTGTTGATAATTTCGGCACTAGGAAAGAATACAAGATGAAGCACTTGAGAGGGTTTACAAAATAAATGACCCAAATGGTCAAAAAAAAAAAATGACCAAAAGAAACAAAACAAAAGTTGCTTCCTCCTAACACAAACACATTCGACCAAGAGAGGGAAAGATGAAAGGAGAAATGTCTAGCAAAACAAAAGTGACCAAATGATACCCAAAAGCTACCAATCAAACTAAACCTATCACCAAAATTTGCCACCGAAAATTTGGCTCCCCTTTTAGTCCACAATGCCATCCAAGTTCATGGACAAAATGTCCATTCAAAAGTTTCCAAGACATTGTCCTTGTATCATGCCTTGTGATCCTCCACATTCCAAAAGATTAAAAATTCTATCCCTAAAATCAAGTTGATTCTATCCCTAAATTCATGCTTGCCATAACCTTTAGCCTCCTTACCATAAAAGAGTTTGTCCATCTTATCCATGAATGAAGCTTGGCCTGCACTTACTAGGAAAGAGCAAAAATAAATGCTCACAATTTGCATGCTAGAAGATTCAAACCTCTCCCCTCAATACCATACATGTAGCGCATATCCACTTAACCAATAACTCAACTTATGCTATCTTTTACCACTTTAATTAACTTAAACTTCATAGTCACTTGATTCCTCCACAGTAAAGTACTCTTTACTAAAATGTATTCTTACTCTGAATAAACTCGAGCCTTCTCAAGACTATATTAAACTCACAAATAAAATCATTCACAAGCTAAACACCAAAAACATGCAACATATCGATACTCACATTTTTAGGATGTTACATGGCCGTGGCACACGGGCGTGCCTAGTGGCCGTGGGTGAAAGTCAGTAGCCAACCTATGTGTGCACGGCCTTGGCACACGGGTGGTTGGTAGCCATGTGATTTAGTCATTATATAGCTTATGAGCACACGGCCTGGTGCATGGGTGTGTCTAGTGGCCGTGTGAGTTAGTTAGTATACTTGCTCTAATTTGGCACAGTCGGGACACATGGGTGTGTCTAGTAGTCGTGGAATGCACACGGCCTGCTCACACAAGCGTGTGACCTTTGTAATATAGAAAAGTTTTAAAATTTTGAGAACTTTCATATATGTTCATTTTAGTCTCGACCCTATTCTGAAGCATGATTAAGGACTCGTTGACCTATAAAAAAGGACACTTGGTTGTGAATGATGATTTGTATTATTAAAATATCTATAAAAGTTTTTGATCTATCTAGTAATGCCTTTAGCCCTATTCTGGAGACGGAGACATATACGGGTTAGGGGTGTTACAATTGGTTGCTATCAGAGCTACGATTTAGTCAATTCTCAGACTAACATAGCATGTCAGAGTCTAGCTATACATGACATATATTTGAACTGTGATAGTGTGATGAACCCTGACATGAAAAATGTGATTTTTTATATCGTAATGGATCCCTAAAGAGTAGTGGCTGATGACATAGAAAGTAATGCGCCTACTCATGTGTAAGGGACAACGCCTTCTGATCTGAGACCGACTACGAGCGATCAAGAGGGAGAAGCTAAACAAGCTTTCTTCTAGATGATGAATGAGTGATACACTCAATTTGTAAGAAATAACTCGACTGTTGCACAACCACCGCCCCTGGTCAATCCCTCTTAGACATCTACTATGCCTCCGACTACAAATTTGAATTTGTAGAACAAGCCTCTGATCGATAAAATCCATAAGTATGGGGCAGAAGAATTCAGGGCTACCAATGATGATGATGTCGAGAAAGCTAAGTTCTGGTTAGAAAACACAATCCGGGTATTTGATGAGATGTCTTTGACTTTGGAAGAAAGTATTAAATGTGTTGTTTCATTGTTAAGAGATGCGGCCTATCAGTGGTGGAAAAATCTGATTTTATTGTTCCAAAAGAACGAGTTACATGGGACTTCTTTCAGATTGAGTTCCGAAAGAAATACATCAGTGAGAGATTCATCGATCAGAAACGAAAAGAATTTCTGGAATTGAAACAGGGTCGTATGTCAGTCACTGGATACGAATGAGATTTTGTAAGGTTAAGTCAGTACGCCCGAGAATGTGTATCATCTGAAGCAATAATATGCAAAAGATTTGAGACAGCCTTAATGAAGATGTCTGCTTGTTAGTCAGGATTTTAGAGATAAAAGAGTTTATTGTACTTGTTGACCGAGCGTGTAAAGCTGAGGCACTCAGGAAAGATAAGAGAAAAGTTGAGATTAAAGTCTGAGATGTGAGAAAGAGATTTTCGAGCAAATCATTTTAGTATGTCTCGAAGAAATTTAGAAATGAACAAAGGTGATCAAGAGATAATGTGGGACATTCGAATAGAAATCGAACTAGTTCACAAATGAGCTCCAAAACTTCAGCGACTTCAGTAGCAAGTGTTGGAAATGTTCGATCCGAGAAATCTAAATGTAAGCATTGTGGAAAAAGGCTTCGGGGATGTTGTAGATTAAATGACAGAGCTTGCTTCAGATGTGGATCATTTGATCATTTTATTCGTGATTGCCCAGAGTCTATTGAGCCAGAGATTGTTCAGAATCTGAGATCCGATAATGCACCTATGAGAGGTAGACCTTCTCAGTATGTAAGAAATGTCAGTGGTAGTTAGAGAACTACGAGAGATTCCAAGATCCGAAGTTAGAGAGCTTGCCAGAGCGTATACTATCTGAGCTCAGGAGGAAACTTCATCTCTAGATGTTATAAAGGGTACATTTAAACTTTATGATACTTTTGTGATTGCATTAATAGACCCTGGTTCTACTCATTCGTATATATGCATAAACTTAGTATCCAGTAAGGCTTTGCATGTATAGTCTACTGAATTTGTTATAAAAGTATCGAACCCCTCAAGTAAAAGTGTTTTGGTTGACAAAGTATGCAAGAACTGTCCGTTAATGTTTCAAGATATCTGTTTTCCTATTGATTTGATGCGTTTGCCATTCGATGAGTTTGATATCATTCTGGGTATAGACTGGTTGACATTACATGATGCTATTGTGAATTGTAAAAGAAAGACTATTGATTTGAGATGTCCAAATGATGAAATAGTTCGGGTGAGTCTAATGATTTGAATGGATTGCCTGCTGTAATATCTATATTGAAAGCTCAGAGATATATGAAAAAGGGTTACGAAGCTTATTTTGCTTATGTGGTTGATTCGAAAGTGTCTAAAAAGAAAGTTGAATCAGTACCAATCATTTGTGAGTTTTCTAATGTATTTCCTGAAGAATTTTAAGGATTGCCTCCGATACGTGAATTTGAATTTGGTATTGATATGTTGCCTGGTACTACACCTATTTTGATAGCTCCGTATAGAATGGCACCAACAGGATTAAAAGAGTTGAAACACAGTTACAAGAATTGACTGATAAAGGGTTCGCTAGACCGAGTTTCTCACCTTGGGGTGCTCCCGTTTTGTTTGTGAAAAAGAAAGATGGCACGATGAGAATGTGCTTTGACTATCGTCAGTTGAATAAGGTGACCATAAAGAATAAATATCAGTTGCCCAGGATTGACGATTTATTTGATCAACTAAAAGGAGGCACTGTGTTTTCTAAGATCAATTTGAGATCAGGATACTACCACTTGAGAGTGAATGACTCAAATATTCTGAAAATTGCTTTCAAAACGAGGTATGGGCATTATGAGTTTTTAGTTATGCCTTTTGGACTAACGAATGCTCCTGCTATTTTTATGGATCTAATGAACAAAATTTTTAGACCGTACCTAGATCGAATTGTTGTAGTTTTCATTGATGATATTTTGATTTATTCACGTAATGAAACTAAACATGCTGAACATATGAGGATTGTGTTGCAAACTCTGAGAGAAAAGTAGTTATATGCGAAATTCAGCAAATGTGAATTTTGGTTGCACGAAGTCAGTTTTTTGGGACATATAGTATCAACTTCTTGAATACGAGTTGATCCGAGCAAGATTTCTACTATTCTGGATTGGAAACCTTTGAAGAATGTGTCTAAAGTCTATAGCTTTCTAGGACTAGCTGGTTATTATCGTCGATTTGTAAAAGGCTTTTCAATGATTTCAATCCTATTTACAAGATTACTTCAGAAAAATGTGAGTTTTGAATGGTCCGATAAATGTCAGAAAAGCTTTGATCAGTTGAAAGTTTTATTGACTAAAGCTCCAGTTTTAGTACAACCAGAATTGGGTAAAGAATTCGTGATATACAGTGATATTTCATTAAATGGTATGTGATGTGTTCTGATTCAAGAAGGCAAAGTGTAGCTTATGCTTCGAAACAGTTGAAGCCTCATGAAAAGAACTATCCGACACATGACCTCAAGCTTGCTGCGATTATGTTCTCATTATCTGTTCGGTGAGAAATGCCATCTGTTTTTAGACCATAAAGGTCTAAAATATCTGATGACTTAGAAAGACTTGAATCTGCGTCAGAGAAGATGGTTAGAGTTGTTGAAAGACTGCGAGCTTATGATAGATTACCATCCGGGTCAAGGTAATGTTGTTGCCGATGCACTGAATCGAAAGTTATTGTTTGCATTGTGTGCTATGAATGCTCAATTAGATTTGTCTGATGATAGTTCAGTGATAGCTGAATTGAAAGTTAAGCCATTGTTTTTATAGCATATTAGTGAAGCTTAGAAAGTTGATAATGAAATATTAGCGAAGCGAGCTCAGTGTGATTCGAGCTCTGATTCTGAATTTCGAGTTGTTGATGATTTTTTGAGATTTCAAAATCAATTCTGTGTTCCAAGAAATCCAGAGTTGATTCAATTTATTTTGAGTGAAGCACATAACAATTGTCTATCTATTCATCCGGGAAGTACAAAGATGTATCATGACTTGAAGCAACACTATTGGTGGTCTGGTATGAAGTGGGACATTTTTTATTTTGTTTCAAAATGTTTAGTATGTCAGCAAGTTAAATCTGAACATCAGGTTCCATCTAGTTTGTTACAACCAATTCTGATTCCCGAATGGAAATGGGATTTGGATCATAGTTGATCAATTGGCGAAATTTGCCCATTTTATTCCGGTGCAATCCGATTATTCACTTGATAGATTAGCTGAGCTTTATATTTCTGAGATTGTGAAATTGCACGGGGTGCCACTATCCATTGTATCAGATAAAGATCCAAGATTTACATCAAGATTTTGAAAGAAATTGCAAGAAGCTTTAGGCACGAAACTGCATTTTAGTATAACTTTTCATCCACAAATGGATGGTCAATCCTAGAGGATCATTCAGATTCTTCAGGATATGTTGAGATGTTGCATTCTTGAGTTTGATGGTACGTGGGAACAGTACCTGCCGTTGGTTGAATTTGCTTATAATAATAGTTTCAATCGAGCATTAAAATTGTACCATATGAAGCTTTGTACGGACGTAAATGTCGTACACCTCTGTATTGGACTGAGCTCAGTGAAAGTAAGTTACACGGGGTCGATTTGATAAAAGATACAAAACAAAAAGTGAAAGTAATCCATGATAGTCTAAAAGCAGCATCTGATCATCAGAAATCTTATGCAGACTTGAAATGAAAAGAGATTAAATTTGAAATTGGTGATAAAGTGTTCTTAAAAGTATCTTTGTGGAAGAAAGTACTTCGATTTGGACACAAAGGCAAGTTTAGTCTGAGATTCATCGGGCTATATGAGGTTATTGAGCTCGTTGGACCAGTTGCATATAAATTGTTGTTGCCCTCCGAGCTTAAAAAGATACACAGTGTATTCCATGTTTCAATGCTCCGTAGATACCGTTCTGATCCGTCACATGTGATTGCTCCGTCTGAAATTGAAATCTGATCTGATATGACTTATGAGGAAGAACCAATCCGTATCTTAGTTCGTGAATTGAAAGGATTGAGAAACAAGAAAGTTCCGTTAGTGAAAGTATTGTGGCATCGAAACTGAGTAGAAGAGGCTACGTGGGAGCCTGAAGATACAATGAGGCAGCAATATCTGAATCTATTTAGCGGTAAGATTTTTGGGGATGAAAATCCCTAAGGTGGGAGAATTGTAATAGTCCTCTTTAAACCCTAGTCGGAACAATGGTTTTGGGACCACAAATTTGAGTTAGTGAAATAATTTAATATTATTTTTTGTGCCGTTGATATGTGATTAAGCATGTGTTAAATTTTCGTAAGTTAATTTGTCCGTCTATGTGTTTAATTTGATAAAATGATTTAATTGCATTGAATGCAAACTGCATGCTTTATGAAAGGACACCTATTTGAAATGGCTTTTAAATGGGGAGGCTTTAAATGGCAATTAACCAATTGTAAGATAGTGGAAGGTTAAATGACATAATAACCTTAATATCAATTTGTCTTATATGATTAATAGATGGGTCAATTGGTAATTGAATTAATAATATGTTATAATGTAAATAAAATATGAAAATAGATGGTTGTTCATCCATTATTTAGACGAAAGTTTAAAGAAGAAGAAAGAAAACATTCAAGCTAGGTTTTGGTTGTGTATAAGCAAAATTAAGGTATGTTTTGACTTTGGATTTTGATGATTTTTATGTTTTCAGATTGTTGCTTAGTCTACTATCAAGCCCATGTTGTAATTCGGAGAATTGATGATATTTGTGAAATGTGCCATTGATGAAATGGTAAGATTTGTTATGTTTCATTTATCATAGTTTGTATTTGAAGTTTTGTTGAATTTGAGTATTTTGGACTCAATTGTGAAAATAGCAATTTGAGGGACTAAATTGTGAATTTTGATGAAATGTTTGGACTTGTATGAGATACATGGGCATTCGGCAAAGCATGGATATGTGGTGATTTTGTATATTTGATGTTTTGAGAAAAATGGACTAAATTGATAAAATGTGCAAATGTGAGGGCTAAATTGCAAATTGCCCTAAATGTGTGCTCATGGATTAAATTGAATGAATTAGTGAATAAATGGATTACATTTGAATATGTATGGATCAAGAGTCAAAGAAAACGAACTTTGATCGCGAGAAAGCGAAAGTAGTTAAATAATAGAGTTCGAACGAATATCCAAATCCGAGGTAAGTAATTATACAAATAAAGGCATTTGAATTGAATTATGTATGTTCATATGACTATTGAAAATGTTGAATGCACATGAGATGATGTACACATGAACTCTGAGATAGATTCGACACAATGTTAATATCTGAGAAGTCCCGTATAAACCTAGGAATAGATAGTATGTAATACCCAAGATTTAGGGGTCATGCATTTTAATTTGTATCTATGTGTTGGTGTGCTTTGTATTCTGTTTGGCTGTGTTTGGGGGCTTCGGGAAAACCTTGAGGTGTGGGTAGAAGCCTTGGAAAAATAATTATTTTTAAGCTGATAGGGGAGAGTTAGGGGAACTAGGTCTTAAAGGAATTTTTGTGTGGATTATGACACAAGAATCTAGTTGGTAAAGTGGCTAGGAGGCGCCACTTAGAGTACTTGTGGTTGACGCATCAGGGAGTGAGAAGGGCCTTGGTTCGAGCAGCTCTAGCAGCATTTTGGCATTTATTTTGCGTCAAGGGGAGTGAAGAGTTGGGCGGCAATCAGACTCTAAAGGGATGAGGATGAGACTTGGTCAAGGTGTTTGAAATGGTGGCTAGGAGAAAAGATGGGAGTTTGACTCATTCCAACTCATTCTAATGAGAGGAGGGGAGGAAAAAGTGGAGAGAAAAGGGGGGGTGAGATTTGGCCAAATGTAGGACTTTGGAAGGAGAGTTGCATATTCGGTGGGAAAGCTTGGGTGTGCCAAAATTTAGAGTTGTCAAAGTGCCATTTAGTTACTTTCCTCTAGCCAAAATTTAACTCATTTCTCTCTTTGTGCTTATTCTTTTCTTTCGTACCAAAACTACATAGAATTCAACCCTTTTTCTCATTTTTTTGTCTTGGCCGAAACCTCAAAGACCCTTAAGGTCATCCTTTGTGTTCATCTTCTCTTCTTCTCCACTCTCTTCACAAGGCCGAACCTATCTCTTCCACTCTACTCTTCTTTTCTTTTCGTTTTGGTGACAAAGCCCTTACCTTCTCTTCATTTTAGAAGCCGTTCTTCCCTATACTCTACCCCTTGTGGCCGAATGCTCTACTTTCTTTTGGGGTCTTAGCCGAAGCATGCCACCATTTCACTCTTTTCTCTTTTCGTGTTATCAAACTTTGCGAAGGCCGAAGAATCAAGTGGTGGCTGAATCTCTTTACCTCTGTGGTATTTCGAAACCGATCTTCCTTGGTCAGATCTTTCAGTCGACTGCTAGTAAGTGAGGTAAGGATTCTTTTGTGTCCAAACTTTATCTCTTTCCTTCTGGGATTGTCGAAATCAAGAACTCTAATCCCATTTACCTATTTGACCGAAACCATGAGGGTAGGTTTCGAGATTCTTTGGAGCCAACATTAAGAGGAAGGGCTTTCAGGATTTGATCGATAAGGTAAGAAGATAATGTCATTCGGCCAAAGGTATAGGAGGAGTCTTCGGGATTCGGATCTATTTCGGTAAAGGTATTCAGTTAAATTATAGATATGATTCATTTAGATTTTACGTATTGATTAACCATATTTTCTGATTAAGTGATATTCAATGGATACAAGTACCAGTGGAGGAGAGAAAGGGGTAGTCCCTACCCCTAGATTCAAGAAACGTTCGGTTTCTGCAGTTCAGGATTGGCCACCGGGGTGTGGGCTAGCTTCGGAAAGAGACAAGTAGATCACTGTAGTCTCTTCGAGTGAGGACGCTAGGGAAATTGAGAGTCTAGTGCTTCAGGTTATTAGGTGTGTGGTTAATTTTTTGTTTCTATGTTTAGTCAATTGATTTTATGTGTTATGCATGTGATAACCGTTACAGTGGTTGTGGTGGATTTGTTACCCTTAATTGGGTATCACAGTAACCAGGTTAGTACTTTATCTAAGGTGTGGATGGTTGATTATTGTGGATATTTTGAGCATGTTGAATGCCTACCTAATATGTCCATGCAATATTCTATCATATCATTATAGCATGTTGTAGATGCATGGGATCGGGATATATATATATGTTAAATGAAGGACCGGGTGTACATTTATGTACGTATGGTGATTGGCTATGTGCCAAATCATGACTTGGTGTCGACTATGTGCCACATCAAGGGATTGATGCTTGCTTTGTGCTTCATCGCGGTTTGATGATGACCATGGGTCACATCGTGGATATCGAGATTTGGTCACATAGTGATCGGTGGCTATGCCATGTTATATTTGGTCACAAGGTGATCGGTGGCTATGCCACGACTTTGGGCAGCTTGACTGCCAAAGAGGTGTGTAGCGATTGGAGGGTCGATTTAGTAATCCCCTGGTGTGTTATGGTTGGTACGGGGGTGTGTAGAGGATGGACTCTAGGTTGGGTTGGGTAACATATTTGCATCATCATGTGTGGTATGTGGATTGTGTGATTTCAGCCAAGCCCATTTGGGAAACATGTGAAATAATCACACACTGAGTTTGTTCGACTCACCTTATTTTCTTAAACAATGCAAGTGATGTATGATACATGGACCGGGCTAGAGTAGATTCGTGGTGGCCATGCAGAAGTTGTTTTAATGTTTTATGCACTTAAATTCTTAGTTACTTTTGGGTAAATTTTCTTTTGAATGTAATAAGGCCATTTAAATGTTTGTGTAAGTCAGTCGGATTATCAATTAAAAACTAAGAACAATTTTGGAAACAATTTACAACTTAAAGATTAAACTTGAGTTTTTAACCTGAATATTTTAAACATCTCGATTTCTCTTGAAACTTCCTAACGTACAACGTTTTAGACTACACCTGACCTTCAAAGTTTTTGTTCTTTTACAAACTAAAGAAAATATCTAAAATTCAAAACGTGTTTTCACCCATTAAATCAAATTCTTTTCAGACATATTTCCTCGTTGTATTTCGAATTTGACCATAGCGTTTTGGGCCGGGTTTGGGGTGTTACATAGTATTAACTATGTCATGACATAGGTATCGGTTATGTGATATCATGTAAGACCATGTCTGGGACGTTGGCATTGATTTGAGATTTCGTGTAAGACCACGTCTAGGACGTTGGCATCGATAAGAGATTTATGTATAAGACCATGTCTGGGACATTGGCATCGTATTTGATTCGTGTAAGACCCTATCTGGGACAGTGGTATCGATATTTGAGTACATGTAAGACCTCGTATGGGACGTTGGCATTGTATGACTATTCTGAGTATTTTGAGTATCCTATTAGATTCCGTATGGTTCAACGGGCCAATCTGAGATACGAACAATTATGTGATCTGTATATCCATTTCAGGTGCGTTTGATATGTACACTAAGTGTGTGTGAAAGGTAAGTATCTATATGAACTTCCTATGATGAATATGTGGAATGAAATGATGAAATGATATGTGAAGATATGTTTGAATAGGTCATGTGTATATGTGATATTTGAGTTGATAAATGTGGTATGATATGGCTAAGCATATGAGCCAAAGAATAGGAGATGAATTTGTTATGAATACTATAAATGTTAATGTATCAAGATAGTTATGTGCATTATATGCAAAGTTTATTTGTATTTGGTTTACTAAGCTTTGAAAGCTTACTCTCTGTGTGTGTTTTCTTTGTTTTATAGATCGTTAAAGCTACTGAAGGCTCGAGACCGTCGAGGATAGTCATCACACTACCCAAGCTCATTTTGGTATCTTTGGAAATGTATATAGATAGATATGGCATGTATAGGCTAGTTATTTGGTATAAGTTTGAGATGTGAACTTGGCCATGTGATGTGGCTAGTTATGTGTTAGTATTATACATATGTGATTGTGGATAATAGTGTTGGTTTGGTATGAGTATATGCTTATGAAATGGTCAAGTTTATGGTAAGTTTATGGATGTAATTTTGATTATGCAGAATCGATCAAAGGGGGGGAAATATGAAAGATAAATGTGGATGAATTGTACTTGAGTATATATGTGTTTTAGTTATGCAAATTGGCATGATTGGAATTGTATTTGAATGTAGAAATTTGATATGTTCTTGGTTGCCAAATGTGCATGAGTTGTATTGGTAATTTTCTTATAGGTATGACCCTAGTGTGGTGGCATTATGGCCTTGCAAATGGCCTGTTTGCCTACACGGCCATGGCACACGGGGGTGCCTTGTGGCCGTGGGTGAAAGTTAGTAGCCAGCTTATGTGTACATGGCCTTGACACACGAACGTGCCTGGTAGCAGTGTGATTTAGTCAGTATATAGCTTATGAGCACACGGCCATGGTGCACAGGCGTGTCTAGTGGCCGTGTGAGTTAGTCAGTATACTTGCTCTAATTTGGCACGACCGGGACACATGTATGTGTCTAGTAGTCGTGGGATGCACACGGCCTGCTGACACGTGCGTGTGGCCTCTGTAATATATGAAAGTTTTAAATTTTGAGAACTTTCATATGTGTTCGGTTCAGTCCCGACCCTATTCTGAAGCATGATTAAGGTCTTGTTGACCTATAAAAAGGGACACTTGGTTGTGAATGATGATTTGTATTATTAAAATGTCTATAAAAGTTTTCGATATGTTCTGTAATGCCTTTAGCCCTATCCAATGATGGATATAGGTTAGAGGTGTTGCACACAAGCGTGTGTTTGGCCATGTGACCCAAGTTAGTAAGCTCACTTGTTTGGACACATGGTAGGACACGGGCTGGGACACGGCCATGTGCTTCCATTTTGAATGTCCACACGGCCTATGACACGGGCGTGTCTGGTTGCCGTGTGAGACACATGGCAAGGCCACATGGTCATGTGTCCCCTGTTTTGAGAAAAAAATTCAAAGTTTCATAAAAGTTACTTGAGTTATCGGTTTAGTCTCGAACCACTCCCAAAGCATGTTTAGAGCCTCGTAGGCTCGTTTGAAGGACATGATGATTGGTATTGATTGTAATGTATTTGAATTGATAAATTGTATATGAAATGTATGTTTAAAAGTATTATAATTCTAGTAATACTCCGTAACTCAAATTTGGCGTTGAATACGGGTAAGGGGTGTTATATTTATTGGTATCAGAGCTACGGTTTAGTCGATTCTAGAACTAACGTAGCGTGTGTGAGAGTCTAGCTATACATTCCATATATAAACTGTGATAGTATGATGGCTTGACATTGTAAAATGTGTTTTTATATAGCAAATGGATCCCAATCGAGCCATAGATAATGAGGTTGAAAGTAATGCACCTGCTCCAGCTCAAAGGACAGCGCCTGCTCTCGTTCAAAGGACAGCGCCTCTAATTCTAGACCCATAACGGACAGCCAAGCAGGAGAGGCTAAAGAAGCCTTCTTCCATATGATGAAGAAATGGTTCAAGCAATATATCCGAACGAACCCGGCTTCTCAACAACCTCCACCCCTCCTAATCCCCAACTTGTTCCCATAGCTCCTCAAGTTGTGGAACATTAAAGACTGAATAAGCTGCCGGATGATAAAATTCGTAAGTACGGGGCTAATGAGTTCAATGCTACCGTTGATGATGATCCTGGGAAAGCTAAATTTTGGCTTGAAAACATTATTCTGGTATTCAATGAACTTTTGTGTACACCAGTTGAATGTTTGAGGTGTGCCATTTCCTTGTTGAGAGACACAGCATATCAATGGTGGAATACCTTGGTGTCTATAGTATCAAGAGAGCGAGTGACCTGGGAATTCTTTCAGACTGAGTTCCGAAAGAAATATATAAGTCAGCGGTTCCTTGGTCAAAAGCATAAAGAGCTTCTAGAATTGAAATAGGGGCGAATGACTGTGATAGAGTATGAAAGATAATTCGTACAGTTGAGCAAGTATGCTCGAGAATATGTTTCTACTGAAAAATCATGTGTATGCAGTTCGTTGATGGGTTAAATGAGGACATTAAACTTCTAGTTGGAATTTTAGAACCGAAGGAATTTGTTGTTTTAGTCGACAAAGCTTGCAAAGCAGGGGAACTTAGAAAAGAAAAAAGAAAGGTTAATTCAAAGGCAAGAGATTAGAGGAAGAGATCAATAAGTAAATCGTATCATTCCTCGCCGAAGAAATCCAAAGACTATTTTAATCAATCAACAACTTTAGTGGGATATTCCAATAGAGATCGTGGAAAGCAACACACCAGCCCTAAAGCTCAAGCTACATCAGTATCAAGTGTTGGCAATGGACAAGACATCAAACCCGAGTGTCAACAGTATGGAAGACGACATTTTGGAGATTGTTGGGTGAAAATTAATAATAGATCTTTTTACAGTTATGGTTCATATGATCATTTTATTCGAGATTTCTCGAGTTAAACGAAAAAGATAAATCTCAGAATGCAAGATCAAGCAATACAACTAATCGAGGGAGGCCGCCAAGAAATGCGAGAAATGCAAGTGGTAATTGTGGTACAAAGAGAGATTTTATGGTGAGATCTGAGGCCAGTGTACTTGCTATAGCTTACGCTATTTGCACTCACGAAGATGCGTCATCACCAGATGTCATAACTGGTACATTTTCTCTTTACGACACTAATGTTATTGCATTGATTGATCTTGGATCGACTCATTCGTATATATGTATGAATTTGGTGTCTAATAAGAGTTTGTCTGTTGAGTCTACTAAGTTTATGATTAAAGTATCGAACTCCTTAGGCAAGTATATTCTAGTTGATAAAGTTTGCAAGAACTGTCCTTTAATGACTCGGGGTTACTATTTTTCGGCTGACTTGATGCTTTTACCATTTGATGAGTTAGAAGTGATTTTGGGTATGGATTGTTTGACTCTACATGATGCTGTTGTGAATTGTAGACGAAAGATTATAGAATTGAAATGTCAAAATAATGAAATTCTTTGGATTGATTCTGATGAGTCGAGTGGGTTGCCTTTAATGATTTCGTCGATGTCGGCTTAGAGATATGTGAGAAAAGGTTGTGAAGCTTATCTTGCTTATATATTGATACAAAAGTGTTTGAATCAAAGATTGAATTAGTGCCAGTAGTATGTGAGTCTCCGAATGTATTTCCAGAAGAATTGCCAGGATTTCTGTCGATCAGAGAGGTTGAATTTGCTATTGAGTTAGTACCGAGAACTTTACCAGTATCGATAGCTCCGTATAGAATAGCTCTGACAAGGTTGAAAGCTCAGTTGCAAGAGTTAACAGATAGAGGTTTTGCACGACCGAGTTTTTTGCCCAGGGTGTGTCAGTATTGTTTGTTAAGAAGAAAGATGGGTCCATGAGAATGTGTATTGACTATCATCAGCTCAACAAGGTTACGATAAATAATAAATATCCGTTGCCTAAAATAGATGATTTGTTTGACCAGTTGAAAGATGCAAAGTGTTTTCAAAGATTGACTTGGGATCTAGCTATTATCAATTGCGAGTTAAAGACTTAGATGTGCTGAAAACTGCATTCAGAACGAGGTACGGACACTATGAATTCCTTGTTATTCCTTTTGGACTAACTAATGCTCCTGCCATTTTTATGGACTTGATGAATTAGATCTTTAGATCATATTTAGATAGATTTGTTGTTGTGTTCATTGATGACATTCTGATCTATTCTCGAGATGATTTCAAGCATGTCTAGCATTTGAGGATTGTGTTGCAAACCTTGAGAGATAAGCAACTGTGTGCTAAATTCAACAAATGTGAGTTTTGGCTCCGAAAAGTTGGATTTTTGGGACACATTGTTTCTGCAGAAGGTATAAGAGTTGATCCGAGTAAGATTTCTGCAGTTATTGACTGGAAACCACCTAAAAATGTATCCGAGGTCAGAAGCTTCCTGGGATTGGCTGGTTATTATCGATGTTTTGTAAAAGGGTTCTCGATGATTACTACACCGATGACCAAATTGCTACAAAAAGATGTAAAGTTTGAATGGTCCGAGAAATGTCAACAAAGTTTCGATCAATTGAAAGCATTATTAACTGAGGCACCAGTGTTGGTTCAACCTTAGTCGGGTAAAGAATTTGTGATTTACAGTGACGCATCATTGAATAGTTTGGGCTGTGTGTTGATGCAAGAGGGAAAAGTGATAGCTTATGCTTCTAGACAGTTGAAACCGCACGAAAAGAATTATCTGACGCACGATTTAGAGTTGGCCGCTATAGTTTTGCACTGAAAATTTGGCATCATCATTTGTATGGTGAAAAATGCCAATATTTACCGATCATAAAAGTTTAAAGTATATTATGAATCAGAAATATTTGAATTTAAGACAACGGAGATGGCTAGAACTACTAAAAGATCACGAGTTAGTGATTGATTATCACCTGGGGAAAGCGAATGTAGTCACTGATGCTTTGAGTAAAAAATAGTTGTTTGTCTTGAGAGCAATGATTACACAGTTGACATTATCTGATGATGGTTCGATTTTAGCTGAGTTAAAAGCTAAACCAATTTTTCTTCAGCAAATTTGCGAAGCTCTGAAATATGATAGTGAATTGCAACAAGAGTGCAATGTGAGATGACTAGTGATTCAGAGTACCAAATCGGATCAGATAATTATTTGATGTTTCGAGATAGAATCTGCGTACCAAAAAATCCAGGGTTGATTCAAAAAATTTTACACGAAGCACATAGTGGTTGTTTATCTGTTCATCCTAGAAGTACTAAAATGTACAATGATTTGAAACAACTATATTGGTGGTCGGGTATGAAAAGAGACATTTCTAAATTTATAGCAAAATGTTTAGTGTCTCAGCAAGTCAAAGCTGAACATCAAGTACCATCGAGTTTACTTCAGCTTGTGATGATACCAGAGTGGAAATGGGACAAAGTTACGATGGATTTTGTATCAGGATTGCCTTTGTCTCTGAAAAAGAAAGATGCTAGTTGGGTTGTCATTGATCGATTAATGAAATCAACACATTTCATTCTCATATGTACTAACTATTCACTTGATAAATTAATTGAATTGTACATTACTGAGATTGTAAGATTGCATGAAGTGCCAGTTTTGATTATTTCGGATAGAGATCTGAGGTTACGTCGCGATTTTGGAAGAAATTGCAAGAAGCTCTAGGTATGAAGTTGAATTTTAGTACAATTTTTCATCCGCAAACTGATGGTTAGTCCAAGAGAGTAATTTAGATTCTTGAAGATATGTTCCGATGTTGTATTTTGGATTTTGAAGGCGATTGAGAAAAATATTTTCTACTAGTTGAATTTGCGTATAACAACAATTATCAATTGAGCATAAAGATGGCACCATATGAAGCTTTGTATGGACGTAAATGCCAAACTCCATTGTACTGGACTGCGCTTAGCGAGAAACAGATTCACGGGATTAATTTGATTAAAGAAACTGAAGAGAAAGTGAAAGTAATTCGCGACTATTTGAAAGCAGCTTCATATCATTCAAAATTGTATGAAGATTGGAAACGAAAATACATTGAATTTCAAATCGATGAAAAGTGTTTTTGAAAGTATCTCCGTGGAAGAAAATTCTTAGATTTGGTTCCGAAGGCAAATTGAGTACGCGTTTCATCAAGCCGTACGAGATCATTGAAAGAATAGGTCTAGTGGCTTATCAGCTAGCTTTACCGATTGAGTTAGAGAAAATCCATAATATTTTTCATGTGTCGATGTTGCGTCGATATCAATCGGATCCCTCACATGTGATTTCTCCGTCAGAGATTGAAATTCAGCCCTATATGACTACAATAAAGAACCGATCAGAATTTTAGCTCGAGAGATCAAAGAGTTGAGAAATAAATGCATAGCTTTAGTGAAATTCTTGTGGAAACGTCACGGAGTTGAAGAAGCTACATGGTAGCCCTAGGAAGCTATGAGAAAACTATACCCTGACCTATTCACTGGTAAGATTTTCGAGACAAAAATCCCTAAGAGGGGGAGAGTTGTAATAGCCCGTGTTTAGTCAAATCGAAACAGTGGTTTCAGGACCAAAAATTCGAGGTCAAAATATTTATTTTATTATTATTTTAATGTTTATAGCATGATTGAGTGATTGTGTAACACCGCTCACCTGTATTCAATGCCGGAATAGCGTTACGGAGCATTACTGTACTTACAACACATTTAAACATATTTTTCTCATACATTTAATTAATACATGCAATCATCATTCAATCTCAATCAATTTGTCCCTAATATGAGCCTACAATACCTTAAACATGCATTGGGAGTGGTTCGGGACTAAACCGATAACTTTTAAAACATTTGAAACACTTAGAAAAATTTTCTCAAAATAGGGGACACACGCACATGGCCACCAGACACGCCCGTGTCTCAGGCAGTGTGAACATTCGAAATGGAAGCACATGGCCGTGTCCCCGCTCGTGTCCTACCCCGTGTCAAAACAAGTGACCTTATTGACTTGGGTCACACGGCCAACCACACACCCGTGTGTCTAGGTTGTGTGCCCTTTCGAAGTGGCCACACACGCCCGTGTGCTAGGCTATGTACTAGGCCATGCCAAACCTGTAGGGTATACTGACTTATGCAACACGGCCAAGTCACACGCCTGTATGCTAAGCCGTGTGCCAATTAGGGGGTATACTGACTTGTACCACACGGCTGATCACACGCCTGTATGTGAGACCATGTAGAGCATATCGACTTCACTTTAATATCAATACCAAGGGACACACGGCCGTGTAACATGACTGTGTGTCACACACGGTTGAGACACATGCCCGTGTCTCTGCCTATGTGGACAAAAATAGGCTATTTACCAAGCCAATTTGCCACCCACAATTATGCTCACCTAAACAACCAAATTGGCACCAATCCATAGTATAAATAAACATCCAATTTAGACACAATCAAGGCTAATACATACCATTTCCAATACTAGCAACCAATATGCTTATTCCTCAAATTTTACTCAACCAAAACATACCAAAATACATATACCAAACAACTAGTTAAACCTTTACTTAACATACATCATTTTTCACCAATTCGCAAGCATGATACCAATTTCACAAACCTCATAATATAGGTCATTCATATATCCATCCATGAACTCAAATATCAACCATATATGCACATATGAGCACATAACCAAATCTACCAAATGAAGTCAAATCTCATGGCTATATTTACAAACCAAAACATATAAATTTACAAGTCATTACAAATGACCAAAATCATTATCAAACCATAATCAAAAGGACTCAAAATTCCTATACATGCCATATACTTAAAATATCAAAGTTCAAAGGTACCAAGTGATAGGTGGTAGTGTGAAGCGATCTCCGATGATCCCCAAACCTGAGCTATCTTCGATATCACTATAAAACATGGAAAAAATGAACAAGGTGAGCTTTATAGCTTAGTAAGCTCATATGAAATAAATTCAACTAATCATAAATACACAAATCATCAATTTGAACTTATTAGCTTGTAATTCATAAATACAAACAAACCTTCCACATGCTTAATCGCATGCTTATATGCAAACTTCATAACTTCTTCGGTTTTAAGCTCGTATGATTCATATACATACCTGAACCAATTCTAACAAACTCATATCCAAATAGAATGATGTCGAATACCCGAATTCTTGCACACTAAGTGCCAATAGATAGCCGAAGCTATTTTAATCTCGCACACTAAGTGCTATACATTGCCGAAGCTATCTCAAATCGCACACTAAGTGCCATACATGGCTGAAGCTGTCTCGAATCGCACACTAAGTGCCATACATAGCCGAATCTATCTTGAATCGCACATTAAGTGCCATATATAGTCGAATTATCGTAAAAAATGACTGTAGTCTCGTATACACAATTTATGCAATACCAAAGCATTTAAAGTATAATTATAACAATGCTTATTCCATGCGAACTTACCTCGGATATTAAAACGGCGAATCGAGTTGATTAGTCGAAAACTTTCATTTTTCCCCGATCCTGATCCGAATTTCATTTTTCTTGATCTAATATATTCAAAATTAACTCATTTAATCAACTATTTATTCGATTCAATCCAAAATATACATTAGGGCTATTTTACACATTTTCCCCTAAACTTTCACATTTTTCACAATTTAGTCTGTATTACATAAAATCACTAATTAATGAAATTCTAATTATATCCATGCTAGCTGAATTACCATAATGCCCCTAGCAATGCATAATTTTCATTTATTTCACATTTTACCCACTAACTTTGCATATTTCTCAATTTAATCCCTATTTTGCATTTTCACTAAAAATCACTTTACAAAACTTGTTTATCTAACATCAAATATTCATAATCTATCATCAAACATCAAAATACTCATGTATTCATCAATGGCATCATTCAAAATCTCTAACAGTATTGCAAAATAGTCCATGGGCTAGCTAGTACTAGATGCAACGATCACAAAAACATAGAAATCATCAAAAATCGAGCAAAACACATACCTAATTGCTTGAATTTTACTTGGCCAAATGAAGAACCCTAATATTTTTTTTCTCCTTCAAGATTCGGTTATGGAAGATGATGATAAGGCTAATTTAGCTTTATATTATTTATGTTAAGTTTAATTACTAATTTACAATTATAACCTTAATAATAAACCAGTTAAAACACATCATAATATTTCTATATATGTCCACTCATGATTATAATGGTCTATTTACAACATAAGGACCTTAACTTTAAGGTTCTATAGCTATTAGACACCTTTAGCTATTAGAACTCAAGTTTTACGCTTTATGTG
Organism: Gossypium rotundifolium; assembly: GCA_025506655.1. Classification (NCBI taxonomy): domain Eukaryota; kingdom Viridiplantae; phylum Streptophyta; class Magnoliopsida; order Malvales; family Malvaceae; genus Gossypium; species Gossypium rotundifolium. The sequence continues at coordinate 43,928,039 of CP106725.1, read as the reverse complement.
ATTTAGTCCTTTTTATCAAATTAACTATTCAAACGTTAAAATTTCTTCACAAAACTTTCACACATACATACCATCATGCTGTAAACACTTAAAAAATATTAAAATAATTTTATGACCTCATATTTGTGGTCCCAAAACAACTATTCCAATTTGACTAAAAACGGGTTGTTACAGAATGTGTCAAAATTTCGTTTAGAAATTTTATCGCTTGGTTGGTCAGTTTGATAAAAAGGACTATATCGCATAAAGCATAAAACTTGAGTTCTAATAGTTAAAGGTATTATGTAACACCCCAAACTCAGCCTAGACGTTATGGTCGAATTTGGCGTGTCACATTGAAGTGTTTTTCGAAAACCATGTTTTCATTGAAAACCCTTCTTGATATTTTCAATCGAGGTTTATAAAAAAATTATTATCTTCAAAACCTTATTGTTGCGGAAGCTTAAATTAAAGAAATGATTTACGTAACATGGTTTTTAAAAATTGAGTTGCGAATACATAGTGTTTTGAAATAGTTATCATTTTGGGAAACCGCATTCTACTTCTAACAAGTATAAATCATAATGATTAAAATCTCAGATCGAAAGCTATAAAATTGGAGAGGCCTTATTACAAATATAAAACCTAGACAAAAAATATTAGTAAATAAAAGCCAAGTAACGAAAACAGGAGCAGTAGTGTGGCCATCTTCGAGTCCCTTGCAGCACCGAACTATCTAACGCTGGGGATTACCTGAAAGGTTAAAAACAGCGTGAGTTAACGAAAAACTCAGTGTGTAATCCCCTTATTAAAGAAATAGTCAAAATATAGAAACAGAATCAGTTTGGGCCTGAGCCCAGTAACAGTTTCAGTATAGTTCAGTTCAGAGTATATGCGGGCCAAATCCCAAAATAATATCATTTGGGTCACAGCCCATAATAGAACCAATTGGGCTTAGCCCATTCCAGTAACAGTGGAAACTGGGCCTTAGCCCCCATCAGCCTCGATTGGGCCTGAGCCCATATCAAAAGTCACATATCACATATATCTGGGCCTAAGCCCATCTCAATACCAGAATCAGTATATGCAATGCATAAATGCCCAAACCAACCCTGCACTTTGTCTCATGTCCAACCCTACACTTATGTAGGGAATAAATCGACCCACCCAACCAACACACCAAGATTAGCACTGATTGTGGCACTAAGTTAACAGAACGGCTCGACGCCGTAGACAGAACGGCTAAAAGCCATAAATATCGTAGAAAGGCTGAAAGCCTTGTACAGAACAGCAACAGCCATACACTTCCTCGTTAACAATGTCCCAACCCCATGCAATATGTCGTGTATGTCATGCTTAATCATCACAGGTGTATGCAGAATGGCCATGCTCAGTAACAATCATTTAAACATATATTAAAAGCATATCAACCACACAACCATAGTCAAGTCAGTTAAAACACAGTCATACGACCACAGCCAAATCAGTCAAATTCATAATCTAAGTCAGTCATTTACCCACAAGGGCAAAATAGTCATTTACCCTCTAGAGGCATTACGGTCATTTTACCTTACAGGGGCATTGCGGTCATTTTACCCTACAGGGGCATTATGGTCATTTTACCCTACTTGGGCATTACGGTCATTTTACCCTATGGGGGTATTTTGGTCATTTTACCTTATGGGGGTATTTTGATCATTTTACCCTATGGGGGTACTTTGTTCATTTTACCCTATGGGGGTATTTCGGTCATTTTACCCTATGGGGGTATTTCGATCATTTTACCCTATGGGGGTACTTCGTTCATTTTACCCTATTAGGGTATTTCGGTCATTTACCTTATGGGAGTATTTTGATAATTCTACTCTATAGGGGTATTTCAGTAATTCTACCCTAAGGGGTATTTAGGTAATTCTACCCTACCGGGATATTGATGTGTCTCCAACTAACTATGATCACAATAAAGGCAAGCGCACCTATCGTTAATTCATAATTCTCATCAATAATGTCTTATTATAATTCACAGATAATTCATACATTGATAATTTAACTAAAAGTGTCTTAAAGATTCAAACAATCTAAGCCATACATTTTTATAGCACGAAAACATAGGTGTTTCCCTTTATCTAAATAATTACCTTTGATTCAAAACTGACAAGAATTGACGTCCTCACTAAAGATTCACTCAAATCACTCAAAGTGTTTAAGGTTCAAGATTAAGCACTCAAAAGTCAAATATGAAAAGTTATTACCATATGCTTGCATGAAAATCAAATCTCCACCACTATAAAATGAGATGATACACCAATCAAAAGGTCTTTAAAAGGGTTGTAATGGGGCTTAGGTTAAAGGTGTGGATAAAGGCCGAAAAATAAGGTTAAAATCGAGATAGAATTGATAATTTACCTAACTAGAAAAATAAACTAATACTAAATAATTACATCAATTGAGAACTTATTACTAGTAATACAATCTTCTTCTCAAAATGTGAAATGAACCGTTTAAGCTTCAAATAACATAGAACTAATATTTCCACTTTTTTTTTTAAGAATAAGAACAAGTAAAATTTAACAACTAAAATATAGAACATAGTTAGGTAACTAATCAAATTAAATCTCAACAAAAATAGTTAATACAATAGGAAAATTTCTTAATGAATCAAAAATAATGAGTTTTGGGTTAATATTAAGGGTATATCAAGAAACGGTTTATTAGGATCAAAGAGGTTCACTAGGGGTTAATTATGAAGGTAAGCTTTTAATGGAATAAGTGGGTTAAAACCTAGGTGTCTTTATCATCTCAGTATATCAAATCAAAAGTGTGGTCTCGATATGTATAATCGAAGCAAGTTCTAGAATAACAAATCAATATTGACACACTTATAACCAATAAAGTGAGCAAGAAAAATATATTCTCTAAAAGGCTCAAAATCTCACAAAAATTATGGTTTTTTATGTCAACCTTGCAAATTCCAAACTTCAAAGTAATATTTAAATTTAGGGAAACAACCTAATAATTTTTAATTCTAAAAATAGACTTATCATGCTTAATCCTCTAGTGTCTTAAAGTATAAGCGATCAATGCACAATTACCTATGACTTAATCTAAAACATATCAATGAAAATCATAAGTCAATAGAAGTTTAATTCTAATAGTAATATGAGAAAATTTACTTAAGAACAAGACATAATTTAGGATTTTCTAATAGTACTATAATTATCCTCCCCACACTTAAGATGTACATTGTCCTCAATGTACAAAGATAAATAATGACAATATAGTAAGAAAATCATAAGATAGTGGGAGAAGTGAAACTTCCTGAATTTTGGATGGAGTCAATGAAAAGAAACCTGATAAATTTAGGGCAGAGGTGAACGTGGGGGAGGATACTCTGATAGCACCTCGAACCTTTTGAAATCGAATCAATGAAGCAGCCGACATGAGCTTATGGTACCCTAAGCTAAATCAAAATGGCATGAAGAATAAGAACGAAATAATAAAAATAAATAATGAAAATAACTATGAATTCAAAATAAAGGAGAAAAAGAGTGACCAATGGTGGCACGAATGGTGGCTGGGTTGGTGATGGTGTAAAGAATAATAAGAGAAAGGGGAAAAGGAAAAGAAGGAAGAATGACAACGGGAAAAAAAAGGGAAAAAAGGGGGTTTCTGGTTGGGGAAGAAGGGAGGAAGGAAGGAGGTGGAGGAAGAGAGCGGTGGTCGGAAAGGGGTGCGGTGGCTAGGGTTTGGGGGAAGAAGATTTGGGGAAGAAAGTGAACAGAAGAAGGGGGTTTAAATAGAGATTGGGGCACACGGTTGTGGCCCATGCCCGTGTTCCCTCGGCGTGTTAGGTCACACGGCCAAATCGCATGACCGTGTGATGCTTCGTTCATTTCTCCCACATTTGTGTAGAGATTTCCATGCCCATGTTGATTGATCAGTATCGACCACGGCTTACGACACGCCCGTGTGGGGTTATCGCATGTCTTGTACGTTAGTCAGTGTCAACCACGACCAAATTGCACGGCCGTGACATTTTATCGCAGCCCGTGTTTTGGGAAAAATTTTCGTCCTGTTCTCGCATGGTCTCCGCCACGCCGGTGCACCTACTCGTGGTGTCCACACAGCCACGGCCACGCTCGTGTTCAAGGCCGTGTGGTAGGGAAATCTGCGCTTATTAATTTGGTTAGTTATTAGTTAGGTATTAAAAATTGAAAATATAAACATCAATTTGGTTAGTGCTTGGGTTGCCTCCCGATAAACTCTTATTTAGAGTCTAAGATCGACTCACCTTTCATTCACATAATCATGGCGGTTTGAGGAGTTTAAACTCCTCATTCCTGCTATCAATTTTGTTAAGATAAGGTTTTAGATGAGTACTATTTACCTTGAAGGTGCCAAAGTTGGAATGAGTTACCTCGACTGTTTCGTATGGGAAAACATTAAGTACCGTGAAAGGGATCGCTCCATTTGTATTAAGGTTTAAAGTGGCAATTTGAGTGTCTGTTTTATCCAATAGTACCTAATCCCCGATCTTAAAATGGTTTGTCCCATCCTTAAGCTTGCCATGGAGTCGCTTTGGTTCATCATGTTTTATCGGTTTCTCCTTGACTTGTGTCTGCCATTCATCTAGTTCATAGATTTGTAGTCTTCTTTCCTCATCAATAGTTCTGTTCTCAATATGAGAGCTAGACCATGGCTCTGTCATCTTTTTTTGATAAGTTCCCTACAAAGAAAATTTAACATTAAGTTCACTTGCATTAACAGGATTTGTATCATCTTGATCACTAGATATTTTGAAAGAATCACGTGCTTGGAGTTTAATCATGTCATCATCTACACAAAGTATTAATTCCCCTGTATCAACATCAATAATGGTCCTAGTAGTTGCTAAAAAGGGTTGTCCTAAAATTAAAGGAACGTCATTATCCTCATCCATGTCTAAAACAACAAAGTCTACTAGGAATATGAATTTATCAATTTTGACTAGCACATCTTCGATTATACCCCTAAGAAATATAATGGTTTTATCAGCCAATTGAATGCTCATCCTAGTTTGTTTGAGTTTCCCAAGACCTAGCTATTTAAACATTTTATAATGCATAACATTGATACTTGCCCCTAAATTTGCTAAAGCATTATTAACAAATAAACCACCAATTAGGCAAGGTATCGTAAAACTCCTTGGATCTTTTAACTTGCGGGGTAATTTATTCTGCAAAATTGCTGAGCAAAATGCATTTAGCTTCACATACGACGCATCGTCTAACTTTTGTTTGTTTGCCAAAAGATCTTTTAACAATTTTACTGAATTAGGCATCTACAAAAGAGCTTCAATAAATGGTAAGTTAATATGTAATTTTTTTAGAAGTTTAAAAAATCTACCGAATTGTTCATCTGTGCGGTCTTTCTTCGTTGCATTGGGGTATGGCACACGAAGTTTGTACTCTATACTTACCAGTTTTTGTTTATTATGGCTTACCTCAACCTTACCTTTATCTACCACGTCTTCTTGCCTCAGTTTTGGTTCGTCTAACCCTTCGCATTTGTGAGCAGTAATGGCATGAAGTTGCTCCTTTGGGTTAGTTTCAGTGTTGCTTGGCAAGCTACCTTGTGGTCGTTCTGAGATCAACTTGGCAAGCTGACCTATTTGGTTCTCGAGCCCTTGAATCGATGCTTGCTGATTTTTGAGTGTTGTTTCGGTGTTCTGAAAACGAGTTTCTGACATCGAGATGAATTTTGTTAGCATCTCCTCAAGGTTTGGCTTTTTCTCCTGTGGGTAGGGTTGTTGTTGTCTCTGATTTCCTTGACCACCCCATGAGAAGTTTGGGTGGTTCCTCCAACTTGGATTGTAAGTGTTACTGTAGGGATTATTTTGAGGTCTAGAATTATTACCCATATAGTTCATTTGTTTGCTTTATATGCCAGGGTTGTAGGGTGGATATACTGTATTGTTCATTCCTCCTCCATTTGTATCGCACTGCATCACTAAATGTACCTATGAAGAACCACACAAACCGTCAATCTTTTTACTTAAAAGTTTTACCTGGTTTGATAGCAAGGTGACTGCATCGTGGTTGAACACTCCGGCTACTTTTGTTGGCTTCGTCCTCATAACTTCCACTGATAGTTATTTAGTGACATCTCTTCAATGAATTCGTAAGCAGCCTCAGGTGTTTTGTTATTTAGGGTTCCACCGGAAGCTGCATCAATCAGTTGCATAGTTGAAGGGTTCACACCATTGTAAAAGGTTTGAACATGTAGCCATAATGGTAGCCCATGGTGAGGGCATCTTCTCAGTAGATCTTTGTATCTCTCCCATGCATCGTAAAGTGTTTCAAAATCCATCTGCACAAAAGAAGAGATATCATTCCTCAACTTAGCCATTTTAGCTGGCAAAAAATATTTCAATAAGAATTTTTCGGTCATTTGTTCCCATTTAGTGATTGATCCTCGTGGTAACGAGTTTAACCACTGTTTAGCTTTGTTCCTCAACGAGAAGGGAAACAACTTAAGGTGAATGGCATCATCAGAAATGCCATTTATTTTGAAAGTATCATAGAATTCTAAAAAATTTGCTAAATGAGTATTTGGGTCTTCGTCCTGCAAACCATCAAACTGAGCAAACTGTTGAATCATTTGAATAGTGTTAAGTTTCAGTTCAAAAGTATTTGCAGCAATAACAGGTCTAACAATACTCGATTTAGCCCCAGTTAAATTAGGCTTAGCATAGTCATACATAGTATAAGGAGTAGGATTTTTGGCAACCACCGGAGGGAGCGGATTATTATCAGCCATCTCCTCGGTAGTATTAGTATCGTCCTCTTATTCTTCCTCTATGTATTGTAAACTTTGCCTTATCTCCCTACGATTTCTGCGAGCAGTACTTTCTATCTCACTGTCAAAAAGCAAGGGTCCTGACGGGTTCCTTCTAGTTATAAACTAGAAATACCTGCCAGAAGCAACTAAAAGAAAAATTAAAAAAGTAAAAATAATAAAAATATTTGTAATAAAATAAAAAATGGATAAAGTAATAAAAATTTAGTGTTCCTAATATCTTAGTCCCGGCCAACGGCGCCAAAACTTGATATGTCTCTAACTAATTATGATCATAATAAAGGCAAGTGCACCTATCGCTCAATAGTATAGTTATGGTAAGACCGAAAATATCGTATCCACAAGGACCAAGAGTACTAGTAATTACTATCTTCTTATTATCTAGCCTAAAAAATTGAGTGATTTCTTTTAAACTAAAATTAATTAAAAGCACGACAGAGAATGAATTGGGAAAATATTTTTTACACAACTTTATGAGAGAGGCAATACCCAAGGAAGAATCAACCTAGACTTCACTTATTACTTTTGATTCATGACATTTATTCACTTGACTTAATCCGTAGAAATCCTTAAATTATGTTAATATCTCTTTCAAGACTAAAAACAACTGACTCTAGGTTGATTAATTGAAATCTCTTTCTAATTAAAACATCTATCGTCGCATTAACTCGATCTATGGATTCCCTTATTAGATTTGACTCTAATCCGGCAAATTTATGTCATCATATTTCTAGGTTTGCAATTAACTCCGCTTAATTATGTTGATCTACTCTTAAACAAGGGCTTTTGCTCCTTTAAATACGCACATTCGACTTGAATAAATAACCTGAATTATCAAAACAAGAATAAGAACTCACAATTAAGAATAAGAACAAGTATTTATCTTATAAATCAAATAGTAATAAGATTCATCTAGGTTTCATCCTCCCTAGGTATTTAGGGAGCTTAGTTCATACTTATAGAGGGAAACATCTTGAAATAAAGAAAACTACAAAACATAAGAAAATCCAAAAAATTCAAGAGAAAATTGGATTGGAGATCTTCAGTCTTGATGGAGATCCCTATTCCAAGTTGCTTCCAAAGGCTATCTTCGGGTATTTTCTGCTTCCTACTCTGCGTGTCATTTTAGGTCCTCCCCTAGGGTGTTTGTTTAGGCTTTGGAGCACCTCTCTTGGCCCATAAGTGGTCTTTTCTGAATGGAATTAGACTTGGGATCAGTAGGGACACGCCCGTGTTCTATAGCTTAGGTCGTGTTCCATTCTGCTTATAACACACGGCTGTGTGGTCTGCCCGTGGGTGAAAGTCCAGGCTGTGCTGATTTTCTAAGTAGGCCTATTTTGTCTCTTATTGGCCTGTTTATCGTTCTTTTTAACTCCCTAAGCTCTCCTGAGTATAAAACATGAAATTAAACGATTAGAAGCATCGAAGTCATAAAATCTAATGAAAATTCATCAAAATAAGCCAAGCTTGGGGTAAAAATATGTATAAATTATGGTTTATTAGGTATTTCAGTAATCTTACCTTAACAGTCAACAGTGTGAATAGGCCCAAGGCCTATTATGCAGGCATGTGGGCCCACATGCCCGTGTGGCCCGATAAGCCAGAAACGACCTTAACCATGTGAACGACACAGCCGGGTCCAATAATTTCCACATGTCCTTGAGATTTGCTCGTGTAAGGCCCATGAGCCCATTGGGCCCACACAGCCCATTTTGGCCCAACGTGGCGTGAAATGACCTAAGCCTATAAGATCGCTCATGGTGGCCTCTACATTCAAATGCCTATCTTTCGTGGGCTCGGTTCACCACATGATGTTCACATGCCCTTATGTCCTCAATCGTCATATTTCTGGCTTTTTGGCTTTTACCGTGCTACAGTCAGATCAGGGTGTCTACACACCCTTTTGGCTTTACAACAGTAATGATTTACGGTGTACAGATACACACATGATTACGTAGAGTACTAAAAATTCACGAGCGCCAGAACCTTGACTAGATCGGTAGACTGAGATTTGCTTACTTGATCTAGAGCTTAGTGCAGCCACCCTTCCACAACCTAGTGGAAAATCCCAAACAGCCGACACCTTAAGCCGCTTAAACTTGAGAGTAGAGACTACGCATTCAAACTCAGTCGGTACCTTTTCCATCACTTTATTACTAGCACCATCTTTGCCCATCGGAAGCTCTAAAACCCGAAAGAACATACACATAGGAGAAAGGAGAAGAATCGATAATAAGGGATTGCACCATTTGGCTTAAACAGTAAAAGAGAGAACTGAAAGCAACCGAGAGACTTAACGATTAATAGAGCCATTGTAGAATCAAAACAGAGAAGGGAGGGATTTCGATCACAAATCGAAGAAGAGAAAAAATCTCAATACTAGGGTGGTAGGTTCAACCAAAAGATTCACTAGGGAAGAAGAGAGTTGGCCAAAACTTGTAAAAAGAATATAGAAGAAGAGAGGTTTCGGCAGATGTTGGTGCAAAAGAGGAAGAAAGGAAATGGTCAATTACCAGAGAAGAACAGCAGGATCCAAAAAAAAGATGCACGAGTGGTATTGCAATTTCGGCATTCAGAGAGAAAAGGAAGAAAATAGGAATTGAGAGTCCTAAAATCAGTGACAAAACTGATCAAAATGAGGAAAACTCCTCAGTAAGGAAATTCAGCACACCTAAAAAGTGCCCAAAATCGAACAAAAGTAAAGAAAACACTTAAAAACCCCCTCCTAGTCGAATTTGCATTCTCAAGACTCCTTGTTCGGCTACAACACACCAACTTTGAATCTCCTTGATTCTCTCCACAATCCTCTCCCTCAATCCTCTCCACGATTTGCTCCGACAATCTCTCTATGACCAATTCAAATACCTCATCAGTAGTGTTTCAGTCCAACTCTTCCACCTTCCCAGCTCAAGCAGCAAAATAAACTCTCCAATGCTTATCCCAGGATTTGAACCTCAGACTTCATAGATACCCAACATGCCACTTGCCACTAGGCCACAAGCCCTTTTTGTGTCACATTTTATCTTCAATTAATTAAAAGGTCTAAAGGCCAAAGTCTAGGTTCCTTTAAAAGAAAAACCAAAATAAATTACAAGAGTCAAGTCTTGAACCCAGGCTCCCTTGCAACCTTAATGACACCACAACCACTAGACCACATGCTTCCTTGTGTCATTTTTTTGGCACAATAATTTAAAAGGCCTACTACATCCAAGCATCCAAGGTTTTATCAATTAAAACCAAAATTTTTTACTAAAGCCTAGGTTTGAACCCAGGACCTTTCCAACTCCTCTCAGGACCCTTAACCACTTGAGCAGACATTTAATTGTGTCATTTCCTAGCTCACATAAACTTTTACGCACAGTTTCCTAATCGTTCCCTTACTCAAGGCCCAATACTTCTAGGCCTAAATTTTGGAGCATTACATATTAAATAGCTATAGAACGTTAAAGTTAAGGTCCTTAAATGGTAATTAGACCATTTTAGTTGTGAGTGGACAAAGACAGGCAAGCATTAAGTAATTTTTAAAGGTTATCATTAAGGTTAAAATGGTAATTTATTAATAAAGGTTAATTAAAACAAAATAAAAATCAAATTTGTGTTCATCTTTCTCACTATAGCTGAAATTGGAGGAGAAGAAATAGCCAAACTTAGGTTTTCATTTGGCCAAGCTTGGATAGCTAATAAATGTACGGTTTTTTGTCTCGTTATTAATGGTTTCTATGTTTTTGAGATCGTTATAGCTAATACTAGCTAGCCCAGGGACTATTTTGCAAAACTATTAAAGATTTTGAAAGTTGCCATTGATGAAAATATGTGTTCTTTGATGTTTGATGATGAAATAAGAAATCTTGTTGTTAGATTTACATATTTTGTAAAGTAATTTTGAGTAGGGATTTATTTGTGGAAATGTAAAAATTTGTGGTCAAAATGTAAAATAAATGAAAAATATGGGCTACTAGGGGTATTATGGTAATTCAACTAGCATGGGTTTATTGTAAATTTCATTAATTTGTGATTTTATGATATAAGGACTAAATTGTAAAAAATGTAAAAGTTTAGGGGAAAATGTGTAAAATAGCCCTAATGTATAAATTGGACTAAATTGAATAAATGGATGATTAAATGAGCTAAATTTGATATTACACAGATCAAGAAAAGTAGAATACGGACTTAGATCGAAGAAAGAATAAGATATCGGATTAGTCGAACAAGTCATTATTTTCACATTCGAGGTAAGTTCGTATGTAATAAGCATTGTTCTAATTATGGTTTAAATGCTTTGATATTGCATAAATTGTATATACGAGACTACAGTAATGTTTGACGATAATTCGGTTATGTATGGCACTTAGTGTGGGAGATCGAGATAGCTTCGGCTATGTATTGGAACTTAGTGTGTGAGATATCGAGTATCCGACAGTATTCCAAATAGGTATGAACTCGTTACGAATTTGTACAGGTATGTACATGGAAAGTATGAGCTTTAAATAGAAGAAGTTATGAATTTACATATATGCATATGGTTAAGTATATGGAAGGTTTGTTTGTTATTATGAATTATATGTTATATAGTTCAAATTTACTGATTTGTGTATTATAATTTGTCGAGTTTAATTCATACGAGATTACTAAGCTATAAAGCTTACTTTGTGTATTTCTTTGTATTTTATAGTGATTTCAAAGCTAGCTCGGATTCGGGGATCGTCGAAGACTGTTTCACACTACCACCTATCACTTGGTACCTTTGAACTTTGGTATTTTAAGTATATGGCATGTATAGGCATTTTGAGTCATTTTGAATATGGATTGATAATGATTTTCGTTATTTATAATGGCTTGTAAATGTATATGTTTTGGTTTGTAAATATAGCCATGAAATTTGGCTTAATTTGGTAGATTTGGTTATGTGCTTATATGTGAAAATATGATTGATATTTGAGTTAATGGATGGATATGTGAATGAACTATATTATGAGGTTTGTGGAATTGGTATCACGCTTGTGAATTGGTGAAAAATGATGTATGTTAAGTAAATGTTTAACTCGATGATTGGCATATGTATTTTGGTATGTTTTGGTTGAGTAAAATTTAAGGTATAAGCATATTGGCGGTTAGTATTGGAAATGGTATGAAATTGTCTTGAATGTGGTTAAAATGGATGTTTAATAATGCTATGAATTTGTGCCATTTGGTTTATTTAGGTACATGAGATTGCGGGTGGCAAATTGGCTTGGTAAATAGCTTATTTTTGTCCATACGGGCAGAGACGCACACCCGCGTCTCAACCGTGTGTGACACATGTTACATGGCCGTGTGTCCCCTGGTTTTGAAATTGAAATGAAGTTAGTATGCTCCATGTGGTCTCACACATGGGCGTGTGATCGGTCGTGTGGTATAAGTCAGTATACCCCCTAATTTGCATACGGCCTAGCACACGGGCTTGTGACTTGGTCGTGTTGCATAAGTCAGTATACCCTACAGGTTTGGAACTGCCTAGCACATGGCCTGGCACATGAGCTAGACACACGGGTGTGTGTTTGGCCACGTAACCTAAGTCAATAAGCTCACTTGTTTGGACACGGGGTAGGACATGGGTTGGGACATGGCCATGTGCTTCCATTTCAAATGTCCACACGGCCTATGATATGGGTGTGTCTGGGGGCCATGTGAGACACACGGCTAGGCCACACGGGCATGTGTCCCCTATTTTGAGAAAAATTTTCAAAGTTTCGTAAAAGTTACTTGAGTTATTGGTTTAGTCCCAAACTACTCCCAAAGCATGTTTAGGGCCTCGTAGGCTCGTTTGAGGGACATTATGATTGGTATTGATTGTAATTTATTTGAATTGATAAATTGTATATGAAATGTATGTTTAAAAGTATTATAATTCTGGTAATACTCTTTAACCCTATTTCGGTGTTGAATACGGGTGAGGGGTGTTACAGTTTGCACAAAATTAGGCATTGGGCCATAGATATTGAGGGATAGGTAGAGACATATTAGAGGTTTCAAAATAAATGAGTGAAAAGTGAAGAAATGGTACAATATGGTGAGTATAAGAACCTTTCAAAAGTATGCTTAATGAAAAGTCCTAAATGACCTTGACAAATCAATTTATGGATGATTATCATATGATTTGTATGAGAAATGACTGCTTTATGTTCTTCTAATATAAATGTTACATCTGTACAATGAAATTTGTTGGATTAGTATGATAGATATAGAATATATATGATAACCTTTAAATTTGTTCATGTGGTAATTCTTTGAACTCTCATGTTTACCTGTAGAAGTTGTGGGCTCTTTAAATATCTTATCAAAGTTGCATAATAGAATAGTCACATTTATTATCTATGTATCTAATTGAAACTCTTTATTAATTATGCTCAAGAGTCTTCATAATTTGTATGTTATTTGTTTAAGTGTTTGCTTGAGGACAAGCAAAGACTTAATTGCAGAGAAATTTGATCTGCCATAATTTGATATGGCAAATTAAGTTCTCTTCGGTACTTAAGGAGCTTGTAATCTAGAATTTTTATGTAATTTTCATAGTTTTATGAATTAGATGTTAGTTATATTTAATTAAATAAAATAAGTATTTTTACAGGTTTTATCAACCAATTATGTCAACTCGAACCTAATGAAGTTGTAACAAGTTGATGTAGTGGTGCAAGAAACGACTTGAACCAAAGAGTAAAAAGAGTTAGGGGACTGGCTAAAATGTCACAACATAGAGACTCTAATTTCGCGAAATTGAAGCTGCACAAACACTTAGAAGAATTTTCAACCAACATCAACAAGGCAATTGGACAGTGGTCAAGGTCGCGACATTGGAAGCTAGTGTAACAACCCGTTTTTAGTCAAATCGAAATAGTGGTTTTGGGACAAAAATTTTGAAGTCAAAATAATTATTTTATTATTATTTTAATGTCTACAGTATGATAATATATTTTTGTGAAAGTTTCATTAAAGAATTTTACCGTTTGAATGCTTAATTTGATAAAAAGGACTAAATCGCGTAAAGTGCAAAAGTGATGTTCTAATAGCTAGAAGTATTAAATGGCTATGAAATTAAATAGTGGAAGTCCTTAAGTGGTAATTAGACCATTATTAAAGTAAGTGGACAAAGATGGACATGGTTATGTGAATTTTAAATGTTATACATTAAGGTTAATATAGTAATTTGTAATTAAATTAAGTAAAATAATAAAAACAAAGCCATCATCTTCCTTAGTACATTTACTCCACAAAAAAATTCAATCTAAATTAGCCATGGGAGAAGCTTGATATTCGGCCAAGCAAACTTTCATGCATGTAAGTTCAATTTTGTCCCGTTTTAATAGATTTCTATGTTTTTGAGATTGTTGCACTTAATCTAGCTAGTCCAGGGACTAATTTGCAAAGTTGTTAAAGGTTTAGGGTTTTTCCATTGATGAATAAGCATGTATTCTAATGATTGGTGATAGATTATGAATGTTTGATAATAGTTATACAAGTTTTGTTAAGTGATTTTTAGTGAAAATGCAAATTAGGGATTAAATTGTGAAATGTGGAAACTTTGTTGTTAAAATGTGAAATAAATGAAAAATATGGGCTGATATGTGCACTAGGAAAATTTGGCTAGCATGTGTTAGTATTAAATTGATGAATTTGTGATTTTATGAAATAAAGACTAAATTATAAAAGTTGTGAAATACTTGAGGCAAAAGTGTAAATATGCTTTAATGAGTGTTTTGGATTAAATTGAATAGAAATATTATTAAATAAGCTAAATTTGATTACATATGGATCAAGAAAAGTGAAATACGGGCTTAGATCGGGGAAAGAACAAAGTTTCGGAATAGTTGATTCGTGTTGTCGTTTTTACATTTGAGGTAAGTTCGTATGTAATAAGTTTCACTATAAATGCATTTTAAATGCTTTGATATTGGTAAACTGTGAATATAAGATTATGGACATGTTCGACAATGATTCAATGATGACTCAGTGTTGGAAATCCCGGTTGAACCTTAGGAATAGATTAGGATACAAATGACATGTCATTAGGGATAATTATGATTATGTGATTTGGGTGCTGGTCCTGTACATCCTACCGGTGGCTGAGCATATCGATATGTGTTGCGGTTACTTGATAGCTTGTGTGAGTAGCACCGTGTAGCTACATATTGACCCACAGCTTGTGTGAGCAGGCCTGTTGATAGCTCAAAAGTGAGCATATATGTGATGTGAGATTGAGATAGCATTGGCTATGTATGTGGCACTTCGGTGTGAGTTTCCTGAGTATCTGATAGTATTCCGAATGGTTCAAAGGGTAAATGAAAGGCGTGGTTGAGTATGAGATTAATAGAGATGGTATAGGTATGTACATGAACCGTATAAGCTTTAAATCAAAGAAATTGTGAAGTTTGCATATAATCTTTTGATTAAATATGTGAAAGGTTTGTTAGATAATATGAGCTACATATTGATATATTCAATTTGTTGAATTGTGTATTTATGATTTCATTGAGTTTATTTCATACGAGCTTACTAATCTATAATGCTTACTTTGTTTATTTTACCGTGTTTTATAGTGATTTCAAAGCTAGCTAGGATTTGGGGATCGTCGGAGACTTCGTCAACTATCCTACTATCACTTAGTACTTTTGAACTTTGGTATTTTGGTATATGGCATGTGTAGGGACTTTGGGTCATTTTGGTATATGTGTTGCTAGCGAATTTAGCCATTTGAGTTGGCTTGTAAATGTTTAAAGTTTGATTTTGTGTATAGCCGTGAGAGTTGGCTTATTTTGACAAATATGGTGTTGTATATATATATGTGTGTGTTAATGCTCCTTGGTGATGTGGTCATAATTGTTTGTGAATGGCTTAAGAAAGTTTAGCATTTAAGATAGTTTATGGTTTGAAATTGATGTTGTATGCTTGTGGTTTTAGGCAAGGTAAAATTCTTGGTTGAAATAGTGCATATAGATGCTTTGTGAATGTGAAATTGGTATGATTTGAATTGGCAAAACATGGTAATATGAGCATGTTAATTGTTGGTATTGAAATGGTGAATTATGCTTGGTTGGAGTTGATGTTAAATGCCTATTTATGCCTTTTTGGTGTGCCAATTGGGTTGGTGTGGATATATGCAAAATTTGGGTAGCAATTTGGCTTGGTAAATAGCCTATTTTTGTCTACATGGGTGTGTGTCTCAGCCGTGTATGACACACGGTCATGTACACGGTTGTGTGTCCCCTGGTGTTTAATTAGAAATCAAGTCAGTATGCTCCACACGGCCTCACAAATGAGCGTGTGACTTGGTCGTGTGGCATAAGTCAATATATCCTACAGGTTTGACACGGCCTAGCACACGGCCTGGTACACGGGCGTGTATGGCCATTTTTAGGGCAAACAGGCTAGCCACATGGGCATGTGTGTTGGCCGTGTGACCCAAGTCAGAGAATTACATGGGGCCAGACATGGGCTGAGACACGGCCATGTGCTCCCATTTTGAATGTCCACACGTCCTGTGACACGGGCGTGTATTTGGCTGTGTGAGACACACGGTCGGGCCACACGGGCATGTGTCTCCTGTTTTTTGCAAAAAAAATTCTAAGTGTTCAAAAAGTTTCTAAAGTTATCAGTTTAGTCCTGAACCACCCTGAATGCATGTTTTGAGCATCGTAAGTTCGTATTAGGGACATTATGATAGAGTTTCAATGATGGTTACATGAAATATGAAAATGTATGTGAAATGAAGGTTTAATTGATTTATAAGTCCAGTAATGCTCCGTAACCCTATTTTGGCGTTGAATACATGTGAAGGGTGTTTAGCTAAAGTCGCCACATCTAACACTTGAAGTCACAACATTCTTGACAGTAGCCAAAGATGGAAGTCGATCACATGGCTACAACAAAGTCGCAAAGTTGAGAAGAAAAGTCACAATATCCAAGCCCTTCTCCAAAGACTCAAGCAAATTGCATTCAATGTCGCGACATTGGACCTAAATGTTGCGGCATTGACGCTCAACAGACTTAAAATCTACAAGGATGTTTCCATCCACACAATCAACCTTAACTTGTAATTGAGGGCAAAGGTGACCCGATTCGGTCAAAAACCATCAGTTTTATAAATGTTACTTAGAAACAACATTTAGGGAGGCTAATTATGATTTAAGGTAGATAATTCATTGGATTTTGATTAAACTTTGTAATTTCAATTTCTATTTCTAGTAAAATTTAGTTTTTCTCAATTTCGTTCTTTCGTTTTCTTCACTTGCTTTTCATACTTTTGTATGTTGTGGATTTACCAATCGTGATTGATCAAACACTTTCATTACAAGAATATTTGTTGCCACCCAAGTTGATCTTTATCATCAAAAGTCTTCTGATTATTGATCTTTTCTAAACCTTACTATTTTTCTTATCATTAATTTCATTAATCCTTTGCAAATTGAGTGGATTTGGGATAATTAGAATGGTTAATAACTAAATTCTTAGGGAGATTGGTTAATTAAAATGGGAGTAGTTAACCAGATCTAGGGTTTGAAACTGATTAATTGGATTAAATTGAATGAACTTAAACCCTAGAATTGATGACTCTAGGTAGTACTTTAGGTAGAAAAGACCGAAAGGAGATTCTACTTGAAACCAATTTGAGTTGTCCCCATTTAAATCTATCATGTTGAAAGATAAGTGGACTAAATTGATTAATTGATAGAATTATAAACTGAAAGCTATTAATTAGGCCAGTTAATAATTAATTAGTAAAAATCACTAAGTCTAGGTTAATTACAACCATGGAAGTTAATCAATTCCATTTTTTCATTCCTGATAATTTATCTGTCAGTTTTAATATTTATGCAATTAGGCCCCTTTTGTTAATTAGGCCTGTTAATAATTAATCAGTAAAAAAATCCCTAAGTCTAGGTTAATTACAACCATGAAAATTAATCAATTCCTATTTTTCATTCCTAATAATTTAGCTACCAGTTTTAATATTTATGCAATTAGGTCCCTTTTTAATAGTAATTAATTTTTCACTCGTAATTCATATTTAGCCGTACTATAATAACTATATTAGTAACTATTTAGACTTAGTATTGCATGTTTTTTATTATTGTTTAGTTAGATTTTTGTCATACCTCCCTTGGGTACGATCCTTGCAATACGTTTTTATTTCATTGTAAATAAAACTATAATATAATTTGACATGTTCGCTTGCAGGATACCACATTCATACATTCTTAATTTGTATTATCTTTATAGCCTCGGTGCATGCACACTGGACACATTCAAATGGTCATTTGAAAAGACTTGGTTAGTTGATGTCAATTTGAACTTAAGAATAAGAAGTGTTTGAACTATCATGAACATTATGTGTTGCTTAAATGGTTAAATGGTATACATGGTATACATGGTCATATGTATCAAGTTAGCTTTGAGTTGTGAATGGTTTAATTGAGGAACATGAATGGTAATGATATAACAAAGGTAGCCATGAAGTGTTGATGCAAGTATTATGCTTGAATGGATTGCTTTGAAATAGTTATTTCTTTGGATAGGTTGATATGGGTTGGTACCATATGGAAATTTTGAAAATAGTATGTCTTGTCATGAAGACAGGCTCTTATCGTCGCGATGTCACTCATTGTGTGTTTGAAGTTGCGACATGGTACCTCGATGTTGCGACATCGATCTGGTACATTTGAATATTTTACATTTTTGTCCTTATTCAATCTCAAATTATCAAAAAAGCTTTAAGAAGCTCAATTTAGCTTCGTTTTAATTATAACATGTAATTATGTAATGAATTTGATAATCTGTGTAAATTTTTTAAATTGAGATCATAATTACTCTGGCAAAAAATGTGGCATCTCGTTGCTCAGACTCCACGATCAGGTCAAGTTTAGGGTGTGACCGCCTATAAATGAGATATCGTTTATAGTAAAATATAGCACCAAAATGTAAGAGATTAGAACGATAGTGTCCGCAAGTGCATGATTCATATTGTAATATAGTTTAGTACAATGAAATACTTGGAAGTATTTTGAGGATTATCCTCAAGGTAGGATGGAATAAATTATGAAAACCTTTTTACAATAATAAGTCTAAATAGTACTAATTAATTCCTATATTCGATAAACCATAAAATAGGTAATTGAGATAAAAATAAATAACGAAAATAAATAAATAAATAAGAAAAATAAACAAATGAATTAAATCAATAAACCGATCAAGAAGATTAACTCACTTCAGGGTTAGTAACTAACCTCAAATTAGGGTTGATTAGGTATCATTAACCAATTATTATCTTCCGGCCTCTAATTAACTAATCGATTGGTTGATAATCGCTTATCTCCTGACATTACTTTCTTAAACATGATAAATTATAATTTACTCAATTCAACTTATCTCCAACCTTGCCTAGCCTATGATAACTTCCTAGGGTTGTCAGGCCTAAAGTTTTAAGCACACGTAATTCATACCAACTAATCCCCTTCAGGAAAACCCTAAATCCTCCATTAATCACATCCCCATCCACTCGGAATCTCCTCTAAGAAATTTAGCCACTCATGCTATTCATAATCTCAATCTTAATTGAATAAATCGTGTGAAGAACACGATTGATTCGGGATAGAAAAAGAGTTGAATAATCGTGGATGCAATATCGAATGGGGAACAGAGTAGCAAATCACTTAATTGGAATAAAATAAATAAATTGAGTGCAATAACAAGTAAACTAAAATAATTCAATTAAATAAGTATAAACTCTTGAATCAAAACTAATTCCAAGTTCAAAACAAAAGATTTATGAAAAGCCAAAAGAAAAATAATATAATCCTACTCCTAAACTACTAGGGTTTTTGAAGGCGTCTAGGATGACTTAGTTACATCAAACCACTAATTTCTTATTTATAGAAGTGTTGGCAGCCCAAATTAGGTCTTCGTATAAATTTGATTCCGCAGACGAAAATAGCATTACATACTTGGGAAACACGTCAACATGTGTCGCGCCGTACCATGTCTATGGTGCAGCACTACACACAATTTCCACCTTTTTTCGTTCATTTTGTGCTTTGACATCCTAGGAAGCTTGTGCATCGCTCATCCCTTGCTTCCACGTTAATTGGGTCTTTATATCTTAATCCTACACACACAATCAAACATATTTGCACAACCTTAGACCTGTGTCGGCCTATTGGGTCACAACACTTATAAAATATGTTAAAAAATATTTTATTAATATTTAATCCTAAAGCTTAAATACCAAAAATGAAATATAAAATCCCAATTTGCCTAAAAAAATATCTTTAAGTGCGGAATTGACCCAAATTAACTACTACATTTGATGACAGGTCAAATACCCCTACACTTAAGTTTTGTTTGCCCTTAAGCAAACTAAACAAAATAAAATAAAAACCAAAAAATCTACAATAGAAAACAGGAAATAAACATGAAAAGAAAATAAAATGTACTTGATCTTGCTTGATACTCAAAATTGGATCAGAGCATTGACACTAGGAAAATTTGTCTAAATATATAACTCTAGCTAGAAATTTAAACAATTTATAGTTATTAACACTGAAAGCAGATTTCTGAATATATATCTCCATCAAAATGTATATACAAATATAGTATTTATTTTTACAAGGTATAGTCGATTCGAATATTTTTTTCCTACCTAGTTTTTTTTACCATGCTTTGAACTTTAATGCAATAATATTTCCTCGTATAATCCCTTATGATTTTTTTATTATGCCAATACGATTGAGATTTTTCTCAGGCACTTTTTGTAAGGGTTATACTAGTCATACTGCACTGTTTCAATAATCATAGATTTTATTGAGTATTTTCTTTTTTATTTGAACATCCTATACTTCTACAAATGTAATTATCTATTTGTATCTACCTTTATCACTTGGTATATTTAATCTCTTTTTCCTATTTACAGTATAGTAAATTGAACTAATTAGTCTAAATATAAACTGTAAAACCCCAAACCCGGTCAACACGTTACGACCAAATCTGGTTTGTTACAGGAAAGGTAGTTCTAAAATTTTTATCGAAATATCGTAGTTTGAGAAAAACTCTTTGTTTAGTGATTCCAATTTGAGGACAATTAAATATTTTGTTTGTGTCTATCTTACCAACTTCCTATTAACATATCCCAGAGTTGAAAACGAGATAATTTTGGGAAAAACCCACTTAGGAGATTTCAGAAGTGTGACAGTGGGAAAACTATGTTGCAATTTAATAAAATCTTCATATTAATAGGTTATTCGCATGTCATCTTTTATTAACACCTTGAAAACTATTTGTTTGTGATTTAATTTTCGGAAAAACCCCATATTCGACAATTTTATAAAATGTGCATTATCAGCATTAAATCAAAACCCAAATTACAGTTATAGCAGCCTTATTACATAATAAAATCCCAAATTAAAATAAGTTAAAAAAAGAAACGAGTTTACGAGAAAATTATTGCATGGCCACCTCGAATCCGCCTCGGCTCCAAATTTGCAATTTAGCGATTATCTGCAAATTCAGTAGAGGGGTGAGTTACTAAGACTCAGTGTGTAATTCCCTGTATAACGCAATCGACTTTAAGCCCGCATAGGCCCATCGGGCCTTAGCCTATACAATACAGCAAAATAATCATGCATGCAATGCAGCCCAATCCCAACCTAGTTTTCCATCCTCTAGGTCACCTGAATCATCCAATCACCTGTGGCATTATGCCATCGTGGTCCCAGACCACTTGTGACAGAGTCACAAAATATATATAAACATGAGGCTAACCCACCGTGTTTCTAGAACACCGTGACGATCTCTGAATAATATACGTGGGGCCAACCCACTATGGTTCTAGACCACTGAGATGAGTCACTGATAAGTATACATGGTCAAACCACCGTGGTCGCAGACCACCGTGACATAGTCACTCAATAGATACGTGGGGCTAGCCCACCGTGGTTCCAGACCACCGTGACAGAGTCACATAATCACACTTCCCCTTTTTATCTTTTCCCAAACGCCCATGCAACATATTGTCATACTGTAACGAATGCAACATACTTTCAATGTATAGCATATGATTAGTTTAAACGTACAATAATCTGCAAGTGACATAATAGCAGAACTTACTCGGTATCTCCAACCTTACCCAGAAGGGTATCTTGCCTATCTAATTAATCATTCAGCTTTCAGCCACCACAACCATTAACATGAATTAATTAACAAGTAAAGTGTGAGCACTACACACCTAATTACGCGTAAAATTAGACTCTCTACATCGATGCTATCATTAACAGGAACGACTGCGATTTACCCATCCCAAGCAGAAGTCGGCTCTTTGCCACAACCCGGCAGAAAGTCCCGAACCGTCGACACAGCACGTCTTTTAAACTTTGGAGCAGATATTACGAGTCCACTCTCCTCCCCGGCTTGACAGACACTTGCATCCATGAATAGACTTGGTCAGAGGTCAGAGAGAAACCTTTGATTGGCTAACCAAAAGATTAGATTAATACGAAGTATGAAGAAAGAGAGTCCAAACGTGTAAGACTAAAGAAACTCCTTACCTTAAGAAACCGAATTAAATGGTGGACTACAACACATTCAGCTACTTAGCCTCGATCGAAAAATTCGATTGAAGAGGAGACTCTCTCGCGGCCTAAGACTGCTAGTAGCAAAGAAAGATGAGAGAAACGAGTTACAACAATGGCATAATCTGCTTCGGCAGAGAACCCCAAAATCGATTTATGATAAAAGAAAGAGTGGACGACTTTCTTAGGAGAAGTAACGAGATGAGAAGAATGAGAAGTTCCTTACCTTAATCAGAGTGTAACCGAATGAAGTCCTAGTGTAACACCCCAAATACGGCCCATACGTTATGATCAAGTCTGATGTGTCACATGAGGAAAACGTATAAAATCCTTGTGATTCGTACTAAAATTGATATTGATTTTTTATAAACAAGAAAAAAAAATTGATTTGAGATATTTGATAAAATACAACTATTTTTGAGAGGTTGATTGATGGATCAAAAATCAAGGTAGTGAACTTTAAAACCATGACTTTTAGAAATGTCATCGATAATTTGAAAGAAAGTCCGAGTTAAAATCATTTGTAAAAGTTTATTATAAAATCCATTTGTTAATCAATTTTGGAAAACCTTTATTTAATTTTTTGGAAAATTCCCTTTTAAAACAATTTAAGCAAAATAATAAGTATATCAAACATAAAGCAAATAATAAAATACTCCAGAGGCCTATTACAACATAAACCCCAAAATAGTAAAGTGAACGAAAATAGAAATCTAAAGTTCAATATGAACCATTTTTGAAGTATGGCCTCCATTGAGACATCCATGGCCCAAGTCCACGTCACTGAGCATTACCTACAAGGCTTAAGAAAAAACAAGGGGTGAGTTACAAGAACTCAGTGCATAATCCCCTTACCATCATCCACTAGGTCGGAGCCCAATTAGAGCAATACTTTGGGCCTAAGCCCCTTTACAAAATAATGTATCAATTATATCATGAGAATGTAATGCAATTCCCGAACCAATCCCAATAATCCATCCACTACACACTACCCATACCAACCAATACACCTATGGGGATCAAGTCAACCCACCCCGCCAACACACCAATCGCAGGCATTTAGCCATTTATAACATATTTGATTCGTGGACAAGCCACCAGAATAACAGAATATACGTGGCATAACCACTATATAGATTATGGCAGAGCCACCAGAATGTCTCTTCAACATTTTCCCATCCCATGCAAAATTATGCATATATAACATACATAGTAATTGGTATTACAATTATAAACAACAATTAATAACTCAGAGATTCATTACAAAAAAATTGGCCCATTAACAATTTGCAAAATCGGCCCATTAGGGCAATATATCAAATCGGACCATTAAGGCAATCTTATCAAACCAGCCTATTAAGGCAATCTTATCAAATCATCCCATAGGGCATTTTCGTAATTCGGCCCATAAGGGCAATTTTGTAATTTGGCAATTGTACCCACTAAGGGTAATTCGGTAATCTCGCAACCCAGGGGTATTTTGGTAATTTCGTAACCTAGGCTTAACTACTAATTTGGGCATAAAAAATTTTAAACTGTCCATCTGCGTCGTACTAACTAAATTGACTATAACTTGAGTTAGGAATCTCGAAATCAAAATCCATAAATTTTCCTTGAAACTAGACTCATTTCTTACTACAATTTTTCAGAATTTTTGGCTTAACCATTTAGCACAGTTTACTCCTTAAATTTTCCCTTGTTTCACTGTCCAACTATTCTAACCTCTCTTACCCAAAATTCAAATATATCACTGTACGGTTTTCATATGTTGCTCCGCTTGTTTCTATTGAAAATAGACTCACTAAGGAATCTGTACATATAAATTATTCTTCAAAATTCACTTTGTACAATTTTAACCGATTTTTCCAAGTCAGAATAGGGAACCACGAAGTCAATTAGAACCAGTCTCACTAAAATTAAAATATCTCAGAATATAAAATTCCTTTTCCTTCTCTGTTTCTTCCATATAAAAACTTATTCACTTTATAATTCCCTTTCTCCTATTTTTCGTGATTTTTTAAAAACACATCATTATTTCTTACCAGAATTGTTTTATAACAAAATATTGTTACTACTACGAATATACGGACTCCCGAGTGATCACGGATGCCAGTTTTTGGTTTTCTTCGATATTTCGATCGAATCACAAAACATATCATACAAACTTTTAGAGAGATGTGAGATTACACACCATTTCAAACATGTTTTCAGAAGGTACGAGATTATACACCTTGATTACGAGTTGTGCTTTTTATAGATTTCAACACATATAATGATGGTTGATAGAAGGTTAGTCTCAACTTTGATAACCATAACTAAAAGCACTTTATTAGGCTAACTCCACTTACCACGAATGTGATCTCCCTCAAATGCACCAAGAATCGATCCTACCTTTTGGCTACTGAAATCCCGTCCTAACAATATTTGGTGAGCGAAAGAGTTGTTAGCAAATATCCCACATTTGGCCAAAACAAATCTTATAACAACGTTCTTACCCCACTTGCTTGATGAGTCGACGATAACGATTTGGTTAATACAAATCACTTGTGCCCCTTCACCTTGTTGAAAGTCCTAAGCCCAACGATGGCCATATCACAAAAAAGAATGTAACTCAGACCCAGCGAGGGAGAGAAAGAAGAACACACAATTATTAATAAAGAACTCGAATGAAACAAATTTATTGACAAAGAGAGAACTACTACTTACCGATTGTACTTATGGCTACAGGCGAATCAAATGTGATAGATTCGGCCTTCCCACTAAGAACATGATTGATCAAAGGAGTGAGTGTTAATATGGATGAGAAGAATGATAAAGAAGAAATGAAGGGTTCGGTTATAGAGGAAAATGAGCAATGATATTCGGCTATGGAGGATATGGATTTGAGAAGAAGAAGAAAGGGTTGGAAATTTTGTAAAAAGGAAAATAAGATACAAAAGAGTGTCTATGAGAATTCAGTTTTCCAAGGAAAACGAGTGAAACAATTTGGTCTCCAAGGCTTAGGTACTTTCGGTAACAAGGAAGAAAAGAAGAAACAAGAATGCACACTAAAGGCTTGAAAATTCGGCAAAGAGAAGATAATGAATTTTGGAGAGAAAAGAAAAATGACACAAAAGTTGCAAATAGGAATTTTAGCCAAAACAACACCAAAGCTTTTACCAATTGCCAAATAAAAATTCGGCTAAGCCCTCCCCATGCCAAGACAGTCGACATACATGACAATATTGGTCAAAAAAATTGGCCAACCACACTTTCCAAAACAATTTCCTTGAAAAAGGCCACATGTTCCCCTTACTTTCCCCTTTCTCTTGATTCCTTTCCTTACATTCTTCCTTTCCTTGTTTCTTTAGCCATCATACCATAATTAAAAAGTCCAACTTACCTTATTTATAAGCTTGGCCGACACTTAGGGAAAGGGTGCAAAAATAATAGTCAAAACTTGCACACAATGGGATTTGAACCTCTTCCCTCAAAGCCTTTCATGTGGTGCCATTTCCCATTTTCCATGTGCTCACTTATGCTAGAAATTTACTCATTTATCTCCATAAGCTTTGAGGTCACTTACTATCTCTTCTTAATAGGCTTAAACACAAAATTTTACTAAGGCCCAACTTGAACCCGGAACTTCATAGAAACCTCGTAACTTTCCAAAATTACTTTCTTAATAAGTCCAACTTGAATTAATGCCATTCTCTTGTTCTCAAAATTTTAAACACTCCTACGCCCAAGGCCCAATGGGCCCAATCCTACTAGGCCCAATTTCAGGATGTTACAATTCTACCCTCCTTAAAGAAATTTTGTCCTCAAAATTTCCAACCAACTACTAAACGCACCGCACAAGTCACACCACTATGCTTTCGCTGGACACTCTAATCTTAATAACACTAATGTACTTTTAACATAATCTTGAATCCTCTTTCGTACAACTAAACATCTAACCACTGAAGTAAGCCATTATCTACCACTTATACCTAAAATTTTCTTGCATTCAATCATCACGTCCAACCAAAGCATACCTGACTTGATGGTAATGAAACAATCCCGAACCTTATGCTCCTTAGACCCGTATCTCAAGCATGCTCCTGACTTCTTCCAGCATTCACCCGGATGATGCCTTCTGCCTTAACATGCTTTACGGAACGAGTCTACGACCCAAAAGAAGCTTGATCTATTTTCTTCTTACAGTCCACAAACCCAACTCGAAGTGCTTCACTAATTCCCTTAACCTCCTTCAATACCTTCTTAACTATCAGAGTCAGTTTATCAACCCCAACTCGTTCATGATATCCTGTCTCTACCACAAGCGATGCCAACGCCTCCCTTTCGAAAACATGCCTCAGTGCCGAAGATCTAGCCCTAACACCTCGACCTCTACCACGTCTACGTCCATCGCGTCCACGTCTTCTAGCGTTCATGTTTACTAAGTCGATTTAATCTAATTACGAGTTTTATGAATCAGCATACTATTTCAGTGTTTATTAGACAATGTTTTATGGAGTATAAAAAGTAAAGTTATTTTCACAAAACAAAGTTATTTTCACAAAACACATCCTATAGTCTCAATCTCTATAGTTTCAGTTCCTAAAACTAAAAGTTCTAGAGTATTCTATTTTACGGAATTTTTTTACCACAATACTAACACAATAATCTTAAAATAAAAACACATACTTACTTGACTTGGTGCTGGATACCCGAGGTGTCATACTTCCATCAACACATGCATTTATAATTAAAAATTTTAAATAGTCTTGGGAAAACATTTTTGAACCGAAACCACAGCCGAGTTTTGAAATTGGGCTCTGATACCATAAAATGTAACACCCTAAACTCTGCCCATGCGTTATGACCCAATTTGATGTGTCACATGAGGAAAACGTATAAAATCCTTATGATTCATACTAAAATAGATATTGATTTGTTATAAACAAGAAAACAAATTTGATTTGAAATATTTGATAAAATACAGCTATTTTTGAGAGGTTGATTGATGGATCAAAAATCAAGGTAGTGAACTTTAAAACCGTGACTTTTAGAAATATCATCAATATTTTGAAAGAAAGTTCGAGTTAAAATCATTTGTAAAAGTTTATTATAAAATCCATTTGTTAATCGATATTGGAAAACCTTTATTTAATTTTTTTAGAAAATTCCCTTTTAAAACAATTTAAGCAAAATAATAAGTATATCAAAGATAAAGCAAATAATAAAATACTCTAGAGGCCTTATTACAACATAAAACCCAAAATAGTAAAGTGAACGAAAATAGAAATCTAAAGTTCAATATGAACCATTTCTAAAGTATGGCCTCCATCGAGACATCCATGGCCCAAGTCCACGTCACTGAGTATTACCTACAAGGGTTAAGAAAAAAGGGGGGTGCGTTACAAGAACTCAGTGCATAATCCCCTTACCATCATCCACTAGGTCAAGCCCAATTAGTAATACTTTGGGCCTAAGCCCCTTTACAAAATAATGTATCAATTATATCATGAGAATGTAATGCAATTCCCAAACCAATCCTAATAATCCATCCGCTACACACCACCCGTACCAACCAACACACCTGTGGGGATCAAGTCAACCCATCCCGCCAACACACCAATCGCTAGCATTTAGCCATTTATAACATATTTGATTCGTGGACAAGCCACCAGAATAATAGAATATACGTGGCATAACCACTATCTGATTGTGGCGAGCCACCAAAATATGTGGCGAGCCACGAACTTCTCTTCAACATTTTCCCATCCCAAGCAAAATTATGCATATGTAACATACATAGTAATTGGTATTACAATTATAAACAACAATTAATAACTCAGAGATTCATTATAAACAATTTGGCCCATTAACACTTTGCAAAATCGTCTCATTAGGGCAATATATCAAATCGGCCCATTAAAGCAATCTTATCAAACCAGTCCATTAAGGCAATCTTAGCAAATCACCCATTAAGGCAATCTTATCAAATCAGCCCATAGGGGCATTTTCGTAATTAGGCCCATAAGGGCAATTTTGTAATTCGGCAATCGTACCCATTAAGGGTAATTCGATAATCTCGCAACCCAGGGGTATTTTGGTAATTTACCCTCCAAGGGTATTTTGGTAATTTCGTAACCTAGGCTTAACTACTAATTTGGGCATGAAAAAAATTTTAAACTGTCCATCTGCATCGTACTAACTATATTGACTATAACTCGAGTTAGGAATCTCGAAATCTAAATCCGTAAATTTTCCTTGAAACTAGACTCATACATCTTCTTACTACAATTTTCCAGAATTTTTGGCTTAACCAATTAGTGCAGTTTATTCCTTAAATTTCCCTTGTTTCACTGTCTAATGATTCTGACCTCTCGTACCCAAAATTCAAATATCTCACTGTACGGTTTTCATATGTTGCTCCCACCTGTTTCTATTGAAAATAGACTCACTAAGGAATCTGTACATATAAATTATTCCTTATAATTCACTTTGTACAATTTTAACCGGTTTTTCCAATATAGAACAAGGAACCACGAAGTCAATCAGAACTAGTCTACTAAAATTAAAATATCTCAGAATATAAAATTGTTTTTCCTTCTCCGTTTCTTCCATATCAAAATAAACACAGAAATTTTAAATTTGATATCTTATTCACTTTATAATTCCCTTTCTCCTATTTTTCGTGATTTTTCAAAAACACGTCACTATTTCTAATCGAAACTATTTTATTACAAAATATGGTTACTACTACGACTATACGCACTCCCGAGTGATCATGGATGCCGGTTTCTAGTTTTCTTCGGTATTTCGATCGAATCACAAAACATATCATACAAATTTTCAGAGAGATGTGAGATTACACACCATTTCAAACATGTTTTCGGAAGGTACAGGATTACACACCTTGATTACGAGTTGTGCTTTCTACCAATTTCAACACCTATAATGATGGTTGATAGAAAGTTAGTCTCAACTTTGATAATTGTAACTAGAAACACTTTATTAGGGTAACTCCACTTACCACGAATGTGATCTCCCTCAATGCACCAAGAATCGATCCTACCCTTTGGCAACTGAAATCCCGTCCTAACAATATTTGGTGAGCGAAAGAGTTGTTAGCAAATATCCCACCTTTGGCCAAAACAAATCTTATAACAACGTTTTTACCCCACTTGCTTGGTCGACGATAAAAATTTGGTTAATACAAATCACTTGTGCTCCTTCACCTTGTTGAAAGTCCTAAGCCTAACGATGGCCATATCACAGAAAAGAATGTAACTCAGACCCAACGAGGGAGACAAAGAAGAACTCACGATTATTAATGAAGAACTCGAATGAAATAAATTTATTGACAAAGAGAGAACTACTACTTACCGATTGTACTTATGGCTACGGGCGAATCAAATGTGATAGTTTTGGCCTTCCCACTTAGCACACGATTGATCAAAGGAGTGAGTGTTAATACGGATGAGAAGAACGATAAAGAAGAAATGAAGGGTTCGGTTATAGAGGAAAATGAGCAATGATATTCGGCTATGGAGGATATGGATTTGAGAAGAAAAAGAAAGGGTTGGAAATTTTGTAAAAAGGAAAATAAGATACAAAGGGGTGTTTATGAGAATTCAATTTTCCAAGGAAAACGAGTGAAACAATTTGGTCTCCAAGGCTTAGGTACTTTCGGCAACAAGGAAGAAAAGAAGAAACAAGAATGCACACTAAAGGCTTGAAAAAGATAATGAATTTTGGAGAGAAAAGAAAAATGACACAAAAGTTGCAAATAGGAATTTTGGCCAAAACAACACCAAAGCTTTTACCAATTGCCAAAGAAAAATTCGGCTAAGCCCTCCCCATGCCAAAACCGTCCACATACATGACAATATTGGTCAAAAAAATTGGCCAACCACACTTTCCAAAATAATTTCCTTGAAAAAGGCTACATGTTCCCCTTACTTTCCCCTTTCTCTTGATTTCTTTCCTTACCTTCTTCCTTTCCTTGTTTCTTTAGCCATCATACCATAATTAAAAAGTCCAACTTACCTTATTTACAAGCTTGGCCGACACTTAGGGAAAGGGTGCAAAAATAATAGTCAAAATTTGCACACAATGGGATTTGAACCTCTTCCCTCAAAGCCTTTCATGTGGCGCCATTTCCCCTTTGCCATATGCTCACTTATGCTAGCAATTTACTCATGTATTTCCATAAGCTTTGAGGTCACTTACTATCTCTTCTTAATAGGCTTAAACACAAAATTTTACTAAGGCCCAACTTGAACCCGAACTTCATAGAAACCTCGTAACTTTCCAAAATTACTTTCTTAATAAGTCCAACTTGAATTAATGCCATTCTCTTGTTCTCAAAATTTAAAACACTCTTGCGCCCAAGGCCTAATGGGCCCAATCCTACTAGGCCCAATTTTGGGATGTTACACCTAGAGGATTCGACAGAAGCAGACAATACCAAGAAGGTTGTAATATCCTAAAATTTGAGTATCTTTTGTGTTGGCATGGGTATGAATTTTTTTGTGTGTTAGCATAGTCTTGTGAAGGCTTGATTTTATTTAGGAAGCTAGAATAATTTTTAGTATGGTTTATTTAATGAAGTGGATTAAGTGAGTTTGACACTTAAGATAATTTAAGTGTTAAACTAAAGCACAAGAGGAATAAGTGGCAAGATGGTTAAGGCTCTTGAAAGGGTGCTTGAGGTTAGTGGTTCGAGTATCAAAGATAGCATTTTGAGGATTTTTATTTCATCATAGCATTTATGGACGGTCAACCTATGTTTATGATAGATTGGACTTTCATCTTTTGGTAAGTTGAATTTTGGTTTAAGGAAAGCATGAATTTGAGGATAAGATTCTTAAGGTTAAGGAAGGTTGGGGAGACATAAGGCTAGACTTTAGGATGATGTTTTGGAAAATTTTCCTAGCCTTTAGTGCATGTATGTGGACGACATGTATGGCTAGGGGGTCGCCAAATTTTGATAGGAGGTTTGGGGGGGGATAGTTGGTCAACCTTTGCTTTTTGTGCATCTTTTGTATTGTTTTCTTTCTCTCCAAAAACTTCTCCTTTGGCCGAAAGTACCTAAGCACTTTTGTGCAAATTTTGCTTGTGTTTTAGCCTTCATTTTGTTGAACCAAAAATGCTATTCTCTTCTTTTCATTTTTTTTCTCTTGAAACCGAAATAACTTATGAATTTTTGTGCACTTTTCTTTTAGGCAATTAGGTGTTGGCCGAATCTCATCTCTCCCACATCTCTCTTTTCTTTGTCTTCTTTAACATTGGTTCATAATCACATTTCTCCTACACTCTCTTGGCCGAATCTTTCTTTTTCTCAATACCATTTCTTTTCCATTTGTTCAAAGATAAAACATCTACTTCCATTCTATTTTTTCTTTTCTTTTTCACTTCACCATAGCCGAATCTTCTACTTCCTTTTAGTATTATTTTGGCCGAATATTCAAGGGTAGACTCTCCTTGGTTTTCTTCTATCGATTTTGGATAAAAAGGGGTAAGTGTTCATGGATGTTTTTCTTCTTTTTCTTTCTCGTTTCTATGATGTTTTCTTGTGGACAAAGGCCGAACCTTTGGGCATTGTTTTGCAAGGTTCTAACCATTTTTAGGATTCGATTATTCTCTTAGGCTCATTGGGATTTCGGAAGCAATCGATTTAAGCCATTCCTTTATCAAATCGAAGTTGGTAAGTCAAGTGGTAAGGATTCTATACTCTTAAGTTGGTTGAGGAAGCCTAAGGTTATTTGGATTTAAGATATGTTGTTGGCCGAATGGTTTTCATTAAAATATTGTGATATGGCCGATTGTAGGACAAGGATCTAGTACGGTGGATCGGATCTTCGAAAGTTAGTTTTGCTTTGGTGAAAGGTGTGTGTGTGCATCTTACACACTTTATAACTTGGTTTATATATATATGTATTTATGTGTATTATAACTAATCATATTATGAAAGTGGGGAAAAACGATGAGATTTGGATATGATGCCATGATGGTATGAATGATGATTCGGATAAGTCCGTTTCAATATGTTGTTAATACATGTGGATTGAAATCATGATCTATGATTTATGGTATTTGATATATGATTCATATTAAAATGTATTAACATGATTTGGTTATCTATTGCATTGGTATGGACAATATGAGAGGAGGGGGAAGATTGTGACTTCGGTCACTAGTGATTTGGTATCACATTTGTGTCTTCGGACACCAGAGGTTTGGTATCTCCAGTGATTTGGTATCACATTTGTGTCTTCGGACACCAGAGGTTTGGCACCTCATAGCGTCTCGTCCCTGTGGTTAATACCACCGTGGGTTGGCCCCACTTTTGAGATATGGGATCGTCGCTAGTGATTTGGTATCACACGTGGGTTGGCCCCACAGATGGATTATTCGTGACTTTGGTCACCAGTGATTTGGTATCACATTTATATCGTGACTTCGGTCACCAGTGGTTTGGCACCACCAGTGGTTTGGTACCACACGGGGTAGAAAAGGAGTTATGGATGGCTAGGTTGGGTGCATTATACATATATGTTGCTTTTTTGTAATTTGTGTAAGTATGTGGTATTTACTTGGGAGTGGGAATACGCACTAAGTCTTGGTGACTCACCTTCTCCCTTATCCTTTCAGGTGATTCGTGAGATCGCGGATGATGAGCCGGATGAACTCGATGAGGCCATGCAATAAAAGTTGGTTTTATATGAACTTCCATTTGGGTATTTTATTTTAATTTGGTTTTTCATATTTTATGGATTTGTAATAAGGCCTGTTTAATTATGTTTTGGATTATTTTTATATTTTGAATATGTTTAAAATATGGCTTATAATTACTTGGTTAATTTAATAATTGAGCCCAAAGTTTTCTAAATTAAAAACTCGCAACGGTTTTAAAAATCTTACCATCGGGTAGTTCAATAGTAAAATTTCAAGTTAAATGTTTTCAACAAATTAAGTGATTTCCAAAATTCAAGTTTCTATACTCAATTGCAAACGGATTTTCAAAATAATATTTCAAATTTTCTTAAAAAGATATAAATGTTTTCTATCCTATGATTTATCAACTAAGTTATTAAAAGTTTTATGTAATTTCAAAGTAAATCTTCAGTTTTAACTTATTAAACATGTAAATTCTACAAATATGGAATTTCAAAGAGTTTTCACAAAATTTAATTGTTAATTGATTCTTTCAAAATATTTTCCTCGGTGACATACAGATTCGGTTAGTATGCGTATTGACCGGGTTTGTGGTGTTACAAAGGTTTCGGCTCACTCTCAAAACAAGAGGAAAGAAACAAAAAGGGGATGAGCATTGAGGTTCGGTCAGAAAAAGAAGACAAAAGGAGTAGCAGAAGAAGAAATAGGGGGTTTCGACTTTTGAAGAAGAAGTAAGAAAAGGTGGAAGAGATGAATAGAGAGAACCAAATATACGGCTGAGGGTTGGGAGAGGGTTTGGCTTAAAAATAAAGGAAATAGAAAGAAAAAAATGGTTACACAACTTTCAGCTAGTTTGAAAGAAGCAAAAGTGATGAACAGAAAAAGCTGACAATTTCGGCATAGAGAGGAATAGGGAAACCGAATAAGAGAAAAGAAGAATTCAAGGAGACTAGCAAAAATCAGCACTTACCTCCCTTAATGACCGAATATGTTATAATGAAAAGAAATAGTTGCCTAAGACCTATAGAATTTTGGCACACCACCTATGCTAGCACTAAACCGAATTCTCCCCCTCCTCAAGCTTCCCACATTCGGCCAACACCTCCACCATGGCCACATTCCTTGATTTCCTCCTACTTCCACTCCCCAACATCCATTTGAATTGGTTTGACCAATTCAAACTCCACAAGCCCCTCATGTCCACACATTTGAACACATTGACCCATTCAACCAACAACCTTGAAGAGCCCCTGTCGAATCCACCTTCTCCCCATCCAGGTGCCAAAAAATAAAGCTTCATAATGAGGCTTATGGGATTTGAAAAATGCCACCTCCACCTAGACACAAGCTTCTTTGTGTCACCAATTGCACACAAGTAGACTTAAGGCCTGCTCCTACCAGTTTCCTCCCTAAAGTGCCCAAAAACAAAATTTTTACCAAGGCCATGGCTTGACCACGAGCCTTCTCAGGACCCCCAAACACACCAAATTAACAAGCAAAACAAGCCAAACACAGAAAACATAAAATACAGAACCCCTAATCTAGGATGTTACAGTTCTACCCCCTTAAAGAAATTTCGACCTCAAAATTTACTTGATCAAAATAGATCAGGATATTGTTGTCGCATCACCTCTTCTATCTCTTACGTGGCTTCCTCTAAACCATGATTCCACCACAAAATTTTCACTAACGGAACTATCTTCCTTCTCAAAACTTTCACATCTCGATCTAAGATCTGAACAGGTTCTTCCTCAAAAGATAAATCAGGTCTTATTTCAATTTCTTTCACTGGCACTATGTGGGATGAATCTGAATGATAGCGCCTGAACATCGAGACATGGAACACATTATGTACCTGCCTCAACTCCGAGGGTAACTCGAGCTGATAAGATACTGGTCCCACACGTTTCATCACTCGATAAGTCTTGATGAATATGGGGCTCAACTTGCCCTTACGTCCAAACCTCAGAACCCTCTTCCAAGGTGAAACTTTCAGAAAAAACCGATCACCCACTAAGAACTCTATATCCTTACGCTTCAGATCTACATACAATTTCTTCCTGTCGGAAGCTTCCTTTTATCGAGCCAAAATCAACTTTTCCTCTGTTTCAAAAACCAATTCGAGACCCAACAACTGTCGCTCACCCAACTCTATCAGTAGGTAGGGGTACGACACTTACGACCACACAACGCTTCATAGAGTGCCATCTGAATACTGGATTGATAGCTATTGTTGTATGTGAATTCTGCTAATGGTAAGAAATCTTCCCAACTGCCCCTGAAGTCAATTATACAGCCTCTCAACATGTCTTTCAAGATTCAAATTACCCTCTTAGACTGACCATCAGTCTATGGATGAAATGCCGTGCTGAAATCCAATCTTGTACCCAACGCTTGATGTAACGCCTTCCAGAATCGCGACGTAAACCTAGGGTCTCTGTCTGATATGATAGACACTAGTACCCCATGTAACCTCACAATCTCTACTACATACAGCTTGGCTAACTTCTGAAGTGAATAATCAACTCGAATCGATATGAAGTGAGCGGACTTCGTCAACCGGTCGACAATTACCCACACCGAATCTTTCTTAGTAGGCATAAGAGGTAGTCTACTAACAAAATCCATCGTTATTTTCTCCCATTTCCACAATGGAATCTTCACTGGCTTTAACAATTCTAAAGGTAACTGATGTTCTGCCTTCATCTGCTGACACGTTAAGCACCTACTCACAAACTTGGTAACTTCTCGCTTCAACCCTGGCCACCAAAACTATTCCCACAAATCTCGGTACATCTTACTCCCACCAGGATGCATAGCGTATGGGCTACTATGCGCTTCATGCAGAATCTTCTACCTTAACTCAGAATCCTTTGGCATACAAGCCTTTCCACGAAAGTACAATACCCCATCACTATTCAAACTAAAATCTCATATCTCACCACCTTCCACTAGCTGGAATTTAGAACTTAATGATTCATCCGGCAACTGTTACTCTTTAACCTGACTTATCCATGTAGGCTTCACTTGAAGTTCAGCTAACAAACTCCCATCCTCATACAAACTGATATGAGCAAACATTGCCCTCAAGTCTGATATTACCTTACGGCTCAACGTATCCGCCACTACATTAGCTTTACCCAGGTGATACTCAATTGAGTAGTCATAATCTTTCAACAATTCAATCCACATCTGCTGCCTTAAATTTAGCTCCTTCTAGGTAAGGAGATATTTTAGGTTCTTGTGATCTGTGTAAATAATCGACTTCTCTCCATACAAGTAGTGTCTCCAGATCTTCAAAGTGAACACTACCGCAACTAGCTCCAAATCATGCGTGGGATAGTTCACTTCATGTGGTCTCAAATGCCGAGACACGTACGCTACTACTTTCCCCTCTTGTATCAACACACACCCTAGTCTTGTGTGCGATGCATCATAATAAATGACAAACTCCTTCCCAGCCCCAGGCTGAATCAACATTGGTGTCTCCATAAAATTCCTCTTCAATTTCTCAAAGCTTTCCTGCTGCTTATCTGTCCGGACAAAGGGTATCACTTTCCATAATAACTTGGTTAAAGGTGCAGCTATCAATGAGAATCCATCAACAAACCTTCTGTAGTATGCAGCTAACCCAAGTAAACTTCGAATCTCTACTACTGACTTTGGTGGTTTCCAATCTAGAACAGCTTCAATCTTTCGGGGATCCATCCTAATCCCCTCAGCAGACACAACGTGCCCCAGAAAAGTAACTTCTCTCAATCCAAAATTCACACTTCTGAACTTGGCATACAGCTGCTTCTCTCTCAAAATCTTCAGAACCACTCAAAGTTGCGAATCATGTTCCTCTTTCATCCTTGAATAAACCAAGATATCGTCTATGAACACTACGACAAATCGATCCATATAGGGTTGGAATACTCGGTTCATCATATCCATAAACGCAGCTGGTGCATTCGTCAACCCAAACAACATCACTAAGAACTCATAATGACCGTAACGGGTTTGAAAAGCTGTCTTATGAATATCTGTCTCCTTGACCTTAAGCTGATGATAGCCTGACCTCAAGTCTATCTTTGAGAAGACCGAAGCGCCTCGCAGTTGATCGAACAGATCATCAATCCTAGGCAACGAGTACTTGTTATTAATCGTCAATTTGTTCAATTACCTGTAATCAATACACATCCTCATCGATCCATCCTTTTTCTTAACGAATAACACTGGCGCTCCGCATGTAACACACTTGGTCGGATAAAACCCCGATCCAACAGTTCCTAATCTAAGCTTTAAGTTCTACCAGCTCCTCTGGCGCCATTCTATATGGGGCAATGAACACTAGAGCTGTCCCCAGAAGAAGATCAATACTAAACTCCACCTCACGATCTGGAGGTAATCCTGAAAGCTCTTCTAGGAAAACATCAGAGAGTTCCTTCACCGTCCTAACATCTCTTACAGACAACTCCTTGGCTTCCAAAGCACAGACAAAAGCTAAAAATGCCTCACGCCCTTTTCGTACCATCCTTTCGGCCTTCAGGGCAGACACGACATTGGACAGGTAATTCCTTCTTTCGCCTATCACCAGCACCTATTTATCCTCGGGAGTTTTCAACACGATGCGCTTAGTAGCACAATCCAAGTTCGCTCGATACATAACTAACCAGTCCATGCCTAAGATCAAATCGAACTCGTTGAACAGAAATTCCCTCAAGTCAGCTGGGAAAACCATCCCTTGAACCTCTAAAGGCACCTTTCTAAAGAGTTTGTTTACCACTACAGATTGTCTCAAAGGGCTAATCACAGCCACCTCTCGAGAAGCAATCTTAGATTCTATGTTCAAAGTTCTAGACACAGTACTAGCAACATACGAATGTGTAGACCCAACATCTATCAGTGCTAAAAAGGGCAAACCAAAAATAAAGAACATACCAGTTATGATGTCTGGTGCATTGCTCTCCTCTCGGCATCTGGCTGTATAAACCAACCCAGGCTATCTCGCATCTGTATTGCCAGCACCTCTGCCCGGTGCTCTACGCCCTCGACCATAACCATTTCCTCCTCTGGTAGAACCACGACCTCTCAGCGGTTGCTGTCCACCTCTTCTAGACTATACATAACCCTGACCAACTGGTTGTGCCCTGTTTGGCTCCTGTGGAGAGTCCCTTACCAAATGACCTACAGATCCACACCTGAAGCATTCTCTGTTTCTTGCCCAACACTCCGCTGAATAGAATCCACCACATCTAGCACACTGCTGAGTCCAAGCAACAGCAACAGGCCTCGTAACTTGACCCGGCCCATCAACCTAGGCCTCTTTTGGAAATTCCCAACAGATCCTGACGATCCAAAACTCTTTTTATTCCTACCCCTAGCTTTATCCTGATTCTGTCTTTTAGTCGCTTTACCTCTTCAGCTATCTTTTCCTTCTCAACCAGAATAGCAAACTCCCTTTACCGTTGTAGAGCTATCAGTACTCGCAACTCGTCCTTTAGACCATCCTCAAATCGAACACAACGTTCATGATCTGTCGCAACAATACCCCGAGCATAATGACTTAAACGCAAGAATTCTGCCTCATATTTGGCCACTGACTTATTCCCCTGGACCAAGTTTAGAAACACCTTCCTCTGAGCGTTCACATAGCTCGACCCAATATACTTCCCTTGGAATGCTGACTTAAAGAAGTCCCAGGTAATACGATCCGCTGATGTACCCTCTCTTACGGTGAGCCACCATTGGTATGCCTCATCTCGAAGAAGAGACACTACTCCTTTCAACTTCTCTTCCACGGTACAGTCAAGATCGTCCATAATCCGCTCGACCGCCTCCAGCCAGTACTCAGCTACGGTATGTGCTACACCAGAAATACCCCTGAATATCTCAGCCCCATTAGCTCGGAGTCGCTCCAAAATAGATTTTCAAGCCACTGATCCCATGCTCGCTCCAACAACCCATTCTAAGACACACAACATAGCTTGAGACACAGCATCGTCTCCACCAGTTTGGTCCTGAAATCCCGTTTCCACAATTGGTGATGTTGGCACTTCACCTTCCGACCTATGCCCTAATTTTGAGGGTTAAGCCTCAACACCCCGGACTCTACCCCGATCGCGCACAACACGTCCACGTCCTCTAGCACTCATGACTATCGATTTGACTTAATCTAATTACGAGTTTTTTGAATTAGTATTTCTTCCACTGTTTATTACCTAACAGTCTTATGAAATTAGCATTAGAAGTAGATTTTAGCAGGAAATATTCCTAAGGGTCTCTATTCTTAGAGTTGTATTTCTTGAAACTATCCATCACAACCTTTCATAAAGCTTCAAGCAATAATTAGGGAACTTACCGTGCGAATTGGTACCAGAGACTCGGGTGCCATACCTCCAGAAAACATGCAATTTCTAACCAGATATATTTTTTTCTTCAAACCAACTTTTGAAAATGTTTTGAACCCTAAACCACAGCTGAGTTTTGTAAACTTGGCTCTGACACCATAATTATGACACTCCAAACTCGATCAACAGGTTACAACCAAATCTAGTTTGTTACAAGAAAGGTAGTTCTAAAATTTTTATCGAAATATCGTAGTTTGAGAAAAACTCTTCGTTTAGTGATTTCAATTTGAGGAAAATTAAATATTTTGTTTGTGTCTATCTTACCAACTTCCGATTAACATATCCCAGAGTTGACAATGAGATAATTTTGGAAAAAAAACCCACTTAGGAGATTTCAGAAGTGTGACAGTGGGAAGACTATGTTGCAATTTAATAAAATCTTCACATTAATAGTTTATTCGCATGTCATCTTTTATTAACACCTTGAAAACTATTTTTATGTGATTTTAATTTTCAGAAAAACCCCATATTTGACAATTTTATAAAATGTGCATTATCAACATTAAATCAAAACCCAAATTAAAGTTATAGCGGCCTTATTACATAATAAAATCCCAAATTAAAATAAGTTAAAATAAAAGAAACGAGTTTACGAGAAAATTATTGCATGGCCACCTCAAGTCCGCCTAGGCTCCAAATCTGCAATCTAGCGATTACCTGTAAATTAAGCAGAGGGGTGAGTCACCAAGACTCAGTGTGTAATTCCCTATATAACGCAATCAGCTTTAAGCCCACATAGGCCCATCGGGCCTTAACCCACACAATAAAGCAAAATAATCATGCACGCAATGCAGCCCAATCCCAACCTAGTTTTCCATCCTCTAGGTCACCTAAATCATC
The DNA here is from genome assembly GCA_025506655.1 of Gossypium rotundifolium. Taxonomy (NCBI): domain Eukaryota; kingdom Viridiplantae; phylum Streptophyta; class Magnoliopsida; order Malvales; family Malvaceae; genus Gossypium; species Gossypium rotundifolium. The sequence continues at coordinate 43,887,748 of CP106725.1, read as the reverse complement.
CAATCACCCATGGCATTATGCCATCGTGGTCCCAGACCACTTGTGACAGAGCCACAGAATATATATAAACATGGGGCCAACCCACCGTGGTTCCAGACCACCGTGATGATCTCTGAATAATATACATGGGGCCAACCCACTGTGGTTCTAGACCACTGAGATGAGTCACTGATAAGTATATGTGGTTTCAAACCACCGTGTTCGCAAACCACCGTGACATAGTCACTCAATAGATACGTAGGGCCAACCCACCGTGGTTCTAGGCCACCGTGACAGAGTCACATAATCACACTTCCCCTTTTTATTATTTCCCAAACACCCATACAACATATTGTCATATTGTAATGAATGCAACATAATTTCAATGTATAGCATATGATTAGTTTAAACATACAATAATCTGCAAGTGACAAAATAGCGAAACTTACCCAGTGTCTCCAACCTTACCCACAAGGGTATCTCGCCTATCTAATCAATCATTTCGGCTTTCAGCCACCACAATCATTAACATGAATTAATTAACAAGTAAAGTGTGAGCACTACACACCTAATTACGCGTAAAACTAGACTCTCTTCGTCGATGCTCTCATTAATAGGAACGAATGCGATTTGCCTATCCCAAGTAAAAGTCGACTCTCTGCCATAACCTGATAGAAAGTCCTGAACCGCTGACACAGCACGTCTTTTAAACTTGGGAGTAGAGATTACAGGTCCACTCTCCTCCCCGGCTTGATCGACATTTGCATCCATGAATAGACTTGATCAGAGGTCAGAGAAAAACCTTTGATTGGCTAACCAAATGATTCGATTAATATGGAGTATGAAGGAAGAGAGTCCAAACATGTAAGACTAAGGAAACTCCTTACCTTAAGAAACCGAATGGAATGGTGGACTACAACACGTTCGGCTACTGAGCCTTGATCGATAAAACTGATTGAAGAGGAGCCTCTCCTGCGGCCCAGACTCCTAGCACCTTGCTTCCAGATATGCAACTAGTAGCAAAGAAAGATGAGAGAAATGAGTTACAACGATGGCATAATCTACTTCGGTAGAGAACCCCAAAATCGATTTATGATAAAAGAAAGAGTGGACAACTTCCTTAAGAGATGTAACGAGATGAGAAGAATGAGAAGTTCCTTACCTTAATCAAAGTGTAACCGAATGAAGTCCTAGGGGATTTGGCAGAAGCAGACAATGCCAAGAAGATTTCGGCTCACTCCCAAAATAAGAGGAAAGAAACAAAAAGGGGACGAGCACTAAGGTTCGGTTAGAAAAAGAAGATAGAAAGAGTAGCAGAAGAAGAAGTAAAGGGTTTCGACTTTTAAAGAAGAAGTAAGAAAAGGTGGAAGAGATGAATAGAGGAAACCAAATATACGGCTGAGGGTTGGGAGAGGGTTCAGCTTAGGAATAAAGGAAATAGAAACAAAAGAAGAAGAAAAAAAGTGGTCACACAACTTTCGGAAAAAAAGTGGTCACACAACTTTTGGCTAGTGTCAAATAAGCAAAAGAGATGAACAGAAGAAGCTGACGTTCCTTCTTTTGAGTCTACGCACTTTTGCTTAGTATGTTGTTTATATGCTTGTTAATTTAGTTTAATGGATCTTCTCATAGGTAGCTGCCTGTAATTAGCGACCTTCCTCTTTTTTACAAGCATGAGTAGGATGATCGCTGTAAAACAGTCTAGTTTTAATATTTATAAAAGAGTGATTCAACCTATAGACTGACTGCGACAACGATAGAGGCAAGCGCACCTATCGAACAGTAGTATAGCTCAGGCAAGAATATCTTATCAAACCCAAGGAACCTAAAAGTACTACTACTCACTTTATTTCTATTATTTAGCCTAAAATATGGAGTGATTGGTTTATTAGTCTAAAACAAATGAAATACTTAAACTTAAATACAAAGATAAAAGAACAAAACTTTGGAAAAAGACTTTGAAGAAAACTCAATTGATAAAGACGATACCTTCGGGAAGAATCCACCTATGACTTCACTTATTATCTACCTTTTCAATTCATATGATTTCTTTACTTAGCTTGATCCGTGAGACTCCCTAACCTATATTAACCCTTCTCTCGAAGTGAATAACGTCTAACCTTAGGTTAATTAGTGGAACTCTTGTTCTCTTATAATAACCCCCTAAGGAAGTAGGACTCCCATATTAGGTTTCACCCTAATCTGACAAAATCTCGTAACCCTATCTCTAGATGCCCGATCAACTCTGCTTAATTATGCTAGATTTACTCTTAGGCAGGGTCTATTCCTTCTCTACCTAAGCACATCAAATAAAGCTAAACAACATAATTAAGAACAAACTAAGTATTTATCATATAAATTGAAAGAATTAAATAACAAAATCCATCATAAGTTTCATCCCCTTCAGGTATCTGAAGGGTTTAGTTCATAATTAAACAAGAAAACATCTCAAGAGAAAAGATAAAACAAAACATAGGAAATCCTTAAAACCCCCTGAAGGAATTGAAGAGGAGATCATCCGTCTTGAGTAGAATTCTGACTCTTCGAGATAGATCAATTGGCTATCTTTGAGACAATCCCTAAACGAGAAAGGCTTGGCAGAAAACTCTGCTCAATGATCGACCTGTTTCAGCTTCTACCGAACTCCCCTTCCAAGTTGCTTCCTAAGGTGTTTATATAGAATTTGTGATGCCTTACTTGGCCCATAAGTATCCTAATTTAAGTCTAATTCCTAATGGGGTGTTTGAATAGGCTTTAGAATGTGTTTCTTTACCTCCAAGTATCATTTCCTGAATGAAATTGCTCTTTCCTGCGGTAGGGGCACGATCAAGGCACGCCCATGTAAGTTGTGGTCCAGCCCGTGTCTCCATTCTATCGATTTAGGCACAGCTATGACACGCCCGTGCAATATCTGGGTAGAGGCCGTGCTTTGGGTCTACCAATTGGGGCACGACTGTGTACATCGAGGTCAGGCCGTGTTGGGCTTTTTATCGGTGAGGCACGATCGTGTAAATCAGGGTGTGACCGTGTGCAATCTAAATATTGGGGCACGGCCGTGTGGCATGAAGTCCAGGCCGTGCCGACTTCTTGGGTTGGCCCACTTTGGTCCATTTTAAACCTGTTTTGCGTCCTTTTTATCCTTGGGTGCTTTCCTGAGTATAAGACATGAAAAGAAAGGATGAAGAGCACCTTTTTACATTAATTAAGAATAAATTCATCCAAAAGCATACTAAATGTGGGATTAAAATATGTTACTTTTACGGTTTATCAAATACCCCCACACTTAAGCTTTTGCTTGTCCTCAAGAAAAATTCTCAATTTATAATTAAAACGAACTTTCCAAAATTCATAATTCCCATTGGCAATGCCTCATCATAATTCATAGATAATTTATACATGGATCATTTAGCTCGAAGTGCCCTAAAGATTCAAACGAGATAAGTCATAATTTTGTAGCATGAAAACATAGGTGTCTCCCCTTATTTAAATAATTACATTTGATTCAAAACCGAAAAGGATTGACATCTTCACTAAAGATTCACTCAAAGTACTCAAAGTGTTTAAGGATCAAGAAAAAGCACTCAAAAGTCAAACCTGAAAAGTTAATCCCATAGGCTTACCTGAAAATCAAATCTCCACCACTATATATGAGATGATAAATAGATCAAAAGATCTTTATTAGGGTTTTAACGGGGCTTGAGTTAAAAGGTGTGGATAAAGGCTAAATTAGGGGGTTAAAATCGAGATTGAATTGACTAATTACCTAATCTAAAAATAATGAACTAAATATGAATATTTACATCGAATGAAAAGTAATAATACCACTATTGATAATTACTCTATAATAAAGAGTATTTTCTTCACTTTAAAATTTGATAATACTTTAATACGAGTTTTTTCTTCAACAATTGGAGTTTAATTGCTCTAAGCTCTTTTATACTACTAATATTGAATAAACTTGGATTTTCTTTTAAGAACAAACTAAGAAAAACTTAATAGAAGGAACTTTGATAATTGAAATAACCTAATTTAGCAATTGATCAAGTCAATTCTCGATAGAGGGGTAGTCAAAAGAATGTTGATAACAAATACAAAGAGATTTTGGGTTAATATTAGTGGGTGAGTCAATAAAAAGGTTGTTAGGATTCAACGGGGTTCACTAGGAGTTATTTATTTAGGTAGGCTTTTTAGTGGAGTGAACGAGTTAAAACCTAGGTGCCTTTATCATCTCAGTATATCAAATCATTATTGTGGTCTCGACATGCATAAACGAGGCAAGTTCTAGAATAACAGTTCAAAGTTGACACACTCATAATCAATAAAAGTGAGCATGAAAAATAATATATGCTCTATAAGGCTCAATATCTCACAGAAATTATGGGTGTTTTTGACATCAATCCCTATAGATTTCAAATTTCAAAGTAATACTCATATTTAGTTCAACAACCTATTAATTTTTATTTTTGAAAAATAGACTTATCATACTTGATTCTCTAGTATTCTTCAAATTTAATCATCAATGCACAATTAACTATGACTTACTCTAAAACATATCAATAAAAATCATAAATCATTAGAAATTTCATCCTAATTAATAATATGCGAATAATACTTAAGATCAAGACTAATTTCAGGGTTTTGAGAATTATGCAAAAAGTTAGACACTATTACCCCCACACTTAAGATGTACATTGCCCTCAATGTACAAAGATAGATAATGAAATTTATGTGCCAAATCAAAAAGAGAAGTGGGGAAAGAAATACTCCCTGAAATCTGGATGATCCCTAGCGTCTTTGGTGGTGGTGATGGTGTTTTCTATGGGCCTGGTGGAGTGGCTACCGAGAAGCAATTTGCTAGATGAAGAAATTGGGTAGCCTATGAAGATATAGCCAAGAGCTCTAGAGAAATAACAATAATATACTAATAATAAATTTAAAGATTAAGGAAATAAGAAGAAGGAGACTAAGAAGAAAACTGAAATTGAAAGAAAAGACTAATAGACTAAGGAGTCCTTATTGTTGGATGGTTTTGCGAAGTGGGTGTGACCTCGAAAGCTGTGGTGTGTGATTCCCTAGCAGCCTTTAGAACCTAAAACCAAGAAACTAATATGAAATAAATTAAATTAAGTAGAAAAGAAGTATAGATAAGGAAAATAAAGGAGACGAGAAAAGAAAAATAGAACCAAAAAGGTTTTCGAGACCGTTGGCGTGTCAATTAAGTAAAGCTGCCGGCATGAACTCATGTTGAGGTCTCCTCTAAGGAGATGATGCTTATGTTTATTCGACATGATCTTTGTGTTGCTCAAGTGTATTGGATCTTTTCTATGAATAGGAAAAAAATTTGAAAGAAAAGAGAAAAAAGGAATAAGAAAGAAGATGGGACAATAAGGACGGGCTGTGGGGATTTAAATAGGATTTCAAATCTGGCACGTTCCCACGCCCGTGTACCGAGGGTGTGTCAATTCACACGGCCGTATTGCACGGCCTTGTTGTGGGGTGTGTTGTCCTTCCACACCCGTTTTGTTAGTTTGCACGCCTGTTCCTAAAAAGCCAGCATAGGAGCATGGTTGGAATGCACGGGAGTGGTCTGCCCGTGCTAAATAAGTCAGTATCCTTGCACAGGGTGTTGGCTCGGGCGTGGACTATTATCGCTACCCGTGTTTGGGAAAAGAAGTCATGCACGATTTCTGGCATGCCCATGATTCATCCCTTGGCTTTCACACGGCCACGGGCATGCCCGTGTGTAGAGCCGTGTGGCCTAGAAATCCGCCCTTTGGTTAGTTTATGGTTAGGTGCTAAAAGGAAAAATAAAAATAAAATAAAATAAAATAAAATAATAAAAAATGTAAAAATGGGGTTAGTGCTCGGGTTGCCTCCCGAGAAGCGCTCGTTTATAGTCTTAAGCTAGACTTTACCTGTCATTCGTATGGTCATGGTGGTTTGAGGAGGTGAAAATCCTTTCTCATGCGATCACTTTGATTATGGATATATAGTTTATGTCGAGTAATGTTTATCTCAAAAGTGTCGAATTTAGGATGGCTGACCTCAACGGTGCTATATAGGAAGACATTTAGTATCTCAATAGTGATTTCTTCGTTTGTCTTGAGGTCTGAATTGGTGATTCGAGGGTCTTCCTTATTCAACAATACTTGATCTCCTAATTTGAAGTGATTCCTTGTTCCTATCAGCTCGTCTAAGGGCTCCTTTGGTTTCACTTTGTGCGATTCTTGTTCCTCTTTGATTTGTGTTTCCTGCACTTTTAGTTTGTTAACCCTAAGGCTTTGTTTCTTATGTATTTATTATTTGTTGGCATGAGGTCTAGGATTTAGCTCATCTAAGTGATTTCGTTATGCTTCGTGTAAAGAAGGTTGAACCAAATGATTATCAATAGAATTAATGTCTGTACCTTTATTACTCGATGTCTTAGCTGAGTTAGGAGCTTGAAGTGTGATTGTTTTGTCGTTTACTCAAAGTGTGAGTTCACCGAATTCTTCCTCTATGTGGTCTTTCTTTATTGCATCGGGATATGGCACACGAGGTTGGTACTCTGTAATTGCCGATTTTGGTAAATCATGGTACACCTCAACCTTACCTTTTCTTACCACAGGTTCTTCCCTTGGGTTTGGATCCACTAACAATTCACTGTTATGAGCTTGTACGGCTTGGGGCCCATGATTCGGCTCAAGTTTGTACCCTTGTGGTATTTCCTGTGGTGAAAGTTGAACAATTTGATTATCAACTGAATTTACTTTCTCACCTTTATCACTTGATGTCCTGGCCAAGTCAAAAGCTTGTAGACTGATTGATTCTCACCTACACGAAGAATGAGTTCTCCTGTACCAACATCAATTTTAGTCCTGGCATTTTCTAGAAAGGGTTTTCCTAAAATTAAAGGAATTGAATTGTCCTCATTCATGTCTAAGACAACAAAATCTACTGGGAATATGAATTTATCAATTTTGATTAGAACATTTTCTATTATACCTCTAGGAATTTTGATAGTTTTATCAGTTAACTGAATGCTCATCCTTGTTTGTCTGGGTTTCCCTAGACCTAGTTGTTTAAACATTTTATAAGGCATAACATTGATGCTTGACCCTAAATCAGCTAACACATTATCAATAGATAAACTACCAATTAAACATGGAATTGTAAAACTCCCTGTGTCTTTTTGCTTCTGTGGTAGTCTATTCTGTAACATTGTTGAGCATGCTATTTTTAATTCCACATGGTGCTCCTCGTCTAATTTGCGTTTGTTTGTCAAGAGCTATCTTAAAGATTTCCTCGAGTCTGGCATCTGAAAAAGAGCTTCAAGAAGAGGTAAGTTAATATGTAATTTCTATAAGAGTTTAAGAAACTTATCGAACTGCTCCTCTGAATCGTCCCTTTTCATTGCTTCGGGATAAGGTATGCAAGGTTGGTACTCCTTGATTACCGATTTCAACTTTTCTTGTGTTACCTCTATCTTACCTTCGTCTACCTTGGCTTTTTGTATTGGATTGGGTTCATCTAACCCCTTACTGGCATGAGCTGTGATAGCTTGATTTTGCTCCTTTGGATTGATCTTAGTGTTACTAGGTAGACGTCCTTGCGGTCGTTCCGACATCAACTTTGCGAGTTGTTCGACCGTATTAGTTGCTGCCTTAACTGACTTAGTAAGTTCCCTGAATCGGTTCTTGTTGCTTTTAATTGTTTTCTTAGTTTCTTGTAGACGGTTTTCTGTGTTTACCATGAATTTTTTCAGCATCTCTTCAAGATTCGGCTCCTCTTCTTGTTGGTGAGGTGGTTGTTGAAAATCTGGAGGAAATTCTGATCTTTGGCTATTTGGATCATCCCACGAGAAATTGGGATGGTACTTCCAACCTGCATTATAAGTGTCACTATAAAAATTATTTTGATATCTAGAATAGTTACTTGTATAGTGATCTTGCTCGTTTTCCATGCCATATCCATAGGGTGGGTACTCAGGATTCGCCACGCCTCCTAGATTTAAATCATATTGTATTTCTGGATGTATCTGCGAGGGACTATACCAATCATCAATCTTTTTATTCATTATCTCTAACTGATTAGATAACCTGGTGACCACGTCGAGGTTGAAAACACTGGTTGCTTTAGTAGGAATTGCCCCCATGCCTTGCCACTGATAATTATTCAGTGCCATCTTTTCCATAGACTAAATTTTTCTGCCAAAAGCAAAATAGAGGAAAAGAAATTAGCAAAGTAAAAAGAAATAATAATAAAGAATAATATAATAATAAATTGCAAATAAAAAAATTTTTGGCTAAAGTAATAGAAATAGAGTTTTCTTAATATTTTAGTTTTCCCCGACAACGGCGCCAAAAACTTGATCACTGTAAAATTGTCTAGTTTTAATATTTATAAAAGAGTGATCGAACCTGTAGACTGACTACGACAAGGATAGAGGCAAGCGCACCTATCGAACAGTAGTATAGCTCAGGCAAGAATATCTTATCGAACCCAAGGAACTTAAAAGTACTACTACTCACTTTCTTTCTATTATTTAGCCTAAAATATGGAGTGATTGGTTTATTAGTCTAAAACAAATGAAATACTTAAACTTAAATGCAAAGACAAAAGAACGAAACTTTGGAAAAAGACTTTGAAGAAAACTCAATTGATAAAGATGATACCTTCGGGAAGAATCCACCTATGACTTCACTTATTATCTACTTTTTCAATTCATATGATTTCTTTACTTAGCTTGATCCGTGAGACTCCCTAACCTATATTAAACCTTCTCTTGAAGTGAATAACGTCTAACCTTAGGTTAATTATTGGAACTCTCGTTCTCGTATAATAACCCCTAAGGAAGCAGTAAATCGATCTATGGACTCCCATATTAGGTTTCACCCTAATCCAGCAAAATCTCGTAACCTTATCTCTAGGCGCCCGATCAACTCCTCTTAATTATGCTAGATTTACTCTTAGGCAGGGTCTATTCCTCCTCAACCTAAGCACATCAGATAAAGTTAAACAACATAATTAAGAACAAACTAAGTATTTATCATATAAACTGAAAGAATTAAATAACAAAATCCATCATAAGTTTCATCCCCTTTAGGTATCTGAGGGATTTAGTTCATAATTAAACAAGAAAACATCTCAAGAGAAAAGATAAAACAAAACATAGGAAATCTTTAAAACTCCCTAAAGGAATTGAAGAGGAGATCCACCGTCTTGAGTAGAATTTTGACTCTTCGAGATGGATCAATTGGCTATCTTCGAGACAATCCCTAAACAAGAAAGGCTTGGCAGAAAACTTTGCTCAATGATCGACCTGTTTCAGCTTCTCCGAACTCCCCTTCCAAGTTGCCTCCTAAGGTGTTTATATAGACTTTGTGATGCCTTACTTGGCCCCTAAGTATCCTAATTTAAGTCTAATTCCTAATGGGGTGTTTGAATAGGCTTTAGAATGTGTTTCTTTGCCTCCAAGTATCCTTTCCCGAATGAAATTGCTCTTTCCTGTGGCAGGGGCACGATCAAGGCACGCCCATGTAAGTCGTGGTCCAGCCCGTGTCTCCATTCTATCGATTTAGGCACGGCTATGACACGCTCGTGCAATATCTAAGTAGAGGCCGTGCTTCGGATTTGCCAATTGGGGCACGGCCGTGTACATTGGGGTCAGGCCTTGTTGGGCTTTTTGTCGACGAGGCATGGTCGTGTAAATCAGGGTGTGACCATGTGCACTCTAAATATTGGGGCACGGCCGTGTGGCATGAAGTCCAGGCCGTTGGCCCACTTTGGTCCGTTTTAAACCCGTTTTGCATTCTTTTTATCCTTGGGTGCTTTCCTGAGTATAAGACATGAAAAAAAAAGGATTACGAGCACCTTTTTACATAAATTAAGGATAAATCCATCCAAAAGCATACTAAATGTGGGATTAAAATATGTTACTTTTACGATTTATCATAGGACTTCTAGTGTTGGGAAAGTCATCCTTTCCTTGACATAAGCTCTAGTTTCTCTCTGTTATGGCATTCCCATATGCTTTATAATTCCTATATGTTTCTATATTTGAGTTTTGGCACAGAGAGGAATAGGGAAACTGAATAAGGGAAAAGAAGAATTCAATGAGACTAGAAAAAATCAGCACTCACCTCCCTTAATGATCGAATATGTTAAAATGAAAAGAAACAGTTGCCTAAGACCTATGAAATTTTGGCACACCACCTATGCTAGCACTAAACTGAATTCTCCCCCTCCTCAAGCTTCCCACATTTGGCCAACACCTCCACCATGGCCACATTCCTTGATTTCCCCCTACTTTCACTCCCCAACATCCATTTGAATTGGTTTGACCAATTCAAACTCCACAAGCCCATCATGTCCACACATTTGAACACATTGACCCATTCAACCAACAACCTTGAAGAGTCCCTGCCGAATCCACCTTCTCCCCATCCAGGTGCCAAAAATAAAGCTTCATAATGAGGCTTATGGGATTTGAACTCCTCCCCTTCAGCTTCTACAAGTAACGCCACCTCCACTTGGACACAAGCTCCTTTGTGTCATCAATTGCACACAAGTAGACTTAGGGCCTGCTCCTACTAGTTCCCCCCTAAAGTGCCCAAAAACAAAATTTTTACCAAGGCCCTGGCTTGACCCCGAGCCTTCCCAGGACCCCCGAACACACCAAATTAACAAGCAGAACAAGCCAAACACACAGAAAACATAAAATGCAGAACCCCTAATCTAGGATGTTACATAAACAATCTAAATTTTTCATTTTGAGGCTAAATTTACAATTTAAACAAGCAATCTAAGTATATGCTCCTAATTAATCACTTGTATTTCTACAGGCTTAAGCACCTAGCATACATGCAATTAAAAATTTAAAACTAAAAACGAAAGAAAATAAAATACTATAACGAAAAAATTGGAAATTTTCCTAAGTCACCCCCGCATTTTATTAGGCATATTATCCCTAATGTGCAATTGAAAATAAAAAGGAAAGATGTCTCAATTGGTGTGATATGTGCAACTTAATTGGTGGGACTACTCGTCCTTTCGATTTTGGCTCACAATGGTAATGTTGTCAAAAATTGTGGGGTTCCTACAAAGAAAAATTAAAAACACACAAATATATATAGAAAATACTAACTCCTAACTAATGAAAAACTAAAAAAAATTAAAAATCATCCCAAAATAAAAATAGAGTACAAAATCCAAATATAAAGATTAAAAATGCTCAGAATTAGTGGGAATCATGATCCAACTCCTCCACTAGCTTCTAAATTCTCCTCTTCTTTTGGTTGACGTGCTTCTAAATTCTCCTCTTCTTTTGGTTGACGTGATTGTCCTTATTGTTGTTGATAAGTATCGATATGCGATTGTTTTGATTCCTTGTTGTTGATTCCTTCATGTTATTATCTTGAGTAGTGTTGCCTTGCATTGTAGTATGCCTACCACTAGATGTTGACCTTTCAACTACGCTCCTCATTTGGTTTGTCACATCCCTATTTGCAGTTGTAGTTTTGAATAGTTACGAGTATGGTTCCATCCACAGAGGAGTTTTTATGCCATACCTTCGAGCATAGTGTTGCGCAATTGGTTTGATGTAGGCAATACCTTGCACCATATATTCTAGATGTGCTTGAATGTCACCTTCCCTTAATGTAGCTTGCTCGTCATTCTTATCGATATCTTGCAATTGATTTGTGGGCCTTATGTTCATTGAGAAGTTTTCACTTGGGGTGGTTGTGGCCATTGGAAATCTTTAATCCCATATTTCTCAGCTACTCAGGTTGTCTATTTCCCAAGTTCTTGGTTGCATGCAATTTGATATTCCAAGTATTGTTGTATTTGCATAATCGTTTATTCCAATGTCTACTTCTTTGGATGTGATATGGTAGTTCTTGTTTGTATTGTGTCCATGTTTGGTTTGAATGGCTCAGATTTTTTGTCATTGCTTCATCTTGCTGCCCTTGATGTTATTTCGTAAATAACTGATTTATTCTCTATTTGGGAGGAGAAGACAACTATATTCGGAATAATATTTGATATTGGTGGATTGGAGGGTATTGGCTGCTGATAAGGACATTATATAGAGGCATTCTAAGGCTGGACTTGTCATGCATGTAACTTTCCAAACCCAACCTAGATGTTATGACCAAATCATGAAGGCTAAATTAACCATCAGAATGGCTAAGTAAACGTGCTAGTCCTTTAAAAACCTTAATCCGACTAATTTTAGGAAAAACCGTTGTTGCCATTGTTTCAAGTTAGATTAAAACTTCTTCTTATCAAGTTGTCTATATTTAGGATTCATTTTATTTTAGATAGTGATAATTTTAGAAAACCTTGGATATTTTTGTTCTTCGGATATCATTTGTGATGTTTAAGAAAACTAGTTGCATTAACATTTTGTTATTCAGAAATCAAATCTTTGTAATGCAACAGAAATCGATGAATTATGTCAATTTTTGTTAAGACATATAACATGCAATTACCAGTTATTAAGTTTCAAAATTCCATTCATGCATAAATCCCTAAATACAAAATTACCAAGCCACAGTCTAAGTAAAAATTATTACATTCCAAAGCCAAAGGAAAACTCCAATTAAATAATAAACTTAAAAATAGTATGATGTCGGGGTTGGTACTCCAAATTTCAAGTCCGATCCTAATTAAGAGGGCTACCTGGAAAGTTTAAAACTATTAAGGTGAGCTTATGAAAGCTAGGTGTGAGTCAACAATAATCCGTCATGCAATCAATTATAATAGTTAATAATCAACAACATCATTTCAGTATCCAAGATGGCATAACCAATCAGTATATGATCATGTCATGTGTATGATGCAATGCAAAAGGTTTCCTACTCATCCATCCTCTACACACCATGCGCTCCCCAAAACTCGTCTATCTAACTCCAAACAACGCGAGCTAAAGCTCAATATCGATAAACCACCAATGTTAGTAATGAAGTTAAACTAGCAGTAACGATGCAGAAAAGCTGCTAGAAATATGGACAAGCCACCAATATCAGTGTAACATCCTAAATTTTTGGGCCTATGCGTTTAATGCGTTTAATGGGTGAATATGTGGAATGAGTTAATTTAAGTGTTAGGGGTCCAAATTGGGCTCAGGCTTAGGCAGAGGCCCTGATTAAAATTATATGTTTGGGCATTATAGGGTTTAAAAGGTAGTATCTATGTTTAAAATACCAAAGTGGGATTGTGGCCCAATCTTAGGAGGTGACGCCACACACAAGGAGTAAGGGGCCCAAATTTAAGTTTCATGGAGCCCAATTCTTTTAATTTAAGTTAGCTAAATTTTGGGCATTAGGATTAGGTGGAGTGGATGGCAACAAGGCTAAAATTTAGGGGTTTTAATGTTTAAAATATGTGGATAATAAGCAGATAAAGGCTATTATTTAGGAATTTATTTTATGTGGATAATAAGCAGATAAAGGCTAAGATCTATGGAGTTTTATGATTAAAATATGTGGATAATATGCTGATAAAGGAGGGAGGAGTTAGAGATAATTAAGTTTCTTTTATATGAGCTAGTAGATTAAGATAAAGGAGAAAAGTTAGAATTTATCTACAAAGAGAGTGATGGCCAAGAATCCATCAACGAGAAGAGTAAAGAAACCACTACTACATGGCAAAGGGTTGCCAATTTCCTATAAATAGGGGCTAGCTCCTTGTTTCGACATTAAACCCTCTCCTTTTGTGCGAAATTCCTTAGCTTCTTTTCTCCAAATTTCTTTCTCCAATTTCTCTAAAAGCCGAAAACTCCATTATTCTCTTCTTTCTCTAAAAAGCCGAAATCTCTATAGTTTTTATTTTATTCATCCTATTTGAGAAATTTTTTATACTTCCGGCATTTAAATCCTCCATTGACATTGTCGAATTCTCTCTCTAGTACTAGCCGAATCTCTTAAGTTAAGGTAAGAGTAGATTTTTGATTAGTTCTCATAATCTATTCCCGATTTTTGAAAAGGTAAAAGCCGAAAGCTAATAGTTTAATGGTTTATGATGGGCGTTAAGTCGGGATTTGAAGGAAGCCTAGTCGACTAGATCTAAAAGCCAAAATTCATAAGTCTCCAATTTTGGGATTTTTAAGGTAAGAAGATTTTCCTAGATTTCTATTAGATTTCATCATTATATACAAGATTTTAACTTTATAAGGAGGATTAACGATTAAATATTATTATAGTAACTCGATAAGGATTTATGATGGAATTAAATATGGATCGTGCAAAAGAAAGAATCCTAAGTTTAAGAAACGAAAAGATCTCATTGTTCGAGATTGGCCAAATGGTTGTGGACCGCTTCGAACAACACCTTAGGCGGATAGCAATTGTGTCGACTAAGGATAGCGTCGATATAGAAAGCCTCGTTTTATCGGTGTCGTGTGTAGATTCTTGACACATAAGCTTTGTTATATTATATGTATGTTATGGGCTAAAAGCGGAAAAGGTGTGTAGATCTCTATCACACTAGTTAATCTAAATTATATGTATGTTATGGGCTAAAAGCCAGAAAATGAGGCTGTATGAACAGTCGTATTACCCGAAAAGGGTAGGCAAGGGATGCAGTGCGTAATCATAGAAACTTCTCTATGTGTATCAAAGTATGTAAAAATATGTGATCTGTTTAGATAGTTTAATGTTCTGATTCTTGCATGTATGCATGGGATGGGATTGATTGATTTACTGAAGGGAGCGGTCGCGAGGCGATCGGTGGCTTTGCCACATAGGTCACATAGTGATCGGTCTTTATGACAAAAGACACGGTGTCGATATATTATTAAGGTTGCACAGTGATCGGTGGCTTCGCCACATAGGTCACATAGTGATCGGTCTTTATGATAGGCAGCACAGCTGTCGATATGGTGTGTAGTGGATAGAGGGTTGATTGTAGAAATCCCCATGGTGTGATGGTTGGTACGGGGGTGTGTAGAGGATGGACTCATAGGTTTGGGATGGGCCATGTTGCATATTTTGTTACCCTTGTATACGGGCCAAGGCTCATAATGTGTTTGTGGGCCTCAAGCCTTTTATGTGTTCTCGGATTTGCACATCGAGTCTTGGTGACTCAACCTTTATTTTTCCCAACATTTCGTGAGCGAGAGATCATGAACATGAGAGCCGAAGGCGGACTCGAGGGCCATCAAGTTTTATTTCTACAAATTATTTGGGATTTCTTTAAGTTTATTTTATTTTTATTTGGGATTTTTTTAAGGCCCTTAGTTTTTATTCAACTAAGAAGTTTTCAATGTTATGCAACTTATAAATTTTATGTCAAGGTTTATTTATACTTAATAATACTAATATAAGATTTTATTTTTAGAATGTCACTTATTTACTCTAATAATGTCTAATTAACTTACGACTTCCAAAACCAACAAGGCAAAAGTTTTCAATGTACAAGCCGTGACACGCCAGATCCAGTCGAAACACATGGGCCGGGTTTGGGGTGTTACAATTTTGGTATCAGAGCCTAGTTTAAAGCTCGGGCTGTGAAATGGGTCTAGAAATGTTTTTAGAAATTTTTTTTTGGTTCGAGGACATGGCCTTGAGTCTCATCGCACCGATCCGCCTGTAAGTATTCTAAACTCTTGTCAGTATTATTTATGTGGGCTTAATGAGCTTTATGGGACGTAGACTATCTAGGTTAGAACATGATGGACTCTAGGCATAGGCAAACAACTCTTCAATTCCATAGGACTTAACTTCACTAAAACAAAACACAGAACGAGCCACAAGACTAAGGTGTGGCAACAGCATATGCATGTCTAGGAGTAGATCCTAAGAGCTTGGTATTTAAGCAATCCAAGTGACTCACCTCCTCTTCACAGAATCTTACAGTGCATAGTGATGCTCACTTTAGCCATGACAGGTGTGGCAATAGGCATCGCATGCCTAGGAGTGGATTCAGGGAGAGCTTGGTATTTAAATGTCCTAGTGACTCACCTCCTCTTCACAGGAATCTTACCTGGTGCATAGTGACTGTTCACTCTAGCTATAAGGACTTGTTCATGGGCTGAACCCATAATTAAAACCCGAAAGGGACCAACCACCCTATTTTGCAACCAAAACCCCTAAGTTTTGAACACTTCCAAAAAAAAAAAATACATTTGATTTGAAAATGTTCGCAACTATGAAGAAAATTACCAAATTACCCTTGTTATGCAAAATGACCAAAATAGCCTTGATTTGTAGAATTACCAAATTACCCTTATTTTGTAAAATTACCGAAATACCCTTGAATCATAAAATTACCAAAATACCCTCAGATCACAAAAATTACCGAATACCCCAAATTTTAAAATTACCGAAATACCTTAGAATTTCAAAATTATCGAAATACCCCCAAATTTCAAAATTACCGAAATACCCCAGAATTTCAAAATTACTGAAATACCCCCAAATTTTAAAATTATCGAAATGCCCCCGAATTTCAAAATTATCGAAATACCCTCAGATTTTAAAATTTTTGAAATGCCCCGAATTCCAAAATTACCAAAATACCCTCAATTTCCAAAATTACCAAAATACCCCCAGGAATGCAAAATTACCAAAATACCCTTATTTTATAAAATCATCAAGGAACCTCATTTCAAAAAAATTACGAAAATGCCCCTGTAGGATAAAATTACGAAAATACCCTTGGGTAGTGGAAAACAACAACAATGACAACCACAACACTTTTCTGTAATGAACGCGAGTTCATGAATGTTGATGATTGAATGAATGAGCTTGAGACTGTAGTGTGTGTATGAATTCGAAAGTACTACTTTTTAGAACTATTAATCATAAGTCTGTTCGCGATAAATCAGTGGAAAGAAATAATGATTCATAAAATTTCTAATCAGATAAACGCAAATCGATAGAATGAGTACAAGGGGACGAAGGCGCTTCAGATGTGAATAATGGTGCGTACCCTACCATAGTATACTAAGTGTTTATTTTGGCTTTAGAATTAGAGTGCATAGCGAAAGCATAGTGGTGAAACTCGAGTAGAATGAATACTAGTTAGTTGGAAATTTTGAGGACGAAATTTCTTTAAAGAGGGTAGAACTGTAACATTCTAAATTTTTGGGCCTATGCGTTTAATGGGTGAATATTTGGAATGAGTTAATTTAAGTGTTAGGGGTCCAAATTGGGCTCAAACTTAGGCAGAGGCCTTGATTAAAATTATCTGTTTGGGCATTATAGGGTTTAAAAGGTAGTATCTATGTTTAAAATACCAAAGTGGGCTTGTGGCCCAATCTTAGGAGGTGACGCCACACACAAGGAGTAAGGGGCCCAAATTTAAGTTTCATGGAGCCCAATTCTTTTAATTTAAGTTAGCTAAATTTTGGGCATTAGGATTAGGTGGAGTGGATGGCAACAAGGCTAAAATTTAGGGTTTTAATGTTTAAAATATGTGGATAATAAGCAGATAAAGGCTATTATTTAGGAATTTATTTTATGTGGATAATAAGCAGATAAAGGCTAAGATCTAGGGATTTTTATGATTAAAATATGTGGATAATATGCTGATAAAGGAGGGAGGAGTTAGAGATAATTAAGTCTCTTTTAGATGAGCTAGTAGATTAAGATAAAGGAGAAAAGTTAGGAATTTATCTACAAAGAGAGTGATGGCCAAGAATCCATCACTGAGAGGAGTAAAGAAACCAGCTACTACATGGCAAAGGGTTGCCGAATTTCCTATAAATAGGGGGGCTAGCTCCTTGTTTCTGACATTAAATCCTCTCCCTTTTTTGCCGAAATTCCTTAGCTTCTTTTCTTCAAATTTCTTTCTCCAATTTCTCTAAAAGCCGAAAACTCCATTATTCTCTTCTTTCTCTAAAAAGCCAAAATCTCTATAGTTTTTATTTTATTCATCCTATTTGAGAAATTGTTCTATACTTTCGGCATTTAAATCCTCCATTGACATTGTCGAATTCTCTTGTTACATCCTAAAATTGGGCCTAGTAGGATTGGGCCCAATGGCGTAGGAATGTTTAAAATTTTGAGAACAAGAGAATGATAATATTGCAAATTGGACTTATTAGTTAAGTGAATTTGGAAGGTTACGAGGCTTCTATGAAGTTCCGGGTTCGAGTTGGGCCTTAGTAAAATTTTGTGATTTAGCCTATTAAGGAGAGATAGTAAGTGGCTTCAAGGCTTATGGAATTAGATGAGTAATTTGTTAGCATAAAGGAGCTTATGGTAAAGAGGTTATGGCATTAAGTGATGTACCTTGAGGAAGAGGTTCAAATCCCATTGTTTGCAAATTTGACCATTATTTTGCTTTCCTTCCTTATGTGTCGGCCAAGAAGTATTTTTGGTAAGTGTGGACTTTATTATTTTGGTAAGGTGGCTAAAAGAATATGGCAAGGTTAAAGTTTGGGAAAGGAATCAAGAGGAATAGGAAAGAAAGGGGGACAAGAGGCTAATATCGGGGGAGGTGTTTTGGAAAGTATGAGTGGCCAAATCTTATCCTAAGGGGGATGCATGTGGATGGTTTTTGAGTAATTAGGTGGCTGAAATTTTATTTGGCATTTGGTAAAGTCTTAGCTTTGTTTTGGCCAAAATCCTTTTGACAACTTTGTGCCATTTCTCTCAATTTTGCAACCCTCCTTGCCAAATCATAGTAGCACAATAGTGCATTGTTTTTCCTCTCAAATTCTTTTCTTTTCCTTTGCTTTGTGCGAAATTACAAGCCTTGCTGACCATAGTTTCTTCTTTCTTTTTACTTTGGTCAATTCCTCTAGCACAATTGTGCATTTTCTTGCTCTTTTGTTTGATCAAGATTTTCATCTATTGTTTATTCCCTTTGATTTCGAAATTACAAGGCACTCTTCTTCCATCCAATCTCTTCTTAATCAAATCGGTAAGTAATCGTATTTTCCTCTTTTCATTTCATTTTTCTTTTCTTCCAAGCTGTATATAGGTGAAGGGGGTGTATTGTGGTGATTCCTCCTCGTCGAATAAGGTGTGGCTAACATTGTTTTTGTGTTAATCACTTTTAAGGACTCAAGTACTTTATCGGAGGGCCAATCGAACACCTATCCCTCGTAATAAGAGACTCGGATTGTTGGTAAGTGATAGATTGTTAATCAATCAAAATAATTGGTTGAAGTGGTAAATTCAGTTTTGGGATTAATTTTGATCGATTGTATCTTTAGGTGCATGAGAATTTCGTGTTACGGATTCGAATAAGGTGTGTAATCCCGTACCCTTCCGAATATATGTTTGAAATGGTGAGTAAGTCTCACATCTCTTTGAAAGTTTACATGAAATATTCTGTGATTCGGTAGAAATACCGAATAAAACCGATAACCGGCATTCGTGATCACTCGAGAGTGCGTATATTTGTAGTGGTAATCGTATTTTGTAATAAAACTGTTTCGGTCAGAAACAGTGATGTGTATTTGAAAAATCAAGAAAAATTGGATAAAAGGATTTACAAAGTAAATAAGATATCAGATTAAATATTACTGTGTCTACTTTAATATGGAAGAAACAGAGAAGGAAAAGGAATTTTATATTCAGAGATATGTAAATTTTAGTGAGGCTGGTTCTGAATAACTTTGGGGTATTCTGTTCTGTCTTGGAAAAATCATATAAAATTGTACAAAGTGAATTAAGAGTTATAATTGATATGTATGGATTCCTTAGTGAATCTATTTTCAAAAGAAATAAGTGGGAGAGGTAGATGAAAATCGTACAGTAAGATATTTGAGATTAAGGTAAGAGAGGTCAGAATCATTGGACAGTGAAACAAGGGAAATTTTAAGGAATAAACTGTACTAAATGGTTAAGGTAAAAATTCTGGAAAACTTACAGTAGAAAGATATACGAGTCTAGTTTCATGGAAAATTTACGGATTTAGATTTCGAGTTTTCTAACTCGAGTTATGCCCAATTTAGTCAGTGTGATGCAGTTGGACAGATTCATTTTTATGCCCTAAATTAGTAATTAAGCTTAGGTTGCGAAATTCCCATTATACCCTTAGAGGGTAAATTACTAAATTACCCTTTGTGGGTACGATTACCGAATTATGAAAATGCCCTTACGGGTCAAGTTACGAAAATACCCCTAATGGGCCGAATTATGAAAATGTCCCTATGGACTAAATTACGAAAATACCCTTTATGGGTCAAATTGAAATATGTTGCTATATGGGCCTCATGTGAATAATGGGCCAAATTTTCTAGATCGATTAATGGGCCAAATTTTGCTAGATCGTTAAATGGGCCAAAATTTTGCTAGATTGTTAAATGGGCGAAAACCACGAAAATAGTTAAATGGGTGAAATCTACTAGATCGTTAAATGGGCGAAAACCACGAAAAATAGTTAAATGGGCAAATCTACTAGATCAATAAATGGGCGAAATCTTTGCTAGATCGTTAAACGGGCCGAAAATATGCTAGATCGTTAATTGGGCCTAAGTTGCTAAAGTGCTAAATGGGCTAAATGTTATTTTGTGTTATGGGCCTTAATTAAAAACTTAAAATATTGATTCTCTTGTAAATTGGGCCTTTTGCTAAAATTATCATATGGATATAAATTGTTATGCATACATGTTTGCATGGGTTGGGAAAATGATGAAGAGAAGAAAGGCCTGTTGCCAAAATCTAGTTCGGTGGCTTTGCCACAAATATGGCTTATTGCCTCTAGTTCGGTGGCTCTGCCACAAATAATCAAATGGCTTATTGCCTCTAGTTCGGTGGCTTTGCCACAAATATAAAATGGCTTAATGCCTACGACTGGTGTGTTGGCGGGGTGGGTTAACTTGATCCCCACAGGTGTGATGGTTGGTGCGGGGTGTGTAGCGGATGGAAATTAGGCTTGGTTTGGGAATTGCATATCACATGCATATTATATACATGTTATAATTGTAATTGGGCTTAGGCCCAAAATATTGCTATGTGTGTTCGACCCAAGGATGATGGTAAGGGATTATACATCGAGTTCTTGTAACTCACCCCTTTCTCTTAACCACAGTAGGTAATGCTCCGTGAGGTGGACTTGGGCCATGGATGACTCGGTGGAGGCCATTCTTCGAAATAGTGTTTTGAATTTTAAATTTCTATTCCGTTATTTTATTATTTTGGTTTAAGTTGTAATAAGGCCTCGAACTATTTTATTATTTGCTTTATGGTTGGTTTACTTATTATTTTGCTTAAATTGTTTTAAACGAGAATTTTTCTAAGAACGAAAATAAAAGTTTTTCGAAATTGATTAATAAATGGATTTCAAGATAAACTTTTACAAATATGATTTAACTTCAATTTTCTTTCAATTTATTAACGACATTTTCAAAAGTCACGGATTTAAAGTTTAATTCTTTGATTTGTGATTCATAAATCAATCTCTCAAAAATACTTGTATTTTATTGACGTTTCATAATGTTTTAAAATGCTTTTGCAACTCTATTTCAAACGTCACATTTTCGTAAATCGTTTATTTCAAAAATGCTTTCACAACCGAAAAGGTTTATTAAAGATAATTATGTTTTCACGTAGACACAATTGTTTAAGTGTTCTGGGTTTTAACAAGGAGGCTGTGATTCTCAAACAAGTTGTTAACAATTGCAAAGATGGTTTTGAAAAACACTTCCATGTGGCACGCCAGATTCGGGCCTAACTTCTAGGCCAGGTTTGGGGTGTTACATCTCTCTCTAGTACTAGCCGAATCTCCTAAGTTAAGGTAAGAGTAGATTTTTAATTAGTTCTCATAATCTATTCCCGATTTTTGAAAAGGCAAAAGTGAAAGCTAATAGTTTAATGGTTTATGATGGGCAAAGTCGGGATTTGAAGGAAGCCTAGTCGACTAGATCTAAAAGCCAAATTCATAAGTCTCCAATTTGGGATTTTTAAGGTAAGAAGATTTTCCTAGATTTCTATTAGATTTCATCATTATATACAAGATTTTAACTTTATAAGGAGGATTAACGATTAAATATTATTATAGTAACTCTGATAAGGATTTATGATGGAATTAAATATGGATCAGGCAAAAGAAAGAATCCCTAAGTTTAAGAAATGAGCAGTATCTGCTGTTCGAGATTGGCCAATTGGTTGTGGACCGGGTTCTGAACAACACCATAGGCAGATAGCAGTTGTGTCGAATAAGGATAGCGTCGATATAGAAAGCCTCATTTTATCGGTAATCAGGTGTGTAAATTCTTGACACATAAGCTTTGTTATATTATATGTATGTTATGGGCTAAAAGCCAGAAAAGGTGTGTAGATCTCTATCACACTAGTTAATCTGAATTATATGTATGTTATGGGCTAAAAGTCGAAAAATGAGGCTGTATGAACAGTCGTATTACCAAGAAAGGGTAGGCAAGGGATGCCAGGTACGTAATCATAGAAACTTCTCTATGTGTATCGAAGTATGTAAAAATATGTGATCTATTTAGATAGTTTAATGTTCTGATTCTTGCATGTATGCATGGGATGGGATTGATTGATTTACGGAAGGGGAGCAGGTCACGAGGCGATCGGTGGCTTTGCCACATAGGTCACATAGTGATCGGTCTTTATGACAAAGCGACACAATTTGTCGATATATTATTAAGGTCGCATACGAGGATCGGTGGCTTCGCCACATAGGTCACATAGTGATCGGTCTTTATGATAGGCAGCACAGCTGTCGATATGGTGTGTAGCGGATAGAGAGTTGATTGTAGAAATCCCCATGGTGTGATGGTTGGTACGGGGGTGTGTAGAGGATGGACTCATAGGTTTGGGATGGGCCATGTTGCATATTTTGTTACCCTTGTATACGGGCCAAGGCTCATAATGTGTTTGTGGGCCTCAAGCCTTTTATGTGTTCTCGGGATTCGCTTTCGAGTCTTGGTGACTCAACCTTTTATTTTTCTCAACATTTCGTGAGCGAGATCGTGAACACGGAGCCGAGGCGGACTCGAGGGCCATCAAGTTTTATTTCTACAAATTATTTGGGATTTCTTTAAGTTTATTTTATTTTTATTTGGGATTTTTAAGCCCTAGTTTTTATTCAACTAAGAAGTTTTCAATGTTATGCAACTTATAAATTTTATGTCAAGGTTTATTTATACTTAATAATACTAATATAAGATTTTATTTTTAGAATGTCACTTATTTACTCAATAATGTCTAATTAACTTATGACTTCCAAAACCAACAAGGCAAAAGTTTTCAATGTACAAGCCGTGACACGCCAGATCTATTTGAAATGCATGGGCCGGGTTTGGGGTGTTACAATCAG
Organism: Gossypium rotundifolium; assembly: GCA_025506655.1. Lineage (NCBI taxonomy): Eukaryota > Viridiplantae > Streptophyta > Magnoliopsida > Malvales > Malvaceae > Gossypium > Gossypium rotundifolium. Next base: position 43,864,546 of record CP106725.1, on the reverse strand, counting down.
TAATGAAGATAAACTGCCAATAACGGTGTAGACAAGCTGCTAGTAATGTAATTAAATCACCTAATCTCCTCGGTACTCTAGGTGCAGTATACTGACTCAATATGCGGACTTTCAATGTCGTCGGTACTCTATAGAACTCCTTTGTCAACCACAAAGACCCACCCTATGCAGATGTAATATGTCATACACCAATGAGAATATCATGTTTAACATTATAGTTTCGATATTACAACATTCTTAACATGTGTTTTAGTAAACATAATTGGAAACACAAAAATATATAGAGTTTTTCTTCACCTTTTGAGCACTAATTCATGCAAGTTATAAGTAGTTTCTGTCAAATTTTATACTTTTATTATAAAATATTTAATTTGAACTCAATTATTGAAACATTGTGAATTTTATTTATTTTATAATAATTTTGCATAATTTGGGTTCTTTTTTACAGTTTGCACAAAAGGTGAAAAATCGACTCGATAGTCACCTTCAAAGAATTAATTGACGAGGCACCTTGGGAGCTCAAGATGATGAATTAAAATCCATGGAGGAATTAAATTTATGCTCTTGGAATTCATAGAATCAGTTGGATTGATTTATTTTTTATCGGGAAAAGTGGATAGCCTGAAGCAAAGAAATAGGGCCTCAATTGAGCACATGAAGAGGAAGGACGGACAAGCCCAAGAGAGCAGCCAAAACCATACCTACTTGCTGCCCAAATCAGCTAAATTTGGCTGATTTTAAAACTTACAAAACAACCCTTAAGCTATCCTTAAATGTCGTTCAAACCCTCCCTTTTTCATACAATTAATTTCTAGCCAAAAGCAAAAAATAGCAAGTTCATTCAAACACTCCTCCCACCTAGCATGTTCATCCATGTGAAGGGAGATTCATGTTATTTTTAGCTAATTTTAGTTTCCAATTTCAAGTATAAATAGCCCCTTTCACTTCCTCATTAAACACACCTTTCATCTTTCATTCTTCTCTACTCCACTTCTCTCTTTCAGTCTCTTGTCTTCCCGTTTCGTGTCTTTCTTCCCTTTGCCGATTTCCTCTCTTGAAAAAGAGCTAGCACGCTCCTTAGAGTAGAAGCAATCAAGAATTCATGAAGGTTTTTGATCGGCAAAACAAGCAGAGAAGAAAAGGATCGCACTAGTCTGGCTTCGGAAAATCATCGGGATTTATTTTCTAATTCCCGTCTCTTTATCTTTTTCAGTTTATTCTATGATTATAAATATGAATACTTGTTATGTTTATGTTCCTAATTTAATTAAAATTACTTAAATCTCGTTAGTGTTAGATTAATTGCATTTTGTCCACTTAATTTGTTAAAATCATATTTTTATTGTTATAGGCCTTGATAATTTGTTCAATTAAATAAAATCATGACTATGTTACACTTGCATTATAAATTGTAAGGTAAAAATGAATTAAATTTTAATTAGATTGAAATTACAATTAAGTGACACGGTATTTTATTGGTGCATATTTAATCTTCTAAGGTAGCTGAGGGTTAAATTTAGCAGAAATTTTAAACAATGTAATCGCCTAGCATAACTTATAAGATTGTTGTGATTTTAAGGTAGGAATATATTTAATCCACTTTGTCTTATACTTTCTTATGAAAATTGATTGATTAATCTAGCATAGGAATATGTTTTGAAAGATTGATAAATTTAATAAGCATGTGTGTTAACAAAAGACCAAGTTGCCATGAAATTATTCGTAACAACATGAATATAGTTTTAATAATTCTAAGTCAAAAAAATAAAATTGATATAACACATTTATGTCATATTGATGAAACTCGTTTTTAGAAATCAAGGATTTGGATTTTTATTTTCTTAGTTAATCACTTAGTTAATTTTTAATTTTATATCACCTCTTTCAAATCAACATATTTTCCTCACCAAATTGTTTAATTTTACATTTCATAAATATTCACTTGTACAATCCTTGTGGGTACAATAACTCGACATACTTGTCACTTTATTACTTGATAGGATTGTTTACACTTGCATATTTCCTTCATTCAAAGTTTTTGGTGCCGTTGTCAGGTGTTGTTTTAAAGACATTATTTGTAAATTGCTAATTTTTCATTTTGGTCAATTTTCTGTTTAATTTTAATTTAATTATTTTTTCTGTGATTATTTCAGGTATTTATGAGTATTGATCAAATTATCAACTTACTCCCCATAGATCTTGAAATAGAATGGACTTTCAGACAAAGGAGAAGACAAGCAGCTCAAAGAAGGACTGAAGAGATAAATTACGAAAATCAAGATCAAAACTAGGGAAATAGAGCAAATCATGCTTCAAATCCTATCCTTACTATTGTTCACAGGGATAGAGCCTTAAGATAGTATTTCGTTTCATTGTTTCATGAGCTTAATTCGATATTAGGAGACCCAAGATCGAGACTAGTAGTTCACGGATGAAGCCAGTTATGTTCTAGATGCTTCAAATAGTGGGCCAGTTCAATGGAATGCCTATTGAAGATCTTCACCTTCACCTTAGATTGTTTATAGATGTGAGTGATTCCTTCAAGTTAGTTGTAGTACTCGAAGATGCACTAAGATTAAAGTCATTCTTATATTCACTAAGGGTCAAAGCTCGAGTCTGGTTGAACTCATTGCCACTAGATTTGTAATAGTCCGGTTTAAACCCTAGTCAAAATAGTGGTTTTGGGACCAAAAATTTGAGTTAGAAAAATATTTTAATATTATTTTCCGTGCCTATGATATGTGATTAAGTATGTGTGAAAGTTTCGTGATTTAATTTGGTCATTTATGTGCTTAATTTGAGAAAAGGACCTAATTGTGAAAGATGCTAAATTAGCATTCCATATGTTAAAAGCACCTATATGTTATGTCTTTATTAATATGAAGGCCTTAAAATGAAATTAGGCCATTATCCTATTGTATGGACGATAATGGACATTTAAATTAAGGATTATATAAAGTTTTATTGAGGGAAAATTGGTAAATAAAGAATTAAATCATATTATAATTAAACAAAAGCATAAAATATGGTCATCTTTATTCATCTTCCACCGAAAAACAAGAAAAGAAAGTTAGGTTTAAAGCTTTTGATTATTCTGCCATTGAAGGGTTTAATTCAAGGTATGTTTTGTTTCAGTTTTTGATAATTTCTACGTTTTCGTAATCGTTGCTTCAAGTACTTTGAAACCCATGCTTCAATTTTGTGAATTGATGAATATTTTGAAATGTGCCATTAATGAACACATGAGTTTGGTAATTTTTGATGGTGAAATATGAAATATATGTGTTAGATTAACATGTTTTGTCTTTGAAGTTTGATGATTTTGAGTATTTTGAACTTAATTTAGAAAATAATATTTTGAGGGACTAAATTGTGAAATAAATGAAATATATGGACTTAGATGAGCATGAGTAAAATTTGGCTATGCATGGGTATCATGAGATTTTGTATATTTTGTGATTTTGTGAAATAAGGACTAAAATGTCAGAATGTGAAAATGTGAGGGCTAATTTACAAATTGCCCTAAATATATGTTTTAGGATTTAATTGAATGATTTAGTGTATAAATGAATTAAATTTGAACATGTATAGATCAAGAACCGAAGAAAACGAACTTAGATCCCGGAAAGTCAAAAGTGATCGAGTAGTCGAGTCCGTACGTTAACCGAATCCGAGGTAAGTCGATATACAAATAAATGCATTTGAATTGAGTTAATTGTGCATATATGAAATTTAGCTTGTGTTGAATATGCTCAAGATGTATGTACATGGAATTCGAGATAGTATCGACGGTGTATCTATGTCCGAGAAGTCCCGTACAAACCTAGGAATAGATAAGATTACATATGTCATGACCTAGGTTTTCGATATGTGAGATCATATAGGACCAAGCTGGGATGTTGGCATTGATTCGAAATTTCGTGTAAGACCACATCTGGGACGTTGGCATCGATATGAGATTTACGTGTAAGACCATGTCTGGGACATTGGCATCGTATTGGATTCGTGTAAGACCCTGTCTGGGACATTGGCATCGTATTGGATTCGTGTAAGACCCTATCTGGGACAGTGGCATCAATATCTGAGTAAATGTAAGACCACGTCTAGGACGTTGGCATTGTACGACTATTTTGAGCATTCTGAGTATCCTATTTAGTTTCGAACGGTTCAACGGGAAAGTCCAAGAAATGAATGTTTATGTGAAATGTATAAACTATTCAGATAAATTTGAAAGGTACACTATGTATGTGTATGAAAGGTAAGTGTTTATATGAGATCACTAAAGTGAATATGTGTATAGATTTGATGAGATACTATATGATACATGCTTGAATGAGATATGAGTTAAGTTGTACTTTGAACTATGAAATGTGGTTAAGTAATGGCTAAACAAATGCGCCAAAGGATATGTGATGAATTTTGCAAATGAGACACATTAATGTTATTGCATCAATGTGGTTATGTGCATTTTATGATAAGTTTATTTGTATATGGCTTACTAAGCTTTTGTAAGCTTACTTTGTGTGTGTTTGTTCTATTTTATAGATCATCAAGCTACTGAAGGCTCGGGGAATCGTCAAGGATCATCATCACACTACTCAATCATATTTTGGTACCTTAGAAAATGTGTATATAGCTAAATATGGCATGTATAGGCTAGTTGCCTTGAGTTATGTTTGAAATATGTGTATAGCCATGTGATTTGGCTAGTTAAATGGTTGTGTAATGAATGAAGAGTCATGCTATATGATGTTTGGTTTTGATATGATTCCATAGTTGTGAAATGGTCAAGGTAATGGTAAGATTTTTTAAGCAAAATGAGTGTAAGTTGTGGATGAATTATGTTTAGTTTATTTGTGAATTAGTTGTGCTATTCGGAATATAAGTTGGTATGCTTAGAAATGAGATTGAATGGGATGAAATGATGATCAATTGGTGTGTTTTTGGTTGCCAAATGTATTTAGAAATATGATTATATGTGCTTGTAGAGATGACCCAAGTGTGGGTCGCATTTTGGCCTTGTAAATGGCCTATATTTGCCCACGTGGTTGAGCACACGGGCGTGTGGCTCGACCGTGTCCTTCATGGTTTTTATTTCAAAACAAGTTAGGCTCGACCACGACCTGCACACACGAGCGTGTATTGGCTGTGTGGTGTAAGTCTGTGTTGACCACGGGTGAGACACACGTGCGTGTCCACGGCAGTGTGGACAAGTTAGTATGTATGCCCTGTTTTGACACGGCTTAGACACACAGGCGTGTCTGAGGCTGTGGGAGGCATACGGCCTGCCCACACGGGTGTGTAACCTTTGTAACTTAAAAATATTTTTAAATTTTCAAGAATTTCAATATGTATTCGGTTTAGTCTCGACCCTATTCTAAATCATGTTAAAGGTCTCATTGATCTAGTTAAAGGACTTTTTGATTTGTTTGGTTGAAATTATATTATGAAATCTCTGTAAAAGTTTTTGATTATCCGGTAATTCCTCTTAACCCTATACCGGCGATGGTTACGGGTTAGGGGTGTTACAACATTCTATTACCACATGGCAAGATATAGCAGAACGCTTTCTTATGAAACATTTCCCACCTAGCAAGAATGCTAAGTTGTGGATTGAAATCACTACCTTCCAACAGATTGATGAGGAGTCCTTGTAAAAGGCGTGGGAAAGATTTAAAGAATTGTTACAAAAATGCCCTCATCATGGAATTTCACATTGCATCCAATTAGAGACATTCTATACTGGTCGCAATGCTCACATGAGGATGGTAGTAGAAGCTTCTGCTAATGGTGCTCTCCTATCTAAGTCTTATAATGAGGCTTAAGAAATTATTGAGAGAATTGCTAACAACAATTACAATGGCCAACCAAATCAAACAACTTCAAGATGAGTCGCAATAGTACATGAAGTGGATGCCTTCACTTCACTCGCAGCTCAAGTATATCTGATATCTTCAATACTTAAAAGTTTTACTACTAATGGGTTTAATAATGTTACAACTCAATCACCCAATTAATTTGAGAATATAGCTTGTTTCTATTGTGGGGAAGGGCACTTGTTTGATGATTGTCCATCAAATCCAAAATCTAACTATTACATGGGTAACCAAAACTAGAGCCGAGGTAGGCAAGGACCACCCAAATTTTAATAACTCATCTTGGAAAAACAACCCAATTTTTTCTTGGAGCAACCAAGAGGCTAGACCTAGTAACAGTTACACACAACCCATATCAACCCAACCACCTAGATTTACCCAAAAAGTTTAGAAATCAACTCAAGCTGAAAATGCCAATGGTTTGGAAAACTTGTTGAAGGCATACATAGTGAAAAATGATGCCTTAATCCAAATCCAAACATCCACATTGAAAAACTGGGTGAAACAAATGGGACAGCTTGCAAATGAACTTAGAAACCAACCAGAAGGCACTTTGCCTAGTGATATGGAGAATCTATGAAATCTGGGGAAGAATCATCATAAAGCATTAACTATAAGGAGCAAAAAGAAGATAGAGACCAACACTGTCGAAGATGAAAAGGAGCCAGTTGAAACTCGAGGAAGTTTAACCAAGTGTTCAAAATCCAACTTCACCAGAACCAGAAAATGCAAAATCTGATAAGGTAACTTCTGACCTAGTCAATTCTGATAAACGAATATCTTTGTTAGATGTAGAAAAATTGCCATAGCAAACGAACTGCCCAGTTCAAGTAAAGAATCCTCCACCACCCTACCCTAAAAAACTTCAGAAGCAGAAACAGAAAGCCTAGTTCAAAAAGTTCCTAGACGTACTTAAGCAACTTCACATCAACATCTCGTTGGTAGAAGCTCTTGAGCAGATGCCACACTACGTTAAATTCATGAAGGATATTTTGTCCACTAAATAAATACTTGGAGAATTTGAGACAGTAGCTCTGACAAAGGAGTGCAGTGCATTTCTGCAAGATCAGCTACCCCTAAAATTGAAGGATCCAGGATGTTTTACCATACCTTGTAATATCAGGGCAACTTATTATGGTATTACCACAATCAACCGATCATTTCAACCTCATAATAAACATGCATATTAATTAAGAGTATTCACTTTTCAAGCATTTATTTTAACATCTTTCCATTGTTTAAAGCTCCTATCTTTTCATACTTCCATAATCATTTTAATAGGCAATTATGCCAATCTTTCCTTTTTCTCATAACCGATAAATCACAATTGTGTGAATGAAATGTGCTATATCATAACTCAATTTGGCCCAAAAGCCAATTACATGTTCGCCAACTGAATTTACCATGTATTTCATACATCACAAGCATGAACCAATAATCATAAGGCTTTCACAATAACATTCTCGTGGAAACCATAAACTTACAATATCATGAAGTCAATACTTATAAACTTTATGAGCATACATGTACTAATTCGTAACACTTACATGCTCTTTCTCTTCTTTGACTTACTCATGGAATTTCCCTTTGAACCACTTGGAATACTATCAGATACTCGGGAATCTCGTACACACAGTACCGTACCAATGTCATATCCCAGATATGGTCTTACATGTAATCTAGTATCGATGCCAATAGCCCAGCTATGGTCTTACACGAAATCTCATATTAATGCCACATCCCAAATATGGTCTAACACAAAATCTCATATCGATGCCATATCCCAGATATGGTCTTACACGTAATCTGAGTAACCCTAATGTCATGACATCTGTATCCTATCTATTCCTAAGGTTCAATTGGGAGTTTCGCTGTAACGTATCTCTATCGGTCATTTTCGTAATAACGTACTCAATAACATTCACATTTCATTTCAATAATATAGCATTTACCATGATTATAACAATTAAGGATTTATACATATATAATTTAATCCTTATTAAACATACGAACTTACCTCAGCATAAAAAGGGCAAAAAGGACTAAATCGTCAAATACTTGTTTTCCCCCGTTCTAGGTCCAAACCTCGTTCTTTCTTGATCTATAATATCAAATTTAACTTATCTAATCATTATACTATTCAAATCAGCCCAAAATCACATTATGGCAAAAATACATTTTTCCCCTAAAGTTTGACATTTTTACAATTTAGTCCCTAGGCTAGTAAAATGAATTTCATTCAATTTCTTCAAAACCCAAGCCTAGCCGAACCATTTTCATACTCATAACAGCCCACATTTCTCATTTATTGATATTTTTCTACTCATTTTATAACTTTTACAAATATAAATATCCATCATGTGTAAAATTTTAGACCTTGATTATTTCTTAAATTAGTGGTAGGAATAGATAGATCATGTTATAAGGATTTCAAAAACATAAAAATCATTAAAAACGGGGCTAGAACGGACTTACAATCAAGCTTGGAAGCTTGAAAAACCCTAGCCATGGTTTCCCCTTGTAAATTTCGGCCATGGGAGGAAGATGGACAAAAATTGGCTTTTATTTTACTTTTTAATTCATTTTAATTACCAAATTACTAAAATGCCCTTAATGAAAAACTTTAGAAACATACCAAACCATGTCCATTTTTGTCCACCAACTTAACCAATGGTCTAATTACCATCTAAGGACCTCTAATTTAAAATTTCATTGCAATTGGATACCTTTAACATGTAGAATTCAAGTTTTGCAGTTTTAGCAATTTAGTCCTTTTGACTAAATTGAGTGCCCAAACGTTAAAATTTTCGAACAAAATTTTCACAAAATCGTTCCATAGAACTGTAGATCATAAAAATATAATAAAAATTAATTTTACTACGTTGGATTTGTAGTCTCGAAACCACTATTTCGACTAGACCCAAAATCGGGATGTTATAACTCTTCCCCCTTTAGGGATTTTCGTCCTCGAAAATCTTACCGGAATATAAATTCGATTTCCACGTAGACTCCCCTATCTCATGACACTGCCAAAGAACCCTCACTAAGGTTATGCTTTTATTTCCCAACTTTTTAATCTCTCGTGTCAAAATTTCGATCGATTCTTCGTTATATAACACATTGACTGAATCTTAATCCCCATCGGAGAATTCATACTCAAAGAGTCCAAATCGATACCATCGCAACATAGATACAAAAAACACATTTTGAATCTTTTTCCAAGAATATACTTCCAAAAGCATGTTATCACAGAACGAGAATTTCATATCCTCATTTTTTAAATTCTCATACGTTTTTTGACAATCTGAAGTGGATTCTAAACTACCACGAATCACTTTTACTTTCTATACGATTTCTGATCGGATAGTCTCTAAAACATATAACTCAACTAACCTATCATGTTACATACTCGATCACGAAAACATCTATTTCAAATAACTGTACATTTCATTACTCCTTGAGTGAACAAATGAGCTACTACTGAGCTTCGTACAAAATTTTCTGCATAAGCTCTGAATTACTCGGTGCGTAAATTCTATCTCAGAATAATGACAACAGTCATCAAGTCCGACCTGAAATCCAGAATCAAAAGTCGTCTCACATTATACTCATTTAGTTTACCACTCACTGTCACATTCCTGAGGTTCTCAATCTTGTAAAGAAAACATCACTTTAGCTTCTAATTTAGCTAGATTTAGACCGTCATTAAATAAGATTAATCATTTATCCAATACTCACAAAATAATCAAAGTTTTCCATTCAAGCATTTGCAACTATATATGCTTTCCCAAAGGTTAATCGATAAATGCTCACAATTTTTCAATAGTTCAAGCCATCTATGTTGTTTTAAATTCAAATCCTTCTATGACATTAGATACTTTAAACTCTTGGGATCAGGAAACATATGACATTTTTCGTCGGTCAACCAATGTCATTAAATTCTCAACACAAAGATAAAAAATGGCCGACTCTAAATCACCTGTCGGACAGTTCCTTTCATGTGACTTTAACTGTCTGAAAGCATAAATTATCATTTTACATTCTTGTATTAAAACACATTCCAATCCGTTCGATAGTGCACTGCTGAAAAATCACAAATTCCTTACTCAATTTAAACTAGACTTAGAATCAGTGCTTCGGTTAACAATACCTTCAACTATTTTCAACTTTGCTAACACTCAACAGACCATTCAAACTTTCACAAATGTGATAACTTTATCAATCAAAGTAGCTTTAACTCATAATAATATCATCCAGTTAGAACTGATCTAATAGGTACGTCCTTGTATCACACCCTTTTTGAATATAAATTCTTCATTTAGACTGGTCGTCAATTTACCCATGAATGTACAAGATTTTATCTCCTTACCTGAGGATAAACTTAAATGCATATAACTCAAATTACCTTTCAACTGACCAGCTTGCTTAGATAAAAACAACTGATTTGATTTAAACTATCCAATAATAACATATCAAAATACTCCTTTCTTCATGCTGTCAAACAACTCAAACATACAATCTTTTATAATTCCCTTAACATGCTAATCAAAGATCTTTACAACTACATTAGCTCAAGGAAACAAAATATCCTGATTGAATTCATGACCTTAATCAAACTCACCTGAGAGAAGAAAACCATCATACAATTTGAGCGTGAGCTTCCACTATCTATACCTTTGCCGATGTTAATTCCTTTCATGAAGATTAGAGAAATCCCGATACCAAAATCACCACATTCTATGACCGAACTAGGAATACACTCATAATAGACATAGTTATCACGAGCCAAAGAACATACTTTAAAGATGAGCCATGATTGATAATTTACAAAATATGGTTGATAAGAAAATTGAGATAAAGAAATCCAAGATACGATATCATACTGGAAGTCCGGGAACATAACTCATAAGAAAATAATAAAGATCTTGATGATTCCTCAGAGAAAACCAGAAGATAAACAATGCTTATACGCTCTGGAATCAATTGTAACAGAGATAATATATTTTCCAAATATATATAAAATAAAACAACATTCAGTAGAAATGGAAGAATAGCCTCACATAAATTTTTCACCAACAACTTTTATTCCAAACATAATAGAATAGAATCCCAAAGAGAGAGATAAGAAATGCCGATCATCAACCAACCAGACCAACAGTACTTTCATCTATAATTATAAACAACTAGCATTCTCATACGATAAGAATTTTCATCAGGAAACAAACAATCACATATATTTCTGAGGATAAATGAATACATAACATACCCAAGAGAGATCATCATAATCTATTCAATTACTACTATTACACTGAGACATCTTTACGATTCAAATATCATTTCTTTGACTAATTCTATCATCACTAATCCCGTATTATTCCATTCAGTAACGAAAATCAATCTAGAAGAAATTCCAACAAATACATACTTTAGACCTCATACCTAAATGAGTCAATTAGCCGAGATTAACTTTTTCTTTAACCGTGACATCGTGAAATCCGATTGATCTTTAGAATAACCTGGCATCCTTTCCAAAACTATATTCATTTGTCAAACTATTCTTAACCCTAACCACATTATTAGTCATTCCGCTACTGAACTCTTTAGTCTTTTACTTGTGAGCTCATTCAACTTAAATCTCGTGAAATTTCGTTATAAAATACCACATTGGTAAGGGGGTGAGGTCGTAAAGCCTCTACTTAACTCTCATAAATACACACATATCACTTAGCATTCATCATCAACATAATATCTTCACAATCTTATAATTCTTTTCAAGCAAATTAACATACATATTTATGTTACACGAACTTTTCGATTACCTCTATTCAAACAAGTGTACTTAAACATACATTCCATAAATTTTGAGTAAGTTTACTTATCACATTCACTTAATCAAACAAATTAGGCACATAATATCATATGAATGCCAAATAAACATAGATGAGCTTATCACAATATAAACTTTCATTTCACTTCACCTTTCCACATTTCAAGAAAAATTCCCATTGAACTACTGTAATTTCGATGGATACTCGGTTAGTATACTTAAAGTATGCATGTCAACAATCCGTCAATTCATTTTCAAAAGTGTCCTTTTGGCACATATTCAGAGACCACACTCTCAAGCCACATATGATACAACGGGACTGCTAGTCCAGGCTAAATCCTTTCAGTAACGTATGTTCTAAAAGGCTTTCTCTGGATTACCCGTCCTGGCTAAATCCATTTCATAACTTATGCTTGAGAGGGCTTAATTCAGGATTATCCTTCCAGGCTAAATCCTTTTTGTAACATTTAAAACATTTTATCTGTTTCATAAAATCATCATAATTCATCGAAATACATTGTTTAACCGAAACAATGACATTTTATCCATATTTCTTAACTTATGGTTATTTCATTTTGTACATCATCACATACATATCATGATCTCTAACTCATACCTTTCCAAGTTTCGACTCATCACAAACAAAATTTCAAAAATCTTAGTATCACTTTCAGCATTTTTGAAAATAGCTCGATTGGAAAGTATCTCTATCTCAACAAAATAATTTCATCAAAGTCGGGAGATATCACACTATCATAGGTAGTGATATGGCATGTATAGCTAGACTCACATACACTACGTTAGTCCATGAATTGACTAAATCGTATCTCTGATACCACTAAATGTAACACCTTTTACTCGTATTCAACACTGAAACAGGGCTCGAGGCATTACCCGACTTATAACACAAGCAATCACACAATTTTGAGTCATAAAATTTTTGTCCAAATTAAAACCATTCATATTTGATCATAAAGTCCCTAATTCGATCCTACGAGGCCCAAAACATGCATTGGAAGTGGTTCGGGACTAAACCGAGAACTCAGGAAACTTTTACAAAACTTAGAAAATTTTTGCTAGAAGTAGGGCTCACATGCTAATGTGGTCCAAGGGACACGCCCATGTGACCTTGGGACACGCCCGTGCTATAGATCGTATTCAAATTAGGGTGCTCTCTGACTTGTGCCATACGGCCGTGTCACACGCCTGTGTGCTACGCCGTATAACACACACGGCTGAGACACACGCCCGTGTCTCTGCCCATGTGCTCAATTCTGGACATTCTATTTTGTAACAATTAAGGTGCATGAGACACACGGCCGGAACACATGCCCATAGGGCAGACCATGTGTCACACACGGCCTAGACACACGCCCGTGTTTCTACTCGTATGGACAAAAACAAGGCTATTTACCAAGCCATTTTGCCACCCTCACTTGCACACATCTACACAATATCACATGGCACAAATTCAAGCATATAAATGCAACCAAATAACCACAAACAAGACAATAACATGTCATTCTTATACCATCATTTATCATGCTTAAAACATCATACTTAGCCCATTAAAAACATGCTAACTTCACATTTACAAGAGGGCATTAACAATTACAAGCCAACACATATGGCCAAATTAATCATGACACATATAACAAATTGACCTAGTCCCTATACATGCCATAGACTTAAAATACTTGAATTCATTTATACCCAAAATGACAACTTGATAGTGTGATAAGATCTCTAGCGATTTCCAACACGAGCTAGATCAATAACCCTATAAGACATTGGAAAGGAAGGGGGTAAGCTATATATATAGCTTAGTAAGTCCGTACGAAAATAATAAGAAACTCTTACCAATCATTTACCAAGTCCAACAATATAAACATAAGATAGTACAAATTGCTATAAATCTCACAATTATAATTTATTCAGTCACATTATTTGCTCTATCTATTCACAAGCATATTTTAACATGTATAAACATTAGCCTAATAATCGTAATCTCTCTATTATAACCAGTTACCACAATCAACCTATCATTTCAACCTTATAATAAACATGCTTATTAATTAAGAGTATTCACTTTTCAAGCATTTATTTTACCATCTTTCCATTGTTTACAGGTCATATCTTTTCATACTTCCATAATCATTTTAATAGGCAATTATGCCAATCTTTCCTTTTTCTCATAACTGATAAATCACAATTGTGTGAATGAAACATGCTATATCATAACTCAATTTGGCCAAAAATCCAATTACATGTTCGCCAACCGAATTTACCATGTATTTCATACATCACAAGCATGAACCAATAATCACAAGGCTTTCACAATAACATTCTCGTGGAAACCATGAACTTACAATATCATGAAGTTAATGCATATAAACTTTATGAGCATACTTGTACTAATTTGTAATACTTACATGCTCTTTCTCTTCTTTGACTTACCCGTGGAATTACCCATTGAACCACTTGGAGTACTATCGGATACTTGGGAATCTCGTACACACGGTATTGTACCAATGCCATATCCCAGATATGGTCTTACATGTAATCTCGTATCGATGCCAATAGCCCAGCTATGGTCTTACACGAAATCTCAAATCGATGCCATATCCCATATATGGTCTTACACAAAATCTCATATCGATGCATATCCAAAATATGGTCTTACATGTAATCTGAGTAACCCTAATGTCATGACAATTGTATCCCATCTATTCCTAAGGTTCAACCGGGACTTTCGCTGTAACGGATCTCTATCGGTCATTTCTATAATAATGTATTCAATAACATTCATATTTCATTTCAGTGATATAGTATTTACCACAATTATAACAATTAAGCATTTATACATTTATAATTTAATGCTTATTAAACATACAAACTTACCTCAGCATAAAAACGATAAAAAGGACTAAATCGTCAAATACTTATTTTTCCCCCGTCCTAGGTCCGAACCTCGTTTTTTCTTAATCTATAATATCACATTTAACTTATCTAATCATTATACTATTCAAATCAGCCCAAAATCATATATTAGTCCCTAGGCTCGTAAAATGAATTTCATTCAATTTCTTCAAAACCCAAGCCCAGCCAAACCATTTTCATACTCATAACACAAACATACATTTTCTAACATTAGACATCAAAATACACAAATATCCATCATGGGTAAAGTTTTAGACCTTGATTATTTCTTAAATTAGTGGTTGAAATAGATAGATCATGTTATAAGGATTTCAAAAACATAAAAAAAATCATTAAAAGCGGGGCTAGAACGGACTTACAATCGAGCTTGGAAGCCAAAAAACCCTAGCCATGGTTTCCCCTTGTAAAATTTGACCATGGGAGGAAGATGGACAAAAATTGGCTTTTATTTTACTTTTTAATTCATCTTAATTACCAAATTACTAAAATACCCTTAATGAAAAACTTTAGGAACATACCAAACCTTGTCCTTTTTGTCCACCAACTTAACCAATGGTCTAATTACCATCTAAGGACCTCTAATCTAAAATTTCATAGCAATTGGACACCTTTAACATGTAAAATTAAAGTTTTGTAATTTTTGCAATTTAATCCTTTTGACTAAATTGAGTGCCCAAACGTCAAAATTTTCGAACGAAATTTTCATGAAATTGTTTCATAAAACTGTAGACCATAAAAATATATTAAAAATGAATATTACTACATTGTATTTATGGTCCCGAAACCACTATTCTGACTAGACCCAAAATTGAGCTGTTACAAGCACATACTTAAGGTAAATCACATCTATAACACCCCTTGGTTTGTTGATTTTGCTAACTATTTAGCTTGTGGTTTGATGCCACTTGATAAGACATATCAGCAAAGGAAAAAGTTTCTCCATGATGTGAAGCACTATTTTTGGAAGGAGCCA